>OZ022488.1:33251715-34523176 GCA_963989405.1 Trypoxylon attenuatum | reverse complement strand
ACGATTGTCCTTCGTAGTTCGCGTTAGTCCAGGCCGCCTTCTATTCGATCGCTGAAGCGAACCACTGGTCGGAAGGTTATCGCGATAGCGCGTCTTGCTGCGAGTGGAATTTGCGAGGCAATACCGTTTCAACGGGTCGTGTCAATTTTTCTCGTTTCTAACCGGCCAATCTTAAGAGGAAACCAGTCTTGTATGGCCTCACGCGTTGTTCGAACTACTGCGACGATCCTGCGGAAAGCGACGTCGTGACCGTCAGGACGGCAGTCGAACAGACACTAACTCGTGCTTACCGTCACTATCCGCTTCATTCGATAAGTCATCGAACCGGACTACCACTGTGGGGGAAGTAGGAGGAAGATTTCTTTGGCAAATCAAAAGCCACTCTTTCCGCTTCCTCCCTTGCGAGAATTGACCCGAGATCCCACTGATTCTACTATTCCGAAAAAACCTGACCATTTTATTGTCGGTCGAGAACCGCAATTCTCGGAATAGTTTGACGCTCGTCAAGTAACTTACGATCCTACTAAAATCGTATTGCAGAACTTATCCAATATACATACCCATAAGTGTCATATTGATATGTTTGTATTCGTTAGAATTCACTCGAAGAGAACTATAGTGACTAGAAATTCTGTTTGAAATTCTCGTAACTGTAAATTGGAAATACAGGAAAATCGGGACGAGTTGAGTCAAAGTCTGTGTTTAGCGCTCCAGCGATTTACTACTATGTTAGATGTTATTGCTCTAACGATGTACAGATTGGATCCTGACCTTCCACTTCTTACTTTCATGAATTAGGGATTTCCAACCATGACGTAGTCGCAAGGCCAGTCTTACGACAGTTAGGCCGGCAATATGATGCAGTTTGTGATTACAGTTAAGCTGCGCTGATGTGTAAATATACGTAAGAAAAAACAGTATCGGTATTGAGATTTTGTTTACATTAGGAAATAGATTCATCGCGATCACTCACTCGACACGTTCTTTGAATCGAAATCGAAGTTCCTGCAATATTTCCTTCGATCAACGGAAACTGATAGCCTTTGACCCACGCGACTGCAACCAATGTCTTCCTATGTAGATCAGAATCGACAGTGCACCGCGACTATGTGTCAAGGTCACCAGTGATCAGTAGTCAAACGCCGCATTTGATAGCGAAACCAAGTGGATTAAGTAAGGGGTTGGATAGAAAAAAACTGCTTTATTCAGTGTATAACTTTCGAGTCGGTTGAACCTTCGAAGACAATCGTCTCCAGCGTTTAATGGCAGAGCAGTACAACACTTGTCGCGAGATCATTGAACCCTTTGCACTGGAGAGTGCACAGAGCGAAAGGATTCTGTTAATAAGAGAAGAGAGAAAATGGGCTTAAAAAATGAATACAAGATAATTGGTAGAAAAAAAAATTAAGGCCTAATATTCGCAAGGATCCAAGGCATGAAATCGAAGACCCGAGTGTAGACTCCGGGCCAACCCTGCATCCCACAGGGCGATGGTCCAAAGGAAACAACCCCAACAGCGTGGAACCTTCCAGTCCCGTCTTCAGCTCTTTCAAGTGCCATAAGAGGCCCTCCAGAGTCTCCTCTACAGGAATCCTTGCCCCTTTGACCACCAGCGCACAGTTGACCATATCCAAGAGTAACTCCAGCGTTACCATAAGTCTGTTGACATTGATCCCTCGGTACTGGCGGTAATGCAACTTTCAGTTTCACGTTGGAGTAAGAAGTATTCTCCGTCTTGCCCCAGCCGGCCGCGAACAATCGGGTGCCCATCGAATTGTCAGCTGGCAAACACACCGGTCTTATGTAACTCGTGAAGCTAACGTCTCGAGACAGACGCAACAGAGCAATGTCGTTTCGTTGGTCTCGCGAGAAGGGACGGTATTCTTCGTGAGCGATCTGTTGTTCGATTCCAACCGAGATTGGATCATCCGCGCATACAACTGTGTCTTCGTCGTCCGGCACGCAATCTTGATCAGTATCGGTATTGTATTCGCCCAAGCGCACGCTCTCTAAGCGCCAGGTAGTCGGTAAGTCCTTACCCTTGATACAGTGTGCCGCGGTTAATACGTATCGACGACTTATCAACACTCCACCGCACGCTGTACTTCTCCCAGTCGCTGCAAGAGAATTCAATTGATTAATGTAAAGTTTCTTATTTAAAATTTGACTATATAAAATAGTGATTAGATTCGAGGCTTACGTTTTCTGTACTCCAGTAATGCCATCCATGGGAACTCGTCAAGTTCGGTTCGTTCGCCACCGACGATTCTCTGCGATAAACTTTTCCCACATTCTCTTGGGAGTAGAGGATTGCTGTTCAAGTCGAATCGATTGTTTTCGTTCTGTTGGTTGTTTGGTGACGGTTGTGTTACCGTGCGGTCGGTGTAACCATTGTTATTCGGCGGCACTTGTCCTCCTCCACCCCGTTCAGGTATTAAAGTCTGGTTTGGACAGCATACCATGGGGTCTCGACCCTCAAAACCACATTGAGATTGTCGCAGAAAGTCTACTGCTTCCGCGTTAAGTGGTCGTTGTTGGAGAATACTCAGTAAAGCTGGACACTGTCGTATGCCGATGCATACACCCGCTATTCCGTTGGGTGACGTACAACTCCTTGATGGACCTTGGAATTCTGGAAAGAGAAAGTCATCCACTATTCCATTTCAGGAATTATCCTGTACCTGAAAATTTCGAGAATCTCTCAACCGCCATTATATACAGCCAATATACGGAATACGTTCGATTCAATTTTTATTCGACAATCCAACAGTTGATTGTACTCTATCTATTCGTTGGATTTCCGTATTCCACGGATTTTAATTACGAATGCTATTATTGTCCCTGTCGTTTCCCAGAGATGAGATTCATAAAAATCCATGATGTAACCACCACGAGTAGTGGCACTGGTGGATGCAGCGGCGATGTTCTCTTCAGTGAAGAAGACACACATACACACGGCAAATGTTTATTACAATTGATGATATCATGATTAAGAATAACAATAGAATAAGATGAAACTGAACGTTACGTTGTGATATTATGTTGAGTGTTTACTTACGTGCATCGATAATGCCAATGAAAAGAACAGCAGTAAGAAGTGTCGTGAGAAAGAACAGATTACTGGACATCTTTATTAATCGGAATGACTCCAAACCCGTGATCTTCGATTCCGAGTGGTATCGCGAGACGAGACTCGCGCACTAACCAAATCAGTCGAGTCGTAGATCGGGATTCGACTGACAGTGTCGATGATAGTGTGGATACCACGGAAGCCAGGGTCAACTGGTATCTCCCACCATGTGATCTTCCTCCGGCGATCGGCCAGAGGCTCTTCCCGCTCCGGAGGAACTAACACTTTTTTGATCTTTCGCGATTCGCATCAACCACTCTTCCTCTTCTTCTTTTCTCTTTTCAACAGACCGCTCCGTCGCACTCGCTTCCCCTACCTACATGTGATCTTCCTTGGGGGAATTTTGCCGTTTCTCCGAAATCCTTAAGTATCTCTGCTTGCATCACCATCAGCATTATTATTATTATTATAATTATTATTATCATCATCATTAGCAGCATCAATGAAGCAACTCGAATCAACCGACGAAGGTGTAATGAGCATCGAATGAAGGCGAGCAAGACTATATAAACTTCTCTGAGATTAATGCAAAGACAGTTCTTCGAAGTGAACGGATAAGGAGTGAGAAAAGAAAAATCGGTATAAATTATATAACATCATATAACAAATTATATAATTTGTAAAATCTCGCAAAATCTTTGTAGTTTTCATCTTGGCTCCAGAGGTTGGGGAATTGCCAGTCACCGGGGGATACCCCAGTTAATCGCTTTTTCCGCCTGATCTGGATAATAGTTTAGCGGTACCGTATGACTGTACTCGTTTCAATAGTTACCACACAAATAACAGGAATATGTACTTGGGTTGACTCATTTATTGATATAAAAATTATTAACGGAAACTCTTAGAGGTTTGTTTATCAGCATCAGTGTATGTGATCGAGGATCCAGTCGACGTACCAGGCGACTTTAGTATAGATTGCCGGCGCATCTGTTGCGCCGCAACGTCTTTTACCGAAAGAGACTATACCAATCAAATAGTATTTCAATTCTTCATCCAAATTGTTAACCTGCATTAATGGCCCACCACTGTCACCTACGCACGAATCCTTCCCAATTTGACCACCCGCACACAACTGTCTATTAGCACCGACTTCCGCAAAGTCGATGTAAGCTCGTTGACAGAGGTTCATTTCGACAATGGGTATTGTCAACGTCTGCAGATCCAAACTTCTGGATAGTGTTTCTAAAAAATTGTATTTCTTATAACGTCTTATTGTAAATTACTTCGCGATAAGGACCTTTGACATTTTTTTAAAATTTGTTTGCGATTAAATTTCCATTTCGTCTGAGATACATTTCTGATATATTTTTAATATTAAATCTATAAGATAGCTATTTTTAATACGCGTAACACATAAATTGTGAACCATACCTATGTCATCGATACCCCAACCGGCAACCTCCGCCGTCTCACCAACATAGTTTTTGTCAAGTAGTCCATTTCTGATCATACACACTGGTCGCACGAAATCTATGAAAAATATCAGAGCTTATTTTCATAGTTACTAATATTTTTCACGTTAACTTACCATTGTAATTTACGGGCTTGTCGAGTCGTATGAGTGCAATGTCATTTATAAACTCTGGACTCTCGTAGCGTTCATGAACAATGATCTCTGCTATTTGGAAGTCTTGAACCGGTTCAGCGCAATCGTTCAATTGGCAATCGGGATCCGTGAGGATATTATGTTCACCCAATCGAACACTCACAGGCCGTGCACTTATAAAATTTTCTTTAATTATTCCTCTTGTTTCACTAGACTTATCTCTTATAAATAAGTTTTATAATTCTATTATAAATAATACACGGATCTGGTTCAGTGCCAAGATTCACTTGGCAAGTTAAGAACTCGTTTACATATCTATATGTCCGATATATACATGAAAATACGTGTTGCGAGGATATCTACAGATTACCTGTTGCCAAAGAGGAAGAATGCGGTGAGGGATTACCTGGAAGTCGCGGTGTAAATTCCGTGTTATGATTCATGAATACAAATTCAAACGACGATTGAGAGATCTGTGTTTCCATTCTGTCCCTTATGGACTTGGAATTATATATTTTTTTTAAGAGCACGAGATAATTGAATAATTATCACTTGTGTTGAATTATAAGAGTTTCAGTCTTTTGAGCGTAAGAAATTAATTTGTACCCTTCAGGTAGGTTCGACAAGCAGTGTCCAGCAGTTAGCACATATATCTGATTGATCAGGGTGCCAGCGCATCCAAACATAATTGTCAGGACGTCGACCAAAGGAGGAGATTTTTCATAAGCTATTCTCGCGATCCATGGATAGGCTCCCAAAGGAGCTGTTACACCGCCTATGATGCGATCACCATACGAGATCCCACATTTTTCGTCTTCCACTAGCCACCAGTTCGGATGGCTCTCGATGTCCATTGCTAAACAATATTACATGAACGTTTCTCAAGAAAATTGTGAATATATTTCTAATGATATTAACAAGAATATATAAATGATGCTAATTGGAACTATTATATCGAAGAAACAAGTATCAGAATTGTAACCGGTTTCTATCCTTATTAATTCAAACGAATGCTGTCAATGCTTTTTTACTCGATGCCAGTGAGAATCCAAAGAGAATGTTCCACAACAGGATTAGACTGCTCTTCTTCATTTTTCCCTCGATAGATTTGCTGCGGTCCGGAAAGACAATTTTACCGCACTACAAGTTGGACTTCCCGAATCGTACGTTCTACCCGACTGAGTTTAAATTGCGAAACTGGTTGTACAGAAGCAGGACCCCTCGGCAATTATAGTATTCAATTTCTGTTAACAAGTTTTATCAGCGTGTCGAATAGATTAATTTCTTTGAATTATATCTTTCAATTTGAATTAAGATGACTCGGGGAATAATGGCTGTGGATTATAATCGAAAGTGAGAATTGATACATGTACGCGAGAACGATAACGGAACTTTATGCTTGCGCGTAAACCATCCGTACAATCGAAAAATAATTGGTGAAATTATAAACGACCTTGCTAGATGTTTATGTATTGTTGCAGCTTAATCGAAACATAAAACGTAAAAAACTAATGGGAAATTAGGGTTTTGTTAAAATTGAAATAATACCCTCTAATATGCTGTACATGTACATTTATTACAACAACAATATAAATAAATAAAATGATTTTTGACCGATGAAATCTTCCCTTGTTTCGATCACTTTTATTTCTCCCTTGCGATCCATCGATGAAGTCTGCGGCCTATGGTTGAATGTACCGTATTTTGGTATATCGTCCTCATGTACGCGTTACACATATCTCTGAAATTGCTACACCTGCAAAAGACACAAGGATCTTTATAATTTTCTTGCGAATCTCATTTCTCGCGATTAGACATGAACAATTATCTTGAGCCAGTCGTCGAAAACGTTAGAGTCGGCCGACGACGGATTTAACTTTGCTTTGACTTTGGCAGACTCCTATAGGCTGTTCTTATTAATACATTGATTGCCAGTAGAATTATGATAATCTTCTGAACGACCACATCTCTGGAATGTTCACTTTCATTTAATACCTGATCGTTAGACTCTACTTTTAAGTCTTTATTCTTCGGTTGTCTGTTTTCCTCTTCATCGTCGCTATCATCCGAACTATCCAGCTCGTCCGAGTCAATATCTAAATCTAAAATAGTTTTTTTCTGCTTTGAGGTACTGGGGCGTTGAATATCTTCCTCAATTTTTCTCTTCACTCCGCAAACAGCAGCTGCTTTAAAACCTTCTTCCACCGCATCGCCGACTCTTTCCGTTAGAACTGATCGTTCGCGTTCATAATTTTGATCTTTAAATTCGTATCTCGGTTCGGCACACAATCTTTCGAGCTTTTTCTTCTTTCGCTCGGCAGCCTCTTCCTCTCGTTTTCCCTGTTTCTCGATCCAGGCTTTTAATCTCTTTTCCTCGTTGATGTCGCGGAGTCTTCGACCGCTCAGATCTCGACAAGCTTCGCGATTTGTCGTTTTCTCGATCTGTGCTCCAATGGCGCGCAACATCGAGCCGAAGCCTCCTTTGCCGCCCAATAAACACGGAACAATCGTGACATCTCCATCTCGACAAATATCTCCATCGTAAATTAAGCGACCGTTCTGTATCAAATAGAACTCAGTGCCAGGATTGCCCTGTAAAAAAATGACAAAATCGCAAACCTTTAATATCTAGAAATGGCATCAGTTTAACAATAATTTCTTATTGAGCAGAACATTTTTCCGAAGAACAATCATTATCGTAAACTATTATTTTTTTCTTAATTAAGATGTGAACAGAAGATTTGGATACATGTGATAATTCAGAATTAATAAGAAATTTCTCGGAAGAGGTTAGGATGGACTTACCGTCAAATTGACGATGCGATCGCGCAGAGTTCCCGCTGCTAGTGGATTTTCGGTGGAGAAGATGTGTCTTACGCCAGACCCCGTACTTAATTGTACGTTAATCATATTTATTAATCACGAATCGCGAGTATTTACTCCTGCACTCCGATCGTTTTGACGCGACAAATGTACACAAATACACAAGAGTACAGTGGCGAAGGGGAAAGAGAGAGAAAGAATGGTCAATGATTATGTATTACTAGACAGATTGGAGATACCCACGCAAAATAGGATTGTAATCGTAGTGCCCTCTGGTTTTCTTCTACGATAATATATACATATATATGTGTATATATATATATATATATCACAGTATATATGTACAGTAATGTACAAGCGTCACAATGGAGGAAACGTGTTCACAACAGGGCTTGGCTCTCTAATAGTGTTTTTTTCAATTAAGTAAAGTCGATAATAACGATCAAAGCCCATGCCGACATCATATAAAATTAGGTTACTTCACGTTACGTTAATTTATTTCGCAAATCATTTGAAATGAATCGAGACAAACACACCATCCAGTTCAAATAACTGCGTTCGTGTTCCGTAAGTTTTCTTTCTATCCGTATATCCCTGATCTTCTATGTACAACGCATAGGAACATTCTGAGCGTAGAGTTTCGTCGTTCGAAAGAATTGGTCAGCATAAATTAAATTAAAAAACCTATCTCAATCGCCTTGTGATATGGGAGAACCTCGATCCCGTTTGGATCCTTTGCCTTTACCCTTCGATTTTGTTTCTCTCTTTCTGCTAATGGAGGAAGTAGAGGTCGTCGAGGCGGAATCGGCAGGACTCGAGTGACTGGAGCCTTCTCTGTCCCATCTGGCCAAGGCATCCTTCAAGTTTTGTCCGTCGCCTTCCTCGTATGTATCTACATCTACATGCAAACTGTCTTGACTAGCTTGAGAGCTGATTCCAGACTCTAAGTTTGCCCTCATTTCTTTTCTCTGATCCTCTGTGTGTTGAGGACAACGCATGGATCTTGTGCAAAGCTTCTTGGTATGTTCGGATATTACTCCACAGATCTGTGTGAGAAGAATCCTCTTGTCCTCGAGCGACATGTTCTCGTAGTTGGACGGGGAATTTTCGTTGCTGCTGTGAACGCTCTCGTTAGTGCCATCGCCGTTTCTTTGATTGCCCTTCTGTTGTTTCGATCGTTTCATCCCGTTCCGATCCTTCCTGCGTTTTCTCTTGTCGTTGTTGATGCTCCAGTCAACGTCGTCATCGTCGTCGCTGATCACGCCGCTGAAATTACTCAAGTCCTTCGAATTGTTGGCAATGCGTCGTGAAGCGATTCGCGAACTGTTGCGGCCCATTCCCATACACTTTTCGAGATGAGTCGCGAATCTGCAGGCTGCTACCCCTCGATTGCAATTGGGACAGTTGCATTCTTGTGACTTTTTCACCGGATGCTGTCCAAAGACGTCGAGGCCAGGAGAATCTGTGAAAAGCGTGCGCTTAATTTAGACCGATAAGAAGCTACTTGTGACCGTGCAATTATCGGAGCACCGATCAATCGTACCATAGAGAACCTAACCTTCGCTCTTAACCAGCCATTTAGGCAATTTTCCCCAGGTTATTTCAACGAGAAATCGACTCACCCACTATGGCATAGGATTCATCGTCCGGTATGCCTTCCTCGACGTCCGAGCTGCCGGTCTTAATGGTGCGGTGTACGTCAAAGACGAATCCCATCAAGACTTCGTCCAGGAGATCGTCGTAGATTTCTTTCGTGACTGTCTCGACATTTTCGCTCTTACTCATGAACTCGAGGAACCTTCGGTTCAATTCTTGAATCCGCTCCTCTGTCACGGACATTCTGTATACAGCCACCTCCCGGAGCGGCTGTCGGTCGAACTTGTCAAACGGAGCCAAGTGACGCTAATGATTTCTGTTTGGCGTGTGCTCGCGAGTGACAGAGGTGACAGATGCAGTCGGCGACACTCGAGCTGGCAGGTAGACGAGCTCCACGTGCGGTTCTCGCCAATTTTTCCTGAGCCGACTGTTCCCTTTTCTCTCGCTCCGTCTTCTCTCATTCGTGGTCGTGGCGGCCACGGCCACTGGCTTTACAGCGGCCAACGGCGGCTTAAAACATACTGGAACACATTTAACGATTCACTCTTGATTCTTACATGATCGTATCGTGAGAACCAGTCCTCTTTACTCCTGCGCCTTCTGCTTGCGAAAACGCAGTGTGCTAGACATTCGACGTCCCGTACTTCGGAATCATTCTTCCTGAAATTCCATTGAACTTTCCGGCTAGTCCTCCTCGCGTTCCGTCATTCGTATACTCCGTTCCTCTCGTGTGGCTCAGTGTGGCTGGACTATGGGTTCCGTGTGCTCCTCCACTATTCCTGCGATCGCTGCACGTCACTGTACCTGACTGTACCGTCTGATATATGTATACAGTTTTATGAATCTGTATATTCGAGGCCAGCAACCGGTGAGCAACGCTCTTAGACAGAGGGGAGAGTCAATGGTCGAACAACTTGCTTGTAGAGTGCCCTCTGTTGGATCATTTTATCAACACTTTTCCCGTAGGGTTTTATCTACGGATGCTTGGAATATTGACGACGAGTATTGTAATTTTATTAGCTTCCTTCAACCGAATCTTCAATGATTACTTATTGATCAAATGGAAAAATATAAATTATGATCTGAAATAAGAGAGGGGAAAACGAAATCTTGGTACAACTACCTAGGTTAATCATTCTACTATTGAATAGTATATGCCACAAACGCATATCGCTGGTGTCCTGGCATTTTCCTTGTATTCCCACCCACCCCTCAATCAGTAGCTTGACGTCGTAAAACGACAAAATTACATGAACGTAGATTCATCCTGTTAGTATTTCGGCAACAAATATTAAGAATCTGTTTCGAGAACAAAATTAGATGGAAGTCACTGGAAAAGTGCCAGAGTAAGAACTGAAATTATGCGAATTTCGTACAACTCAATTTTATAAGTAATCTCGAAACACGCTATTCTAGCGTGCCCACATATTTCATAAGAGTTACAATGTTATGCTCGGGAAAAGTTTCTCATTGTCAACCGTTGCAACTTGGATCGTTATCTCAAATAGAACAGCGCGCATATTTATATAGATTCTCTTCGCTTTCTTCGCGTAACCGTGGGCGCATTCAGTTTGATTTACAATAACAACTGAGTCAAATTGCCAATGAATTTTGTTGTCCGACTCGAAAATAAAATCCACTGACTTTATGCGCATGTAAGATTTCTTTGGAGCCGGTAGCTAATGCGTCAGTACCTTGACATAATTTTTTGCTCCGGAAAACGAGGCACGGTCGCTTGCTTCCAAAAATACCGGCGTTAAAAATCGCGGCTACCTCGAAGCAGAGCACGCCTGCTAAATGGGCAGCAACATGTAAACAATCGAGGAAACGAGAGTCAAGGTTTGCCAATTTCGCGGTTGCACCGCACGGATGATCCTTATAGGGACATCTTCGCCGCCTGTTGCTCGCTACTCCGCGATCCCCTGCAGGGGTAGATGTGATTCGACTTCAGTAAAATTAGAGCACAGAGCGGAATGAATTCACGGAGAAATATGTGCTTACTCAGCGTAGCCACGCGCGGCTTATGAATTCCAGAGATATTTGGAGAAAGAAGCAGAGGCATTCGCCCAGAGAGAAAGACAGACAGAAATGTGAAACTTGTTCAACATTGTTCATGGTAGATTTGACTCGATCATAAATACAATAAATGCCTAGCGGCAATGGCACTGATGCCATTTGAGGGGTTGGTATTCGAGTGTGTGTCGAGTCAAAGATGTGCGCGTGAAAAAGAGGGACACACGACGCGATACGACACGATACGACACAACACGACACTGGGTACAATTGACGAAGGCCACTCGAGGTGGGCTACGAACGGAGGGATGTGAGAGAAACCGGGAGAAGAGAGGGCAAAAACGTAGAGAAGATCGGGGGCGGTAAGAGACGAGGAAGAGTATCTCGAGGAGGCAAAAGAGCATCCGAGGGAACAGAATCGTACGAACCTCGAGCACGGTCGCAACGGGCGTACCGAGAGAACGTGTCTTCTGGCACTATTGTGAGAGTAAAATCTAGTCGCGCGAGCAACGACGAGTCTTCGAAAAAGAAACTGAACGATTTCGCTTGAGCCAAGCAATTACGAAGAGTTCGAACAGAAATAACCAGGAGTCAAATCGAAAGAGAGCGCAGCATCAAGATGGTTTACGAGAGTGACTTCTACACGACCCGACGACCCTATTCGCGGCCGCTGTCTTCGTCCTACAGCGTCACGGTCAGTAGCGATCCGTTTGCCGAGACCCAGGGATCTTGACTTATCCGACCCGTTTCTCTCTCTCTCTCTCTCTCTCTCTCTCTCTCTCTCTCTCTCTCTCTCTCTCTCTCTCTCTCTCTCTCTCTCTCTCTCACTTATCTCTCATTCTTGACAATGTTTTGCTCTATGCCACTAACATCACTGCTACCACGCGAGTCGAATTTTACCACGTCCTCTCTAACAATTACCACACTCGGTACGATTGACATCGTTACTAATGAAACCCACTCTTAGCGAGTTGTCGGATTATTAGCTTTCTGCGTGAGATTAGACCTTACGATCCGAGTCAACGTGTTTCGCTCGCTCCTTTTTCCTTGACACGTTTGGCTCTGGTTGTTGCTCTTGCCCGAAAAACTTTTATTGTTAGCCGGGAAAGGACTGAACTGTCCCCACGATGCAACGCGACGAGACGCGACGCGACTCGCGATTCTTATTCTTTGTTGAAAGATTAGAAGAACCAGCGCAATTATCGCACGCACCCATCGCTCACAATTTTCGAACGAATAGAGAAAAAAAAAAACAACAAAACAAATACAGGATCGACGATCGCACAAGTTTTTAGGATCTAACAAAGTTGGATCGTCGATCCGCTGCCGATTGAATCGCGCCGTTCGAGGTCTCAACTTCCACACTGTACTCCGACAAGTCACCACCACTGTTACCACCGGTACCGATATCTCACTCCTACTGATCAATTCTGATATGCTGATACTACTTGCGCTCTCTCACCGATGCTACATTTGCCAGTACATTTGACACTCGCCACTTCGGTCTCTGAAACAAGCTGTGCGTTCGGTGTCTCGAGAATCTTTGTCTCTTTTTGGTCGGTAGGCGACCTTGCGAGAATCGTCGAGATCCAAATCGCGTGGAACGAAGTAGCGCATCAGAGGCACAACGAGAGCTGTGCAAAGTCAAGAACACCTTTGGTTACTCCAGCTTGGATTACGGCTGCTGTACATACATACATGTACTGCAATTACAACCTCCAGTTTACGGATTTTTTTACTCGTACTTGAGAGGATCGGACGATTCTTTATACGATCCGATCCTCGTGTAATCGATCCGTCAATTTTGGCGGACTTTACCGGTACCTTTACTCGTCCTTGAATGACTTGTTTTTTTTTTCTTACCGAAGTCATCCTGACATCTGTTGCATTGAGTTTGTTTTTTGTACACCTCTGTTCTTCGTTCTCCGAGTGGACCGGCGCCACTGGGTACGAATGTTTTGTTGTTTGATCTGTACCTACCGATTTTGAGCCCTACCACGACAGTGTCGCGTGTTATCCGTTCATTACTTTTATCTTACTTTCTGTGCATTTTTTTTCATAACTATCATTTTTTACATGGATAGTTGATTCACGAACATGTTACATTATTGTAATTGTTCTGCCACATATATTTTGATGGTATCAATGTTTCTTTGGTACTTGCAACGAGGAGAATTTTGGATCTTTCTCTACGATCCGGATAAATTGAGAAAATCTTTCAATTTGGTAAATATATTTACTTGCAAAAGAACAAGTCATCCGTGTTTAACTATACAATTCTTTAGCTGACGTGTTCTTGAGGTTCATAGTTACCTGCAGTATTTCCGTATGTCTGCAGAGCGATTAAAAAAGGAAAAAAAAGAGTGAAATATAAATAGTTGTATTTATAACTTTTATATTTGCGCGCAGAGTACGCGAATCTCGGTTGACGACTAACCGAATAATTTATATTTAAACCAAACGTGCGGAGGGTGAGCGTCGCTTTGCTGCGACGATTCTCGCCGCTCTTTTCTCGAGCCAACATCGATGATGAGCCATGCAACCACACGGCTCGCGCTCTAACCCACATCGCTCGCGATTTATGTCGGGAAGATCGTGTCTTACATTGCGAGCCTCGTTCCTCCGGCTGGCGAGAAAGATTCGGATATCGAAGTATAAATAGTGATTCGAGGGCAACGGAGTTGCTCGCAGATCTATTCATAGCGTTGCAGCCGTTTTCCGGGACTGCGGGATATTAAAGTTACCGCGGGGCGAGCGAGCCACCGAAATCTCGGGTGGCAGACCGTTTCATCCCGCAATGCTAAATACATAGAGCAACCTACTTAAGGAGAAGACTCTCTAATTACTGAGCATACCAAAGATGATCGAAGCACAACATTCTGCCAACGATCGAACAATTGGATCAATTTCAATGAATGACTTGACGATTTCTTCTTCGGGAAATATCTTGACTATTTTTACAGAACACACTAGAATATCCTATTATAAATAGTTTTGATGTAAAAGATCCGTAAGACACGTGTCATCTCCCGAAATATCTTAACTTTTCCCATTGCACTGCGTTTGTGGATAAAGTTTCACGCACGTATTGCGGCTCGCTTCAAAAATACAGACGAAGCCTAAGGAAATTGTGGTACTTATATGGCCCGACAGTTTCCTTCATTGGAGGAAAGAAGAACTGTGACAGGGCGCGAAATGCAAGAGAGGTAATCGAGACGGAGAATCGAAAGAGGAAAACCACAAGAATCTAAGGAATGAGAAAGATTCATATCTGGTTTTTGTACCAGTGGCGGCACGATTTCTTATCAAAGCAAAGGAGTGATCGGGTGATGTTTGTTTGAAAGAGCATCGATCGGAGATCAATGCTGTCGGCATCGCTTGACCTAGATACTCGGGGGTCTTTGCCAGTCGGCTCTAGTGCGGTTCAAAAAGCGAGAATGAATAGCAGTCGATTCGCAGTGCAAAGTCTCTGTCGACGGCAGCTAACCGATTTCTCTCGGTCTCTCGTGTCCCCTCGTTCTCACTCTTTCCCTCTCTTTCGTAAATTCGGATCCTTGGTTCCTCCGTTATCGCGGAGAATTCCCTTTGGTTTTCCTTGGTTCGGGTAGGGGATATTCGGGAGTCGGTGTTGCGTTACTCTGCCCTAATTTAGACGCACGAGAAACCGACTACGTCGACTCCCACCACTGCTTGCTTGGTAGTTCGTCACGAAGATTCATACGCCGCCGATTCCACGAGCCATTTCTGAGGGTGTCGTGGTCATGCCTGGTACCCTATCCTTCTTCGCGCTATACAACAGCCTCTGATGTCGTTAACACTAGAACTACCAAATTAGTCAAACTCGTTAGTTCAGTGATTCTTTACGGCCTTCAAAATTGATAGCGACAATAGTTGAAAACTCGGCGATAAAAATAGATATCGGATTAGAAATCGATTCGAAATATGTAGTGAGAAATATATCCCTTTGTTAAGTCACTCAAAGCAGTGACGAGTAGCTCTAATATTAAAAGTCTGCGCGCGAAACCTTAAAGAATCGATGACAGTAAAGAAGCTCGTCATCTGTCAGTTCTCGCCAAAGAAATCTCATTGAGTGCCAAAGAGAAGCCGCGAATAATCGGTAAAGAATCCGTGTGGGCGATTGGTACGCTCGCTCGTGCATAACACTGCGTTGATATTGCGTTTCGCGTTAGCTTCTCGCGCCATCGTTTCGCGGAAGTCGCTGTTTATTTTTACTCCCTGACAAATTTCCAGGCCGCTAGAGAAAGAGAATTCTCTCCCACCTTTCTCCTTATTCAGTCGCGTTAGTGCATGATCAACGAGCGAATAACGCTATCATTCGGAGATCTTAAGCGAGAATGGTGTGGAAGTGAAGACGTCGAAGGGATTGGTCGATCGATATTTGCACGTGAGAAATCGGGAGGGAAAGGAATGACGATGCCTGACGCAGGAAAACAAACGCGATTTGCAGAAGCAGGACAGCTTTCCTTGGGAGAAGGTACCCTTTGTACCTCGGCCATCGTTGGTACCGGACCCGTTCACGGTGTGGGGCCGTAAGAAGATGGATCCGAAGAAGGAGTTCTATCAATACATCACCTTGAAGGAAGAGGAAGGCCGCGTGCGTGGAAAGAATCCGGCGAAGGATGATCATGCTCGACAACTGATCGAGAGTGGGACAATTTCGAAGGTCGGCTTGGACGCAAGGGCCGAGCTTGCGACCAAGGGACGCGTTTTTCAAAAGGGTGTGCTCTCCAGGCATTCGACTCCTAACAAACATGCTCATACATCCTCGTATAGTGGTCGAACCAATGTCCTGATGGCTCTCCAGACACCATCGTGGTACCGGTTTTAGCGTAGCATCATATTTTTCTCTCGATTCTCTCCCTCTCCCTCGACTCTCTATCCGAGGGCTCAACCTATCTCGAATTTCTGGAACCGAGTATTAAATAAAGTATTAAATACGTATAGAGTACATACGATAACAGTAACAATTTTGTCCGATAGAGCTAAGAATGGAAAAGTACCCTTTTCTCGCTTATTATGAACCGTTGATCATGCACGAAGTCCTATGCACGTTAGCCTCTTCTTCGCTGCATATATTAGTCCTGGATCCTTAACACGAGATCAAAACGCACGCTAGTCCTGGATCCTTACGATGATACGAAACTATCCTGTACCACGTAGTGTGTACTGGTCCAACCGAGTGAACGAGTAGTGAGACCGAATTGTCGGTATATCCCATTTCTACGATTAAACTTTGATAGTCGAACTTTCTCTCTTTCTCTTATCTTGTTACCTTTGTACGCATTTTCGCTAATAAAGAAGGAAAGCCGAAGGAGAATACAGTCGAAAGAATTATTTCACGAAAGTCGAAGAAACTTAGGGCAATGGCTCTTTGTCAGAAGGAGGAATCATTGAGAATGGAGGGTGACTGGTCGAAAACGACGAAACGAGACACCGAGGCAGAAAAGTCACATGTACGCATACGCGAGACCGACGCAACGTAACATCCACACTTCCACATAACGTAATCCACGTACTTATATTTCTTGGCAAGGGCGAGGACCGTTGCTCAACGTTGCACCATACCGCGCCTGTCCTGAATATCTCGGCAAGGGGACGATATTAATGCATACCGTGATGTGTACCGCTCGCTCTGCGTTTATTATTGGCCCGCACGTTGTGTGTCTACGGATAGATCGGCGTCTCTTATCGGTATTATGACTCTCTCTTGCTCTCATCATTCGCCCTCTGCACTCTATTTATCCTTCGCGCAATGCTGGACAGTAGTAGTAATTACCATCGTAATAATACTGCCTGACTACTAACTCATACTACTAAGTCTCTCGACTCTCCATCTGTCTGTCTACTTATCCCTTCCATCCACCGAACAACCCTTTCCTCATTTTCCCATTCTCTTCCTATTCTCACGTTGGCTACCAATCGCACGTCTTCCTCCAAACCGGGGAACAGAGCCAGACAAGACGCCAGTGATGCACCGCTAAAAAAAAAAATTCTCGATCCAACGAAAAACGCCCCTGTGGCATAGAACCCCGATTTTCAACCCGCGATTCAGTCAGCGAGATCGCACGGTAGAATCTTAGTACATGATATATGGTTGAAATCGCTGGCATAGAGCAATCTACTTGAAAAAAAAAACCTGGGTGACGATAAGCTTAGGGGTGGAAAAGACTGACGATTTGGTTTTTGTCGCATGGGGGAGGGTTAATCTCGAGGGTTTGGAACGTAGACGGGGATGACAAGAGGATGATAAAGTGAGAATAAAGATAAGGGACTAGGGAAAGAGAGACGAAAAAGAAAAAAAAAAAATAGAAAAAACTCTGTTCTCCGGGGAGATGGTTCGCCAGATTGTTGACCTTGCGTAACCGAAAATCTCTAGACGCCGCGGCACTACGTGGTTCGTGACTATCCGGAAGTCGGGATGAGGAGCGCACAAGAGCATTACAGCTATGCCTACACGAACACCAACTCGGCCAGCTCCTCCTCGGGGGATCTGTACAGCCGACGTCCGCAGAGGACTTCTTACACCCAGGAGAGCGTCGTCAAGAGGGAGAACGGACCGTACGGATCGTACTCGACCGAGAGGACTAGCAGGTCGTCGGCCGGCGGCGGCGGTCCCGGAGGCTATCATTCTTCCTACGAGTCCCACACTTCCGGACGTTTACCCGGCGGTACCACATACCGCCATTTCTCCTATCGCGTCTAATCCTCTACTCTTACCATCGTTGTCGTTGGAATTCTCTTTCCTTTGCTTTGGCTCTCTTCGTCCGAAATGACTCTACGTTTCTTTCTATCTTACAAAATCTATCAGTTTCGTTCATTTGTCTAACTCTCAATGTTCGTTCAATAATATGATAATTTTCGATCTAATTATTAATGATTTTCCCCAATCGGTCTTTGTTACGAGAAAATTCATTCGGAACTGAGTCCTTCGCGATGACAAGCTGGCAAAGGATTGGAGGAAATGCTTCGATTATTCATACGTAGCTATATGAATATATATATATTCTGCTTTGTACCGAAATGTTTAATTGTTAACAAATGAGAGGCTAGTTGCATTTAGAAGCATTCAAAGTATAGTCCCGCTGCTTCGTGTTTCTTTGTATCTACTAGTTAACGAGACTCGATTAAGTAGTAGAGAAAAGGTGCGAACGAACCTCAATCTCGCGATACATATTTCACTCTCCGAATAACCGTCTTCGCTATAACGTAATTCTTTTCCTTCTTTCTTTTGACTTTTTCGGGATGTTTCTAACTTTGATATTTGTAGTTTGACATTTGCCTAACGCTCCGAATGCACGCGAAGCTCATTCGCAATAGCAGCAAGCGTGTTAACTTCAACTCGTGAGTCATAAAGTACGCGTGCAATAATAGGATCGTAGATTTTTATGCAAATTTCTATGCAAACTAAGAATAAACCCATTTGGTACACATGCATGAAATAAAGAAAGAGGAAATTAAACACTACTACTAGAAGCTCCTTCCGCAATCCACAATGCACACAATAAAAAGCTATGTATTAAGTATGTCGAAAAGTTCTGTGAAATTGAAGAATAAACGAGTAAGAAAATAAATCATTTTCATGAATATTTAATATGTACCAAATCTTCCAGTGTTTTCGGAAATAAGAGCTATAGGTAAAACGAGCCTTTTCGACGTGCCTAATATTCACGTACAAGCATCCGCAGTCGAGTGATAATCAAAACTGTGACTAACCCACGAAGATATCGCGATCTTGCCAGACACACAACGAGACAATTGGCCAAACGAGTGGAGCATTTATCAGAGAAAGCACGAAAGGGTGCATTGTATGCAGACAGATTCACGGAAGAGAAGAAGGGCAGGCGCGAAAATAATCGCTGCTTTTCGCGAAGATCTTATAGACTGTGAGAATCAATGTTTCGAGTCTCGAGGTTTGTCGATCGACTTTCTCTTTCCTGGTTCCATTCGAGACTCGTCCTTCATCTAGTGAGGCTCATACGAGCCGAAGAAATCGTGTAAAAGGGAAGAGTGGAAGTAATCACAAGCTCTTTACGGAAAAAAGAACATGCGGACAAGATTCTAGTCTCCAGGAAAATTCCTGGAAATTGACTAACCGGCTATTCTTCTTCTTTCTATTTATTCTGCTTCCCCACGTGACTCCTCGTACCCTGCAACCGCCGCCGGAACATGCTCTAAATCGTCGAATACCAAACGTACCGTCCCCAACGTACACCAACTTCTATAAATTTGAGATCATGGACCGCGCAGGATCCCCTCGTTACCGTACCGCTCTCCAGCCTTCTACAGGTAAGTCGAATACCCAGAAAAAAGGGGTAAAACTGATAGAGACCGGAAAGTAGACACACTTAACGAGGGTTAAGCACGGACTAATATTTGGACAGTAACTGATGAAATAGGTCAAACATGAATTCTTGCTAAAAAAAAAAAATAAATCTGTGGTGATTAGATAGAAATTTGCAAATTTTTTATAGAATTCTTTCTGCGACGTACTTCGAACGAAAAGTAGTATTTATAGATGAATTGAACGGCTTACGAGAATAGATACCCGCGCTTGACCCTTTCAGACTCGTCAGAAGAACTTTCGGCCTCATTGTCAAAAGGATAAATTAGACTAAAGATCCTTTGAGAAAATTCCGGTGGATCAACCAAAACTGTAGTCGCTTAAAAAACGCTTTAAAATTGAACTCTCCCTTCTGCGCTTGAGAGGAGCTTGTGCGCCTTGCTATAATCATTCGATCAGAAAACATTCACTGATAACACTATTAAAAAACAATATTACATTGCTTCGCATATATTAATTATTCCCGATATCAGCTGCATTTTTCCTTTCCCAAATAATCTGATTATGATCTAACTACTAAAACGAATCCGCTTAGCAACTTATCGCTGATTCCGCAAGCAGAAAGCAACGCTAGCTGGATGGCCTATTAGAGACTAGGCTAAAGCGAGAAGTTAATAAAAAAACAGAATTCGTACCCTTAGTTGAGGAGTGCTATTCCTCACATGCCTTACGTGGCACACAAGAGGCTCGTCACGATAATCCACACGCCGATCCACACGCCGATCCATACACCGGTTCGTAGCGTCTACTACGCTGGTGACATCATACCAATAAGAGTTCATGCGCGCGTTAGACCCAGCATTCTCGCGGCCGAGCTCAAGAGGATACGCGATCGAATCAGGCCCACTACAGTCTCGTACCTTGGCCACTATCTTAATTCCAAGGATCGCATCGTAAGTTTCGCAAACTTCGTTCTGCTGCAGTGATCATCAGCATCGTAAACTTCATAATCACGATTATCATCATCATCATCATCAACATCATCATCATCATCATCATCATCATCATCATCATCATAAACAGGAATATCATCCACTCTCCATATTCTTCGTCTACTTTCGCTGCTGCTTCTGAAAAATTGCTTACTACGCTTCATTTATTTCTTCTTCTTCTTCATCATCATCGCATCTCTTGACTAAGAATGGAAAATGCTCGCAGTCATCGTCATCGTCAATATCATCGTCGTCGACAACTTATCCATCCTCACTACTCATCACTGGTGTTGGCAATTTTTTCAAGATGTACATGCTTCTTCTCATCGGGACTGTTTTAACGTTGAACAGATGGATCAAGGGAGATGTTTCACTCGCGAGAGTGCAATCAATGATCCACTGATTGTCGTAATAAACTAGATTTAATAAATTTGGAGTATACGGTAGATTTAACTTCTAGAGGACGATAAGCCTTCATAGCTAACGATAATAGAGATTCTCCTTCGATGATTGGTGTTTGAATTGTAATTACCTATGTCCGTTCGCAGTACTTCGATGACGAAGCGAGGGAAATACGAGCAAGGGTGGATTCCCTTCTACGACGGGTGCACGTGTTCGTGCCGCGAGCAGTTGCAAGGTGAGAGTAATCCGAAAAAATCACAAAGATTCACGACTAGTACAAATCCTTTTCACTATCCATGATAAGAATTTTCTCGAAAAAAAAATTTCAAAGAAAAAGTAACATCATCGTAATGTAAAAACATTTCAGCGACTTTGCGGAGGAAATCGTGCCAGAGAAAATGCGAAGCGGAGATTACGTGCGAAGACTGATCTCTGGCAAGCAGAATGCGAAAAAGGACGCAATAGATCCAGTCTCCTGGTATGAAGTCCCCGAGCGCAATGACTTTGGCAACCTGTCGTGCGTCAAGTACGTCGGTGGCAAGCCGCAATCCGTCAGAAGACCCTACTTCAAAGTTGCCGATCTACGTCCATCCGACATTAAAAACGACGTGAACTTTTTGAGCTACTACAGCAAGAATCGCGAGGCAGCCGCCAAAGCCTGTGAGTAGTTCGACCGCCTGCCATCTTCGCGATTCGACAAACGACCCGAGAGACTCGATACTTCAATTTTATTTCTCACGGCACGATATAATTATAACGATAAATTACGATAATTCGCGGACGATTCTTTCACTATTTTCTCTTTTACGACAAACATTTACGCGAACACGAATAATACTAATACATTATTATCGACTTCTATTTTCTCTCATCGACGGCATCACTTTTCCATGAATCTTGTAGGCAGAGGCACGATATAAACAACGACGACGGGTTGAGAGAAGGATGCAATATCGAACAATTGTTCTCTATTAGCGGTGCTCCGATCCGCTCGAGCGACGCCTCGTTCGATATTGTTCATTCTCGCGAGTTCAGGACGACTCGATGATTAGAATCTTGAATTAGAACATTGGAAAAATAAAGGCGGCCATACGACGCCGTTGTGTGCACTTATTTTTTGATTTTTGTTCCCCGCTCGTTACTCGATTTTTATTCCTCTTTTTTGGTCTGGTTGGCACTGGTTGACACTGTCCCTGAACTTTTGTTGTGCTGTGCTGGCAATCACGTGTGCTCCCTCTATATTTTCTTCTACTTTATTTTTTTTTTTTCTATCTCCACCGCGTCCGTTCATTCCTCCCTCTTTTCCACTTTCTACCTGTCGCTTTTCACTCTCTTTTTTTCTCTTTCTCTCTCTCTCTCTCTCTCTCTCCCTCAACCTCGCGGTGTATTTTATCCTTCTCGATGTGCCCAGTTGTATGTAGTAGTTGTGCCCCGTGTTTCGCTGCACGTTTCATACGCACACACACACCAACGCGTGGAGCATTATGTATTCTACGTTTATAAGTGAGCATCTCCTGGACTTTTCGGGTAAAACGATTAGACAAAGCCGTAAAACGAGCGAACAGAAAGCGGACAAACGATCGAGGAAGAAAGACCATAGGTCCAGGTGAGAATAACAATCGAACACGATCACCTCCCGTTGCGTGCTGGAGAAGGAACCCAAGGATATTTCACTCGACCGGGTATTCAATTGAGAAATTTTTTTTTTTCTACTTCACGTTGATCACAAGCAATGCACGGTGATGCTTGTCGCAAGACGAAACGACAAACTCCTAACTTAGGAGTAAGAGAAGAATGAGATTAGAGATGAAATAAATGTGGATGGCATCACCGGGTATCGTAGCCGGTTTAGACAGAGCCGAGTCCTCGACAATCGTGAAAAAAAAAGGGGCGAAAGGACGATTGGAACGGTGTCGTATGGGAGAGTCAAATGGAAAAGCGTGGGTTGGCGAAGGGTGGCAGCGGTGTTCGCAGGAGATCAGAGGAAGCAGCTGGGCTTTTTTCAAAGTTTCAGGCAAGGGATGGAGGGAACGCGTTCCGGAGCTCTACGATGACCCAACGAAAGGCAAAAAGAAGGAAGAGCAGGGTGAGGCGGCGTCGAATGAGGCAACCAGCGAGGAATGATTCGTGCAACTCGGTTTCGTATGCTCGCGCGACTATTCTTCTCTTCTCTCGTTTATTATCCCGACGTGTTGCGATTCTAGAAAACCATTTAGAAAGTTCGGAACATTCAGCGTTGAGCGTTGTACTCTCTGAACTAATTGTAAGCCTACTATCTCCGTCTTCTTCTTCGCGAATCCAGCGCCACATGGCGCCGCAACCGAGTCTACCTCGAGGGAAGGACAAAAAGACGAAAGTGCAAAATAACGAGTGTGCGAATAAGTCCAAGTGCCACCCGCGCCCGTTGCGCTTCTCTTCATAGATATTAGACGTGTGTATTTAATACATGCGTTCCACTAACTAATCTCTCGCGTTCCACGTGCGCAACGTGAATCTGTGTTTGCTCAAAATTACTACCAAGGATCAGAATAAAGTAATGACCGAGTTAAAGAATCCGTCACTTATTTTCCTTTGCACGTGAGAAATTGGAAAGTTAGAAGACTGTGAGTGTATTTTGCTCCCCCCTTTTTCGAGGTAAGCTTCTCTATGTGCGCTTAATCCTAGTGAGTAGTTCTACAGGCGCTTTTTCTCTATTCTCTTCAGTTTTCACGAGGATGTACATACATAAGTACTTTGACTTTGCGGTGCGATTTTTCAGTTTCCATATATTGTATCATATATCATCACTCGAATTTGCCGAAAAATATCTCTCTTTTCTATCAATGGAAAGATAGCGCGTTCTTCTCATATTTTAGTAACAGCATAGAAGAATTGAAGAAATTCTGAATTTGCTAAAATACGATGATCAGACGAATTTTCCGGCGAAACACCATTCCATCATTCACGTATCGGTGGTATCGTCTCAGAATCGAGACGACGAAAGAAAGAAAAAAAGATCAAATATGAATAATGAAATAAGCGGTACGATACTTAGCCGCATCTAAAATTAACGATGCGCGCCAGGATAATTCGCAGTCGACAGACGTCAATGATTCGCTCAAATTGCAAAGAACATTATTGCAATTGCCACTGTGATAACGGCGTGTGTCAGTGTGTTCTCATGGCTTTTGCTTCTTGGTGATTCGCGCTCGGCTATCGAGTTGAGTACGTTTTGCGTTTGGCTTCTTTTTTTGACTCTGGTCATCGAATAACAATGAGTGAAGCTCTGATCCCCCGATGGATACTTCCCGCAACTGTCTTGTGCTTTGGATTCGCTTTACAATGAGACGCGTGAGTTTACTAGTGTTCAGGGAACTCGAGAAACATTCGGTGGTTCAGACGAGACTTTCTGTTTCATGAATCCCTCCTCCGCAGCGGACCAACCGATGACCGAGAGAGAAATGCGAAAGGGTCAGTAGGCAGTATATCATCTAATTCCTTTTAACGAATCGCTCGAGAAAAATATCTATTCTCAATTTTTCTCTTCTTCTCGATTCTCACGTGACCCGCGACCGATTTTAGCACGTGCGCTAGAGCCTGACCAAACTGAAGCCGCACCGAGAAAAGGTACCTTTCGCGCCTTTTTTCTACAATACGTATCTCGATTCGATTCGATCGACCCGTGGCTAATCTCTTCCGATTCCTTTTGATCGTTGCTCTCCCGAAGCACCCAAGGAAAAGGAAGTAAAAGTGGAAACGAAGGTAGAAGCAAAACCGGTGCCGAAAGCGGAACCTAAACCAGAGCCGATAGTGGAAGAGAAGGTAGAACCAAAAGTCGAGGAGAAAGTAGAAACAAAAGCGGAAGCTCCTGCACCAGCAAAAGCAGAAGAGAAGACTCGCGCATCGAAGAAGTTGACGAGGCGTTCAGTGAAGAAAGAAGAAATCAAGAAAGTAGTGGATGAAGCAAAACCAGAGCCAGAGCCTGTGAAAGAAATTCCAGAGCCAGAGCCAGTGAAAGAAGTTCCAGTGGCAGAGCCTGTAAAAGAAATTCCAGAACCAGAAATTGTGGCTAAAACCGAGCCTGAACCTGTGGTAGAAACAAAACCGGAACCGGAGTCGAAACCTGAACCTGTAATCGAAACACCACAAGAATCGACGGTTTCCTCTGCTCCAGTTGAGCCTGTAGCACAACCGGAGGAACAGAAGGAAGAGCAACCGGAACCATCAAAGGAACCAGAACCCCAACCGGAAACGAAAATAGAAGTAACAGCTGAATTACCCGAAGCACAAGTACCGGAATCTGCTCCGCAGACAGTGGAAAGTGAGAATGTCGAAACTAGCGAAACAGAAGCAATTCCAAATGCCACGGAAGCTGTAAGTGAAACGGAGAATCAAGATAGTGCGAATGGTAGGTTCTTGCTAACATAAGCTTACCTCTCGATGGCTCCGTAAAAGCGATGCTCGATAGAACGCAAGTAAAGTTTCACGTAAAATCCACACCTCCGCGATTGTGTAGTCGAAAGTAATCGTCTTAATGTCTCAGTGTCACCCTGCACGATGTTAAACGTGTCCCATGTTACGTTTCAGTGACTATTGTACTTATTGATTGAGAATGCGATTCTAAAGATACGATTTTTCCAAAATTTCACCTTTGTAAGGAAAAGCGAGAAATCAACTAGCAAAAAATCAAGGAAGATCTGATTTTTGAACAATAGATCAGGTTGAATATTATGTTGCAGTGAAGCAAGACAAAGAGGAGGCGATAAAGAAGATCGAAAAGTATCTTGAAAAAGCCGCTGATGAAGCGAGGTATGTAAAAGAATAAAAAGATTGTGTTATATCTAAAAAAAAAATATATAGTTGTGATTGATTAAACATTTATCATAGAACCGTGGAAGAAAAGAAGCAGATCGCTGAGGAGCAGAGACTCGAACTTGAAATAGAAGAACAAAAAGCATGGGAGGCTTTCCAGGTTGCGTCAGAGCGTGCAGCACACATCGACGAAATTCTCGAACAGGAAAGAGCAGAAGCTACGAGGACAGCGGAAGAAGCGAAACACGAAGCTGTTCGAGTGGAAGCTGAAAGGATACTACAAGCTGAGAGGTACACAGAAAACTTTCGATACAATATGTTATAGTCGACAGATCAATAACGATTAATCTATTCTACAAATTTCTTTATTTACATAGAGAGATAGCAGAGGCTCACGTGAAGGAAGTACAGGAAGAAGAACAGAGAATGATCATCGAAGAACACTTAGAACACTCACGACAAATCGAAGAAGAGAGGCTTGCCGAAATATGCGGTCATAACGAAGGTACTGAGGAACCTCACATGGAACACTCGCGAGATGAAGAACCACCAATGAGCGACCACATGGACCCAGAGAAACCTTATGAATTAATCGACGATGAAACCAGAGTACGTGACGCGAATGTTGTTTCTATGAACCTCTCGAAAAAAATTAGTTTTATTGGTGAGTTTAAACGGTGTTGATTTTTGGCAATTAGATCGAGGAGGAGAGTACAGTTGAGCAAGAACACTTCGAGTTGCACGAGGATCCGTTCATCGAGGAGCCATATGGCGCGGAGAGCAAGGATGTGGATGCAGTGGTTAACCAAGGAGGAGATGCCAAGATCGAAGAAGTGTTCTCCGGTGGAGAAGAGAGTTTCGAGTGGCCGGATGAAGAATAAATGCACAATAGTCTTGTGGGTGTTTTGGACTAGCGATACATCAGTTCTGTCTCTATAATTTCTCTCCTGATAAGGAGAAAAACAGAAGGAAATTTGAATACTTTTTTAATGGAATTGTCGAACTGAATCGTTAATCCGAATAACCCTTTAGCTACAAATCGCACGACTCACCCACTCGAATTCTTCATATTTCCTTATTTTCCTCTCGACATTAAATTACACCATCATCCTAATCATCATAGCTCTATTTCATTGATAATAATTAACTAATTGGGTTCATTCTCGCTTACTTTCTCTTTCACTCTCTTCATTATCCTATTCTTCAAACGTTCATCACTAATCACCGAGGATCATGATTCATCATCTAGACTGCGGATACTTATGCAAATATGCATCTCGTTTATTTATATTTCCTATGAAAATCTCAGGATTTCGCTGATGCGCGTTACCCCAAGTTCCCTGTTACTTTTTGTACAATTCTCACTGAAGGTTTCATGCGATTTGTATAGAAATCCAAAGTCGAATTATTGCGATATATATAATATTGTACATGTATGTTCCTCGCCGTGTAACGGAGCTTCGATTCTACATAAATACATATTGCTAGGGTCTACGTCTACGCGAAGAAGACAAACAGGATGCTAGCGGAGGTAAAAAGGGGAATAGAGTTTCTATTGTTGGATCTAGACGAGCGACGAGATTACGCGCAAAAGAGATTACGAGGTTCACGAATCAGAAAAGCTATCCGTTGACGCAAATCCGGTCAGGCGTGTGCAATCTCGCGAAAATATACTCTGACGACCCCTTGCTACTAGCTCCCCGGCGGAGGGACTATCTACGTAATTACCTATAAGTATGCATAGATGTACGAGTATTTAATTTACTTATTTAATTACGACGTTCCTGTGTGTTGAATCGCACTACACGTTCGCATCTCTAGCACGCACTGTTCATACTCGCATAATGCCTATTTTGTCTATACACTTATACAGACTTGACAATAAAGACACTGCTTGAAAAATCTAAAACTGTTTAATTTATTTCTCGTTCGTTATATTGAAAGATAAAAAAAGTATATAAATTATACCAAGTATTTGCGTAGAAATCCATTTTTAATACATGAATTTTTATGTGCATACGTTCCATTAGAAACCTCTCTTTCTTTCTCAGGCATATCCTGCTCTTTACCACCCACACTATCGTCATCCTGTCTACTCTACTCTAGTATACTGAATTTACAGTCGGATGACCCCAAGACTATCGAATGATAGCTCCACGCGACGTGCGCGTATTATTGGCAATGAGAACGGCGCACTCGTGACGGTTGAAGGCCGTTGGTGCGCCGCTAAACAATGTCAATCAACGAACGAAATTTAAGCCCATGCCGCGACGTGCTTGCAGAATGACGTCAGAAGCGCGGCGGCGAGACTGCGGTGGTTAATGAGCGAGGTACGTAAATCGCGAGTAAAAGCCATCCCTCAGTCAAATTGGTCGACTCTCTATAGCGCGATATCTATGATAGCCGCTTATTGTTGGAAAACGTTCGAGAGACAGGCATCGTGGAGGTGGAGAATTATTGGAGAAGTACCAACGCGCAGTTTTCCCGGAGATGTCGATCGATCAATTTCTTTTGGTATAACGTTCTGCTTGAATTATGAAGACTAATTGCAAGGTGAAGTTGGATGTACGATTGGGATATGAAAACTTGACGAATATAAAAGCTGATGGGTGGCTAAAAACTGACCAGAAAGAATTCTTGCATTTTTTATCCAGATGGCTAGACAAAGAAATGGAAGAAAAAGAAGAAGAAATAAATGGAAATTTTCGTATAAATTAGCACATTGTTGTAAAATCAAAAGGCACGGCTAGTTTTATTGTTAAAATTGCCAGTGGAATTCGTCAATGTTTGATTTGGCGCGATATATTCACGCGCAATGGCTTCGTATTTACTGAATGACTATATACTAATATTGTCGGTAATCCATTCTGGCTTGACTTTGGTTCTCGGTGCCGAGGATGTTGCCTGCTGTTGACGCGAGACCCGAGCTAAAAGCGAGCCAATGAAAATATGCGTCCGCGCGGAGAGCAATTACGTGGGATCAGTGTTTCGCAATCGCTATTTCCTACGACCCCGAGAACGGATAATGCACGCGACAGCCCTCGTTCAATCGTCAATGTCAACTGTGACGGTTACATACGAGTACGAGCCACTTCAAACGACACTTTCGCTTTGCGTTCCCATCAGGAATTAAATCGAAACGATCAAATGTACCCATCGATAGAGAAAAAGTGACTAATGTCAGGATGATTTTTCAACACCCTCTTAACGTTTTATCAACTTCAAAAAAATCTACCTTGAATACATATTATAGAGGAGATACCATGATAGCACTCTATAAAAAAATATTCTCAAGGTAATTTTCATATCACAAGGATTTTACTCGCGAAATTCCACACATGACAGTGCGTCCCAGATAGTAATTGGACTCGCGAATGGATCGTTTATCAGGAGAGTACCACTGGATTTGAATTTAAAGTCTTCGTGGCGAAGGGCTGGTCGAGAGGGTCTTGGTGGTAGGGTTGGGCACGGGTGTTGGTGTCGTGTCGGGCAATGCTCGGCAATGACGTCAGAGCAAACCAGTTGGCGCCGCTGTCCTTATGACGTCATTGTACCCGGAGGGTGAACGGGGGTAGAATTGCGATATTGGCGATGGTTCGGGCTTCGGCACTAGCGGGTCAGGATGAAAACGCGCCGACAGCAATTTTTGCCGGATCTGCTGACGACTCGTTCGATGGGTCAGGACGTTGTGTCAGAGCTCGTAGGTTGTGCCGATTTAACGCTTGTTTGGACAACCGATTTCTATCTGCAATCTCTATCGTAACACGACCGCGATGGAATTGGAAAAAAGAAACACTAGGCCGAGACAAATATCTGGAGTGTTTCCAATGGAAATTGAGAGAGACAAAAGCGATATATACCCAACCACCCTTACAATATCCATACAATGCTTGATCGTAATGTATACCATAAAATTCGCAGATTTAAAATCGTTGTTTTAACGTTAAGTTTTTTTTCTTTCAAGGTGTCAAATCTCTACGATTCGAGTACTTTCTCACTTTGCCTGAGATAAGCACCATTAAAGAGTGCTTTTAATCCACAGTCACGGAATAAAAAATATAGCTTCCAATTTATCTATGTAGAAGGGTAAGAAAAAGATAGGTGGCATCTCAAGCCTCTCTCTCCCACCTCCTTGGTCTTCTCCCTTTCTCTCGGTCCCTGAGACTTTACATCATTTGGACCGAGTCATCGATTCGGGAGAAGAGGTTGCTGGTAAAGAGCTGATCAATAGCCAGCAAGTAAGCGAACGACGATCGGGGAAACAGTAGGGAATTTCGCGGGAATAGGACAATCGTGATGCAATTGGAAAATTTCCGCGATATCCTTTACACGTGCTATTTACTTATATCCCCGTGTGCACGTGAACAGAGGAATACCACGTGAGACTCTCTAAATTATTTATAGCGTCAATCAAATGGCAGAGCTAAGTCAGCGAAATTCTCCTGTAGAAAGGTTTTTTTGTTCTCCGAGTGGAAAACAAGTGCCATGAGAATTTGCGATTCGGCGGAATGCAGATTCGAACGATTCGTTTTCTCTTGTGACTCGAGTACCGTGTAGAACCGGCAAGATAGAGCAGAACCAGAGGGCGGACTTGTGAATGCAAGGGGAAGGCGCGGTAACTGAACGGACGAAAGTAGATAATGACTAGGTATGGTCTGCAATGGGCCAAGAATAACGTTCCCTATTCACTCTGACGCATTGCAGTGAATCACAATCGAGACACGTCACTCGCACTTAGTTACAAATTTTAGCGCGTCATCGTTGCTTATCACGCAAGGCCTAAGTTTTATGCTATTTTCGACATGAAAACAGGTGTTTGCACTCGTAGAATTTAGTCTTATTTCACGATCGATCGGCCAACCTATCCTAAACGATCTCCTGCAAGTTGATTTTCTTCATTTCTTCATTTTTCTTCCAAGAAATCGTCATTCACTCGAATATTGCTAAACCAATTAGCAAGGCTTATCTTCACTTTTTCATATGCCTAACATGTGAATTCGAAATTGCTAGTGAGCAGACTTAATTTTGGATAGTTTCGCGCGAACAAAACTTTGTACACATAGTCGTAACCACTATGTACAATTTGCTAAAGGTCAGAGTGAACCACGACAGGTGGAATCATAACCATTGAACATGGCAGGTGGAAAAGTTAAGAAATGTCAACGACAGTGCTGCATTAAGAAGCAACCAAGCGACCTCTTCTTCCATTCTGTTTTTCTTCCCTTCTTCGCGTTGACCCTGAAGAGAGACGCTTCACGCAGGAGCAGTACTGTTCTCGAAATAGCACAAAGATAGCTCTCTGACCATCAGCCTGCTTCTTATCAGCCGCTGCTTCTCTCTACTTGTCTCGGTCGAGACAATATTCGCTATCGACTTGCGTCAACACACTTACCGCGAACTCATAAAACTGGAATCTCTTAATTAAAAAAGAAAAACCTAATGAAGGAGGAAGCTGATACGAAGTTCTACGGAATTCGTGCTTTCGCAGACAGTTAGGCTACTCGCGATACACTTGGAATGTTAACCCTGAAATTTTTCCACGAACCTCAATCTTAAAGTATATTTTTGGTGGTGCTCCCGTAAGCTCCCTGTTAATCCACCTGCCTCAACTACGAGAATGCGTACAAGGGAAAGACGTCAAGTGAAGAATTTGACGTCAAGATCCACTGCGTTACGTTCTTACATTTCCTTGCGATGTTTAAAATCCACCTCGACACGTAGATGTACAGTTTACATCTGCCATTTCTGTCAAAACGACCGAGAATTCAACAAAGAAGCTCGAGACAAAGAGAGCTGCGAACATTCGAAGGAGGAAGGAAGAAGAGGGAAAAAAGAAAAGAGCAAAAATCGAGAGTACTACCCTGTAGATGAAAATTTGGTCGAATATCGAGAGGGTCGAAAGTCGAGACTTGGGGTCGAGACTCCATAGCAGGTGGTCGGAAATGGAGTCATAATAGTAAGATACCCAATGAAAAAAGTAGTACAGGATAATTAAACATGCAACAAAAACTACCAAAACGTTAATCATCCTCCAGGTTTCGAACACCCCATAATATCAAAAAAACATCCCATTTTGAATCCAATCAAATGGTACTTCCAAATCCGTAATATTTAGATATATCTTGAATTGATACACATACACTAAAATCGATTATCCCCACACAATTGAGTGAGAATACTTGTCGTGTACATGGAGATAGCATGTACAAGTAAGTACAAGTGTACGAATGTAAGTAAGTAAGTAAGTACGAGCAGTAGCAGTACCAGTGGCGACGGAATACGGGCGGCGGTGGTAATGGTGCGATAGTAGCAGAGGTGGTGGTAGCGTCAGAGCGAGGGCTGCGTAGTCTGGGCCGGTTTGCTCTGATCCCGAGCCGGGCTGATCAGTCTGCGCGAGCCGCTCGAAGAGTGCATATTACATACTCTGTTTTGATCGATACCACTTTGACGTCCAACCGGCTGCTCCATTCCGTGTCCACGTTTTCTCCTCATCAACCCGCCGGACTTTCATTTACGTAATACTAGTAGAACCATCTCTGGCACTATTGGAACAGGACTCAAAGAGTTAAACTAGAGGATCTTTGGCACCAATGGTCAGGGGTAAGTGCCACCATCAATTTTAATCGTCATATAATTCACGGGAGGATATCCTTTCTCGTTAAAGTTCTGTGAAAAATGAACTGTTCAGTCGATTCGCCAATGGTAGGTCGCACCATGAACTGGTGTCGACACTGTCTGTCTAGAAAGCAACCTCGACTACTGCCGGTCGGATCCGCGTTCGTTACTGACGTACATACGTGTATAGATATACATGTGGAAATACACATATACGCGTGTATTTCAATAGCCGACACGGATGTATATTCTGGAGGATTGTTCATAAGTAATATTGGCGTTTCGAATGAAAAGTCCAAGATAACGTGAGGCTGATTATTTAACAGAATCACAGTCAATCCATTTGCACTGTTAGAATCTTGCGATCAATCGAATCCTGCAGTGAATGATGATAGTAGATTCATAAATCGGTGGCGAATTAGTACAGTGAGATGAAGATGAGAACGATGGTATTGGCTATTGAAAATAGCGCTATGCTCCGTTGGAAGGTTACTAGTCGTTCGAATCGAAACAAAAGGTAGTCGCATTGACGACTTTAATTAACACTAACGCAACTTTATTATCGAGACAAAGTTAAGCTTCGATCTATGGGGTCAAGGCATCGATAGAGTGGGTGCTGAACGAGTAAGAGCGCGCTCGCGCGCCCGTGATTCTATTTTTGAGAGATCGAGATGTACGCAGGGCTGCCGTTCCGGCCGATCGTACCGTTGCTAACAGATACTCCTCCCAAGAAATTCCTTCCACGAGCCGGAATTATTCCTTGGCTTCACGATCACAATGGGCATCTGGTTTCGATATTCCCGCATTACCGCGATTTCAAACGCGTCTTTCATTCTTCCTCGTCCCGCGAAATTCTTAAATTAAATTTTCGATCGAACTAAAAAGTACATGTGATTTTAATCCGATTTATAAACCAATAACTATCGGTTTAATATCGGTTAAAGATTTCGGATTTCTTTACTCTGTTACATCCTTCTCGTTAGGAGTCATAGGATATTGACGCGAACAAAGTGGAAGTTCCAAGACGGAAGTTTAGAATGGTCGGAGATCAAGGAAAATAGTAGCGATTCTACGAACTGCTCTGCGTAAGATCAACAATAGAATTAGTAGATCCGCCAGCCAGAGATGTTGGCAATTCGTTACTAATCGGAAGCATACACGCGGTATCCTCGTTTACTTCGAATCAATTATGAGCATAAATATTCTTTCGAATGAAAAACTTTCCGATAATAGAGATACTAACAATAGCTAGCAATTCCAGTGTTAATCGAACAATGAACAAATTTTACTCTCGCACAAATTGATCGCGATCTCTCGTTGATTCGCGAATTGTCAACTGACCGCACAAACGCGAGATACAGCTGGACTTGATCGCTGACGAAGGCATCGCGTTAATAGTTCAATCGCACGAGTCCTCTCTCTATTCGGTGCGTTCGTACGACTGTTTACCGCTCGCTTATCGTTCAATTACGATCCATCGCGGACTTCTACCTACGTATAACATGCTAGATGGTACCTTTCAAGCCGCGGGACACGTTTCTCTATCCAAAGGGAAATTAACGAACGCACTGAAAGGATCGTAACGAACGAGGAAAAATTCTTCTCCAAGAAAGGAGAATGACCAGCCCGTTAAGCACGCGGTATGCCAGAATGGCACGTGCTCTCCTCTTTCTCTCTAACGATGCACTCTAACTTTGTCCGATCAAACTCTAATCGAAGGCGCGTGTCGCTCGCAAGTAACAATAAATCTTCATAATAAAATCAGTATTTCCCTGACACGACTAACGACCCACCCTTATTACGATATTATTCCCAAACTGCATTACAGCTCTTTAACCAAAATAGAATGAAATATAATATCTCGCGAAAATGTTTCGTCTAAGGTTCTCGTTTCCTCTGTTACAGGATCACTACCAGACATCGCAGTAACCATGGCATCCGGCAGAGAGATTCACGGTTCGTTTAGGTAAGATTCACGAATTCTATCACGATTCTCAGTATCCTCTGGGAAGTCTATACTTTTCGATTCCACGATTCGCATATTTATCGAAAGTAACTTTGTATTTTCTGCTGGGGAGATCCTCGCTCTCGCGCATCCGTCATTGATTCCAATCCCGGTGGATGTAAATATTTTCAGAGCGCTTATCGACATGACCATTAAAGTGGGAAGCGCTCTAGTACGGTTATAGCTGTATCTATAGCCAATGACGTAAGCAGAGCGACTCTTCCGATCTTCCTTTCGTCGATAGTGGGGTATATTCCTTCTCGTTGGTAGCTTCAATATCTATGTACTGTATCTACTACTACTCCCGCGCTCGCGCACACACAGACAGACCGACGCACACTCTTGCATCTTCTTCTCTTACCCCTTTCTAGTGGGTGCTAGTTGCTTCTAGTCTAACTCTTGAATCCCGAGGAGCAGTGAAATGTCAGAGGATCGCGTTCGCGACGATGACGAGGGCTGAGAAATGAATCGAATCCTGGCCTGGTCGGTGAGGCAGGTATTATTTCGCGTAAAATCAATCGTTCTCCATAGTGGGCTAGTCCACGTGCTTCAGTACCGGTGACGTAACATTGACGCAAGCCAGAATTGTTGCCACGAGAATGCTGCAGTTGGTGCGCGTCGATAGCGCCCGGCCCTCTGATCCCCTGGCCGCTCTCAACCCCCTGACGTTCATCTCGAGAGTCTGCTTTTCCATATCTATACGTATATGTACATATACAGATATCGAGAACGTACGATCAGCAGAATCGATCCAACGATTCTCCTATATCTCGACGGAGAAACAGTGTTGCTCAATTTTCTGATGAACTTGCGCTTTCGCTGCCATCATGAATTAACTTTCCTTATTTTATTTTCTCAATTCGATTAAACACGCTGTGGAATTTAATTTCCATCGAACAGTCACAAATCAAGTAGGAGATTCAAGTAGAACCGAGTCTCGTTAGGATACGTAGCGGTATTCAAATGCACCAGGGTAAAAAGTTAATTGATCACTTCTTTCCTCTTGCATTTACTTATATTAACGTCATTTCAATCCAGAAAGAAACCGATTCGACCGATTTAATTGTAATCTTCATTTGCGATTTCTTTTCAGTCTGATTGTCGATGACGTCGATTCCCAGAGGATGTTGAGCGAGGCACCTGAACTGGAGAGCACGGGTTGCAATAGTCGCAATGACTCGCTGAACGAAAGGAATGCCAAAGAAGAAGGCCTATTGGACAGGGAGGATGGTCCAAGGGAAAGGATCAAACAGATCCAAGTGGAAGCAGAAACCCGACGGGATGAATTCGCTCGGTTGCTCGAGGAACACGCACAAGTGGTGCGGAAGTTGAAGATGATGGAAGCGGAAGAACAGCTCTCCTCGACGGCAGCGGGGAACGCAGTTGTCACGGCTACTCACGCGTGATTCCTCGTTCCGAGAGCACTTCCGAGAAACGCACTTACGTGACGTGACGTAAGAAGAGATCGTGTGGCTTGGGACCAGCGCGCTTTTGCAAGTCCATCTCTACTTCTACGGAACGCTTTCTGGCTCGTCAACGTCGTCATCATTAGTTTGCTTTGCTCGTTTCGTTCGAAACAATTGAAATTCGGCGGAATAGGAGGATCCATTCGATTCTTACTAACTGATCCACTCACAGTCAACCAGTTAGCGTTTTTTAGCCTGCCACGCGATACGTGAAACCACTAACTTAACGAATCGCTTATCGGCGATACTCGTTACGTATACCAAAGGTTCTCACCGCGAAACACATAATATAGGATGCAGGAAAATGTGCATTTTTCCTCCTAAAGAAAATTTTTTTCAGATGTAGAAGGAGATGTCGAGATTGCGTAGCGGGATGGGTTATTTACTAAAGTTCCGTTGATTTCTTCCCTGATTAAACCAGGGATAGTTTGAGCTTACCACGAAGTCCGAATGCACTTCTGGTTACGACAATAATGAAGGACACTCAGCGTGTTCCGCGAAAACTCAAGGAGAGGATTTTTAGGAGATCTCCAAGGAGACGGCGAAAAATAACTGGCCTAAGCCTAGTACAAATAGCCGCGAAAGAGGAAAAAAGGGAGAGAGAGAGAGAGAATGAGAAAAAGAGGAAGACACGCGGCCACGCTATAAGATATTCTGTAATGTAACAAAAGAGAAGGATATTGGATAACACGTGCATAGTGTTCAGCGTCACGAATAACTACTACTCTCTAGCACAGAAGCGCTAGAGCGTTAGAGCGCTAGAGCAAAAAAACGCAAACGTGTAGCGCCTTTCGATGGAATATAAGCTTCTTCTACGTTTTATAGTTGTATATTGTATAGTTGAGTGTTCCGTATATATAAGATAGTTTTGTATACCACGAATGTACGAATAGTAATCAAGGGATACGAGCCTGCCGAGGTATGCCGAATTAGTCTCACTTGGACAAAGTAGAGTTTTAAACGCTCGAGTCGTAAAGCACACTAACTCGTCATCGTTTCTCGCTCGATTTACACAATTCATTTACTCAAGTCCTTGTAAAACAATTAATAGGCCTCAATTCACAAATTCTGCTTCCATTCATCTTACAGATTAAAGTATCCTATTTCGAGAATATCGCGGCAGGTCTATTATTCCAATAGGACACCTTTGCTATTACTTAGGAATTTATAGACACGAAAATATAGCTATAAATAAATAAGTAAATAAATAAATGAAGCTGTGTTTACTTTACTTTACTTATTTGTTTATTTATTTATTTATTTATTTATACGCATTCCGCGACATTACAGAAATAGACCAGTGTTACGAGATAAAGTATCGATGTCGCATTCGAAACGATGAAACATTTTTTCAACATCACCAACATCATCCCTGTGAAAAATATTATTCAATGTGAACTTGCCAATCTTTTTTTTTCTCCCCCTAGTTTTTTCAAGGTGGTTTATGATCGTCACTAATTCCATAGACATATAGATGTAAGTGGTATACAGTGTAAGCGATTTAAATGTAAAACGTAGAGTTATCTCATTGTTAGCTTTTCGAAAAATTGCACGATAAGTTTGTTTTACTTTAAAGATTCCAATCGTGTAGATTTATATCGATACAATTTTACTAAGTTAAGCTACATTTAATCTAATCGTTTAATGTTTTTCAATTCAGTCCAACAAAATTGTGTACTGGAACGATGAATATGATTTTAGCAAATTTTATCTTCCGAGAAATTAAAGGCCAATGCAAATTTAGCATGCGACAAGGGTACCTTATAGCTAAATATTAGAATATATCGAGTGACTCGTTTTTAACAATAGGATACTAGTTCGACCGAGATGGAGAAGAAGGTCGAGAGAAAGATCCAAGACAAATATATCCATGAGGCAATAATTATTACGTTTAAGGATACATTTTAAAAGACTGTACAAGGCAAGAAATTGGGAGTGACAAAACTCCAATCACTATTATAAATTTCCTTGACTCTCCTTAGAGAAGAGAACGTATGGAACATTAATCGACAGACTAATCGTGCATTACCCACTAGTCTTATCGACTAATCTAAGCAATTTCACTCACATCCACCTAAGAGGATAAATCAGAATAACTCGTTAATTATGCTATTCATTGCGTTAAACATAATTTGGCATATGCGTATTGTAAACCACTAAGTTCCACGACCTCTATTATCTTACGCGTGTCAAACGAAGGTAAAAACCCCCGAAAATAGCAATATTTCAAGAGTTCCGTTAATGTCAAGTCATCATTGTCAATTTACGGTGGAAAAAATATATATATTTTATTTAGTTGACACTGCATATGTACATTCTCTATCACAGGAACCGTTTTGATCTTCGCTAATATAACGCGTTCATTCGATTACATGAAATTTACAAGTCCAATTGCAACTGGTAAAGATAGGTAAGGAGTATAGATACAAAGAGTGCATAATTAGGGACATGATAACGCGAAGACGTAGGACAGAGTGATATGGCATGTAAATCTACCTCGATATGACTAGATAAAGAAAAAACTAACGATTTAACAGTCCATTTTCTTTTGGCGTATCGACCAAAGAATTTACCTTCTTGTCAACGAAGTAGATAGATTTTGATCAACGGATCACTCAGCAGCAAGCAAAACTTGGCGATTCTCGAGTAACTTGGTACTAAGTCTACCGTTCAAAAAAAAGAAATAGAACAGTATGCAAATAGCGGATTTTTACGCATCTGGTATTCTACGCTGTGCTGCCAGCAGCATTATTCGATGGCTCAGTTTGACATTGTGATCACGCAGATATCGTATTAGATCGGCTTGCTTTTCCAAGAGCTCGTCCAAGTTAGAGCCCCGATGCCGATAGCCGACTTCTCCGCTGCCAGCATAAGTATCCTGGGTAAAGGAAGATAACCATTCATCCCTCGCCACATCCGGTGGAGGGCGCGAACGGTTGAATCGTAATACCCTTTCTAATAAAAGTACAATAATAATGCTAGATATTTCCAATCCCACATGCAAATATCCAATTTGTTTCTAAGCGAACACTTACTGATGTAGTTCACGTATATCGGCACAATAATTATAAGTTCCAGAGTGGTCAGTAGAACGATATAATTCAACGGTGTCAACCACTCCGATGCTCTGCAATAGTCTTCGTAATTCACTTTGTGAGTTTGATGCAGAATCACCGCTAACAGTAAGTAGCACGTATTCCATAGCGAGGCTATGAAAAGAGGCGTTCGTATTTGCCGATAGGTACGTTGATAAAAGTCAAGATACCCACAAATACGCAACTGATGATGTTTAGCCTTTACGTAATAGTCTGCTGCCATGACTATCAACCAGTGCACGCAATGAAGGTATAGATATATAAAATAAGTATCGCACTTATTCTGCTCCTCTGGCCATACCGATACAAATGCTATACCAGTTATTTCTAATAATATCTGAAAAATGGGTAGTCAGAGATAGATGTAGGCGCCATACCTAAGACATATGCGAAGACCAGGATGGACTTACTCCAAACGCAAGGGATATCGAAACAGCTGGTACGGTTTCCAATTTTTGAAAAATTTCTTCTTCGACAGACGTTAGCACTGGTTGAAAATACTCCTCTTCATCCATATTGACCGAAGCATCAAAGAAAACTGCTCCCTGTTGGATAAAAAGATCTCATAAAGACTAAAAGTTCTGAATTTTAAACCACCAATGGACAAATGTATCATAGGTGTAGCCACCGATTCTTATCTAATCTTTCTCAGCGTTAAGTGTATTACTTAATATCTTAATCTCAATTGACAGCAGAGTGCGAACATAATTTGCAATTCTCTACGAATTACACAAAGAGTAAAAGAAGCACTGTGTGATAGGTTATGTTTATATTTGTCTATGGATGACAGTTCGTAGCAAAGGAGCGATAAGAATCGTGTATCCGAAACCATACGAAAGAGTTCCGGTTAATAAATCGATCCGGGCGTACTCACGCTAGTCGAGGTGTTGAAATCGCGACTAAGGCTGACCATTACACAATGAAAAATCGATTGAATCAATAAAGAGAGAGGGTTACGCCCTTAATGATCCAAGATCGCTGCTAGATTTTTTATCGACTCTCTGAATAATAGACAATACATTTCCCGAAGAACCCCCCCGCCTTCCGTAAGACCCAAATGACGCATCTTCTATGTCTCTATGTTATCTCATTCCTGATGTGTGTGCTTTACTTACGGATGTGCATACTTCGAACACGTCACGTAAGAAAAATCATGATCGAGATGGATATTCAAATTGGTGAATACTGATTAAAATTGCTCCGTGGATAATGAATCTATCGATCATGAATCAGTAAAGTTCGTGATTTAAATTTTCTTGAAAGAAGCTTTTTATCTCCGTTACCTTTGGTTGCCTTTGGCACTGATCATCCTGCGAGTACTGTCGCTTTCTCGATCTCCTTTGACCCAACCTGATCTGCCCTTATTTCGCGCGCTGCGCCGTACCTCTTTGAGCTGGCAACCAAATTTCTCAGATCGAAGTGAAATCAACATTTTTCACTTTTCGAACCTTTGCTACTTTTCTTCGCTATGTACACACCGAAAATTATTAAATAAAGTGTTGCTACGTCGTTCACAAAGACTTTTTTTAATTGGAAATGGAAATCAATCTGCGTCGAACCACTTTCGATGATTCCACAATTAAAGATTTATGACTCTATTAATAAACGAATACATGCTGCTATTTCAACCAGAACCAACTTGTGTCGGGTTCGACCGTGAAAAGTTTCAGTCATAAACTCTGATCCGCACTTGATTCGATTTGAGAAGGCATGCACATGCCCGCGCCCGCGCGTCCGGCCAGGTAACACGTGTTGAAGCTGAACGAATGCTTTTCTACGCGATGTCGAGAACTTAGTCTCGTGTGGTTTTCTCGCCGGGATAGGCCCCTTCGACTATCCGACACCCTTTCAATTTTCTCCGCGCATCATAGAATATTTTCTACAAATTTCACTCTTTTTTATTCTGCCTTAAAAATTGAGAATGCGATGGAAGTAGAGTTTCCTCAGAATTGCAGCGCTTCTTTGAACTTCTTCGGAATCGAAGAGACATAATCAGTGAATTCTTTCCGAAAGGATATTTCAATACTGTCGAAACGAGAAGTGTCGTTAGGATGATCGAGAAGTAGCAAAGTGGCAGAAAATTAGAAGCTTCGAGTGAAATTGAGTTGAATAAGCAGTATCAAAGTTAAAAAAGATTCTTAGGGTGATCCTGCAGTCGGAATGGCGAAAGAGGAAGCTAGTGGTGATGCAGCAGCTCAGCCGGGCACCGATGCCGCGAACAAAGACGATATTTTCGAGAATCCTGCTCCTAAGAAAATTATCCGTGTGGTCACTGTGATGGCTTACTTGTTCTCAGTCAGTTTCATGGGCATTGCTTTAAGCGCATATTACATATTCCTTTGGGAGCCACCGAACCCTAGACTTATCCGCCGTAACTTCTACATAAGCACCGAACCACAAGTTGAGTTTTTGATAGACGATCCAACTTTAAACCAGGATCTCGAACCATCCGAATTTCAAAGGAATCTTACATCCAGGAGTCTGCTTCGTGAACTTGCCACGCTGTCAGAGAATTCAGGAAAACCAATCGAAGGACGGATTATTGTGAAGAAAAAACATCGGATTGTTGAGGATGAGATCGATGATCACGATACACTCAATGAATCTCCGTCTGTTTTCCAAACGAAAATCCTGCAAGAAGAAATTTTGAAGAATACGATGTTGGAGACGAATAACATCGAAGAAACGAATTCTACTAATTTGTTAGCGTCGAAGAAGATGCAGATAAATGTTCAAGAAGAACCGAAGCTAAAAATTTCTCAGGATCACACGAATACTTCTGACAGCAGTGTACTTCGCACGATGGATTCGAACCCAGTGACTATTTCTGGAGGCGAAATGAAAAAGGATCGTTTGCAACACGATGCGAAAGAGATGAAGTTCAAATCGATGCTCAGCTTGAACAAGACTAAAATAGGAAATTTTCGGAAACGAAGGGATCGGAGTTTTTCGAAATTCATCGAAAGTAGTAGTAATATTACAAGAGACTCCTCTAAGGACAATGCTCTTCAAAAAGATGTAGTCTTCCCACCGGAGTTGAAGATTGACTCTTACCAAGATTGGAACGTATCACTCCATGAACATACGAATATCGCGACAATATCGGAAGGTAGGAACTTAATAAGAAATTCCGAAATTTGAACGTAAAGCTTGGTAATAAATCTATATGCATGTATATGGGTAATTTAACACGTAAGGAAACGAAACAGAATTTCAGATTTGTGGAATTGAGGGTCACGATTAAAGCCTTAGAACTAAGTCCCTCGATGGATCGACGTGCAACGATTATCCGTATTGTCCGCGTAATAGCTGGAACATGGTCAGTCGATCCTAAATGGCTTCTGTAGGTTGAGGTGCTTAAGTACACGCGCCAAGGTCATTGATATTTTTTCAAGTATCATCCTGCCGAAGGTGACTGGCACTCTCAGTATAAAAAAAAGCCTCTGACATTATCAGTAGACTTTTGTTTATACAACGTTGTCTTAAATAAAACTACGATTTTCTTCTACTTTTCCGGAGCTCCGTCTTACGTAAAAAAGATTGTGCAACGATTTAAATCGTCTTTTCACGGAATTAACGGAAGGAAGCACCATCGGTTATAACTAAATTAATTTTAATACCAGCGGCATTTAGAAGACTATTTGTCGCTTTTAGTTTTAATGTTACGTGTCCTGTAGAAAGTAATATGTTTGAAAACGATTGAAATTTGAATTACTTTTGGGAAAATCATCACACTGATTGTGAATGTGATAATGACAAGGCCGTGTGAATCTTCCACGGAAAGGCTTCCTTGCCTTGATAATTATACAAGGTCAGGAGAGAGTATAATGAGAATCAAAGGAACTGGAATGACCCTAAATCAAAGAGTGTACTGTACGATACGTGGAACAGGTCAAGGTTTCCGAGCTTGCGCACTAAAAGTACATTCCCTGGATTTTCGATGTGGGTGTGTGGCTGTTGATTAGCAGAGACGCACCACCAAGAACCGCGTCACGGCACAGAAATAACCCCGAAATCATACCAATTCTCGCGAAAAGAACCAAGTCCATTATTCAGGAAGAAACAGAAGGTTTGATAAAAGTTTCTTTGAGTCTTCCGGTGTTGAGGCCTCTGAACAGTGTTCCCCATTACCTTATAATTTCTCACTTTTCTTATTCTGACTGGAGAAATGTACTGGCAAGCAGTTTTCTGACACACCCCATATTGGTGGTGCGATCAGTCAGCTTCCATTTATTCCTCGCTAATGGAAGACACAATTCTTCTCGAGAAAACCAGCAGGATTAAGTGTGTTCAAGATGTAACTAATTCATTTTTGCAAGAGGTACGTTCGTTATAGCTTGATTTCCGTTAAATACTTGTCGCTAATCCGCATCGGATGTTAGTGGTCCATCAGAAATCTCAAGAAAATGATAACTAATTATTTTCACTAGCTGTGTTGTTCTCCTTATCGTTAGGTTTTTCAAACTGATCCCAAAAATTCTACGATACAATTTCTTTTCTAAACCATTTCCAATGGAGTTTAATGTACTTTCAGTATGCCTTCCGTTCTGTCTGCCGTTTTAAGAGGAATCGCAGCAGGAAACTCTTAAACGAGTGCAATTAAAATGCAATTGCCGCAAAAGATGAGTGCTCATAATGTAATGGCGAGTATTTCACGTTCGTTGGGTAATCGCGATCACAAATCCTCAGCCGGCAACGAAATTCGTTTCGCCGGTGAAGATCGCAAGGATAAACTTTACGAGCCAAAGCACAAACAGAAACTAGTGCGTGTATTGACAGTAGTCGCCTATGTAATATTCGTTAGCTTGGCAGCTATATTACTCTCTTTGTATTATACTTTTCTCTGGGATCCGAAAGATCCATCGGTCAAAATGCGAATCAGGCCTGAGTGTCAAAATATCAATCTACCCAGTTCCATCACCAATTCACCGATTAATAATGGTACACGAATTAAAGAAGAAGTGTTTCTTCATATTTTAATCGCAGAAATACTAAGAATTTTCTTCTATCTTTCAGATACGCAGATAGAGAAGATAACGAAACCATCAGTTACCGGAGAACACCCTGAAAAAATGGAGTTAAATGAAACTCAACGATACAACGGCTTATTGACAATGCTAACGGAGAGTATACTATCGAACAGGATATCTTCGGATGCACCACTCTCCTCTACGTCCGAAGTTTCTCCAACTGAGTCTCACTTATCTACTATGAACAAATATACGGAAACAATTGATAGTATTGAAAATAATAATACCTCGACCACTGACTAAATAGGTAACTAATGAATGTTCAGGTCAGATATTCGAATCTAATTTGTTCGTTGTCCCCAATTGTTTCGAATACCTGTCCTAATACAGGGCAAGACTAGAACTTCTTTCGAATCACTTTCATATGCAGTTGTTCATGCTCTCTTATCGAGCTGTGGCTGCAATTTTCGTTGCACGAGTGTACTTTCGATGATGCTCGTTAAAAAAGAATTTTTCTGCAATTGAAAACTAGGTGAACATCATCGAAAGTAAACTTGTAGCATTCACTTCTAGTTTTAGGAGAAAAGGGTAGGCTTAGGCGATTTTGGTATTTGAAAATACTATGTATGATGCAGATTCGCTCGGAATAACAATTTCATTGTTAGCCGAGAATTCACAAAAGATTTTTCTGCAATTGTGATAATGTAGAGGATCGTGATGATTAACAAAAAAAATACATCGCGAACTCAGTAAAATCTTATAAACTGTTGCTTAGAGTAAGAACAGAATTATTTTATTTACATCTTACTTGGAGACCGAGACGTCACGTTCGTTATAAATACATATTTACAAATCGATGTAATTCAGCATTGTCGATAGCGAAGGAAGATTTTTACAAGAGAAAATAAAGAGTACAGTTCAGCGGAAATTGGAACAAGATTACATTTTACTATTTATCTCCAGTCATAAGCATGTGAACAGATTTCTCCGAGGAAATCATTCTTGTTGCTCGTTCAGTACCGATTATCGCAGAAAGTTGCATCATATCGTACTTGCAGTAGAGGACAGACACTGTCATATTACTTTCCGATCCTGCACGTGGGTTCTGATTCCCTTCTTGCATTAAGTTACAGAGTTCACTGTAAAAAGCGGGAAACGTGGGTGGCGCATAAAATATTATGTGTCTAATGCCTTTTACCCGTATTCTACGGAAAAAATGAAAACGCTCGGAATACAAAAGAAAGTGAGCATCACTGTGGAAAAACATATCCCTTGCTCTCGCAATTTTTGCTTCCCGCGTATACTCGCAAATCTGTACAAAACTAAAGTCCTCGTTCTTAAAGTAATTTCGCAATTTGACAAAGTCAAAATAAGATGGAACGTATATCAAAGTGTGATTCATTATTCTATCTTTGTACTGAGGCAAAATTTTTGTGACAAAGAAATCGAACCTACTTTCTAGAGCTTGAGAATGACTAGAAGTTTGGAATTTATGAAAAACTTGCGGCACTTGTATCACCACCTGACAAATTGATCCTAAAGATATGGGGTTGACTACTTTCACTTTGCCCGCGTAATTGGAACACTTTTTGTTGAACAAACCATGAAGCTCAGGCACTTGAATACTAGAGAATAGTAATGTCTGTCTATAATATTTCGTCCAACCATTTGCACACCAACTTCGTACTCTGGAAAAGTCCGTCCCATGGGATTCTTTTGGCTGCATATGCATGTGATTTAATACATGCGTTAAGTGATCCCAGTTTTGCATGAGAAATAATTCTGCTTGATCCAATATCAATAATTCGATGGATGCCAAAAAGTCATAGTCCCTTTCTTCTTCGCCTTCCGCACCGACCAACATCCTCAAACCCAGCACCGAAGAAATTATTATGTCCGACGAATAAAACTCAGTATATAGCTTGAGGGTTTTCTTTGTAATTGAGATTCCTATTTTAAAAGTATCGTCTGTGTTTCCTTCGAAGGTTTGTTCGTAATCTTCAGGTTTTGGATTCTTCTTGGGCATTGCTAACTCATTGCCACCAAAATCTTCCATGAATCTTTTCTTATTCATTACCGAACCACCTTTATCTTCTCCGATTAAAATGGCAATTAAAAGCTCTACGATTTTCAAACAAGAATGGCGAAAAGGAACGATAATCAGAATTTTTGGTCTTACCAGACCTTGGTCTCTGTACTCATCTGGAATGTCGGATAAACCTCCGCTTTTAATTTTTGTAATTTTTGCATTGTGGTGTAATATTTTAGTCCTTGTTTTAAGAATATGATTAATCGCGTGTAAACAATACACAAATCTGATTTGCCCTGCATTTGAGAATGTTCTTTCAGGGTAATATAGATCTTGATAATTATTTATTACAGAAAATAATTCCTTCTGTAATGGCGTTAACGGACCAGTCCTTTCGTTTAGATTGTCTTTTATGTTTACATAGTTAGCTTTAGAAAGATTTGGTTCTATTTGAGGCTTTATATGTAATTTGCACCAGTCCACTTTGTCTATTACAACAGGAATGGTGCCATGCCTCGCATAGCGTGTTTCTCCTAAGATACAAGCGGCTTTTGACTTATCCTTCTCGATTGTCCCATTACTCACTGGTTTAGGAATTTGAACGACCAAATTACCCAAGACAGGCCAAGTAAGCTTTTGCGTTTCGACTGTCTGTGGCGAATGGGAGACAGCTTCGTAAAGTTTCTCATCTAAATCGTCGTGTAGATGAATCGAGAATGGATCCCTCAAATTACCTGCGTCTTCCTGTGCCGTTTCTGGGTCCTCTTCGTCGTCTTCTTTCGTTCTAACTTGAATTTCCTCGTCTTCGCTTTCCTCGTTCGCTTCTTCAGGATCCAACATCTTGTCCGACTGCGAAACATCAGGATCAAGTGCAGTTTCATCAACATCATCTTCAGATTCATCATCCTCAGAACTAGAAACAACTGTTGGTTTCAGCAAAGTTTTGCCATCGGAAAACGTCGACAGCAAAGTATGTACAGGATCCGCAGTCTCGTCTTCGGAACTGTCAGTTTGTAAATCGTGCTCTTGTGCTCGTTCGCGTTCCAATACCTGTCTTCGCCTCTCAATCTCCTCGTTTTTAACCTCGCGATCCTTAACGTAAGACGTACGGTGCAAATTAAACTTTCCTTTCTTTGGTTTTTTTCGAAATTCCGTTTTTCTATCGGATTTTCTTTTGCCACCGCGAACGGGTCTTTTACCACGTGCCATTTTATAACAAATACGGAAAACTACAAGATACTGCGACTTATGTTCCTATCACTGCTGCATGTGCACGTGTGTCAATCTTGTTACCGCGTGGTACACGTGCTCCCGCCATTTGCTGCTTTCAGTGTCTGATGCACACAAATATATATATGAGGCAATACATTTAATGTCAACTGCCGAATGCTGCCGAGTATAATTCGCATTGCATAAATGAACGCTAGAAATAATGTTAAACAGCGAATATCATCGGATGAGGAACGACCGTAAAAAATCCCATATCCTTCCTCATATATCACAAAATCACACGCAAATAACACGAGGCCAATACTGAAATTCTCGGTTTATGGCAGGACTAATGGCATAGGAGATAAATATAATTGATTTATCTACCTATTTTTTCCTCGTATTTCTTCTATAACTGTTCTATATTCAGGGAAGGCAATGGTCGTGTTGATTGCTTCTCAATAATTCGAGAAAAATAGCACTGACACACGAACTAAACCAACACTATTCGAATTAATTATCTTTATTCGCTATTACGTCACAGGAAGCAAGTAGTTATTGGGAAAGCGGAAGGTGTATTTAAACCGAGTTCCGGGTTATCCCGATCGCTTATATGATTAACAATTCCAAGAAATAGAAACCGCTCCGATATCTTTTTCCTGTTTCAACTAATAACACTTGAACACTAAATTCTGATTCTATGACGATGCCTAATTAAAGGCCGATTTAACGAAATTCAAAATGGGATAGATAATTGCAAGCCGTGTATTCAATTTTTTGAGCGATCGTAAATACTTCAACTCCAGCAATCTTCTCTCGGCATGATTCCCGCGAAAGAAAGGAAAAAAGTGGGAAATAGATGAAATTGGTTAAAATTATTCAACCCTTTTCCTGGTTGTTTATAGTATCCGGTTGCCAAAGGGGCAACCGCAGGCTACTGTTCTTATTGTGCTCGAATAAAAGTGGCAAGCATTGAAAGTAGACTCTGCATACAGAGGGCACTAATCGCTAGAGCAATCGCCACTATTCGCCACTGCTATCGCTGCCGCGCTGACGTGATCCCTACTGCCGGGTGCCGTCACTGGCCGTCACTGCTATCGTCGCCGGTGGTGTGCGGTGTGCAGTGCCGTGTCACTTCTAGGAAATAGCATAGCCAAAGCAATGACCAAGCCTCGCGAGAGCTCGAAAACCAAGAGACATGCGACTCCGCGCTTTGCTACGATCGCGCGACAAGAACTCAAGATCCATCGCTATCGGTGCTTTTCTTTGGCGATTCGTACTCTTACGTTCTGCCTCGACTAATCTCGCCGGCTTGAATCGCTAATAGACGATGGAACGATGAATCGTAGATCAAGAGAGTTTCTACTATCCAACAGTGCCTCTTCTCTTCTGGTTGTTTTGCAACGAGACAACTGGATCGTACGAGACAGTCCTGAATTGTATTTCGAGTGATTCACGCGATCGCGATTGAATTGATTACTGTCATCGAGAACTGGACGAGCTGTGGCGTATAACGTGTAGCCACGCGATTTTCTCGAAGATCAGATCAAAGCAGACCAAATCAAACTGACGGAAGGGAGAATGACTCTGGGGACAAAAGAGTGAGTCAGAGACGAATACGAAACTACAAGAGGATCGAGAAGAGGAGTGGAATTGGTTAAAGAGTGCGTTATCGGTTGCGTGGTGTTGCGTCCCCGGGCTACGAGCGCTCGTCGATACGGGACTGAAAGCGTGAGCCGTGGATCGTAAATGCTGCACACGGTATCCACGAGTACGAGCTGTTTCGGAGGTTTCGATATATACATAGGTGCTATAGGAGGTGAAGCTCGCCGAGTAGTGGTGTCCCGACTCGCGACTCGCGACAAGTCTCACTCTGTGAGAGACCGAAAGACGAAAGGGAAGCGAAAGAGATAGAAAGAGAGGAAGAGAGCAAGAGAGATAGATCGAGAAGTAGAGAAAGAGGAGAGGAGGTAGGGCGGAAGAGATAGAGGAAGAGAGCGAGGCAAAGGAAGAGGGAGAGTAAGACCAGTAAGAGAGAGAGAAAGTGAGAGAGAGCCGGTAAGCGGTGCTTATTCGCGAGTTCTCGAAGGCGGGGAAGTGTCGAGTAGGTGTTTGAGAGTTGAGAGAAGTCGGTGGGCAAGGATCGATCGAGAGACGCGAAACGGGACAGGGACGAGCGAAGGATTTCCTCGTGGCTGATGAGCTCCTCCGTCGAACCGCTGGTGGTAAGATGGCTGTGCAGCTGGACGGAGGAGGGAAGGAAGACTTGAAAACACAATTTGTCACGCGGGAAGGAACGTACAAGCTGATAACCCAGGCAGACTACGCCAGGACGAACCGAGTCGGCTACACGAACAGTCAAGGAAGCACCTCCGTCAGGGTGTCTTTCGTGACTTTGCCGGACCCAGCGGATCCTACGGGCACGCAAACACTCGGCGATCGAATGTGTTTCAACTTTGGGAAAGAGCTCTTCGTTTACGTCTACCAGGGCGTTCAGACGGTAAAGCTGGATTTCTCGCCGGAACCACCGTTTCATGATGTGTCCGCGTCTTCTTTAATTCTTCGATCTCGTCGGTGCCTAACCTCGAAACTCTTCGGCGAGACTCCATCTTTGCAAAGCATCACCACACCTTGCACATACAATCTTTGCATTCGTGAACTTTTCCGGAATGTACATACCTTTGCATTCGATTTATTGCATAGATCTTGTTTTTTAGCACATATTGTGCCACACGGTATCCGTTGTCAGTCTTTTTGCTATCAATGAACACGTCATTTAAAGTAGAAAAATAATCATGCTATCAATGGTTAGGAGCCCTGCCATGCCAGTGGTTGTTCAGTTTTACTACCGCGAACCACTCGCAGAGGCTCTAGGACATTTATTTACAATCTTATCGCATCGCTTTTTTCTTGCTTCTTACAAGCATGTCGTATATCACTGTTTATTTACTCCAATATCCTGTGTCACTACCGTCGGACTCCATAGTCAACAGACCCGGTTGTGGCATGAGCCGCTTAATTGGAACTATGTTTAAATAATCATGATTAAACAAAATTCACATACCGAATATTATTGCCAAACTGTGGTTATTTATTGGTCTATTGCGATGATTTAACATAGAAACTGGTTGGTTCCAACGAGTATCATTGCAAATGTGTGAAACCAAGTTCAAATGTTTTAGGTATTGGATTTGACCAAACCCGTGGACAAAAAATTGTATAAAGGGACTAATCCGACTTGCCACAATTTTAATCAAGCATCAGCAACTGCGGACAGTGCTCCCCTGTTAGTGGGGTTTTCTACTGGACAGATCCAACTGATAGATCCAATAAAAAAGGAGCTGAGCAAATTATATAATGAGGATGTGCGTAAAGATGCTTGTTCTATAAGTTTATATTTGCATGGCAGCTTTTTTTTGGTTACACAACTCTCTCTCTCTCTTTCTCTTTCTCTCTCTGCTCATATTTCTATATTCTGGCAAATAGAAACCGTCCGGTACAACCCAGACCATCTGGGCAACAATAAAGAGCCTGGATGTCAATACTCTGTATGCTTAATATCGTTCTAGGCAACATACTCGAGACTAGAGTGTACAGAGTTGTCGACGCTCATCCAGTCTTTACGATATGGACCCGTTATCTTGTTGAAGCTCGATAAACAATGAAATTAATAATACTTTGGTGGCATTACGGCGCAAGGTATCTCCTTGCCCATTGTATGCGCACATTCCTGGGTTGTATCTACCATTCGGTATTGTTGCCCTAAATTTCTTGTGTTGGCAGATCTAGCTTAATGCAATTATAACTCTATCAAATAATTAAGTTTAATGGACGGCGTTGCGTTACGTAACATTACGCTATCCTCGTTTATCGAGTACAGCCGGATGTGCCAACGCCGGCCAGTTTTCACTTGGGTTGCTGCGGCGTTCTGTCGACGACAGTAGAAAAAAACGAGTAAAATCTTCTCGTGTTTCAGAGGCTAATAGACAAAAGTAAAGTAACGTGCATAAAATGGGTTCCTGGCTCGAGCAACTTATTCCTGGTGTCCCATAGTTCCGGCCAGCTGTACGTATATAACGAAGAGCTCGTCTGTGGTACAACGGCCCCTCACTACCAATCGTTCAAGTCCGGGGATGGCTACGCGATATACACCTGTAAAGCTAAGTCGACGAGAAACCCGCTCTATCGGTGGGTAATAGGCCAAGAGGGATGCTGTATAAACGAATTTGCGTTCAGCCCTTGCGGTTCAAACTTGGCGGTTGTATCGCAAGATGGTTTCCTCCGAGTGTTCCAGTACGACACGATGGAACTTGTCGGTTCAGCGCGGAGTTACTTTGGTGGATTTTTATGCGTGTGTTGGTCACCGGATGGACGGTACGTCGTGGTCGGTGGGGAGGATGATCTCGTGACAATTTGGAGTTTCCACGAGAAGAGAGTGGTTGCTCGAGGTCAGGGACATCACAGTTGGGTAAGCGTGGTAGCCTTTGATCCGTACACCACGTCTTACGGGAATCCCGATCCGGACTTTAGCGGTTCGGACGACGAGACACTACCTCACACCAATCACAACCATTTCCACGAGAAGTCGAATCGTCTGTCTACAACGTCGGCCGGTCAGGGGGTGCATTCCAATAGAAACTCTTGCAGTTCCGAGGTGAGAGTGACCGGTGGTACGTGCTACCGATTAGGTAGCGTGTCGCAAGACACGCAGTTGTGCTTGTGGGACATCACGGAGGATGTGCTACGGCAACCGGTGTGCGCGAAGCAAAGACCTTCCACGGTAATCGCTGCAAGTGCGGCTACTGCCACCATCAACGCAGGGACTTCGACACCCACGCCATCATCCTCGTCCACGTCGACGTCTACGTCGACGCCTTCCTCAGCGGCCGCGGTTGTGCCGGCAGCTGCGGCTACGATTGCGTCGACGGCGACGGTCACATCCACGGCTACTGCCGTTGCGCCTGCGGCTACCACAACTACGGCCACGGTCACGGCCACCGTGACCGCCACGGCCACGGCCATGACTGCGAGCAGCGGACCGAATGCGGTCACGGCCCCAGTTACCACCGCCAACACTACCGCCAACACTACCGCCAATACTACCGCCAACAGTGGTAACGGTTCAACGACCGCGAACCACCATTTGACGAACAATACGAAGCACGTTAATTCAAATAACGTCAATTTCAAGCATGCCGCGAGTGGTATTAATGAAAGTAGTAATCACAACACGACGAGTACAAATGCCGCAGTGTCAACGGTGAACTCGTTGACACAGAGGCTGGCAGGCTTTGGTTTTGGTGAGCGTAAAGGTGGTGATAACCATAAGAGGAACTTTAGTCTGACTATGAGGGGTAGTGGTGCGTCGAACAGCTCGCTCTTTCATAACAGTCAAAAGGGCAGTACCAATTCGAATTTGAATAGTGTCAGTGGAAGTTTAGGTGCAAGTAAAAAGGTGATAGACGATCCGATGAGGTTAATAGGAACCGCCTGGTGTCCGAGATTCGACGAGTGTCCGGTACTCGAGCCATTGGTTTGCAAGAAGTTGGCGCACGAGAGACTGACAGAATTAGTGTTTAGGGAAGATTGCTTCGTGACAGCGTGTCAAGACGGATACGTTTACACATGGGCGAGGCCCGGTCACGTGGTAGGTCCTCTCACCATCAGCAGCACTTTGCACAGGCCACACCACCATAGTAATCCTTATTCCAATATCAATTCATTGCGACCCAACGATCTTTGATGTGAATCCACCGCAACCGATTGTTGCTCTAGCTCCGCGATTTAGATTCTCTTAGACACGAATTCGACTTGTACATAATAACACATAGAAATAGAGTTTAGAGTTCACTCGTTATCATCGATTAATGGAAACATTAGAAGATGTCTAATGCTTGAACAAATTTATCTCCATCTACCATCCGGTCATCATCCCCCTTTTTGACTTTGATTCTTTTGATATTCTCATTCTGAGACGATAATCAAGCCGAGACTCGGCAGCACGATGATTAACAAGGGAATGCCAGAGTTCGCTTCCACTTGTTAAGCCGAATGTGACCGTTGACGAGTCAGCCATTAGCTGTCATTAGCTCTCATTAGTCGTTATTAGTTGTCATTACTTGTCATTGGCTGTCATTAACTGTCATTGGCTTGTCTCTCTCTCTCTCTCTTTCTCCCTTATTTTATCCCTTCTTCTCTTTCTTTCTTCTGGCTCCAAATATTGAACTGACTCTCATTCGATGAATCTGCACGGAAGCATTAAAGATCTTCTAACATTTTCACTGATTCTTTCTATCGTATGCAAAGAGTAGGGAGATTTTTCGGGATCCGAAAGACCGAGGATGCATAATACTATGAGTGGACGAACTTCTACCGCGTCGAGAGATAATACCATACCTCGTAGTCTCTTTTTTCTAGCGAATCTGCCTTCGCGTTTTTAGACACATATTATACTTATCGATATCGAGAGGAGATTCGATATCGTTCCTCTACGAGGAGGTTTGACTATAGTGGTCAATTTTTAGAAGCGCCGGTGTCTTTTGAATTGAAAAGGCGAGCGATATCGGACAGTATAACACGGTAGAAGGATGTAATTAGGGATGCTAATATAAACGGACGAGGTCTGCGTATGACCTACATAGGTTCATTCATAGTATAAGCCTCCACTTATATCCGTGCCTAATGATCGTCTGGTCAAGACATATTCAGTATGAGTATCGAAGAAACGTTAGTGCTAGAATTATTATAAATAAATTATATTTATGTTTGGTTTGCATTTCCGAAAGCAATGTTACTTGCGTCCCATAGATTTTGTAACAGGGCAGGCCCCTTTAAAAACCCTTCTTTTGCTCCCTGTAAAGTGTTATTAGCTTTAGCTTAGCGAGTGATAGAGGTTCGCTAAATTACTTCGCCAATTTATTGTCCCAAAACTACGATACGATGTGACGGATAATCCTTTTGTTGAAAACAATGAATTGCCTTGTTGTATAATAAAGCGAAAATTTGAATGAAACACACACAGTGCCGCTTGCTTCCTGCTTGAATCTTTTTATCAAGCGCAGTGCAACCCTCCGCTCGAGAATTCGCTCGCTCGATGTCTACACCAGTCGCTCTATACGTACATAGATATTAGTGTTCGTTGACTGCATCCTTACGCATTGTGTTGCGCATGATTCTATATCGTTATATTTACAGTTGCAGACAAGCGATCAGAGAACATCGCCGCTCGCTTCAAGCACATTTTCGTACGAAAAATCTTTCATATCCCATCGCAATTTATTCCTCGACTTTCCTCAGTCCGATCCCTTTAACCAATGATTTTTTCGACTATGGAAAAAATTCTAGTGTTTCGATGCCATATCGCTAATTTCTCCCGAGTTTGAACCGTGAGGTTCATGATACATTCATCGGATAATGCTTGCGCTTTTCTCTCGAGTCAGTGGAATATGTACCGTACTGAAACGCGTGATCCCATTCACTTTGAGCGTTGCGTACGATACATTCGGAGACTGGGATAAAACGATCCGGAATGAAGTCGCTCGATTTGTTTTAGCGTGTGCTAGTCCGTTTTTTTTTCTCTATTCTGTTGCCGCTGTCTGGCTTTTCTTCTATTACTGCTTTGTTGACGCGTTCACTGGTAGATTAGTATACATGCGTGTACGAGTACTAGTGGAACTCAGACTGGTATTGCTCTGATGCAGCTCAAGCTCTTGATCCATAGGAGAAGAGAGAAAAAGATTGCTCTATTCGCTCGGCTGACTCGCCGTAGTTAACGCACCAACCACCAATGCACGTTGACCAGCGTCAAGTCTCCCTCTGTTGCTAAGACCGCTGATGTTTTTGATACAAATTACCGCCCGTATGATTATCGAGAAATTGTCTGATCAGTGAATCTTTTGACATTTTTTAATTACAGCCGGAAATAGGACCGGTCGGACCCCCTAGCCTTCATGTTGTTAGTCCTGCGGAGGGTCGGGGCACTATAGTATAGCCAGAGCCAGATACTGACACGTCTTCTAATCCTCAAGAAAAATACGTCCTGCCGTCGCATGCACTGTTACCATCAAAAATGCAGTTTCAACCTTATGCCCATTGTCGTCACTTGTATTACGTCTGGCCGAGCGAAACTTGTTCCGCAACCGTTTAACGAACGATGCGGTGGGTGAGAGAGAGAGAGAGAGAGGTGGTTCAGAGGCAAGAATTTTCGATAGAACTTATACACTTGGCGCCGATATTCCAGCGCTTTATCCTTCCATACGCAACACTGTGCGCGTGTGTGCGTCTACTACCCAGATTGGAACCGAAATCCTACGTCTTGATCATCATCATCGTCATCATCATCATCATCATCAGTATTGTCATCCTCCCCCCATTCATTTTCTACTCATCGTTACTTTGCCACTTCCCCCTATGACACTTTGGAACTTTGGAATTGCATACTCGTAAGTTTTAGTTCACTGTTGCACTGCTACTAGCAATAAAACAATGGCCTTGGAGAGTGGTGCATTTGTCTATGCAAGTGTTGCAGCCCAGTACGATTGCAAAGTTGCAAAGTTACCTTAGGAGTAGAGAGTTCCTTTTGAAAGAGATATCTCTAGAATCTTTCGAGAAATTTATTGAGACTCCGGAAGGACGAATAATTTACGTTGCTAAAGCTACCTGTACAGTCAACTGTATATGTGACTCAATGTACGTATGTACGTATCTGTGATACGCACGCACGTATCCAAGCACGCACGCACGCCAGTACTGCTATACCATTGCAATAAAAGACCTTTCCTGTGCAAACGGACAAATCACTTCGGCGAAGCGGCCTCGACTACCACGAACATTCGATCGATCATTGGACACTCGCGACACTTTTATTTCGTCTCTACTAGGTACGGAGGCAACTTCCGATAGTCTTGCTTTTACATCAACTCGCGAGTATAGTTTTTATGACCAGTCCCTTACCCAACTTTTGTGCTTATCATTCAAGATTCTATCTTTGTGCAAAGACACAGCAACACTTTCAAAGCAGAATTTAACTTTTTATCCCGTGGCTATGAAATCGATTCGGTCAATCAATCAACTGACGAATCAATTCACCAATAATCGATTCATAGAATGAAGCGATCATGTAGGCAATCATTATCTTCCAGAATAGTGTGTGCTTGGCATACGAGTAAACGTTACGTAATGCGAATTCAACGAACATATTGCTAAATGTGTCTAATTTCCATGCGAACCTCTTTTGCAGTAGCACTGTATTATTTCGTTATCTCATTAAATTCTAAGTACGTTTTGACGTGTCGCGTGTCACGGTAAGAATTACTGGCTCTTAAAGAAATCTCTTGACTAATCTATAATTTTCACTTCTTGCAGTAAATTAATGGTTTCATCAATTGGCGGTAATTAAATTTATTTGTCACGCTTAGGTCTCTACAATTATGTAAGCCACGCGCGAGTTTTCCGTGTGCGTGTCTATCTGACTCTCGCTCTATTTGCTTGCGCGACCTCGCGTGTATGTATCTGTGTGGGTGTGTGGATGTGAGTCATTGATAAAACTTTTCATTCGTTCTGTGATATAGTTCCACGCGTTTCCGCGAAACTTGTTCAGTTTGTTGGATACGTATCCAACTGCGCTATTGGTGCAACAGCAACAGCGATAGCAATTCGGGATAAGTTTGACAATGAGAACAAATATACACGAGTTTCCCGGGAGCTTTCTTACGCCCTTTCCCTTAACTTTTGCAAAAGGCTCACCGACGGCTCTTCGAAAGCACAAGCGTAAGGTTCAATATTCGAAATATGCCTAAAAGTGGAACAACGACTCAAAGAGAATAAAAGAAAAAGAGAAAAAGCAGGAGGACGCGGGCAAAGGTTGACAGAAGTGAGCGAATGAAAGATGGAAAAAATACAACAAGAGAGAGAGAGAGTGATAGTCTTGTTTCCCGGATCCTAATGTACAATAAGGAACCGTTCCCATAGAGAATCAGTCGGGTCGCACACACCGTGGTTGTCTTTTAACGGCACCACACACACTTCTCTGACGAAAGGATGTATGATAAAGAGAAAAAAGTAATTCTACGTATATCGATAAATATTTATGCAATATCCTAAGGCTAGACAGTATTTCAAATGGAATATTCCACAGGCCGATACTATTTATTAATTTATACATACGAACGTAGAGAGGAAAAGAAACAGACGAGAGGCACGATGCGAGAATATCAATTTTGATTGTGAGATGTACATTATATGGGAACGAGAACGTTGGGTGAGAAAGACTTTTTCCAAGCTTTACCGCGGGCATTTTATTTGGCAGGTCGATATGATACCAAAAGCGGACTGACTGATCTACCGAGTAACCGTGTGACGACGGTGTACTTTGTACAATTAACTTGTTACAGCGACAGGAACCAGCGTTTTACAATTAATGATTAATAATATGTACTGTCTGCTGTTGAAGGCATAAGGATATATCCAAGAGTGTTCGAGTATTGTACCGCGAATACGAATGCACACTCGCGATCAAGCTTAAGTTTTAGCCCCGGAACTACTGGCCGTTGTTAAAGTGACTGACTTGTTAGCGACTTCCTTCGACCTTCGTAGAATAGATCTTTTAGGAATATTTAAGTTTACATGGAATTACCGATGAGTACAAGCGAGAGAATTCTAAATGAATATTGTTTCGTTGAACTCTATATTTTTGGGAAGCCCAGTCATTTTGACGGTCAATCTAGAAACAAGTGTATAGCGATAGTTCCAGGGTTAACGCGCTGCTTCAGTAATTGGAGATCAGTGGCTACAAGAGGCATGCGAAACGGATTTACGCGCGTTAGTCGTTTTGATATAATTGCGTAGACAGAAAAACAAAAAGCATCCTCTGCTTGGGATCAGTTTGATCGGAGTCTGACCAAGAACCATGATCTCTGATGTTCCTACTTCGTAAGGGGAAGTACGATATTGGAATAAAAGCGTACCTGCTTATTTTCAAATTTTTTAGTTGCCTTTTCGGTTCTTCTCCGCCGATGTCCGCGCTGTCTTCTTCATTGAAGCCAATTGCTGAAATAATCGATCATCACGGAATTTTGATAGTTCTTTTGGAAAGTTTCGCCGCGATAAAAAAAAAAACCCGCGCAAAAATATCGTGCGAACAAGAGGAGGAGAGAAACGTGAATTTCCGAAGCAGCCAAGAAACAGTCGAAAGCCTGCGAGAGGAGACTATTTTAATGTACAAGATTTTGGTACATTAGTTGGCTAATACCATTGGCTCAATATACCATAATAAAGGGTATACCGAAGCCTGTGCTAATGCGTATCGTCGTTGACAAGATTTCCCTTTGTACGTTGGGAGATAGCAAAAATGCCTGGTTTCACTGGCCACTTTTCTATATGAGACACGTTCACGAGCAAAGAACTTGATGGCGTCGCGTCAACCCTCTATTATATTTGTCAGCGCATTTCTCTTCGTTTGTTTATAAAGCTGTACATTCTTTGTAATTGTAAATTATATTAAAAGTTTGATTGTTAAGTTTTTTGTCTCTTTTAACCTTTGCCTGCTTCCTACAGTACGTAAGGATATAAACATTCCAAACATGAGCGGTAGATTCATAAACCGTACTTGAATAGTAATCGCAACATCAACACACTGTTCGTATACGTGTGATGCTAAGAGAAGCCAAATATTTCGAGTACTATAGACTCGTAAAAGTAATGGATATTGTGGTATGCAAATCCAGAAATATTAACGAAATGCATAATATTTATGACTCACCAAGACTGGAAGCCCGAAATTGTGATTGAAATTCTCGTAAATCTTCTAGAACCTGTAGCGCTACTCCGTTTGTCGGACCAATGTGAGAAGAGAAGCAAAGTTACTATTCCCAGTATTTTTTAGTTCGTAGTCCGTATCCCGCGAGAACACTGGATACTTCCAACACTTTTGATACCAATCTCGTTTTGAAACACGACTTTCTGACACTTTTATTGCGAATTTTACGAAGCACTAACGCGGTGCTGTTACAGCACAAAACTTGGCGGCATACAATATGGCGACTGGCGGGTCAGTCGACTATGATTCGATGCTGGCATTCTGATTGGCTGAAGCAGATGCAATCAAAAATATCATATGTGACAGGATAATCCGGTAGAGTGCGCTCGAATCGTTGGTAAAAGAGGTTGATCAAGAACCGATTGCAAATTCTTGATTTAAATTAGACTGTGAATCTTTATGCTAAATATGAATCTTATGATTTTAACAGAATTACGAAGGATAATTTGAAACACGCATAACTTGTTTCTCTGAAGGTTATACACTACATAGTTACTCATAGAATATAGTTTATATTTTTCTGGTCCCTAATATAACAATTGACGTATTTTGCATAAAAATCCGTACTCCAGTAATAACTATAAAATGAATGTAAATATATTCAGTAGAAATTCTTCTCAAGCTTTTATCTCCCGCAATTCAACTCACAATTTCGAATATCTATTACTATTTCTTCAAACGTCTACCTTTATAAGCGATCATACGATAATGTCGATAAGATTGCAGTTTGCATTCCAATCGTTGCTCCGAGACAGGTGTTATTAATGAAGACAGACTGCCTAGTTTACCAGTTAGTGGTATGCAAAGTTGCAGTACGGGCAGTAATGCTTCTTGCAAGACTAGTAAGGTTTCTCTCGGATGAGGGAAAAAATGTGTGTATGTAGCGGCTAGTAATACCTGATGACGTGAGGAACTACGGTGAAGATCTTGACGCCGGTAGCGTCGTACGCAAAGTTATTGTCGAATTTTATAATCGATTCAGTTAAGCTAAGTTAAGCTAAAGATTCAAGACAGCGTGCAGCTCGTGAAATAGAGATAAGCCTGTATAAGTCTTATCGCCGATAGTTCTCCGCTTTTTTATCGTCCCTTCAGCCGAGATCTCCAGGCTACCCGCGTCAGATCAGAACCATGGCCGATCCGACAATTCAAACGTTTTGTTGTCATCATTCCAATAGTACGGATATGGCTGTTGTCATAATGCAGGAATTTAATACCGACGTCTATAATACAGTGTGTATGTTGTCTTCGACAATGGGGATTTTAGGTGCGGTGTATCAGGTGATTAACATGGCTCGGGTATGTGCAATTGGTTTGGATCACAGAGATCTTGCAGGGATTCTCATTGCAGGTACTGCCAAGGGAAACCTCCAATCTTCCTCATCGCTGGCAAAGTTTTTCTGCATCCAGAGGCCGAGAGATTATCGTTTGGCTCGCTGTTGCAGATTTATTAGCTTCTCTAGGTATGTCGTACGATAGAGGAATACCGTAAACAATAAGCATCTACTTATGACAATATACTTCGATAAGTGACATGTATCGTGCATTCTTAATTATCTCTTTTGCATTAGGTGTATTTATTAGATCAGCTCTCTGGATGAATTTCAAATCCATAATGCCGATGGAAGATGATACCTCTAGCGTTGTATTTTGCGCATTGTCATCGGTAAATTTTACGCAACGTATTTATAACTATATCGTATGTTTCATTTGTATTGAAATATTCTTTATTACAAATATTTCTAGGCTTGGACTCAATACTTTTACATGGCTACATGGATTTGGACTTTATGCTATGCGATCGATATGAAACTATTGCTTGGCGATCGCTCGGGATATCCAGCTTGTTATCACGCTTTCGCGTGGATATGCCCGGCTATTTTGACGACATTTGGTTTAACTATACTTTATGTCCCGGATGCAAAGTTAGTACTTTTTCCAAATCTTAAATATATCATTTAAAATTTCTTAATAAATAAATCTTTTATTTTAAATCCGCTTTCGTGCGATTTTCCGATTTCTAATTAGATTTCATATGTTTAAATGGAATTCACGATTATTTTTCAGCTGCCACAATTTGACATCGTTATCCACTGCTCTGTTGCGTATACTTCCGAATTACTGTGCGACATACGTATTGTTAACAGTAGTTATGGTCATTAATCCACTGTTATATATAGCATCGACTAGAGATCTTAAAACCGCAGTGACTTACAGCTTAGCGCAGATGACGGGTAGAGAAAGAAAACTGGTGCAAACGATCAGGCTTAAATTTGCTCTTACGAATCTCGTTTATTACGTGTGTTGGATACCGAACTTGATCAATGGAATTCTCCTCTGGACCCTGTGGTTTCAATTACCGATCAAAGCTATCATTACCCTATGGTATATAATGGTACGTCTATTAGCTTACCGATATTTTTTATCGTAAATCAATATCTTTACAACGTGTTCCTTCGATACACAGGCAGTCACGAATCCACTCCAGGCATTTTTCAATGCTCTCGTTTATCAGAGATGGGGTAGAAGAGAGAAATTTCGATTGGAGTGTTGCCAAAAAATTGGTAACTTCAGTATAAGCCAACTAGGAAAAACCGATGCTGGGATTCGGATGACTGAATCGTCACCACTGCTGAGTCCACATTATGGAGTACGATCGCACACGAGCATAAATGGATCTTCCTCCCTCTAAAGACTGTGATAAAAATCCATTCCAACTATTACAAAGTGTAATGAGCAATATTTTTCACGTTCGTATCGCGGAATTAGACAAATTTATATGGACTCGACTTCCATAGAAGATCCGAGTTTGACAATTTTTCAGCGTATACTGCCGTCTAAACTTTTGCGCTTATAAAAAGGTATAATTACATACATATATATATATATATATACGGTGCATTAAAGCAGCGTGCTCAAGTACTACACGTTGCGCAAAGATACAATCAATGTGATTTTATAAGCGAACAAATTATGCAAATATTTTTATGTCTGAGTATTATGTAATATAGGACATTTTCTAATATTTTTTAAATGAAAAATTCCTATACTATTTGTTGGCAACACGGTTGTTAGTAAGTGACTGTAGAATAAGACATTAGTGTGTAGCTGAAAATTATTGAAAGAAAAAAAAAAGAGAAGTATTTTTATGTAAGGTGCTTTCTTAAGTGAGCACGTTTATTAAGTATAATACATACGAGACACCTTTTATTTTCTACGATTAATAAAGAAAAATGATATATACACACACACACACACACACATAATCGTTATAACACTTTGTACATCTAAAACTCATCACGTTATGAATTACGTATTGAATTTCACTCGTAAATTAGAATTTAAAACACTGACCTTGACACAAGTACTTTATATGTATACAGATTCTCAAAAGGTACTTTGTGTCTTAAAGGGATCCCAATATTATACATTGGATTCTGTTACAAGTAATAATCAGCACCCTTCGATAAACGTATATTTCAGAAAATAGGGCATCTCAAATTCGCGGATAGTCCAATTGGTGGAATAACAAATCTTATTCTATGCTCACTCTTGCTTGACAAAAGAGATCTATGTACATTTCGCACTCATAAACAAAGTACAAGCTGTATAGATAATTTATAAACTTCCTACAAAGACTCGACGCCATTATCTGCAACGAGCGTCCTTTGTTATGCACCGAAATTTCAAAAATCACACTGAAAATTAAACTATTCGGTTAATTTAGTAAAAACTAAAAAAAAAACTTCATAACTTACCAAAATACTGTGATATACACCGTTGTAGATATATATCTAATATTATAAATGATTATATCAACAATTGATTATGTTCACTCGATTAAGAAATTAAAAGGTAATAGTTAATAGAAGAGATTCTGCGAAATAGATCGCAGTCCATAGAATTGTGACGATAAATGTTTTTTTTTTTATCCACCACTTACATTCTTCACTATTTTATTCCTTTATACAACGTTTTAAAAATAGATCTGTCTTAATAAAATAACATTTCTCTGGACTGAATTAATATCTTCGCTAACTCTAAGTCCAATTGTATACAAAATCTACGAATGGTTTTGATTATATATAATAATATAATATATTATAATATACATATAATATAGTATGGAATCACTAATATCTTTTACGTTGCTAGTCATTTGTACACCAGGAATTATTCCAGCAACTATATGTATACTTCAATGCGCTTTTCCATTACAATTTTTGTCAACGTAAGAGAGAAAAGCATAAAACTAAGCTGACTTGTGATTATTGCTTAAGTGCAATTATCAAACGACCCATACAATATACAAAGATCGCTCGAACTAAGAAACTATAAAATAATAATTACGGGATTTATATAGATGCTTTTAAATTTCTTTCTCTTTAACAATCGAAATAAATTACACTGATCTATCATAGTATGAATATTAACGACTCCTTGTACCTGTGATATGTCGCATAATATTTAATCGTTATTTCGTTAATATTATGGAAGAAGTGAAGTTTTTTCCATTGCACTAATAATTCCTTAACTTAATCAGAAAAAGCGCTGCGAAAACTTAGCATTCTAGAAGAATCAACGTGGCAGTTAGACAAATAAAAGAAGGTAAAGTTTCGTTTCAAATATTAAATCGATGTCATGCGAAAGATATCACTGTTCTATCTTATTTTCATGAAAATACTTTCACGTAATCTCAAAAGTATTAAAAACATATGTATATATATATATATATGTATATACATTTATGAAGTGTTGCTTGGTCTTTAGCCCAAAATTATTAAGAAGCGTTAAAAAGAATTCTGACAATGTTTGATTAGCTTTTAATTTCTGACGTGACTTTTCAGTCATGAAACTTTCTACACTTTCTTATGCTAACTTCAGACGAAATTAATTAAGCTATTACGCCTAATTGTTTTGCGACTTTTATTAGGAGCTTAAATATTTCATCCAATTCCACTAACTACGCGATACGATGATCACGCAATACTGTGGCAGTAAATAATGTCTCATAAATAATAATTTATTATTACTAGCACGGATTAGCTACAGTAAAAATTCCCGCCGAACTCAACTAGAAATGACGCACTTACACTTTCAAGTCGCAAAATTAAACATAAAACATCGGTAAAACTCAACCAACATTAAATAAAACATAAAGATATAATATTCGTTTTGAGTTTCTGCAATTACGTTATTGTTTTTACGGATTCTAATTTGATTGTTTCTTCATAATCCAGTTGGTATTTTGGCACAGTTTTTGCGTTGTGATTTTCGTTAGTATTTAAAAGAACGCTTAACGAAATATTTACCTCGAAACAGCTAAAATGCATCGTGGAAAGAAGTATATTGGCGAAACGAAAATTCCGTGATAGAAAGATATTCATCTGAGACACTTGCCATCAGGATGGAAGATTTGATGTACCGAGGGTGAGGGATGTAATCTCACGCACAATCATTTCAGCAATTTTCCATGCTAACTCTTCTTTAGCCTATTAGTATTAAATATCACGTATACATATATGATAAAAGAAACAATTTTAAAAGATCAATCGAGAATGCATTGCAACTGACCTTATCCTGATCCATATTTACGAGTCTTTTTACAGCCCGCGCCAAACGGGATTCTAGAAGAGAAAATATACGTTACTTTACGTTACTTTACGTTACTTTCAGTAACTGCTGTAATAACTGCTATAATTATTCCAATTGATGCTTACCATATTTCTTATGCGGATCCGGTTCTATCTCAGTAATAAATCTACCTAAATCGTCGATATAACCGACACTCAAGCTAGAAAACAAGATAATACAAAAGTATTTATAATATAATTCATATTTCTACGTCGTTATAATGTTATATGGAAAAAGTAAGAATTACAAATATCTTACCTATATTTATTACGTTTCCACAAGGAATCCGGGTCATAGAGTTGTCTCGAGTCAATGCTTAAACTGTTAGTTATACTTGGTTTATTATTCGGTAATTGTTGTCGATCGTGCCCCGCCTGCAGGGTACCTTGCATATTGACACTGATGGAACTCACTTCACTGCTACAGTCAGATCCTTCAAGAATAAAGTAACTATGTTGCAACTTTTGAAATTCTGCGAAACAATTTGCTGACGATACAGGAAACACAAACCTGCTCTTTTTACTCGGGCATGAACATTCGGACACGGACTATTCTGAATGGTGCTGATCAATTCCGATAAGTATTTGTAATAAAGCTGTGACGATAAGAAAGTAGGTAGATAATGCTGGAAAAAAATGCCCAATGTTATCTTTAGTGTCAACAGTAATTCTTATATCAGAATCGTGTAGGTAGTATATTTATTATGGTTAGTTACTTCTTATTTTACTTTCATCGAATAGTATAAATCTTGAATTTTCTTTCTATAATTAATAATGATCTAGTATATACCTTGTTAAGAAAATTATATACAATCTTTCTTGGCTTATCAAAACAGTCAGGTCGTGGTCCCTCTCCATCTTCGCTGCAAATATTTTGCTCTACTTGGAAGCGAACTTTATCACTGAATCCAAGAGGCATAGTTGCTTGCAAACTGAAATACCTGAAAATATAAGATGATTATATTAGTGGAATTAATTGGATAATCGTATAGTGTTTGTTACGGTCAAAATAGATAGTACTTGTCGTAAAGTATTAGGGCATCGGTTTGTGCTTCCTCAGGATCCGTTGTATCCTTCTCCAGCAAATTTTGTTTATAATTAATGGCAGACATCCAGAAGTCTAACAGCTCTCTTTTATTTTCAAGTTCCATGAACTGGGAAAAAGGAAAGTTCATTAATATTCATTAATAACGGTTTAGAGAAAGAATGAGTACGGTATCGAGAGTATCTACCTCCATAAAGTAAAAGAATGCTGTTTCGTTATATAGTATATCTGCTAACTGTACATCGCCACTCGTAAGTACATCAATTTGATGCTTACAGTGAAACTCGCTTCTTAAAAAATCATGTATATATCTGAAAGAGAGAGAGAGAGAGAGAGAGGTATATTTCATGTATTGAAAACTCTTTTGTAAATACGTATAGATCCAAAATGATCTAAGGATTCTTCTTAAAACTCCTAATAAACGTTGGTTCCGTAGGAATACTCACTCGGTTTCCAATATATTGTATACAATCTTCTGTACAGCAGATAGGCACTGCAATATAGGCTCCATGTTTTCGAATGTCAAAGCTTTATCAAGCTCGAGTTTCAGTTCTTCGGGTATTCTGTTTATACCCAATACTTCCTTAGCAATATATTTCTTATATATCTTTAATGCATCCTGCTTAGCGGTCGTTGTGTCATAGTTTCTGTTTCCACAATTGCGATGCGATTGTCTCGATTCACTTACCGCTTCGTTAATCTTTGGCATATTTTTACAACCGAATTTTATCTCCTCACTATTTACAAGTTGATTAGCAGTTATATGCACCTTGTTCTGACTGTTTGTATTATTACGTATATAATTATTACGACTGATGTTCTTGTTGTTGTCGAAAGAATTTGAGACATTATTTGTACCATCGAACGAGTCGCTGCTCCGAATGTCGTTTAGAACTGTGTCCTTAGTTTTTTTCAATGTACCAAGAGAACCACATAGGCACTCCACCTCCAGCCAAAACTTAATTAGAGCTATACTGTTTTTTGTATCCATGAATTGGATAAAATAACCGAGCGCCCCTTTGTCTGCAAGTATTTGCGGTAGGCTTTTAGAGAGTTGAGAACTAAAGGAACATGTCTCGTTGCTTTCTTCTGTAAACGCATCATCTTCCTCCTCCTCCTCAAGGCTGCAGAGTACACCTGTTGGTGTTTGCAACGAGGTGCTGCCGTTAAAGGCATCGCCAAACGATTTTCCAAAACTATTTGGTTTTAAGGGCGAGGTCTGCAATGATCTGGGCCTATCTCTGTGCCCTAAAAAACATAACGTATCTCTACTTATCCTCCATCCAAGAAACAGCTGAATAGCATCATATACATATATATATATATATATAACTGATGATCTTTAAATGTCAAACTATGTAGAGTTCACTTCACCTATTGCTCAATCTTATAATACACAGCACAATTATTTCGAAAACATACAAAATAGATTGTAGATGAAGAAAAAAATATACGAGATCACTTGTCTTCCCTAAAATCCAGGTATTAATTGTCAGGTACAAGATAAGCAAAATGTAAATACCTTGATTTGAGGTTAGGATTATTCTATACAATACACAAGGTAGCAATTATAGAATGTTCTCACACGAATCTCAGAGTGGATCACGAAAATATTTACCAGATTTCTTAAAAAATTGGAACATTGTTCACGTCAGAAGGAAACATGATAAGTGACGCGTTCTGATGATCTCGTTCTGGGGAAAGAATGTTGAAAGGTTCACGCTTTCGTCAACCTTTTCCTATAGCTTGCAAAATTTGTGTGGGTTTCTTTCAGGCACGATACTAAACAGTGAATTAGAAGCCACACAGCGAACTACCGCGCATTCGGACGGCACAGATATAACATTTCAATAAACTGTCATTACTGTCATTACGGGTTGCGTTTACAGTCGTGAATGTGTCGATACTCGATTAAAGCTTTTCGCGATATTTATCGACGCAAAGGTGGAGAAAAGATTCTCTGACTATAGCGTTCAAATTTACGTATGACACTACAATAGATTTTATGCAATCTTCTCTATATACATATATGTATACAGGAAATGCTATGAAAACTAACGATTCATGAAAAACTGAAAGACTAGTACAATATCTACCGATAACAGATTCGATTACGATTTGCAAATGTGTGAAAAATATTATAGATTCCGATCGTTATTCTGAGAAATATACAACATTAACACCTTTATCATTGTATTCGATAGCCTTGCAATCAACGTGAATGCGGATAGCGAATGATTGTAGTTATTAGAGAATGATATGTGATTATACTCCCCAAATAGCAATTACGCGTTACTGGGCTTCTGGTTAATATTGTGTAAAATTATCCTAGATAATATAAAAGTATGTACTCGGAAATAAATGGCTAGCGAAGAAGGAAACGTTTAACGAAACTAGCTACATCAATCAATGCGAAAATAAACGTGCCTCGTTAGATTCTGTCTAATAAATAAACCAGCTTGAAACACAGTCGAAGCGTCCAAGTGCGATCAACATTTAAAATACAAGCGAAGAGTAGAAGATCGAGAATCCGTGTGTAGACGAGGCCAATGCCCGGGCACCGTGCTCGAGGCTCTCTTGACCGTTCAATGAGGAATGTACCGGTTTCTTAGACTGGACACTGGCCGTTACAAGAAGGAAGAGCGTCGTGGTAGTCACTCGTGCCTCTGAGTGAGTCCCGGAGATCCACGTTCACCGGCAGTGCATTTTTCCAGTGCTCCAGTGAGCAACGTGCGATCACGTTTTGGGCCATGATGCTCCTCCAACTTGGGTTCGCGTTACTGGCTAGTTGCTTGACCGTAGTATTTTCAACACCCACGACCTACGATCAGCGGCAAACCGGAGATTTCAACGTGCAAATCCATCTAAAGGACCTGCAGGTCCTTGCGCTCGTCGACTCGGACTTGCTCGACGATTATACGGTAAACTAGCACTCGGGTAGCTTCAGATAGCGATTTTATCGCGCGATAACGAGAGATAAGACGATAACAGTTAATGCCGACTATTCTTATTTGTTTTACACATGCCATGTCTGGCTATTCCAGACACGTGAGCATTACGCTTGATGAATATTCGTAGTGCTCTAAACTTCAAATACTCAACGTACTATTTTTTTTTCTTCTTCTACATCAAGTGAAGAAATGTATTTTGAAGAATTTAATGGATGTGTTTCTTAACGTAGGATCTTATTTGTTACAGGAGTATGATTACTTTTATGACTATGCAGATTTTACTGTAAAACCCATCGTAAAACCTACCACGAGTCCTGGGACAACGGTGAAGCCTTGGAATACTTGGCCAACGAATCCTCCTTCTTCTTCTTCTTCTTCCACCGAGAAGACAGATGTCACAGAGATACACGATACTTTGATACAGAACTCTACGGCTCCCAGTTCGCTCTTAGAACACACGAACGAAAATGGTACCGCGCACGACACTGCGGTAACATCCTCTTCAGATAACGATAAGTCGGAAGAAACATCTGTGGTTACTACCGATACCACAATTCTCATGAGCAGCCCGATTAGTGATGTAGCAACAAGTCATAGCGATAAAACTGAAGATCCTACTTTTCTGACTGACTCTCTTTCTACGGATAGCAACTTGAGCGTGGAAGATGCATCTTCTGAAAAACCAGTAGAGCAATTATCGAGGAAGCGTTGTAGATCAGGATTCTCACCGGATGCAAAAGGTCGTTGCCGTCGATTGAACCGACGCCGGTTATCCTTTATACCGTAAGTATTAATAACTTTACATAGGGTATCATTTTTCTATTATCAATTTAGTAAGTACTAACTTAATTCTCTTATTAACTTCCTACCACCTTTTTTTAAAAAAAAAAAATATATACAGATTTGCTGTGAAACTTGGACCGAAATTCCTGAACAGTTTATCGCATAACAAGGAGCGTACACCTCAGTGAAATTATTTATCGTGTACTTCGCACACCGTGTGCCATAATGCAATAAGTATGTGTGGTGTTGTTCATTGTTAACTTACGGTTAGTATTGTAATACGTGTTTAAGTTCCTCGACTACGACTCATGTTAAACTGAAGTATGTATGGATACTAATTTAGAATTAATTTAAAAGTATTTTTACTGGATATAGCATTGTAAATAAAAAAACTTTCTATATAATACAATTAATTTTTTTGTCTTCCTGTTGCATTATTCATAAAATTAAATTAAGAAGATTTGATAAACATATTTATAACAGCCGAGATAAGATGAAGAAGTTTGAAATTCATCTTGTGTAAAAAAAATATGGTGTTTTTCTGGTTCTCCCCCTAGCTACGACCTCGAGGGAAGTAGTCAAGTTCGTTCAGAGACCTGTAGCGATCGATTTAAGTACCAATCACACGAGAAGCGGGCGACCTTGTGGGCCCAAGAAGCGATCATCCGTACAATGACCTTTTTAAAAATTCTACATGCAGCAATGGAAGGAGTATAAATACCTCCGTATTGCAAGTTGCTATCTTTCACTAATAGTACGTTTTTAATTACATTTGCTCGCACAGTCAGTCCTACGGAGATACATACTTCTCAAGATGCTAGAACGTTATTAAGTAGAAACAGTATGTACTTGGTTGTCCGAATGGTTGAACGGATCTTGAAAGTTGCGCGTGCTCGAGCGCCATACTCTTCAAGGAAAATGGATCTCGACAATTTGTTGACTAAAAAAACTTGCAGATTCTTGATCTAAGTCGCGTTTTACCCTCTCCAGTGGCGGATACTCCCTCGATCTATATACCACTCGCGCGGTTTCAAAGCTGGCGATCGAGCGCACAATCCACCCGACAGTCTTGCATCGGACTTCGTTCAGCACGGCCGATCTGTAATCCACTACTATTTAGAAAAGAGTAAAACTGCATTATGAGACTACGCGGTGTGCTCCTTTCAGTATTCGCTGGTAGATTTTCATTCGACACTTATAAAGATTTAGCTTCTACAAGAATTATACGTATAAATTCATTCAATCTTCCTCTTCCATAGGTGTGATACTGGGAATAACATTTTTCCGATCTACCACTGCAATACCAACCACTTATGATCAACGCCAAGATGGGAAGTACAATGTACGTGCGGATTTGGAGAATTTCCTAATCATCGTTGCGACTTCTTCACAGAGTAATCTGTTCAGCGAACTAGCAGCTCAAGCTTTGGAGCTTCAAGGTTTAACCGGCCGATCGAAATCCAAGGACACGCCAATCAATCAACAGTCTTCCCAACAACAAGAACGTCCCGAATCAGCAACGGTAGTCTACGAGACGGAAGATGCCAATAGCGGAAAGGAACCTTATCGCGTAGAAATAGTCCACATAGAGAAAGAAGAAGATAATCAGGTTCAAGGGAAGTCCCTCGTGGGGACTGTAAGAGAATCGGAAAACCCTCAAGACGCAGAGGAATCCGAGGAGAAGTTACCAGCGCTAAGTACGGAAAGCGTAGAGAGTCAATCGTTCGTGTCTATTGATAGTGACGCAGGGGAAAGAAGAGAAAGAAGTCTTTGGAAGAATGTGGGACGCAAGCTCGAAGATGTGATCGAGAAAAAAACTGACTTAACATCGACGGAAAAGCAAGAGAACGTTGAAGTAGTTGAACATTTTAAAGAATTGAAGGAAGAAGCTTTGAAGGGTAGTAAATCAGGTGGATCTTTGAAGAAGCAGTTGTCCAAGAAGGAACAAGATAATGCTTATTTAATTTTACGAGAGAAGAACGATATATCTTTTAAGGAAGAGAGACCGGAAGAATTAAAGCTTCTTGGCGATGCTATTGAGAACTGTGGACCTGGTAGATATAGAGATAATTCTGGTATTTGTCAAATCGACGAAACATTCAGCGTAAATTAATTCTCATTATTTTCAATTTTCTCTTGGTGAAAGCGTTTCTCCACAACTTTAAGCTAAGATTTCATTGTTATATTGACGGCGAACCGAAACACGAACCTATTTGTATTAATCAAAAATCATTATCGTAGTATCACTAGCATATTAATAATACTCACGATATACTTTAATTGAACTAAACACTCTGATTAACTGTGCTAATACACAATCGTTAACCTGTTCTGTTTACCTATTTCAATTTATGTGTACAAGGGGAAGTATTGTGATATGTCAACTACTTAATGTTTAAGCGGTAAGTAATATTTCATTGGTGCTTTTATGTCAATGCAATGGAAATTTCAGCTTTAGAACTAAGACTTTATCGAAGTCTTAGAGTTATATTCTGTGTTAGATGTTACGCAATAATATAATAATTAGCTATAACGAGTATTTGGTATTAGTTATAATAATATTCTTAATTTAGTGTTTAATAAATTCGGTTCCTGTATCGTTGTACACAGTTACGCAACAGTCTCTTGATATATTCACAATACAGTACACCAAAAGTACTGTACATTCCACAAGTAAAATTCGCACATATATGATACTTAAATAAACGAAATATTCAATCATGCAGGAACGTTACATAGTTATTTATTTCTGTTTACCTTCGTCGTATAAAATTGTAGCTTAATCATTTTTCTAATTTGAGTAATTCATTCTTGATTTGGTGCGAGTGGGAAATATTCACTGGATATTGTGATTAAAGAATTTGTTGATATTTTTGATAGAATTGAAAAACTCGTTTTATTATATTCATAAGTATTTTGGGGGAATGGCAAAATGTGAGATTTGCATTTTTGCGCAACTGAAGCGTAGCGGAAATATAAGAGCAAGGGCAAGGTTACGGTAATAGGCGGTGGCCGAGACTGAGGAACGGGGAAATGAACTCGGCGGGGCCACAGGAGGACATTGCCCTTTTCAAATCGGTTCTTCTGTATACACTGCCGCCCATAAGTACCCACCACCCTTATTTCTCATTGAATTAAATAGGTATCGAATAGTGATTAGCATCAATCGATCAATGTATATAATTTGTAAATTCAGATAAAATACCGTACAATTTTATAACTGTATTTCCAAATTAATCGCAGATCATAATTCATAGATCTCGGCAAGAACAAATGTTCAAAAGTATTGATCTTAATTTACAACAAGTTCATCATAAATTCTTCTTTTCCATCTCAATCAATTGGTTCAATTGTAAATCTCAGTAACAAATATATGTAAATATATCATCCACACTATGTGTGGACCGATTTAACAAACCGGTTTACTGTTTCGAGTTCTTTCGGCTGTTCTGTAATTGATTGCTGCCGCTGATTTATATGATCATAATAATTTCCGGTTTTTACAAGAAATTTATTCCGACTATAAAATATCAGATGGATCATTAACACAATTTAGATACGACTGACGGATTTTAGCGAAGTTTCGTACATAGTATAGATAATAAAAAAGTTCCATTATATTTTTTATCCATATCTCAATTTACTTAGCTTGGTTAAGCCAAGTATCTTGGTTTAATGGCGAATATAAATACAAGAATATAGTGGATAAACCGTGGGACGTACGGGAACCAGCCGGTAGAAAAGTCAATTTAAGCCGGTAGTATATATCCAAGAGTTGGGGTAAGCAGAGGACAACGCGTATACCCAAGCGGGCCTCAGGTTCTTGAACTTGCCCAGCGATCTGTTTCCACTTGCCAGGTGGGGATCGGAATTGCAGCTCGCCACAGTACCTCGTCACACCTCGCTCATCCACCGCATCGTCAAGACGTCTTTTCTCGTGATACTTCCACTGTACTTGATACATACTTCTTAATCGCAACTTGACCGGCTTCCGAAGCCGGCATCTCGTACGCGCAGAGTGCCCGCGCACTTCGAATCTTGATCGATGCTCTCGATCAATATGAGAATCTTTAAAATGGTGCTCTTACTGTTCGCGCTCTTCTCGAGTGCATATTCTCTACCGTTGGCGAATGAAGCAACCGAACCTCCTCTGACGAGTACAACGACGTTGACCACGCGGTCTTCTGGTGATCTCTACGATCAAAGACAAAACGGTACTGAAAATTATCGTATTCATCTCGATGGTCTGGTATTCGTAGTCGCTCCTGCCGACTCACTTCTCTTGGCTGCTGGTGAACAGAATTTACCAATTTCTGGTGATCATGGTGGTTCGAAACCTCAGGAGAAACCGCAACCAAAACCCGAGTCCGATTATGATAAACCGACTATATCATCGAAATCTGTATCCAGGTAATTATTCATTTTTGCATTTATCTACATTAGATTCTTATAAAATATCAGGTGATTTCTTCGAAACGCTACATTATAAATTATCGTATAAAATTGGGATTATAGTGATATTTTATGTAAAGTAAATATTACTTTTTCAGAACTCCTTCACGTTTGGTGAACTTCTTGGGTACATTTTTACGCCACATTCGTCCGGAGTGAAATATGTTTCTCGATGATTAGTTTCCCCGAGGGAGCTTATTAACTGCGTTTATTCTTGAAGAAAAGCGTACTACATACTGTATTCTTTGTACTACGTATCACTTAAGTCGATCTTAATGTTTAATGCTGAGATGACTGTTAAATTAGTCAAAATGCTTTAATGATATAATTAGTGAGATAAGCGGAATTCTAAAGGTTTGCGAATGCAGTGCGTGGGAAGCTGGTACAAGCTGGGAAATCTATTAGGTGAATGTAATTGTAGGTACATATTGACTGGTACCGGGGTTTCTTATGCAATATTTATTCCCTGTATTCTTTTACATGTAGTTGTCAATAGCTTGCACTGCATGTGATTAAGCGTTATTTCGAAAAAAACTATGTTAAATTTTTTTTTAAGGACAACATTGTGATTATTTCTAATAAAATGTGTAAAAATTGTCGAATTTATCGATGCATAATTCAATGAGGCGAAAATAAAAATAAATCACGTTTCTCTTCCTCTCCTCTTTTTGTATACAACAACATTGATGCTGTAACAAAAAGAAAATTAGGACTACGAACTCGTGAATTGTATACTGGTTTCGGAGAAAATCATTTATTTGATTAAAAAATGGTTACTTTCACACGGTTTTTACAAATGCACGTTATATTAAGTAACTTGTACTTTAAAAAGAAAGATCAAAAAGATGATTAACGTATTATAAGAAATAAAAATGAAGATTCACAATGCTTACTTATATACAGTTTCGTATTAGACACACTTAATGGATATAATTATAGATTATTGGAAGCGTATACAAGAATATTCTTTCGGACATACTTTAGCATTAAAATAGAAAGCGAGTCTCTATATATATAATATGTTCACAAATTCGATATTAGTCGTATCCCTGTAAGCTAATATTTATTAGTTCATTTTGTAGAACTGTTTTAACGGAAAATATGTGAAAACTTTATCCTTGTCGAGTAGCACTGCTGGATTATACATCATTGTATGTATGTATGTAGTATTTAGTTTAATCATTACTATCACGGAAATATTAATTATTTCATTTTTATGTGTTTCAATAGAATTAATGTACCCTGTAGTAGTCATACCAGAGGATATAGTATGTAATATCGAATCGATAAATCAAGGAGAAATTTTCGGACAATGATAAATGACCGTTTTGAAATCGTACACGATAATGCTGATATAAGTGATCTAGCATATGAAGATTCCATTAACGAATGCAATTCATTCTTAATACAATTAAATGAATTCGGTGGGCAGGACATTCGTTGGACAGTAATATTTTCACTGTATTACTTGATTCACATATATCTTAATAAGCAGCTAATGCCATTCGATAATTATATTTCTATCATGAATTGATTGCACCCAAATTTAAATGATATAATTCGACAATGATGTGTATTTTATATCACTACGGTCGCATTGCGGCCACAAAATACTTCTCCGATTTAAAAAATTACCATACAGCCGTGTTCTATTGTATATATACAGAATTGTCACTGCAACATACTAAAATACTAAAGCAATGTATATTATAATACCGTTGTCGAAGAATTACCAAAAAAAAGAAGAAAAAAAAAAAAGAAAGAAATCTGTACACAAGTTCAGTACATGGACACCGATTATTATCTCTTTGATTCAATACCTATATGACCTATCTACCGGACACCAACAGAATTGCGTCATGAAGAACATAGTTTACAATAAATCACATAACTTCACGCAAACGCACACGCACATACACACGCAGTATCCTTCTCGTCGATAATGTTTCAACTGACTTTAATTAGAGACAATTGACATAGATCGTCCTATAATCGTCAACATAGAGTATTATACATAGATAAGATAAATTAGCAAAAGTTAGGAAGAAACTTGGGCCGCTGCGTTCGCGTTGAGATCCTCACAGTCTATCGCTCCATCGGGTCCACTATTATTAGCAACTGTGGTCTCGTCAAATTTTAATTCCTCCTTACCCGCCTACAGAGGAATTATTCCATTTGACATCTTTCTTTTCTTTATTTATTACTTTTATTTTTATGTTTTTGTTTAAAGAAGTTAATTGCTTATTAAAAAAATATGGCAGGGGATGGTATGAAAGGTATTTTATCATTGTTTCATAAATATGTATCAAGAGCATCGCCGGCTATTACCTCTTTGATCAGTAGACGACAATTTTCCATAACGCTTCGCCGTCGTTCGGACGTGTTACTCAAAAGCTCATCCGACTGATAAAGAGTTTCCACAAGTTTCCGGAGCTTTTCTAATTCACCGGCTGTTATTTCTAATTTTCCCTCTAATTCGGATCTGCAGGCAACATCGCGTTAGAACAATGAAATTATTTTCTTATTAATTCTAAGAGTATCCAGTAATAATTTCTTCGGTTTATTTAATAATCCCAAATGAACGAATACTCACTTTTCTTCCTTCAAATCTTGCATACACGTATCATTGTCGAGCTGTATTATCCTCAAGACTTTTAACAGCTTAGTAACTAAATTATCGACGTCAATAACCTGATCAACAAGATTGACTGCCGGACAATAATCGGAAGCTAAAGGACCATCATTGGTGCCAGTATCAGATTCACTGACAGATTCGCAATCCTCTTCTTCTTCATTTTCTACCTACAAATTAAGTCGATAATTTGATCGTTTTTTTTTTCTCTCTTTACATATTTTTCATTTTTAGATCTATTTTTACTTATATACATTTATCAAACTCACTTTGCGACGATGTAAAATCGCTTGACTAAGATTAGTGAGGCTCGAGCTCTCCTCATTGTTTCGCGATTTCTTAAGATTACTCTCATCCACGGATTCCGGGAAACTCAAAGCTCTCCGCAGTGAATCACTACTCGATACCATATTGTGTGAATATGTATCTGGCAAAGGTACATCCTCTAGGACGCTTTCCATCATTAGACACGGCTCGGTTTCAAAGTCTAGCAAATCGGACGATGACTCCATGCTCAATTCTGTTAATCAAAAAAAAGAAAATAAATGTTACAACATTTTTTTATAAGATAACTGTATTTAATATTTTTAACAAGATTGTTAACGCAAAAGTATACTCACCTTTGTACATTTGTTTAGCAGATTCCGTTGGCGGTTTTTTCTCATTAGTTTTCGTTGCGAAAGGATGTGTAGCAGCGTTTCGAATCGCCCCGATAACCGCCGAAACGAATGAACCGCTCTTTGGACTCGGAGTGCATTCTTTCAAACTATGCTTTGAACTAACAGGACTTGATTCAATGCTACTATTGCTTCTGCTGTACGCTTCATTGTGATATATTACGTCCTTTGCATTAAAATGATTATAATTATTCTTGCGAAAATGTGTCGAATTGTGTATATAAATAGTTTGTCTTAAAATGAGATCTTACCTCTAGATCCTTTACCGATATATTGTACGAGGATATTAATTGATCTACGAGTGCTTCGAGTCTAGTACCAAGCCCGGATAGAGCAACAGCAGCACCAGAAACAGCGGCACCTTGTGTCAATAGAAGTTCTCTGCTTCTTCGTTCCACAGCGTTCAATTTCATATTCATCGACAAATTTTCTTGCCTGTAAAAATAAATATCGAGCAATTCGAAATCATCAAAAATAATATAAATACATATGTATTAATAGAATGTAGTATATGTATATGTACCTGCGTTGTTCGCTAATTCGTACCAAGTGTTTACATTCTTCTGTTTGTCTTTCTAATTCCATTTCGCGTGTTGTTAATAGTTCTTCTTTTTTCTTAAGCTGCAAGATATAAATAGTTGGTATAACGAAGTTTCATCTTTGCTTCTCAATAGTGTTAATGGACAGAATACCTCTACTTCTGCTTCCTTGAGAGCATCGGCCAGAGTGGCTTTCTCTTCTTGCAAGAAGTCCTGCATTTCGGCCGATTCAGCTTCGAGTTCTTGTTGTTGTTGCAGTAGAGCTTTTTGCGCAGCTAAACTCTTTTCGAGATCCTATAAATCATAATAGATGTTGTTAACACTGATGGAAAATCTCAATACATAAGTACGATTGTAGTCCAAACGATGACTTACCCTACTGAGCATTCGGCAAAGCGATTGCAAATCAGCAATTTCTAATTGTTGACTAGCGACGACCTGTCCCGATGACTGTATGTGACACTCGAGCTCGTGGAAGCTATCGCTACCCTCTGAAAGTCAATTAAAGTTTTTCGCTACATTTGCTTGCCGCGATAGCTACCACTATTTAATCGTGTTTGAAATCAATGATCGTGTAATGAAAAGCTAGATAAAGTATAAATTACCTGGATGTTCAGATTGGGGGGTTCCCAACATTGCAAACACTCTTTGTGCATTCCTATCCAATTCCTGTCGTGCGAAAGCATGATCAGCTTGTTCCTCTTCCAATAGACGCTTCACTTCAGTGATTTCTCCTTTTAACTTAATATTTTCCTCTTTCTGAGTAGTAGTCTCTTCGTTCAGTCTCTTGAGATCAATCTGCATGGCCTGCATGTCTTCCCATGTACCTTGAGTTTGGCACTCTTGATGCAATCTCTCAACAACCTCTGGACCAGTCACTAAACTCGGTACCCCAGAAAGTGCATTATCAATATCGTTTCCAGTTAATCCAGTTTGTACGCTGATTTCGTGATATATGCGCGTTCTCTCGATCTTGTGTCTGGGATACGGCGGTAAGCTTTTGTGCATTGCGGATATGTCCTTACTCCCCACGTTCTTCTTTTCAAGAATTCTATTCAGACTAGCATCCCTGCTGCCAGATCTGCTCCGAATCAATTTGTCCGTCTTCTCAGTCGTTTTAGGAACAGTGATCTTATTTCTATTTCTTCGTGGAAGTGTGGCATAGGCATCCAATGCCTTATTTTCCGTGCTTGTCGTCATCTTATCGGCTCGCGTGGCCTTAGTAGGATCGATTCGACCAGTGTAGGGTACTCTAGGAGTGGACAATGGTTTCCGGGCTTCTTCGGATGGCGTGGACCCCGGAGTACGAGCGCCTCTCGTGCTAGAAGCACCTCTGGAACGCGAAGCACTCGTAGCTCGCTCTCGACGAGCTAGATCCTTGTTAATTTCCGTAGTTAGAAGCGATGGCAGTGGATCTGGAATTGGTCTGGTCCTGGTTCTAGGTGGGACGGAACTTGTACCAGAACGGAATGTTGTCGATGTACGACTGCTGCTGCTGCTTGGTGTGATCTCGACACTGGCATCTCTCGCGGCTGATTTGTCTCTCGATCTCGTTTTTTCCCTGGTCACGGGCTGAGCTTTGTTCAGTATGCTTCTTGGGGTAGCTGTACGTGGCTTTGAGCGTGGTGTCGCGGTTGCATAAGTCGCAGTCAAAGGTATTGGTTTCACACGCGTGTTCTTCTGGGTTTCTATCGTGCCAGTTTTCTTTTTGCTACCACTCGACACGCTAGTACTTCTTTTAGCGTTTGTTCGATTTGCACGCGCGGAAACGCTTCCCGCTATTGAAGAGCTCTCGCTGCCACCCTCGCTGGTCCCTTCGCCACCGGTTGTCAACCTTACGTCGTCGGGTAACGTTGCACAAGGGTCTTCGTAGACCGAGCAACAACTTACTAGACTCGAGTCGCAGGATGCCTCGTCCAAACCACCGCAACTGCTGGCATAGTCGATACTGTTCCGACTTCGTACCTGAACAGGAATTTTTCATGCTTTTACTCGACATAGTTAAGATTAAATTTGTTTGACTATTATAAATTGGAATTTAACGTAATGTCGAATGATTTATTTGCCAATTTTGTGTCATACCCTAAAACCCTTTCCGACAAAGTATATTTATTACCCCTAACTACGGAAAGTAATCCAACGTCTGCTTCTCCAACAGCCGTCAAACTCCTCAACCAATTATAATATATTTGAACCCTTGCCCAGCTTAATGAAGCGTGTTCCAATTTACTGCTTTCCTGGGGCTATGAACATCGAGAGACCCTCGAAAGCCACGGAGAAATATTTGCGACCTTGCTTCTAACTCTTCCGTGGAGGGAAGGAGGAGGCACGATCGATCTTACCCTTGGCACCTCGGTGGCGCAACCCTCAACACCGCTATCGCTGCCATCCTTACTGTCCTTATTCTCAGCTGCATAGTCCTTTTTATCACCTGCCGCAGCCTTGTTCGCTTCTGACTCGCTTACGTGGATTACAGTGATGTTGCAGTCACTGTTAATCGTCCCGTCTGGGTCCTCTTCGTTAGGGGACTTGGATAGATCAGCTACTGGGGAAACCAGATCTTCCGGGACCCCTGAGTCTTGTCTGGCGACGTTCTGCACCGGCGATACTTTCAGGCTATTGTCCTCGAGAGACGCCTCCATCTGGAGGCGTCCCTCCTCGCTCGTTGGAGACACGTTCATTCTCCCTGTGTCATTCTGCCAACAGAATATGCTCTTTGTTTTACATTCTGTTAGCGAGGGCCCACAAACTTATAACGAAACTTACGTGACACACTCAAATCTCAGATTTGGTTAATTCAATTTTTTTATAACATTCATAAGTACACTCAATTAATTATTATCTAAGTATTATTATAAGTTGATTTCTAAAATAAGGTAAATTAAATGAAATTAGAGGAATGTATTATTTTAATTGAATCTCCAATTATAAAATTGTAGATATAAATGCATCGTCGTTTCTTCAATTTTTACCACCCAATCTCTACTTCGGCAATTACGGATTAAATAGTTCCATCCTTGAAATCCGATCAGAGCCTGAATTAAGCTGATAATCTCATTCGTTTCTTTTCCATCGGGAAATAATACTTGCATGCAGTAGGGAAGTTCGCGTTATCGTTAAAAAGTTTCATTTCGCGTCGACGTAATGCGGTTGGAGGAGGAGGAAGTGATGTAAGGCGAGTAGGATGTTCCGACCGCTCGTTTGCGCGTACCGAATAGAACTGGACCGCTCAATCGCTCCTCGGATTTCCGAGACTTTTGTTCACTCGAGAAAAAAGGAGAAAAAATTGAAGGTAAATTGAAAATTGGATGCTTTATACATCTTGTCGGTAGTTCGAGCAAGATTGCGAATCTGAATAAGAACTCGTGGCTCGATGAAACAGACTAGTGATAGAACATAACATAGAATCTATTATTAGAAAACTGAATAAATAAGCTTAACGCGTAATTACAAGTATCTTTAAACAATTTCATGACTTCGTTGCTTTAAGATAGACTTTGTCATATAGATATTCGAAATATTTTCACATCGCCTAAGGGATCGTTTATCAATTTCTCCAAAACCACGTTAGACTTCAATCATCCTCTGGATTAAATTCCCATCAATTTAACTCCAAGCGCCCTATCCCTCCTATATTACTACTTACGATTAGGAATCAGAATCCTGGAAAGTCCTAATGGGACAGGAGGGGTCCTTTAATGGCTTCTCGAAAATGAATTTAAGCCCATGTATGCTTCCCACTGGAAAATGGGAAATTATCAGGATTCCATCCCGCTTTTGAACGATTGTCCAGCAGGATATGAGTTCTGATAATCGAATATCGACAGTTTCGCCAACGACGATGGAAGATCCGGAAACAAACCGTTTGCTCGATTCGATCGAATCACTTTTCTTTTTTTTTTTCTTGCTCGACAGTCTCCGTCATTTGCATCGCTCGCACGTACTATCCTCTCGTCTCTCTCATTCGAACATTAGCTACTTCCCTTGTTGTCACTGGCTAACTGCATCAATGAAGCGCACCGATCAAAATTATCAAGCCGTGACAGCTGCGCGAATGAAAAAAGAAAAATGAGCCATAAATTGGCAGTGTAACTCAAAATACATTAAAATAAGCTACTATGTACCTACTAAAAATTTTTGCAATGATTCTATTTAAACTAAACGAAAACACTTTCTATCTCTAATGTATAATTAACTTAGGAAGCTATAAACAAAATTGTGCTATTATCGAAACATTATTAATTGAATCAGACGCGTGTTGCATTTCCGTAGATAGTAAAAGGAAATGCTTCGAGTGACGAGGATGCACAGTAGATACATACATACATACATACTACAATATTGAAACACGACAAAAGCCTTTTTATCAATGAATCAAGCTTCCGGATTAATTTCAGATTTAATTACATAAATGACGTAACAGAGAATTTTTCCATTGATACGATCGCGATAAACTTCACGTTACAATAGAAGAACTCTCACAATCAACCAGGCATTGTTTTTCCTACAATTAGCATGATTAGAGAGATAATCATGCAAAGCGTTGTTGGAAGCTTCATTTTGAAAAATGTTTCAGCGATAGAGAAGTTCTTACCGAAGAATAAATATTTTCCAATAATAATACAATAATTCGTACTTCAAGTAACAAATACTAATATTTATAATGTCACTCAGAGCAATAATTCTAGTAAGTATAATAACTTCATGACTATCTGACTGAAAGTAATGTGAATATTAAGTGGGAAAGAGTCGTGTACATATTCAGTGAGAGGGGTTGTACCACATCACTCTTCCGTTACTGTAGCTTTGAAGTACACGAAGTGTAATATGGCAAACGGTACTTTCTCTTTCCAACGTCGGAAACATGATTTAGAATTACACGTCTAAATGCGGTTGTTGTATATAGTTTTTTCCTGACAGATCTAGATCTTACTTTGAGAAATAATTTAATAAAAAGCCGTCGGTAGCTTAAAAAATCAAGTAACGAAATGAATAACATAGTCGTAATGATATTCATTGACGAATGAGATTTATCTTATCGGCATCTCTCGAATTACGGATGTTTCCCAAGAGAGGAATAATCTTGTAGGAAGCGTATTATGAAAGTGACATCGGTCATAACAAACGAGAGATGAATCAATATACAATGTACATGTATATAACAAATGTATATAACAATGTACATGTCATAACAAACGAGAGATGAATCAATATACAATGTACATGTATATAGTAAAGGACATAAGTTATCAGAGCTGCTTGCTTATATCAACCTTGGTGGTCGATGTAAATATTAACGGCATAGTTATACTTTATAAAGTCAATTACCAGGTTTCACGACTTTTTGCCCAGAGTCTTACAAGTCATTAATCACTCTCGACTAATGGAATTTGTCACGCTATTCCGTGATACATATATATCTCGTTTGATTTCTCTTAGGCCGCGTACGACAACCTACGATTTCAAGTATGTATCGAGATTACAGACTATCAGAATTATTTTAGAATTTATTCTGAATAATTATTTGCTTGAACAGTGCGTTTAATTCATGTGTCACAACTATATTCTATTTTCATCGAGATCACTGGAACGAGGTCGTAGTTCAAGTGACAAGAAATATGTAGGAAATATTAAGTCTCTAGATAATTACAATAATATTCTAAGTTGACAAATTTTTTTCAATACTATAGTGGATCGAGTGAACTAAGTGTTTATATCGTGATTCACAGTTAACACAGTGGATATTATTGTTTAAAATTGCGTGAGAGAATTAGGTGTGAAGCTGTCTGCAGTGTATGCTGAGTACAAGCGTAATCGTAATTGACGGAGTAGCCGCGTCATTGGCCGGTAGTTCCCCTGTCGTCTGTTACTCGAGTGCACGTATATCTACTGGATCGCTACAATTCGCAGATTAACTTTCCCCATTGCTTCTTTCGCACAGCGTGCAATTAGTTCGCGCGAAGCTCGCAATGTCCAGCTGACAAATTTATTAGAAAGTGTACAGTGATAAAGTGTGAAAAATGGAAGTGTCGCCTCAGTGAATTAGTGAGTAAACGATTTCTTTTACTTTTACGAAATTTCATCGTTTAAGTTTCCTATAAAAAGATTATCCCACTGCGCGAAAGATGATGCAAAAAAAATTCATTGGAATTGGACGATCTTGACCACTGGGAGAAATGATGTCATCGCTTACGCGATTTTCTCCTTTCTGGATCACGAGGATAGGGACTCCCCCTGCACGTTCGATCTCCTAATTCGCCTTATTCGAGTACTATACGTATACAAACACACAACGAAACCAATTAAAATTGAAATCGTTGTTAATTTAATAGCAGTAAGATTTTTAACGCGAATGGTTAATTGGTACTTACAGACACCGACAGTAATAGGAACACGAGGAATAATAATCCCGTTGATAGAGGATATATTCAGAACTTGGCTGTAAATAAATGCGCGAAACAGTTACAAGTACAAGTAGTTTCACGCTTCGTAAGCTTTTGCATTTCTATAACACTGATTTGCAATCGAAATGAATCAAGCAATATAATGCATTGATACAAACACAGGACTAAGATTAAATTGATAAAGGTAATAAAATAGATAAACTACGTAATTAAGTGTTTAGACAGTGATAGATATTAGAATGGAGATTCATGGCGCATCAGCCATACGTTGCGTCCCTGACCGTGATAGAGCCGAGGTGCGAGTGACCGAGAACTTGAAAGTGAACAGCGCGTAGCGAGCTAAAGTCTCGGGGAGTCCCGAAAGCAACGCGCAAACCGATTGGCCAACAATTTACCCCATTCGTCTACCGCCGCGATCGTTATTACCGCACCGCGACGCTCGCGCGGCTTACTGTCCCACGCGACAACGCGACCGCTGGTCACGGGCCACAGACAACTATACACATACATACTAGCAACTCGGTCTGATCGTCGTTGAAAGATAGCACTCGTCAAATAGAAGCAAACGATTAGTCTACCGGGATCATTGGATCTCTCGGAAGCTTTAACGATTAGTACTACCGCTTCTTCAATAAACCACATTATCTTCTTCTGAGCACTTGGAGCACAGCGGAAGTGTATAAAACCGTCGACAATACAGTGGTCGTATTGCGGGTGGGCCTTCGCGCTCGGCAGATTTCCGATAACATGGGAAAGAACGTAAAAAGCCAAGCGGAAATTGCAGACGAAAACAGTTGCAACGGTGAAAAAGTAAAATCTAGATACAAAATATTGTTCGGTAGATGGAAAGCAACGGTAATGGTGCACTAATGAGAGTCACTTTTTTTGTGGTTTCAGAATTCGAAACAGGGGAACTCCAGACAGCGAAGCATATCCGAAAACTTGAAGAAACTGGTTTCGCATGTTACGTACATCGTATATTCGAAGACGAATGCGGGAGATTCGTTCTAGTGGAATTGTGACTCTCGGGCAAATACGACACGTGAACCACGTGTACCACTTGTACCAATCTATCCGAGGCCAGTGATTTACAAGGGAAACCAGACCGATCCCCAACGACAAATGCGAAGAGTCGCCTGCTTGTGGAAATCGTCGACCTAACTGAGGAAGAAGGATTTGTCAAACGTGAGAAAAATCTTAAGAGGAAGTGGAAGTTCCAAGAAGCAAGTGAACGAAGAAACGACTATGCATCGATTTTAGATGCACTTTCAGTATTCGGAGCAGGGACAGCCACGCGAGAAGACCGTAAAAACGCAGTCGCTGCAGAAACAATAAATATCCAGTGCAAGTACTGCTAGAGCGGAACTAAAATCGTTTGCAGTTAAAAGCACCTGGAAACGAGAACGTGGTAACAGTACAAGTGGATTTTTGTGATGCAATATTTCGACTTGAAAGAAGAAAAAAATCTGATGAAAAATTTACTGAAATATACGCTGACAAATAATTGAACGTGACTATCAAGCAATTTAGCTTGATGATCAATTATTTCGTAATCGTCATCCGAAGCGAATAAAGATTCGTCACTGTATGTTGTAAGCAAAGTAGCAAAAAGCTTTTGAAAACAATAGTCCCATTGCTCGTTGAGCAAGACGAATTACTCTCAAGGCTACTATATCAAGTGGTTACTATCCGAATCACCTCACAACTAAAGTTACCTTGACGTTGCCACTTTACTCCCAATTATTTACCAAGAGTTTCAATGCGACAACCGAGAATCCTTTTGAAGAAGATGGGAGGCGAACAGGACAATGTGCAAAGGATCTGTGGCGATGGTCTTTCGGTTCAACTGGACTCAAACGAGTGCATCCTGGAAGTGACAGGAGATGGATGCAGGATCACGATGGGTAAAAATTGTGGAAGTATTCGCGTAGTGGGCGATGGTTGCCATTTAAAAATCGGACACAACGTGGGCGACATTGAATACAACGGTGACGGTGGTCAGGTTCAACTGGGACCTAAATCCTCCAAGGAAAACGTCAGATATATCGGTGATGGCGGCAAAGTTACCTTCGAAACTGAACGAAGATCCTCGGAAAAAAGTCGAGAGAAGCAAAAATTGAAAAATCTTCAATCCAAATCCGCCAAGACGAAAATAAATTCCAATGGCTTAAACGACAAGGACCAAGAAACCTCAAGTATTACTCCTGAAATGGAGAATATCCTGAATACCCAAAAGGAAATGGAGCAGCAGATTTATAGGAACTATCACTGGTCTCCTCGGAAGAATAAACAGTTCGAGAAAAATATTATCGTCAAAAATAAAACTGTGACAAATATTCGATGTGACGATTGTACATCGATTAAAAAGTGGTTTATAAATCCAGGATTAGTTATCAAAGGCTACCATGGGGATTGTGTGAAACTTGGATGCAAAGGATCCAAGGGATCTACGTAGGTGAAAAATCACTGTAATTCCAACAGAGATAAATTAGAATTCTTTAAATTCATTCATAGGAATGTATTGAGTAATCGGTGATTTACCGGACTAGTGCGAATGGTGTTTGAGTGAGTCAGCGACGTAGTCACTTCTTAGAAAGTTTTCTTGGTCAAGTTGGGTGTTTACCAAGGAATTTTTTTTATGTATTTCCTATGAGAAAGGACACCATAATGAAGAAGTTAATGCAGAAACTTTCTTAATCGATAATGAACTATAAACGAGTAAATCTTGAAGACTTGAGATCCAAAGTTTACTTCGATTTTAAAAGTTCTAGCAAACAAATTACTAGCGATTAATTTATTCAACAAAACCAATTTCTATAGAAATTGTGTGATTATGAAAACTTAGCGCGGAAAATTCATCACGAATTTATTTATTAACATTTAATTCGCGAATTCTTCTTTGCAAAACATTAATTTTCAACGCGAAATCACCGGATACGCTTCAGTATTTATTTCCAGAATCACAATTACCAGAGTTATAAACCCGAGAAATTCACTACCTCAAGAATTAATTCTAAGTGATTAATGCTAAGTGACATGTTGCGTGCTGAAACATCTGTGTTCCTAGCAGACTGTTATTAACTACAGTATTCGAACAAGCCAATGTAAATATCACCGTTGTTTTTACGGTGATTTCTTTGGTATTTTACCATACCGTTGTTTACGAACACATATTTATAAGTGTCACTTAACGCGAGTTGGTTTATCGTTGGGGAAGTCGACTTCTCTGAGCACGAATGTTCCTCGACTCGACTATGAGCCCGTTAACAAAGCAGTATTTCGCTGTACGAGAACACTGATTGATACTTCCTGCAGTTCGGGCCTGCTTAAGTTTGCAGTGTGTAAATCGTCCTATTGAGACTTATTTATCTTTATTATAAGACACTGTGCGGCAGATGGTCAGTAAAGATCTGCGCTGCACCGCCAAACGATCTCAGAAATTTAATCAACCAATGAATCAGAGTGATTCGTTTCAAAGGTACAAAATAGATAGAATTAGATAAAGTAAATAAAGGTTTATTTAAAATCGCAATTTAATTGTATTATTAAATCCTTTAAATCATTCTCATTCGCAAACATACGAAAAGAATTGATCATTAAAATTCTTGGATGTATTAATTGATAATGTTTTGTGAAAGCGAAACTTATTAGGCAAAAAAAAATCTGTTCAACCTTTGTTGTATAACAAGGTCAATTTTGAAAGACCTTTCATGCGATTGCGAACTCAATAATAGAAGCAAACTTATTAGAGCTCCATAGAAACCAAGTATGATCAATAAAACTGACATATAGCGTAGATCATTCGCCAAATGCACGATGAGATTAGCGAATCAGCACATCTGCATTTTTATGCCGCATTGAGGATTGAAGAACAGGATGAATGGGACAGAAAATAGATCCATTAGCCGCATTACCATGTTCATTACCCTCTTTAAAAATCCCTTAATGACCACATTTCGATTGCAATATGTGTTAAGCTATAAAGGAAACAACGAGAAATTGCATTTGGTATGTAAATAAATAATTGAAAGCCGAGGTAATTCACCGAACCATGGAAAGAATTTTCTAACTTCATATTAATTTAAGTTCAATTTTCTTGTTTTCTTGTACTGCATAAAATGAATGACTAGGATTCATAATAAAAGTAATCTCAGGCGAAATCTAAATCGGAATTGTTGGAAGAGATTTCGAAGAGAGAGCGAGCGAATTGCCAAATATTGAGTTGGTCTCGCGAGAGTCAGATTACAATCTGCTTTCGAGCTCATTTCACCGGGTAATTCCCCGACACGCTCAACGCGCTTCTGTAATATTCCCGGACACATTGTGCGCGATAAAAAGAATAAAATTACTTGTTTGTTAGACATCGTTATCACGTTTTTGATCTATTATCAATTGCACCTGAATCGATTTTCGATAAGTTGGATAATACACTCATATATTGCTTCGTCCTATTATACTAGATTTCGCTATTGTTCTTAAATCATATCCAATGAATCGCACTCTGATTATACTTATATTATCGGCTATAAACTTTAATTGATCAGAAGATTATTTTACTAACGTAAGTGAATATTTGGGACTATACTCGCGAGTAAAATTAATATGGCAATTATAACGTGAGAAAGTTAGCAAAGAAATTTTGTATCGACGATCAGATTGTGTTGCGAGGAATATTGGAATGCTTATTAATCTAGATTATTAGAAATCGTTCGGCAAGTATGTAGCAGGAGCGTGCTCGAGCGCGGCGGATCGTAGAATCGCTAAGAAAATTGCACGATTGATAACTATGGAATATCCTCATGCAATTTCCTTTTTTCCTCCTTGTGTTACCGCCGTGACCATTTTCTATCTAAGCGTATCACCTTACATTCTTAAGGGAAGTCTATCGTTTTCCAATTATTTATTGCAAAAACCAGGAAATTATTCTATCAAAAAGAAAAAAAATTCTAAATTCGTATTAATAATTTTCGATAAAATTTCAAATAATTCATAAGAAGAAAAAGCATACGGATAAAATTCTCTGTTATTTCATTTTGCCTCTAGATGCGTCTTAATTGGAGATATTAAACAATTTGCATGTTATTACGAGTAAAAAGTGAAGATTACACTTAACTCGGTCTGGCACGAGAGGGTCTAATTAAAATGAAGAATACATTACAGAGGACTATAGCTTATTCAGTTACCTAACGTACGGGGAACTACGAGAATACATATAGTAATCGCTAGAATATTCAGTGTATTCTGAAATTTTCATGACCAGTTGGATACGTTATCGATGCAATGTCTTATCAATGTGTAATGAAGGTTGGTCGTGCGTCGTCGAAATTTTGGGGAGTCCCCGATAGGTATTTATGTGCATACATTGTAAATACATGTACAAACAAGAATTTAATACACTTACAACGTTCTGCATACGGGTGGATACATTCGTTCCTTCATTAATTCAAGAAGTCTTCTGTTGACTCGAGGGCTGTTGCACCATTCAACGCTTTCGCTCGACTCTGACCCAGCTTCCCCGCAGAAAGGTCACCAGAAGCCTTAATGGAGGTCAACTTGTCATCGTTAAGACCGTGTTTTCTTTCAACGAAAACTAAGTCAGCCGAAATAAACTCGTCAGCTTATCAAATTTTATCGAACGGAAAAAAATACGATATTTCATCAACGATTCTCAGTTGAGAATCTTAATAATCGGATGAATAAAAGTCTGTTGAAATTAGGTAATTACTCAAAGCTTTCTAATGCATTGCAATTAGGAAAGAAATTGATACGTGTAATTGTAGATAAGTCTAGTGTTACATGTGAGTTTTTTAAACGAAAGGATAATTTATAATAAAAGAGGGAAAGTGCGAGCTATTACCCCAATGAGAATTAAACCTATAGAGAGATAATTATAGTCGGAAGACATGCAATTTTGATGTACATTGATCCTGCGCCAAATGAAACACGATATGAAACTGTGGAGTTCTCGTTAGGTCAGACGGATACCGAAAGTACATTTGCCGCATTTATGATACATATGTACGTGTGTTTCTCGACGAATACTGATAGTCATGTCATCTATCGAATAGAAGGTTCAAGAACGACTGCGGGCTTCTTGATTGGCCCTCCAGCACTTTCTTGGAAGGTCACGAAAAACTATAGTATGTATGTACCCAGATCTAAGTGGTACTTGCTGCGCGATTATACACTGCATCTTCTGAACCCTCGAAAGTCTACAGTGGCAGTCTCCCGCAGCGCGATTTCCATGTTTCACGGTAGTTGCTCTCTCGGCTTATTCGCGATAAGACAGACACTATGTACATATTCAGGGTCTAACCTCGAGTGAAGAACCTGTATTAAGCTTCCGGGCTTATCAAAGGTTAAAAGGTAAAGCTATTTAGCGAATTAGTTGCGGACAAAATAATCTTCCTATAATCTGAGCAACATTAGGTAGTATCATTCTGAAACTTTACACCTTTTTTGTGCGAAAAGAAAGCTTTGTAGTCCCGGTATGTACATTCGATAAGAAAAGTTGTAATTAAAATTGTGTACGCTTATATAATCCTGTACTTTCCAGTTCCACTATGTTCCAGAAGATGATCAATTTTTTTTCGAGTTAGCATCGTTACAATTTCCCATTTAATATTAGATTCATCGAACAAGTTCAAACGACGTGTTTAAGAATACAACTACTCTTTTTCCTGTGTGGATTTGAGATTCTGCTTTAATAAACCTTCCCCCTAAAGCAAAAGAGCAATGAACTCCACTTATGTTCTCACTTCTCGAAACCCACGATTTTCGCTGAAAGACGGGAAAGAGTACTCCAGTGACATCAATGCGAACTCTCCGTCTGGCATATATGGCCACGTGTGTACTTAAAAAAGCCAACGAAACAGGAAGAGACTCAGAGAGTGTAGACCTCATAAACGCATTGGCTGGTGGTTAAAGTTCCACCCTAATGCGAAACGTGCCACCGTTAACGAGGGCACGTGCACCTCTCGGCTCTCAGACAATGCCCGAGGTCGATATACATGTACTATTCACATGGATCTTGGCCGCTTGGCAAACCCCCTTCTTCTTCTTCTTCTTCTTCTTCTCGTTTACAGCCAACCTGGCCTTTACGTTTAACCCAAAACCGCACGGTTCGCCAAAGTGGTGAAAACCACACTCTAATTTAATACGCAGAACTGCGTAATTCTCAAATTACCGTTAATATAAAATTAGTAAAAAATGTCCCGTTAAGACAAGGACACTTAATTTTAGAAATAAAGAATATATACCAGTTTGTTAGTATTCTTTTCTCTTAAAATTCCGTACCCCAAAAGAATGAAGCATTCGCCTGGAAATGGTTATCCGGTTTCACGACACTTTGAGCTTCGTTTTTTCGAGTACCTAGTAATTTGCCAGTACGCGTTAGAGGAACCCTTACTCGCCGTGACGATGTTACACTAACGTTCCGTGTAACACTGGTTAATTGGAGAACGCCAAGCTGCAACCAATTGAAACGGCTTTGTGGGTTTAATTTTAGACGCAAGAGAACTGACGTATTATTATGTATATTACGGAGAAATCACTGGAGAATACATGGAAGTCATTCTTACAGAAAACTACGTATCTTCTGAGCAGAAGAATATCTCACTCGAAATTCCAAATATTTTCTTTTATAAAGTATCACATTGCAAGTTGACTTAAACCACTATATACTATGAAAGAAATCTAAGAAAGTATACTTTTAAAAAATTTTCCAGAGAGAAACAACCGGGAAATGTAATCGACATCGAGTAAACTCAAGTGAGGTCGGCGTCGTTACGTCGCGTCGCCTGAACCGAGTCGAGAGCCGATCACAGAGGGATAAGCGAGTGGAGGGTCTCATTCGCATTATGCATATGATACGTAGAAATAGTGGAAGCACGTTTGCGTGGAAGCCTTTTGTACATATTATATGTAGTACTTTCGCGCGTTGCGGCACGGTCCACACGAGGAAGACGAAACCAAATAAGGGTACGAACGTGTTACGCGAAAACGGCATAACAGGTAACGTGACCGGACCCCGCGTTGTCGCGTGCAGCTTTTTCTTCTCTATTCGCGCAATAAACTGATATTTTCATTGATCAGTTACGCTCGGTGATAGTGCACTAACAATACATTTATATGTAAGTAAGTACATATGTACTATTTACTAGAGGTTCAACCGACTGTTCGTTCTTTCTCTTCGACAAGCAATTGTGATAGAGAGAAATACATTCTCTACTTTGTAAGGCTTGACGATAAGAGAATGCAAGGGGTGAAATTGAAGCCAAAAGATCGATTGGGGCTCGAAACTAATGAATATTGAAGTGATTGATTGCAATTCTTGAAATTAGAGAAACAATTACAGTTCATTTATAATTTGTAAAAGATAGATTGTAATTCTTCAATAATTATATTATTCTTCAAATTCAAAAAAATCTTGATTCTTTCCTTGTGTATCGAGTGTACCGTAATTTTATATTGTGAAATCCATCCGTATACGTAAGGTTTTAATTACTCGAGTAGGTGCAAAATAAAATTTCTTCACTTTCTATGGAGTACCTTGAGTTTGCAACATCTCCTCCCTACCCCTATGCAATGATAATATGTATGTACATATGGTTACGCAAGGATTAAGAAAGTCTTCCCCGGAGAGTATCTTACCAAAAAAGGTAACAAGTTGGCTCCGTTTCGCAGCATCCAAAGTAACATCGAAAACGAGTAACATACATGTATGTATATATGTATTTAAGCTCTAAATCGAAGTCACCTTGGATATATCTGTATTTCCCTTACGGGTAATTAAACTAGTTTATCCCCATCACACCTGAATCCAAAATACTAATTGGATCACACGGTGAACTTGGAAGATCGGTACACGCGACAGAGACAAAAGACCTCTCGGGTAGAAACTTTGGCCACGAGAATACGAAATGTTATACCGAAGCAAGTTTGAGCCAAGTGTCATTGTACGAGCTAGTTTGAGAAGCCAAGAAACCATCGAAAAAGAAACAGCAGATTGTGGATCAACTTTGTTCCAATAAAATTAATTTAACAATTTCTTTTTTCTATTTTTATGCATTCTGGTTTCGTTCACTCTTCTCAACCCCTAAAAGTGAAATTTTACGTATTAAGACTCAGCGTTTACATTAATGCTGGATAGGATGTCCAAATTTGGCACTGCAGGAGAGTAAAAGTCACCGTAGGTTTATTTGCGCTTTCTTGAGGGGGGGCCATCCCGCGGTACCAGTGCAGTGCTTGGGGGAGCGGTGACCCTCGAGGCCGATGCAATGTTTCGCGCCCAAATCAAAGCCATCTGCTTCGTGGTACCGCGTGCATTACGTGCCTTCTGCGGCTTTCCATTAGACTCGCGAACACTCGGGCTAGTCTCGAGTGCCACTCGTTGAGCTCTACAGCATTTTCGACTTCCCCGATAAGCATATGGCGTTTTACCACAAAAATTTCCATATTCAGGGATGCATTTGCTCAATGGACATTTGCAGTTTCGCAATTAAAATTGAAGCGAATGGTCAGAAATTTCGATTGCTGCGACGAATCATTTTTACAAGTGTTATCATTTATAATTAAAGTCTAGAGGCATTTGTAAGACTGACCTACGACACGAAAAATCTATTATTACACCTCGTCGGATTTCCAGCGAATCGACTTGCAGTTGGCCCAGCTGCAGTAACCAGACACGCCAATGGTAGTCCACAGAAATACAACCTTAAATATCCCTGCGAATAGTCTGCATATTTCACTCGATAGCATCGGCAAACTTCGCATCACGGCAGTATGGTACTCTCCCTAGCAGTCGCCCTTTGTTTTCGGAAAGAGAAATTCAGAGGGGAGAACTGCACTGAGTGAGACTTTAATTCAATAACGCACGTCATTCGTGCCACGTGATCCTGCGCATTACACACGTGTCCTAGACACGAGGCAAGTAGTCCTTTTAATAAAGAAATTCTCTTATGAATTCGAACGTAGGATATTTAATCAATTAAATATGTATATACTTTAGATTTCATAATGGTTTAATCGAAAATTGAAGTTGGCGTTCTCTTGTGTCAAATTATCTCTACCACGAACGTCAATGTATGACAACTGGTATTGCCGAGGATATAAAAGGGTCGATGGAGGAAACGGTGGCAATTCATGGTACGAAGAAAATGTTTTAATACTGGACGTGCGAATTGAATGGTCGCACGGGGCGCGTTAATGTGTTTCTGTTGGACGATGACTCAATGACGACCACATGGTGAGCAGACTCGATTCTCGAAGGGAGAACTCTCATTCCCGACCAGGGGAGCAACCTCCAATGGGGCCACGTGTGTCGCGCGCTTGAGATAAATCTACTCACATCAAACACGGTAATTTCGTTTACGACTCGATGTCATGGTGATTTCAAAATCCTAGAGCAAGACACGACCCCGATTTATCTAGTTTTCGACGGTGATCCTATGTTGACCCGATTGAGGAATGAGTAAATGGAGCTTCGCGTGGACAGTGAAACTAAACGTAGAGTGCTGTTCGATGAATTTCACGTTTTCGAATGAAATCTACAGTAGGAATTATATTCTCTGGCCTAGTTATTTCTCTGTGAGAGTAAATGATCTGTACGAGGAAGTAATATGAGAAAGTAATTAGAAACGAAACCAGGCTAGGATGTTAGGATCAATTGAAGCAACTTTCGCCCTTCATATTCTGACCTTTCTTGGATTACATTGTCTTCTTTCAAGCGAATATTACACCTTAGAGACAGTGGCAGGAGTTTCATTAGAAATTAGATTCACTTTCGAAGGATCTTTATCACAGTTACCTACTTCGAGATAGAAGATTATGTACGTAGATACACAATATCTACTTTGTGGAAGATACATTTTGGAAAATCAAAAAGCTTCGTTTTGGAAAACATTCTCATGAAGCATGAAAAAACTCAAGTACACTGCAAACATATGGCTCATGTGCGCTTTCAGCCAAGAAAAGTTAAATATTTATTCTGCGGGAGAAAACTGGAGGAGGTCGACACCGCATAATTAATGGACCACCCAAGGGGTTGTTTAAACTGAAGCTAATTTCAATTTGCGTGACTCCCGTTCGCAGCTGCCATTTTAAAATATTTAAAGGAGAATTCATATAAGAATAAAATTGATGCATCGCTAATGATTTCCTGTTTCGTTTTCTCGTGTCTCGAGAATATCAACTACGGTACGATGTATAAATATTCCTAGATATTTCGAGACCGTGCTTCATTAACGCGGAAAGGGACGCGATATTATTAGCCGGCTATCAATTTGCGATAAAATTCTTGTCTCTCGCGTGTGATGGTGGAAAAAAATCGTGACTCTACTAGGTCCCTTAAACGGCTCTGCCCAAAGCTATTTACGGACGACTCATCCGCCACCGGAGACGCCCGTGTCTGCTCTTGACAGCAGTTTGATGACACATGTGACCGACTTTTCGCAATTCCGCTAGCTAACAGCGATGTTAGAGGAAATATCGAAGCTCCGCCGAAAAAAAACTTATCTCGAAAAATGTACTTTTCACTTTAAAGTGCATAAATTTACATTATAATAATGTTAAACTAAAACGAAACATTTTTGTATCAATCAGGCAGATATTGTAGAGGTTCTCATGGAATTAGAATTCCGAAAAAGGTCCTATCGAGTGGCTGCAAGGGTCTGATTCATAGATATCCGGAAATACGATAAGATATCGAGTAAAGTGGCTAGAATCGTGGAGTATTGGCTATAAATGATACAGGTGGTGTATAAATCCCAGAGCATGCGGCTTTTCCCAGGTCCGTGAATGGGAAAACGGAGAACCAGGATAGAGCAATACGGCATGGCACGCGAGTACGAGATAGAGTTAACCGATGTGCGAGTTAAATATATAAAATCGTCTATTTTCACCGGCCACGTGGACGATGAATAAGAGTTCTGACCGGCTAACCTCGGAGCTGAACCTCGCGCATACGATGAGCACCCGGTAAATGGCCTCTGCAGAATGCAGAGAACTCTTCCTTTGGCAAAGCCACACCGCCGCGCCGCGCCAACGCGTGGAAGAAGAACAGGAAGGACAGGAGGAAGAGGAAGAAGGAGAAGGAAAAGAAGAAGAAGAAGAAGAAGAACCGCGAAACACCTCGTCCACCTCCTCCCTCTGTTCTGCCCAGCTTGGATTAGCCCTCCTCGCGCCTCTTCTATATTTATCGTCACGTTAAAATCATTCCGCGCACAGCCTGACCTGACCGCAGACACTCCGCGAGATCGTACAATCTACAGGCTGATTCACAATTCCACATACGCATCATAAATTTCGAATATAATTCCTAATAAAATATTTTGCTTTGATTTCCAGTGTCATGCACAACACTAACGCGTGTACTAATAATTATGAATGTGATCAATCTTGGCTAAGTTTATCTTCTACGGTGTAAACGAAAACGAGCTTTTAATTAAAAAGAATCGTGTTCAAGGAAATTAATTATTTTCGTGAGTGAGTAGGAGCAAAGGTTGAAAAAGATAAATCTGACCACGTGCTATTCGCTTCAAGACTCCTGAGGCGTTTCATTGTCTCTAACAGTTGGGTGCCTTTGCACCATAGTTTGCATTGCAGCATGGTGCTCGAATACTCGATTAAGACGTCTTGGTATAATTATATTCTCACTCATAAATACGATCCGCTAGGCGGAATACAGAGTTAATTAAGATATACTTCTAATTACTTTAATACACTTTTCAATATTATGATACTTAAAGAGAAAATATTAATCTACCATTATGAATGTTCGAAGAATTGAATTCTAAATTCTCAGTCTTGTTAGGAGCGAATACTTCTACAATAGACGTATCTACGTGTATATGTATAATATGTATGTCAGGAGAACATGAAACCCTGTGCATCGGAACGTATCTATGTCTCCACCTGGACTATCTAAGTGAATTTCATCCATGATTACGTAATACTTTATACGATATGTGCAAATGATTATAAGTAATCGGTTCTTATACATTCGTTCTTTGCCGTCTGAATCAACCGCAAATCCTGTCTGCTAACATTTACTTATCTGTTCCGCGTATAATATGAGATCGTCTGACACTACGTATCCACGGATATATCGCAGTCTACTTGTTTTCAACTATCCAGACGATATCGATACAAAACCACGATGCTTAATAATGAACTATAAATACGCCATTCCCATTAATCTAAACGGTTTTAGAAGTTTTAATTCTAACGCCAAAAATCCAGTGTACTTACAAACTGCTTGGAAATCATAATTCTCTTTGTTGTAAATACACGTTCACGAAATACCTGTCGCTGAGAGTGTAATTCGTTCGGTAATAACATCGACCACGCGTGCTTGTTCACGGTGCAATTTTCCTACCACCAACGAACACAAAAAGACTGTTTTCGCGTCTTAACCCAGCGATGATTTTTTCATCGACTTTATCAAGAGTGGATTTATATTTATCCTCGTGTGCCGCCGCGCAGACTGCAGACAACGCGAGTCTTCCTTTATCGTCCGAGGACGAAAGCTGAATGGAAAATCGATGGACAATAGCGTCAGTTAAATATGAAATTTTGAAGATTCAAGAATCTTGTAGAAAGCAGAATAGCCAATAGATAAGTAGATTCTTCAATGAAACGGTTACTTGAGCGATAAATAATCGTTTAATGATACTGATATCGCAAATGCCAGGACATATTCGAAAAACTCGGATAAACTAACCCACGAAATCTCACCTTTAGAACTCATTCACTGGGCGCATGTATTAGGTCACGCGAGACGAAATGGTTTTGCATGTGTGTATACATATACATATATACATTAGTATAAGTATTACATGCCCGCGTTCGATAATATTTATTGTCACGACGAAGCTGCGGATTTTTGGACGATGCGCCAGCTCCGCTGATATCTGTGGCCACGAGAATGGACACATCTACGTATACATAGATATAGTAGTAGTACATTATACACTGCTAACAGCCATCAGTGACATAACTTCTGGTCCAACTAGCACAAGCATTATTTGGCACTCTGAACTTTCGATAAATCCAGAGAAGTTTATTAACTGTTCCACCTTTTTTAATTTCGAATAAATGTGTAATATAATGAGAATTGAATTGACAATAAATATCGAAGAGTATTCGAGAATATTAGAAGCTTCTTTTACTTAAAAAGTTAGATGACACAGACTTAATATAATAAACTCCCCGCGAATAGGTATGATTCTATATTATGAATCATAATTTATGATGAAAGATTGAAGATCAGTGGGAAAAGCATTTTGAGATAGCGTCTTATATCAAGCGTACCGTTCTTCGTTCTGTAGTCCGAAACCTTGCTCATTCCACGGCTGGATATATTTACCATCTCGTTAAAATCATTCTCCACCGGCTGACCCGACCACAGAAAGTGCATTCGTGGGCGTACCATCGTGGCTTCTATCCCCGCGGTTATTTCTCCGGTAGAACGCGTGATGGGAGCCATCAACGATTCCGCTTTCTGCATTACATCCACTGAATCCCGAGGTCTATATCTCCATTCGGAAATGGAAAAATTCCTTCTTTTTTTTCTTCTCCTTCAATAATGCATAAGCTCGACCATGTTGCAACATAGAGTTCATCGATAAGGAATAAGACCGTAAGCGTATTATTAAAGAAAAATGCGAGATAATTAGGAAGCTCTTCCTCGTGAATATTCAAGATCGAATCATTATTTACCCAGAAGTGTATAAGATAAAAAAGCAGCTATGTTTAATAAAGTCGTTGATACCATACAAAGTAATCTCTTCGAACGATTTAAAATATTTAAAGAATTCATAATTATGCCGAAAGTGTTACACTCTCTTAAATCGGATTCGAAAATGAAATTTCAATTTCGTTCTGTATATTATGAACGCTATACAGGTGCTAGGTATAGTTACAAGAACAATTGTAAGGTAGTAAAGGTCTTAAGAGTTTTGTTTCAATGGTAACTAGACAATGGTGATAAAAAACTAACGAAAAAAACAGCGAGACTAGTGAGCAAAGCGTAATTACTTTGCATGTGTGCAATGAATCAAAGACAAAGCACCCATTTGCATTGTCGCTGGCGGCATTCACGCATGCGAATCTCGCGGAGAGTTTCGTTGACTGTGCGTAACAATTGAAAAAGAACAAGCGGAAAGTAGCCACAGCTAACTCCCTCTTCCAATTGTCTAGGGAAACATCACAGTTCCATAAACCCGTGAAAGCACAGGACTCGTTAATTGCACGCATTTTGCCGGACCAGATCGAAAAGTACTAACATGCGGTGAGCGACAGGCGCAACCAATTATCTAGAAGTTTGCGTCCGGGAAAAGTGAGTTTCATGAGTTTCCGCGGCATGAGAATACTCTCTGCAGTAACTCACTTTATCTGCTTTTGTACCACTCACTGCATCGTTCTTTTTTTTTTTTCTTCCTTAAACCACTGGGAAAGTATTGCATATAAGGATTGACTTCGACCGAGAAAATAGGGAGAAAAGTTCGCATTAACGCGATATCAGTGCAACATGGAATAAGAAATACATTTGCATCGTTTTGCGGAATCAGAGATCCATGAGAATCGAGATTCCTCTAAGCAGATATTTGGAGCAGATACTTTCGAAAAGAATGAAGAATATTCTTCTCGAACGATAAAGTAGAAGAAAGAATTCTCCCATTGACAAATGAGAGTTTCTTTCCGAGTAAATGAAAATATTTCTCACTATATTCAGCTGTGTTAAGCTAGTCACTTTAAGTACCGCTTCCCACAGATGAGAGAAGCACAATGTGTACGCGGTGTTGGTCGCCACGTGGGCGAGGTCGCGGTTAAAGTACTCTCTCTCTAACAATGCCATAACTGCGTTGATTGCGGCTGAATTAACAGTCAAATTAGTGCTATGACCGTTGCAGTTTCTACCTAACTACATATTATATGTATATATATGTATATACTTGTAAAGCAGATTATGCAAGAAGCGAGAATGTATGTAAGTAAGTACATTAATACATGCCTCTGGTCGCAAAGAGTCGTTTGGTGGCCGGATTCGTTAATGTTATTTACGAAGAAGCGATTTAGTACGCTTTCTCTCGCGATCAACGATGGGAACTAACATCGCAGAAATAGCTCGGGATAATACGAGCGGAAAGCAGTTTGCATAATTCATGAGAAGGAAGATGCGCCTTGGTTTTCATCGGACGGTCTAGGATGGTCGTTTCGGTTCCCATATGATAATATTCCCCACTAATTGTACGATGAGTGTCTCCCTATTGTTTCCAAGTTACGCTTCAAAATACACGTTTTGAAATTTTCGAAACAAAGTACAAAACTCCAAGAGTAATAGAAACATTTCAAGTTTATCGTTGTATATCTAATGTGATAATAACTGCAATGTAACAATGCTGAAATACTGAAGGAGTCAATTAATAAAATTGTTCACACACACACAGTGCAGCTAATTTGTACCGTTTTCTTGTAAGGTATGTCTCGATAATAAAGCGACGTACTTTTCATAAATTAATTAATCTAACAGGTTACTCCGTTGTAACAGAACCGTTGCTCCATTGTAATTTAATAAGACCGAGTATGGACACAAATGAGAGAGCGTAGGATTGGTGCATGGTTTGAGTCTACCGATCGTCCTTGCATCAACTGGCGCATACTAATAATATCCTGCAGATTGCAATATACCCGCTCGACCAATTTTCTATGATCAATTTAATCGCCTTCTGACCTTCTTTATTACATACTCCTCGCTATACATGTACATGTATTTTTACTCCAATTTCCGACCAAAAAAAAACAGGTGATATATTTTTTACGTCACTTGCGAAAGGAGGTTGGAATATCTTAATTGTACCACCAGTTCTTCGTATGTTACATTATTACAGAATTATAAAATAATTAATGTAAATATTAGCGTGCGAATAATTGAATAATGTTTGGTATTAAATTTCATTTTTTTGCCAACCATCCGGTAGCCAGTGGGTTAATACGGGTATTTATATAAATATTATTGAGCAGAGATACGCGAGTGTTGGTAAGGGAAACGGTCTTAATAAGTATTGTAGAGAAGCAGCGTATCCGGTAGGAACAGTTTATCTGCAGAGTCAAGAAATTATCAGGAGTCTTACGGAAGCCTAAGCAGGGAACCGCGTTTCCTTGCCAGACCTACCGAGCTCGTAAATTATTCCAGTTCAACGTAAACATTAAACAAGTACGATTTCTACATGGAAGCGACGGAAGAAGATCCTTCAGACATCCCTTGTACTGCCAGATTTCACGTATTTCCTGTTCTTTTTTTTTTCTTCTATTTTTTAAATCGTGAATTTCGGATAATTACAGTAACCCGCTCAATCCAAATGTAAAATGACTCGTATACGTGCACTGCTACACGATACAGTTATTTTACTCCGAATTCTTGCGGCTCCGTGAATCGTATCCACTTTGTAATTTAAGGCGAATAGCACGATGCATACAATTAGTTGAAAGCTGCTTTTAAACAGGTCTCAAAATACCGCCGAAGTCACTGATTAAATCGGTAAATAATTTCACTTTCGTGCTTTGCGCAATATGCGTCCTTTCATTCCGATTGCGACTGGCTCGAATTAATTCGTGCAGTAATTGGTAAAAAAGTACTGCAGATATTAATTCTCATGGGATTGTAAATGCGTCACGGTAATAATCCGGCTATTTCAACATTGAAACATTCGGTTTTTCTGACTAGAGATAAGGTCAACCTGATCCGGCTTACTTGGATCTTGATACGTAGATACATAGTATAATATATTACTCATAATTGAACGTTACAGTGTCATGTTTTTTGAGTTACAAAAGTTTAAATTGTAGTTGGTGCAAAAAAATGTCCAAAATTTTCCACCCGGTTAAACTAAGTGTACAATGATCAATGAAAACGTTTGATATATTCGATTTAGTAATATACTATAGTATGTTCGCAGCATCACAAAGTAGAACAAGAATCAGACTGAATATTGTGTCTATAGTGTATCTTGATACATAGGAAGCACAATGTCAAGTGGTGTGCCAGAAATTCCCTTTATCATTTACATGATTATACTAGGGCACTCTTATCTGCCCTTCTCCCAACGAGCCCACCAAATGTACTGTGTAAACGCAATCTAATGAATCTCCCCTCAAATGAGTATTCCATCACGCTGGCTTGACAAGAAGCATATTTTCATGCATGATACGTAGTCCTATCCCCGTGATACATACATAGAAGCTTGGTAGTAAAAAATCCTATACAATGTTATCCCATGCCCGACTACAGTAATCCTATTCGACAGTAATGTACTCTAATATGAAAGCTTCGGACAAGCCCATTAAATTGTCGGGAAATCCTAAGCCATTTATCGAAACTGTATCATATGTTGATACACTATAATTTTGTAAGACAATATAAAAAGTGATTCCCCAAATAAAATCGACTGAATAAACTTTTATTTAAAAAGTTCACAAAGAGTTGGAAATGTTAGTGAGGTCCATAAAATTGGGTGGATATAAGACGCACTTTGTGCGAAGAACGCGGGGCTGATACTCGTATAAATAACGGGGCAGAACCATTCCAGTGGACTTGGCTTCGTGCGGGACAGTCTCATTCCAACGGACGGCAGATACAATTAAAGGGGATAAATTCGAGATCCGAGAAAAACCATAGTTGTTGGGCCACCCGTAGGCGTAGACACGGCTTAATCGACAAATCGATAGTTCTCTGGAATGACCGAGAGCAAGGGTCCCTTTAGCACGCGAGTCGAGCTCTTCTCTCTGTAAGCCGCCAGAACAAGCAATAAAACGAACCACGACAAAAAGGATTCCAATCGCTGCTCAACCGAATGCGCGATCCTCGTGTTATTTTTAACGGGGCATACCGCAAGCAAAGGCGCCCTCCACTTCGTAGGTGAGCGTAAATAAAGTGCAATTGTGCCGTTTCCGAAAATGACGAAACTAAGTAGGACGATGCCTTGAAATAAGATGATGCGTGTTCTGAGCAGCTGGAGCGCGGTTACTCTTTGCCTGATTGACGATTGCTCTTGGGTTTTGTGCCAACCGAGTTTGTTGAACAGGCTTTTGAAATGCGATCTTGAGAGGATTCGGGAACGTGTAATCCGCCGAGTTGAACTCAATACGCTTGGTCGTTAAAAAAAGGCGCGGATTGAGAGGGTATAATTATTCGAAGAACTATCCATAGAAATGAATATCTTAACTACTGTGTGAATAACCAAATTTTGAGAGTACATCAAATTCAAAGAACCAAGTAAATCGAAGTTAATGTGGAGAAACTTTACGATCGAGTATTATGTTTTTAAAAGAACCTATAAATCTTACTACTCTGATATGGAATTATGCTAATTGATTGTTCGTCAAAACTATCAACTAATAAGGGGGAATAAACGGAACAATAATTATCTCGATCAACAATTACGGTGGAAATTGGTAAAATAATAAAAATGGCGGCCAATAAATTCACGTCAAACTCAGCCACCCTGCAAGGTTGCATAGAGTACAAAAAGAACGAGAATACGTGTGTACTTTTCTCACAGGACGAACAAGTTTGGTAGTACGGGTCTCATCCCTCCACAATGTTGGGCGAAATCGATAACCTATACAAGGGGCAGTATTGTGCTCTCTTACCTCCAACGTAGAATCTAATGTCCGGAACCAATGTCGAGGAAATAGGGCTGGGTAGAAATAGAGCCGGTTCCAAATCTTGTTAGGAAGCTTCCTCCGTTCGATGTATGTACCAAAATCACTCACTCGCGGCACAGCCCGCAAACGACGCGCCGGTTAACGTTCCGCGAATTCAAGCACGTACAAAACCGAAATTTGTGTGAAGTCGACTTATCCGAATTCGCGCTTTCAATTCACAAACGAGTTTGTGCACCAGGAGCTGCAAGCGATGGAGGTCGCGGATTGATTGATATCTGTATAGTCTTCTGGTCTAGACTCGTTGCCATAAAGCGAATGATCAGGAGCAACGAAGGACAACTGAGGTGAGCGAGCGCCACTACTAACGACCCTTACTCCGCGCACCCTCGCCCACTACTGTGCCACTGCTGTGATCGGCTCGCGCCGCCAACCTCGCCCGCAGTAAACAGACCGCGCACCCGAGAGACGCCGCGCGCCGGTGGTTGATACATTTTCAAATGCGCTGTCGCGCCACTTCCCCACTACTTTCCATTGGCCAATCACGGATCACGCGGCAAAATCCAATGATATTCAAACTGTCTATTGTATTTAACGATTATTATCAATATATGTACAATGCAATATTAGGTAATTTTATTGACTTGTGTAACTAAGAAAAAAAATAAAGAATTTTAGCGGTTGGTGCTAACGTATTTATATTGTAGAATATTATTAAAAGGAATTTGGATTTGGAAAATGGGATAAATGTTTTATTTAAAATCTTTCATAGCATCTGTCATGCACATCAAAGCATTTTCCATTTGTTTTTTCTCTGCATCGGTCTTTAATGTACTCCACACTTGCTCTAATTTTCTTTGTTGATAATTCTGGAACAATCGTGAAAATCAGTATCTTTTTCGGATGCTGTTAATTGTTATATTGTACGTATCTATACAGAAATTATACTCACTTTAATGAAATGGAAACAATGTTTCATCGTAGCCCCGATATAAATTATTTTTACCGATACTAAACGTCCGGCAAGATCATTTATCAATGGTAAAGATTCTATTACAAATTTATGAGGTCCGTGTCTTACTTTTACTAGAGCAATTCTGGTATGAACATTACAATATTTTGCTGCAATACAAATGCAAAGTTAGTCGATTTCTATGATTTCATTATATAACTGAGAGTGCAAGAAAATAATATTATATATTTTAATTCAAACAAATGCATACAACTAAATCCAGCTTTGATTGCAGCTACTCCAAAATCGCCATATAATTGTTGAACTTTCTGACAAATAGCAAAATGCAGAGCCGTCACTTTTAATACCAATGGCTTGTTCGATTTGTCTTGTGGCGTTATTTCAATTGCCATGTATCTGCAAATAGCCAATTTGTAATATTAATAATTATTATATTGAACAGTGTCCGAATATATCTAACAAATTCACAAATACACTGAACAATTGGTGCATCATAATTAGCACTAAATATATCAATAGAAATATGAAAGATGTTAAAACAATAGTATAAATACCTGTTTTTAAATCGAACCATGATGTAGGTTAAGTTTTAAGACGATATGTATTTACTTCTCGTAATCTAAATCATTTGCTTGATTACAAATGTATCATCCAAATAAATTAACTTATATTTTAACAATCATATCACAACTCATAGTAATTTTACGAAATACTCCGAATAACACGTGTATCATAATTGTAAATAAAATAAACCTACCATTTTCTGATAACGTCTGTAAGGTTCAGCTAGGTTCTGTCACTCAGCAGGCGCGCACATGCATGCATACGCATGTTCGGCGAAATCCGAAGAACTGCTTGCTTTTGCAGACTAAAACTGCACTTATGCATTTTTCAATTTCCTTATCGAGTATGTTACCGACATGGTATCCCTGGCGGGTGAAAGGCCCTAATCAAGCGAAAAATTCGTCAAATGGAATTTCCAGGTAAACGGAAAAAAAACTTTGGAAGGGAGACGATGACATAACGTGTGAGAGTAAAGCGCAATTAATAATCAAGGTAACGTGAATAGAAGCTTTATGCATACGCGTTAGCAGCCGTATCGTATGCATAATACATTCCAGTTTGTTATATAAGTCAGCTTGATATTTAATTTCAACAATAGTTTCATTGATAGCGCGTGTCACTCTACTGTTACGTATTTGTCCGGTTGTTCGGCCTTCTTCTCCTCCTCCTCCTCCTCCCTCTGGAACGGAATGATCTGTTACATTTTACGCTTTATTTATACATTTTTCACATTTTTTTTATTCTGCTGACGTTTAACGTACAGTTGAGGAAGCACGTCGCAGCAAATTACGGCTGATTACGACTTCAGAACGCTAGCGAAGTAATCAGACGTTTCTTAGTCTTTTAGTGTTATCTCAGGGTCATGTGATATTAGAAAATAAATCTATGATTATGGCACTATAAGCTCCACTGATAATCGTTGTGTACGCTTGTTTACAGCTCAGGATGAATCTATGCAGGATCGAACGCTCAGTTGGCTTGTCTTGATATTACAATTAGGAGCGTTACTCCTGTCTTTTAAAACAAATCATGGAGTATTTTGTTGGTGTTGACGTGGGAACTGGAAGTGCTCGCGCTGCTCTAGTATCTTCGACCGGAAGGATAGCGAAACTGGCTACATGTCCATTGGAAATATTTCAACCAGCACAAAATTTTTATGAACAATCCTCCGACAATATTTGGAGCGCTGTGTGTCACGTAGTAAAGGTAATAATTATTAACAAAATTGATGTTTTATATTAACGACTCTCTTACGTTTGTGTATCTGGATTATGTAATTTATGGCATTTCTTTAAACTTCTAGTCGGTTGTAGCCGATATCTCAGCCGATGAAGTCAAGGGCATTGGTTTTGATGCCACTTGTTCGTTGGTATCATTGGATAAAACAGGTTCACCCGTTACAGTCAGTTTAACAGGTGCATACATATCCGCGTCTCTTATTCAATTATTTGGAACAATGGTAGCCTGCTCGTCTTGATAATTGATCTAAGCATTCCACTTTTTCAGGAGAAGACAAACAAAATGTTATATTGTGGATGGATCATAGAGCGCAAGAAGAAGCTGACTTGATTAATGCGCAAGGTCATGACATGCTTCGTTACGTGGGTGGCAAAGTTTCGTTGGAAATGCAAACACCTAAAATGTTGTGGCTCAAAAAACATCTACCATCCTCTTGGAATCGCGTGGCATTACTTTTTGACCTTCCCGATTTTCTCACCTGGAAAGCAACAGACTCAGAATCCAGGTATACAAATATTTTGCTTTTGAATGCAACAATCGCTCCATGGTTGTTAATCTTTGATTACAGATCTCTCTGCTCCTTAGTGTGCAAATGGAATTATAGTGCATCTCCGGATGGCAACAATGGTTGGAATTCAGAATTTTTCGATCAGATTCACTTGAAAGACTTAAAAAAGGATAATTGGAGAAAAATAGGTATCTAAGTTCAATCCAATTTTGTAGGAATTAGATTTAAGATAAATTACTGTAAAATATTCTAATACCATTTGTTAGACATAGAAAGTAACATATGGGCTTAATTGAATTCGTTTTATGTTCAGACAGATAATATGAAAGTATTACTTAATTCTAACAAAGATTGATATGAAGGTAATGATGTGAGGCCACCCGGTGATCCGATTGACGGTGGACTATCCGCAAAAGCAGCTGCAGAATTGGGCTTAAACAGAGGAACTGCCGTGGGTACTTCGCTGATCGATGCACATGCTGGAGGTCTCGGAATGATAGGTTGCTTTGCACCTGGTGTATCATCCGATTTACACACAAGATTAGGTGAGAATAAGCTCAATAATCGCGTCAGATATCAAATCTGACCAATTCATATTTTCGATCAATTGATTCCTGATTCTAGCTCTCATTTGTGGCACTTCAACTTGCCATATGATAGTAAACGAGAACAAAGTATTTGTTCATGGGGTTTGGGGACCGTATTATAGTGCAATGGTACCAGGTCTCTGGCTAAGCGAAGGCGGTCAAAGTGCAACAGGGAAATTACTTGATCACATAATCGATACTCATCCTGCGACGCCAGTTATTCTCAAGAGCTTAGGCGGAAGCAAGTTAGTTGATATTCACGAAATGAGCATTTTAATACGTGAAACTTCATGACAGATTTTCTTTAGGCATATTCAGCAATACTTGTCTGAGTTATTACAGACAATGGCGGAAGAGAAAAGTATGCAAAATGTATCATACTTAACGAGGGACATTCACGTCTGGCCAGATTTTCATGGCAATCGGTCACCATTAGCTGATCCCACTCTTAAAGGAATGGTAATTAGTTATAAACAACTGTCCCTTTAATTTATAATACACATAATTAGTCGATGATCTATTAAATTTTCCATAGATCTCAGGCCTCTCTCTAAGTATCGATGAACGGAGCTTGGCGTTATTGTATCTCGCAACAGTGCAAGCATTAACGGTATAACTACAATTCGTATCTATATGAATCTTAAAGTTATAAAACATGTTTATGCTAAATTGTAAAACATTATTTTAACAGTATGGAACAAGATACATTTTGGAAACGCTGGTAACTGCTGGACACGAAGTTGAAAGTTTATTGGTCTGTGGAGGATTAAGCCAGAATCCTTTGTTTATACAAATCCAAGCGGACGTTTTAGGACTTCCGGTGTTGTGTCCAGTCGAAAGAGAATCAGTACTAATTGGTGCGGCGATTCTTGGTTCTCACGCGGCTGGCAAGTTTAGTTCAATGCACGAAGCTATTATGACAATGGGAGGATCGGCAAATATTGTTAAGCCCCGCAGTGAATGTTACAAGTATGTCAAATTCACTATTCAATATGCATTACGTATCGCACACTAATTATTTATTAGGCGTTAAATTAATTATAATACGTTTCAGATACCATTTGAGAAAATATCGAGTATTCAAGAAGATGGTTCAAGATCAGAAAGATTATAGAAAGATAATGGAGGAAGAATTTTGTTAATTGTCAATTGCATTTTATCTGTTACTCCAAGTGTACTTCAAAAAGGGTATCATTTTTCTGCTACTCGCAATGATACAACTTTTTCAAATGAGATGTGATAGTAACGCGTAGGCTAATCATGAATCTCAATTATTATATTCGTTGTTGAACTTTTTTTTTATCAATCAATTGTACTTTAGGTGAACAGATGATTCTTGGAATATATATTTTTTTGATGCGTTATATTATTTGTAATATATTTATATTATGATTTACACTTCATTGAAGAGAGGGTATATATTGTTTCACGATTATACTGAGGTAAATCGTAATGGACCTATGAAAATATTGCATTTTATTAGATATAAGAAATATAATAAAGGCACTTATTTACTTTTTCTTTTAATATAAAAGTACCGTCTTTGTTTATTGCGTGAAAATATATTTTTTTACATGTATAGTTTTGCAATTATAAACGTAATACTAATTCATTGTAATTGACAATAAACATGGCAATCTCTGGATATTGCTATAAAATCTAACTATTTAAAAGCACATATTCATGAGTCACTCCTACGAATATTTGTAATGAAGAAAAAAAAAACATATTTGAAACTTCATTAATATCATTACGTAAATTGATAAATCATGACATTAATGATTCGTTAAAGAAAAATTCATTTCACGTGTACTTAACGCGTAACATAGAACTATATGAGTTAACGTTTCTATCATAAAATTTACAAATGCATGAAAAGTATCGTTGAATATCGTTTCCTATACAATTACTGTTAAAAGAATGCAATTGTGAGTTATTACAAGAAAATCGCGATAACACTTTTGTATCACATAGTTTTTCTTATCACAAGGTTTGATTTTGCATTGTATGCTATACGACATCATATCGTAGCATATCTAGCAATAAACGTTCGCATAAAAAATCTGTTTGGTTGTCGTTAACGAGAACAGTTTTTTCCGTATCCGGAACTTTTCATTTATCGTAGTATCGTTGATGCATAATAAAAAGTACAATATAATACTGACGATACGCTTTGGATCAAACTAGATACAATTTCATTCAAGATTTGTAATAGAAAAGACAAATCTGTCTTGTTTTATACGAAATTGACAAAATTCGTTGCACTGAACTGATTCTACAAAATTGTGTATCGTAATCGTGCATTAACTAAACACATTTTCTTTTGTATTTTATCGTGTTTCTTTTTTGTTTTCAGGTATCAGTCTTCCAGAAAAAGTTTCAAATAACATCTATTAACGCGCAAGGCACAGAATGAGGCACCTCTTTCGAAATTTGAATATTTCAAAATCGAGAATCGCCCGATATAATGTTATAGCTTTAATAAGTCAACGTTTATCGTAAAACATTTAATTCAACAAGAGGATTATCCCGCGAAACTTTGGAAGACACGTAGCATGCGTACAAAAACGACATAAGCCAGAGCTTTACATTCTCATTTATAAACATATTCTTCATAAAATATATGTTGGCTTATTTATAGCTAATATGTTTCCTTTCGTCATTTCAATAAGGCTACTTGTGCGATTCGCATGATATATCGCAAAAATAATTATGCGATATCCTCAACATTATCTTACGTTTATCTACTAAAATTCTAATTCATTTAGAGTCTTTGTTTTAAGAACGAAATATTAACTGCCGAGAACAGCAGTCCGTATTGCTTGCTGATGAAGAAAAAAAATAAAGAAGAAAGAAACAGCATTAACAGTAGACCATATCTGCGATTAAGCAAAACGGTAGTATTCGGCAATATGATTCAGCATGTATTGAAATGCAGTTGAGGGTGATGTTCCGAATCTTTGCCGCCATAAATGTCTGGCAATTATACGCTGACCCAATAAACAGGTGGTTTCTTGTATTTCTTCACATATTTCAACGCCATTTCTCCAAATAGTATCTTAAAGTGCATATGATTATAAGCAACAGGTATATTTACTTCTATATACACCCAATTGAATTACTTACCTAAGTTGTTCATAAGTTTATTGATACCAGGAGGATCAAATTTTTGTAACTGCTCTACGCTAATTACTTTGTGCTGTTTCAAATTCTGCAGTGATTCGTAGCTACAGCATCCAGCTCTACTATTGGCAACTAGATAACTGCCAGGCATCGTATGCCTTGCGATTTCCTTTAAAGCTTCCTTTACCATATTATACTTATCGCTAGATTCTTGAGATTTCTCCGAGGTTATTGGCTATTAAATTGAAATATTTGATTCTTATTAGAACTCTATTAATTCTATTAGAATTTGATCAATCGAAACTATAACTTGCATATATAATACTCACTTCTGGAACTGTGCCTATCATATGTAACCACATACGCGTGGGCATAGTATTCACTTCCGCTATGCAAAGTATTGTGTGCGAATTGTTATTTCTCTTTTTGACTATGTTGGTATCCGAAGGATTTAGTACCATACAGCCAGTTGGAAATTCGTCCACAACTAATATTGCACTTTGACCACCTAATACCCAATCTTCTGGATGTTTCTCCACATAATTCTCTGACACTTCGTCGCATCGTTCATATACTTTCTTTACTACGTGTTTTTTAATATCTATGAAAAGATCGTACTGAATAAATACAGTTGCTACGTTTAAACGGAATAAAACAAAGAAATATTTTAATACCTAAATAAGAAGCAGTGTGTTCGCTAGGCACCATTTGACACCATTCTAATATCAGTTGAAGGCACATTTTAAGGTCACATTTGATTCCAATAAAAAACGAGTTTTCTCTAATCGATTGTTTCCTTGCACACGTGGGACAAGACCAACTGTACTTATCTACAATTCTGGCTGGACTCCAAACTAAACTTTTGCCTTTGCATTCTTGGTTTGGACACGTAGCAATTGTGCGAATAAGGCTCATTTCTTTTAGCCAGCCACATAGTTCACCCTCGTGGCCTTGTTGCAGCATTGGACGTACCACAACATCAAAATATCCACCCTGATCTCCGAATCTCCCCACGCATTGCCTGAAATTATACGTAACGCACAATGTGTTATATGTAAAAATGAATTTAAAATCTGCAAAAAATCATGTTCTACAATATAATATCCAGAATAGTATCGATAGCTCGGAATTTTTCAATAAAAAAATGTATCTTTACCCGAAAATACGAATATTTCTAATTTACTACGTTTGCATAAGTGATCACGTGTGAAACACGCGAAGCATATAATCGAGCGAACAATTGAATTCGCGGCACCCTTTCTGAATGAAAAGGTGGGGGTGGGAAAATCAATACTTTACAGACTAAATGTGCTCAAGTTCTTATTCATACGATTCACTCCAGAATTTCTCGAAACTAAGTCTATTGTCTTATTAATTATTTGTAATGGGAATCGTATTAAACTAGTCTCTGTAAATTGCACCGTTCAACACAAGTAAATACCTAAATAAACACTCTAGAAGCAACAAGTATATCCTATATATATAGGATCACTAGCACGACGAATTAGTTTATCACCTTGCTGTTTTCACTTTTGTATTTCTCATCTTTTTCCCAAGACTCCCGTTCGATGCCGGTTTCGCGCTAATATTAAAACTAGGCGAAAACTAAATTTTATAACATGATTAACGAAACTAAAACGTAAACAAAAAGACGAACACAAGGAAGGAGAGTACGTGCGCTACCCACAGAACCAAATTAGATCCCTGCTATTTTTATAGCGAAGCAAAGTCGCGGTTTAGCCAGCGCCACCAAAACTTCGCTGAAGATGTTCTACCCTTACCTACTACCGTCAAACCTAAATTCTACATTCCGCGTCACATTCAACGTTATCGGTTCAGCTCGGAATAAATAAAGGTAATTCTTAAACTCTCCGTTCAAAATCGTAGGGGGCAGCACAAAATTTCCAATTTTTTACACTATCGATAATTCAGAACAGGCGACACGAAAACTCGTAAAATGTTACGTCTATCCAGTACTTCGTCTGTGGATAAATTTTCCAAAATATAACCTTGAAAATGTTCCGCCACCTCGGTGGAATGAAACCACTAAACGGTGAAATCACGAAAACGTTTTTATATTCGGCATTGATGCCGAAAATGAATTTCTCCGTCTCTTGGTGAGATAGATCGAATAATCGATACTTACTGAGTGATTTGCCACTCGTAAATCGTGAAGGATGGTATCCTAAATTGTGCGGTTGTGACGACCGCTTACATATACCTCATTATCTTTTTTATAACGGAGACCCTGTTCTGGGAAAAAATCGTGATTGTCGAGAAGTGTTTTCCTTTCTCTCGCGATGAAGATCGCGATGCTGCGTACTACAATGAACAGTTAATGCTTGTGATAGGAATGTATAGTATTAAAACAAAGATTAAAAAGTCAGCATAAGCATAAAGATCAATAATATATTAGTGGCACATCATTAAAATTTTATAAAATGGTACTGCCAACAAAAGTGTCACACAAGTCCAACAGAATTTTTTATTACTATCACAATGTGTTTGTGATATGTTTCTTGGCTTTTGCGCTGTTTGTCATTCTGATTGCGGCGTATCATATCTTCCGGTTTGGAGACACTCAGAAACAGTCTGTGTATAATCCCATTACTCTGAACGATGTTAACGCATTTCCTGTTCAAGTTTTGAACATTGACGCTCCAATCGCAAACAATACAAACTCCTCGTGTTCTTATTTTGGTTGTTTCAATGTATACCGCTGTGGTGTTCAAGGGAATAAGCTCTTAGTATACGTATATCCACCAAAGATATATCTAGATTCATCGGATAAACCGATAACTAGTCAAATGACAAAAGAATTTTATCAAATTCTAAATACAATTATATCGAGCAAATATTATACTCCTAATCCTCATGAAGCTTGTATATTCGTCCCTTCGATCGATACGCTCAACCAGAACAGATTGAAAATACAAGAAGTTTCCCAAGCGCTCAGAGGATTACCATTGTAAGTTTGTCACTTGCTGATTATACTCGTGTATTAATCATTTATTAGAATTTTATAACGCACTATACTTTCAGTTGGGATAATGGTGAAAATCATCTTATATTCAACATGATTCCTGGATCAGTACCAGATTATAGTCCAGTACTCGAAGTACCAGTAGCTAGAGCAATGATCGCCGGAGCAGGACTATCATCCGCAACATACAGACAGGGTTTCGATATTAGTCTACCAGTGTATAGTCCACTCGTAGATAATTTGAAGGAGATCAATAATAATTCCAGGTAAGCGATCATTAAGATCTTTCGAACATTAAATAATATTTGACGATAAGTAGTATTCGTACATAAATCTGTCTTTTCCTTTAGACCCTGGTTGGTGATATCGTCTCAAATCAACATCAATTCTGCTTTTGAACAAGATTTATTGGAAGTTAAGACAACGTCGGCTAAGGATATTCTCGTGTTAGGTCCTTGTCTTCAATATAATCCTATGAATACTACAATCAGATGTGCTGGGAAAGATGTTTATAAATATCCAGATGTGCTTCAGGTATTAATAGTATAAACAATTAAACTAATACGTAGAATCCTGAGTATTTACATAATTTTTCTTTATCTAGTCTGGTGTCTTTTGTCTGGTTATTCGTGGAGCGAGACTCGGACAAAGTACACTTTTAGAAGCAATGGCAGCTGGTTGCATACCTGTAATCATAGCTGATTCGCTCGTGATGCCTTTCCATCATGTTATCGATTGGACAAGGTAAAATTCAACATGCTTAATCGCATTAATACTTTTGGTTCTTTAGAACTCGTAGTAAATGTATAATCTTTTTTTCAGAGCTGCAATTACTGTACGAGAAGTCGATGTATTGGTAATAATACCAACCCTGAAAAAGATTTCGCAACAGAGAATTGCAGAATTACAGGAACAGGGTGCATGGTTATATGAAAAGTATTTTAAGACCATTGGAAAAATTACTGAGACCACGTTCGAAATTCTAGCGGATCGAGTATTTCCGCATTTAGCTCGAGATTATACGTTTTGGAATGTACCCTTCCCTAAGGTAAAGAAGCGTTCTTTTGAAAACGATATAGCATTCTGAATATGTTTTTTAAAAAAAACCCTCCAATTTTTCTAGGATGATGCATCTCCACTTTTTTTACCCGTAACTGCACCAAAAACTCGGGGCTTCACAGCAGTGATATTGACTTATGATCGATTAGAATTATTGTTTCTCCTGATTAACAAACTTGTTAAGGTACCAAGTTTATCGAAAGTCCTGGTAATCTGGAATAACCAGCATAAGGATCCTCCGCATTGTAATAGAACATTTATATTATACTCGTTTTAGAAAAAAGTATTCGGTTGTTTACCTTACAAATTCTACCACGATTCTTATTTATCATTGCAGCCTCTCGATGGCCAAAGCTAAACAAACCACTGAAAGTGATACAAACAAAGGAAAATAAATTGTCGAACAGATTCTATCCGTACGATGAAATCGAAACGGAAGCAGTTCTATCTATCGACGATGACATTATAATGCTAACGGCTGATGAAGTGGAATTTGCATACGAGGTATTAATATAAGTTTATTATAGTAATATATTTGACCAAAATCTTTTCTAACCAGTCAAAGAATCAACTAGGTATGGAGAGAATTTCCGGATCGAATAGTTGGATTCCCTTCTCGCATTCACATGTGGGATAATGGAACAAATTGTTGGAAATATGAAAGTGAGTGGACAAATAGTATTTCTATGGTTTTAACCGGAGCTGCGTTTCATCATAAGGTACGAAATGCGATAAGATCATTATTTATTTTTTAATTTCCAATATTATTTCTGTTTCAGATATTATGAATATAATGAGTGTAGTCTGGAACTAACATCCTTTTTGAATACATAAGAATTCCCATCCCCGAAAGTCCTACTATATAGAATCATTGATCTCTAAAATTAGAAAGTTATCTTTTATCCGTTCATTTTGTAAAATATTCGGTAAACGAATCAAAATTTATTACTGATGAATCTTGTTTTTTTTTTCTTCTATATTTCAGTACTGGAATTACATGTACACTACCGCTATGCCTGGTGACATAAAAGAATGGGTGGATGAGCATATGAATTGCGAAGATATAGCCATGAATTTTTTAGTCGCTAATATTACAGGAAAATCACCGATAAAAGTAATATGAATTATTTACGAATTCGAATCTTAGAAGTATGTATGCTTATATTTTGCTTCTATTCTATAGGTAACGCCAAAGAAAAAATTTCGATGTCCCGAATGTACCAACACCGAGATGCTTTCGGCTGATCTGACGCACATGGTTGAACGTACTCAATGCATCAATAGATTCTCATCAATTTATGGCACAATGCCGTTGCAATCGGTTGAATTTCGAGCTGATCCCGTCCTCTTTAAAGATGTGTTCCCTGAGAAACTCAAGAGGTTCAACGATATTGGAAGCTTGTGAAATCTCTTTGTTCCTGTATCGTGTAAATTTAAATATTTCTTTATAGTTGCTATATTATATTAATATTTAAAACACGTTGTATAAATTTGTACAAATGATTTTTATATATCAACTATTTGCGGTACTGTATTAAGGATCGCTAACATGTTCGGATTCATGTGATACGAAAATAAAAATTTATCAGATTATTTTCTGATAATTGTTTACAAAAAGTGTATTCTATTTTGTAGCTGTTCTCATGAAACTATTTCAAAAATGAAAGGATCATTGTGAACAGTCTATTAGTTTCTACTTATTCAGGCTGCTTTGTCATTGTACTCTCGTCAAACGTATCAAAAGATATACGTATAAAAAGGATATTTTTACAAAGCTTTGAGAGTTTCGTTGAAAATCCTATTAGATTCTATCATTTCATTTTGGCTTGAGGCAGATTTCCAATATTAATTAATTTCAAATCTACTCTAATTTCTAATCGGTTCCGTCTTTCGATAATGCGAAACACATGCCTTCTACAATTACTTTTTTTCCAACTTCTTCATCCGGTAGCACTGACATATGGCTCTAAAACGAAGAATTGAAAATAAGAATTTGATTTTAGAAACATTAAGTTATGATTTTACAAATATTCAGCGAAAGATGCAAGTAATAGTGAATAACTTACTATCGGTGCTCTTTCCATTGAATTCATATATCCTATTATCATAGAATTAGTAGAATGACTCCAAAGAAAATTTCCTATTCCTTCTTCTGCTGAATATCGGAGAGCTATCACTCCACCGAGTTTTTGTTCCAAACCACATAGAAACTTTGAGTCTGAGAAATAATTTCATCTGTGTGAAAATCAAAATATATTGAATACAAATGTAAACTAACAAGTTCATACCGATAAAATCAGTCTTCATAGTATCGTGCAACGTTGTAGCAGGACACACCGCGTCTGAGATGGCTTCTGCGATTGTACGTGCTAATGATGTTCGAATGAGATGTTCGCCACATCCAGAAGTACTGGCTCCTACTGAGATTTTATCTTTGTATGCCCATGCACCACATCCCCATACTCCAGCCTAAGATTCAATGACCAGTAACAAATCAAGTTACAAATCGTTCTAACGCAGATAGGAAGCAAACATACCTGGCCGACTCTTCCTGGATATTTTAAAATTATACCACCGCTCGAACAAACCGAAGCAATGTTCCCAAATTTATCTACACACATTGCACCTATAGTATCCATTCTCTTCTTAGCACACTGCAATTTTTAATCTTTCCATTATTTACTCTACTGATGAAGGCTTTTAATGCACTTAATGCGTTTAAGGAAAAACACTGTCACCTTATTTAAGTCTGCATCGCAAGTTCCTATTTTCCTTTTGTACCTTGTGTAGACTTTATAAGCCTTCGCTGAAGATCAAGATAGATCATTATATTTCTCAAAGATACGTAAGGATATACATATGTGAAATTAAATTGCTGTTTGGAAATACCTGATATTAATTGTTCCGGAGGCAGCGTTTCTACTCCCATCTGTTCTGCCCATACATGCGCACCACTTCCAACTAAAAAACTAAAAAACATTTTAGTTAAATTACAGTAGTGCCCACGTAATCACTGTTAGACGATAATATCAGTGTACCTTGGTGGTATACGTTCATATGCAATTTTAATGGCTTGATGTTCGCACAAACGTTTTGCTAGCAGTACAGGATTTTTTATTCCACTGACTGCTCCTACTGCGCCAAATTGCAAATTACTACCGTCCATTACGCTAGCATCGCATTCAACTGTCCCCTCCAATGTCAAATTTGAGCCAAGGCCTGCATTCGTTAACGGCGAATCTTCTAATACCATTGCTGCTGCTACTGCAGCATCACAGGCACTACCACCAGTCTTTAAAGTTTGGGTACCCTACAAAGTTGTGTTCGTCGGTAAATCTAACTTTAGAGAAATAGTAATTGACAATAAATAATATATATCTTACCATCCTACATGCCTCACGGCATAGCTTCTGATATATTTGCTTAAGAGATTGTGCATGTTTGCCTGCCCCTAGTCACATTAACGTTATTATTATTAAAGCTAATCAACCCATCAGTGATTATATACAGTGATTGCGATCCTAAAGTTTAATGCGATAATCATATGCCATTGAAAAAAAATACTAGGCATCCGTGTCTTACCTACATGAACAGCAACGAATCCTTGGTTATCATTACTCATCGGGTCTGCTTCTACTTGGCAAATTGTATTTTTTCAATTATTTGTCACCTTTGTCCATTTGACAATCCAGTCATTTATGCTTTGGTGATTAAATGCAATATTAACCGTATACAAATGATTATAAGTATTATGTATTACAGATTAGCATCCTAAGGATTGCCAAGGAAATCTTGTCTCGTTATTATCTGTTTAAAACTTAAAATCAACGAAAGTAGTGAAAACTTATTCAAGTAAAACTTATTCGAGATAACACGAAAAGAGGAATGAGAAGTAAAGTAATAATTGAATTCGAGTTAAGTACTAAAATTAAAAATTTATACGCATGTGTAGACTTAGGCTATAGAGTTTGGACTGACCGGCATCGAAATTGATCGAAATACGGTCTATAACTTTATAGTCAAAAGACTGTGGTAATTCCGTACACTTTTTTATACGATATAGAAATAGATAAAATCATTTTAAAACAATAAAAGTGGCACGTTTGCAATTGATACCTTATAATTACAGTTTGAGATACGTTTTGCAAGATAGAAATTTATATTCTTAAGTGTATGCAATGCTGTACAATAATACACAAGATTTATAAATCACTCTCAACTCATTTTTACTAGTGGCACAATTTTTATTGTAAAACTGCGTGACAACTACCGAGTAACGTCTATTCGTTCTACTTTGTAACATCACCGGAAAGTGGTTTGTCGAGTGAGCAAATGTGTTATTCGTATTATTATATTCTCGATGGTTTGTTTTTACTCTAAATTACCAGTATCCGAACTTATATGTATCTATTTCTACTTTCTCTACGGCTTTAAAATGTAACTACGCGTGAAAGGTGGGTGTCTATAAAGTGAGTGATTACCTGATTTTTAAAATCTATCATTTTGCCGGGAATAGCAAGTGTGACGCAAGGCGGTAATACATATATACATGGTGCTCTAAATGTGAAATTCCAAATGCGTGGCGATCATTCGAACACTAATTCACTCGTTTTTTCTAATTAATTTTTAATATTGTCTACAACAGTTTATATTACTCTACAAATATTGTCTATACAACCACAGTTGGTTCTTCAACTTCTCGCTAAAGGGCGTGGAAGTTTTTTGATAGGAAATACGCGGGAGCACGCGGGAGTTGTCAATCGACATTATCCGCACACTTTGCATTCATTAACCAATGGCACCGGACAAACGGCGTGCTTTTGGTTCTGTTTTAAATTGAAGTGAAAGTTTCGCGGCTGTCGTACTGAAAAATTGTAGTCTTCCACACGAGTGCTTCGTAAGGAACACTATACCGGTTAGCTTAAACTCCAATTTCTGTATTATGCGTGATTAAGTGTTATAGTGGATCGCTTGTCTTCTTCTATATTAAATCTTATTTGTTTACACAAAAATAATGACTCATTCCGTAATGAGTTTATTTTTAAGTCTGATTCTTATATCAGTTTTGTATCGTCAAGGATGGTTAAGGTAAATTATCATGTTCGTGATTTTAGGTTACATTCAAGCTGGTGTAGTGGTGATACTTTTGAGCATATTCCTAAAATTGAGATCCCGAATTTATAATATTCCTGTTTGGGATGATGTTGCAATGTAAGTACATATACGTTTGAAATTCGTTTGGCAAGGTACCTTTCGTTTGCTTATTATGTTGTACACATATACGTGAATTTACTTATAGGATTGGATGGAGTATTAATGTATATCAGTATCTATAATATACTGAATGGCCTTACTATACAAAGGGGCTTGGAGTTTCTGCGAGGAAGATTTTGTTATCAATGGCAACCATGCAGTTATTTGACTTCTTTAAAAAGCTATTTGGCTGGGCGGAGACCAAACCAAGGAAACGTGCTGCAGCCTCGTCGAGTATCGAGAGGGAGTTCGTAACGCCAAAGAAACTTTGTTGTAATCACAATTCCGTTAACAATCTGGATCAAGATATTATTTTGATCGACGAAGATAGTGACAATGAGGATATTGAAGTTATACAGGAGAATAAATATTCGCCGATCGGTTCCTCGACTAGGTTAAATTCTGCGAGTAGCAGTAGGGAATCTTCGTATAAGTATTGTACAGCACTTACCTCTTCGACTCCTAAGTCGCCAATGATGTGTCATAAATTTAATTCGGGTTGCCCGAGCAACAGGAAATGGAAACCTCATAATGTAATAGCGGAATGCAGATGTCCAACATTGACTAAAACTCATAGATTGATGGAAAAAAATCAATATGAAGAAATGCTACAGAATTTTCTTCCACATAGAATACACGTAATACAGAACAAAACGAAGGAATCTCGACGTTCGCCGGAAGTTATCGATGTGATTGACCTAGAAAAATCTAGTTCGGATTCTCTCTCGACGAAAGTGCAGCAACCCTCTCGTATACAAGAAATTCCATCGCACTCCCGCTGGAGTGGACACAGCAAGCCTAAGACAGAAGAGGAAGAAGAGGATGTGTTCGTGACACCACAGCGCAAGAAAGGAAAAGCAAAGCAACCAGTCTTCGAAAAGTCAGTGAAACCCGAAATTATTATAACTCAGCCAACTAAACGGGTAGAATGCGTAGCCACAAACACTTTGCGAGATCAGCTTGCGGCGAAAGCCGTTATACGCGGAGATTTCATTCCTCAAGTATCGAAGCGGTACAACCAGCGGATAGAAGAGCGTTACAAGGAAGCGGAAAAGCTTGTGAAGATGACATGCGTCCTCTCGAAAACTAATAGACTCGCGAGGGAAGCTGCGTTGGAAGAACAATTGGCACGGTCCATGCGACTGTGCGAAGCTGTTTTAGACGAAAGGGAAGAACCCGAGGAACCTCCCTTGCCTACCTTGACCGATGGCATGCTTTTGGAAGTTAAACGTGCTTTGGTACCACGACCACCCGACGAAGTTCTCGTAGAGGGTTTCGGTTTGAGAATAACTAGAAAAGACATTCATACCTTAGCTGATTTAAATTGGTTAAATGACGAAGTTATAAATTTTTATATGAATTTACTAATTGCTAGAGGTGGGAAGAACAATTATCCGAAAGTACACGCGATGAATACGTTTTTCTATCCCAAATTAACAACAGGAGGTCATTCGTCCTTAAAGCGTTGGACCAGAAAAGTTGATATATTCGCACAGGATTTGGTCGTTGTGCCTGTACATTTAAATATACATTGGTGCATGGCAATAATTGATTTTCGGGACCAGACTATTCGGTATTACGACAGTATGGGTAGTAACAATCAGAAGTGTCTCGTTGCCTTACGGAAATATTTGGAAGATGAGAGCTTAGACAAGAAGAAACAATCCTACAATACCAGCGACTGGAAATTAGAATGCGTGAAAGACATTCCGCCACAAATGAACGGCAGCGACTGTGGTGTTTTCTCGTGTATGTTTGCCGAATATATTTGCGCAAATAGAAAAATTACGTTTACGCAAGACGACATGCCGTATTTTAGAAATAAGATGGTTTACGAGATCCTAAAGTCTAAGCTGTTATAAGAAATTATTTATTAAGTTAATAAAAATCATGACGGAGCTCTCAAGTACTCCGATGCTTTCCCGTAAATCAATTTATCAAGATAAATTTAAGACGAACTGAAGGCGATTCAACTTGAATCACGTAACACAATTGAAAATTCTCTTCGAAAATTGTTTTGTGTCATTCGATTAGATCTTGATAAAAAAAACTGCTCTTTGTTCGAAATGTTTTTGCAGATTTTCAAGTAAACAACAGAACACGCATTGCGCACAATCCGAAAAGGTGGATTTCGTCGATACAGTAAACAATTTTTCTGTTCCCAGACAACGTTTTAATTACTTGAATCAATAAAAGAAAAGAACTTTGGTTGTAATAGTTTTGTATGAAGTGTCTTCATTAAGAGGAATAAATGAGACATACCGTATCCAATCTGATTTATCAATGACAACTGACTGAAAGTCGTGCGCAACATTATTAATTATTTCGTTACGAATTATTAGAATTTACTTTATCCTACTTACCGCCTGCGTATTATTAAGGTTTTAACTTCGTAACTTTTAGTGAGGGGTTCTACGATTTGAAAAGTGTATTTAAATCATATGAGATGATAAAACACTGAAACATTTGCATGTCAGTTTTTTTTTTCTCTTTTTTGTTCGAACAGGATCGAAAAACCTATTTTCTACATTTAACACAGTTCATAGTGACGCATTTATATCCAACTCAGAATAGTATAGTACAAATTTTTGATAGATTACCTTCACATAGATCATGTTCGATCGCAGATACGACGAAAAATTTCACACGTATCGTTGACGGATGAGTAACAGCAACGTTAAAACTATATATCGCAACATTTTGGTTTTGAAGGTATATCGTTTATTTATTTAGTCGATCTCATCGCAGTATATTTTTGCTCTTTCATATACTTCATTTTTTATAAGTTAATTACAAGGTATCATATCGTCTATATGCTAAAGGTATAAGGTAAGTTTAGTGGATATTTTTCTTCACAGTATTGACTCTATATACTATCGAGATGACTAAAGTTTCGTATCTACAAATATATCTCGTACTTCATATACATATACATATATACACATATATATATATAAAATCACGTCCATATATGCATATCTGTATATACATATATATTATCGGCAACGTCCTCACTTTTTTTATCCATTTTTTTTTTGTTAATTTACTCTCTATTCAATAGTTCCGTTCCGTATGGGAAACGATAAAGATAAGTTCATCCTGTGCCATTCGAGTCCTAGAGTTCACGAGAAACTAGAGTAGTTTCCACGAGTGAAGAAATTTCGAAGGAGCTTTTTTTGTTAAGAGCTAAATCGGTTAATAGATAAGTTAAAAGTAGACTTTACTTCATTTGACACATATGATTGAGGTTTTCGAGCAAGTTTTTACTGCTGCTTAGCTCGCGTCTCACAGCCTAAGAGGTGATTTTAAACCAAATGCAGCGCTCACCGCCCGTTCATAACGTGGCTGCACTCTGCAAAACGTCACACTATGCCCGTTTATGCCCCGACGAATTCGAATGCCAAGCTGGCAGGTTTCTCTTTCTCTCTTTTTCTCGCTCTCTCTTTCTCTCTCTCTCTCACCCTCACTCTCCCTTTCTCTCTCTCTCTCTCTTTCTGTATAGAATATATACATTTTACATTTATGTACGATTGTGATCATCTGGTCATTGTGCATTCTCGAAGTAATTACGACGATTATCTTCGAAAACTATTACGACGATACTAAAATATTAAAGCGGCAGCAGAATACACTGCAATACTGTTTTTGATCTATGAAAAAGAACAGGAAACGAAAAAGGAAACGAACTCGTTCTCACGCTTGCCTTTCAGTAATAAGGATTCCCATTGTCTTTGTCTCTTTATAATTCTCTCTTTTTTTTTTTGTTTTCTTTCTTCTTTTGCTCCTCGCATTCCATTTAAACTATCTAGTTATGTACAACACATTTAGCAGCTTATCTGGAGCAGTCAGTTCATTTCTTGCCTTGCCTCTTTGCCATCTTCGCAATAAACTTTTCTCATATTCAACATGTCTCGTATAAACTATGCAGTGTCCAATGCCTATCAAATAGGTAAGTACACATAAAATATATATGCAATCGACAAGTAAGTAACGTATTAAAATTATAAAGTACATGTCGCAGTGCCGTGGACGATAGATAGAGACCGAATAAATTTTATCCCTTCGAAAGTGTATTTTATCCCTAGTAGTATTCCTCCTTTTCAAAACGGTTCTCTACGCTTCCCTTAATTTCTCTTTCTTCTCTCAATCTGTAGTCCTCGAGGTGTTTCATGTACTTATGTGTCCTCTGTGTATCACAATGCAACGGTGAAAACGGTCAAACTCGCGTGTAGAATTGTAAGTATTGCTTGTGAGTACATACGTTTCTGTTTACCTTTATTTGCGTTACTCTTTCTACGCCCGCTTGACAATGAACTTTCCATCCCAGAAACTGAGAGTTTCTCTACTCGCATGAAATCTATTGTAACAAATTGTATCGAACCAAGAGAAGACTTTATCAACTCGCTGTGTATTCGAGCTTCCTCTCTCTCTCTCTCTCTCTTTTCTTTCATTTCCCCATTATCCTCAAACTGAATCCCAATTCCGTTTTCCCGCCCATACGTGTCGCATAATAATTCCATTTGATAGGAGGAGGTAGATGAACGATTAGAACGATAAGGTGCCAGTGTTTAGAATTATTCAAAGACGACGGAACGTATATTCGCATCGCGCGAAATCCAGTATCGCGTGTCCTCAGGTACGAGATTCCGCGCACGATTCCTCCGCTTGCCGTTTTAAAATCCTCAGATAGACTCTAATAGTTTATCTTCATATAGTTTGAATAAACTTTCATATTATATCGCGTGAATCCCTTCTTTATTGTGTCTAACTAACAGATCACGGGGCTGTGAGCTTTACGATGAAATGGTGCGCTGTTTTGCTAGGGTGGCAATTTAACACTGACCACCGATTAAACCGCGCGAAGATACTACATGCGAAGTGTAATGTCGCAACGCGAGTGTTTTCGTGCTTATGAATTCACAAATTCACCTGCGTGCTTATTATCGCGGCCTATTTCTTTTATCTGTTTCACGCACATCGATTAAGTAGACATAGTATAACGACGTTAATACATATTTAAATCGTTTGACCTACGTGATTTTTCTCTTAAAAAGATCCTCCGGTTGCCGGCTTGATAGATAAACTATTTATGTGTATATATGTCTTGTATGGATATATATATATATTTATTTATATATATATATATATATATATATATATACTGTATGTATATGTATGTAGGTATGTTCGAATGTATTTACGTGTGTCAACGTGTATGCACGTTTGTTTCTTTTCAGATGTATCCATATACATATATTAGATAGTGCCTATCTAGATGAGACGCGTTCTCGAATAAGATCACGCATGAGAATGTGACATGCACATGACACTCATATAACTAATTAGAAGAATTTGCTCTACTCTTCGATGGAAGTTCGCTGAAGTATCCTCAGAAAGACGCGTCTTGGCATCGGGTCTCTCCCAGTGGTGGTTTTCTCCTCCAATGACTCACGATTCGCGAGTTAGAACTTTACCACTGAAAACGTGGCGTGGCTGCAGAGTGCTTGGAATTTTTTCGCTGTCAAAATTCAGTGCAGGAAATATCGTAGGATCTTGAAACATTATGTACGGACGCGAACGGGCTTGCACTTGTTCATATTTTTTTTCCTGCCAACGCGAAAGAGGTTCGAAGAATGTATGGAAAGACGAACTTCAGTTCTCAAAGATAGACGTGTTTCGGTCGACTCGCGAAAATATGTGTTTGTGTATGTTGTCTGTGTGTGTGTGTGTGTGTATGTTCGTGTTCTTTTGAGTTTCCACTCCGCCGAGGCGGTTAGTACAGAGTTTCGAGCGAATGCCGCAGTATGGGCACTTTGCATGGAATGGGGATGTCAAGCGATACCTATACATAAGTGACGGTGAAGTGGAAATTTACGATACATGGTAGAATTTCATGGATGCAGGTTGCTTTTTGTGCGATCGATTCACAAGGCCCTTGGAGGAAGCCATAAGGATGTAGAGATTTTATGCTATTGCATAATACTGATAAATTGAGTACGCAACCCTATCGTACTCGAATAAAAGAAATGCCTCCGATAATTCTCGAGTTTCTCATTTCGGTAACACATGTCATACTATATATGTAATTTCAATCTCTTTCTTACGATGTTCGGTATATCATTAGGGTTTCTGGATGTTTCCATCGCTCATGCTAGTCCTTATACTGCGGTCCTCACTCAGATTTATACCATACCACCACAAAAACACGTGTAATAATAAGTATTTTCTGCCTGTTACGTAATCTAGCCAGGCTATCCTAGACTACCCTAAAATTCACCTATAAGCAGTAAAATTATACATACCTATACACGCTCTATATAACGACAATGCATGTAGAAAAATGAGCCTCTCGCGTCTTTGGTTAAACGCGAAGCATTTAGAAAGTATTCTGGCAGTGGTTTCGTAGATGCTTCGATCTTAGCCTCGGACCAAAAAATTTTGATTTCTGTTTCAGTGAGAATACAATAGTTATAGATCGGAGTGTGTTTTTTTTATTTTGGGACGTGTCGGATTTTATCGTGTGCTCCTTCGGCTCCTGTCCTGTCTTTCAAGAACGCCTGTGCTTTCTTAAATCGAAACTGCCACAATGAGAGCTAGGCATCGATCGCGATTTCGCGATAGGTATCATTCGGATCAGACAGATTTAGAGATCTCTTTTTGAGTTACCCCAGGTAAGATATACATGTATATATATGTACTCTGTGTGTAGCATTAGCTACGTGTCTACCTCACTTTAAGTACACAGTCGAGGTACGAATGGCAGACGAGTGGTGCGCGTTCGTCGTGTTGACCGGGCACGAGTATAAATAATGGTAAAGTAGACCACCTACATATCCTAGTCGCGTGAAACTCAGTGAAAGGAAACTTATCCTTTGGCATGTCACTTTTGGCTTTCTCTCGAAGTCGCTTTTCACTAGCCAGAGAGTGAGTCAGCTCCCACAAAGTTTCGTCGGAGGCCCTTTGTTCAGCCCCGTCCAGACCGTTCAGACTATCCCGTTGTCCTTACGATTACGAATTGGCTGTAAAGTTCGGGGATTGCTGTCCTCACCACTGACTCCCTCCTCCCCCTTTCCCCCCTTCCCCATCCCTTCCATAAGTGCTAGTTCACAGCGCATAACGCAAGTAGCTGCGCAGACAATGGCACAAGAGCAGTGTGTTTTTTAGGGCGAAGTCATTTAGGTCTCTGAGAATTAAACTAGGTTTACGCTTCTGCGAGGAAGTCGCGCTGATACTGCGCAGTCTAGTTCACGAGTAGATTGTGATCACCTCACGGCCACCACCGCGCACCATAAGTACTCGTTCCAAGCCTTCGGTCAAAACTTCCAAGAATTCCATATCTGTTTCGGATTAGTTAAGGAAAATTGTGAGATAGATGAGAAAGAGTCGATAATAATTATAACGTTGGTGGCAAGAATATTCAATAAAAAGGATACAGTTTGATTCTCGTTCCAATCTGGTGTCTCTAGGTGGCCCAGGAAGATTAAGGATAACTAGCTGAGCATCACGGCTCTTATTGACAATGACTTCGTTTAATTTGATTGAAGTATGCATACGCCGTACATCACCCTCGTCGCTGAAAAAAAAACAAGAATAATAATAATTGATCGCGATTAATAATAATCGAACTTTCGATTAAATACTTCATTAATTACGTAAAATACTCACGGGGTGAGTAATGGCTTTTTACACTCCGGACTGACAGACTTGTTTTCTTCGTCAGCGGGTGCAACCTCTTTCTTCTGTTCTTTTTCTGCGGGTTCCGTACTCTCTTTGCTTTCTACGCTCTCCGGGGCTTCCTTACTTTCCTTGTTTTCAGGCTTTGGCGAGCCGGTGATTAATTTTGCTCCTTCCTCTGTGGTTTCCTTTGCTTCGTCTGATTTTTCAGCGGACGTTTCAGCTACTTCAGATTGTTCCTTGGTCGTGTCGGTCTCCTGAATCAGCTTCTGTTCGTCGGTTGCATTAAGATTTTGGCTGCCTGGTTCTTGGAATCTGACCTTGGTCGCTACCTTGACGTCGACATTGTGGTGATGGTCTACGATGGCCTGAACCTATATCAGAAGAAAGATTTAAGTGTTTCTTGTTCCGCGTCATTGTGTCCCGATTAGCAGGAGACAGTCAAGTATGTGGTGATGTCGAAAGACGACTAAGTCTAGCGTCAAAGCACTATAGTCGGCCAAATGAACGATGTCTATAAAAGCATTCGAAATGAACGTGCCAAGATCAAGCTGAAATTGTACGGGCGGGAGTTCCTGGAGACATGTCATGAGAAAGAAAGCAAACTGTTGGAGGCTTCCGGCTAGAATGCAATACGATGCTTTTGCGCTTTTTTGTTATTTATGGTTCGATATGCGCGGCAACGAGTAGTAGAGTCATCAGGCAATGGGCTCTCGTGAAGATAAGTGTTTCGGGAGACGAGCCCTAAATAGCTCCTCCAGTAGTTCATTTTCTCCAATGCATGGTTATTTTATTGTACAAAGTAATTGTCGCAGAAGTAATCGAGAAGATGCGATTCTTGTTATGATTGGGATTAGGAGACTTATGGAGGATGTTGGCGACGGAGCTGCATGAAGACGGGATGCTCGGACATGGAACTCCGGGGTTATCTGACAAACCAGAGGTAAATTCTCTTCGGCGGGTACCTCGTTGAAGTCCAGTGTCTGCACCTTATCCGTGACGAGCACGCAACAAACAGACACATACGGATCAGTATTGTCGTCCTATTTCGTTATTCCACGTAATATCTACTTTATGCTGTTATTTCTCTATCGATATTTTATAAACGCATTTTTTTTCAATTTCTCTGCCAGCTTATATATTCGACACTTACCACTCCTAGCGATTCCTTCTTGTTCAGGCGCAGTTCTCGCAGCATTTGATTCCTTTGCTCCATCATCAAAGTTCGCTCGTAAGTGTACGCGGAAATATCAGAATCCATCTGCAAAAAAAAAGAGGGATGCTGAACTATCACGAATTATTTCTCTTATTATTAATCCCGTACACGCAATATTTCATATATCGATGGGCCTTGCACGTTTTGTTCCATCGATATTTCAATATCGACGTTGATATTAAATTCCCAAAAAAGATTTTATTTACCATTTCGACAATTTCGACCTCAGCCTCAATTCTCAAATCATAGAGGAACTTCTTCAGATCCTTCTTCATCTGGATTGAGTTGTCTTCCATTTGCGCCACAGTAAAGATCCTCATCTTGCAATTCTTCCAAGTGCGATGTTGTTTTAGGAGGAAAGGTAAGAGCATCAAGAGACCACCGTCATGTACGATCCACCAAACGTCAATGTTGCCAACAACCTTCTCAGTAGAGTCAGGGAAGAAATTGATTCCTTTCGGTACCAAAAGTGCCATTCTCGCAGATGCGACCGTTCTAACCGTTTGGAGAAATACTCTCCAAGTCTTCTCGTTGTCCGGTTGTCTCCAACTGTATGGCCATCCCAGAATAACAGTATTTGGCTTCATTCCTCCAAGACCAGTGGTCTGTATCAACGAGCTCAATCCATCCACAGTGTTTCTTGCTACCAGAACATCCACGAAACCTTTTACCTTCTCTTCGTTCATCGTTTTGCGGAGACTTTGCTTGGCGGCAAGTGCTTCTCCCGAATTCTGAGTGAAGTCTCCCGGAATGGATCCAACGCAGATCGTCAGTCCCTTGCCAGCTTTGAGTTGACTAGCAAAAGCGAATAGTTTGCGGTACTTCGGAACCAAGTCGTCGGTCAATTTAGCAAGTATGAGAATCTGAGGTCGCCAGTTCTTGGTATGAGGTGGGCCTTCTTCCAGTCTCAAGAGAGAATACCGAGCAGCAGAGAGAGCGAGACCACGAATACCATCACCCCATTCTTTCTCCGCGCCACGATACTCAATGTACTTGTAGATCAGACCAGCCATGCCCATGGCGAGGAGCGCGTAATACCAACTGGTCATGAACATGATAGCAATGCAAAGAGAGAGACCGATAAAGGATAGACTCCAGTGATAGTACTTGAATCGTGGGCGCCAGTTAGGTGTTCTGAGCAAGGTCTGCAGAGCGCAGGCGAGGTTGACGAATCCGTAGCACATCAAGAAGAACATTGAGAGCAATGGTGCCAAGTAATCAACATTTCCAAGGAGTATTCCACATTGGCAGATCAGAACAGTCAGTACCAACGCCCTTGTTGGTTCACCACGGCTCGAGCTAGTCGCGAAGGGCGACAAGAATGGTATGATACTGTCTTTAGCGATAGCTTGCAGTAAACGTGGAGCACCGGTCAATGATTGGAGACCAGCACCCAAAGTTGAAAGGAATGAACCGATCAGGATCACCCATTGATTTGGCCAGGCGATGTTAGCTACGACCAGTCTTCCACCGATACTTTGACCGAACTTGTCACGTAGCAAGAGGTTGTCTACTGTACCAGCAAACAACAGAACAGTGGATAGATAGACTGTCGAGGTGGTTATGATAGCGCATATTGTACCAATTGGAATAGACTTCTGGGCATCAGCCAAATCACCAGATCTGTTTGAACCAGCCATGATACCTGCACACGAAACGTGAGAGTGATGTTTGCGGTGTATATTGTTGTTGTTTACAGATTCATGAATCAAGAATTACTTACCGGTAACGGAAGGGAAGAAAATACCAATGAGAATTGTAAAGGTTGTAGTGAGATCGACTACAATCTGATTGTAGGTATTATCCGCTGCAGTAATGTCTTTCACATCCTGTCCGTAAGCGATTAATTGACCTTCCTCTTGGAAGCTATCCCATATGTTCTCTGTGTAAAACAGTACAAAATTGTGTATTGTACGCGTTGAAACTCTTCAAGAATAGGCGGTAGATTCATTTGTACAGTATTTCATGCGCAAATATTTGTCTACCAAGAGTGGAAATTGCATGATTCGAATGTGGTATATATACATATATTGCGAAATTTTCTCGAATATCGTGCAGTGAGTTAGATTCATGAATTACCTAAAAATACACCGCTTGCAAGACCGCGAATCCCGTTAACAATGGTCACATTGTTCTCCTCGTAATAAGAATCGCATCTGGTGCTGTTGCCACAGAAAATATTGTGTAGAACCCCAGTCACGTTTTTATGGCAGTCCTTTAGTACGTCAATGTCTTTCAGCAGTCGCTTGCCCAGAATGCACATTCTATAAAGATCACAATTCATGTTTGTCGATGTTCCTTGCCATTGTTGGCACGTTTAAATTAAAAACAAAAACTTCCTATTATTGAATAGCCAATACCAAATTGTATTAATTCACTTATCGCAATGTATATTGTTACTAACTGTGGATGAAATATAATTCTTAAGTGTATACGGAAAAAGATTTTTATAAAAGAGATATTTTGTGTATAAAAACATTCAGAGTCCTTTGATAATGGTATGAATACATTCGTGTATCACTAAACGTATCCCACTTTGTCGCGTATGTATGTATCGCATGCAACAAACTTCTAATGGCATTGGACTCGTTTTTCGTTCTCAATGGAAATCGTGGTGAGTAAAAGCTAATATTGTTATAGTTTAACGGTGCTGTACCGTCGAGGATAACAAGGTTTGAGATTTTTTAGTTTGTCTATGATGAAATTATGTGTCATGCGCTGAGCATAAAGGCAATTACTAACTTCAGAGACTCGTTGCCGTAGAAGTTATAGAAGAGACCCACGTAAACCGCTATGATGGAGAGTATCACACAGGCCAGGGCGACTGTCGCGAATTTATTGACGAACTTTACGCCAATAAAGACAATGGTACCCATGACAATCAGCAAGCATGTACCGTACACCCGAAAATTGTTGTACATTATATTTGGATCCTTCGTAAAGTCTCCAAATATACTTAACGAGGGTGCCATGTACGTCTGGAAAATGTATTGAAAAATGCATTGTGTTTCTTATCCCAGGATCTAATATTCATTGATTCATTCATTATTGCGATCTTATGAGATTGTTAGACAGATGCTTAAATCCCACGATATTTCAATGAATTATATGTATTTTTATTTTTTTTTTTAATCGTTACTCACCAGCACGATTTCAACAGCACCGATAATGTACATGGCAGCAGCTAAAGTAGTGCCGGTATAGAACAACATACCCACAGCACCACCAAATTCTGGGCCTAAACTTCTCGATATCATGAAGTAAGACCCGCCAGCTGGTACCACGCCATTGGTCGCAATGGCACTCATGCTAATTGCAGTTAACATAGTCTGCACAGAAAAGCATTATATTTTTTTGTTTTCTGATCATTCAAGGATATTATATAATAAAGATAATAATAACAAAGCTGTTTATAGAGTTAAACGATAATGGTCGATAATTCTAATATTGTGTAAACTATATATAATTATAGTTACCACACAACAGCAGCAAAGTACGATGAGAAAGCCTTGTATAGCACCAGCAGTACCGACGACCCAGGTCAAACGGATGAAGAGAATCACGCCAAAGATGTTTTGGATACAAGGTAGATAGACACCGATCAAAGTGCCCATCCGTGCACCACCCTGTGCCGCTGGTGGTGGCTTGCTGTCTGGGTCAGTGGCGGCTGGAATAGTGTTGCTATAGTTGGCCAAACTATCCAGGAACGTCGAGATTTGAGGCCGATCCTCCATCTCCTCCTAAAGACCAAAGTTACTTCATGCTAATGCTGCATAAATTGATGATGTTAGTTAGGAACCTTACAATTAGTTACATTTAACATTGTCGTTTGATTTTAATCGTGAGTTCTCGAGCGTTATGCGATAAAGGGGCTTGAAATTACAGAACCATCCTATGACCACGAAAGCCAACAGGGTTCAACGTTTCAAAAGGCCTTCCACCTACGCTACCGTGAATCTTTCCGTTAATCGGATTACTTTGAGACAATTTCTACCTGGTACACTGATAACCTTCAACTTCAAGTGTTGCCACACGTCTCGCCTCTTTGACGTTAGTGAATTGTTCTCATTTCTTCCGAGAGTAAAATAGAATAAACGTGCCATTCGGCCAACTGCTAAATTTTCATTATTGCCTCATTCAATTCCCATTAAACGAAATCTACTGTTGCATTTCCCCAGCACAGTAATCTAAGTAATTCCGGAATAAACAGACTTTTTTAATATTGTTATATCGCAACAATAGTAACATTCAGCTCGGTTTTAATCGAGTTCAATCGTCAATAACAAATCCAAGGGATTCCGACAAGTACTTCCTGTTATTAACGTGAGATTCGAGTCGTAGTCGAAAATCGGGCTTCCAAATACAAAGCGTATATCAGATTCGACGTTGCACCGAAACACAGTGAACTTTTGCGAGCTGCTTCCGTATACGGTAACCGGATGTATATGTATACGAGTGGTGTGAGGTCGGATTAATCCGCCGATGCGGATTTCCAGGCAGGTCGGTAGTATAAATTTTTATCGAGCCGTATAACGGCTTCGAACCGCAAATTTCCAGAGCTCAGGGATTACCGTGTATGTATACACCTGCCCGTATTTCTCCCTTGGGCTTCCAGGCTAAAGTGGACGTAACTCGATCCTTCCCTCGAGGGCACTTACGGCTCGTTTGGTTACTTTCAAAGGTTGCATTACCTCTAACGATGCTGAGGCGCACAAGTCAACTTGAGTATGAACGCCTTGCGACACTCGTTTGCATAAGGAAAGCCGAGCTTCCAAAATTCCGGATTACATCCAGAAGATGAGGAGAATTATTTGGAATATTTCCGATAACTACGAATAGTGACACAACATTCGTAATAAAACACTTTGTTAATAAATACGTATACATATGTATAATTAGATAAATAGAAAAATAAAAGGCCTACAAACTATACGTATGTACAATAGTATCTGTGTGGCTCTGGTCTCTTTAGATTAAATATGTCCGACCATGCGTCGGTTATACTACTTGCTTTTCACATGGACAAATATCTGCCGTGGTATTCACGCTTCGGAGAAGAAACTGCAGCTTACCGCAGACCGAATTATTGAGCAATCAGTATGCCAACAAAATGCATAATTTCGTCGTTGCATTACGTAAGCTCTCTGACAATCAGTGAGAAAGCAATGCTATCATCAATGGTATAATCGCGCGTTATTCATCGAGGATTCAAGTGTTTGCTGGTACGTTAAAACAAAAATAAGTTCGGTCATGGCCGAAACCCTGAAAAAAATTATACAAGTGCAATTTTCCTCTTCCAGTCGGTGCCCTCTTTTTTCTTTTTCTTTTTTTTTTATTTTCTCCCTCTGGTGTTTCACTACCAGCCGGATATCTCGATAGCGAGCAGCCGCTTTTTATAGGCGAGGATCTCTTTTGCAGCGGGGTTTGTATGAGCAGGTGAGCGTAGACGAGGTCGTCTAGACAAACTGGCACCCCTCTGTCACCGATTGACGTCAGCGTGGCTGATTGCTCCCTTCTTTCGTGAAAATCCTTGCCTTGGCTCGATTTTTTGCCGCATCTGCGACGTAGACATCGCCGCATCGGCGTCTTCTCTCTCTTTCTTTCTCTCACTCTCTCGACGGTGCCGACGGCAGCGTTCCTTCGGCTATACCCTGTTTCGAGAACCCCGAGAAGGCAAACAATATGAAAAATTCGTCGCTTCGACGAAGAGACCGTTTCAATAGCTAACGTCGCCTTATTCGAGTCGACGTTGGCTTCGGCGAGATAATAGTCATCACTGTTTACCCTGGCGAGTGCGGGTGTGCCACGTATATTTACACTGTCAAATGTAACCCTTCTTCGAGTGCTTTCGTACCTCTTCACAAATGTACAGCTCGTTTCTTCAATCCCCTTGGCTATACTACTGTGAGAGAGTCACTTTTTCGAAAGCCTATCCGAAATTAATAATAATTGACTACAAATTTATCTTGTATCATTCTTAATGAGAATTACTTCGTAAAAATGATTAATTCGGTAAACCGAAGAATAATTGAAAATAAGCACTCAACTATCAAGATACTGTAGGATTATTATCTTGAAAATATTCCTTGAGCATATTTCTTGCTCTTGGGTAATGATTACGGCGACACGAAACTTGGGAGGCTCATTAGCATAATATCGTAGGGCGTAACTTTGTCCCAGTAATTACTGGAGACAGGGGCTAATTATGGGTCATACAGATTTTACTTTAGCACGAGTTTAAAGGAATAAAGGTATAAGGGAATAAAGGACCCAGGGTGAGAGTGGAACAGTGCTAAAGGATGATTCAAATTAATTCCCGTCCAATGCAGGGACGCTTAACTAAAATTACTCTGAAACTATGTATCTACGAGAGACGTAGCTTCTTCTCATTTTTAATTTAGATCGATTTTGTAACAGGATAAAGTCGATAAATGGCTGATAGCGAAACTCTTAGCAGAGACATAAAATCGTTGAACCGAGAACATTCACGCGCGCGTTGTAGACTTGGCACGTATCTCCTTAATGCTCAGGAAATTGCGATGCTCCCCGAAAACCGATGGCTTTATCTCTAATCCTTTTTTCGCGTGATGTGTCTTTCTAATTTCTCCCCGAGCTTTATCCCGCAGCTCGACAGCGAGAGTTCATCCGTAAAAAAAAACCCGTCAGACGTCATTTCCCTTTGGTAAAATGAATTTTCATCTCGCGCTTCCTCTTTTTTTTTTCTAAATGAAATTTAATTGTACGATCACTTTGAGATTAATTGTATTGATAGTGACACTGGCAGAGCTCCAATAACAGCTGTGATCAAAGTTGCTACTATCGTTATTACGTATGAATTTCGCTTGGTTATCGGTGCGCCGTGTCGAATTAAGTGCTAAATGAGTAGTCAGAGTCCACTGTTGTAATAATGCAAATTCGAAAGACGAATTTTCATCATGGTTTCAGCTCTAATTAAGCCTCGTCCCTAGCAGAATTTATTCACCTGGCTCTTTGGTAAGAAATATCTTCTCTCGTTTCGAGTGAGACAAACGATTCTAAAGCGCAAGATTTACCGTGAGCAACATGCACAGTTTCGAGAAACAGGCCGGTCGCAAATCAATTACTTTTACTCAGCCGAACTGCGAGTTTTGAGGTGAGCGTTTGTTATCTCGTTCTGGGAGGATTGTTTCTGGTGCGAAGGGTACTCGAAACTTTGCCCCTTTTTAAGGGTTCGCTACGAATACGATTGTCTGCTGGACGAAATGAGGCTCAACCTCGAGCTATCCATACTCGAAAGCTTTTTAAAATAAAGTTATTTATGATAGTTACTCATTCTACAACGTGCTTCAAAGTTAAAATATTCGTTATCACTTGTCAAATTAAATTCGTAATATCGGATCGGATTTCTATGGAATAGAATGGCTAATTAATTAATTCTGTAAAATAAGCATTTTCGAACTCAATGGGAGCAGCACGTTGAACCATTTTTAAGGCAGACAAGAGATCTGAAAATAGAGATTCCCACATGATCACTGCATTGATAATGGTCGGTAGATTTGAACAAAGTTCAACAGATAAGAAAAACTGGGGCGTCGCGAGGTTCTTTCTTCAGGGTGAAAGAAGAGTCCTTCATTAAAGCGCGAGGGAACGAGCGAATGCCGCGAAGGAGAACACGAGGAAAAGAAGATATAGAGAGTGGAATTCGCTCAAGTATGCAGTTCTCTTAATTGTCGTTCAAACGAGAAGAAAACCGCGAATGGGTTTCCTGCCTACGGCGGTCATCACTGTGCAACCCCTCGTTTTTCTTAATGCTACCTTTTGTTTTCTCCTTTATCAACCCATCCTTTCCTCTTTCCATCCCCTAAGTTTACACCCCTTACGGTTCACCTCGTTTCGCCACTTCGCATTTGGGTCTTGTCCTCCTTACAATTATATCCACTCCTTTCATTGTGTAGTCTTAGCCAACTACCACTTAAATACCTGTTAGTTCCTCTCGCATTATCCACCACGATATAAAAGTTTTTCTTTCAATTCGAGGCCTTAACTTATCGTTATATTTGTCGATTCAATTATATACGATACTCGGGGTGTGAATCGAGTAATTCTGGATACTCACACTGTAGAGATAGAGGTTGGTCTCATAGCCCGACTTTTTCTCGGAGTTAGCACCCCCAACGATGGGATCGCCATCTCCGCCGGCACCCCCTCCATCGCCTGTAACAGAGCAAGAAAACCTCCAATTAATTGCATGGAACTGTGATTCGGGGTTAACGGGTCGGGATAACGTTCAGCACAGCAGCGTTGATTCCTCAAACCTCCTTAATCAGATGCGTCCAAACCTGCACAAGACAAGTCTCACGATCACTCTCACTGGCAATCTAGGCCAACATCGTTTCTCTCTCTTGTATCTCTCCGAATCTTTCATTAGCTTCACAGATAATTGGGAATAATGATGTCTTTGTGGTTTTAGACTACGGCCTCTTACCCTTTGGATTCTTCGGAACTCGAGTCTCGGATATTTCGCTTATAATTGGAATTGAAAATATAATCTTCTCAGTGAGAATTTCATAAATATTGCCGATGATTTTTTTTAAATTCCACTTGATCGAACTTGGCTTGGAAGGAGCGGCTCGATGAGAATGCACTGAATAAGAGAATATTGAAAGCATCTATTTTACGGAAAATGCTCAAGCCCCGCAGGCAACAGAACAGAGCGGTAGATGAATATAGAAACGTCAATCTTTATTTTCTCGAACTAACTGCTATCCTTCCAATTACTCGAAAATTTAACCGCGCACTTTTAAAGTGCAATTTGTCTTGCTGGAAATCGAGACTGACAAGGGACGAGAGACTGTACAGTAACGTTCTATGAATATTTCAACTCTTCGAATTACATTTTTCCGAGGCTCGTGATCGAATTAACGCGCACAGCGGAATATGCATAATGTGAGTCGACGTGAGAAACGACTCACTCGAGGATAGTATCTACACCTTTTTTTTTTTTCGCGCGCGAATAAATTAGCGTAACACGAAAGTATAGAGTTGAAGGATATTAAAAAGAAAATAATATTGGAAAAGAATATTCTTTGATCGTCCTTTTATTGTCGTTATCTGATGCATCAACGAGGAATTTCACCGAGGCTTAAACGTAGAGTGGTACTGAATAGAAAGCGCATAAGATACCTGCGAAATATCGTGACGGCATTGCGAATCCACATTAAGTCCGATAAGATCGCTGAATGCGACGCTACATCCCTCGGATAGAGGTGGCTTTCGCCGAGTTTGCTGACGCCAAATTTATCTACGTTCGCAAGTGCCACGATGATAACCGTAACAAGAACTGTTGAACTGACGAAATGGGCTTATCGGACACTTTAAAGCTCAAAAAGTTTGGAAATCCTTTTCCTCTATATTTTTCCAACTATTGTATAAAATGTTTTAGCGATGCAGGAATAAATTTCATTTTACTTTGGTAAAATTTCTGATTAATAAAATTTGTAAAAAAGAATAGCATTGAACTTTAAGTGGAATTTTAAGTAAAAAAATGACTTGATGAAAAGAACAATGTTTCCTGTCGGGTATTTGGTTCAAGAAGCAAAAGAAGATCGCGCAAAAGCTACCACCACAGCAGAGATTCCACTTTGCTGAAAGTCCAAGGGGTAGGGGGACGAAACGTGACAGGACCGACGACGACGCGATATCGTTGTTAGACAGTCGGATAACTTCTGATACAATTTCTAGGGCGCCACTGGCTTACATCCAGTTGGCACATGCGATCGTTAGAACCTCCCGAGGAACGAGAAACTTTTATCAACGCTTATTATTCTTCTCGCTGATTTCTGAAAGCGCTTCGCGCTTCTTTGCCTTCTTTTCGACGTTTGCACTCGACTTTTCTTTACGAGAACTTTCCCTCTGGATTTCTGCTCGCAGAATTTCTGCCAACTTTGACATCTTCTCGAATATTTCAGACACATTGTTGAATATCACTTTCGGAAATATTTTCCCTGTAATTGTGACACTTACATAAGTAAAAATTTTATAAAGAACCATTTTGTCATTCATCTCCTATTAGTTTAATTTAAATTAGAATAATTTGAATGCAAACAAAAAATGTTCTAGTCGCTGACATACAATGTCAGTCAGAGGTTTAACAGTGGGGAAACTTGAGAGAAGGTTGTTCCTGTTTTCGCGATGTTTTTGGATAACAACCAGTCTGTTCTACTTCGCAGAATTTTCAAACGAACTTTTGTTTTTTTTTTTTTTTTTAACTTCACTGCTCATCGTAGGGGATAAAATGTAGTAAACATAAAATGTTTTCCTGGCTCGTTTGGCGAGGCTGTTTCACAGCGAAGCTAAAAAGAGGCAACTTATTTCACACTCGCGCGTTTCCAGGCCAGTCAGGTTGAAAAGTCTAGTCGTAGTTAAAGTTTACATTTCAAATAGATCTTTTGCATTCATCGTAGAATACAAGAATACAACGATGCAAGAGGTACCAAACTGAAGCAATCCTCATGGTACCACAGACACAGAGCAAATATTCGCGTTAGAGGTCAATCAGTCGAAGTAACGAACAGAGCATCGAGCTCCAATCGAATCATTGGAAAAAGCCATATTTATTGCTTTTAAATTGATGTGTAGATCAAACGAACGCTTCACCAGCCTTGTCGCGGTCAGCACATTTCCATGGAAGAAGCAAGTGTAACGGCATGACCAGATTGCAAAAGTGGATTGCACGTGTGCTTTTGTTCGACATATTTCTCCGATCTATCACGTAAAAAGCTACTTTAAGAAATAATAGATAACATAGATTTATCTAAGAATCTAACAAGACTGTCTTTCTCCAAGATAGAAATTCATAAGAAATAAAAGACTCGTGGTGGAAGATCATTTCTAATCGAAGCTTCGAAGCTTCTCTTGCAATTTTTCCAGCAGAGGAAGACAGTACATTGGAGTAGTTGCTATAGGAAGAGTTCGATGGTGCTCACTGCGTCAAGCGAGCAAACTCTAGACAACCGAGAAGACCTTCCGGAAGCTACTTGCTAGTCATGGGAAGAGACTCGTCGCTTGATCGCACCCTTCGTAAAAGAATAGAACGTGTATTCTTTCCCAAGGTGGAAGGTGCGACGAATTTCACGCGTAACTTCACCCCACGCGATTCCCTTACTCCAGCAAGTACACTGGGATATATCTATTATTAGAAGGGGAGAAGTTATGGCAATTCGTAAGGGTGTGGGCCCTTCGAATACTCTTCAGCATTGAGTATTCTACGTGGGACGAAGGCGTGGCGGTTCTAATAAGGGAACTAAGTGATACAGAATTCCCTATAGGACACCCTTGCTCTTTTAATCCCAGTCGGAATTCTCTACTCCCGCAAAGCAGCCCCGCTCAAGCGATTACAAATGATGGTTTGTTTGCTAAAACCCTCAAGATTAATCGATCCTATTAATCTGGAACCTGGTACAACGATTAATTATACGAAAGCTGGATTTATAAACGTTTTAGTATTCTTTGTTCAGGTGAAATTTCATTTAGGTATTATAATATTTTACCAATTATCGCAGTCGATATGTTTTCGGACGAAACTCGATTAGTTAGAGATAATTAAGAATAATACGTATATGTATATTTTAAAAACATATATCGTAGCTCAGTATACTTATGCTGTAGTTTGATTCTTATACCTTCTCTTACACGAGAAGTTCAATCATATTAGCATAAAGTTTATCATGTTCCCGCAGTCCACGCTTGGGTTCCGGGCGTTAAATTATGGGATAGTGTGCAGGAAGGGATAGCAAGCTCCCGGAAGTTTCTCAGTGGTGTGAGTGTCAAACTTCGTTCCGGTAAGGCGAAGGGAACGAGAGAAGGAGTGTTTCGACGGTTAACACTCTGATGACGTAGAGGGGTTTCGCGAAAGCTTTGCTTCGTGTGCCTCCGTGGCACAAGAAGTTTGTGTACACTTCGCGACACGTAAGAACTTCTCTCGCTGCACCTGTGTTCCCTAATCTCGGAGAATATTTCTCCGAAATTACACTTTCGATGAATTATGGATCCTACGTGAAGCTGTTATTTCTCAGTTGACGATCTTAATTTAATCGCGATTGCTTTAATTTCCTTCGAGATTTCCCGATAATATGATTTTACTCTGCTACTTATTATCGCGAGTTTCTAGCACGATTCGAGATAAAGTTGGAATATGTACCAAGTTAACGCAATGTGAAAAATTTCTTTCTTCGAGTTCTTCAACTGTAACTTTTACGTATTACGAGGAAATGTTCTCTCTGTTTTATATCCAAAGCTGTTCGTTAAAGTTTCAAAAGATTCTCGTCTGCTTTATCTTGCATTGCAATTGTTGTTTCAAAATAATCGTATGACACTCTGTTTAAAAGTTTGGTATTATTCTCATATGTTAATACGTGTAATCGATGAATCTTAAGGTAATTGTATCAGCATCCGTCACGCTGTCATCTGGAAGGTTGAATTTAAAGTATGACAACAAGCGAGAATCAGATCGATCATCGACCCTTGCCTTGGAATCCCAAGTTTCCGAGGAAAGGCAACCCGATGGCACGGAAGGGATCCCCGAGAAAAAATAGAATAAAGACCCTTGTTTTTCCCAAGCCACCGATGTGGTATGTTGAATGGCGAAAATAGGAGTGAACGATGGGGTGGCGAGGCTTGTATTTACGATAATATTCTCTCGGCATTTATTGCAAAGGTCTCTTTTCGGAACTGACATAAAACGCTGGATAAGCCTGATCAAACAACCAAATTGATAATCGATACAACATCACAAGCTTTACAAGAAATATTTTCAAGTTGTTTTCAAAATTATTTCTACCTCATGCACATATATATGGTATATCATAAATAAACATTACAACAAGAGGCTTCCTCAATCTTATAAGAAATTCCGAGCTGAGAATTTCAAGTGGAATATGAATTTATTTACTGATCGAAGTTCTTGATACAATTCTCTATCAACATTGGCAATCTTCGCCCTATAAGCCAAATGGCGTACGCCTTGGACTCAGCAATTCCAAGGGTGGTCTGCATTCGTGGCATGTCCGATTTCACCGACAATAATCCCAATCCAGTCGCGTGGCACTGCGGAGACTCCGAAGGGCACGTAGGAATCGCAGTGAACGCGAGACAGAGAGAGAGAGAGAGAGAGAGAGAGAGAGAGAGAGAGAGAGAGAGAGAGAGAGAGAGAGAGAGAGAGAGAGAGAGAGAGAGAGAGAGAGAGAGAGAGAGAGAGAGAGAGAGAGAGAGAGAGAGAGAGAGAGAGAGAGAGAGAGAGGAGAGAGAGAGAGAGAAGAGAGAGAGAGAGAGAGAGAGAGAGAGAGAGAGAGAGAGAGAGAGAGAGAGAGGAGAGAGAGAGAGAGAGAGAGAGAGAGAGAGAGAGAGAGAGAATAATGCCTGATTTTTCTTTTGAAAGACATCAATTACCAAGAAAAAATGGAAAAAAATTATTCGGAAAAATTTTTTTTCGAAAAAATCGTGAAGGGGGAGCTCTTTAGGACAGATGAGACCCTGTGATTCGTCAGTTCTACCATATTTCACGACTCCAAACTCATCCTCCAAAGAGAGAATGCGCGGGTGTGTATGTGTGTGCTGATCTTGCTTCAATACCTCGTAATGCCTGAAAAATCAGGCATTATTGGTAAGAAACAGCATTTTGAAGTTGAAAAATGAATTAAAACCGAAAAATTGCTTGTTACGATGATTTTGGACCAAAACGATAAATTTAAACCTTCGGGACACTAAGAAAAAAAAATCGCCGAGCTCTGTAACTTTGAGGGCTTTTTGGGGACACTTTGAGGTTAAAAAATTACCGACGATATTCAACGTTTATGCGTTATATCCAAAGTTATACGAACTTTTCTAAATATCCTTAAATTCGCTAATTTTCAACTCTTTTTCAATCAACATTATCACTTCAAAAAAAAATTCTTTATCAACAGCCACTAATTGCATGTCATAGAGAATGTTTTGCGGTTTTCAAAACCCTGCTTTAAGTTTCTGTACGATCATTAGTTCCCGAGTAATTCATTGTCAAAGTCGAAATGGACCTTTTTGCTTTGACCAGCGATAACTCAACAACGCATTTCCGAAACATAGCGATATTTATACTCAAATTGAAGGTAATTAAATTATCTAAAAGACTATTACAATAAGGATACGAAAAAAAATTTGTTGCGTTCCATGCGGCGCCGCAAAGTTGAGCAAAAATTTTCAAAATCTTGTTGTCATTGGTTTCTCGATGATTACTAAAGAACCACCAACGCCAGAAAAATTTTCAACCCCAGTTTCAAAAAGTAGAAACTTCAAGCTTCATTTTGCCGTATTTGAAATCTCTCTATGGCCATTTCTCTCAAAGTTACAGCTCTTTGAAAATCACCTACAAATCTGGGGTTCATTTCAATATCCTTTAATTTTTGTGCCTAGTGTATAAGTAGAATGAGGAAGAGTCGTAAGATCGCAAATGAGTGAGTATACTACTGATCTGACTATTATTGACTATACTACTGGTAATCTACAATGAGAAGGACCCAAGCTTAATTTCCATCTTCGAATGTGCTGATTCAGATGAAAGATAAATGATAGCATAATTTCATTCCAGTATAGTTAGATTTAAGGTTTTTTAAATCGTATGCTGGATTTTTGAATTATTTTCTTACCTCAAAAAATTTGAGGTAATTTGTAAGTGTTGGAAAAGGATTTTAGGATTCGATGGATCTTCTTAGTAAAATCATTCCAACCGTTTCCAGTAGATGGGTTGAAATACAGTTCTCTTATTAATGAAAGATTGCTCGATCGGATATACTGTCGGTTTGACAAACGGCCGTGAGAAGGCTATTCGTGAAGCTTGGAACTAATTTATTTAGGGAGATTAATCGAACTCTTCGACACAGGATCTAACTAATGATTTGCTTCAAGATTTGCTATGTAAGAATTTTCTCAGTTCTCAAGATTCCTATTTTTTCTTTTTCCTAAAAAATTTCAGAATACATTGTGGAATCAGAATGAAAATTTCGGAAATAACAGCAAATAATTTCAATCGGAACTAAAGGTCTCACGATCAAAAAGCGAGAATTTTCGATTATGTTCGTGTTGAATGGGTTTTGCTGAAATCTACGGAGATCATCTTCTTGCTGCTTATTCTCGGGCGAATGCTGCCGGTGAAGTCAACGAACCGATGACTATCCTCGTATATCATCGCGCTTGAGATATTCTCAAAGTTTATACTGTCCAGGGTAACAAGAATATTCCCAAGACCCAGAATTTACCGATATCGAAACATACGTGACCCACTAACATATTCTCCACTGTTTTATCGCGTTGCAATGTTTTCGTCAAGAAAAAAAAGGAAAATTGTGTGAGAAACATTCGAAAAATCCTTGGAAAAATTTCCTCGCCACACACAAATGTTATCCCTTGACCTATAAGAATTTTCTTTGGAATGTTCAAATATGAATTTTTCCAAATGCAAGCATGGCTACTAAATCAATTAAAACTTGGTGAGAACTAGACCACAGAGTATCTCGAAGTTAGAATATAAATTCTTTTTAGCAGTCGCGTATATTTTTTCAGGCCACCACTTGGTAATTAAAATTCTTTCCTCGGCCAGTCGACAATTCGCAGAAAAATTTCGCGATACTTTTGAAACTGGCAAATTAAAGTAGAAGAATGGCAGCTAGTGTGTTTTATTATCGGTCTCGCGCAGCTTCAGAATCGCGAGAGCATAAAGCACCTTTTGTTATTCCTATAATTACAGATTGATACGTATGATGCCTCGCGAAAGAGTCGACTCGGCACAATGCGAAGTATCGGCAATTTCGAGGGAAACGCGAACAATCCCGAGACCTTAAATGTGCTTATTATCCTGGTCCTCCTCTCGCAACTAAACCAAGAGTAAAGAAAAAAAAAAAAGAGAGACTCGTTTCATCGAATAGGCAGGCAGATTCTCGAGATAAACTTGCCAGTCGCCAACATCGTTTCGAGAGAGAGAAAAAAAAAGGTAGCTCGCTGCTCTCGGATTAGTATACAAGTTAGAGTGCAAGACTAACTCGTGAAATGGATTTAACGATAGGAAACTTCGAGCGAGATACTTTCCACTTTCGGTAGAGTTACTTTGCTTTCCCGGAGCATCTCGATGGAGCAGGATACTTCTCTTAAAAATTCATGTACCCTATTTTCTCTCTTGACTATCATCGTTCCATTCTCTTCCATCTTTCTTCTATTTTTCCTTTATTTTTCTCAAGGATCCGCTTGTACCATCGGCTCTAGTAACTGCTTTTTTACGCGGAAATGCGTCAGCTTCTCTCTCTCTCGATCGGCCTAACGCAATAACTTTGAGAATGTCGTTCAAGCGGGTTACGAGGCTTGTCGACTTAATTTATTGTCCGCGCGAGCAATAATTCGAGCGCGAGAGAGTGCTCGTATTGTGGCTGCACTTAAACGTCCTTGCTTCTCGAACCTCGCGGTAAGCTATTCCTGGCAAAGTGGCTTCATTTGTGCAAATATGTACTTCCACAAAGGGATCCTCTCAGCTAGCGCTTGCGTGTACTCCTATACATATACATATGCATACCTGGTAATTATAAGCAACGTGAGAGGAGATAGGAAAAGTTGTGCTTTTAACTTGATATCGGATAGATGCCGGTGAACCGAGTTTATACGACACCTGAGTTTGATAAAGTACTATCCTCCCTCGACAACGTCGACAAATTGTTGATTTTCGAAATTTCTCTTATACAATTCGTAATAATTTAATTAAGAATAATTCATTTTTCTCATTGTATTTAGTTTCAAATTATTTCTACGTATATAGAAGTATTTCGCCTGTACGTAATTATGTAATAATAATAATTAAAAGCTCCGCATAGCTCGGGATGCAATATCGTTGGAGAACGATTCGTTGAATTAAATTACGTGCACGTATCATTCTCGGGAATTTTTTTAATTATCGTGATATTAAATCCGCCAGAAAGGTTTTAGTTTCACGTTCGAAATGAAAGTCAAGGGAACCACGAACACAATTAACATGACGAAGCTCCGTCACGTTTGAGGTGTGAATAAAATAGCGTTTCGCTCGAGGGAGAGTTAAACGTTGAAAGCTAGGGTCGAGGGTGTGTCTAAATTATAGGAGCGATCAATGGAAGTTCTTTGAGCGGTGTCGACTTCTCTTTGGCAGCGACGATCCTAATGAGACTGTCGAGCAAACGGTAGGCTCTGATCGTAAGCATTATCGGCGAGCACGATTATGAACGCCAATGAACACCCTTCATTCGACGTGTCCATAATTCATGCGTGCAACCGACCGTCTTCTTTTCTCTCCTTTCTTTCTTTCTTTCTTTTTTTTCCATGCAAAAGAACTTTTTACCATAGACAAGATCAATCGAGTATAACTGACGAACGATTTTCCCGCTCGATTTACTGCTGAATTACTGATCGGACTGCTCAAGCATTTGTCGTCGACGCATAATGAAATGAGAGGCAGATTTGAATTACACTTCAAAAATACGGAAAGATCTTTCTTTCTACCTAAATCAATATTGATATACTCAATATCGTCTTGGAACGATTTATGGTGAAACAGTTAATGCAACTCGCCGACTACATAAATAATGGGATCGTTAACAATATTCGAATTGGATGAAAAAAAAAAAAATCTCGCCCAGAGTAGTTTCCAACTTTAATTGCCCCTAAAGTTTTCATACTCGTCGTGATGAAGTGGGATGATGAGTTTTTAAGGATGAAACTGTTGCAAGATTTAAGTGCTTCGCAGCGCATTAGCAGCCTTCAGTAAATCGTATGGATTCTTAATTGCTCTAACCCAGTTTATCGAGGCTATTATATTCTTCATAATTCTGTGATCGTTATTTAACAGTACGAATAGCAATTTAGGGATATACTTTCGTTGGAGAAATATTTGTTAAATATTGCATATAAATAGATTTAATTTTCCTGTGGCACATCAAAGAACAAGAAACAGCTTCGCGAAACCTATTTGCTCAAGGTGCATCTTGCCATTAGGAAAATTACCCTTTTACATTGGGAACAAGGATCCCAGTACATAAAACCAGCCAGAAAGGTCCTGGTAAAGTAGTAGTCGCCAGTTCCATTTGCCTGGAATACTTAGCTGGAACAACCATCGTTTCGTTCCGGCAATACGTCGCCTAACTCCGAGGAATTCAATTACGTAAGGAATTGAATCGTCAGGGTGTGCTCTCACTAGTGCGTCTTTTTTTTTCTACGTGGCTACCAAAAAATTCTGTTTCTAGGGCAGCCGTTTCGCTTGAATCGATGTCAAGAAAAAAATGTATATTCCAACTTTTAAGCGAATTGGAACAGTATTCGATATACGTAATGTGTAAAGATTCTCCGGAAATCATTAACAGTACAATACCAGCTGTAATCAATGTAAAAGATTCGGTTGATGGTCAGATACTATTATTATTATTAATTCAAGAATATTTTGCTCCAATTCGAATCAAATGGAGTAAAGGTCAGATATCTCGAGAATATAGATATCCGAATACTCGGAAGAATATAATTAAGAGCTCCTTTACGAATGCATTCGAAAAGCTTGTAATTATATTGTTGAAACGTAGTCGATAAAAGAATCAAAGCAAAAGGGTTCCACTTTCTTCGTAGTCACAAACGAGACAAGTAAGAAGTCAATACGCAGCGGGTATTCCATTTCCTGGCTTTATCTCCACGGGTACAAAGGGGGTAGACTGTTCTCTCAGTAGCTGTAGCACGATCAGGATTAGAGCGGAACTGGACCAGCGGGTCAAAGGACGACAACCGCAAGAGTGTCGTCCGGAGATTCGAGCCAGATAAAAGGGATAGATATAAGCGCGATTGGGACGGTAATCGAGGCCGGAGGTGGACCCGTGATCGAACGACTCGCGAGGATACTTGCCAAGCTCCTGCGCCAGCCTCTCCTCTTCTGCAAAGCAACTTCGCGACAGAATTAATGAAACGAGACGGCAATTTGCTCGGTACGATATGGACCCTCGCAAAAATCCCTGTCCCTGTGGGGACGATCAATCGCGACTGATTACGTCATTTCATTGGCTTTTTTTTTCTCCTCGGAAAAATGAAATCGCGATTTCATCTTTATTGAGTAATAATAATGTAATTAGAGGGACGTTTATCGCGTAACTGTCATCTGTAATAACCGTTTATATATTGTGGAAAACGGTACTGGGTGAGTGAAGAACTCTGCTAAGCGAAAAGTAGCATTTTCCGAGTAAGGGTTTTAGCGTAAGAGTAGGTTAATGGAACACGCGGCAATTTATGCTACGTTGAAGGATCAGGTGTGGAGGGCTTGAGAAATAATTCGAAAAATTGGAATAGTGAAGTTGAAAGTTATTGGGGTTTGAAGTTGGTTGGAATGGGTGAGAGAGGTTTTAGGGTCGTTCCAAGGGTTGATAAATCACGGTCTTTCTTGGCCATCTCAGCCACGTATGACCGACATTTTCGGCCAAATGCGTTCCATTTCTTGATCTTGAAAAATGAATCTGGCCCAAATAACTATTCGGTGGACGATCGAAATTACGTAAACGATAAAGAAGGGGACTGCATTTGAGAAAATATTCCAGAAAAGTCAGGGTAAAAAAAAAAAGAGAATTTCGCGTAATCTTACGAGAATCTTTCTTAAATCTTTTTAATTGAATTGTCGCGATATCGTACCATCCGGAGACTTTTTTCTTAATTAGAAGTCTCCACCGCAAGTAAGAAGTTTCTGAAACTTAGAAAACCATCTGCAATACACGTGTCTGTAGAGCAAAAACTTGCATCTTACTGGTCGACGGTACTTTGGAACTTGGAGCTTGAATGCTTCAAGAATTCGCGAAAAAGTATGTCAGAGATGTTGACCTGTAGTGAAATTGGAAAGATTCAAGTTGACCACCGTGATAGAGCCAATAAGTTTGATCTGATTTCACTGATATAGAAGAAAAGGACTGCTAAGAGCCGATTAAAAAAATATTTCAATTCGTATGTCCATTCTAGACAAGATACAATTCGCGAGTCTTGTATCTGGAATATAGTGCAAAGCATAAACCGAGTCGTGAGAAATAGAACGTTTAAAATATGTCTGTCAGACTCGAAGGTAAAAAAGGTTCTACACAATAGTATAAATGCTCTCCGAGCACAAACGTGACAAGCACCCTTTTTTTCTCTCTCTCTCTCTCTCGAGGTATATGCCCTCAGTGTTATACAATTCTATATACTTGCGTACAAATGTAATATGTGTAAATACATATATATGCAACTAATGCAATTATCTATTTGTTCTTTCTCTCTAGAGGTTTTATTTTCAAACCCGACTTTTTCGCATATGTTGCATCTTCGACTTGACGATAGAAATAGTTTAATGATCCGTTTGCCGTGATCGGTATTCTTTCTCTTTCTCATTTCTCTCTTTCGTTTTGAGCACAATAAAACTGGGTCGTTTCTCTCAATCCCACAGGAGAATTTTGCTCGAGCAACGTTGCGCGCGGGAAGAACATATCGGCGATATAATACTGCTTAGAGCGGCGATTCGGTGGGAGCGGAAAATTGGCCATCAGGGAAGTTAATTGAAACATCAAGTGTATAGAGCGAGGTCGACACTACTTTTTTGACACTAATTGCTGGCTAGCAGGGATTAATTGCAGAGCGTTATGTCGGCGTGTAAGGATCAATTTATCCGCTCAATTTTTCATGCGCGTTATCGCTACATCGAATCCCCCGATTAGTTGTAATTCTCTACGATTACTGTCGTTCTCGATTCACGAATCGTCTTCGGTGTCGTGTGATTAAACGCTCCTGGTCTCCGCTTTCGGTGTTAAATTGAATCGCTACTGATCCGTCAGACTATTACGTGCACTGTTATACTCGCGATACTTGTAACGCGTGAAAACGGAAACCGATACGCAACGGTCCCACTCGCAAACTGATCATTTTTCTTTTGACTCTAGTGGAAATCCAAATGAATTATCACGAATCTGCATCATTTATCTCAGAATTGTGATTGTTCGATGAATAATTCTTGTCGCAAAATTAAGCTGATTATCAAATAATAGAATTGAGCGGGGTACCGGGATAAGTAAGTACACCTTACAGGATCAATTAGATCGATTCAATTGATTTTATGGTCGATTTATGTAAATTTACAATCACTCCGCGTTAATTAATCACGATACAACGGTAAAGTCCTATTATGAAGCGAATCCAGGTAATTTTGGGAGAGAGTATAGTCGTATCCAACCACGAAACACGATGGATCATTATTAGCTTTACGAGAAACAGTTTGCGAGAAGCTCAAAGAAAAATAGTCCAAGGCAAGCCATCAAAGCCACGATTCCAGTTAAATTCCGCATGCTGCACGGGAAAACCTTTCTCTCTCTCTCCCTCTCTTGTTCGCTTACGCTCTTGGTCGGCAAACGAGAGAACGAGAAAGAGATACATACTGTATATATGGAGCAGAGAGAGGACAAAGCTAGCGCGGTCGAATCCAAGCTCGGTGTCAAAAGCGAATGGCAACGACAATAAAGCTCGCGCTGTCCCAATTTCCCCGAAACGACGCGACGCGCTGACTGCACCGACGATGTCGATAAATTGCGTGGGATACTAGAAATACCCCCACCATGACACTATTTGCCGCTACTAAACTTTATCGCTGACACAGTCAGCTACTGATTATCGTCATCGAACGGATAAACGAACGTACGTGTATGCACTAGACTATTTACCCCTGTGGGCGTATGCCTCACGCAAACGATCACCAAGCGACTAATTTCTTCAACAATGTATCAGACCCACTGACCATTATTGTTCCAGACGGTAGAATTTTTTCGACGAGTTTTTTACTTCAACGATTTTCTGGCAAAGGGACGTACGTTCCGATGGAAAGTAAATACAAATAGGGCAATGGAACAAATATAACGAATCGAGTGTGTAAAATGGTATTCTCAAAGAGTCTTACGAATCGGTCGATTAACAATAGAATCATTTGCAAGAATCTTGCTAAGCGTTTCCGACTGTAGAGCGCGATATGGCGTAAACGATGAGAGAATTGGCGGATAATTGTCCCTTGGATCCAAGAAGGGCAAAGGAAAGCAGGCACGCGAACCACTATTCGCCTTGCTGCGGTTTTGTCCAACGACTCGAACCTAAAGTGGCCTTACGTAAGGTCGTAAGATGCAAACCTATATTGTACTGCGAGCAAGCAAGCTCGCGCAACACAGGGAAAAAACGTCGTCACATCGGTGGAGCATCCTTACAATGGAAACTACTTAACCCTCCGCTTGCCCTTGTCCTAATCTCGTTTAAGCGTGCGCGCTCGCGTCCCAGCCAACAAGCTCTTACCGCGAATCGACCGACCACTCGACCGACCAAAGATTCCGTTCAATCAACAAACTGCTGGTTCCTCATTTTCCTGAGGCCTCCGCCCATTTACTCAACTAGCTGCCCCCGACAAAATTCTCCGCAAAATTCATCATCATCGTCATCGTCCACGCGATTCCAAGGAACGATGGATCGCGCCTTAATAGGAACCTACTAAGCCCTACGTGCTTCAGCAGATTTCGCCCTCAGGAAGAAAGGGGCCATGGAACGATCTGTATATCATATATCGAATTTATGGTCGCGCGTTGGGTGACTAATGGTTTTTCTACTGAATTCGACCGAAAGAATGTCGAATCTCGTTTATCTATGACTTCCGGCTTGTGCAACGTACAGAGCATCCGTTATAGCAAATGGAACGAGCACTTTGGCACTGGTGAACGATACGGAAATTGTGGTATTACGTTTGAAATTTCTTATCTCAAAGATTTTATGGAGAATGTAGAGATAGATAATATACTGGTTCTCGTAAGTTTCTTCCTTGCGATTTGCAGTGACCCAAGTGGAGCAAAGACGACGACGTGTTTTAGCTGCGGTGGACGAAAGTATCTGTAGCACTCTCTGTCTCCCAGTTTCACTGAGCTCGGATGCTCCCGCTAGCTTTTACAATGCATTTAGGTAAAAGAGTTCGTCCTTGGTTTAAAATTGTGCAAGGTTCGCGACACCTTTTTACCACGGGTCGACCATCCACTTGGCCGACGTCAGATTTGGTCGAATCAACAAAGTGCTTGTTCTTCGTCTAGCACGACCTACCCTAGTCTCTGACTAAATGGATCACCGTCAAATCCACAGTCCCTTTATCTCAACTGCGACAATGAACTTTACGATTGATCCGTCAACTACACAATTAATTTACGAGATTTTTCATCGATATACACATTCCTTTATTGAAATTAATCGAATCGTTCAGAGTATACTTTAGGCGAATCTTCTACGTATGAATCTCGAGCGATTCTGCTACCAAGTAAACCTAAGCAGCAACCTCGCAGGATCGTATATTTAAGTTACCGAGCAATTCCGCGGTGTTTGGTCGCCGCAATTGTTCCGAGCAGACTGATGAAGTTCTCGATGTATACATGGCAAACAGCCTCAAAATTACACGACTCTGCTCGAAACACTGAGTCCAGTGTTCTCCAAAATTGCGGCTTGCCACAATTGCATCTTAATTCTAATAAACTCCATTAAAACGACCAATGAGCAATTTTGGAAAGCTATGTTGGTATTGTCGCGGAAACGAAACCTTGTGCGGTGCTGTGATACAGTTCCAACAACGAGCAAAGGTGAACCGAACGGCGTGACTGGTCTCAAGGTGAGAATACGTCCAAGCGAAGGGTAAGACGCCGGGACACCGATAGTAAACACGTCGCTAGCTAATCCCAGTCCTCGTCGTATCTCAACGTAAACAATCATTCAGCGATAGGATAATCCCATTGCTCTTGTGTGTACATCATTGCTCTTAGTACGTATTGCTTTCTACGCGAGCTTCTGGAATCCTGCCATATTACCTTCCAGCAGTAAGGATTATGTAACGTCAGGATTCCCGTTTAATTCAATAACCACTAGTTTTTCTATACTATCCCAGCCAAATGCATCTAGATCCGCGAGAATCTTTCCAAATCGATTTTCAATGTGTTAATAAGAAATATGGGAAATATAAGATTTTAAGAGAGTTAGATTATGGTGAAAAGGAACTATAGATGGTAATATACCGGAGTAATGAGTCTGAGAGAAGCAAATGAACCACGATCGAGTAATATCAGTATTAAAATGGACGATTGCACTCTGCCATTCATTATGTGCTTTATTATACGAATGCACAATCGTTCGTAGTTTGCATCCAATGTCTAGCGCACACAAATATCAGGTATCGGCAAATGTAGTAAGTGAGAATTGCGAGGATTTACCTCCGCGATCGTGAGGTTCGCTATTGAAGCCAGGTCCAGAGCCCTGGCTATGGCCGGGAGTTTGCGCGTGCAAATAACTCGATATTTTCATACGGCGTATTTATTCGACACAGATGCGCCACATCCCGATTGCCAGGCACGTAATATGTAAATGCAAACTCGTACTCCACACAACCACGAACAACTGACCCGAAATATTTTTTGAGATGCGCTGCCTGGAATATCAAGTTCTACGGTGAAAAAAAACAACGAGTCATTTGTACCAGTCTATAGCTGCTTTTTCTTTCGGAAGAAACAATTATTCTCTTGCATCTGGGATCAATTTTTTACCCAGTTGTTTTCTGAGCTCATCATGGGATGGAGATTTTGATCGCTACAATATGAAACAGTTTGGTCGACTTTAGTCTGATAAAATCAGCAGCCAGTTTATGAAGCTATTTGTATGAAGATTGCACTGGTTACACCTTTTGAAAGTTGCATGGGGAATTGAATTTGTAAGTTAGCCTTTTTGCCTGTGTTTCGTTTGATATACTAGCTACTGCAAGTAGCTAGACCTTTCAATGGCAGGCAATAACTTAATCTCGTAAATTGAAAGCTCCCGGGGAGTTTGTTTTGAAGGAAAATAATTTCGTCGAGAATTAACCCGTCAGGTTGAAGTTGCTATAAAGAGATTAATGATATTTTTCACTAGCTTGTTCGTGAGATCAATAAAAGTTACGGGAATAACTGGAATGTATTTGTTTTAACCCAAGAAGCTTTTTTTTTAAAGCATTGTAAAGAGGGAGAGAGAATCATTTGTCGAGAATATTGTGCTTAGATCGACGTTCCAGAAGGAGGATTTTAATCCAGAACGGATCGTAAGATTCTCTGCCAGATTGGCCAATCTTTAAGGACCTCAGGATGCAGAGAATTAGGACATGGATTAAAGATAAAGCGAGAGGCACTCTTTAGCGCTAAGCAGCAAGATTAACAAACAATATTTATCTTATTTTATCGTCAGACTTGTTACGGGTGTTTCGTTTTGAGAATCTCTTTGAGGTTTGATGATTTCGAGCGACTTTATGAGTGGAGTCGTGGCCCAGTTTACTCGGGTATGACAGAACCTCAATTTCTGGAGGGCTCGTACGTTATCCTGATTCGCACGCTGGGAAATGGAAGCTGGTTCTATTTCGAAAAAAAAAAAACCTTCGATGGGTTTACCTGATATTGTTGCGGATATCTGGGTCTATCGTTATGTAGCAATATCCTACATATGTATCAGCGGCTCGACTTGACCATTCTTGAAAATGAAATCGCTGCCCTACTTCGAAGGACAATCCCGATAACTTACATCGGATATCGCGATGATTATCTGCACATCGCTAGTTCGCTTTCTCCGCATTTTTCAATCATAACTTATCGATCTGTGACAGAAAGCTCAGTGATCTTCCGAGCAAGGATTCTCTGAATTTCTCTCTCTCTCTCTCTCAAACTTCCAGATCTTACGTGCACTCGAACAATAAAGCTTAGAGAACAATAGTGAAAACAGAGTTCCCTTGAGCTCGATGGAAGCTCACTTCCGAAACGCATCCCGAAGCGAGCTTCTTTTTTCACAAAGCCCAATTCGGGCCAATATCGCGATGCATTGGTGTATTAAAATTCTACTATCACTCGCCGTATTTTTGTTCGGAGCTCAAATTCGTCAGAAACTCGGTGCAGTAGGATTTTATTTGGCGGTTCTTTTGAGCTACCCTGCGTCGAATCTTCTCGTAAAATACGAGATAGATTGTCTTTTACGAAGGTGTTGGCTCACCTGACATAAGAGAATCTAATATCCAGGCAAAGTACCTAGCCGAGAGGAGGTACGAACCGATTTCGCGTTTGGTCCTCGATTTTCAACTTGCATTTTAAATTAGAATCAAATAGGAACACGGTGCAAACCCAGGGAGGAGTTTCTCCCCGAACTTTGACCTTTAACTATCGCTCTTCAGCATCCGAAGCAATGTTTTACGTTCTGCTGATCAAAGGAGTGCCCGGCCAAGCGTGGAGGAGAACTTGCCGCATCTGGATGCTAATGGTCGAATCGGTCCGCAGTGAGTACTGCCAACGAGAAAACATTCTGCCAACCGGGCTAAATTGCATTGAGGGAATAGGAAGGAACCTACTGCCCCCAGCTTATTCCAGGTCGGACTTGAATGAGCACAGGAAAGGAGCGCGCGAGTAGATGCATTTTCAAAGCACAGAGTACAATACGAGGGCAGAAGGAACCCGAGGGAATTGTGCTTCCCACAAATATGCTCGTCTCAAAGCTAATTCCTGCACGTTGTGTTCAGCTCTCTCGCGAAACAATTAACAAGCTTGAACCGTGGCAAGTGAAATTACATAGCGTGAAAACACGCAAAAACATTCTGCGAATAAAGCTATTGCGAAATAAATTATTTCTTGAGAGTGGGAGCTTTGCCTCCCGAAAAAACGATCATTAATCTAAAGCGTCTAAACCCGCTGACCTAAAAAAACGAATGTTTACGAGTTCCCCTCTTTACGGAGGACTTTGCGAATGAGATAGAGATATGGCGTGTAGGAAACTACATGCGGGTAGCTGATCTGACTCTGAGCGAGAGCTTGTGAAAAATGAAAATTGTCCATACCGGCTTCTAGACGTGCTGGCGAGGTGTTGTTCTTGCCTGGAGACTTGGTGCCCTCGCTCATGGTTTCGGCACGTCTTCGATCCTCAAGCGGAGTGCGAGACACGAGCTGTGAGGGTGGGCTACGCGAGGCTCCCTCTTCCAGTCAGCCGCTGGAGCTTACTGCCGTCTATGACCCACTGATTCTCCCCTTGTTCCTCTGTCTCGCTCCCGCGGACCTCGCCTCCCTCCGCAGCAGCGGGATTTTAAAACCGAGAGATCGCGTTTTCCGGGTCAACACTCCTCGCTAATGCGGGATATTCGCGGCCTGCGGCCAATCAATTGGAACGATCGCTTCGAGATGATCCTTCGGCAATGCTACTTTCTCGATCGTCAATGGGATACGAGACGACTTTGGCACTGGGCTCCTTTTCGACTGTTTGCCTCCGAGTTACTATCTCTTTCGGACTTTTATTTCACGGCTTGTTGATCTATGACGAATGATCCAGAGGGAACATCACACAATTGCTTCCTTTCCAATCACTTTGGGACTCTCCGTTTGAATCTTCGATCATTGGAAGTAATATCTCGACAATCGTAGCACTTACTCCGTAATGGATAAAGGTTCCCTTTGACCGTGGAACTAGACAATTTCTGAAAGTCTCTTTTTCTTGGTATCTCGGAAATTGTCGAGTATCTTTCGATAATGGAACGTCGAGAGTCCTAAGGAGTAAGCTAGGATACCTGAGGCAACAGCATGCGTATCCGCGGTATCGTGTTGGTTAGAGAGTCAGTGCGCGCAAGGATTCGCGGGAGGACAATCGGGAGGAGTCACTCTTACACACACGCCACCCAACCGAGTACCACCGAGGGTGTGTAGCCTCAACGCTTCAGCCTGATCTTCCGCATCCCTCCTTTCTCACTCGTGCCGCCAGCCAGCACTCGGCGTACGCGCTTCTCTCTCTCTCTCTCGCTTCGTCTCTGTCTTTCTTTCTCTTTCTCTCTCTTTCTCTATCTCTCTTTTTCCCTCTTTCACGCGGTGTCACAAGGTCGCGAGATCAGAGGACCTCTGCTCCAGATAAAGACACGCAGCACACGCGACACATTCGCCGCGCGCACCCTCGATTAATTGTCAATAGGCGCAGGGCACCGGCTTATCAGGATGTCACTGAGAATCGAAGGATCCTTGGATCATCGGAATCAGTCACGGAGGTGCGAGGGATGCGCGGCGTGACTGGCACAGATCTCGCCACGTTCGATCACGAGCTCGTATCGTACGTGCAGCGGTGGATGCTGCTCCGGCACACAGGGTAGACTATCGAACCTCTCGGTTCGCGAGAGAGAAAGAGGAAGAGGGTGAGAGGGTTGGTAATTCTGGCCCTCTGAGCATCCAGAGTACTCTCAGGGTAGTGTACACTAGCTGGTGGTAGTGGTGGTGGTGGTGGTGGTGGTGGTGGTGGTGGTGGTGGTGGTGGTGGTGGTGGTGGTGGTGGTGGTGGTAGTGGTGCTGGTGCTGCTATTCCCAAGGGTAGCAGGTCACTAGTCCTGTGGTGGCAGAGTTCACCGTGGCGCGGATGCTGCGGACCTCCGGCACTGGAGCACCTTCGTCGCCTCCCTCCGAGTAGCTAGCCTCCTGTCTCTGGCTCTCTGGCTGCTGGCACTCCGCTCGCCCGTTCTCTGTCTGTCTCTCGGTCCTGTCGACGGCCACGGCCGGAGAGTCTCGGTCATGGAAGCACCGCGTATCCCTGATCGTGTTGTGATCGTCGCTGTGGTGCGCGAGAGCGAGGACGAGAACCGGGCACGGAGGCTTTCCCTCGCGGAAAACGGGGAAACGTCGACTGGCACCGCGACGATGGGAGGACGTCCACGAGACGAGGGGCTAGGAACGAACACTCCCGGCTTTTCCAGGGCTCTCCTTCTCTCTCGGTCCTCTAGCTCGCGCACGCTCTAACCGACCCTTCCACCGCTTTTCACCCCTCACTCGATTCGTCCCCTCTCTCTTTCTCTATCTATCTATTTCTCTTACTCCTCCTTTTCGCGTTCTCTCTCGATTCCGCTCGAGCTAGCGATCTCTCCTTTTATCCCGAACCTCCTACCTGTCCTCCCACCGCGCTATCTTTCCGCGCTTTTCTTTCTCAGACCTCGCCTCTCGCCCTCTCACCCACCTCTCCTCCTACCTCCCCCAAACTTCATCCCTCTGCTCGTGTCCCACTCTCTGGACCGCGGCAGCCGCCACTCTTCTTCGTTCCTCCTGCGTTGGAGGAGAGGGAGACAGGCTATCGCTCTTGTTCTCCTCTTTCTCTGTCGCTTCCTCTCGGTCTCGTCCCGTCGAGCCACGACTATGTCCCGGGCGTAGTGAGCCGCAGCTCTCGCCCGCTTTCAACCCTCACAGGGCGCAAGCGCCAGCCTAACCCCGGGATGCCCCCCTTTCCTTCTCTCTTTCTCTCCCGTGGACCCGTCGACTCTTCCCACTCCTCCTTTCCTCGGAGTATCTCCCTTCGCGGCCATCCCCGCCTGCCTCGACCACCTTTGCATCCCTCGTGGACCATCGTCCTGTCCTGACTTTATTTCTCTCTTCTCGTCAGCCATCCCTTGTCTCGGCTCTGGACCACGCATCGTTCTCCTTCCTCTCGGTTCATGTCGCATATGGACCAATTCTGGCTGCTCGGTACATACCAGTTTAGCCAAGTTCTCTCTCCGTCCCTCGCGATTTCTACGTGTTTCCTCCTCCGCCTCAATGGTCCCGTTCGTCCCTGGTGTGCATTTCGGACATGGCTCGCAGACCCAAACGCTAGATCGGCCTATAGCGATACATTTCATTTGTTTAAATAATTCAAGTTTACTCGAGGATGTTGAAGAAGTTGTTGCTGGGGTTAAAGTGGATTCCGAGGTTTGACTCTAGGGGTTTGAAGTACGAGCGGGTGCCGCGCTTGGCACTGGCTTTGATTTCACGATGACACGCGTTTTCTTCGTCCTGCTCGCGTGCTTGGAAGTTGATCGACACTGATTGTGAGTGAATATTGAGATAGATGGTAATTGATGAATTTTCAGGGACGATCGCGCAGCTGGGAAATTACGCTACTCTGCTTTGTTTACGCCGAACAACCCCACGTAAAATACATGTATAGTTCGCTCTGTTACTTTTTGCTGGTCTGTTGCATCGTATTTCTCAAAGTGCCAAACTTGTTTCGCAACATTAGTACGAATGCTCCGTTTGTCTTCTTTTTCATTCTTCCAGATCGTTTGTCACTTCTTTCGAGCGTCGGAAGAATATGTTCTGAATTTTAATACGTCAGCGCGCAATGTGGTTCTCTACGAGCAAAGACCATGTTTCTTCGATCTTTCAGAAGGTGGCTTACGACTACAAACTTTTCTACAATACACACCGAAGCATTAGGAACCATTATCACGACAGAACTAGATATAACGTAATATCTCCACAACCCTGTCATGATTCCGACCTGTCAGGATGCGAGTTGGACCCGTTGTACTTTTGCGAGGTTTCCACAATGGTGGAAAATATACTGTAAATTATACGGACACAAAAGCAGCGTATAACACAAAGAGAGACCAATAGAATTCTTCGTGTGGCTTTGCTTTTTAACTATTGTGCCGCGCCTTCGGAGCGCGATATCAATGCAGAATATAAGTGATAATATGAAAGGAACACAGATTTGGAGCGGGACGGTTCACTCACTGGTCTCTCTCACTCTCTTATTATTCGCCCTTTCTCTCTTTCTCTCTCTATTGACTCTCGAAGGTCGCCGAGTATATTTAGCCGCGAAAGGGGAAAAAAGTTGAAACGATTTCAAATATTTTTCACGACGGCTCGGACCGTATGAATGAGCAGAACTCTACACAAATGGCACTGTTACAATTCATCGTTTGCTTTCTCGCAACCCGATCCTCACCCTACTAAGTGGCGAAACTGCAAAAAACTGGGACGTAGTCTAACTGGATTAAAGATGAAAATTGCACTACTTGAAATTTAAAATCGTTGCGGTAGATATAGAAAAATTCCGTAATTACTTTCCAAGGATCGCAAGAAATTCTGCTGCTAGCTGCGTCTCTTAATTCTACCAGTGGCTCTACCAGTCTCTCCGCGGTATTCGTCAGCATTTTTTCTCCCCTTTTGCAAAAGGACAAGTGGCGCGCCGCGGTTACTTAAACTCTGTCAGCCAGGGTAAGAAAAGTACCTGTGTCAAGATCGCAGTTATGAATATGTCGTCTACTCGACGTCTAACTGGTGGCAATATACAGAATTTAAAATCGAACTTTACCTCCTATAATCGTCTATTACATAATCTTCACCCGTTTCTTTAAAAATATCAATCAATACAATAGCAACTATCGATGAATTTATTCTACAAAAATATTGTAATTAGAAATGAAAAATTTACAATTAAATCTTCTTCAAAGAAAAAAAAATGAACACAATACATTACAATACATACAATACAATACATATTGATTCATTAGGATTTGTGTGAATGAGTTTCTTCATTGCCAAGAGCTCTCGTCTCGTAATAATAAGCTTTGGAATTACTGTAGACGAAAAGAAGAGGCCAAAACAGATTGGTTTTAATATTCCCACGGCTCTTGATTATGCTTTTGTAATTATATGAGATACCTAGCAGTGGAAGCTCCATCGATCGAATTCGACTGAACTCGCTGGATCCTCCGGGAGCTATTTTAACCCGGCGCGCTAAGTGACGCGAGTTATTGCAGCCCGTGGAAAAAGTGGGCGTTATATTCTGCATAAAGCACGATATTTATATCGTTCGCTCGTTCGCGTGTGCGCGCACTTAGGCCAAAGGAGGCTTCAAATCCAAGCAATCTTGGAAAGCGATGTCACGAATATTTGACGATTTACACATGATTTTTTTTTTTTTCTTTCTTCTTCTTTCTCGCATTCATTTTCCCAAATACAACTCATTTTACCTGCCAGCAGCTTCCAAACTATTTTCCGACTGGTGACGTCTTCCTTTTTCTGCAAGTACTGCCAGTTCAAGCTGTTTCAATTGGCATGCAAATGTCGACTGGACTTTCAAATTGCATTTAAATTGACTTAATAATTCTCTTGAATACGAAGAATTTTAATAAAGTTTACGGAATATTGATGGAATTTGCTGTCACAATAAGGTTGAATTTAAGAGGCAATCGCATAAGTTTTGGGATATTAATGCAATAATTCGTTTTTATATTTGGTTGAATTTTCCAAAAAGCTATAATTTAATTCAGGATGACATGTAAAGTGAATTCCGATCTTAAAACGTATGGGAGATTGAACTAGGCGGAGTACAAGTACTAAAAAGAAGAAATAGACAGTGGATCGAGCAAGCGAGCGACTGGTACCTTTCTCCAGTTTATCCGATCGTTGAGTGAAGCTTCTGCTCCTGTTCGACAAGGCGATAAAAGGATGGCACTCATTCCTAGCTTGCGAAGATCGCGAAACTTGATGCAGATTTAATGGAGGCAATTCGTTCGGATTCGACGTTTCATTTGTGTCCTGAGCACTGTGAGTGACTTTGTTTAAATTACGGTCTACCGGAATGAACTCTCGTTTAAAGGTCAAACGAAACTTTCTGTTTCCTCGAAACCACTTTAAACCCGCATTCTTAACAACAAAGAGTCTATATTCCGCAAGAAATTATTCACGTTTTTTTTTCTCGAAGGTTTCTATACTAGAATTTAACGTAAAACTAGGATTTCCTATTTGGAAATGACTTCACTATTTTTAGAAGTAATTGCAAGCTGACCTTTACCGAACACAGTAATTAATTTGCAGAAAATTTTCTCTTTTAAATGGCAAGCTTTTTTTTGAGCTACATTTTGTTTGCGTCTATCGGATAATTATAGTTTACCTCGTCAGCATCTACGTATCTGTTTTCAGGATTTGCATCCACATCCGTAAGAGCAAAACCCAGAGCGCAAAAGCGTGTCATTTGTCGCGAAGCACTGCCGACACGTAATGCACCTTAATTAAGCTCGCCGACACGATATTTGTAACTGGGTTCCACAACCGTAATTTATTTGGTGTCAGGGATCGCGTATTATGCTACGCAGGACTCACATAGATTCCAAGTTCAACTGATAATTTCAATAACAAGAGTAACACGTGTCACCCATCAACAAAGGTTAATGCTACATTTCTCTCTCAACAAAAATAATTCTTCGCGTTGAAATATTGAAATGTTCTATTTCAAAGTGTAAAGATAGTATGGTACTTTGTAAAATTCTACAGAGTAAAGAATGATTTGTCCTGTGTTTAATACGTCTTGAATCCCTGGGAGTGATGTTTTAGTCATGCCACAGGAGTAAAAGAGAGTTTTATTCAACAGAGCTCGGTAACCATTGCAGCGGGTCTTGATTCACCGTCGAAATCCAACTGAGAGAGCATTCGTTGCGTATTCCCATGGTAAAAGGAAGAGGAAGATACGTACCCTCTTGAGAATTACGGATCAAGAAACTCAAGGGACTAAGCGGAGCCAAAGTAAATCTAGCTCTCATCCCGAAGCCACAGCTACGGCTGTCTTTTCGCGAATTTACTCGCCAAGTTGCACCGGCCGCATTCCAGGCAAGTCCAGAAATTAATTCGCGGCCGAGCAGGCCGACAGGGAAAAACGAGGATCAAGACTGGCGAAACGGAGCAATCCGAAGTTCATTATCCTTCGTCGCGAATTTGCGCTACGATCGTTCCCATTTCTACTAGCGGTAGATTCCCGAGAGCAAGTCACTGGCAAGATTTCAAAAACGTCCAAAAGTTGGTGTTTTTGCGGATAGATATCATTTTTCGGAGTTTCTTACGACTTTGTGGCTACTAGTAGTTTTCTTTTTCACGATATTCTCAGAATTTGGTCATTTTCGTAGCAATGTTCGTAGTCTTTATTTTCAGTGAAAACCATTTTATTTATTACTCTCGTATTTACCTGTGTTTCGTTAGAATGGCTTCATTTTGGCGATGATTACGCTCGCGCGTGCGGCGCCGACCTTTTTCCAATTTGCTTTTTCGTGCACTGGGTTCCCACGATACGTGCAATGTAACGAGAATTATTATGGAAACATTTGGCGTGGTATCAAATATCGTCTGGCGTCTCGTTCCAGCTGAAATTATTTTCGATCCCACTTGCTCGGGTTGGTAGCTATATTCGCCACTCTTCTCGCAGTTTTTTCGTGAATTTTATCTCGAGCAAAGGGTTAACGTATGTCTAGGTTTTTTTTTATGAGCTATTCAATTCAAAGCTAATCATCCTAGAATACTTCTACCAGAATGTTTTTACAGTAGCTTTATCTTTTTACTCAGTTTACTAATAAAATTTCCGCTGCTAATTTTCGTAAGAGTAAAAAAGTATCGGTGTAAGTTAAGTAATTCAACAGGTTAATTTTGGTCTTTCGGGATTCGGTCCAGGTGCAGTCAGGTGCAACCATTTAGCTGATGCATCGTTTTTCGTGTTCAATGCGTTGAACTGTCTCTTGATGCCGTTTCCCTAACACAATATTTTTTACTTTATTGAACTCTGCTTTCTCTTTAATCGACGGTAAAGAATTGATGCCAAGTGATTATTCTGCTGTAAAATTCAAACAACTGACAGATGATTATTTTCTGTTACTTCACTAAATTCAAAGTATACATATATACTCGAACTGCGGATCGTATTCGACGGAACATTTAACATCTTATTTACTTGACTAGACGTTTACGGTACAACGAATGACTACCATTAGTCGACATTCGTTAGAACTTCGAACCTGAGAGAAATTTGGTCGTTAAGTCTGTCGGTAAAGGGGTCAGAAAAATTTATTTCTACGTTCCACGACCACCGATAGCAATTAAGCGAGACACTCTGAAAGCGCAACGATACATTTGTGCCCCAGTACACGCGTGTTCTACGGGAAACAAATATCTAGTATTGCCAGTAGCAGTAATTTACATTTCCAAATGAAAGTGTTCATCATCGATATTGAAAAACTTTTGTTTAGAGATAAAAGATCCTTTTATCTTTCTCCAAACACGATTAACTTCTATTACGATTTTTTATGACTTTCCGAAAGTATTCTCCTCTAAATATCCTGTACCGGTAGTCTGTATTATATAAGTGAATAAACAAGATGCAGCTTATCCGAGAGGTTGCATAGTATCATGCTTTCTTTCATTCCCGGAAGAAACTCCGATAAACAAGGAAGCGAAACAATTTTATTTAGCTAAGCGAACGCGCTTTAATTGTTTACCTCTTCGTTCTAAAGAAACGACTAGCTGACAGGTTGAGTAACAGCGGCTTCTGTTATCCTGACAAACATGTGCTTCTTCCTTTCTAGATTGAATCAAAGTATCGCCCAAGATTAATTAAAACGAGTGCGCTACAAACAGGCTGTTTATAACTTCCAAGCTTTGCGATCCATTAAAATGCTAAGAATCTATACTCCATCCTAATTATACATATACATTATTCTCATGTACCTTTTTTTTTTTATTTCAAATCATAAATATAGAATTTATATGGTTTTCTTGGTAAATTACTCGTACTATGCTGTCAGTGTTCTCCGAATAAAGTATTCCATTTAAATTCAATTATTCAAGGAACCTTGCACGTGGAAACAAAGTGATAGGGAAGAAAAATACGAAGAGTAACAAGAATCCCTCGAATCCAGGAGAGAGCATAGCACACGGGAGTGATCCTGAGTGACGTGGCCCTGCTCGCTAGCAGCGATTTGTCAAGCTAAAGAAGTAGAATGGGAGAGGTAGAGTCGCACGAAAACTGTGGCAACCACGGCTGCCGTGGTAACGATAAATCGGCATTGCTCCTGTGGATTTTCCTGACAGTTGGCATTTCTTCCTGTTCTTGCAACCGAACAGGGATTGTTCTGCAGTCTTACAGTTTCCTCTTTTACGAGCAACTGTAAAAGGTAACTTCTTCGCTCGCGTAGCTTTATTATTCGGCCCGACCTGACCCGGCCTCTACTTCCAAGACTCTTCGAGCTTTTCCTCCGGAAAATTTTCTTCGACTTCCGCTTTCTCGCGACTATGCATTTTTAGTCACGATGCTTTCGGATCGCGAGAAAAATAGGCCTCGAACTCGTATAATGCGTTCAGAATCACAATCGATATGCCATTGATTTTTATAAGTTTCGACTAAAATTGGAGAAAGAAAAGAGAACAAAGATTTTGGAAAGAGTTTCCTTGGATGTGAGGAATTCTAATTTGTCGGATAGTTGGACTGGGATGGAATTAGAAAGTGAAGCTAAAAGAAAATAGCGAACCTCGCGTTACGTGAGTAGAAATTTTAGAAGAAACGGGAAGTTGCAATGGGATTTTACGAACAGTACGATGCATAATTTTTATTCGTCGTCCATCTTACGACAATGCGAATCGCTATTAAAAGTTTGATAGAGGTATAAAGTTCCGTTCGTGGAATGAAAGGAGAGAAGATCCGTCGTGATGAGCCTTGCCGAGAGATCAAAAACAACACCGAAATCCTAAATGCTTAACAAGAATTTTCGAATTCCCCACAACTTTCGCTGAGTCAAAGCTTTAGTTTCGATAACCGCGGTTTTGTCTCTAGAAAAATGACCAAAATTCCGAAAGTATGGATTTTTAATCAAAAATATTCATCGGTCGAAGAATCTTCACCTTCGTAAAGCCGGATAAAAAATATCCACGTGACGCGCAACCCTTGTCCCAATATTCTGATCTCATATTCGAAAGTGCTACGATGTTCAATGTAATTCCAAGCTAAAAATGCCAAAGGTCGTGCTAATAATTCAGCATCCAGAGCGCATGCACGCCGCGATTTCAAGCCGATCGACGCAGCGCGAAATTCCCCGGGGGAATCCCCGCGCGAAAAAGAGCGAGTGACATCACGAAAAATTCACTTACAAAGAAACCCCTGTATTATTCATTAGACCGCCCACCTTTTAAAAGCCCTCGGCAATTTCATCCAGCGGTAGAAAGGAAGCCACCCAACGTGGCAACATCGATATCAACCTCGAGGAATATTCCTGAGATTGATATAACGACATAAACGTGATGCGTCTCGCGGATCCGAGCCTCTCCAGGTATCCTGGAGCCCTTTAAAAAAAGCTAACAGCCAAGAGAAACAGTTCGGCTGAGCTTTTCTTCTTTTTCTCCGGCTGACACTCGGGATGCTGGATCCGGAGAGCCGGTGAAAAAATCGTGGGGTGGCGGTGGCAGCAGGGATATAGCAGCAGGGGTGGCAGCAGGGGTGGCAGCAGCAGGGGTGGCACCAGGGATATAACAGCAGGGGTAGCTCGCGCGAGGAAGGCGAAGAAAGTAGGTCAGTGGGTGATCGGGCCGCGGCGAGCAGTACGCTTGCGTAACGTAACGCTCGCCCGGGTTTTACGTCATCGTACTGGAGAGTGACGTCACCGGCGTCGACTTCACCACCACCGCACTCTCCGCACCCTCCTTACCCTCGTTGAGCTTCCCTCCAGCGTGAAAACCCGGCGCCACCGCTCGAGCTCGCTCCCGAGCCCACGGACCGTTACCAACAACCCTCCCAACCCTCGTGCACCACGTCGCGCTGTCTTCATCGGCCGAAAGAGAGCATTTCTCTGGCCTGCATCAACCCCCGTGCCCAGTCCTGTCTTCGTCTTCTTATCCTTATCCTTCTACTCTTCCTTCTTTCACGATGCCAGTGGGGCTCTGGTCAATTTCCTTGTTTATTCTAAGACTGTCGCTCATTGGATCTCTATCCCTCGGTGGCGAAATGGAACGTTCATTGCTGCCTGCACTTCTCGATACCTTTCTGTTTATCTCGTTGACGGTTTTACCACCGCTGAGCTCACCCTGGCTGATCCGCGGCTCGTGCTACTCCTCGCGACTTTCCTGACCCCAAGACTAACACCCTACTCTTCGATGCTCCCTTCCTCTTTCGTTTGTCTCTTATCTCTTATCTCCCTGGCTCTATCGCCCATTCTTGTAGTCTCGTGAAATTGTCTGATAATTGCGGAGGACTAAATTCGCGTAGAAGAGAAACCAGAAACTAAGAGATTCTACGGGATTTTCGAAAGAAGCCTGGAACCGGCCAGTTTCAGGGTAATCCGCGAAATTGGGGTCGTGAATAGAAGTTGCACTCGCCGGGTGCTTCCGATAACGAGGATAATTGGAACGGTGCTTTCGGCGTAATGCACGAGAGCACGTTAATTCATGTTTGTCGGACATAGAGGCACGCGTCTATAGCCTTCTTCTTTCTTTCTCTCTCTCTTTTTCTCTTCTTCTTCGCGAATATCCCGGAATGCGCGATTCGGGGTTCTAGGTCAAGAGGTGCTCGAATCGTCCTCGAATCGGGGGATCTCCCTACCGACTCGTTCTTCTTCATTACATTTATAATGATCGTTAACGTTATGCATTCCCGACGCAGTATTGCATCGTACTGAATCAATCGTTAGAGTTTCGGACGAACCATGAGCCGAAGGCTTTCCTCAAATAATCGTATTACGAACCACCACGATGCTTGCGTAACTGACTACAACTTGGTAGATTTACACTGTCAGCGACTCGTGACGAAGACCTCTGCCTTTCCTTAAGCGTATTTCGTCATCGTCATTAAATGGCTCAGAGTGAACGAGTCAAACAGATACTTTTGTGAGCCAGGTATTCGATCTTAGTCTCCACCGTTAAGTTCGTAGGTGATCCAACAAAGGATTTGCCGACCCACCGAACGAGCTACATAAATTTCCGTTGTGGATCGTCATTTTTCTTCGCCTTGTGAGTCAGAGAGAAGCGTGTTCTACAGACCGTGTGGTCTTCGATGTGACATTTGCGTGGTATAAAGAAGAGAGGATGGGAGAGAAAAAAAGCAATCTTTCGAAGGAAAAAAAAAAAATGCCAGGCAAGCATCAATGAGAATGTGCACTCAGCGACGTAAGAGAAATTTCAGGAATGCCATTAACGTCAACCGGATGCCGCAAACTCTGGATAGGAAGTATTGCCAACAGTGGCTAGCCACCAGCCGATTTGTTGTACGTAGAGCGTTGAAAAATGCGAGTGTCCTCGAGTGTTGCGACCCAAGTGAGCAATTGGAGCGTGGCTGCTAGTTGGCGAGGAGCGTTTAAATTGCGAGAAGACTTAATGTGACAGACCTGCTGAGCGCAGGCTCCACGCGAAACTGATAAATAGAACAACAATTTTTCTTGTGCAAGACAGAGAAGAAATATTATTTCAGTCATTCGATGATGAATCAAATCATTGGACCAAAAGCAAAACGCGCAACACAAAAACGTTACTGGAATGCTCACTCGATAGACAATAGTGGAATAAGATGTCAAAAGCAAAAATGTCAGGTGCAGACGACCAATCACGGAGGATTAAATTTAAGCATTGGCGAACAAGTTCAAGCTACGGGATCATTCGCTCCGCAATTCGTTCACATAAAATTCAGCCCAATTTGCCGCAGCAGCTGAAGCACGAGTCTCCTCGAATTTCCATAACAGCATCCATCCATATCTCATTCCGAGCCGAAGAAATTGGGTGGTACAGCCGATCGTTCGGATCATATTCGTGACATCGAATAGCACATATACATATTCCGATTGCACGTATCTCACGGAATTAGGTAGCGAACGCCATCAGCGTGTTGCAAGTGGGATAAAAGTGGCACGGCCGCGAACTCCTCGAGGCGGATTCTCGAAATTCGCTAAAATTCAGGAAGGTCGCCCGGAGGTATCGGCTTCGCCGGGACTCATCTTCACGTATTCAAGCTCCATTAAGCTTGGCAGTAGGAGTCTCGTTGGCCCTGGAGGCTTCGGGCCCGCTGTAAGAACCCCTTCGAATTCCCCCCTCCCTTATTTAGGTCAAAAAGACATGTCTTCACTTTTTCTTCTTTTTTTTTCTCCGCCTCACCCCGAAAACTTCCACATTCTCGCTCACTTCACCTACGACGTATGCATCCAATCGCTACATCCAACGTGTGCGATAAACATCATTGACACGGATCATCGATTAGACTTTTCCGACATGGCCCACTGGCTTTTTAATAATCTGCTGAACACGCTCTACACCTTGGGCCTGCGAGCTACCTGCTGCGAGCTTGCCAAGTGTCCTTTGATGAACCGCCTCTGTCTGGTCACGAGCTCCTTGGTCCCTCTGATAATGTGTGCAGGCACGGATGGTCGGCTCGATTGAGTTCGTCCTAAGGGCGTGACTGGCTCCCGCCTCGCCGCACTGTTCGCTCTTGCTCGAATTGATCAATGTGGCTCTTGCATGTGGGGTCGCCTTGACCAAACAGTGCCTCATAGTCGGATGACAGATTTCTCGCTGAACTTGAGGAGTAAAATTGTATCTGTATTCCGAATATAGCCTCTTAAAGTGAAATTTGCAATTTCGAATCCCCACGGTAATGATCATAATTGTTAGAAGAGGATTTTGATATAATTGTATCGCTTCGCATGGCAGCATATGAGTTTTGAATTAATAAATAATAAAATTCTGTACGAGACTGAGAAAAGGCTATTCCATGAACAGTGAACTCGTAAATCCCGACTAACACGCTATTCCAACAAAGCGGAAAAAGGATCACGCTAGGGGTAATAAAAGCAGGAGGGAATGAAAAGTAAAAGGTCGCAAAGGCCGCCCTAATCTTCAGAAGTTGGGCTTCGTTCTACGAGACTAGAACTGGCTAGAACCCTTATAATTGCTTCGAGCAGTAAACCCGAGCAATTACAAGAGATTCAGCAGAAACTACAGTGGCAAACGGACCGTATGGAACATACACGATTCGCATGGTTCTTCAGCCTCTGTGTGATTTTCTCGCGTGCTCCTGGAACCGTAGAAACTGAGCGAAAAACTGTGGCAAGAGTCTGCTAAACTTCTGCTGAACATTCTTTGCCTCAAGGGTCTTCCAATGAAGAACTAATGAAATGGTTCGATTTCGTGCTTAATTTCTAACCTCGACGAAGAAGAAAATAAATTATAAGCTTTTATCCGTAGCTTTTGCCTGATCAAAAACTTTAATTCGATTTTCGATTAAAATCGTCGTCAGTCTACAAATTTCGTGAATATTCTACTGCTGCTTCGAGATCTCAGAAGGGGTCAGTAGAATCAAACCGAATGAAGAATTAAATCATAGGACTGTTTTGGTAAATCCATCCGGGTCACAGGTTTTTGCTTCCGCAGATTTGCCGTGCAATTTATTTGTGGATTTTCTCTGATAACGCGCATCGTTGACTGTCGTGGGCAATGATTTATAAAGGAAACTCCGATAGCTAGGGGTTGTTTGATACAAATGTCCAGCATTCGGGGAAATAACTTTTTCGACGATGATTAAGGATTGACATTTTTTTCTACTCTCGCATTGTTCCTCGGAGTGGTAGTGGATAAGCGTGAACAAAAAGTACTAATGCTCGGTGGTCTCATAAAGATAATCTTATCAAGAATGCGAATTAAGGTCCCCAATAAAATTCATGAAATGCAGAAATGAATTTGGATAACAAATTAGAGCGGTATAAGAGTTTAACTGTAAAAGATAGAAACGGTCGTGTTTTACTACGAGACGTCACCACCAAAAAGTTCAGCAAATTGAGTCTCCTAGAGAACTGCTGAATTGAATGGAACCGTGAATTCGACTCGTTCGGAAATGTCACGAGTCCGCGGTAAAAAGTGAAAATTCACGAGTCAAAGAGCAAGAATGCGGTTAGCAAGAGAATTGGTATCCGGAGCAAAGCAGTTGTGCAAGCACAACCCTATTTGTCTCATTGACAATTTCCATGAGACCGAGTACGAAGACGAAGTACAGGAGCGCAGCTTGCGGGTCGCAGGCGGAGCTTAATTCAGTAAACAGTTTCATCGTTGCCCATTACCGTGAACCGTGCTAATGCAAAACAAATATTTAAGACGTACTTAACTTGACAAATTGTTTTGTCATGTGCCACGAATGTTTCTGTAATTGCACTGTCTGCCCAGTTACCAACCGCATCTACTTCGGCTTGATTTATTCATAGCTCAGCATCGACCAATCCCATCAAAATTTTTCTGACAACATTCAGATATGTTAGAAGTAAAAAATGTAAAAAAATATAATAATTTAATTTGTCGTTGGAATTTTTTAGATTCATTTTTATCTTATTCTTATTAATCTACAATTCTTTTCCCATTTGAGTTCAAAAATCGAAATTTCATAGATATATTAATACGACTGTATTTCTGCTACCCTTGTCGCATCCCTCACGTATAGTGCGAGTGCATCAGAGGGTACAGCTTAAGGGTGTTGACATAATGCCCAAATGGAGAGTCAAATTAATTGGGCGCTAATCGCCAGCAGTGTCGAGTCACCGTCGAGTATCTACATAAATTGGTCTTAGCACTTTGATACATTATAGGTGCATGATACAGCAAGCAATTAGTACTATGCGTCTCGTTGCAATTAGTACATGCATCTTGCGAATTAGGCTCTTAAGATCAATGTAGAGTCAATATCAAAGACTAAAGACTATGAATATTCTATTTCCATTCTTGAAATTTCTTTCCCAGCTACATATCATCGATTAATATGAACTATCACGAATTTCGCAAATTCCTTCTCCAAGTGTCCTTAATATTTCTAATGGAGGAGCATTAGTTACGCGAAGTTACATTCTAAGAGTAAATTCCTGGTGAACATGCTGACAGTATTTGACATAGCTTCGTGACCGTTTGAAGTATTTACTTCAAAGGGACAACTGCAAATGTCTAACAAGCCAAGAAATTACTGTTGCCAGATTCTGTAACACAGCTACCAGTAATGAGAACAAATGAGTTCTGAGGGTTTTTGTTTATGCAAAATTCAGGAATTCAAGGTGCTAGAAACAATTACGTCGTTGTTGTGACCTTAACCGGAGACGTACAAATGTCACCGAACCGTCACGCCAGTTATCTATCTATACGTATACGTGTAGATGTCTAGATATAGCAAGACGCCTGTAAGTCTGCCAAATTCACGACGTATCTATCAACACAGAGATCCTCGTAACACGATGACAATGCCAATAAGCGAGTCTCACACTGGAGTAGGTCAGGGCACACCGATTTTGACTGGTGGTTCATTGACCCCTTACTGTTTCTAGTTTTTATTCAGTTCTATTGAGCTCAATTTTATTCAGTAATTTTATTCCAATCAATATTCATTTAATTTATTACTCTAATTTTTCACGTTCTTGATTTTTATGAACAGCGTAACCACTGTACTTTTCTTCAGTTTTTCTTGGCCCTCTTTAAAGATTAACGAGCAGTTGCAAAGTAACAAGTATGAAATTACTACAAGTTAAATTGTATATTGGAAAATAGAATAAGAAATTTAATGGGGAACTTGAGTAGATAATAATTATTATTTTTCTAAGAGAATTCTGTAAGAGTAATAAATCTCAAGCCGGGTTATACTATTATTACAGGAGAGTAATTATCCGTAAGAATTTGTCTAACAATGAACTAACTGCACGAACATTAAACTGTATATTACATGGAAGACACGTTCTATTAATAACCGAACCTTCCAACAATGCTGGTCCCCCAAATCCATATAGTTAAGTAGTGCAGTACGTGCCTATTTAGCAGAGTCGGCATAGTTTCTCGGAAAAGGAATCGGCGGTTTCGCGGTGCACCGTAAATTTTCGTAGTAAACAGAGTATGCGCGGCTTACCAAGAATACATTCTACGGGAAAGAGCCAACCCTAGTGCGTCGTTATCATCGCGAGGATGGTTCGTTCGCGTATAACTGCTTCGCGAAGATCTTGCCTATAAGATTTCACGGCAGCGCGTTCCATCGAGCCATACGACATACCTCTAAAACCATGAAACACGATACTAGCTCGGTATCATGGGCTATCGAAGCATTTCCCTCGATACCTTCGATCTATCTTACGAATTCTCTTCTACTTCTACTTCTGCTTCTACGAGAATATACAAATATTGAACCAGTCGAAAAGTTTGGTCAGAATCTTTCGAAATGGAAAATGTTCATTTTTAATATAATCTACTCTACACAATAATTTTAGTTTATAATTTCTTGGTAAAGTATATATACTTCAAGTTATATTAATACTCGAATAGGAATAATATTGATAAGGATAAGAAATAATATTTAGTTTTAAATGTAGTAGAAGAAATTTCTTTGCAAAAAGTTTAACATTACTTTGGTCGAACTAATAAAAGCTTTCAATGTATCCGACGCTTCGCGAAGGTTGTAGTTCAGAGTCTTTTTTGGATAAGAACAGTGTTTACATTAGCCGTGGAACGGTGGAAGGAAAGAAGCAAGTGGATATTATTCGTGTCCTTGTGGGGGTAAGTAGCTTGGCCAGGGCTAAATCGGTTGGTCGTTAAGCTCTAAAGTTTCCTGGGATACTTATCAGGTTGGAATACCGTGGGAAAGGGAGGATAGCGAAGGGTAGTAGCCCGCCGGGGAAACCATTTCGATTAGTATTAAAGTAGTCACCGTAGGCAAATGTAACTTCGACTACTTTACCCTGCTTTTTATGTTCGGCATTAACCCAAAAATGATGGAACACTGATCCAAAATGCAACTCACGTCGAACTAGTGATGTAGCGCATAAAAATTTGCAAGTTTCTTATGAGTTTGCATGGAAATATTCCAAAGAGCTATTCTTCGGAAATGATTGATCCCTTACACGGATAAAAGCATTTTCCGTAGATATAATCAAGGGAAATACCGTTGAGTGCGAACCGACTTAAGGCAGTTACGTGACAAATGGTCATTCTTCTTACGTATGCATCGATTTCCTAATACTCTTATCCACTTCTCTTTACCGTTATACAGCCATAAAAAGCAATGTTTATGGAATTGGTTCATCCGAATACCAATTCCCTCTATCTACGAACGACCACGATCTAACAATAAGTAGAATAATTATTTCGAGTTGCTCTGCTTCATTGAGAGTGCGTGAAAAAAAAAATTAGAGAAAAGTCATCATTAGAAGGTATGTATGAACTGTTAGAGAAAAGAGGTGTTTTCTAGCTAGACATGCTTTTGCTAAAATGGCTCGCAATTGGAAATGATCTGGATCGAGCCATAGAAGCGTAACGGTGCCGAGGAGCTCCCTTGGAACACTGGATATGTCGAGGATCCGCTCACCACGACTCATCCCTACCTTTTTCCACCACCACAAAACTATCCTCGTGTCTCTAACCCCCTCTTTTTCCGCTATTTCCCGCTGCATCGTACTCATCCCCCTTCGTTCTTCCACGTTCCATCCTCTCTCAACTTTTCCCTCTCTCTTTTTCCCTCTCCCCCTTTCTCTCACACCAATCCAGATCCTTTTCTTCTTCACTTTATTCCGTCCCACTCTTACCCTCTAGTGCATCTTTTTTATCCCTTTCATTTTCCACCCCTGACCCTGTCGCCCCTTGGAAGGTCTCATTTCTCTCCATCTCTATCTCCACCCCCTCGCCTATAATATATCCATCGCTCTTTCTCACTCCTTCACGTTTCTTCCTCTCTCTTTCTCTTTCGAATCTTCAAATTCTTCCTGATATTCTCTCTAGCAGCTGGCCTCCCTCCCCTGTGCGGAAGAGTTCTCTATCCTTATCCATTGCATCCCGGCCTCCTTACCCCTTTTACGGTCCAACTCGCGATTGCTCTCTTCTTCCGATACTCGTCCGTTCCTCTTCTATCCTTCTGGCTGCCCCTCGCGTTCCAGCGCGCCCTGCTCCGCCAGATCGATAGAGCGGAGTCTGCGTCTCCGTGATCCTGCCACGCCGCCGACGTCCCCACATACACCGCTGCCACCGCCGCCGCCACCTTATTATCGTTCGCTGCATCCAACCCTCCGGCTCGCATGTTACCCGGATACAGGTCCTTTTCGCTGTGCTACCTGCCACCGACCCCGTATTTGGTTCCTTCTCTTTCTCACGGAAAACGATCTAGCAAAATTCCATCTCCGAGAATTTGGAACCCAGCGAAAGATTTGGCTGATGAATGTAGCATAGTAGTACATAGTTGCATTACTAGTACACATAGATGTATGCATTAGTCTTCTTCCAGTGATACTGCTCGATGAATCGTACTGGGATATTGTTGGTAATCACGTGAATGTCTAATCTATTTCCTGGAGTGCTGTTGTTAGAATCGTAAGGTAAGGGAGGACTTTTGTAATGAATTGTAGCGTTGAGTGAGTATCTCGAGATATACATGATCAAGGGGATATCTTGAGGTTTAATCAACTTGAGAAAGTTACCATCAGATCTGTAATCTTGGAAATTTAACTTCGCATTTCGCGAAGTGTATTTACACTTTTGATAGAAAGTATCGGAGTGAGTTTTATTTTTTTTTTTTATTATTTGTATCAATACAGGGAAACTTCATTTACCCCGTTGATCCTGGGAAAGTTGGCGAGTTTCGATTCGCTGGCTCGCCCCAGAAAGCCAGCGGCGGTATTACCGAGTTGTCCTTGATTCACTTTATGTGGAAACAAACTCCGCAAGTTCGCGAGGCGATAAGTACGGTGTACCCTCAGGAGGCATGTTCCGCGAATGTTACATAGCGCGAGGAGAATGCGAGAGTAGCTAACATGGGAATAAGAGTCGTAGCTCGAAATTGTATGACATTTGTTCGGGAGATCGCTGATGAGTACTAATTACTCGCATGCTCCAGCTTCTCCTATTAAGAACAAATTACACAGAGTTTGAAATAGCGAATTCAAATAAATCCTCTGTTGCGGAAATAGCATGTGGAAAATCTCAGCTTTATGGAAACATCAATTTGACGGAATAGGTCGAGTACTGGAAAGCACTGATTTCAGTGATGAAGGGCTTGAAAAGTGGAAATGACATCCGACACGAAAGAACATAAGTTGTTTGCCGAAGATACTTCTCGCCAATCAGGGTTATTAAGATACCCTTGATTGATGCACCATCGGATGAGTTATCGATCTTCTTGAAAAGAAGATTGAGTTTGATGGCATCGCGAAAACGAGATTTCCAAAGACTTGGATACCAGTTGAATCATTCCACCCTGGTTTATATAAAACTTCTACTTTCTCTACAAACAAACCATTTTACCAATCCACAACACTTTTCACCAATTACCTTTTTCAAAGGCACACACACACACACACAGAGTTCTAACAAAAATACCAAGAACAATTTCCTGGTTCCCAAAGTTCTAATACAGTTTTCAACACTCTTTCTATGGTATTGAAGTCCAGAGTATATTTATCTCTAAAGCTTTCCTTTCTATTATTTAGTTTCTCTTTAAAGTCGCTCGGTTTAGATGTAATACCTTTAAAAGGACACGAAGGAATTCAATGGCACATTATTTCAGGGAGACTTCCGGTAAAACGGTCGGCATCCTTAATGACAGTGTTATTAGCGTATCCAATTATTGCGGCGAGGTGGTTCGCTGTTAAACTCGCTTAAATCCCCAGAGAGAGAGAGAGAGAGAGAGACGAGAGGGGGGAGAGAAGGAGGGTTGATCATCGGCTGAAAACTTAATTGTAGCTGCCTAATACCGAAACGGGAGCACACCCGTCGATCGAAAGGCCGAGAGAAACGGAGAGGGCTTGGGATTAGAGTTATTGCCTCGAGTTTGGAGATGTAATTTCGTCGGCTATTTCGATATCTCCTCGAAGACCTAATACCTATCTTGTAGAAATACTAGCTTCAAACCTATTCGACAATTTTGACGATTATAGAATAATAAGCTCAGGAAACTTTCTACCAGAATTTATACAGGTACTTGACAGAAAACAAAGATCTTTTTCGCACATTTTTATTCGAAGAAAATTGCTTACGTCTTTCGGCGATATTAGGTCAGTGCAGTCAGCACGGTTGGCACGAATAGAATTAATGGAAAGTAAACCGGCAAGAAAAAAAAAAAAAGAGAATTCCACGTCAACCAGAGCAAGGTATCTCTTTTTTCGTATGATACTTCCTCACGGTTCTGTATCTTGTTAAGCGCTGCACGCTGGAGTCCAGTAATTGGATGCTATTGAATTGACTTTAATTCCTACAATTCTTCTTCGCCAGTTTGAAACAGGATTTTATATCGCTATTCCGAAAGAGAAGTATTACTATTGGTAACGTGTGTTAGTTGTACTTCCCACCGTGATGATCAAGTTCGAAACAAAAGCAAGAGCTATTTTTAAAAATTGTCAATTATTCAATTATCGTTAGTCGTTCGATATACGATATTAATGAAGTTTCGTATTCTCCGTTCTAATCGATTAAAACATCGGTTTTGTTGTAAACTGAACCAATTTATTAATTAAATCGATTGTTGAACACAGCATTTAACACCACCAATGTTAAACCCAGATTCAGCCCGTCAGATTAGCACGACAGTATAGACACATTTGGGCTGAGATTGAATCTAATCAGATATTGGTGTCTAATTAGAACAACCAAAATTTACATTGAACTATAATTTGTCCATTCTATCGATTCAATGGAGAATACTATGATTTTGTAATTCAAATAGATTTTCTGTAGAGCTTTTTTTTTAGAATAGAATTCTAATTTTAATACTGAATTATTTAATTGAAAAAGGACCTTGTGAATGCAGATACGAGGACGGAATTTTCAAATTGGCCCAACGTCATCGCAATCGACATAACCATTATTCACAATGCGCACGTCCAAGTTCTCGAATTATCCTATTATATTCCCAAAATTTCTGTACTCGTCGTGGCTCGAATGAGAGCGAGCTATAATATATCTTCGCGACCTTGTCCACCTGGATCTCCCGTTTTTCACGACGGCCCGATAAATTCCTATTAAACATTGCGTAACACTACGGATATATCCATATGCGGTGCGATTTCGCGAATTCCCTACAGTGCTTTGCGTTTGCCAAAGCCATTTCCATTTGGTTAAACGATATCTTGTAAAATGCTGATATTCTTGAAATTATAAAATTTAAATTACACTTTTAATTGCAGTTTTAATTGGAGATAGTAAATCGTGTTCTCATCCTGTAATTACACTACGCACTTTGAAACGACTTTTACTTATCAACCGGATCTTCAGCTAAATGTTACCTATATGTATTATATCTAAGCAATTGGATATCGTTCGAGGTTCAACGTGAAATTAGACAGATGGTTACAATCCCTGGCACAATAAGATAAGTATTAGATTTTATAAATTCGATATCAGAAAATCAATACTACCATCCAATGCGTATCCTATCGTATTAAGAATCACAATCATCTTTCGTAACATTCCCAATGATACACCCTACTTTTTTCCGCTTATCGAACCCTTTTCAATTCGACTTCAAATCCTAGCTTATCGCAAGTGTATAAATAAGCTTCATTAAATCGAACATTTCTCAAATATTTATAAGCTGTCCAATACAGACCAGCACGCATGGTTTCTATCAAAAAACCTGTTGACTCTTTTTTTATTAATGCAGAGTTCTTTATTTCCATCCCTTCTCCCATAAATTATTCTCTCAAGGGCTTCCACGTCAAAGCCCACGGGCGCCACGAATGCCAGCGCAATAAAAAATCATCCTGAAAGTAGTTTTTGGAAAAACTTTCGTACCATTCGTCTTTCCTTCACTTTCAGAGTGCAGAGAATTAAGACTGGACTTTGGGGAATAGCACAGGTTAAATACGTGTATGCATTCTTATTGGACATTGCTCTTCATGACGAGTTCTAGCGCTGTGTAATTAGTTAGTCATTCTAATGGGCTAATAAATTATTATTTCCGTACAGAGGGACCGGTTTACAGTGACGGACAGGTACATTGTGGAATAGAATTTCACGCTAACATTGTCACTCCGTGTGGGCCGAGCTAAATTTCCGTAATTTTTGCTCTTAATTAGTGGAATAGCGCGGTTGGCGCGACCCGCTGCTCTCGTTTTGCAGAGAAATCCTCTTAAATTGCGTGACATCAACCTGACGCGGTACGAGTGAAATCAAATTTCGAGTTGAGGCTTAAAGACTGTAACTTTCAATGATCTCGATAATTCTTTATCGCGAAATACCATTATCTTTGATAACAAGATATTCGCTAATCATCCTGCGAGTTTTGCTATTTTGCCTAATTTTTACGGATGAAATCTGCTACAATGATTTTTACGAAAAATTCATCGATTGTAGATTTTTCGAAATCTGATCTGTTTGGAGATAGGAAAATAAGGATAAAAGTGTTGTGTGGGTCTTGTTCTGCAAGCAATCGCGACAACATGTTTCCCGGCGAATTCGTTTCTCGTTAACAGGACGTTTAACTCAAATGGAAGCGAAATGGGACTGGTTCAAAGAAGACGGCTATAGACGCGAAAGAGGGTGTTGGATACGTGTGTACGAACGGATAAAAAAGATATTAATTGACGCCGTCATGGGAGCAGTCGGAGATCGAGCGGCGGGCAATTATTGATGATCGATTACTCAACGGCGCGCAGTGAAACACGCCATGCTACCAGTCCTTTATAAGCCAACATCGACACCGCAGCCTATTTCTGCTGTGACCATTATGGATTTTGACCAAATGAAAATTCCCTTTTTAGCTGACACTCTTAATGTGCCAAGCCAATAACTCAATACATACATCTATGTTCTATGACGTAAAATGGAATTAAGATCGAGTAGACATTTAAAAAATGCAATTATACATTTTGACAGAATGTTTGCGAATAAAATGTCGTTGATAATATGAATTAAAGAAAGAATTATTTCTTCTGAAAAATATAGTAGACTTATTGATTGAAGAAAGTAGCATTTAATAATAAGTAGTTACTGGAATTAATTTCTCATGCTACATAGAACGTGGTATTAAGGTATAAATGAGCGTGCATTTGATCCCTCATTTTAGAGGCAAGTGACATCAAATTGCACCAGCAGAATATTGAGCCGAAATATGAAACGACAGATCGCAGCGCGTTTCCATGCACCGTACCATCGTGAATAATCGTCACGGCAAAAGGAAACGTTTAATATTGATGTTTCCACGTGGTGCACCGTATAAACCGATAATGAAACCGAGCCGCAGGTTTCGTTGGTGGAGCACGTCACGTCATTCTATCGCTAAATGGGAAAAGTGCCACCCACGTGAATAATCCCAAAATATACGTATGTGTGTCACATGGAATAATGCTAAAATGCTCTTTGCAAAAATTCCAATATTATAGTTTGCCAGTAAATACCGATCAATTGATAATCTTTAATGATCAATCAATTTTCGATCCTCCTTTAGATATTTTATTAAGTTAGATACTATCCGTTGCAATTATTCGATGCTCAAGTTTAATGACGGACGATTTAAAACAATTCTTGAGAGTAATTAAAATCAGGGAACAATACTCTCAGCAGATTAAACGATAATGAACCTTCGAAGCCCAGATTCCGCAAAGTTTTCCTCGCTTGAAAAAAGAACGGAGTATGCAGAAATGCAAATGCGACGAGGATGATAGAGTGTAGTGGTAGGAAGGAGTCGATGAGACTCGACTCGATCGATGTCCGATCGTCATTAAAGGTTTAGGTCAGCACAGAGAGACACTGAGGATGAGAAGAGAGAGGAAGGGGAATGTTAGTGTACACACGACCAGAGAATATAGAGGGTTAACGTTGCCCAATGCAGAATGCACTGGTGCATTAAGCGGAGCAGTCTCACTGATTAACACTGCAGTCGCCAGGGAAATCGATGATAGCAGAAAATCAACGTATTTCCGAAACACTTTAATGAAAAGTTCAAGTATCAATTGAATATTAAATTTTGGAAGAGATTCAGAAATTCTTTCTCAACATCGGATTTTCTATGGATTCGAGTACATACTCGTATTAATCCAGCCAATTGAAAATCTCGAGTCTGAGAATGTTCAGTGCGAGTAATAAAGATATTAGTCTCTCGAGTTTAAGCTTCGAGAGTCAAGTTGTTCCGACTTCTCGGGACAGACTTAAGCTCGAAGCTTAAATAAGTGCTAAGGCGTTTAAAGATTTCAGGAGCCTAATATCTATGCCGAAGCCACCTAAAGCAGTCGATCCAGCTTAAACAGTTAGAAAGGTATGTCTGCAGAAGTCAATCGCGATAGTCTGGCATTGCAACTCACAAATGTAAGCCATACAATCTTTCTAATCGTCAAACGCGGATGGCATATGACTGATGTCCACACAGACTATGTATTGGCAAATATAGACTTCCAGAAGGGGACTTGAAAGATTTCTTCATTTCTCTTTTTCTCCAAATTAACCAGGATTTAACAATTCTTTATCTTTCAAGAAAATTATTATTCGTACTCTTTTTGCGCTGTTTTCAACCTTAAAAACTAAGATACTTAGAAAACAATATTATTAAATTCTTATTGTCAAATGAATATTAAAAAATCGCGTAAAAGATTCAATATTGTCCGGTGTACGAATTTTCTAGCAATCTCAATGGATATATCGTCAATCTCAAGGATGTTCTTATGTAATCAACGACTGGAGCGATCTCGTTTCCCCGTGGTCCTAACTAGTTAGCGAATCGATTATTGATTCTCGTTTAGGCGTCCTGCCGTTCTGCACGGACAGGTTCTGCATTCGTCTTGGTTGCTATTGCGAATGGTAAAAGGCGCCAAGCGAATGCGCTTTTCGATTGCGGACGATGGATAAGCCAGTAGCAAGTCACGTGCACGTCGAACGTGTACCTTGAACAATTTAAATGCACCGTCGGTGAATTGTGCACCAGTGAATATTAACCCTCTTAAAGTCGATTTTACATCGGTGTTCGGCATCGCCTCTTTTACCTCCCTGCAGCCGCTTCGAAGCGCGTGATTGCCCCCTCGACAATAAACTTTCTTGACAATTGAAGCGTCCCAGCATCCTTCTGGAATTGGAACGGGAATAATAAGACGCACCGTGGACGGAATTCAGCCAATAAATACCAGAGTAAACTCCGCGAATTACTAATTCCACCGAGAAATTAGCGATAATTAATGTATGATGGAAATCGAGAGACGAGCCATTGTAAGATGGACTGTGAGAAGAATGATATGAAATTGAGCGTACTGAGCTTGAATAAAGTGGTAAGTAAAGAGAAAGTTTCGTTTGCCGGACTTGGAAAAGTTAACTCAAAGATCGCGAGACAATAGCCGCGCTTCGACTTTGACAGTGTAATTCTAGCATTGTTTTGCTTATCCCTGAGCTTGCGAACGAGCCTGAAATTCCTAAAGGGTGGCGCTGGAAATTCGAAGACTGCCCTGGAAACTGGTTACTCCTCATCTCACCCTTGTTTCATCTTACCCTATCGCGATGTTTCTTCCATCGGTTCTTGGCTTCTGCTCGATACCGAGCATCAACTCGAAAACTTGGCATCTGGGTCGCGCAAGCAAATCCGAAGCCATCGTGGTCTCACCACGAAGATACCACCGGGAAGTTCCGAGTCGACGATCTTTGACTTCGGGATAGTTCGCAATGGATTCCACGAGGTAAGTAGTAGTTGAAAAAGTTCCTTTTCCTCGCAGTGCGCTCTTCGAATCGTGAGTGCAAAGCGAGAGAGGTAATAAACTCGAATTCCAAAAGCAAGTGAATAGTGAGCAGGAACCGAAGAGACAACAGTGGAAAATAGTTTGCACGTGTAGAAACGTTGTGGAGAATGATGCTACAGGATTTCCAGGGAGATTCTCTTGAAACGAGACAGTGCTAATTTTCAAGAAGGACTAGAAGGACACTAGACAGTCAGGACTTAAAGTATGCCTCTGTCCAAGTTGCAAACATGTCTCTACCTTCCCACAAGCCCCGTGCATTTGGAACGTCTCGCGAAGCAGTTGAAAGTTATTCCTTATCCGGATCGCAAAGCTCGAAATCGCTCGAATCTCGGACAAACGTCCCAGTGGCGTGGCGTGGCCACTGTGGATCCATTGCGAAATTCAGGGCAAACCGAGGCTCATGAACGAAAAACCGGGAATATTTTCAACCCAACAGGGGTTATTCGAAGTCGGGAATTTCAGAAAAGTTTCGAAATGTTGGGAATACACGGAGGATCCTTGGCAACGTACCATCATATGTTTTTGCAACCCTGGGTTCTCTCAGTGCACCCATCAGAATCTCACTAAAAATTTTAAACAATATTTATTTTATTCAGAACCCTTTTAGCATAAAGTCAAATATCTTCCTAAAATACACCCTGTTAGAAGAAGGAAAGGTTTGAAATACAAATACATGGTTTGACAATGGTTCTGAATTTTTCAAAGAAAATCAAATGAGAATTTTGAATTTTCTTTTTTTTGCACTGTTGTGTAATGTGTGAATGGGAAAATTGAAATTGCGATATTAATGAAACGAGAATATTAAAGGAAATGCTTGGAGGTAGCCTAATTGCAAGAATGGTATTGACGTTACTGAGACGCCAGAGGCCTATACACGAGGTACGGTACGCAGAGTGGAGGCTTGGGTCAATCAGGTCGGCCCGCGATTCAGCTGCGGCCGAATATGTGGCGCGCATAATGCATACATCCTGCAGTTAGAGGTTTGAGCAAACTATGCAAACCAGGATAGAATCGGGCAGCCTCCCTAATTTAATCCTGTCTATTGGCTAAACTGGGAGAGAGAGAGATTCTCAGAAGCGAAGCCCGGTTACACGATGTAACAGTTCATCCGGAAAATAGTGTGCTCGCTATAATTTCACAGCCGTGGTCATTCTATTTTGTACGCATTTGACAGCCCACTGCGTGCATAATAGCATCGATCGCTACCTCGAGACACAGATTTATCGAATGGGACTTAGCCAGCCATGAATTTTCATTAAACGTAAATTTCGCGTGCTATACTGAATATGTAGTTGACATCCGGAGCTATAATGTTTTCCCTTTTCGACTGTACTTGGCTAACGGTGGGCTCGGCAGTCGCGATGCATAGGTCAAAGTGCAGGTAAATATTGATCTGTAAGAATGATACATCGCTCGCTAAGTATTCAGAATGAGCGTTCTATATGGAATCCACCTGGTGCTTCCAATAATAGTCTTGTTCTTTATCGTCCAAATACGAGATAAAATCCAATCAAAATAATATAACTATCATTATATGTTATATAAGTGTAAAACTTGAATCAAAAAACATCGAAATGTTAAAGATAATTACTTATTATTATTCGAAAGATAGAACTTTCAATAGATCGGCAAATGTAACTGCGAAGTAAGATAAGGTCGCAGGGTCAAGCTCATCTCCCAGAAGTGACAGCTAGCCCAGATAGTGAAAGATAGAGAAAGTTTAAGTGCACCCCTAACAACTCTCGTTTCACCGAGGGGTAAACCCGCTTGGTAGCAAAGCCCCTCTGATTTCTGAGCGTCGCGAGAATAGTAGGGCTAACGAGTAGCACCCTCGGGGCCCTATGCTTTAAGCTGGTATCCCTTCCGCGCTGGAAACGCTAACGATTCGCCATCAACACCCTGCGAAACAAAGCTCCGGATAGGAGAAGGAAACGGAGACAGAACGGGATAAAGACGAAAGTCAAGCTGCCATCAAACCAAGTACTGCATCCGTGGAATTTCACGAACACACTCCGAAGGACGGACCTCAAAACCACAATCCACACCTTGCTAAGATATGTCAGGCAAATCTCGAAGTACTTGGCCAAAGCTCAAGACAACTGTTTCTCTCGCACCGATTATGCTGTAATAATTACTCTGGAGCGTTTAGGCTCCCGATAGAATTTTGAGGGTGAAATTTGCGAATCTTATCTTTAGAGGGTGGAAGTTTGTGGTAAATTTCGTAACGCGACTGCTGTAGTCATTTGCGTAATCGGTGCTTCTATCGAATTTATTATGTAAGAATATTCTTAAAATTAGAATTTTAGTAGATATAGAAATTGTATAGTGCGAGATTGAATTTTTCATTGAATTTCAACGTCAAGTTGATCAGGGAAAAATTTGTTGAATGTAGTAGAAAAAAAATGGAATATATACAGTTGAGATTTATGAATAAGATTCACGATTGCCCTAGAAAAATCTCCGCACTCCTAACTCGAGTAGAGGGAATGATTGCAGGTGGCAAATTTGTGCAAATGTGTCTGGCAGAATATCCTGGACGCAGTGATTAAACGGAAAGTTGGCCGCGCTCCACTTAAACAGAAAAATGAACCTCCCTGTCGCCAGGAATTCGTCATCCGTGAAATGAAGGAGAAGAAGTTTAACACTTCGCTTCACGCGATGCATCATCCTCTTCACGGTCGCATCCTATTTTTTCACTCCTGCGGATAAAACCATAAAAATGACGGTTAGTATCCCTCTCGTTTTCTATTTTATCTTCTACTCGAGGGTTTTACTTTTCCCTTTCTCACAATCAGATATCAGAAACAGAGCTTTCGAATCACGAGAGGAAACGAAGTGTGACAGCGAAGAAAAGCTGATATCTCTTAAACTGACCGATGTCTTGCGTTTAATGAAAATTTCCTCGAGAACCATAATCCATCGAGAAACCCTGTCAGAACCGCGTTTTCCTGGGAAAAGGAGAAGAAGCTAAATCTAATTTTCGCGGTGCTAAGGACGCGATGCTCGAAGTAATTAAACTACCTTATCTCACTTTAGTTAAGGTGAACGTCGGGAGAAATAAATCAAGTGGAAAGCAAGACTTCCTTGGGATAACTGGAGAATTTAAAAGCTCCAGGATTCGTGGTAAATAAAGATGTTGGAAGATCGAGCGAGCGACCTTCTACAGAAATGTAACCTGCCATATACAAGTGCTTTCTATCTTTTATACGTACGATAAAGGGCAAGGTAAAACCACCGACTATATTTATACGACGGAATTTCCGTAAACGGAAAAGTAAATCTTGTTGGAACAATCGGATCCTCGAGATCAATCGAATTGTACCAATCAAACGGAACACGGCTAAGGAACAAACTAAACGAATATTTCAACAACGCGGAGATAAAGGGACCCGCTTCTGGCAGATTCGCTAAATCAACACCGCGAAAGCGACACAATGGATAAAACAAATATAAAGTACGATAAAAATATATATATATGTATTGTACATATCGAAACATTGTCTTTTCTTTTCGGATGAAAAATGGGAGCTGGAAAACTCTCAAGCGCTATTGGAAAAATGAAATAAACCTCACGCTTACCAGTGATCTTTTGTAAAGTTACCAGTACAGTTCTACTTTTCCAAGAGGAAATGTGTGTACAAAAGTAAAACGAAGGCGATAGAATGAATTCGTGAAACTGTAGGGTGCGAATACCGAACGAGGGAGTAAACAAAAAAAAAAAACAAAAGCTACAGGGATCATAAGCGACCAGAGGGTGAAAAGTACTTTCAACTTTCTTTAGAAGCACCAATAAGGGGAGTAAACGACCTTCTCGTTGGTTGCGAATCACGTAGAATACTGTTCGATCGATTGCTTCATTCGTTTAATCATTGACACTCTCCAGTTGAATCGAAACCAGTGATTCTATGTATGTATACGATGATCATCAAGCTCACATATATTTACAGATTCTCCAGTAAAATTCCAATGTTTCATGAGTTTAGTCAATACATTCCAGGATGATTAATTGGGAATAAATTGAGAAACGAATCGGCAGAATTAATAAGTTGGCAATCAGCCGGCGAAGTTATTATTCAACAGTGGTCGAGCGTGTAATCAGCAGAGTGTTATTGAGAAACTTGCCTCAATCCAAGGAAACTTTGTACCGGAGAGTTTCTTGGCCGATGCTTCGAAAAATATTGAAAAGGCGTTGGTCGAGGGCTTTCAACGAGGAACTTGCGATTAAGAGGTAGAAAAGTAAGAGGGAAATTGGATTTGAAGAATATCGTGGAGATTGCTGAAGGCTTGGCTCCTACTCTCGAATCAGTTTTTTGAAGTTTCTTTGGAGTCCTTCTCTGGATTCTAGATATATCGATATTATATCCTATCTTCGGCAATACACTATCGTAGGATCGTCGTCGACTGTATTCCCAACTGTGAAAGTAAATTTTGCGACTGGTTTCCGGTGATTCTTCACGCGACCCATCAATCGCTGTTCGAGTGGATTATTACCACTGGTCGAAGGAGGAGATTGGCTCGCAAGAGAAAACGGAGGACCAAGACTATTGTCACCAGGCGTGTCATTGAGATTGGTAGTAGTCATTTCAACACCAGTGTGAGGGTACAATGGGTAAGAGTCTCGAGAATCGGAGGACAGAGCAAAAAACACTACCACTCAATCGGAATTGCCGTGCATTGGCTACTGATTGGTTCAATTTATCAATTTGTTACCTCGTCTGGTGAAGAGTGCTATCGTGTTCAATCCGATTTTCCGCGGCGCACGGTACTCCGGATATTGCCAACATAATGGAAGAAGACTTGGTCCAAATTTCCACGAGTTTTTCCCTTACTCTTACTTCGCCAAGTTCAACGAAACCTTGACATCCTTCGGTTTAACTGCAACCCGACAACTTCTTCGAACTTCCCGAGCCAATCGTGACGAGATTACGAATACCCGGATTCGGCGACTTCTTTTCCCGACTGTTGGTGCGATGATAAGGGATCTACAAAAAGCTCTTACCAGTTAGGAAGAGAAACTTTTCCCTTACTCCTGGGACATAACGTGAATTTCAAAATATTCCAAACCAAAAGGGTAAGGCACAAAGAAGATGGTTCCGTTAATATTGGACCGTTCTATAAGAATGCCATCGAGAATAACCGAGACGCGTGTTTCCTTAAAAATGCATGGTCGCATTGAGGAACTGTAAAGTTAGACGGAACTGAATACATGCAAGAGGTAGTTTTCTGAAATATGTACGAGAGAACACCATCCGGATGCGAGTCTATCGTGAACATGCTGAAAGAACTCTTGTGAGGGAAGGCTGATGCTTCTAAATCCTTTGCGTCAATATTATTTATATACTCTATTTTATCTGGGAAAATTCGACTAACCATTTCCATATAATAAACCACTTTGTATTACTAAAGTTTCACATGATGGAAGAGGTGTTTATAAAATATTGGACTGTCAGAAAGTTATCCCTCGTATGACGTCAATTCTCGTCAATAATAATTTGCTCCCCCAAAACGCGCCCTTCTCTATAAAAAGTGCTATTAAATCGAGATATACATTATAAAACAATTAAAACACAATTCCAAAACACCGAAGTGATTTTTTGCAAAATCCAGCAGAGAACGAAGTACTTATCCTCGGAGCAACGCGGTCAGGGCAAAAGAAAAATGAAGATCGCAATGTTTGTCTTCTCGGCGAAAAAAAAATCCAAGTCGGCGGTAAGCCTATTAAAGAGCGTATCGAGGGTTGGTTGCGATTGGTTGCCTTCGTCGCGACACAAGGTCAAGAAAATCAATAGAACAGAGACAACGAGGTAACGATGCCGCGAAGCGACTCTATGTTAACAAGCTCCAACTGCGACTATTACTCCCCCACCCCTCCCTCCCCCCATCGCCAACCCCTTCGTCGAAGCTTATCGCACCCTTCCTGGCTTCCCTAAGGTCAGTGACAAACGCGAAATATGGATCAGAGTCTACGGACCGGTGCTCCTCGTTATCGCCAAGTAGAAACTTTGCCGATAGGAAAAGAGAAAAAGACAATTTTGACCTCCTTGGTGCACCTCGAAGAAGAGCCAAAATTCTTTGCTATCACCGCTCGCTGAATGAACTTGGATTATAAGGAACTTTCGAAATTGAGATTAAGACTGAATTCGACTGAATTTATCTTTTTACCGAACTTATTTATTAATGTACCGTTTGGCAAACTTTCAATGCAATCGAGTACAATCGCGAAATCTATTATTCAGGTAAGAATAATTAAACCGACTTTGCACCAACGAGAGAATGAAAGATACTCTTTTGGTATGACTGTTAATGTCACTTGGAAAGAACGAGTATCGTGCGGCTTATCGCATTTGACTAAAAACTTAATGATAGGAAAATATAATGGATCGGTAGAAGTTGCATGTAATAAGATTATCTTCATGGTCACGCGTGAGTGCTACCTTTTTAGAGTTATTAGATCGTTTTTATAAGACTCGGTGCAACTGTATTAGTGCAAATAATATTTTTTCTACTCTGCAACCTTTCACTCTCTTCACTTTCCAAGTGATAAGTGATATTCAACTTAAAATAGACTTTATATGCAATTTTCTCTATTTACATTAAGGGAGATATTAAAGTGCAAAGGGTTGAAATATAATTATGTGACTTATTCCGAATAGAGTTTTATCGAATTCGAATCGTTAATTTGTTAAGAAGCCTCAAAGTTGCAATTGACAAATGAGCGATTAGATAGTTCTGTGACAGTCAGTAGGAATGTTGTCCTCACTCGAGGGAGAGCTTGCCAAGTTCGACGAATATCAGAAACTCGTTTAAAGTCAGGACTGTCCCTTAATTCGCACATCGAGCTATTTCAGTGTCGATCGAAACTATTCCACCTCTCTGGAGCCACTTTCATCCCTCCAGTGGCACATTACTAACGATCGAATGGCTCGAAACTACACTCTCCTTGATAAGTAATTAGTCACCAATTGATGCAACTATCCTGTAAATTCCTTTTCTTATCTCAAAACTGATCTGAGTTTGTGTTATAGAGATGTTTTGGAATTAAATAGAAATTCCAAGAAAATTGAGAACCTCGGAAAATTATGAAACCAACTGGCATGAAGTCTGACGGTCGACAATTTGCATTTTTTCGATAAACGCATTTGAAATTGGGTAACTTTATCCCTAATTAATTCTTGGAACAACCAACTCGGCAGTGAGCAGCTGAGTGAAATTATCAGGTGGCAGCGGCTTTCAGGAATTGTACAAGCATAATGAAATTCCAACTTTCCATCGTATTTTATATTATGCACCTCTTGCAATGGGACTGTATTCGAGTCCAGCGAAACACTCGCGTTGTTAACTATATTGGCTGACAGTCGTGGCGAACGGAGGAATTAATTGAATTTAACCCTGCGCCATGTGCGTGTGCAGTAGAATATAATTAGAAATGAATCAGAGCTAAGCACGCTGTAATCTACTATGTGGGAGGCAAACTTTACCGATGAGTTTAGCATTTGCATACAAGTTTGTATTGCGAGATTGAATATATATAGTATCCGATGGATATATTCGGACTCTATAGTATTCTTCAATTTATATGTTTATACTTCTATTATCCATTTGCATCGGATAATAATGCATTTTGTCAATTTTATTTTCACCAATAATTTCATAAATGAATTTTGACTGATATTGAATACTGGATTAAATCGCCAGAGTCCATTTACTAGAAATACAATTAATCGAAAGAAGAACAGATGGTTCAAAATCGATTGCATTATTCAATTTTGCCCTAGATATTTCATTCTATTATTGAACTTCATTATTCCCTATATTAAGCTACACCATACCAGTAATTTAATTAACCACTCATGTAAACCAAGAGTTTAATTACGTTTTTCATTCGTTTCTGCAACACAGAAACTCAATGTTGTCCTTTTAAAAATAACCAGCCAGACGAGCAATTTGGCAAACAAACACATTATCGGAAATCGTACGATCTTCTGATACACAGCCGGTGAATTAATTAATTTCCGTTATGACGGTTAGCTGCAGGTGACATCATTCGCACATGGACAGTTGTTCCTGACGTTACTAACGCAACGTGGAATTGCATAATGACGCTGGAGACGAACTCGGAACAAGAGTTTCCATCCAGCATGAAAGAGAGAGATCTTCCATTACGGAATCCAAAGGGTGCGACTGAAAATTCCAGTGGGATTCGCGCTGTCGGATTTCCATTTTTATTCACTGTATTACAATCAACTGACTGCCAAAGTATGCTGACACAGAGGCCAGACGACACAGGGGGAGTCCTAGAGAACGAAATGGAAATTTGTGCTTACCGAACTGGAAGCGTTGTGCCAGAAATCGATTGTTCGAATTTTGCATCTATTCTCGAGAATGTTACTTCCTTTTTCCCTCTTTAATTAAAATTAATGATTCTATGTTAGTGTGTGAGTTTTATCGGTGCAATTCACTCTATTGTTTCGCTTCTTTCATATTCGATTCTCATTGTTCCTCTTGATTGTCTTTCTAATTAACTCTATTTGTCAATTTTCCATATTCTCATCTTATCTACTATAATTGCCAATCGTTGTTATACACTATACTCTTATAATTTTAGTGTAATTTGCAGTTGTACTGTTCGTTTAGTCAATTTTATTGCAAAGACAGTAACTTTGATCAGGTAAATGGAGAGACAGAGCAAAAAAGGTGGGAGTCGAAAACCCTGTCGAGGTAAATGTGGTGCTTCGAGTCTGATTTCCTCGTTTTGAGTGCAGAGACCTTAATGAATTAATACCATCGATGTTGCGCAACCGAGTAAGTCCGATAATACCTATGTAACATGATTGGAAATTAATTAGACGCAGCTGGAAATGGTGTCTACGAAGGTTTCAGTTCTTCCGCCGGAAACGCTGAATTACAGAATTATGCAATGTAGAAGTCTCGTAGCTTTGTACGAACAAGTACGGCGCTTACATCACAGTCTTACATTAATTACACTTCAGTGCCTTATTCATTTCTCCTTTTTCTACTAACTAACAATAAGTTGGAAGACACTCGGCTTTGGCATTTGCGTCGATACCAGCAAACTAATAATAATAGTTATAAAACTAGTCAAATATTTTATTTTACGACAGAGATGATCCCCCCCTCCTGACAAAGAGAATACACGATGATTCGTGAAAGAGATTAAAAGACAGAAGACAAACGATAAAATTCAATTCTACGGATAGAATAGCAAATCCATCAGAATCACAAACATCTCGCATCGCCAGGTATCCATTCGACGAAGAAGAAGAAAAAGAAGAGAAATAAAAAGTGAAGGGGCTACGAAGATAATGCCTATGTATCTTTGCCTGTCTCGAATCTCTCCGGAAAAGGAGTTCGCGGCAATGTCCTCGACCCGGTTTACAAGACGGCGCTGGCAAAGTAAACTAAATTTAAAGTAATTTCATTATCTCGCCCCAGGTTCTCGATCGACGGCCTCTTCGCCAGCGAAGACGTCGTCGACTTTAAGTATCCCCCAGTGGGAGCGAGCTCTCGGATATTCATTAATCGACACTGCAATTAGCCTCATCGACTGCCGCCGTGCCCATTGGAGTAACTGCCACTTTTTCTAGTCGATCGCCAACCCTACTGGAGGATGATCGACCTCCTGCAAGAACTATTCGCGAATAACAAATCATTTTATTCCGTAACTCGCTAAACAACAGATAAAAAAATGTTTAAAGCGCTGATATATAATTCTCAATGACTCTGTGTTTTCTGAAGATACAAAGAATCAAAAGAGCGTTGAGAGAAACATATTGCATGGAAGCGCAGCAAGAGTTATCCAAATACAGAAGAGATCGTCCGGGGAAAAAATATACGAGAAAAATACTCGAATATGAAGAGACTGACCCTCGACTAGACTACTTGCACAGATATTCCAATAAAATCTGCTACACCAATAGCTCCGGGTGAGCGACTATAAGTGTACCAAATAGCGTAACGAAAACAAAAGAAAGTATATGTAAAAGGGAATATCGAAGTGAATAACAGATATAAACTCTCTTTCTGCTTTACACGGTTACGATGAAATTCTACGAAAGCAAAGTACGTATAGTGGGATATAGAAAGAGAATTTAGTATTTAATTTCAATAGTATCTGTCAGGTGTCGGTTCGTGTCTACTAGAAGTTTTCTTTAAGATTTCTCGTGTATCCCTCACAGACCTTTGATCGCGATCAAAGCGTGAAAAAAGTGACACTCCGTGCAAGGACTTTTGCCAACGAGTTATTTATCCGAACCTGACAAAAGGGCTCTTCCCATTTCACTGAAAAAGCAGCAGAAGCAGTAGCAGTAGTAGCATGTAGCAGTAGCCAAGCAGCCAGTAGCTAGCACTCCGGAACCCACTACCGCGGATTCAAATGACGTCAGATGTTGATGACGAACATTAAAAGAGACTCCGAAGACAATCGGAATAAAAGACTCGCGTGACGCAGATATCTACCCCTCGCGGCTATAGAGTGATATAGAGTCGCGGGGTGAAGTGGGGTGTTCTGAAAAAAAAAAAACAGAGCAAACAGTGCGAGGGCCACGAGATTCGTATTCGCAAGAATTAATTTCGCGAGTGAAAGATAGAAGAAGAGAAGTGAAGAGATATTGCTACTACGTTGTGGACAGGTGGAGCCGGAAGACGCGAAGCAAGCGAGCGCATAATGGAAGTGCAAGGTTGAACGCTAGGCGTATGCTCGATTTAGAAAACCTTGGCAGCGAACCGAGCCTCCTAATGGGGCTTCATAAATCACTTTAGCGCACTCGCACCCTTACGATCTCTCTACCTCTTAAACCCTCGAAACCTTGTCATGGTATTTGCAAGCAGCAGCTCGATGCACAGCTTAAGGGAAAATTCTTTATGGGAAACTTAAAACAAGTTTCTTTTAATTTCAAACGATCGAAATCATTCATCACGACATTCCTCTTTTCGACAATTTCATTTCAGACTATCAGACTTTCGTTAGACTTTTCTTACTGACGAAGGTCTTTAATTTTTACTTATTTCTTTTTTTTTTCACGAAAATAGTGCACACTGGTCGTTTTTGACGGGTTTTCGCCCTCTTTCGCTCACGACGTTTTGACAAATGGGCCATTACGGCTACGATGTAAGAATACTTTTCTCCTCGAGTCCTTCTACGAACTGCAGGGAAACCGAGAGCGGAACTAGCAAAGTCCCAAGCTAAGTCGATAATTACAGAGATTTAAGAGAATCTTGGAAAGTTTTCAAAAAGAAAGTTATGCAAGAGGGGTAGGCAGTAAAGAGAACTCAGCTCGAATCGGTAGAGGCGATGAACTTTTCAAGCCAAAACGAGGGCTGTGACCCGAAATGAGGGGACAGTGTCGAGTAATTACGAGTTAGAGGATTCCGCATTATATTTGGCAAAGCGACCGCTTGCTCGGTGGTCGGTGATCCTAGGTAGAGAAACTAACTGCGACAATAGTCTCGTTGACGGGGCTTGCCACTCAATTTCACCTTGTCTCTTACTCTTCAGAGCCTCCAGGTGCTTAATGAATCCAGCAATTAACGATAGCATTTCTCTTAATAGCAGACTTTTGAACTCGAACCACGATTTCTATTTCACAAACTGAATATCTATTTAATTTTCATTACGTTCCTTCTTAAATAAATGCTCACCGTTATTATATATTATTAATATTCAACGATATTCGAGTACCATTGACGCAAACGATTTTCACAAAGGATATCCCAATATCAGCGAGCTTCAATTCCAACGAAAAGCGATTTCATCGAAATTCCAGCTCAGCATTTTTCAGAATCAGCCACTACAGTTGTTTAAACGGAATGTAATGACAAAAAAAAATACGAATACCTCAGTATTGTGGAACATGGGAACCGAATGTTACAAATCGATTCTCGCCGACCAATTTTCGGAATAACTACAATTGTCGACCAGTTTTTATCCCGGGAAAATTGGGAAGAATGTTACAGCAACGAATTGCTACTTTGATTAACTTCGTGAAATAGCTTATAACAGCTTCGTGTATCACAATTTGCATGGGTATGTTTCATTTCGAACCATTGACATGGTTGACAATTCTGAATGTGTACACGTGTAGTATATTGAGGACGACACGAGACTCTTGACTATCATTCTCCATGGCTACTGTGCAATGGCACAGTCCAACTAAAACTTATTTTAGTGAACCGTGAATAATATTGAAAAAAAACGAAAAGAAAAAAAAACAGAGAAACTGCCGCGCAAAGCTGCCTAGTTCTTAACGAACGAGCTACTCGGAATCGCAGCCCCTGTTTTGAGCCCCGGTACTGCGACACGACGCTTCGAAAAGGCTGCCAGTGGCTGTTGAAAGCCGGGTCTCATTATGTCGTGGTTTCACAAACGTCACTTTCCACTCGTTGGTACAGACTGAAAACTAGGTTGTCGCGGCAACGTGCCGCGAAAGGTGCTTTTAACGTGAAAACAGTCAGGGTAAGGGATGATCAAGCTGATCATTAAGAATAGATTTTCTTCGAAACTAACATTTTATTCCGCAGAACTTAATTTTAACATAGTCCTTTTTTCTCTACTCTTTAAGGAAAGTAAAATAGAAATGACCAAAATTTTACTATATATTTAATTATGTATAAAATATTCCTCATTCTATACATATGGATATTTTTCGAATTTGAACCGAGAAAAATGAGTAGATCAACGATGCACTTATCCCTCTACCACTTTGTAATCGGGTCAACGGGATCTTCGGGTTCTGAAAATTTCTGAATACATGAATTCCAAAGTCTCATAAATTTCTATGCTGGTTTAGACTATATCTTTCACGAATATATGTCCGATATTGTATGAATCGATTAATATTGGCCACAATCTGGCGACCTCTCGGCACAGTCGACCACGCTCTCAAAATCTCGTTACGAGGAGGGCCGCGAGAACGACCAAAATCGAGGAAACAAGAAAACTCGTGGACCACCTATGCCAAAGAGAATCGTGGAAATGTCACTTTTTTTCTTCGGGACTCACGGGTAACTAGGTTACCAGAAAAAAGCAGTAGAGCTACCGCACGCGAATGGCAAAGGGAGGAAAAGAGTGACGAAAGTTGATTCTCGAAAAAAAAAAGCTTCGTTCCCCGTGAAAGTGTTTTTTTTTTCTAGAAGAGGAACCTTCGCAAGCTCCTTCGAATCCTACGACACATAAATCTCGGTTTTTCTCGGCACCGCTAACGAAGGGTTTCAACCCCTTTACTAACCGAGAGTACAGAGGACCTGGGGAAACGCGGTGATTTACGAGGGCGTTTCTCTGCTAAATTTCATAGGGTTTCATCCTATTGGCAATGACAATTAACCGATTGTTACGGTAATTCATCCGCACGAGTTCTCTGACAAATCGAATCATTAATAATCAACTAATTGCACTGTGATAAATTGTAAAGATGCTTTCGATTGTTATACGAGAATCTTGGATCGGTAAAGGTAAATTAAAATAGAGGGATATTCAATTTCAGAGAAGTAGAGCTAAAAAGTGAATAGAGTCTAAGATAGAAAAACAGAACTTTATGGTACTCTCCGAACCAACAAGAGGCTTAAAAGAAAGAAGGGAATTTAAGTTTCCAGCTTCGGGAAGAAATCGCGAAAACAAACGGAGAACGGTGGTACAATGGGGACCCTATACGTTCCATTTAATAAAAAGAACTGCAAAGGAGCTTGCCTCGGTCTGTCTTCTTCTACGACCCCATCTACTTAACTCCAACCATTTTCATTTTATACCTTCGCTCAAATATTCCAAAGTTCCCGTCCTACATCTACCAAAGCAACAACTCTTCCATCAGGAAGTTACCCATTAAAACATTACAATTGACCACGTAAAGAAATATTAATCACTTGGAAAATTATTTTACCAGTTCATAAGACCAGTCAAATAAAATTTCTCTGCTTCACAGAAATGTTAAATCTTCGTAAATGGAACAAGAAGAGCTAAAAATAAATTTCCTCCGGGTACTATTGGAAAATAATTCCCATTTGGCGATTGCAAGTGCGAGAAATGGATCCCATCGTTCACGCTCCCACGTTTGCTTTAAAACATAATATACGTCTATCAAGGGAGCTCATATAATGCTAATGCAGCAGTGGGTTTGAAATCTGTTACCAACGTTGCCTCTTTCTCTTTCTCCCTCTCACTTCTGTCTGTCCTCGATACTGGGTGCTTCAGAAATAGATGGTTCAATTTTGATATCATATTTTACCCTCCCTAAGGAAGGAAAGGGATGAAGTAAACATATACTCGGAAACTGTACCTTTCTTTTCCAAATGTCAGCACGTAGCATTGCAAGAACCACTGACATTTCGTCTACCGGAAATAAATAGTAAAAGCTACTTTAACATCGAAAGCAGCTTATATCAAAGTAAATCATTTTTTTCAAAGATTCAGTAATTATAACTTGCTTAAATAAACAGATATTAATTTTTATATGTGAATCATCTAATAAAACTCAATATTTGTTTCATAAAATATCCTGTGTGTTTGTATTACGGATATTCAATAAATTTTTGCTCTTTAACATATGCAATTTCTTGTTTATCATTTGGATATCATTGGAAACTTTTCCACACCGGGTTCTGATACAACCTGTACACCATGATACTTCTCGTATATCACATTATAAATATATAACAAGGAGAGTTAGTGGTGCATCATCGCGCGGATGCAATCGAGCGATGCTTGGTGCATAACAAAGGCCGATCACCGAGCGAATTGCAAGCCGACAACTCGACTGGAGCCTGGAGGAGCATCGTCAGGGATTAACTGTCGGCTGGCGTATCGTCCATTGTTCTACGTGTGCCAGTAGAGCAGCCATAAAGTGAGCGCGGAGTCTGCCAGGAGCGAACGATGCCCAGGTTTCAAGAAGTCAACGTGAAACAGGATTCTGACAAAAATAGTAAAACTTTACCTGCTACAAATTAACCCAAGCAACACGTGGCACGAAATATCTTCCATCAGAAATTTATGCAAATTACTTAATTTCCTGTTTCGTGGTAATTCTGATTTTCAGACGAATACGAAGTAGGAAAAAGATAAAGAAAGCTTGAGAATAATTGTTTTGGCTTTATACGAATATTTCTGGAAGGCGAAAGGTATTTGCATAATTAATTGTCGATTGAGTGAATGGTTATTGTTGGAAACCGATCACTACGATCAACGATAATATTGACGAATTCATTTGTAGCGAAGAAAAGTGACAGAGATCGACGTATAAAGTGAGAAGGTAACTGTTGGTAAAGGCTCTGCCGAACAAGCAATCGAATCGACGATGTGTATCGACTGTAAGATACCAAGGAGAAATAGCATAAATACCGAATCGATCACTTAATTACACGCAGCACTAACCCAATTTGCGGCGTAGCAGGGAACATCGCGAAATTTACGTCGCGAGGGCCGGCGAAATAATTGGATTATTGTGCGTGTAATTATGTGGAAGTAGTCGATCGTATATATATGTATACAGAATATCAGGAAATATAGGAAAATATCAGTGACGAGAAATAAATAAATATTTCCAAGTAGAAATCGCATAATTTAGATTAAGTGATAGTAAGTTAAATTCTTACATTCTTTACTTTCGTTTTATATCATTTCAATTCCCTCTGATTGACTTTAATCTTATTCTCGTAATAAGCTCCAATCCGAAAGTTAAATAAAAAGGTAAATAATTTTTCTCTCGTGTTTTCGTTAACCGTTAAAAGCGAGTATTTTCACTGAAGAACGAAACGAGACATTTTTTTTTTTGCAAAGCATCTTCCTTTTGCAAAATTCTATTTGTTGTATTGTTCGTTCGCAAGGGAGAACGGATTGCAACACGAGTAAAAGAGATTTGTAAAAATGCGCGACCAGTGTTAGTGCATTTTCGCGGAAGCAAAGAGTACTTCTGGTGCGCTTTAAGGATTAACGATCCTGAAATCAGACTGCAACAACCGAGAAAGCGCATTCCTCCACGGCACACCCCGCAAGCTTAAAAGAAAGCTTGGCAGATAGGTGGCATTTCCACTTGCAGCTCCGCTTCCTACTAATCCAAGGAGGATTTCTGCAGAAACACTATGCTATTGTTCTCAAACACTTTGCATTTGCATATCACCGTTCGCACAATGGCGACCTTACCCCCGAAACAAGATGCATTTCGAGGTGGGGCCAATATCTCTGAATGAAATTTTTTCAGAGAAAAATCTCGCTTCAAAAAAAAAGAAAAAATCTCACCACGATGCTTCATCGCAAATTCCGTGGCTTGATTTACGAGACCGCGAGGATTTAATTAAATTTCCTTAAATTGAATTAAATTTCCAGACTCAATCGATAGATCGCTGGCCGATATTGAAAACAACTCTGAGTACACATACATACGTATAGAATCAATATTCCATGTATTATATAAGACTTGAATAATTATAGAAATCTTCGAAGTTTCTGCTTTGATGCAGAGAGGCGCATTAATTAAGAGTATCCCATCATTCGCGAGATGAAGTAAGATGGGTCGATAAGGCGAGGAGCGCGTATCGTCAGAGTTTTGTATAAAAGACAAAGGGAGGAAAGAGGTGAGGAAAAGCGAAAGAGAGAGGGGGGGGGGGAGAAAAACTGTCTTATTCTAAAGCTTAGGAAAAATGACGTGACCCGTGTGGAAGTCGAGGTCAAGTGGCAAACTTTCAAATTGGAATGGTCGCGCACTCCAGTGAGATACCACTGGATTTGCATCTTGTCACGTGGTTTTCCCTTCATCTACTACGAACGGACGCTCTACGTGGAGAAGCTTGCTTTTCGAGCGACCTGACGTCAGTGGTGAATCACCTGGCTGCTTTCCGAGCGAGAGACTCTGAGCGATGCCGTTCAAAAACGAAGAAACAGAGGGAAAGAGAGAGAGAGAAAGGCTCGGCCTGATGCAAACCACCGGAATTGCTTGAAATCCCATTTCTACGAACCCGAGGAAACTGTTGCAGTCAGCAATTAGGAGGAAAGAGGAGTTGATCGAATTGTACTGGGAACACAGTTCCATTTTCCTATTTCTTTCCCCCTTTGTATAACTTTAAAACTCTTGCCATTTCGAGGAGAAAATATTGGTGCTTTATTCTAAATATACGTTATAAAAGATTCCAATTGAATTTCTCAATTCGAAGTTCCTGTTCTTTGTATTAGTGAAATTATTCTCATTTTGTTAGAAATATTGCTTGGAATGGTAAGCGAAAAGGTAAAGTATGAATTAATTTATCTTACTCTGTGTAATATTGACATTTTTGATGGAAATACCAGGGCGGAGAAAAGTAGTGGGTGTAGCTTTTATTTTTACGAATGCCAATCCCAATCAACGATTCTGGTGTGTAGCGTGAACTTGCTGGATTTATCTATCACATCGATTAAGGGGGGGTGGTTACGAAGGAAGGGGTCTCGTTCCGTGATAAGACGATCAATAGGTTCAAGGATAAATCGCCGAATAGACAATCGACTGAGCTTATCTCGCGTGCTACTTAGAATTGCCCGATTTGCTTTTCTCTTTCTCTTACTCTATTCCCTGAGTCTATCTTTCTCCTTCTGAAATACAGGTGCAACTTGGCCTTGCGAAGAAAGCAGAGCACAAATCTATCTGAGATAGGTTTGTATACCGAGTTTCAAAGCCGTAATCGGTTCTTGCGAAATTTACGAGTGGTCCCAAGGAAAATCGGAAAATCTCGTGCAAACACCTTTGGCTATTGTGGAAAAGAAACGGAACGAACGCTTCACCTTATTTTCCATCGAATCTGGCTCTAAGTCGTGGCTTGAATTTAGAACGACTAGTGAAAATGAACGGAGAATTCTTTTTATCTCGGTCAACTTTACATCACCGATTTTTCCTCGATTTCACATATAGTATAATATGATTTTTTGTTCTCGCTCTTCTCGCGAATACATTCTTCCTATTGGCAAAGTACGATCCAATTGAGAATTGGAATTTCTGGATAAGAAATCAGAATCGCGAATCGGCATAGTACGATATACTTTTAGTATAATTGAACGTAGCTCGAACTGTTGGCATCATTTGGAATGCATTAAAAACGCGAACGGCGTGGCATACTACTGTTATTATACGCGACACGATGTAACGACGCTGACGTAACGCAACTGAATTGATAATTTCGAGATAACTAAGCTACCTTCATTAATCCTTTCTTGCTCGAGCCACACACACACGCATACACGCGATAATCCATTTCGTAATCAGACTCGTACATCGTGCAGCTTCTTTGCTTTACAATTCGCGACAACGGCATCTTCCAAAGAACAATTCATTTCTACCTAATTCATATCTCTAGCGTTAAAAACAAATTCTGACATAAATGAATACAAAATGATCGCAATAAAGTTTCTAATTAGTATTTCGTAGATTATCATAAATTTTATCTAGTTCGTAGAATCCAAGTAGCAAGTAGACTATTAAATCTTGAACAATATCTGGCTCGACATTCCACACGACTTATATTTCGTACACGAAAAGAATCAGACAGCATTATTGATGTATAGATAATATGTATATGCCGCGTACAAGTCTCAACTTTGTCAATTGCATTTCTGCATAATTCATGAGCGCTATCGGTTAGCTAGTGCCGATATCGAGCGTTTCGTTTATTTTAGGGCGATCTATTTTGCCGCCAAGGATCCTTGGCACACGGCATTGATTCTATACTTGCCTCCACCTACAACTACTCGGAGCTTAAATCGTGACATAATTTCCAATTCTACAATTACAGCTTCGCTCGAAGCGTTGCCTTCGTTTCCTCGAAATGCGTACTGCGCCAGGTGTGTTCGACAGGAAAACATGTTCAAAGTATTAGAACTGGAAACCGGATGCCGTGCGAAAAAAATCCCCGTGTCTAGAGACAAGAATGCACGTATTCCTATCAATCTCGAATCTTATTTTCAATCGGCATTGAGGAAAAGCCAAGAGAATGCTGACAGAAAGTCAGAAAGGGAACTATTTTAAACTTCGACGTGAATAAATAAGAAGAACATCGTTGACATCGACAATTTGTCCGTATTCTTATACTCTACGCAGGAATATATTCGGGTAATAGATATCATAATATTACATTACGATATCTAACACCAATCTGCATAAATATCCCGAATACTATACATCAATACTTATTTCCGGTAATATGAACTATTATTAATTTTGGCATCAACCAAATGTCAGGGTTTAAAGATATCTAATGATCATCGAGAAAATTCAAATCGATTACAACTTGAAGAATTTTTTGTATCGCTTTCCACCGATCACAAATTTCTACCCAGGAGTTTTTCTATCCATTCAATTTCCGGTGACACAACTTCTCTTATCGAATCGAAGTAACCCACTTCCAGAGGTAGTGTATCCACAGATTAGCCGGGAGCGAAGCGCTCGAGCACAAATAAAAAAAAAAGGTACTCCCCAAGAAACCGTTCATCGAAGAGAGAGAGAGAGTGGCAGTTCCGGTAAATGGTACATCCGGCAAGCCGCGTCTCCCGCGAGTGCGATCAGTAATCGAGCTCACAATGTGGGAGTTCTAATCTAAGTGTATCGAGACTGCAATCGGTCTGGTGCAATCACCATCCAACTACTAATTCGAGAGACGAAGAAAGCTTCGAGTTGAAGCATGATAGACAAAGATAAAGAAGAAAGCGAATTACTTACCTTCCATGATTTGTTCCGTCTTCGCCAAGATCAGAGGAATAGCTCCGGATCCGCTCATGTTGTCTGCTTCTTTCCACTTTTTTTTTCTTTCTTTCTTCTTCTCTCACCGATTACTCTTCTGGTTCAGTCCTCTTCTCGCTTTTCAGTCGCACGATCCCGCGAACCTTGATATCGTCCAACCGATGTACTCCCCTTTCTTCGCAGGTTTTCGAGAGATCGACTTCTCGAGATACTTTCTGCCGCTTCTAAGCTCGCTCGAGGAGCACGGCAATTCGATCTACGAACTACTACTGATCCTTTCCTTCGATTCTTGTCTACGGTATTTCCTCCTTCGAACTCAGGATTTTTCCTCCTTTTGCGTTTCTTGCACGTGGATCTATCTCGTAAGGGAATTTCGAAACTTGACGGAAATAGTATTGAAATCGTAGATAGTGTTCGAGTAGAAGAAGCAATATGTTCGAATTAGTCCACACTTGTCTCGTTATCGTTCACTCCGGTAATACGTTTGAGAAATGCACATTAATAGTCAGAGAAATTTCACTCAAAGTTCATATAGACTCTGTTCTATTTGTCTCTAAAGTTTCTGGAACTTGACGTCCGGTGGATATGATGTCCTGAGAAATTCTCTGACTCTGAAAGAATCTTTCTCAGTTTTATGAAAAAGTATTTCCTTCTTGCTAATCGCGAGCAACTGCTTCGAAGTAATGATACTTTTCACCAGGTGAGATAATTAGCCTGGAATATAGCGAAGAATCCCGAAAACTTCTGAAAGCTTAAATCTGCAGGCGTCAAGGTGTTTCTTGGTGGTTTCTCTAGAAAGTAGACGAACGGCGAGGAATATGATCGTAGACGTTAGAATTCGACCGATTACTTAGTACCATCAATCTTACTTGACTCTCGACGTGCGTCGCTTGGGAGCTTTTTCGAAAACTCTACGATCAAACTCCATAAGAGTAAAGAGATACTCAAACGCGTCCCAACTAGGTTTGTAGATAAATTTCGATTCGCACTGCGAAAATCTCTCTCCGTAATCGTGATGCAGGCGTTAATTAAGAAACTGCTTCGCACCAGGACTGCTCTCGAGAAAAGTTCCTGTAGATCCAATTAACCAGGCGAGCTGATTACCACTGGTAGTAATGTTTAAATTAATGAAAATGTTACCAAAGAGAAAAAAAAAATATTTTTTTCTCTAGAATCACAACTAATTTTGGTTCGAGAATATCAATTGTTTCATATAAAAATTCATTCTATCTGATCAGTAATATTTTCGAGAAACGCTACAACTACCAGGCAAGAATTATATTCTCAAAAATATGGTGCTTCAAATTTTCTTTATACCACATTGTACTGTTTTCAGAGTTAAAACCTGCAAACGCGATTTGACTTATAACCAGTCAGTAATGATCGAGCATGAAAACACGAGTATACTCCGATCAACAGAGTGTTAAAATATATGCAACACGATCTGGCGAGTTAGTAGTTACTTTGGACACGTTTAACGCACCCTGTATACATATAGATATATGTATGTATGTATATATATGTATATATGTATGTATATCGGGCTCAATCGGGTCAAGCCTGGTGACACATTCGCCCGATCAACGCTCGTTTCATCGGTTTCCGAGCAGCACATCCATCGATCCTACAGACCTACACAGAGAATATACACGTACATGTCGCTGTGGGACCATCTCATATTTATGCAAGCGTAGCGAAACTTTCAACGCCCAACTACCGCGAATCTCCGCTTTTGAATTCGGAGTGGACGACATTTTCCCCGAAAATGGATTGAGACCGAGTAACAGAATTTCCATAGAACTGGAATATCGGTTCCACGAATGTCGCGACGCTAGATTCTAATTTCAAGCTCGTGTCTCCTTTTGCCGTATAAATCACTTGAGTCAATTTCGTTAATAATTAATTTAGTTAATTTCAAATTGTCCACATTTTTCGCTGATACGAAAATAAAATGATAATAATAAGATTGAAGTAATTAGATTGCAGTTGAAGAAGAATTAAAGAGTTAAGCGTTCTGAAGGGAATTAGATACACACAGGTTCCTATTCGTGATACATACTATTACGTGACGGGATATATCGATGAGATGTATTCTTGTAAAGATCCATTTTAGTGGTATCGTCGAGAATATGTCGAATCGAGTAACGAACGCGTTCGAACTAACGTCAATCACCACGAGAGGAAACGTTTTTGGCAGCCAATTGACAAATGGCTCGTACTGGTCTCGAATATAGGGCAAGTCACCAAAAATACATACTGCGAATGAAAGAGAAAGGGAAGAAAGTGCGAAACGAGAGAAGGGCAGGAAGCAGGAAACAGAGGAAGCCGAACGAGATACACCAGGGGGTTTTGCACTCTCTGGGATTCTCATCGATGCATCTCAAAAGCGTCGAGGAACGCAGAGAGAGAGAGAGAGAGTTGTATTTGCCTCCTATATTAAATTCTCATATTTGATTAAATTGCAAGAGCGTCACTAACCAGATTTATATCACGGAGAAAAATTTCCCAGTACTTACCAACCGTTGGAACTTGTCGAGAAAAAATTTTAATTTCGTACCGGACTTTGAATTCCTTCGGGGAAGCAAAAAATTAATATACTTGTAATGCGAAACGCGAGAAAAATTCTGGATAAATCTGACCTGAGCGCATTTCAAGGAATTTCTAGTTGAATTGCATCTTATTCGCGAGCGTCTCGTATCGATTCCGTATGTGTGCCAGTAGATTGAGACGCGTTAAACTGTTAAACGACGCTACCGCGTATACGCGAACACTCATCGAGCACAAATGGCTTTCGAAATTACGTACAGATACGACTTGCAGAGCGAAGCGAGTTTCAAAGAGATCGACAAATTACTTCCTCAAAGCGAAATACATAGATATAAGGAAAAATGTATAGCGAGCCTCGAGTCTACATCGTTACTCTACTGCATTTAACTTTGAAGGATCTCCACATAAACATTTAAGTTCCAGTTAAAATCGAACCTTCCTCGAATACCCTTTTGACCCAGGTGATACTGGTAAAAGCAACAAGTTCTAGTTTCAACTGAACACGAGACAATGGACCTCCTAGCTCGTCCTTTAAACGCGCTGCGCACATAAAGGATGTTGATTCTGTCCTTTCAAAGGATCGAGGTAGACCGACAACGGTAAGTGGAGTCTCGAATTCACGTTCGAATTAGAAGGAAAATGGAAAATCGACGATAAAAGGTGACCAAAGTGGGTGTAATAATAATTAAGGTACCTATAGCGGTCAGCGACCGCTCTTTATCGGCAATGGCTTTCTTCGAATCGATATCTAATTCGCCTTTCTTTCGCGGTACACATTCCGGCTTGCCCGAGTTAAACACTTCGCTCTTAATATAGCTGAAAAATCGTCGCCGAACGAAAGCCACGCGATATAAACAAAAAGCCGCTGTCGGGCATGAATCGTAAATATATAATGAAACGCGATAACACACTTTCTCCGTTTCATTTGCGCGTTGAAACGAATGAGTTTAACCTCGCCATTCATCCCGCGTTTCTTATTCACGCGTCGCACCGCTTAAACCAGCCAGCGCGCACTTTAGAAAACTCCTGAGTTTGTAATGTGAAAAAGGCAAGCGCGCGAAATCGTTTTCATTAATTGTGTCTCCATACAATCTAGTTTTACCGGTAACTGTAAAATAACTAACAACGGTAGAACTGATCAGATTGACGAAATAAAATGATTAAAATGATCGATCAATACCGAGAGATCTAGTCAAACACCTTGACGCCTTTTATCTCGTCTCCGCAAATACCTCTCCTTTCCGGAAGAAGAATCGTGTCGGAGATCCTCGATCTCGATCCCGCGACGCTCTCGAAATCAGGATCCCAAAGCCTCAAGAATCCCTCGCACTCTTCCAGTTCTTCCAGTGGTAGTACACGAAGCCAAGCAGAGGGAAAAGTATTGCGGAAGGAAGCGCGGTCGCGTGGCCGCAACGAGCGCACTGTCCGACCTATTTTCTATTTCACTGTGGGGCTTGAGTGGTCCGTACGATCGAACTCGGATCGAGAGATCCGTACGATCGAACTGGCGACGTTCACGAGTGAGCGCGTCAGACGTCGTCTGGGATAAGCCAGTGGCGTGCGTCGATCGATGAAGGCTCCTCGCATCTCACCCTCTCGGAATCCCTGTTCTTTCGTCCTCCCCCTATTCCGTTGCAACAGTGCTCTTCGTGATCCTCCTCCCCCTCCTCCTCCTCCTCCTCCTCTTACTAACACCAGAAGGAACCTCGATCCTGTTTGGTTGAGACCGCTGGGTATCTTTTCCACGCCACGCCGAGGAGCGCCGATAAAAGCCGATGATGAGGTGTCGTTGGGAGATTGTCGAAGAGAGTGTCGAAGGTTCAGAGTGCGTTGGGTCGGTTGAGTGGTGCGCGTGTCAGGATCGCGGATCGAGTCGGATCGTCGTCGTGAAGCGACTGGCGTAACTGGCTCCTGTCAAGGCGTCCGTCAGGGTGGCAGGAGGATGCGCTGCGTAGTGGAAGAAGGGTGGTTGGTTGGTTGGCGGGCTGGTAGTCTGGTTGGTTCTGTGCGAGGATACCTTGCGTGCCTCGCTGTACCGGTGGCGGCTAGGATCGAGCCTAGACAAGCAGGCAGGCAAGCAGGCAGGCAAGCCGGCAGGCAAGCAGGCACAAGTGGTTTTCCGCGTTTTGTCCCGGGGCTCCTGTGCTCTGCCCCACTCACCTGGTATCCGCGTAGGGTGCGCACCTACTACTACCCATGGCGGGTAGCTACCTCGACCACCCGACTACCACCCACACGACGACCTAACCACCACCCACCAAACGGCCCACTCGGCCACCCCACTGCTTCACTCGGTAACGCCACGTTACGGACTCCCTCTCCAGTCTTCTCTCCCTTGCTTTTAACCCTCTCGTACGATCTCACTTCTTTCTAGGTTTCTCTCTATCCATCACGATCGTTTACACCATTCGCCTCTTTCTTCCCTAAAGCGAAGCTTTTACCGCTTTCTCCCTCGTTCTCTCGTTCTGTCTCGCTTTCGCCCCCCTTCTCTGGCTTTCTGTTTTTTACCTCTCTTTCTAGGTTTCCCCACCCCCGAGGCAATCTTGTGTCTCGGTTTATCGCGACCGGCTACTACCTCGTTTGGCCTTTTTCTCCTCGCTATCGGCCGCTTTCGGTCTCGCGGTCTTCCTCTTCTTTCTCGAGGTTTGCGTGACAACCACCTCTCTGTGGCAAAGACGACCCCCTTGTTCCGATGGGCCACCTGTACGCGCGTGTACGTACGTGTGTCCACGCTTTCTCACTGGCCACGCGCAGCTCGCGTGCGCCGGATATACTGCCATCCGGTTGTCATCGCTACCATCGAGGTCAAACTTCTAGCCACTCCTCGTGCGACAAGTGTTTCCGCGATATCCAAAGACACCCCCGCGTCTTGGCTCGTTCGTTTCCTCGTTTCACATCCACGCCACTGAATCAACTCGACGCTGACATTCTTCCCTCGTCACCGATGCAATCGTTTGCACCAGAACGCACACTCCTCCGCGACTGACCTCCACAGCTGCTCGGAATCTATCACGACACGGAAACCCCGTGAAGCTGCTCGATAAACCGGCTAACTCAGCAATAACCTTCTCGAATTGGCACTAATTGCAGTCGGATCGGTGCTGTGTTGTCTTCTCGGTAGCTTGTCAACTCAACTCGAGCTTTTTTCCAAGCGTTAAAACGAGCGCGTGCTTATACTGACTACTGGTCACTGCTCGTACGTTAACGACATTCTTCTCTCTTGTTGAATAATTCATCGGACACTAAGTGTTGACGACTGTTTGCATTTATCTCGGATGATTGTTCATTGCTGCCCTGAAGGTTGTCGTTCAGGCAACGTCAGCGATACTCTCGAGTCTTATTCCACGATCCGGACACCACGCACTTATCCAACACTCGCGAATGGGACGATTTTACGCGCTGCTTGCGCATCCAGCGAATTTCTTAAGGTATTCGCTTAGACTCGAGCGTTATTCGCGAGATATGCGAGCGCGCGACTGCTCCGCATAGCGGGTTCACTGCCGAGTGTCCTTGCCGCGCGGCCAAGCCGGCACGTAATTCTGAATATACATATAGTGTTTACATTGTGTAATGTATTAGCACGAGCTGCTCCACTGGATGACGAACCAACACGATCGTTCGGTGCCGAAGCAAACCGAGGGCTAATGACGAATGTTTTTCCGAACCTGTTTTTTCCAGGAACGCCGCTAAGCCAGGATTTGGATCACCAGCTGTGCAGCTCGCGTACATAGAGAATCCTCGCAGAGGAACAAAACCATGTATCTGCAGTGCGATCAAAGAAGATGCAAAAAAAAAACCATGAAATATGTGAAAAGAATTTTCACCAATGTGAAGCATTGATTATAATATTTGTATTATTGCAAAAATGATCTCTGAGTTAATTGTCAAGTATTTTAACATTCGTTAAGTCTGAATAAAATCGTTAGTACTCAGACATGTCTGACCTGACGGTCAACGTGTTAATGAACCATTCATTTATTAATTCCTCAATGCTTAATTGCTCTCTTCGGCGTATATTGTCAAGCTGTTGGTATAAATATAAACGTAAGAGTATAACGAATATTACTGGCTAGAGTTTAACACAACCATTACAGGTTAATACTATCCTTGATCTTGAAAACCTATATTTAAGAATTTCGATTATCACAGTTTTATCAGAAATTACCATGCGTTCAAGGTAGCATAGTTATTATAATTGCGACAAGACTGCAGATAAAGCACGTCGGATAAGAATATGTCTTTTAATAAATTAGCGTATTGCAAAATACTTCGAACAATCACAGAATATCGCTTAGTATGCACATAAACTGTCGAGTCATCCAATGCAGCTTATTGTTTTTTTTTTTTTCAACTAGCAGAAAGAAAAAAAAATTCTAGCGCTTCTCTTTGTCGGATTTGACTCCGTCTTTAACTATCCCATTGTTTTACGGATCCCTCTTGTTCCCCATGTCGAGGAAAGGCTCGTGTCGCCGACAGGAGCTGCGACAAAGCAACATTTTCACGAGCAAAAATTCTGATTGAAAAAGTGCCGTATTTTTAGTGGGATCCACGAAAGAGGAAAACTTGTTACTTTAACGATGCCTCCGAACGTTGCGTGGCGAACGCCTTCGACCATTAACCAGCAGATTTTTCTCACGAAGGAAAGGAACATTGTTAAGTTCGAAATAACAAGTGCATTCCATTCGTCAATTATATTCGGCGGAAACGCGATATTTGGACATTTTTATCGACTCACGCCGTTGAGATTTTCTCACTACTATTGAATGATCATGACGAATTAATTCGTCGGCAAATGCTTGGACCCAGGATTTTTCCTGGGGCCTTCACGAAATTTTATTTGCCGTGTGGCTTCCTCTCACGATTTTCAACCCTGCTATCGCGGAACTCAGTTACCTGTACCAGCAAACTGTAACATCGTTTTTCCCGGACCGCTGCTCTTTTCCAAACCCGATATTTCATCAACCAACCAACCAACGCTTGCTGCGGAGAATTTTGTATTTTAAAAATGTAATTTTTTAAAGGTCACGCTATCCCACAGTTTTGCAAAGTGTCAGCGACAGAACAGAAACCACGGTGACCCGAATCTCCAACTAAAAGGTGAAACCATCGATTTATAAAGATTCTGATATACATAAATATTTTTTAAGTAAATTAGTTTTAAAATTTGCAAATTCAACTAATAGAGATTTAATAAAAATTTTAGTCTGATACAAGTTTTCAGGGAACCGATCGAGCATCAGATTCACCGAAGAACGCATTTATCAGTAGCTACTAGATTCATGGATTCGGGACAGAAACGATTATAGTCTGCTAAAATTGTCAAGGGACAATCATCGGTGAGTAGAGCGACAGACCCGTCAACAAGAAACACCGGTGTTTGGTAGGTACGAACCGGTTGTAATCAGGACAAATCATTCTAATTGGCCATTTTCAGCGTCGACGGCGCGACGACACGCGCGATGACGCTCTCCACGCGGAATCAATTGGCCTGGCATCGAGAAATTTGATTGGAAACGTGTATCCGGCCGCACGATTCGACATTTCAATGGGCAAGGCCTTGCAGTTCCATCCAGATTTCTGCGAACGCCTCTCATCCGCTTATAAATCATGGAAATAGCGATTCTGAGGATAATCGCATAACCGAGTTCATTCGTCAGAGAGTTCGAGCTTGCAATTCAAAAAAATTACCATGTTCATTTAGCTCATTAATCTTCTCGTTACAATTGTCCACTTTCGCATCTCAATCAACTTCGATCACAAATCTGTAATTAACCCATCAACGTAAACAAGCAAACAATTAATATAATATCCTCGAATCATATTAAGCTGCTAAAAAAATAAACGATTAAGGTTTCAATTATTTTTTTTAAAAGTGAAGGTTACCCCCAAAAAAATCCTTACAGAAAAATGGCATTTTTTGCTGAATGAATTCGCGTGAATGTCTCGAGTGCAAAAGGTTAATAATGCGAAAAGAAGACACTTATCAACCCGCGAGGAGGATTCGCGAGAATAAATGCGAGAGAAAGCAAGAAGAGTAAGAGGGTTGAGAGGGTGATTGTGCTAACGATCAAGGCTGAATTCAACGATCGACCCCACCCACAACACGATGCGCTTTCATCCCTGATTGCGACGAGGTCTTCTTTTCACTTCACGATTCCCTTCAAGCCCTCTGCTCGTTCTCACGCCTCGCCACGTGTCGGTTTACCCGTCCATGGAATACGGAATTCCGCGTCTCCACCATCCGACTCGATAGACTCGATAAACTCGATAGAGGAATCCAGCTCCACGTGGCTTTTCCACAAACCTGCCTCATGGATTCCCGAACGTCTGACTAAATCTAACTACTCTGTTAAACCCCTATTAGCTATCTCTGAAATTGCGAACGTTCATTTGCATAAAACACACTGTATTAACTTTTTCGCCTGAAAATCTTTTTCTGCTAAATACACATTAAAGCGGAGAAAATGAAGCTTTAACACGAACACTTGTTAAATGTATTTAATATTGTAGGAGAATGAGAATTTAGGAAATAAAGCTTCCAATGAGCGTTGTAATCGGCTAGGATCAATAGAAATGATTCGTGTTTCCTGTACATTGTGTAAACTGCTCAATGGTAGATATCCGCAAAGAGAAGGATATTTTTCCAGCGCACGCATGGGTGACAGGAAAAGCTCGACCCTGTACACACAACATGAGTGAGGAGCAGAGAAAGCATGTCCTTTCACCATCCTGAACAGATAGGCTGACATGGATTCCAACGTAAAGAATGATCGATTAAGTGATTGGGTCACACCCGACAAAATTCACTCGATTCAATCGATCGGTGAGTTCATTAACTTTTCGCTACCCCTTTAAAAGTTTTAATTACCGAAGACAGTTCACCGCTTATTTTAATTTGACAAAATTTCCAATTTTGGAAAGAAACGATTGAGTAAATGTAAATTTTGGTTTCTTATTTTTGAAATCTTCACATCTGATGAACCAGTGTTTCTAGAAGGATTTGTTACGCTCGACGACATATATATCCCTTTGTTGAGAATTTTATCCTTTTATATTCGACGCTTTAATGGAATCGCAAATTCGAGGGTCACTCGTAGTGTTAATGCCCTGGACCCTCCCGTAAAAGAAAGAGCCATATATTCGTCTTTGAGGCGATTTCATGAAGCGGCCCTTGAACTTCTCAACTGGAAAATCGTTTGAAAGATCGGTTGGTTGAATACGGGAGAATGCGATTTTTTACGAAAGAACGCGTATTTTTATACCTGTTTCAACGACACGCAAATCCTTTGATCCACGAACACCCTTAAATCCTCTATTTCAGCGCGTGCCCTTAAGACGTTCTTTGCCTTACAACACTCTCTACTGGGATCAGCATCGAATCTTCTCATGAGAATAACAATTTTTTACGTTGGTTTAACCCTTCACGATCTTGTGACCCTCGGCCAATCAGTAAATTCTCATCGGAATTTTTATATAATTTTGTGTAACAATGTTTGAAATTAAAGCAGTGTTCGCGGTGAAAATTTCGTCTAAATTTCACGGGTATCGATGAAGGGACTAGGAAGAGTCAAATTGAATTGCAAAAGAGTATGCGACCAAATGAATCCAAAAGTCGTGCAAAAAGCGCAACTTTAGCGTGGCAGCTTTTAATGAAACGGAGACCCGGTTTTACGAGCATGGTATCAGGTGCCCTACTGTCTGTTATTATACTCTGTTACGATTTACAAAGAGAATTCTCGCTGAAAATGCAACCTTATCACTCTCATCGACATTTTGTCATTAATTTGCCAAAAGAAAATCGCTCCCCTCAATCTTCATAATAATACAATCCTTTCTTCTACGTATTATACATATAAATAATACGAGGAAATAAATCTCGCAAAGTTATTAGAATTTCCTAAGAATAAAAATTGCTACCTTAAGGGAAGAAATCAATTAGAAGAAGACACAAGAATTACTAAGCGATAAAGTTGTCACGTTCAAATAGGGTCGACGTCAATTAAATAGCAATTAACTCTGCTTCCTTTCTCCAGAGTGAAAAACATCCCTTTGAATAAGCATGAACCATAATGAACGGTGGAGAAGGGTTAATAAAATTGTTGGCTGCTCGAAACTGAACCAGTTGCGATTCGTATCTATGTTAATTGTTATAAATGACCGATGAGGCTTCCTTCACGCGAATCGCGTGTATCAAGGATGCACGAAACACGCGTTTCAAGCTCACCTCAAGGTAATTTCTTCACTGCCAGCACATTTTTATGGTCGCTTGGAAAAATCGATCGAGCTTGAACATTATTCATGCAATTTCGAGGCGACGACGGCTGGTGCAATCGTTATAAAGATTAAATTCGCAACAGCGAGATGTCACGCGAAATTCGATGCTCCAGAGGAATTCCAATTTCATTTCTAATATTTCTCTCTCATCCGCGTGGATTTTTTTCGCCGACAGATTTTTTATGGAAACGTGAGATCTTTGCGAATGCGGGTGTACACGATATTTCCTAGTCCATATCTTCTCTTATAATACAAGGCAGTATACATACGATCGAAGAGCATCGCCTGGACGTAAACGAATATCGAATTCCCCTAAAAGATTCATGAATTGTTAACCGTGTGATATCAACAAGTCTATCCTATTTTCCAGGGCGATGAAACCAGTAAATTTGACCAAAAAACTCTCTGCTTTCCTGGGAACACTATTTTACAGAACCACACATCAAAGGATCTTGTTTCTTTTATTTGCAAGAAAGTGTTCACTTTTGCAAAGACTTAAGACTGAAGTATCGTATATCCCTTTGAGACTAGAATAATCCTTCGTTTATCCTGACGTCATAAAACAAGAATTTGCTCGTTCGTATAAACGCGTTTCCTGGAGACTAATGCACGTGGCCATGCGAGTGGTTTGAGTGTTGCTTTCTAGATTGATAGCGCACGACCTTCGATGACGGAAATGAGGGTAAGGGTAAGAACAAGGGTAGTGGTAAAGCACTGAGAATCAGTGCGCTGTCGTCGTCAAGTGCAGAAGGCAGAAGGCAATGGCAGAGGGTGAAGAAGGTTGTAAGCGAGGGGATGGATCGCATGTTTGGCGCCAGTTAACAATCGAGACCCCTGCATTTATGAATAAGGTTGCACTGGAGGTTACGAACTAAGGTCACAGACAATGAACCTCGATTCAGTTCAGGGCCTTACAACTACATACCGTCATCGTTCGAATTTATCACTGGTCAAGACACATTCCGAAGCCAATGTCTGTGAAATTTTTCAACGTTGCAACTAATTCCCAAGCATGATTTTTTTTAAAACAAGGAAAAAAAGAAGAAGAAAAAAAAAAGAAAGAGATACTTGGTCGCTCGGGCCAGTGCTTCAGAATTCTCATTAAATCCGAACAAAAGAGTTTAAAAGTTCGTTCTCGGCTAGTGGGCCCTCATGCGATATGCATAACAATGCCCTCGCCACTGAGAATATTGCCGAAACCATCCACTGCCAAGATTAGAATCGCAACTCTGCTAACCGGAAATGTTCAACTATAATTGCCGTAGAACCGATCACCGGTTGATCGCGTAGAAAAATGCTCGTAATTATTATTCATCGTTGCGAAGAATCGCTCGATAGTTAGGCCAACGGAAAAGCGTCAGAGGCACGAAGGTCTAGGATAGAAATTGCGTGCCGTACGGCTGCAACTTAACTGGCAGGGGTTTGCATTCAGGAATATTAGCTAGTGAGCCTCGAGGAAATGAGGTCGCAGACAATGAACTTCGCCGCTAACGTTATTTTAGAGGGCTCAGCTGGTCTCAGGGTGAACACAGCAAATGGCCACCCACCAATTATAGGAACGTAAATTTTCTCTGTTTCCCTTTGAACCATCGTTTTAACCTTTTCCTCTTGCATTCCAATTGAACTCGTGGTTCGGTCTTTCTCTTTGCGCCTTGGTGAACGGCTCACGCCTCTTAAAAGGCTTTAAATTCGATCGGCCAGTCCACTGAATCGACCGCACTGCCCGAATGAAATACTCCGCGGATTCCACTGCTTTCCAATTCGAGAGCGGGAAAATTTATAGCTGAGCAATTGAATCGCAAGGGGTATTGTTGCCCTTCCCAGCCGGATATTTTAATGGAAGTGGACGATCCTGGTCTCGAGAGGAATGTGAGAGAGAGTGGTGAGAAAACCTGACTCTAACTGATTTATAGCTAATGCCAACGATTAATAGTTGATTAACATTGCACAGATTTTGTCCAGTACCGATCGATTATTCCTATTGGTTTTTCTTTTACAGCTAATCTCATCTACTTAAATAAAGAGTAAATGAGAACGACGAAAGCTACTCGGATTTGCAAATCAAATTATTAATGGTGTAACAAATTGAAGTCGTAAAAATTCAATTGATTCGAGGATTGCAATTAAAGCTGCTAAAAAGATCACCGACCGTAATACTTCGTGTTTCGAAGGAAAATTCGATAGCCGAGAACCACTATCCTGAGTTCGGCGCTTATTAGAAGTCCAATTTGTACCATTCCAATCTGCACCGCGAATTTCGCCATAATTGACCGGCATGTTTCGGCCAATAGGTACTGGTATTAAGTTTCACGGATTTGTTCCGATTCATGCTGCGCCTTGAAGTTCGCTTCGCAAGATGTTAGCGTTGATTTCAGCTCATACGAACATCCGACCAATTGGTTTTATCGAGGATAAAGTGCCGGGATAGATAGAGGAAGGGTTCTTCGCCTGTGTTAAGAAGGGCTATCGGAAAATCCACGGACGAAAAAAAAAAAGCCTCGCGATGTTTAGTTTATCATTCTCGGAACGAGCCAATTGTCGTTCGTAAATATTTCTGCTGCAATGAATGTCTTATGCATACTTGATGAAGGGTCCTTATCGATTTACTAACCGAGGTTAGTCGCATGCTCTGCCTTCTTTTCAGACATCTCTTAGCATTAAATTCTAAAGCTCACCACTCTCGACTCATCAATCTCAATATTCCCCATCGGAGGGTTAACATTTAAGAAAGTGCGCCGTTCATTTTCGCAAAGCACTTACGCTCGACTTTGGTAAAGATTCGACGATCGACCTTGGCGAAATTTCTTCCTGAAGGGGATGGTTTAATAAAGCGATGCAGAGGGTGGCCAAGTGGAGGAAAAACGATGAGGTGCATAGGGGCTGGCGAACTAAAAGTCGATGAGAACTGCAGTAGGGGCCAAAACCGCATTTCAAAAAATTGGCAATCCTCCGGCCATTTTCGAGTAGGACACTGCCAATGAACCCAGACAGAAACCAGGCTAACCCAATGTCAGAACGAAAGGATCGAGCATCGAATTTATGGTGTCGCCAACGAAATGAGGTGCAACGACCCGCAGCAATTTTCTAGATTGCCAACTAAATCGTATTACGTCGGCAGGCTGTTGATTTTGACGTTTCACGAGTGCGCTGACTGGTCACTGCCAGCTCCGATATCAAACTCGGCGCGTACCTATTTTCATCGAGCGTGCATCCTAGTCCAATAATTCAACCGTTCAAAAATTCGACTCGTTTCCACCTATCCATTGCAGACAGTTTCCGAAACGAAATTCATTTTAGGAGCAATAAAACCTTCCAGTTTGAATTTCACTTTTCCAACCGGCCAGATTACTCGAGCAGACAGAAATAAAAGTTGCACTCGCTCGTACTAGGAAAATCCAACATTTCTAGGAACATCCGGATTGCCGAAGTTTCTGGTCGTAAGTAAAAAGTGTCAACTAATTTTCTTGCAAGAAAGAAGAAGCGTCGGAAAATTGTATAGTGGCGTACTCGTCGGCCGGAGGTTCGAGGAGTTTCCAGAGCGAAAAGGAGGAAGAGTTATTGAGCGCATCGTAGATACCGTGAGAGCCTGCTTATTTTCCTCGGAACGGCGTGGTGCAGCGCAGGAGAATAGAGGGATAAAATATTCTCATCTCCCAGAAGAATATTAAACGTCGAAAGCTCGATGGGCTGATGGATATCCTGGGACGTGTAGTTACGAGACCAAAGAAATCCGCTTCGCGCTATTACCCACGATTTTCCGCCGCGAACAAAATATTCAACGCTTGAAAGAAACGCTAACAGTGTCGCGGGATTACCCTTTTTATTGCTACTCCCCCTCTCCCTCTCTCTTCATCTCTCTCGTTCTCTCTTTCTTTCTGCCTTTCGAGCCATTTAAGGATTTATCGATTTTGAAAGCTCCATTGGGACTCTGACCGTCCATTCTATTTCCAAACTTCGCACTCGGTTATGACTCTACCATTTTTTTCTTCTTTTTTTTCAACAAAGCTTAAACGGTTTATCTATAACGTTGAGTTGTTTCGACGTCGAAATAGTAACCAATATTCTAACACTTTCACTTAAACTCGAATAATTTTGGATGATTATCTACATTTTTGAAAAAGAATACAAAAATAGAATTCGAGTAAGAAATGAAAATAAAAAGGGAATAAAGTGGTTATTCGGAGGTAATAGAGAATTTGAAGAGTAAGGATTAAACATTGACGAATGCAGAGGTAATTCCTCACCTTGTTTTCATTATATTATAGATATCGGATACTAGCTGACCCTGTCGCAGTTTAGTTTATGACACCAGATCGATAGATAGAACACGCTACTGTCCCCGTGCACCATGTAAGTACGGGCGAGAATGGTGTATGCGTGTGGAAGAGAATATCGTACACGTGCATTTCATGTATTCGCGATTATACGCCCGATGAAACATTCGTTCGCCCAACTGTCCGCATAATACTGGATGATTATGGCAACTGGCCTTGACACTTGAAGCGAATCGATAAGGTGCCATGATATCCTTTGATTTCGAGCTGATATCATTCTATGTGTCGTTTGTAACAAACTTACAAGGAAACGTTCTTTCTCTTCTAATTAGGATTCTTATAATTTTTGATTTAATTTTAATGAATCTTCCAATTAAATTAATTTGGAAAAATGATGTTGCAAAAAGATTTTGCAATCATAGTATCGGGAGATACATGGATTAGTTGAACAGAGTAAAGAGAATATATCTCTCAAGAGATGAGCCTCGAGTTCTCCAAGTTGCAGATTTCATAAGGACTTGGTAACCAAGTAATTAAGGTTCCATTGGGAGCCCATTGTGCGGCAGACTTTAATTCCAAAACACAGTGGGCTTCGAGGAAGGCATTATCTATCGAAATAAGCTCGTTATCGACTTAAGCTAATCAAGTTTCAAGGAGTGCATTCGAGCGTAATTCAAAGCGCATACCACTGATTGACGTACCAGGTTCGATTTCCGGTAAAGACGAAAGACGCTGTATATCGACTTTTTCACTCTTTTTTTACGATCCTTCCATACGCTCTATTTTATTGCGATTTTATCCTCACTATTTCACTATTTTACGTTTTCGCGGAAAAGCGAGCAATATTTTGGCGAAAACGAATATCGTAGTTCGAAGAAAAATATCAATTCCATTAGAGAGGATATTTTGGAATATAGATATAATATATAGAAACCGAAGTAGAAACAATTATCTTGCATTAAGCAAAACTCGTTTTACGTTAATAGTTGGAAAGTAGAAAAAGGTGTAAGAAAATCTTTTCACTGCTGAAGAGTAGTTCTCGAGGCAAGTCATTCATCCTCAATTCAATCGCGAGTGCATTCGCGAACCAACGACGTGCAGCGTGTGCCTCAGTTACGCGAATCAATAAATCGACAGCAAACATTACGCATTAATATTCATGAGACGCGAGAGCGAAGCAGCCGATGTTTGCACCCGCGACAAAGATCCCCCATTTCACAGAGTACTATTCTCCGATTTCGTTTCGGCCGATTTCGAATTGAAGCAACAAAGTGACTAACGATTACCGATCAGTTTCCGATGCAATAACGATAATTAACGTTGCGTCGATAATATCAGAAAGACATTTACAACAGAAGAACTTTTTGTATCGATTATAAAAAATCATATAATTATAATTAGTGATATAATTACAATTAATAATAGTTGAATAAATAATTCTGTCTTTAATTTTGATTTATCATAAATCTTTGTGTACGTAAACGAAGTGGACACAGGAGACAATGGTAAATTAATGTCTGCCAATCGTAGAGAAGGAAATTAGCACGATAGACGCAGGAATTATTTAGGATTATCGAACGGTACTACATCGGCATGCAGCTTTCTCTCCCTCCTCTCTCCGTTTGCAATACTATCTCGAAACTAATCTGAATGCCCTGTTAATTTGCTCGATGGCCATGCCGAGATTATACATTAACTATACGAATACCGATAACGAGAAAATTAATATGGATATAATCACAGCTATCTGACGCGTTTACACAATTACAGGGAAAGGGGGAGATGGGAATTCTGTTGGCGCCACATTGCTATTCCCTCTGCGCACAGATACACGAATGTGTTAGATTAATTTTCCGCGACCCAAACGCAAAGCCCTGACGGTTCCAGCGAATAGAATTACTCGGTCGTCTCGTAAATTCCCTTTCTCCTGCTACTAATATTGCGCGCGAAAATATTCACTTGGTTAGGGTCATATGCTTGTCCTAAGTGTATATCGACAACCCTTTTGGGTCATGCTTCTAACGTACCACTATATTATACATATAATTATATTATCAATATATCAAGCAAACACTTTAGATGTACCAACTTTATACTCTTTCATCGTCTGGTTACTTTGGACTGAAATATTTCCAACAAAGTCAGGAAAATGTACTGAGTTAAGAGCACTCAATTAACAAATTGCAACGCGTAGTCTTATATTAATAAATAACAATTTCACTATAATTGCCTTAATTTAAATATCACTCGTAACTTCGTAGCGAGTATACTCAAATCGTTGCGGTATCTATTTCTAAACAGTTTCAATTAACAATGAGGAGAATTTAAATTTGGAGAACGAATGAAGAATTCCATGAGAGTTTAATTATTTTTATAACTACGAAAGAAATAGATTCGGATAAATTTGTAGGCAGTTCGACTGTTAAGATCCTTGAAGATAGAGTGACGACTGTGACCTTTTTCCCAGCTCGATTAAAACATCTTCATCGTTTGCGATATAGAGATCCAAGTCGCAACGTCGTCGCGTCGCGCGCCACGTCGGAGTGGTTAATATTTGAGCAGGAGACACACCTCCCGGATGCGAAACGCTCTCGTATCGGGTGCGTATAATCTGCTCCGGGAACTGGGTCGAGGAGACATACCCCGTTTTAGCAGGTCCCACCCCCCGAAAACCTCTCTACTGCCACCACTTCCACAACCAACTCCACAACCACCTCCACAACCACCTCCACAACCACCCTCTGGTCTCTACTGCCGCCCTACTACCCTCCCACGAATTTATTGCTCGCGGCTCAACAACAATCGCCGATTCAGGTCAGAAACGGGTCGTGCTACTGAGAACCGGAAGTCACGAATGCTGCACGTCTGCCCCCTCCATTCCTTCAGGCTTCGACTTCCTGCCGATTTTTTACTCGATAATCGCCCGACATTTCCACCCTCGGGACTCGTTCAATCTTTTCCATTTAAGCGCGTTTTATATCTTTTTCTCTCTCTCTCTCTCTCTCGCTCTTCCTTCTTATCATCTCTAGACTCTACGATCGTTTAAGACGATAAGGAAAATTATTTGTGAGACAAGGATGTCTCGTGGAAAACATTGCACGTTACGTCAGACTTTGCGAGGAAGAATTTTCGAAGAAGCACCAAAATATATGAACGTGTATGCATGTAGAGAGTATGGATACTCCCCCGACGTAAAGTGGATTAAACGTCTGATTATATCGCGTTTAGTATTTTTCGTTGCGAGTGAAGCGGAAGATGGTTCTCGTAGAGATTGCAGGTTCTTGGCTCGGGGGCCTAGACATCGGAACAGGAAAGTGACAGACGGGAAAATTTCTCGAGCGTGCATCGCGACGAGGGAAGAGGTTTTCGAGGTAAGTTCGGATATTCCGAAACGCTCTCTACCTGGAAGATGTAGGGGGGAGGAAAAAAATTACGTGACACGTTGGAAGCTCTAAAAAGAAAGAGATCCAACAACTTTTCTCTTAGCGTCACCTATTTGTGAGAATCTTCGATCGGTGGCGACTAATGCCGACAGGCTCAAGTCCTAGAAAAGTCGATGCTAGTGGAAAAATGAGCATTAATAGAGGCAGAAAAAGAATTGTCCCTGAGTAGCTACGACTATGAGAAGTCTGGATAGGACGATAACGAATCCTTCTGTTCTACCATCGATCGTGCTCTGGTTGCTCTTGATGCCGTTGGAGGAGTTTCTTTTTAACTGGTCGCGCGACAATGAGGCGCGAACCAAAAGCGGAAAACTGGGAAGTTCGCGACTTCCCTCTTCTGTCCCCGTTCCCGCTTCCATCCCAGTTCTCCAATCGGGAGAAGGCGAAAAATCGCCGCGGAATTCTCAACTCAAGCACCGATGGAATCTCGAGTCAAGCTATTATTTTCCATCTTTTCGTCTCCTTCCTCTCCCTCCTCATCCACCAAGCCAACAAGTTCCTCTCGCAATTAATTAATGGGATTATTGGAAAATAAAGTGCGATGCTTATGCACTTGCGCTGACAGGCCGGATTGGTTCTTGAGTTTGATGCTCAGGAAAGGGGATCAAGCAGAGATCCTGTTTGCCTTTAAAATATCCCTCCACCCTTCAGCCCTTAATTGCCTTGCCATGACCAATATGGCGTAAATCGTTAAATCAATGAATAATTATTCTTCTTTTTAATTTTACACTCTTGAACTGCTCGCATTGTTCCTAATGAAATTATTCGAGAGAGTTTCGTGAATTGGACGTGCTGATACGTGCGGACTAACTAAAATCGTATTGCCCAACTTGCTGCTTTTGAGCCAAGGATATTAAATTATTTTCTGTTGAAAATGTCGCCGAGAGAAATGCGGATTACTCACGTGCATTGGTAGACTTCGCTCGCCGGCGCTCAGGCTGGGTACCATTTAGGGGTTCTGCAAACAGAAGTAAACTTATGAAGCTTTATTTGGTCATATGGAAATGTGTGCGAAGGCTGAATAACACAGAAACAATACTAGCGTCCCATTTTCCAGGTTTACGTTGACAATAGCCTTAATGTCTTTTACCTCCTGGTATTATATTAAATAAACTTTATACGACGCTTTGTCCATTGCGCTTATACGTGGATGGATGCAAGTCTACGTTTTAGGTCATGAGATTAGGAGAGATCCCAAGGAGACTAGTTTCACTGGTACTTGTACAAGCTAATATCCTAACATTATTAAATTTCCTCTATAACCCAGAGAACGAAAATTCACATTTATCCAAATTTCGCAACGAAAGCCGATTTGTTCCACTCATCCACTTTGCAATCGTAAAACATCATCGAAATTGAAATCTTTCGACCAAAGGCCCCTCCTCGTTACGACAGTAATCAAAAGGTGATAAATCAAAGATTTGGAAGGTCTGTCGATAAACTCGACTTGATAAAGTCGCGCGGTGAGCCTTGATCAGTAATATCGCGAAGGCTGCAAGGGTGCGGAAAGGAAGGAGATCGAAGGTGGACGGGGGTGGTCGAGGAAAGGCGCAAATGTAGGTGAGACACGAGGAAGGTCTCGACGAGAGTAGAGAGCTGCTGACGCCGTCCTGTAGCCAAAGCTCCACCCCAAACTCGATTGGTCGATCAAACCCACCCTTGCGAATGTGTGCAACCGGAGGATACGCTTTAAACTACCTTAAACCATCCATCTAAAAATACATTATGCAATACGCCATGTTCCAGCGTAAATTTTCCTGACCAGATACCGCTTAAAACTCCGATTTACGTCGGAGAAAATACTTCCTTCTCGTCTTATCGGTTGCGGAAAAGGCGAGAGCAACGATTACGATGATGACAACCAATCGAAAGTTTCATCTACAAAATTGACCAAAGAATTTCTTATCCATTTTGATTTGCAAAGAGTGATGGATATTGATTGCTCAACAAAATCGCATAATTGCCATCAAGCCATAGAGAGAAGCGGATGAATGTCGTTAAATTTGTTGGCATTATTTGATGAAGAAATATTTGATATAGCAACAGGGAACCTTCTGTGTGCACGACCTACTATTGAGAGGAAAATGATTTTACCAGCAGCCAGCTCCCGAAACCATCTCTCCTCCGCGTTCCGATATAATTTACATAATGACGGTTTACATTACAAATTGTAAGCCTCGAAGTAATTAGAGTGGAAATATATTGATATCAATCTTGGAATATGCCATCAGCCTACCGCCAGATAAATCCACGTTTCCTCCACTGCGAGGAGGCATATTCATGCAAATTCCATCTGAGTATGTACCGGTTCGTACAATCATGCGAAATCATTTTTCGAGGTCACACAGTTGGAATCGGATCTTCGAGGGTACAAATCAGATCTCCGACGAGGACGATAAATCCCAGCAAAACAGAATGCTTCGTTGGATCAACCCGAGTGGAAGCAGAGTAGAGCAAACATTCCGTGCTACCCCCGAACTTCCTGCATCTCGCGGGTATTCAGAGCCAATTCTTCGCAAGCTCGCAAGCACGAAGAAGAAAGAGAAAGCTGAGAAAAGCGTAAGAGTGGGGAAGAGAGAGAGAGAGAACCATGCGACCGCGCTCCAATTTGATTAGCACCGCAGTATCCTCTCTCTCCATCTTACTCACTCACTCCCTCGGTCTCGCTCTTTGCCTTGATTCTCCAGATTACAAGGTGCTTCATTTACTGATCCCCGCGTTAAAAGAGCGGCAGGAATCGCTAAGAGCGACAGAGAGCATGACGGTGGATGAGAGAAAGGAAAAAGCATCGCGAATGCATTGCTCTAAAGGAACCACCTTGGAACGTGTCACCCTCTCTCTCTCTCTCTCTTTCTCTTGTGAGTCGTTCGAGCCGAGGCTCGTTGCTAGTGTCGCCCTTTGATTTTCGGGATTAGAGGACGAGGATGTTTGTCGATGGGGCAATATGCGTTGTTGGTGTTGTTCATCAGGAGACACGCGACACAGGATAACATGCACCCGGGCAAGATAGCCTGCGAAAATCAGGCCAAACATAGTGCGTCCTTCACCGAGAGCCTTTCGGAACTCTGATCTACTATAATACAAGATCGTTGCATGGATTTTCTACTTGTACGAAAGTCCTGTAATTCAGCTGAAATCGATCATAATGCGATTTTCGTGTATTACTTAATTCAAGCGGAAAATCGATTTAGTTACATCGTGAAAATGTTCATACGATCTCTCGGAATGATCAAACGAATTGGGCACTGTGCGACATGGGATTCCTGATTGTAAAAAGGGGAGAATTAATTAACTAGTACTACTATATAATAACACTCTGTTAACTTAAATCGATTTTGTCGAAGGTAAAACAATTTTGTGGGTGAGAGTATCCTCTCACTAGGATTAGAGAGAGCCGGATCGCATGGAATCGAATCCAATCGGTGAGTAATCGGACGACTAACAATAAACAGCATACGAATAGCTCAAGCCGATCGCTAGAAGCTGTGTGCTACATAATAAGCAAAGGAGCATAGTATGTATGTAGCACCAATTGCAGGGAACAATCGATGGGATAGAACTAACACTCGCCGCTTGGAACAACACTCTACTGCACAACGCGTACACCAAAGTGTTCCCTACAGTATTATGGAGAACTCTGCTCTAGTTTACTTCCAACTCTCGTAGCACTGTCGGTTTAATTGGCTTATGCATTTCCTTCGCGCTCTATGCGTCGCACAAAACATTGGCAGACTTTTCATTTTCCACCGAGAGGGAAACAAAGACATTTTTTTCCAATCGCAGCTAAACAGTACAGCCGTTTTTATTTGCTTCACAAGACCTATCCCAGTTGCTGTAATCTCTTTGCACAAACGAATCCCAAAGCGCATTAATTAATTCCCTGCACTATTTACCAAATCCGTTTAATTGCGCGCCGAAAGCTTCGCCATTTTCCGAATAAGTCTACCAAACGACGTCAATAATTGTTACGCACGAGATCGGTTGGATAATCGATGATTCGCTACGTATGCGTTTCGATTATGCTACTATGTTAATTCCAAATGGACGGTGTAAGGGTATTAAGAAAATTAGCCAGAAAAAAAAGATGATCTAATAGAAAAAATCAGTGTGATTCGAAGTCTGATTGCACTAGTGGCAATCCAGGTTTGCGAATACCCCTAAGGAGAGGAAGAGGTTTCCCACTGGTGGAATAAAGAGGCAGCGAGGCTGGATACACGAAAGTTCGACGGAGCTTGATGAATATTGAAAAGACGCCGCACACATGTAGGTACTACGTGCTCGCTTACCTATCGGCTCGCATGTTTAAAATCCCGAAACTGGGTCAGATTTCCGCGCGGAGCCTCGCCCGCTTATCGGCACATTTCTCTCCGAGAACCTTTTTTTCCCCTACGGCCATAAATGACGCGACGCGTTTTATTCGCAATGTTAAATCATTCATTCTCCTTGATAGAACACTTGCAAATCTATAGTTCTTTTTTCTGGTTCTGTGAGAATTCTGTCGATTATGAGCATTTGGTTTTGGCATCAAAAACCCAAAATGTCCAATCGACCAAGATTCGCAGAAAAGAAAAATCTTGAGGGATTATCGTTGAGGATAAAAAAAAATGTCATCCTTAATATTTGTGACAGGTCAAGTAGAGATCGGCGACGAAATGTCAAAAGTATAAATAGGGAATGAGGTCCATTGAGTTGTGCTCGCCAAACGCCAAAGGCCCTATTTCAAACTTTTCCTCCCGTGCGTTTATTCTACCGAAACATTTCCACGGCAGCTGCATAATCGCCAAAAATAAATCGTTCGGGAGCTCCGCTGCTTTCCAGAAACTCCCAGCGAGCCTCGCCCGTGGCATTTTAAGGTAGGAAGTCAACGCCGTCGCCAAATGCTGCGAATTTTTCCTGCCACAAAACAATGCTTTTTACCGGTGTACATACACTGTTATCCTCGATGAAGAATCCGGTGACTTTTTAGGAAAAAATGTTTCCTGTAATTATTTATGAAATCACCAATTAAAATTCGCAACTGCAACAGCAATAAATTTATGCGATTGTAAGAAAGTACAGATCGAAAAGTGAATGATGTTACCGGAAATGCAGATGTTACAATGAGATAAACCCCAAGTTTGGATGCTGCTTGAAATTCCAGGCACAAGCGTGCAAGTAAGAGAAGTCAAGTAAGGGAATGCACAAGGAGAGAAGGGAGAAGTGGTAACGCGCGAACAAAGACAAAGCCAACCACGAATAAAAGAGAAAGATCTAACCGGTTGAATCACCGTGGATGCCACGAACCCGGCTATAAACGGCTTTAACCGGTTCGCCGCGGCTTGCGTGAAAACAATAACGCGTAATTGGGCCAATAATAAAATAATTGTTAGCGCTTGGGAGTCGCGTACGCGCAGTTCTTCTTCGTCTCTGTACTTATTGTTAAAATGCCTCCGAGGATTCTCCTATCTTGGCTCTTACGCAATTCAGTGACAAGATAATGTCACCATCGGAAGTGCCCCGATTAGTAATGCATCATCCTCAACTCTTTGCGGTTCAAAATTATTACATTATTATCGGATACGTATCTCTTTGTCTCATCTAAAGTATATTTATTTTAATCTCTATATCACTTATACATTTATATAAATATATTTCAAGTGTGTACGATAAGTTCTAACGTCGGTATACGTTGAATTAAGTAGTTAAACTAACTTAAAATAATTAAAAAGTTAATTCGTCGAAAGAATCCAGATGAAATAACTTCGATATAGAGCATCGAACTCGATAAGACTATAATCAACCTCGAGTGGGCACTGCACACGAAGGTAGAACGATAGAATATGAACGACAAGTCAGAGAATAATTGGAACTTGAAATTGTAATTCAGCGCACTCGAATTATAATTCAGAAGACGACCTTTCCAGCGAAATATCACGGCTTCGTGAAGTAATTATATCCTGAATCTATCCTGCATTAAAGCAATTGGAATCACCACTGTGGAAAACGAAAGAACCGTATTTAAATTGTATGTTAATTTTGTGAATTCGATTTAAACGGCCTGCCGGAAACGAAGAAGAGCTTTTTTTTCCCCCAAGATGGGAGGGTCAGTTCATAGTACACAGATAACGATAAGAGTAACTTTACGTATAATATACTATAGAATGCATTGAGTCACGAGTGTTGAAGCCGTCGAAACACGTAAAACTCACGTTGCATAAGTCCTCCTGTCATTCTTAGGGCACACAACGCAAGTACCCGAGCCAACAGAGAAGATATTTGCTCGTGGCTTTCCCCCAGCAGAATTGAGGATTCTGCAAAGCCGCTTTTCGAGATTGCTCTGTGGAAAGGGATTCTGTATTTACATACTGCACGATCCGGATGCAATAACTCGACAAAACCGCTAGGCACGAACGGAGAAAATTTTCGTCACGTGGTGAACACGAGAATTCTCGAGAAGCGACGAAAGTCCGATGACAATAAGTTATCCAAGCGAACAAGAGGAACCACGCGCAAACTCAGGGAAACAACGTTCTCTCTCCATTGAACTTTGACTTTCGAATTAATTGTTCTGCTCTTGACCACCCGCGTAACCGCATAAGCTCGACATCGCTTTGATCTCGCCGAACCGGAATTTTCTCAACTCACTTTATCGCGAAGCTTAACGAGATCCGTGGAACATGAGTGGAAGCTAACGAAAGATGCCGATATTGATCAATATCTCAAATACGAAGGTTATTCTTAACTCTAACTAAAAGTAACTTACTTCTCAATTAATCTACTACAAAGACTGTTAGATAGACTTTACATTCCACAATGGTTCGAAACTTATAGAATTTCCTCCGGAACATCATAAATTATTTTTCGTTTACAAGAAAAATTCAAGCTGTACAAGATGAAACTTTTTTTCATTAGTTTCTTTAGTTCACTTAATTACTCTTTTCTTATTGTCTTATTTTCTTACTAAATTCTTCTTTATTCTGCCCTCTACCAACCTGGATTCGAGAGATCGTTCAAACTACCCGGATACTTTTTAAACTGCATATATATATGCATATGCATGATGTATATCATCCATCGAAATTGTTCAATGAAAATTAACATCGAAAGAATGAAGACATTGGTACGCTGGCAAGCCGTATCGATTTACAAGCGCTAACGAGGAACAATGGGCCCGCGCCAATAAAGCTCCAGACGCGATTCGCTGGCTCTCGGCTCCGAAACGCGGCGCAGAAGCTGCTAATAAGGCATCCATCGCCAATGCAAGAGAGAGAGAGAGAGGGGGAATTTGAGGAAAAAAGAAAAATTACTGGAATCCAATGCACATTAAGAGGATTCAAAGAAGTTGCGTTCAATTAATTCGTCAAATAAAATAGTCGTGTACGTAAATAGTTCGACGAATTGTGATGTTTGGGCGGAGCCCTCTTTCAACCAGTGGATAGCTGTGGGAAAGATCGTTCCTCTGAGGACCCCGCGTGTCAATTGACATTTATTCTCGCGGATACGTCACGAATTCCCGAGCGCCGGCAGACTCGCGCATCTCGCGTGTGTTACTTACTTACATATATACATTAATATCGGAATTACGACAACTGTCAACCAATCGGATACAGATTTATCAATTTTTAATCCTTCGATCAATCAACTATTATCCATAAATTTCCGATTCCATTAAATACGCATAATACTATAATTAGATGCTTTTGGATCTAAGCAATTGCATTGATCTCCTGCAAGAAATATATTAGAAATGTCTATCGGTACAAAAGCCGTGTAAATCCCTTTGACTCTAGTTTCAACAACATTCACAAACCGCATCACTAAATATGTTAACGAAACACCAACGTTTCATCGAATGACGTCAACATTCCTGATTACAGCGTAATTAAACAATCTACACAACACGCGGTGCATTCATTAACGAAATTCGCCAGGCAGAAAATTTGCTGAAATTATACAGTGCAACGAACACCCAAAGTATAGAGAAAATGCGGTTGTGCGGTAAAAGGATATCACCAAAGCAGCTTTGCATTATCATAAATCGCATTACGAAAATTCTCCCTGGGACTCGAAAGCCCCAAAATTAAATGGATAAAAGCAGTGGCGCCAATTTACTCGCGAAACCACTTCCCGATAATAAAGCATCCGTCAATCCTGTCAAACTTCGGTGGCTAAGGGATCGCGAGAGACGAAAGAAAACCAAAAGAACCCTATGCGGTTCTGTATCGAATTCTAACATAAGCAAAACAATTAGGAATTCGATGTGAACATTGGAACTCAATTTTTCCCATGGGAGTGCGTGTAAACTCTGACTATCGTGTCACGTTATCCTCTTATCTAACTAGTAACGCAGATGGTAACTGTAAACGTGCCAACATACGAAGCTTCAACTACGTTAGCACGCAATACGAGTAATACTTTCTGGTATAATCGAAACAAGAAAAATTCTTAAAGTGAAATTTAAACGCGGTCTGAATCAACGTTACTGAAATGAGAAATTAGCTTCCGCTACGTGGACGAAGGTTGCGGAACAAATGGACAAAGGTAACGACGGCACGACGCAGTGGCTATTCGATACGTTCAGTAGTGGTATGAGGTGTCACGAAAAAATGTACACAAAGGGAACGCGGTTGTCGTTTACGAGTCAGGTAACAAGAAACCTGACGATATTCATATGCGTCAATGATCAAGAAAGTTATTATTTTTTCAGATGCAATTTTCAGATTCAATTTAGATTTATAAGAATTTATTGTAGACATAAATACAATACAATTAATTCGAGTCTCTGATAAAATGTCGTGAAGCAGATTCATCGATTTCCAGAGAAATCAGTGACCTTGATTTGCAACCCGTACAAACGGGTACTTGACACCGATCTCTTGCTCCCTCTCCCTCTCTCAAACCCCCCCTTCAATCATCCCCGCTTCACGTTGCCCTTTACTCTGACGCGCGTCTTTATTTTCAGCTTCTCTCTCTCCGCTTGGTCTATTTTTCCAGCCGCACGAAACAGCGCCAATAATATTTCCTATTAACGCGTGCAAGACTCGCGATTCTGAGGTGCAAAAGTGGGACCGGCAAACTCAATGAAAAAAACCGCATCACTCGTTTCTTTCGGAACCTACTGCGGCTCGACTACCTGCGGGAAAGAGTGAAATTGCTGCACTTTAAGCAATATTCACTCCGGAAGAGAGAGAGAGAGAGACTGCTTGAATGGAATTCCATTTTAAATGTGACTTTGCCCGGAATGGAGTTCCATTTCGTATAACCTGCGACTTACATCAGTTGCAGCGATGAAAGGCATGGAATTCGCAATATGAAACTCTACGTCAAAGAACGTACGTTTAACGCGAGTATGTCAAATCCAAAATTAGAAGCCGAACTTCATTTTTCGTACTACGTATAAAGAGAGTTTCAACAAGATTGTAGGAATTTTGAGTTAAAGGATGAAACGTGAAAGATTATGAAGCGAGGCAAAGCGCACTTTATCCAGAGTGTCATGCAAATCCTTGGATACAATCCCATGGATCATAAGCGAGAGGGGGAAAGAGACAAGTTTCTCAAAATAACTTTTCCACGAGGGCGAACACGCCGGATATCTCGCGTGGCCGCAAAAGCCAGACCGTCTTCGGCCGCGTTAGCATAATTCCCTGTTGATAAACATAGAGAGAGAGAAAGAGATAGAGAGAGGTTGCCTCTCAGATCTGGCAGTGTGCCACGTTAGCGAAATGTCTGGCTATGTGCATAATATAGCCGCGGCACAACGCCTCGTGTGTGCCGACGACCAGGAAACTCTCTTCATCTCCCTCCCTCAACACTCTCCCATGCATTTCCATCCGTTACTAACCTCGCAAACTTACAATTAGCGTCCGGCTTCTACGAAATGCGTCTAAACCGTACCCTGAACCCATTAACACGAAAATCATAGTATATGTCGGCTATCAGTAGTCGTTGCAACTGGGCTTTCAGTTTCCGTTCTATGGCTGAATCTGGGATATTATACGTATGTGTAAGAGTTTACATCCAGAATTGCTCGCCATTGCCAATATTCAAATTAATCAATGTGCTATTGCAAAACTTACACACAATTTAATCGAGAAGTTTTAAACAATTTGTAAATCTTTTCGATGGTACGAGATTGTTCTAAATGGACTATGCGAAACGGATCAATCTGCATTTCGCTTCCTTTGAAATTGAATATATGGTAAGGTAGAAGGACAACGAGGTGCGCCGTATCTGGCTGAACGAGCTAGAAAGTTTCACCAGTAATCGAAACCCATCCCCCTGCAATTGCAGAAATGGTCCGCTCTAATCGAAGACCAGACTCGTTACCATCCGGAATTAAATTTAACGATAGAATCGAGCTACCATCGCGATAAATTCTCAAATAACAAAATCCTTAAAATCGAGAATACAATTATATCGCAAAACGACGATTCCTTCCCAACTTAATTTTTATTGATTAATATCAGAAACGATACATTTTTCATAAGTACAGTGGTGAATAATGAATTCTTGCTAAACACGAGAAAATATGCAGTTATGAGTGTGAAAATCCAGGAAAAAAAATCGAAATGAATATTTCATTATTTTCAGGGTAATCGGTACCATGAGTAAAGAAGGATTTCCACCCTATCTCGGGTGGTACGTGGTGCAGTTTCGCTTGTCGGAGGGCGCCACGTCTCTCGCACGGCACCCCCGACAAAGGATACATCGCCTCTGCGGTACAGAGTCGTTAGCATCTACACCCTGGAATACCCTGTCGTCAACGGAGAGATTGGTTTTGCGGCTGACAAGAGGACATCGCTCCACATGGCACACAATCTCGCCTTAGGACGAGCGTGCAAATCACTCTGCTGCCAAGAATATTAACAGCCGAACCCATACCATTACAATTACACTCGTTGAAATTCTAACTTAAATATGATTTCGAACAATAAGCAATTCCTAATTACCGATCCAGTAAAATGTTTTTTGAGGGGAAGTTACCTAAAACGACAAAAGGATCCGTAAAGAAGAAGGCTAGGGGAAAGACTACTGTAAGACTAGAATATACAAATGAGCGTGGCATTTGAAAACCATGTGTATATGAACTTGAAAGCGACGCTTCTCCACTCATGATCCGAAGCAGTCTGCGACACGTTATTTCCGCAGGAGGATGAAAGATCGCGGTCTCGAGCTATTCACATCCCGCTGAGTCTTTCCGCGAGAATACAGAGATGCGATCTACTTTGTCCGCTTAGAAATACGAAGGAGAAATGGAACTGACGTCACCAGCGTGCACATCCGGGAAAATGCCACGATACTTTGGTCGTATGCGCATATAAGCCAATCGTAGAGATATAAAGTTGTCGGAACTAATCCAACTACGTAACGCGGCTAAGGTAATACTTAAATTTGTACTTAAGCCTCCCGTTAACCGGGTAGGGCTTCGCAAGAAAAATCACTTGCCCCCGCGGCAACCCCTAAACTTACGCAATCACTTCTAAACGTGTGCTCGACAATTAAGCTGATTAAATGTGGATATTACGATTGAATAGTGAGCGTATCGAACTTGTTAGTGATTAAGAATCTCGAAAAGAATCTTAAATAAACTAATACTCTAATTAAAAAGGTACTTTATCCTAGGTATTGCATTCAAATAATTTAAAGGGACAGTTTTACAAATCACAGTTCCTCATCGATAATTGCACTGTTGAGTGATTAAAGGATGATTCGTGATGTGTGTTCGGTGATTTCGAGGATGGAAGAGACGGCAAAGCAGTCAGAGGGTGAAACAGAGAAAAAGGGCAGTCCGGTAACCGATGGGAAAAGGGTCTCGGATTCTCGAAGCACAAGTTCAGCACGTGCACAATCGCAGGCGGCTGTGCTGCCTGCGAAACACGGCCTGGTAGAGTGGGGCTGTATGATTATCGACCCCTGCTGCCTTGGCTTTTGTAGCAGGGATGCAGCTGCCCCTTCCCCCTCCAACCACGGCTTCGCTTTCTCATCGGTAAACTTCCCCAAAGAGGGGTTCTCATAATTCTCAACTACCTCTACAATTATACGTGCACTCGGATTGCCAGTTAGAAAACTCAGAGCTTCAAAATTCCAAGCGATACCAAGCAGACTTTATAATAAGCCACAGTGGTGCTTGGAATGAAGCTTCAAATGCACTACTAGGTCTGTCTGGCTTTCTGAATGGTCCACTCCGAGACCGTGTTCTAGGTGTGGCCTGACTCTGACCTCACAATGGGGACAGTATTAGTCGCGACGGTCTTTACTACCTGTTTTTGTCTTCAATGTGAAAGACCCGCGAATAAACGTAGCGCAGAGTTACTCCGACTGTCGCCCATAAAACTGTTCAAGATATGTGTATCGTTAAAATCTATGTAATACATCCAAGAGCTTGTTGAGGAAAATTCTCAAGATTTTTAATCTTCCAATTTTGAAACTTACGAATCGTAATGTATTACTCAATAAGATCCTGGTTTCTCAGTTGAGTAAATTCTCAAGATGCGTTGGAGTATCTATCAAATTGTACGGCTCGAGCAGTATGTTAATCTACAAAGAACCTTAATACCCTACTCGCTGGCTTAGTTAGCCTGCAACCAATTGAGACCTGATTTACACGTATAACACGAGATTCGGAAAAGGCTTCCTACGACAAATGCAACAAAAACGAATCGAATTTTTCCTATTGAGAAACACTGCTCAAATAATTGCATCGCGGTACGTTCGACACTAGCAAGGTAGCCGACCTTGGCAATTGCAATGTTACATCGATAAGTCAGTATCACGCTACTACTTTGTTTGTGTGGACTTGAAAATGCAAGAACAACCCTTATTTCGGGAAACTGCAGGGTGAGTACAGTTTAGTAAGTAACCTTGATACTTTCTTTTACGTATTGGCAATCTACTATTACGATACGTTCGAGCCACAAAAATTGATGATTGCAATCTAGAAGAACGCCCCTCGATGAAAGGTAATCGCAAAACTAACTTCTATCAAGTAGGATGTCTAAAGAGCCAGACAAATAAAAGATAGCATTGCACGCGATTTCTAATGAAATCCAACGAAATCACCACATGGATCACTTGCTCAAGACATCAAAATAACTTTATGGACGTTTCGAATGATTGCATGCAATTTCACTGATTCTGACGGAACTCATCGTAAAACTGTTTTCCTACGACTAAAGTGAACGAGAGGGAAACCAATGTCGTGGCTTGAAATAGAAGACCAAGATCTTCGATAGTGCAAACGTGATCACGAAGAGTGTAGTAAGTACATACTCTGCTATTAGTCCGTAAGTCACGAAATGTTTCGGAGTCACGTGGCAAAAACAGGCAAATTAAGGTCCAGGAGCTTGAGGAAGATAATTCCACAGGTACGTAAGTATAGGGTAGCGAGCGAAAGGCAGGCAAAAGGCAAGTGAAGCGCAGGTAGGTAACAAGATCCACAATGAATCCGCAAAGTTGTCGATCTAGCAGTGTTGGCTTTGCTTAAATCGGAATCCGGACATTTGACACTGCAATTTCTCGGTGTTACTCTTCTACCAGTGTCGGTGGGTACGATGGTGTCCAAGTATTCCAGCGCGATATCAAAGTGCCAGAAGTCGCGCCACGAATAAAGTATGTACTTACATACATATACATATAGATTGGCTCACAATACAGTTTGGTTGTCGCGTAACTCATGATCGTATTGGTAATACGTTGGGATGTACCGTTTGATGAAACTAATTTTATCGATTCTCAATAAGCGATCGTACCATCTCCAATGTCTTACGTACAGTGCGTGAAAATTCCTAATAGATTGAGTGCAACTAACGTCAGCATTCCGTGTTAGAATCATTGTGTAGATATTTTCACGATAGTTGCTTCTAAAAGGTCCCAAGTCGCCAGTTTTCAGGTAGTCCTGCGAATAATGGCCGGGTGAGCCTTTTATCGGGCGCAAGAATCGCAGACAAACTGTCTCGCCACTAGATTATTCGCGGTCTATGTATGTGCACATCGATACTCTTTATAGGTCGATGCAAAGTGCACCAGTATCGATCGCAAAGAAACCTGCTTCCGCAAAGATTCGCGTTATCGCGTGTCGAACAGCGAGACTGGAGAGAAAACACTCGTTTTTCTTTTGCAAAAGTTGGAGGTCAATCAGGCACGATAATCCACGTGCTGGTAGTAAATACCAAGGGTTAAAATAGGCAAAATGATCTTCCCGAATGACTAAGCCCAAGATCTAACGTATCAGAAGAAGCATCGATTCGATCTACAATTAAAAACATTGTCTGTCAACAAACACACACCCAGGCTCTTTATCTGGAATGACACGTCCGCGACGACGTTAGAGTTACGATTGCTTAAGAGTGCTTAATTTAGCACCATCGCAAATCAATCGCATTCGATTGGTTTCGCAGGGAATTCCCTTGTACAGATATATCTACCACACATATACATATTCAGGACTCTTTTAGTTAGTAGTTTCTTGTCAGTCATCGTCGACCACGTGGATTCATAGTCAGCTGTAAACTCAACCACCACTCACCGTAGTCATGCACCAGTGATTGTTGCTGCTGCGCGAAATGCCCGGCGTTATTCGCGGGAGTCACCCGGAACCGCTCCATTGCTTCACCGGTAGAGTATCCTCTTGATCCACACCACCAGATAAACTATGTCTGCAGTGTCGTCTCGCCGATACACCGATTGCACCTTCTGCTCCAACAGCCTCGATCCTTTCTTTCCTCTTAAGTATTTCTAGATCCGCTATCACTGCTTTGCAAAAGCGTCCAAGATCTTCACAGAATAGTTTGACACACGACTCAGCAGGTCGCTGATAAAACTCACGGATACATTCGTTTATTACGTTTGACGAACGGGTTCTCCGTTGCCTGTGGCAAAATTACGATTCTACCGTTGATGCGACTGGACGCCGATTCGCAGCGAGTGCCGGGTGTGCTATCGCTGTTGCACGCGTCGAGTAGCGTCGAGTAGCGTTGAGTCGCGCCGCGCCGGCTACGCACACGCTCACGGTGAGATAGCGGGAGAGAATGAGCGTACAAGCACAAGCGAAGAGAGAGGGAGGAGTAGCGGACAAAGCGGGCGAACGGCGTTCTGTCGGCAGAAAGAAAGAATAGCGAAGCCAGGGCGAGTCAGAAGGAAAAACGGCGAGACGGAGTGTAGTCAAGAAGAAGAAGAAGAAGAAAAAAGGAACCGGCTGGTGGAGGGGATACTCGGAACTTCGGAAGACGACTGCTTCTGGTAACTCGGAAGCTACGCGCCGTAGATTTCGAGGACGAATGCCTCAGAGTAGAAATCGGTTTATTGTTCGCGTGTCCGCTCTCGTTCCTTCGTGTTCAACTACTACTGTCTGAGTATAGACTAAACGGCATGCGATCTTGCAACTGTTGAAACCGCGTGGCTAGACTTTTGATAGTAATAGGGGGTAGCGTAACTGTGTCTTATGTTAGCTAACGCTTGTACTCCGGAATCTCGGAAGTGTCTTTTTCGGTCCGAGGTGGGCTCAGCCTGTTCGCTGCGTTATGCCGGTACGATTACGCTGCGCTCGATGCGCTGACACGCGACGCACTCATGGCTTCAGGCTGCTCGAATGTTTTATATGTACATGCAGAATATGTAGTAGCAGACAACGTGTGTACACGCCCATTCGCCAGGGGGCCTTCCGATGCGAACCTCATGTTTGGTCATAGGCGCCGGCCCAGGGGCACCGACACAACCTGATATTTACCTGGGCTTTCCTATTGTATTCGGCGGGATTTTCCCAAGGCCGATTGCCTACTACCCTCCGCCCATGGCAGATGGTTCCATTTTCAGCTGGCCTTGGTCTGATCGGCGTGAAGGCGGGCATAAACCTGACCCTTCAGGGTCTTGGCCCTACCGATGGATTACTACGTTGTTGGGCATGTATACCTGCTCCACAAATTCGAAACATTGTGTTTTTGCAGTCAGTTTTAGTTTTATTGCAATAGTCCTGATACACATGGGTATTCTTTTCTTTGAATATAACTTGTGCTGGTACGTTGTCATTTAAAAATATCTGTCTATATAATAAAATTAAAGTGTTTGTGCTATTATTCTTATAGCGAAAGAATAGCAATCGCTGAAATTGTTATACATTATCGAATTCTCAATGTTTGCTGCCCTATAAAAATTCTTATTCAGAACTGAGAGCATTGGATGTTCTGTGATGGGTATAAGGATGCTGTTCTAGGTGGCAGCAGGAAATGGAAACCTTCTGCCCTGTGAGCATTGCACCTCTTGCATTGCTTGGTACATATTCAATCTCAGATTTGTAACGTAATTCATCATTACATGCCAAATAGTAATGCCGGTTACATAAAAATAATGTTCTCAAATTGTGCATCTAATATTTTACGTTTAACTACACGATTCAACTGGAACCGAACTCAATGGAACGATGTAGCATTATGCATTGAAATTGAGTGCAATTGTTACTTTCATGACTTAAACATTTATTTGGGTACCTACGAGAGGTAATAACTACACTAGTGGCTCGTAAAAAGCTATGCTATCCGGCGGATGATATTCGAGAAGCACATTTATCGTAGGTGCCATTGTGTCGCCTTTATAGTTTACAGTATCGAACATATAAAGCTATAATTTATGAACGCACCTATATTACAATCAACTTTATACAATTGCTTAGTGCAAATACATCACCTAAAATTTTCCATTCATATAAATAATACTGAATTTAGAAGTTCAGAAAATTCATCTCACCCGCGATACCCGAATCATTAATAATTCCAAATCAACCTTTTGTTATGCTCTCAAACGTAACAAGTAGAGTTTAAAAATTATTCTTTGTTTGATCATATTTGAGGATCTTATGTCTACGAGAAATTTTACGGGAACCCGGTAAAAAATGAACGATCGAATTTCGGTCGAATTCCAAATGGTAAGAACGTCAATACATTCTTCCAATGTAACAATGAGCAAATGCAAATCGTATATACCGGCGCCCTACGTTTCGCACAATGCAACGCCGCGCAGCACCTCTGCACCAGCATATGTGCATTTTTTCGGAGCTGGCGCAGGAACGCATTTCTCTCTCCGAGTTTCGCCGCCGGAACAGCTGATCGAAGCCCCTTTAATTGTAGCTGCGATCATCAGCTTTGCTTGACGGTGATACGAATTACGCCGTGCATTCGCCGGAATTCGGTAGGAGTAGCCACCCGTTCAGTGAGACGCGGATACCCCGCCGATTCAACTATGCCTGCGACTACACTCGAGAGTTTTGCTGTTCGGTTCTCGGTAAGTGGTGGTGTACTTAAGAAACACCTTTTGTAGGTTAGGATGTGCCTTTCGCTTTTTAAGCTTCGTACACACAGTAACGGTTTTTCGTGGATTGGGCGTAACTCAGAGAAGTGTAAATGCCAAAATATCGAACTTTTGGACGTTTGAGAGTCAACGAGTTATGTAGAATCGTACCTTACGGGTGTTGGGTGGATAAAATGGCTGGGTGGTGACTTCCTTTTGCAGAATCGTTGATGGTAAATATGTAGACACAGTATTCGTGCCCTATTACGAAGATTTGCGTTGCCATTTTTGTACTTGTGCCCTGGAAGTACTTCGGCCAACTTGAGATTCTTTGTTTGTAGAATTTTTATGATTCTGGGTTTCTGCTTTGGGAAAGTGAATTTGCACTTTTAATATTCGACTTTGGCAAATTTTCGTGCGTGAGGGCAAAAGTTTGAAAGTGACAATGAGGAATATTAAAGTACGAAAGAGAATTGTGAGTCGAATGAATATTAATTATTTTTCTTGCTAATGGAGGAATGGTATGTGTCGTGCGACAATCAATTCAGAGTATTCGAATTAATTATTATTTCTTATCGGAACTCATATTTCCTAAGTTACTTTGAAAAGTGATAGAAATTAGTGACTATTAAATATGGAGGATTAGTTGAAACTTCGAAATGTCGGAGTCTATCATTTCAAGCAGAGGAATATCCGGTTCTCTGTATGTACACACGGGAATGGGATGGATCATAGCAAAACTTACATTAAATATATCCTGGAATTCATAGAATCAATCTTGTCAACGGCCAATTTCCGTTTCAATCAGTAAATTCTCGCCGAACGACGAAGAATACGCGGTTTCGTTCGAATAACGATGATACAACTAGCCGGCTAGAAACGTGGCGCCCTCTGACGAAAGTACGCGAACTTTAGTGCATATTCATACTACGCATTATGAATAACCAAAAGACATTATTGCGAAAATAGGAGTCTGTAAATCTGAAAGAAACCATTCTTTAAGGAACGTTTTCTTCCGTTTCGTAAAGATACCGAACGAAATCCATAGTCAGAGCAACATTATCTTTAGTTTCCTACAATCCTCCTCCTACGCTTGCATGCCTATTTCCTAACAAATTCAACACTTACTCTGGACTCTACGTGAGATCAACGAAAGTTTTTACGCAACAGGATTCAATTCAAGTGCATATATCTACTTCCTTCGACCTTGTTCAAAATCTGTTAATAAAGTAGCAACAACACTCGCAAGCGTTGCCTTGTACGAAGGCAACTAATTCGATCTTTATACATGAATTTCAATCTCACCTACATTTCAAACATTTCGTACTCGATGTGGGATGAACGGAGCCGCACTCTTCGTTTGCTTATTTCCCACAATTACCGCATTATACTCGCAAAAACCGATAAAAACGAGTCAACCGGCAAAACGGCGCGTTCTCTTTCGAACGACCGCCATGACACTTTCGAGGACGTAATATCATTGTGTGGGTACGGACGGCGGTGGGGGTGCATTGGCCGTCGTGCATTCTAACGGCCGAGGGGGTACGTGACGTCTTCAATGGCCGCCGTGATACTGTCTACGCACGTAACGGAGCGCGGTATACTCGCAGACCGCGTTCCAGATCGCACGATTACGTAGTGTCCAGAGTGCCGTGTTTCCGGATCAATCAGCAAGCTGTTACCCGAACTGCAAGCGATGGGTTCGAAGAAGCATAAAAAGCACAAGCGCGAGAGACACGAAGGTAAGAGAACCGGGTTCTCCGGCGGTTATCTCTTTCCTTCCCTGTTGTTCTATCTTTCTCTCTCTCGCTCTCCCGCTCTCCCTTTCTCAAATTTCCCCTCTTGCTCTCTGTCTCCCTCTCTTACTCTCTGTCTCTCTATCTCGCTCTTTCTTTCTGGCTCTCACTATTTCGTTGAATCGTCCGTTTGACCGTTCCTCACCGCGGTAACATTACCTGGCCGACGCAGGTTATTATCAATTGCGCGATCGAATTGTACATCACTCCGTTCGACTACGTCGGCCTGACGCAACGTTACACACCGCTATGCACACCGTTGATATGCGGAGCTCGTGAGCAGATCTCCTGAGAGTGCCGGTCGCCACCCCATGCGCACTGTTACTTCTTCATAAATTACTCTTGCTCTGTTCATAATGACAGCTCTTTATCCACCGCTCTATCACACCACGTTCAAACTGTTTAAGTTGAAGCTCTAGCTCTCAAGCAATTTGCAAACACCGTGTCCTCGCTGAAATCTCTCACAGGGCACTCTGCTTGGTCGCATTGTGGATTGACTTTCGTTCGGTTGGCGTGCTTTTGGCATTTTGAGTATACCGCCCGATCATCAGAGAGAACGTGACCAAAGACTTCTATGTTTAGAGCGGAACTCAGGTAGAATAGAGTATGAACAAGCAAGAGAGTACGTTGGGAAATAAGACCTTCGTGTAGATCAGTTATATGTAATTGAGATCTTCCAAATTCTGTAGAACGATTTCTTCATAATATTTTCCATTGAAAATCTTTCTCTTGTACTGATAGTTTGATGATGCACAGGAATTTTTGACTACGTTTTCACCATGGACAAACTGAGAGTGAGCTTGGAGTAGAAGTGAGGTGGATTCGAAAATATAAAAGAAGGTTCCACAGCGACAGGTGCAACGTGGAAGTAAGTGACGCGTAACAAAGGACATGGCCTGGTTGCACGACAGAAGCTAGCTGTGCTTCCGAAAATCGTTGAAATGCCCCAATTCCTTTGAGTTTTATCTGTTGAGAGTAGTTGAAGCGCAACATGATTCATAGACAGTCGAGAACATTGGTTCATTTTTACAGTGACATACAACTAAATTTAGATTTAGATGTGTGGACAATTAAGACTGTTGCGCTTCAAAACCATTTAGAACCCTGGCTGTTATGTATTACGGCTGAAAAAGCCGTGGATATGCTTTGCTTCACCTCATTGTGGGGTATTTTCAATTTTAAAAATTGCTCCCTCCCGTTTACTCCTGCAGACTCAGAGGGTTGTTGTAATAACAAAAATTATTTTGTTCGACAGTTCTATTGAGATTTATTTAGTTTGAATCAAGCTACTTCCATCTCGCTTCCAGTTTGTTGAATGTGAAAACAAGGTCACTATCCTGTTATGATATTATCTTTATTATTCTTATCAATATTTTGTCACACGTTTCTTTTCGCCATTTGTAGATTTCATTGATTTACACATGCATTTCTTCTATCCATATTGCAAGACTATGTGTCAAATTATTCTGCTAATATGTTCTGGTTGCAAAAATACGCTATGTATAGCCCTGCACTTTTGTATGATTTTCTGCAAGGTTTTCTGTTTTGCATGCAATGGTATTGTTAGCGATATCGTTTAGAGCTTGATGCTTCTCGTTTAATGTTTAAAAATACGCTGCCCTTAAATATTACTACTAATATTCCCTTTTTTTTAACAGAAGGGCACTATACAACAACGGACAAACCGCCTACTTTAAAATTAATTTTAAAGGTAGGAGGTAGCAGTGGGACACCTGAACACGGTAGCGAGTCACCAAGTCAGGCAACCATGCTGTCCCAACACTATCAGCAGCAGTTGGGTCTCAGTTACTCTGTGACACAAGGAGACAGCGAGTATGATAGGTACGCAGGACACAAGAAGCTTAAGAAAAAAAAGAAAAAGAAGGACAAGAGACACAAGCATCATCATAAGGAGAAGAAGAGAAGAAGAGAAGAATCGAGTCAAGAATCAGTGGGTGATGCCGATGAGAATTTGGTCGATGTTCTTAAGAAGATCGCCAACAATCAGTTACTACCTCCGAGACCACCATCTAGTGCAGAGCATAGACCCGGCATTCCTAGCCATATCAGTTCGCTTTCTCCGCATAGAGAACCAAGAACATGTGTTCTCCGAAAGATTGCGGAACGCACACCGCTTCAACGATTACTGGAGCATCTTCTAAGATCAATGGAGAAAAGGGATCCACAGCAGTTTTTTGCCTGGCCGGTCACGGATAGCATTGCACCCGGATATTCACAAATCATCACAAGTCCCATGGATTTCAGTACAATTAAGCAGAAAATAGACGACAACAATTATCAAAACTTAAACGAGTTTATTGATGATTTCAAACTTATGTGTAACAATGCCACGACCTACAATCAACCTGACACGATTTATTTCAAAGCCGCGAAAAAATTGTTGCATGTCGGTCTAAAGATGGTTACGCCGGAAAAACTCCGACAATTAAGATCAGTCTTAACTTATATGAACGACATTTCAAAGGAAGAGTTAGGATTTGAGTTGGGTATCGAAGAACCTAATAGCTTGGAGATTGCTATCACCGAAGAGCAAATTGAGAAGGAACGAGAACAAGAGGATAACAATGAAGAGGCAGAGGAAGCCCGAAAAGAAAATCAAAGAAAATTAAGATTAGCTAATTTAGGCAAATTTGAGGCCATACCTGACGACCTGACACCGGAAGAGATCTTAAAACAAGCACGTGGTGCAGCTAGAGCAGCCTCTGAGAAATTGACGTTAAAGAGGCTCAATTCTAAGATGGGTTTCCTTCGCCAGAAAAAGGATGGAACAACTAGTTTACAGATAATAGTTCCTGGAGATGGTGTAATACCGGGCACAAATCAGAGGCCTGTATCGCTAGGTCAACTCATCGGTAAATTGAGTCACGGTACTGGAGTACTAGCCGGTTTTCGGGAAGATCGGCGAAATATGTCGAAACCAGTGAAGCCATTGTATTACGGGGCATTTGGATCATATGCACCTAGTTACGATTCTACGTTTGCCAATCTCACAAAAGAAGAGACCGATCTCGTGTACCAAACTTACGGTGACGAGACTGCTGTCCAGTATGCCGAATCTATTCTAGATTTTGCAAAAGACAGTGACTACACTTTAACGATGGTCGACGACTTGCTAGATATCTTAACAGGTGGTGATCATAGAAAAACTAAGAAATTCCTTGAAGAAAAGCGAAGGCTTAAGGAAGAAGAAGAAAAAATTAAGCATTTACTCGAGAAACCCATGCAAGATGTGAATCGTAATGTTCCGGCGCTGGATAAAGTGAAAGTCGACATAGATCAACTGAAAACACTCTCCGAATTAGGAATCGACGTTAACTTCTTGGATACTCTCGGTAATTATTACACGCGAATTATCCTACATAATTTCCCCTTAAATTAACACTTGTAATTGAAACGTTCTATTTTACAGAAGAAGAACTCAAAGTGGGAGAAGATCGCGCGGCTCTTCAGAGTCGTTTGGACGACACGGGTCAAATACTGAGTCGACTGAAACAAGCACAGCATGAGCGCCTTTCGGCACCTCCACCAGCTCACTTATCGAATGTTCCTAAAGCGTCGGAAAACGAGGTATCGCTTGCCGATAAGATCGCGGATAATTTGACGGAAATAGCAAAGAGACTTCCACCTTCTGCGATCGCACCGGTCGATGGATTAAGAAAAGCCATGGGTATTGCACCACTTGGTGGTGGTCCAGAACCAATGGACGTCGAACCAATTACACATAATCCGACGATTGTCGCAGAGAATACATTGCTCACACAGAGTACTGCGACCCAAGTACCGGCGAATCTATTATCGGCACCCTCGCCGATTCAAAGTACGAATTTGCTCAGTCCGAGTGGACAACAAAATCAAACGATCAGTATTGTGAACGCAAATCAGCCACCGATTCAAATACAAATTGGAATGGGCCAGACAACACAATCGCTATTAAGCACAGCGGACTCATCGGCGGTGCCCGATTTGGAGTCTGAACTTCGCGAGTTCCTTGAGAGCGATCCTACGTTAGGCCATTCGCCACTACACGATGACAAGACTCTCGAGGATATCCTCTCGGAGTCTTAACAACGCGCATTTGCGCCTGTACTTATTCCGTGATTTAATTTAGCATATACTTCCTGTCGGTTGTACATTTTATTCCGTTTAACTCGTACGTTAGTTATCGTTATGAATAATAAATAAGATTCTAACGTACGAGTTGATCATCGATATTGGCTCTTAATTTCGATTTTCTATCGGATAATATTTATCAGGGATGTGCGTCACGGGGTATACAATAAGCTTGTAAATTTTACACAAAATATATATACTTGTAATACGTAGTATGCAACGAGTAGTTATAATGTGAGAATGAGAGAAAGTGTGAGAGAATTTAATGGGTGCTTGAGTAGATTGGCTATACAAACGGAATTAATTGAAATAAGAAAGAAAGTGTAATAGTATTCGAATTATAAAAAGTGCAGAATGCGAAAGAGAAAATATACTCAGTATAAAATAATTATTTAGTTATACAATCCGTTGATAACGGAATAAGTCGCAAGTACAAAGAAAAATGATTATCAATCGTTTTATTACATGGACGCGTAAAAAAACCATTTTTAAATTTGTCATCATTTTCTGGTTCAGCTCTGGACAGCTTTTCTGTTGAAACTCTTTAGTTACCGATTGTAAAATTTATGGAATTGCAATTGTACAATTTACAGATTTTTTGACTTATTTGGACCTAAGTGAAAAGAGGATACGAAAATACACCTGTACATTTATAAACAACGCATTTGCAATATTTCAAATTAACATCGTGTGGTATGTTACATTTGAGATCTATAAATATTTTTTCAACATTGTGTGATTTGTTCCTAATAAATTCGAAATAAAACTACATTACTCTCAACTGCAGTTGCTTCGTTCCCTATAACCAGCATTTTTCAATTTGAACGACAGTTCGTTTATCGTCGTTCACTCCTCAACAACTCGATATTGCAAAATGAATAAGTTACTTAATTGTTTAATAAATTTGATTGCAAAATTTCTTCCCATTGTATTTTCCTTGCCTGGAACGCTATTGACGCACGTCACATCCGGATTCCTTTTGTAGTACCGACAGCTTTAGGTGGCGCTCGGAACCTATACGAAAATATTTGCACGGACTGTCAGAGCAGTGGTTTCGCGCTCAAAACATTTATTTAAATGGACCTGCTATGATATTTTTTCAATTTTACTCAATTTAAACAGGATATGAATCTAGGCATTCGAATTTGGTGCTAGTGTCGTACTAATATTGATTTTTAACAACCAGAAAAATATATAATGTTGTTTTTTAAGCAGTTTTATGTATATATTGAGCAGTGCTAAACTTTTCATTGTTCCCATAACACAACCCAAACTTAGAACACATAAATATTGGAATACTTGGAAAAATAATGTTATAGCAACAATGGCAGATGAGAAACTCGTCAAAACAGTTCAAACGACATTTTCGTTATACGGTCTTGTTTTATCAAGGTATGCGTATGTTATACATTACTTATATTTCTTACATTACACTAATTCGCTGTTTAATTTAGAAAGTTGAGTGTATCGTTGGCAAAGCAACTTTTAAATGTAGAAGAGAAAAAAAGAGATAGTTGGTTGACTCAAATAGCAGAAAAAGTAGTATGCCAAAACTTACGAGATCCCCATGTAAACATTGAACAGTTGAAAATTGCAATAGAAGAATGCGTTAAACCAGATACTCTTAAGGATACAGAAACGATATTAAATGTGATAAATGCATTTGATACTCCAAAAATTAAATACAATATACTTAAAAAGAAATTTGTACTAGAACAAGTAACACCTGACTTATACCCTGATGCGGAATATAAGTCTCTTGTATTTAAAGATCGATTTGAAATACTTTGGTATAGAACATTGAGACACGAACTCTTTTCGCCTCCCAAATTAGGGGAAAAGAAGGAAGACAAGATTGAATTAGTACCGATTGAATATTTATTAAGCGACACGAGAAGTGGAAATATATGCGTAATGGGATTACTAACACAATTAACCGATGGACAATATTATTTGGAAGACATGGGAGGAACTATCAAAATTGACCTAAAGAGAGCAATATCCTTTTTTATCTAAATGCGTAAACTTACATATAAAAGAGCAAAAGTAACTTTTAACGTTATTATTTCCTTATCTATTACATACAACTTTCAGGATGGCTTAATGATGGAAGCGTCAATAATAATTGCAAATGGTGAATTTCAAGATGGTATTTTGTACGCTGAAGATATTGGTTTCCCACCACCAGAGTCGTCCAATAATGCTCATGTAGATTTTGGTAATGCTAATACGTTCGGTGGTCCGCATAACGTATCTCTAAAAACTTCAGAGAAGTTGAAAATTCACGAAGACTCGAATAAAGATGGGATGATAATTTTTCTGTCGGAAATGTGGTTGGACGATGTGATTGTATTGCAAAAATTTAAAACAATGTTGGAGGGTTACTCGGAATGTCCACCAATCGCTTTCGTGCTGTGTGGACATTTTCTTAGTTTTCCTCCGAACGTAACTACCGCACAAAAATTGAAAGAGGGATTTAAAGAGCTGGCTGATTTGATAACGCAGTATCCAGGTATAAAAGAATCTTCAAAATTTATTTTCGTCCCTGCACCAGACGATTTAGGCTCTTCAAAGATCTTGCCTAGAGCATCGATTCCCAAACATATTACAAAAGAATTTGTAAAGAGTATACCTGGGGCCATTTTTACTAGTAATCCATGCAGAATACAGTACTGTACGAAGGAAATAGTTGTATTAAGAGAAGATATTCTTACGAAGATGTGTAGAAATACGCTTTATTTTCCAAATAAAGGTGACATTTTTGATCACGTAAGTCAATTTATAGAGGGTACAGTTTAGTAACTAATAATAATTCTCTAAGTTTTTTACTGCGAATCGAATGAACTATACTGAACAGTGAAAATTGTAATATTTTAAATATTTTTCTCATTTTCAGTATGCCAAATCCATCATCTGTCAGTCCCACTTAACTCCCCTCAGTTTATCGGTGATTCCAATTTATTGGAAATACGATCACGCACTGCAAATATATCCAACGCCAGATCTTATTGTAGTTGCTGATCAATTTGAAGCATACGCAACTACGTATTCGAACTGTCATGTAATTAATCCAGGTTTATTTCCAAAAAATGATCATTCATTCAAGGTTTATGTTCCATCATTGAACTTGATCGAGCACTGTGCCATTCCAAAAGACATGGATGGCATTTGATACAATATTTACAAAATAAAGCTCTTTCATAACCCTCAGTAATATGTTTCAATAATGAATCCATCTGATTCTGTATACACAATAGTTTCTTTTTTCCTCCATCGATCTCACCTCCCCATTTCGATTTTATACAACATTTATTTTTTCACATAACAAAATCTTATTCACCTTCACAATACTTTGAAAACGCGTTTCCAACTCATAACTTATTTACAACGTTTTATATTAATCCTAAATAACCACACAAGATCAAATTAAATTAAATTCAACCATTGGAAATAATTTAATTCCTCGTTGAGAATAGTGGATGATTTTTTGGTCTTCCGTTCTTAATATAATACGATACGAAAAAAATAAAAGAAAAAAAAGAAGAAGAGTTGAGAAATAAGTTATTAGTAGGATGCCTGTAGTCATATACGTTCGATATGATCAATGTAATACACTTTCGTAACGTGTATCCATTTCCTTCTGCTCCGGACAAACCAAACAAGATTTCCCATCAGATTCTATGAAGGACACAGGCGCGCGCGTGATACGCGTAAAGTTTATCGATTCATATAAATAGGTACATACATAATATTAAACACAATGCTTCTACAACTTGGCAATATGTATAACGATACTACCGATACAGACTGGGGGGTCCTAAAATATTTCGATCCACTGCGCTGGAAGTAAAACTTAATTACTGGCCAGTTGTCAACCAAACTTTTTTTCCTTCTCCGTCGTAAGAATTGCAACTCGCTAAGAAATGTATATTACATAACATTAGACAGTAACTCGTGAAAGTATGTTTCGTAGACTAAAATCGCGCTTCGCAATAGGATCGAGAGCAATATTCCGAAGGGAGCGACATTTTGAGTGAATGTATAAGAAAAAGAAAAAAAACTTCACTCAATTTGCCATATATCTCTTAGACACGTGTTTTCTCGTGTTACAACTTGGTGCAGGAAAAAAGAATTGGAAATGCTAGAGAGAGAATTTCTTGCGGCGCCAGCTATTGAAAACTAAGTGCCATATATCGATATCCAACCAGCTTTAAATTCTTGAATACGTGAATCTGAGATTTAGTGTAACAATCAGTTCTGCTAGATAGTATGAGCGAGAAACGTTAAAAGAAAAAAAGAAGAGAAAAACAGAGATTAACAATTAGACATATAAATGTGAACTGTGAGGACTACGCGCACTTACCAATAAAATATATTACAATGTTGCTCATTAAAAAGGAACGCGCTTATGCCTATTGCACATCCTTCAATGTACGTATATATTCAATTGCCGCAACGCCATCCAGTTTTCTTCACCGTATGTACGCTATTCAATTCCTCCCTGAACGACTAAACCTTAATACATAATAATACATAATGTTTTATGTACCAGCGCTGTGTAATTGTGTGTGTGTGTGTGGGTGAGCGCGTGTGTGTATGTGTTTGTGTGAGCGCACGCGTAACTATATACAGGCGTGTAAGTTCAGCTATTATAATTAGAATTTCAGTCGACGGACGGTATAGTAGTCCTTCAGACTCCTGGTCTCACGAACTTTCATTCTTCACGTGCATTTCTCCTGGAAAGAAAAAATACAAAAATGAATTATTAGGATATTAGAACCAAAGTCTTCTTGATTCTTTAATGGTTGAAAAGTGGAGCAATATCGATTCAGTTATGTACTACTTCGAATGACATTAATGTAATGAATGCAATGAGGAATGCGACGATGAAACATAGAGTAAAGAAAATATATGTAGATGAGATTTACTCACTTTCTCTTTGATATCTTCGGCAAGCTTGATTCCGTTCTTCAGCGTCAAAATACCAGAGCGTAATCGCGTATCTGGTTTTATACGCTGGCTGTACTTCGTGAGGATTCCTCCTATCTGACCAAAAGAAGAGTATCCTGTCGAATAGCGGCTCAATATCCGCTACTTGATCACGTCCACCTTCGGGGAATATCCTCAAAAGGCCACCGTATTTCTGCAATCATATCATTGCATATCATATCATTAAAAAGTAAATTTAGTATAATGATGTGCAACCTCAGATCACTCTCTGCATTTTACATGATGAACTAAACTTACGGGTATCCTAAGAATAAATATTTAAGGGAAAAAAAGAAACCAACTGTATTTATTCAGTTTCAACCGGATATCTATTATTAAAACAAAGATTCTATTTGGAGTTGCAAGACATTTTGAATGTATGCATGTATTCTTGAATGAAACGCGATGCTACGATGGTGTTCCTTATCCAAACGAAGTAAAGCAAACATTGCTCAATGTACGTTTTAGTGCATCTGTGAAACCGTATGGCTTACATGGGTTTTCTCACGTAGGCAACAGGATCTTGCTGAGTTACCCTCCATCGTTTGCATTTTTTGAATATAAACGATTTCTTAACATCTTGACCATCTCACGTCATCCGTGTATCCCGTAAAGGTATCGCGGAATGTTTGAAAAAGCGAATGGAGATATATTCGGTTCGAATAACCGAATCAAGAGATGAAGAAAAAAAAAATGAAGGATTTGCATAAAATTCACAAGAGCTTACTTTGATGTCCCAATCCCTATTCAAATAGTATATAGCAGTAATGCATCGTCCATCCCGGTTCGGATTGTCAACATGTTTTACGTAATGTGAACCGTGGCCAGGATAACAAGCGACCATTGCCTGCGAACAAAAAATTATTTATTAATAATAAATAATATATTCTTTCTTGTATAAGTTGTATCGTCGAAATATATCTTATTTAAGATTTCAGAAGCTGTAAAAGTCTGCCAAATTGTATTTTTCTACAATTTTACAGAGACGTTAGAAAAACGGGGAATAACCTATCAACGAGGAAAACGTTGTATTGTGAGCATAATTAATGGTTGTTCTATACCAGGTGTATACAAAATTCACTTTATTGTTACAGCAACTACGAAAGAATTTCTAGGAAACAGTTACTTAGCACTGACAGATATCGTGCTGTTTTTTCTTCGCCTAATATTGACTCAACCAATGACATTGAAGTATCACTGACGTTGGGATTAATATTACTAATTACGTCGACACGATGCGAGGTACAAGTCCGAAGTTCTCAGTGAAGAATTCGACAGGAATATAGGTATTAATTAGAAAAATTCAGTTGAATTGCTGTTTCATTGAATTTAACACAACGCGAGATAAAAGGTTCAAAAATATTAGAACAGCTTACACGCGTTATGTACGTCGAAGCTGCAGACTTGAGTCATCAAGGCATATGAATATGGGCAATATGTTCTAAAAGATTCGGCGTCATGCTGTCGCATGAGTATTCACTCGGAGATAAGAGAATTAATTGGGAGTATGTAGCATTAAATGCAGCAATATTGCGATGTGAATAACACCTACGTCTACAAACTTTATGGACGCACGTAAAGATATACAAGATTCGGAGACACTCCAAAATATACTGAAATATTACAGATTCACGTAATAATGAAACGCACCAGATCAACAATCCATAATCACTCGCCGACAGATAATCGGTTATCGAAGAAATTTCAATTGGTATTATTAACAATATACTGGGATTTATGCAAACTTCGGCGAAATGTTTTCATTAACATCAATATTAAATGAATTCTGATCCATTCAGCACATTTGTCAGCAACAACGGGTTTTTAATGTACTTGTAATCAATAGCGGTATTTATATAACCAGTAATTTTATTCGACGACAAGGAAACCAGAAAATGACTCAAATTAGTTTTTAAATAGTTGCATTTAAGAGCATTAAAAAACTGATAATGGAATCTGTTCAGTAGAAATCAAAGTTGAACATTTCTTTTTCTAGATAATTCTTCTCGTTCATGAGAATGATTACTCATTTCTGTTTCATGCGGTGTAGAAATGAGTTGTTGCAAGAGATTTTCGAGGTCGCAGGTCGTACTTACACAGGTAGTATGTAAGTACTACGTGAGCAACGGCACAGTGTCAAGCCCATTACGTTCTGAACGAAAGTTCCATGTTACAGCCCTTCATGTGGAGTATCACGTAACCCAGGTATCATATCTCTGCCTCAACTTTCATCGGTGTTCCGAACAAAAGCTACCGTTGCCTAGATCCCAACTCCAATTTCACTCAACTACGCGTAAACTTTATGAATTCTAAACAAAAGCTTCTTCCTTATATGGTTCCAATTTCGAAGAATATTTCGAAAAATTGGAGAATACAGTTTCAATCGACGAATATAACATTACGAGAAAAAGCACTCGCAATTCTTCGATATCGAAGAATTTGCTTTAAATCTTTTTTTAGAAGTGTTTTGGAAATGATATTCGATTAGTTCTATTGTTCGAGCAATGTAATTATGCACGCTCATAATCACACGAAACGCGGTGTAAATCGAGGCTGCTGTAGCGCGAAGATTTTAATAGCTGCTAATCGGAAGAATGACTTTACTCGAGACAACGACCGGACTACAGTATTAAATCAAACCAGTAATCTCATTCAAGACGTCAAGCTAATGACTCATGATCTGCATGCGATGTTATCTATCTGCTCTTTATACATTCATATTTAATTATACCGTAGAATGTCAATATTTTGAATGGAACAAGTAGAATGATTGTTAGGTTATTATACTCCAACAGCATTAAGATTAAAATTCAACTGCCAAAGGAAGAAAGCTACTATTTTTCATAGTTCTTTAAATAAAATAATAATAAGAAGCACGACTTGTTTAAATTAGAAACAATGTACAGATTGAAATATTCTATTGATGAAGAATGACGTGGTGAAACTAGAAGAAGAATAAGTTTCCCACGCACGTGCATGAAAAAGGGCGTCCATGATCAGAAGGTCTCTGAAGGAAGGCACATGGTACGAAGAACCCTCAACCTTGGCCCAAATAAGATAACCTTGGGTTCATATTTAGTACAACCTCACTTAACCCATGAAACCCGTGCTTCTATTTTATCTTCCTTTCAGAAAGAACTGTTTCGCAATTTATTTTACTATTATTATACGAATTCGATCCTCCCTAATCATCGATTAACCTCAGAGTTACCTATCTCGAGCTGATCAACTCAGCAGTCAGAGTAGATAATTAAGAAAACAAACAAACAGCCAAATGTAAATATTAAATCAGAAAAAGCGATTACATAAAAGACTGTCAATCAGGTGTCTAAAGTAATAGGAATACGTTAACGACTGGAAGACCAATTCAATGTTATTACTCACGATTTCCACGCTATCGTGGAACAAAAGGCCTGCAACGATAAATGCGAAAACACGCGACACATCCACGAGAACGAATTATCTATAGAATGCAGTGTATTCCAATCGAGTAACAACGTTGTACATACTCGTGCATATCTCAATAAAAATAATCGGATTTTCCGCGAACTGCCTTTTTGTAAGTCTCTGCTATCGTTGATGATAATCAGAATTCTAACCTAATGCTGGCAAGGAAGAAAGCACTTGTCCGAGTTAAATCGAAGTTGATATATTCGAAGTACAATATGTATGTACACTTTTACGTGCAGTATGTCACGTTTTTTCTGATAATAAATATGACCCACCGAAAGTAGCAACACCGATAAAGAGTGTTCTACTTCAGATTAGCTAACTCAATCGAACAAACACTTTGTCATACCGGTAGACATATATAATTCAGAGTGTGAGAGGGATTCATCTTCGAACAATGTGATTTTACTTGTCAGTTTATACTTTGCTTGTATTTTCCGTGTTGTGAAATTCGTAAATTCCAATCGATTTAATGCACAAGACAGTATCAGTGATACGCAGGTCGTGAAGTATGAATGAGTGAATCAGTGAGATCATCTACAAAAGTAATCGGATATTCGGCTGAGGATGTGAGGAGTACATTCGAAATATTTCAGTGACTGTGCCAATATTTGTATCTTACAACAGATGAGAACTAGGCATCGCCTCGACGAGTTTTGCGGATATAGGAATGCGGAATCAATGTGAAATCGTTTCTGGTGGCAATTTATGTAAAGAAATCTGATGATCGGTCTAAGAAAACTTGTTTCCGATCGGTCACTCCAAATGAAGCTACATAAAACGTAGATGTATTTTTGGGTTACAGATCATTCTACGATCGATACAATTCAGTAGTAAACCTAAATTTTTATGATAACTATCGCTTTCCGTTGAATCATCTACACTCTGTTCTGATCTTAATGAAAGACGTGTATTATATTTGTAAGATACAACATAGTAAAGTTAATAGAATTATGTTGTCTTACAATATTACATCCAACTTTACAAAAATTGTAGATTGGGAAAATCCAAAGTTGCTCTTAACAAGTTCACGCAAACCCAGAAGATGCATGACTACGTTTATTTTTAAAACTGTAAATATTATCCTTACTTTTGTATATTTCAGACGTAGGTGTTTGACGCAAGTCGTGCCTTAGAAATTGCGTATCTTTCAAAGGACGTGCTAAAGTTTTGGGATAGGTACATCCATACGAAGAAGATACGCAGCGCGTCAAATTGAAGTTAATGAAAAACTTCTACATTAGAGCTAAATAAATTTGCTGCGAAACATGTAACTATCAGAGGATTTACCAACTAATGTTGGCACATTTCTAATAACTCACTCGAAACTTAAATGAGAATAGTAACTCGGGAACGTAAGTCACTGAGATATTCAATATAATTTTATTGAAAAAATGAAGATAGTTCATCATAAATTAGTTAACGTGAAATGCTACGTAAATATAGAGTACATTATGATTCGCAAATACGGTGATCTAAAATCGTACCCAGGCCGGTTAGCTTCTCTCACTACAATGCTCGTCTAGCCCTGCAGCTAAAAATACCTCTCACAGGAAACACAGCGAAAAATGTTACGATATTGGTTTCCAGCATGAAAAACACGAATCTTTAAAAAATCTTCATATTTTGCATCTTGACTATGTTTTTCTATGATTCGTACATTATTTCATACAGATAATCTACTTTAAATTTACAGCGTTTAAACTTGTATTTATTAAGTAATTGTTTAATGCGAAGATTAGTGTTACATCGGAGAGTCTACTACTTGAACATGTGGATATAAGTACAAGTGGAAATTGTTTGTATACTAGTCAAGTTTTAGTCAGATAAACTTTTGGCGTTTTGCCCGGTCGGTTCTGTACGATAAGAGAAACGGTGTAGAACGTGCACAATTAATATTGCTATGATTGTCACGAAATTAGTGATAAGTAAAAACGTTACCGATATTGTTTAAAAGATGTTTAAAGTCATCCCCGAATGCCTGACATTGCTGCATCTGTGTAATTGTCGCGTGACGGCATATGTATTACACCTCGTCAATTCTCTCACCTTCAGGAAGGTTACAGAACCAGATACAGCATATTGCTTCCCGAGATACAATAATCGAAACTTCCAAAATCAACGCGCATATTGATATTTCGATTTTTATTGTTTTTTTATTATAATTCATCATAAATTACATGACACCTTAAATTCTTTGATAAATTAACTTTTTAACTTGTGCAAGCGTCAAAACTAGAACTACTGAATCAATTGACACAGTGGGTGACTTGCTTCCTACTCCAAAATATATCCTTTATAAATACTTCAATTTACTTGGACTTAACAAGTGCAACTAGAAACATTGACGTAAACAGTGTTCTATTGATTTAGAAGTCATTCTGAAGCTTTATCAGTCTCATAATTGTTACAGAAATACATATGAATAAGTCGCGATATCTGTAGCATTAAATCACGGACGAAATAACGTTTCGGAGTAAAACCTGCATGGATACTATATTGTATACAGTTAAAATTGGGAATTCAGTAAAACTATCCGTACGAAATAGTTACGTCTTGTCCGATTGAATTTACGGCGAGACCGGCACAAAGTAGCAACTAGCAAACTAACGTTCAGCCAAATCTAGTGAAATTACACAAGAGCAAGTTGTAGTATGAAAGTGTTAAAAAAAAAGTGGGACGCATCTCCAGACTTTACCGCAGGGTCACCTCGTTCTTCGCCAGAGGTTTTTTCGGCGAACACATATTTCGAATCTGTTTACCAAAGATGAGATAAATGCAGAGGGTATTTAACGTACGAGCGCGCGGGTGGCTTTCCGATAGACGGGGCAAGGAGAGGAATGTAAAAGAAAGAGAGAGTCGTCGCGATAAAGCAAAGTGAGCTAGCATGCGGCGTACGTGACCGACTGCACTTCGTGGTTGTACGAACGTTTCTTTCGGCTCACTGGTTTGGCGCCTGAGCACTCCTAAAAGACCGTTGCAATTTCGGGATCCTGACCTTCTCTACCTATATTCGTCCTATCTTCTTACTCTTCCCTTCCTCCACTTCCACAACACTTCCCACTTACGGCCACCGAGCCAATGCGAATGTTCGCCGCTTCTCTCTTTTACGCGGCGCACTACTTTTTCGGTTCCGTGATTCGGACATTGCAGATGTGGAAAGTGAAGGGACTCTAAGAACACGTACTATGTACATATGTACGCAGTGGAACCTCCCGATGATCTTTCGCATACTATCAATGTGCGTTAGATCGAAAATTGGTCTATTCGATTGGAAAAGCTGCATCTAATAATGATTCCGAAGATCATATGTGATATTGTATTTTTCGAACGTTTTCGGGTGTAATTGGGCAGATCGCACTAATATTTATGTTTGATGAGTTAAAATCTCAAAAAACTATAGAAAGCAATATTGTCACTTGATGAAAATCGATTTTCTTCGTATTAGACATACACGTGATACTTTTACCTTTTATTGATAGTATAGCCAGAATGAAAGAAATAACAGAAACGAATGAACCAACCAAGATAAATAGTTCTATAAAATTGTATTACAACAAACTAAATGATATTTACTCTCATAGTCGTGGATCAAGAAATAAATTTCAGGTAAATATAATGTCTGACATGAAAAAAGACCGATGAAAGCAATTATAAACAATATAATTTTACTAACTAAATCAATATTGACACGAGTAAACTTACTTTCGTTCTTCCATTGATCGTGTAGTTTCCCATTTTTCCATTGTTCCGCATTTTGTTTGCCTTCATGATTATGGTGTCCACCTTGGATATGAGCATTCCAATGTTTTGACACTGTTTCTCTTTTCCGTCTAACCATGTGATTTGATCACCACGTATTGTTTTTATGTCATTCGCACTTGCTTTATTCGAAACCAATTGTCCATCCTTAAATAAACCAGCACTGTACATATTTAACACTTCGTTTAGCACCGCGAGACCTTTTTCCGCTCCTAAAAAGTTTTCCACCACGCATACACCATACTTGTCCATGTCTCTGATCACGTCTCTACATATATTTTCCGTTACTTCGTCGAAATTACTTCTATTTTTATGAAGGAAAGGCGGTAAGAGATCTTCTTCCCTCGGTTGTATCTCAGGGAATTTCTTCATGCCATTATGATGTTGGGTAGGCATTTCTAATTCAGGATCTTGCAAATTGTCAAGAATTCTGGAGCCCTCCAGCGTTGGATTAAGAGACTCAGCTCTAGCACCGAGTATTGTGTCTTCGGAACTTCCCTCATACGTTATTGGAGAAGTCCAGCCATCGGGCCTCGCCGTATGACTACTTTTTGTCTTGCTATTACTGGTCTTCTTCGAATTTAGATTTTCTCCGAACGCAGTAAGATCTTCAATTTTTTCCGCCCACTTATCTGGATCTGAAAATCAAAGTCAGATAAGCTGTATTAACTTTAACCACAATGTATTCGCGTGAATTTCAACAAACTAAGCTCTTCCTTTCATCGAATTGATCTGCGACAACAAGTTAAGAGGGAATTACACATAAAGCCCGAGATAGACACGAGACCTACGTGACATGAAAGTACCGAACAATGAGCGAAAGATATACATAATAATTTTCGTCACTGATCCGAATGTTTATCTAGAAGTTTACACTTCTTTTCCAACCTTAACAATACATCTTCAGATAGATTTCACGCAAATTAGAATAATATATTCTCCAGAGTAATAACGAAGTATCCGTACCTCCAAGATGCTTCGAATTCCGATACAATTCTGGAACGATGTTCGATCCCAGCGTTGGCTTTGACACAGCAATATCAGTAAGGTTAGACACTAGTGGTGCGGTAGGAGACTGGCAACCGTCGACAGAAGATTTCTTTTCGTTGGATTTTAAAAGAGATTTCGTATCAGCGATTGAAGGTGTATTCGTTGCGATCGATCGGGTTAAATGCTTAATGCAAAATTCTTTATGACGTTTCCAATCCCGCCTTTGATGTTCTTTGGTGCAGTAGAAGACAGCCTTGCACCGTGAGCACCTCAACAGCTTGTCAGTGTTGTTGCAAACCACGCAGACGACCGTTACACCTGTTTGAACACCTCCGCCGGGTGTCTGCGCACGACTGACTATCGGTCCGGACATGTTTCGTCGTTTATTTCGCGGCCACGAGTGCCGACGACATTTCTCCGATCAGGGAAGTCACACACGCACTCGCTAACTCGCTCTCTACGCACGGCAACCCACGGTGCTACACGGTGGGTGCTACGGTGCGCCACTTTGCTATTCGCTGCTACTTCCTATTCACTATCTCGAGAACACTCCGCAGTGCTTCTACCTATTCGCTCTTGTGTACACACGCTCTTTTGCATATACATATGTACTATATATTGTTAGAGTGCACACACATACGCGATCAAATCTGCGAAACACCAATTGGCGTAACTTGTGAGTGTCGTCGCGAGTTAAAGGCCACGATCACGCTGAAATTTACGTTGACTCAGCTATGCACGTGCATCTAACTCCCATTTCCATACATGCCGGTGCAGAAGATTGCGACTCTGTTTTTCACTAAACTCTGAAATGCAGCAGTGCGACTGATTTCTCACAAATTCAATCCGTCCTTGCGATTACAGTATTTTTTTTTGCTGAACGGCTTTCAGCTTCCTTTAGAGAGCGCCACTTTATGGATGCTTTTTGCAAAACTTGAAGAGCTTTGTGTATTTAAATAGACATTTGGCGGGAGAATTGCCTTTGTGTATAACTTTGTGCAGTGTGCGTGTGTGAGTGTCAAGCTATATATGTATTGCGTTATTTACCTGCATCGCGATTATTGTAACGCATTCTTTAGACTTGTAGAATATGTATGTTCTACTTTCTGTACTGTTTGAATAAAAGAGATATACAAGTGAATCATTTATTTTATTATCGGGCTTTATTTACGAGAAATTTATAGTTGTATCAATTTTTTTTGTATAATACTACTCTACGATATTGAATTTGTGAAATGTTTCTTGGAAAAAGATATACCGTTGCCATGACAACAGACCATAGCTTGTATCAAAACACGTGTTGTGCAGTATTACATTCGAAATTGTACAAAGAAAAGTTGAAAAATATTTGTATATGCTGTTTATAATTTAAGATTCACATTCAATATGAGTACTTTTATACAAAATATACAAATAAAGGACGGCGAGTATACGAAAACAATTTATACCATGGTACAATAGTGTTTAATTTAAACAAATCAATGCCTTTTGATTGCAATTCAACGGTACAAGAAATTATTTCTATATTTTTAGATTAAAGAACATCGGTATGCCGAAACAATAAAAATTCTGATTACGCTTTTGGAGTCGCATTCGAATGTATGTATTCACGGATCTATAAAGTCAATAATTTAGCTATTTCGAGTTGAACGCAATACCGTAATATTATCGTCGATTTATTATCTCTTCTACAGTCTAGACCCTGCTTATCTCTTCTTGCCCATTGTTACTTCTATACACAAGATTTCCTAGCTGCTGCACAGTGTTATGAAAAACTGGTTCAATTGTGCCCCAATGAAAGTATATATAAGCTCCATTATGCACAATCCTTGCACCAAGCGTGTCTGTATCAAGAAGCATGGACTGTTTGTTCTACAATTATGAATCAAGCTGATTTAGAATTCAAAGTGAAAAAGCTGCAGGCGGCAATAAAGTACGGACAGGAAGATATGGCAGCTGCAAAAAACCTTGTGGACCAATGCCCCACAGACGACGTTGATACAGAAATCAATCTAGGCTGCCTTTTGTACAAGGTTGATATTCTAGAGACATTGATTATAAGCTGAATTGAATAACGTAAAATTTATATAATTTGTAGGAAGAACAGTATGAACAGGCTCTGAAGAAATTTACGAATGCCTTGCAAATTGCTGGTTTCAAACCACATTTAGCATATAACGTAGCCCTTTGTTATTACAAATTAAAAGAATATGCGGTTTCATTGAAACATATAGGTACAATATATAATTATCAGTATTCTAATAAGTATACGAAGAGTATACTAATACTTGTACATTGTATTAGCTAACATTATTGAGCAAGGAATAAGAGAGCACCCAGAACTGAGTGTAGGAATGGCAACGGATGGCATAGAAGTTCGCAGTGTTGGGAATACTTTAACACTTCATGAAACTGCTTTAACGGAAGCGTTTAATCTTAAGGCAGCCATAGAATACCAATTGCAGAATTGTAAATATTTTAATGTAATTGAAGTAGTACAATTTGCAGTGGTACGTTAAATGCGATTATGACTTTAGACGAAGCAGCCAAAGAAGCTTTAACGGACATGCCACCGAGATCTGAAGAAGAATTAGATGCAGTAACATTGCATAATCAAGCACTGATCAATATGGACACTAAACCTAGCGAAGGTTTCGAAAAGCTACAGTTTTTACTGCAGCAAAATCCATTTCCACCTGAGACATTTGCTAACTTGTTACTCTTATATTGCAAATATCAATATTATGACTTAGCAGCCGATGTCCTCGCAGAGAATGTTCATTTGACTTATAAGTATTTAACACCGGTAAGCACAATTAATTATAAAACAATATATTTTGGAACGTAGACATGTATATATTTATGAAAAAGTGTTTATTTCATAAGAGATATGACTGCAAGGTAATTAATGTTTTGAACGTTTAGACTTCTTTGCATGTGCTCTTGTATCATCTGTTGATTTTCTTTTGTGGGCTTTAATATCATGGCTGGAGGAACTACTAGAAGAATCCTCACTCGCAGAACTATTATATTCCTTCTTCTTTTTCTTCACATCTTTAGAATATTTCTTCTTCTTCTTTTTCCTCATTTTTTTATTATCGCTAGAATCTTCATTATCGCTTGCTTCGTGTTTGTGTTTCTTTGACTTCTTTTTTTTCAATTTCTTTTGCTTGTGTGATTTTTCCTTATCTTTCTCTTTAGTTTTGACTGGTAATTCTGGGACTTCTTCTATCTCTACGACACTTTTTTCCTCAATTTCTGGAATTAGTTCATACTTTTTTCCATCGGGTGTCATAAAACAATCTCTAGATAGATGACCGTGCGTACCGCACTTGGTACACGTAGTATTAAGAACAGCTTCTAGATGTATAGCTTTCTTCTCTGTCCTGCCTGTAACTCGCCTCTTTTGCGCATCTCTTTGTTGTTCTACCCCATTTGGATCTAAGTCGCTACCATTGCCTTGATTCACATACTTCATCGATAAGCCAATTTTACCATTATCTCCTAATGATATGACTTTACACCAGATACGGTCACCTTTTTGCAGTATGTCTGCCACATCATCAACATGAGACGAGCTTAGCTATCGAAATAAATGGAAAATTAAATGCAAATTAATTTTTTCATAGTAAATCAAAACACTTGAATTTAGCGTACTGAAAATATTATACCTGTGATTTGTGTAATAGTCCTTGCTGTGAACATCCCGGTATTCGTATAAAAGCGCCATAAATCTGCACAGAAGCTACTTCGCCAAGAAATATTTCATTTAGTTTGCAACTTGCCATCTTTATAGCTTCAATTCACAAACTATCGACTCATTCGTGTTCTTATCGTCCCATAACATGATCGGATAGATTATATTCAAAAGAAGGTTATGTTTCACCATGATACACAAACTCAGGGCCGTCTAAAACAAGGTCAATGGAACGTCCCTAAAAATTGAAAGTGAAAAATAAATATTTTTTAATAATCGTCCTAATTTTACTTTTCAGTATTTATATGATTTCTTAGATGCGTTAATAACGCAACAAACTTCACCCGAGGAAGCCTATCGGAAATTTGATGATCTTGGTAATAAACATATTGAAGTCTTGCGAAAGGCTACTAAACAGGTACAAGACGCAAGATTAAATCATGACGATAATGCTGTTAAAAAAGCAGTAAACGATTATGAAGAAGCTTTAGAAAAATATGTACCCGTTCTAATGGCTCAAGCGAAAATTTATTGGGAACTAGGGAATTATACGCAAGTCGAGAAAATTTTTCGGAAAAGCGCAGAATTTTGCAATGAGCACGATATTTGGAAGTTAAATGTAGCGCATACTTTGTTTATGCAAGAAAATAAGTTTAAAGAAGCAACAGGTTTTTACGAACCAATCGTAAAAAAGAAATATGAAAATGTCAGTTTTGAAGTATCAAGAAAGTTCACAATTTTTTTTTCCAACTTCTAATTTTATATTAATCATGCAGATTTTGGATGTAAGTGCGATAGTGCTTGCAAATTTGTGTGTCAGCTATATTATGACGTCCCAAAATGCAGAAGCCGAAGAATTGATGAAAAAAATCGAAAAAGAGGAAGAAGCCATATCGTTTGAAGATCAAGATAAAAAATTATTTCACCTGTGTATCGTAAACTTAGTAATTGGAACATTATACTGTTCGAAAGGAAATTACGAGTTTGGAATTTCGAGAGTAATGAAAAGTTTAGAGCCATACAACAAAAAACTTGGTACAGACACTTGGTTCTATGCGAAGCGATGTTTCCTATCACTCCTCGAACAATTAGCCAAGCAATTAGTCGTCTTAAAGGATGCTACATTACAGGAATGCATTCAATTTTTAGAACATTGCGAAGGTATTATTAAACGCTATTCAATAATATTTCCGTTTTAATTATCATCGTAATAATAATTATTTTCAGTTTACGGACGCGATATAATTACTGTAATAGAACAGCCGTTCGATATTCAAGATATGCTTTCTACATCTCCTCAAGGGAAGCAAACAGTAGTTTACGAAGCGCGCTACTTGAAGACTTTATTTTTGAAAGTACAAATGTCCTAAGACTCTGTAAATAGTAATATAAACTATATAACAAGTATAAAGACCACATTCAATTGCGAAGTTAAAACGAAGTTGCGAAGTTATATTATTATTTATATCTTCCCGCTCGAATTTCCAAGGGCAATAGTCATTCTTGGCACACTCCTGTCTCGAGTGGTTCGTGTTTCATTCGGCATGAAAAATGGTGGTCGACATGGAACTCCAGGAAGCCAAGGAATATGTGTTAGGGTTAATGAAGGATAAAGATAAAATTGAATCGGATTTAAGAGCGCTTAAAGAAGTGTTAGATAGTGTGCGTATGTGAAAGTTTATTGCTATACCCGTACATTAATGAACTGGTTATCCTACCAACGGGATCTAGTATTTCGCAAACGTAGCATGATCTGTCAAATATTGCAATATCTTTTTACAGAGTAAATGATCTTTTTTATGCTCTAATTTTAGAATAATGTTGGAATGGACGATGCTTTGGTGGATTCGGAGGGTTACCCAAGGAACGACATTGATGTATATCAAGTTCGACACACAAGGCAAAAGATATTATGTGTGTTTTATGAATCTAATACGTTATAGTTTGAAAACAATTATTATATATACTTACTATTGATTGTTTAAGTAATCAGGTCTTAGAAATGACCACAAAGCTTTGATGAGAAAAATCGAAGAAGGTCTTCACAAGGCGCATGGATTGGCACGGGATCAAGGTGAAACGTCCAGTGTTGCGACAAATATTATAGACGAGTCAGTTCCCTTGGAACCTTTCCTAAGGGTAAATCTGGTATCGTCAGGATCTCCAGCTGAAATTGCGGTAAGACAAATATATAATTTTTATATAATCCTTATAGGTATTATATCGGTAGAACTTACTTCTACGTGTATGATTTTAATTTTAGGGTATTCAAGTAGACGATTTGGTATTGGAATTTGGTTCGGTCGATTATAGGAATTTTAAGGCATTATCCGATATTGGTGCGCTGGTACAAAATAGTAGATATAAAACTATTAATGTCAAAGTTAAACGCGGATCTAATATCCTAGCCTTGAGTTTAATTCCAAGACCTTGGGCTGGCAAAGGTCTTCTTGGCTGTAATATAATCCCTTTAGAAGTTGTTGAACGCTGAAATACTTTTTAGATATTTGTAAGATTTATACAATGTGTTTTGTTACCTGTATATTAATTATTAATAAAAAAAAGAAGTCTTTTTGATTTATTGTATTTTGTATGTAGTCATTTAATGCCTCCTTACGGTTGCGTACATCCTGATAGAATTAGGATTCCAGGTACACGATCCAAATGATTTGCCAACGTAATCTTTTAATAGGCATTACAACCTGGCCTTGAAATTCAATATGAATAATCTGTAAGAGTTAACTTTGTGCTTGAGGATTCAAATGGCAGAGTAGGTATAAAATGAGACCAGACGCAAGAAGAGTTAGTTAGTCGTGAGATACATCATCAAAATGAGTCTTCCACTTATCGTAAGTATATGCTAATTCTTCCAAAGGAGTAAGTATTATTTACTGTAAAAAAATATCAAACTTATCAATACTTTTTTTTACTGTTCGACAGATACTATCGGTGGCACTTTTAAGTGCCGCTCGAGTTTCTGGGGAAACGAATAATTACGACTACTCAGAGCAACGTCCTTTAACTACGTTTGTTTACACTGTCTATCCATTTTACAATGCCGAAACCTTGCTGGAAGTTTGGAAGACGGATAAAGCAGTTGATATTTCGAACGTTGTGACTCTATCGCCAAACGAACAAGGACAAACGATTTCATTTTACGATCAATTAGGGCATAATGAAACATCGAAGGGCTCGAACGATGTTCAGTATCTCGTAAATGAAGCGAGTACTGCAAATTTGGAACAATTGTCAAAAACAAGACAACGACTATCGGCTTATGTAAGTATACTGCAATTAATAAGTATATTTATAGTAGGTATGAAACTCGACATCGTAATAATTCGTTAATAATTTATTTTCAGAGGAACCGCTTTAAAACATCAGATCTTCAAAATGCGTAAAAATGCAGTTGTTTATCGTGCGTGATCCAACAGAAGATTTCGAATCCAGATTTTTTATATGCACATATCCTTTAGCACAGCTTTCTTCTTCAAGGACGCTTGGAGAAATCTGCTTTGTAGTGACGAACTTTTAATAAATTCATCTGCAATCATTTCTGCAATTCTTTATTTTTCATTGATACATGCTTGTCACATAGATGTGCATGTGACGAAACATGCGAATATCCTTTATTTAATTGTAATTCCCGCTACGGAAGTGTTGCAAATGTAATGCTAGGTTAACCTAGTCGAACCTAACCTTATCAGTGAAAATCACTGAAAATACTATGGCCGGCACCTACAAAAATTATTTGAAATTGCTGGAAAGTTGGCCGGTAAATACTTCGAAGCCGGGAAGGTAATTTAACATAATGTTACCTTAGCTTTCTTCGATCCAGATAATTGGTTACTAATATACGCGTGAAAACTTAAATCACAAGTGTTCGTTGCATGTTTATTTGGCCTAAAGATTACAGTTTTAGGTTAAGTTCGTGTGTTTTTATATGTGCGTTAGACGAAACGTATTATTTAGTTTGGATTTATATGACATACATTGACAGTAACACATTATAAAAAAAAATAGATTTAATTATGTATCTAATAATTCATAGCGTTTAACAATAAGCTTTTGTTTTTAGGGACTTGGGTCAACATCTTCGCGATCAAGTGTTTTCTTCATTTTCCAAGGGTGATTTAGTACCAACGCGCGATCGTGGACGGTGTGATGAATATTACAGCAGTTTAAATAGACTAGCGTCCAATGTACATGGTACATTGCACAAACGTATCTTAGAAGGTACTGCGACTGGACTGACCAAAGAAGAATGTGAGCGAATGCTTTCTAAGGAGACCTTTCATTTAGCTACACAATTAGAGAAAGGATTACTTGGCAGGATTCGATTACTATTTGGATATAAAGGCAAAAATGTTTCGGATAGTTAATCGGTGTAGTAGATTTAACGTTGCGAGAGATTACTGTAGTGCGAAACATTTACCATGCGTAGTACGTTGTGTACATTTGAATAATGTTAGAACTAGATTTATAAGGAATGCTAGCACTGCAAATGCAGCACAGTTTAAGAGCGTACCGCATAATCCAGTCATGGTTCAACAAGTACTCGAATACTTGAATCCATCTGCTGGCAAAACATATATCGACATGACATTTGGTTCTGGAGGCCATTCAACCAAAATTTTAGAATCTGTTCCTGATGTGAAAATTTATGCGCTTGACCGTGATCCTGTGGCTTATGATATTGCATGTGATTTACAAAAGAAATATCCGCAGCAAGTTATACCTCTTTTAGGAAGGTTTTCGGACCTACCTAAATTACTCGTGGAATACAAAGTATCCAAGAACAGCATAGATGGATTTCTATTTGAATTTGGCTGTTCGTCGATGCAAATTGACATGGGATACAGAGGATTTTCAATATCGAATAATGGACCGCTGGATATGAGAATGGATGGTGACAGATTTCCATTACAACCTACAGCAGCGGATGTATTAGAAATTACCGACGAACATGATTTGGCACGATTAATCAAAACATACGGCGAAGAGAAAAAAGCAAAGAAAATTGCTCAAGCAATTGTGGAATCGAAATACTTGTTTCGAAATTTACGATCAACACACGAATTAGCCAGACTCATTGAATCTGTAACGAAAGGGGTAGATTCTGACAAACTTGACACGTTAGCGAGCGATGCTGGACAAGGTCATTGCGCAACAAAAACTTTTCAAGCTTTGAGAATGTTCGTTAACAATGAGTTGAATGAGATTAACTATGCTATGATAATTGCTGCGCATTATTTGAAACTTCGCGGGCGAGTAATAACTATATCATATAATAATTTAGAAGACACAATTGTAAAAAGGCATATAACTGGAAATGTGGAACATAATTTGGCTTCTGCATTACCGTCAAGATACGTAGACTTTAGTGCTACACAGAGTCAAACTGAAATAGGCAAGGTTGCATATACGCCTTGGACAATGTTACACAAACACCTTTTGTTACCAGATTCAGAGGAAGTGAAGTTAAATTTCAGATCGCGAAACGCCAAATTTCGTGCTATCGAGAAAATCAAATAAAGGGTGTTATTATATTTTTTGGGGTATTTTTCCAATAATGTCTTCCTGTGTATCTTAAAAACAGATCACGCGTCATGTTCTTTATACATCTTTATTACAGAATTCAAAAAATAGAAATGCATCGTTAAAAAAATAACATCTTCATTGCATTCGAGTTAACATACGAGGAATGTTTAACAGAGTATTACACAATTGTGAACAAGAGTATTACATATATATTTTTAGAACAGTCCTTCAATTTCATTCGTTTCACTGTGCAAATCCATGTCATAAACACAGGGCCTCGTGGAAAGTCCAGGCATCATCATAATCTAAAATTATTGAGATATTATTATATATTGAGTTAGAATTTTCGTTAGAATTGGATAATTAATTATCGACATACCTCTCCGACCATTGGCACTACGAATCCTGCGCCAACAGATACGAACATATCCGTAATATTTAAAGTAAAGCCTGTGGGTGCACCTTTAATCGACGCATCACCAGTAAGTGAATTCGACGTTTTTGCCATACACAATGGGAGTTTATCGTATCCCAGTTTATTGTACATTTGGATTTTCTTTTGTACCTGTAACATACATTAACATTGAAGATACGAAACTTCATGTCACTGTTATATAACTCGTTAAATAACATTACCGTATCTGTGAGAACAACTTTTCCAGCACCATACATTTCCTTCGCGACCTTATTAATTTTATCTTCGATACTCATATCCAGATCGTAAAGAAGTTTAAAGTTGCTAGGTTTTTCAGTAGCCGCTATAACTGCATCGGCTAATGCAAGTGCACCTGGACCACCATCAGCCCAATGTGTGCAAACTACTGCATCAAATGCACCGCTCTCAATCGCTGCTTTCCTCACTAGTTCTAATTCTGCTGGCGTGTCCGTGCTGAAATATTGATAATAATACAGGATGTAACAATCCCTGTATCGTTCAAAAACGAAGAATCATTAATTATTAGTAACATGAGACTTACGTATGAGCATTGACAGCTACTACAACTGGTACGCCGAATTTAAGTCCATTGCTAATGTGTTTTTGGAGATTTGGAAGACCTTTTTGAATTAGTTCCAAGTTCTCTTCTACGTATTCTTTTTGCAAAACGGCTCCAGGTGTTACTGGAGGACCACCACCGTGCATTTTGAGTGCTCTTATAGTCGCGACCAGCACGACTGCGTTCGGAATATGACCGGATGCTCGACATTTGATGTCGAAGAATTTCTCCATACCAATATCCGAACCAAAACCAGCTTCCGTTACTACAATACCCTGTGGTCCAACGAGTTTTAAAGCGATTGAATCAGCAATGATCGACGAGCAACCATGTGCGATATTGGCAAATGGTCCCGTGTGGACCAATACAGGTGTTCCTTCCAATGATTGCATGAGAGTCGGTTCGATTGCATCTTTTAATAAAATTGCCATTGCTCCAGTCATTCCCTACAAAAATTACATGGAGATTAATACAATGGATTCGGAGAAATTTAAGACTGATGATGTAAGCTTGTATTTTCTATATGATAGTCAAACTTACAAAATCTTCAGCAGTCAGTGGTTCCCCATTCTTATTGAAAGCTACGACAATATTTCCAAGCCTTCTCTTCATGTCTTCAACATCAGTAGATAATGCAAGTACAGCCATTATCTCCGATGCGACGGAAATCCGGAAGGATGATTCTCTTGCATGACCCTTTTCGGTGGGACTTTGACCGACTGTGATTTTGCGTAAGAATCGGTCATTTATATCGACGACTGAAAATATATTGAGACTATTATGAAAGAAGCTACAAGGGTTTTAAATATTATTTTTGTTATAAATATAGAATTTATATGTCATACCACGTGTCCAAGTAATATTTTCTGGATCGATATCGAGTCGGACAAATCGTCTCCTTTCGTCTTCGGTCAAACTATCTGGATCAGTCTTATTAATGCCCAATTTTTCTAAACGCCTTAATTGTATTTTTGAGAATTTTTTAACACCCTTCACTGTTGGTACGAGTCGACTGTAAAGAGCTTTGTCGCTTTGAGAAGATTCGTGGAAGTATCTTGCGTCTATTTGCGCTGCCAATAGATTATTTGCTGCTGTCACTGCGTGAATATCTCCTGTCAAGTGCAAGTTAAACTCTTCCATTGGAATTACCTAAGAAGAACAATGTTTCCTGTATTATCTGTTTCATACAATTTTTCATTCCTACTTGTCAATACTTCTATTGTTTAATACAAACCTGCGAGTATCCTCCACCTGCCGCACCACCTTTCACACCGAACGTTGGTCCCTGACTAGGTTGTCGGAGGGTAACAAACGAGTTCTTCCCTTTGTGTGCAGTCAATGCTTGTACCAAGCCAAGGGAAGTTGTGCTTTTCCCTTCACCAAAGGGTGTTGGTGTGATACCAGCGACAACCACGAATTTCCCATTCTCTTGATGTCTCAGTCGTTTTATAACACCTAAGCTTACTTTAGCTTTTGTACTACCGTAAGGACTGAACTCATTTGATAACAATCCAATTTCATCGGCTAAGGCAGTAATAGGTTTTGGTTCTTGACTTCTCGAAATCGCGATGTCACTTGGTACGGGTCTTTGAGGATTAAGTTTTAAAATTCGAAGCTTCCATTCGGTATTCAATAATTTCTCTGCTGCCCTTTGGGCTGAGACTACTGTATTCTTCATTAACATGGCTACAGTCATAGGACCAACACCTCCAGGTACAGGGGTGATATATGAAGCTACTTGCGCAGCTTCTTGATAAGCAACGTCACCTACCAAACGTTGTCCACTCTTCTTTGTTGGATCTGAAGAAACACTTTACGTTAGACTCCCGTGTTTTGCAATATTCTATAGCTAATATTCTAATCAATATTTCAGCACCTTAAAGATACTCCTTCGATTATTATTTTATAATTTAATACGATAGAAACTGACCACGAGCGATTCACTATTAAATTGAGATCGTATAGAATTCACGCAAAAGAAGCGCGAAGATTTTCTAATATGCTGGAGCATGAGGCGAGTGTTCGCGGTTGGGTCTAAATCGGAACTAGAAGATTTGGTAACTCGTTAGGCGATCCTATACTTGAGTATTTGTCTTAGGGATGTCGACATCGAAGAACGACCTATCAGTACCAAGGGACGGTCAACACTATCCGCATAAAATTGATAAGAGGTGATACTTAAATATTCCACTTCCCTAATTATCTTCCGAGACGAACATTGAGGAAATTCGTATCACGCACATTTACAAATTGTTATTGAACGTTTTGACGTCATAGAACAATTTTAAATGTGCACTTAGTGGATTGCATTGAAAATACTCGAATAAATATACTCGATCAATTTTATCAAGATTGTTTTATAGAAAATTATATTTACCTGGAATAGAATTTATTCCACAATCGATTACCACTGCGCCGGGCTTAATCCAGCTACCCTTGACCATCTCGGGCTGGCCGATACCGACTACCAGAATATCAGCTTCGGAAACCTACGATTAAGTCAATTGAATTTAAACGAACAAACGTATTTGCTTGTGATCAGTTAGACAGTATTATAGTCACTCACCACATCTGGGAGATTTTGTGTTCTCGAATGGCATACGGTTACCGTTGCATTGTGCCATTTCAATAATTCGGCGACTGGAGTGCCTACGATTTTGCTTCTTCCCAAAACTACTGCACGTGCACCAGCAATTGGACGACCACTCCTATGGGAAGTCTCAGATTGAGTCGAAAAGCCATGAAATTTTATTCAATTTTCACGTGGACGTAATATCAAGAGATTTATGTCGAAATGCAAAAATGGGAATAAAGGAAAGTAATTGGGATTTTATTATACTTTTTAATCAATTCGATGCATCCATTGGGCGTGCAAGGCAAAAAGCCGGACATATCGCCGATCGCTACTCGACCTTCATTAATAGTATTTAATCTGTAATTGAAACAATACTTATATACATATTTGTCTATATTTCTGAAATAGTGATTTAATGAGAAATTTCTTATTATAGCAATATTTTTGACAAACATAAAATGATATATTTGTTGTTGGATTCATAAGGGATTAGAACGGAAAAATCTGCAATTGCGCATTTATCTTGTTAACCCGAAGTAGTACGTGTCAAAGGTTACACTGCTTATATTTTAAGCTGAGTATAATTCGTCTTTATCAGTCCTTACTATGTCATCAAGTGTCTTCACACATCGCGATTTCATCATTTTCAAAGACGTAATCATAGCGATTGTCGTACAATTACGTTTCTCCAGAGTTTGCTGGTTTACAGTTTGAAAGATAATACTTTGATATGACGTAAAGATTGACTTTGCAGAAACATTGATAGTTCGATCGTGTTATTCGTTTTGGAAATATTTCGAGGCAAAATAAAAAAATAGATAAATTTCTTACCCATCGACATCTTTCGAAGGTGAGACTAAGTCAGTGATCAGGTGAGAATTGATTTTGTTGACAGAGTCAAGAGGCATTTGTACAATAATTCCGTGCACGTTTGGATCATTGTTCAATTTGTTCACCTTATTAATCAATTCTAATTCGGTGGTAGTATTTGGTAGTTTTACGTGCTCGGCAACTATACCAATATCGCTAGCTGCTTTTATTTTCATACGTATATACACATTTGAATCTTCTCTGCCGCCTACTTGAACAATTGCCAATCCAGGCGCGAAATCTGGAATCTTGGCCTTTAATTCGGCTACCTCTCTGGATAATCCTTGACGGATTTCTCTAAAATGTTAAATCAGTGTTTCATTCGTTAAAACTGAAACGATAAACATGGAACTTTGCTTTTTTTATTTTTAGAATGCTTCGTAAATTAACACGTTAAAAGGAAAAGCAAACGTTTATACGAAACGGTATAAAAGGCTCATGAATTATTTAGAATTAGCTTGTAAATATTAATATAAAATATCTGTGCAATTCCTTCAGTGATAAATGTTATAAAGTAGGGAATATAATGCATTTTCCGCGTTGAAATATTTGAATGCGCGGTCAAAGGATACATGTGGTTCAAGGTCAACGTATCTCCCCTTCATATAAATTTCCATTAGCGACCGCACCGTAACATAAGCTGGAAAATCTATTTTCGTTCTGTTTGGACCAGTTTTCTGATTACATAAGAATACAGCGAGACCACATCGCCTAACCTCAATCATAAAAAGAATCACACATTTCGTTTAAGCCGATGTAATTTAAATAATTACGAGCTGTCTTTTTTCAAGAAACTCTATCCGAAGTTCAAAATCGAACATTCGATACTCCAGATTCTCATCCACACGTTTCATTAAATAAATAAGTGTAATTTTGGAGTTTTATATACTAAAATTACAAAGATTCTATTGTTGACTTTTCTGTTTGAAACCATCGAAAAATGGACTAATCCATTTTTAATAAAACCCGGAAACTAGTGTTGTTTATATTACAATAAAGTTCAGACTTCTTTTCATTGAACTATATTGATTTCATTGCTTGATATCGATGAAAGTAGATTGTGTTATTTAACTCAAAGTAACTCACTTTGCCAGTTCGGTGCCGGACAAAACGATTCCTCGGACGTCCGTCGACATGGCTCGTTTGACAAATCTGCAAAGAGAGTAGAAATTCCTGCAGCTTCTATGGGAACTCGAGGGAAATTCGAACCGTTTTATCGATTTATCGCGGTCCCAGCTAGTGTGAATAAGCAGGACGTGCTGGTTATTCCAAACGTCTTTGTGCACTGAAAGGCCGGCGTTGATAGAATGAAGCTCCTTAGAGTGTTGGCAACCGGTTTACAAGTGGTTGTTGGATTACAGACACATAGTTATCAGTGCGTCTGTCATGCGAGCGGTATCACACACTCGAACATTCGTGGCCGCTCACGTTTAAATGCCTACAAGTCTCTGCCAATATTCGTATGTATGCAAACTACGTGTTCTGGTTTGTAATCAATTTGCTTTTCGAATCTTCTAACACTTTATACGACGTGTAATCGTTTAATTACGTTCAAACTATAATTAATTATAATTATAATTGATTGTGCTATTTGAAATATAAAATGTAAAATCGAAACTGTTGTCAAACGAAATTCGAAAATATCGATATATTATGTATTTCGGCTATTATAGTATTCTGATAATTGAGAATTATAAATTAATAACGAAGACATTTTAATTCGGGAATAGTCTTACTTAAAGGCTTGTAGCACTCGTGGCATCTCATGAATATTTGACACGACTATTTGATCGAGAGCTGAAACTGTTGTGATGCAGTCTATTGCATCTCCATAGGGGGTAGAAAATTGCATTAGAATCAGTCTGTTTGTTGAGCTACGCTCTTGCGACACGTTGCTCGATAAACTGTGACACAGAGCATAATCTCCCGGACGAAAACATACTTTTATGTAACTGCTATTCTGCTTTATTTGAAGAATTCGAACTGAAATCAATTGTATCCCACTGTGTTAGAACAGAATTTCCAATGTTGAAATTTGCACAAATATTGAGTTCAATGAACATACGGTCCAGTAATCGTGTACAAATGTAATTGTGTAATCATTGCCTAAAATTTTCGATTGGCTAGTAGATATAATACGACCTATTGATGAGATTATATCCATTTATCTGATAAGTCAGTCTTACATAATGCCGGAACTTATTCTTCTGCAACAAAATTTATTCTATATCACCGAGTTCATTAATTAACAAATTTCCATCTGCAAGTTGTTGTCGTTTTTAATTGGAACGTCCCATTACAGGAAAATCACTGAGAACCTACGTAATTTACAGGGAACTTTGGTTCGGTTTCTCGAAACTTTCCGAAGGACTTCACAAAAACACCTTACTTCTGTCGTTCTATTTTGTGTCCTGCATCCACTACTCGATAAACCCATCCAATTTGCTTCGAAGTCTAGCCGTTCAGTGCAAAAAGTGACTCTAGGTCACTTTGATGTTGGGCCAATTAAACCTTAAGTATAAACCACTCCTTCAGAAACAGTTGAATTAGTACCAATTAGAAGGAGACCCGTAGTTGTTTCATATACCAGCAAGTACTTTCCTCGACCTGTTATCAATGATTCGTCCATTGAGTTGAGAGAAGGTGAAGGAAGAGAAGGAGGATGACAGCCTGAGGTCGTCGGTAATAAGTTTCTGGCTCTCTGTGTATAGAGACTGCAGCAATGAAATTAAGCATCACGCGCTGCAAGCCCTTTGCTCAACTCCAGCATGCCGATTGGAGGATCCGTAATATCGTTAGGCCGTGGTTTTCGAGCGGCCGTAGTGCTGTCTCGACGTCGGACATCGGAGCAATCGGCGAAGATTAGTAAGATTAACCAAGATCCTCCTTCCCTCATCGACTTCTCTACACTCAGGAGGTCTCGGCACCGACAAAGGAATACGGTTCGTGGGCACGTATCCGATGCCCGGGAATCCCTTCCTACTTCAGGGCCAAACCGGACCTGAGCTATCTCGCGGGACAACTTTATACCCTGCTGCGAATTTGCCCTCTTCTCCCCTGATCCTTCTCCATCGAGTTTAATTACGTCTTATCTGGGTGGCTTCTGTGGAGATTCTGCTGATGCTCTCCTATTGCTCATTCAAGTGATCCGATGAATGTAAGATGAGCCTCCGAACTGTACCTACTAATTCTGCATAAGCTACGGTTCTCAATCTTTATCTTAACAGAGAGAAAACTTCGAAATCTTTCGGTCAACTGGTGAATACATTATTTATCGACTGTAGCGAGTACTGACCGTACTTTTTCTAACGTTATCTTATCGACTGACTACACTCGCGTTAAGTGTTAGTACTCAAAGACCATTTGGTGAAGAGATTTTTTCTATGTCACGTTGATGTTCTTTAATATGAGATTAAATTCTTTTCAATATTAAATTGGGTGTTATTTCATTTTTATTTCGAGGGAAGTTTATGTAATTTGTGTGAATTTAGATTCGTAATCGACATCACTTCCTGGTTACAAATCTCTGGAGTGCTTTTCTCAGCGGTGTGTCTTTCCCAATCGCTCATTTTTGTTATTCTCCCTTTCCGAAGTTCCCTTACGGTTTTCGACAACTCAATCTCGACTCGCAAGACTTGCCTGCGGCAATCTTACGTAGAATCAATATTACCCTCACTGGCTGACGTCTTTCACTTGCTCTACTGTGTTCCCCTGTACATTATGAATGCGTGGCCGGTCCCTTCAAATGGTAATTTCCGTCCATATTTACTGACAACATCTTTTATCAAGAACAATCCTGATACACGATTTCAAAGTGTATAAAACATAGTCATTATACGTATCGTATGATATTCGTATTAACTTAAAAGCTAGTTAGTAACTAAAAAACTTGTTTACAGTTATGATTTAGTCGTTTATTTCCTCCATCGTTTTACATTTCATTCGAAAGAGTCGATGGTCAGCCTTCAACCCCACCAATCCAACTAATATAGACGGAGCCAATACCGCGGAGCGTTCAAGTCCGAACGAAGGGGGTTGCCCGTGAAGGGATGAGTTTGTAGCTTCGTCGCGGAGTAGGTACCTACAGATTCCAACTTCTGCGGATAGTTAAGCTTAAGGGTTCTACGGAGAAACTAGCCTTGGGGTGACTCGGGCCACGGATGATCAGGGCTGAAGTAAACCGGCATAGAACCGGCAGAGAGTAGGGGAGAAGGGGAAGGCGTATTCCGAAGGAAGAGGGCTGGATTGGGTGCTATAGGATGGACGGTTGCTCCATCTCGGCTAGCAAAGCAACTTGGACCGCAAATTCCTTTACGTGGTTCAACCTCGAGTGTATGCAGGACCCGAGTCAAGGAATCGACTCGATTTCGTTAATAGGTCGCATTTAACTTTACGCTGATCTTCTTCATTTAACTTCATCATCTCTCTCTCTCTCCCTCTCTTTCTCTTACGCTACTAGTCTCTACTCATGCGATTTTCTATTATTTTATTTTAGATTCCTTGGTTTTCGAGTAAAAAAGACACACAATCTTATTTATGCTTTTGTATACAGTTACGTAAAGTGTTGAATGCACGTGTTGCTCGATATACTGGACTGGGATCTCTCGAGTTACTTGTTAATTGTTGGGGTCGTAAACGCACTGTTGCGACACCCTATCTGTTAGGGATGGCGACTAGAATCACTCACTGTGATTTATCACTGATGATTGGGAACTCACATGCACTGTCGGGACTGCAGTTTCACTTGCAGGAGTAATCTGCATTTTCTTCTGTATAAAGTGGAGCCTTTAGGATGGCACTTTAAATTCAATTAAAAGTTCCGATATTTAATTCTGCTGTGAGTATCGTGACGCAGTTTGATCGAGAGGTTTCGTCTGTACCTTACACGTCGCAGGTGAGGGTCGCAATCCTGTTTTCAATCAAGGAACCTCAGAAGAGACTAATCGAAATTAATAGCCGGTCGCCACTCCCCCGCATCTAAGCGATATCTCAGAGAGACGGTTCGAGATTGGATATGTCGGCAATAAATAGACGATTGAGCGTAGACTCCGTGTCAGAGAGCGGAAGGGATATGAAATTAATACAAGTACTTCAGGCCCATCATGAAAGGCGCCTCTATCTTCGCGTAGGCATTCCTGGCATCCCCAGACTCCTCGATCGAAAGGGTTCCGCGACGCAAATATCAAGGAAATTGGAGACGCCAACAGGCGCGGTTCAAATTACTCACAGTCGAACCATCCAATTTTTTCTCAATAGTTTTTTTGTGAGAGTAGGATATTGAAGGTACCATACGAATTATTTTTTCTACTTCAACATCCACGTAGTTTGTCAGAAGCGAAACGTCCCGTTCTGGAAAGTTCCATTTTACAGCACAGGCTAAAGTGAAAAACTTTATCTCTTCGGGTTGAAATCTACGACAAAAGTTTCAAGGTTTAATGAGATTGAAAACGCGTTGAGTGCATCGGATCGAGGAGGCAGTGGAAGTTTATATGGGATAACTTTGCAACCGGTTTTCGAAATGGGTCCGGTATTATCGCTTCGAGTTTAGGCACTCTTGTTGATTGGACGCGGAAAATCGACAATTACATACACCAGATCTCGCGAAGTCGGTAATATTACGTAAAGCTAATTTACCTTAAGTAACATGACTTTTCTCCAAAATTCATTACTATCTTGTACGTACTAATGAACATTATTAATATCCCTGCTAATTTACTTCGACGAAGTTCATCCTTTGTAATAGGATCTTCTTCGTTGCGATTAGCCCCCAATATAAAAAGTTATGTTTCAAGGATAATACGAAGTATGTATCGCTAGTTCTACATTAATACACGCGTCAATTGATCGTTGCAATGGTCTAGAGTGCTTCGGTCAATAGTTGAGAATTTCGAGGGTGCTCCAACTCTGCTTAGGGCAGGGACAAGAAAGATAACTTTGTAGAGAGGGTAAGACGTGGCTTGCTGGGGGTTGATTGGGTGACCCCTCACCATCCCTGCTCCCCTGGCAACATCACTTTCCACCCAGCATCTCTCTCTCTCTCTCTCTCTGTAACGGTGAAAGCGAATTCATCCCTTCCCATTGCTCTCTTAGAAAAATATGGCCGACCAAATACGATCTTGAGGGGTTGCGATCCGTCGTTCTAACGACCTACAGATTTGATAGAAGGGTTCCTGGCTTACGTCTTCTAGAAATACAAGACTGCTTCTGACGTAAATCCCCGGCTATCATTAACGTCTGATTCAGAATTCTAGAGAAATCTTGGATCAATTTTTGGAGTAAAATCTCAAATAATAATACGAATTGACATAATGTGATTTTACAAATTGCTTTTCCTCTCGAATTGGCTGTGAGAAATGAATATACATTCGTTAAATGAGCATTTCGGTGTCTGTATACTTCATTTGCAGTGATTTTCTGCAAATCGAAATTAATAATGTGCTTCGGGGTATTTACTTCCAACTGTGGACTACTTTATGAGTATTCTTACACATTATAGATGATATTGAATACAGGTAATATTGAGGTATGATTCCAACGTAATTGGAATAATTCTCATCATACATTCATGCAATTTTCAAGAACGGTTGAACCCCGGTGAATAAGCTAAATGATGATTACGCACGAGTGAATACAAATAGCGTCTTGTTACTAAGATATTGAAGGTAATAAACACAATTGGTACAGGTAATAAACAACGCAAGCGCTGAAATAATTGCAAGTGGTGCGTTTGTTGCCTCATTGGCTGATTGAACTTTGATTATTAAATTGTTCAATACATATTACAAATCAAAGTGTTGTTGTGCTCTTTTTTCTGTCGAAAGGCTCTGACAAAATAAAACATTAACAAAATGCTGAAGAATCGAGATCTCTATGTGAAGAATACTAATACAATCTAGCTCTTACGTAACATCTGTATCGAGTATCGAGATATAGTATAGGGAAAGCGCGAAGAAAGGGGTGCAGAAGCGTTCCCTTCAAATTCAGTAGCCGAGACCTTCTCGAATCGCCTACTATCTTAACGGTTATATTGAATTATGGTTATTACGAGGTCCTGTCCTTATGATATTTCGTACCCTTTGAAGTCTCAGGAAATTGGCGAAGAGGCAGGGTAGCGAGTCTTTTTCACTCTTCCATCGGAAGGGACTGCTCAGTTTCTATACCGGTTCTAATCGAGTCTTGAATTGCGTCTGGACAAACCGAACGAAGAAGAAACTTGAAAGAACTTGCTAGTCAACTTCTTCTTTCTCTTTCATACACATAGAAAAATGAATCTGTCATGCATAGCAATCCCTATTCTTTACTTTTCGAATCAAACAAAATTAAAAAATTGCACTGTTGCTCAGTAGAGTTTTCCCTGGTTTCCTTGCCAATTTCATAATTTGTCATGTGAAATATAGGAGAGTTTATCAGGGTTATCCTCTCAATCAGGATTTGCGAAGGTATCCCGCGGGTACGATCATTTGGCATGGGATATCTTGATGCAGACGCTCACGATATCGACAGTGCATCCCTTAGGTCCGTCCTGAACTCTCCTTGCTCTCCTTCCTGCGTACCTCCGAATAACCTTAGTTACTTTGCTCGACTGTTAGGTTCCTGAAGCCAGCGTCCGGCCGAAGTACGAAACTCTCGGCTCCTAGGAGAGTCCTAGGTAATCACCGAACTTCGACTCTCCCTCAGGAACGCGCCACGCCATACCACCACCCTCTTTCCACCTTCTCCTCCTTCTCCACCCCATTTCCACCCTACGCTAGTACCCGCCGATATAACTTTGTTCCTAGGGGTGCAGTACCACTCCACGAGCCAGGACTGACCCGTACTCATCGCGTGCTCGTGGTCGTGCTCGCTTTTCCCATCGCGAATTCCTCTGCTTTTGCGATCAGTATCGGTTCTTCCATATCTACTATTTCTTTGCTAATAAACATCGAACGAATCGTTTCTCCCTATCCTATTGAGGAAAACAGTAATTTATGTGGAGTAATTTAGAATTAGGATGGATGTAGATTTACATTTGGTTGTAGTATAAATTGCTACGGAGAATCGTTCAAGGATTTAATTTAATTACCGTAGAAGCCTAAGTAAAATACTTGAGGTTGTGGGCTGTCGTTGAAAATTGTGGTTGTACTAGTAGACATTTACAGGGCGGAGCGACGATCTCTTCGGCGTGGCTTGATACACGTTTAGTGTTTAATGTATACCCGCAAATCCACGCGGTTCTGAAAATCCTAAACAAGCCGCCCACTCTCCGGCTTAATTGGGTTCCTAGAAAATCCTGTAATCGTGCGCTGGTACGCATTCGCCTCTATTGTTTCTACTCCCTTCGTCGAAGCGGATTACACGCGAAGAATCCTGTCGAGATGTATTAAGCTTGTTACTAGCTAAATCATTGTCCATAGATAAAATCAGTATTTATCGTATGAAATGTAATTGTTAGATTACTCAATGTTGATTTTCGAAATCAATACGTTCGACGATATAAAGTTTTTCAATGGTTGAAATTTCCTCTTAGAAATTCAACGTTGATCGCGCGATGCTCTTACATTTGAGTTGCTCGTGAATTTAGAGATATATGTAATAATGCTGGCGTCGACGGTCAAAACGCAGGAGCTTGGTGGGCTCATCGGTCCACGACTTTACCAGAATTTGACTCTTATCGCGAATCCTCGAAGCAAAGCGGGTCGATGGACAATAAGGTCGTTGGACGGATCCACCTATCTCAACAATGGTGGCTTATTATCTCAGACAAAAGCTCAGTTCTACCATCCTTGGTTGGGGGGTCGCGGTGGTTCTGGTTATCCCGGTAAAGATGCCGACGCCATAAGCCTACTAATGGATTCCTTCAACAGCAGCTGTCGCCTTAAGATTGACCGACTTCAACCGAATTAATCTCAATGCCTATGCTATACCACTTTCACGAAATTACAACCCCAAGAAAACACGCGCCACGCAAGGAACCGGAAACCTTCCCATTTAGTCACCACTCAAGATAATTACTCCAAAATATTTCTTCAAATGACAGAATATACCTATTTGGTGAATGTTGCACAGATATTAATAACGTACCAAGAAATCTATCGAATAACATTTTATAGAGTTTAGCTTGTTGTTTGGTGAAGTACTATATGGTGTGTGTGTGTGTGTGCGTGTGTATTGTTACAGTTTTAAGGTAGTTCCGTGACTTACGCGAAAGTGATTTGCAACCGATTTAATTAAAAACCCCCGCGTAATAATTAAACAATAGCAGTCGAGGAAAATGTCCAGAGAATCTCTCAGAGATGGCGTATACTGCCATTTTGCTGCAAGCTTCTCGCGGGGGTGGGTGAATTATTGATTAAAGCAACCCCTCGATTTGCTAGAGCCACCTACGTGAGGGTGGAATAACCTTCTAGGATTATTATCATGAACATCATAGGTCAGTTAGGAAACTGGCCGATAATTGGATCGTTTAAAGAATTTTTAATAAAAAATACGATTAATCTGATATTTTACCCCTAAAGTTACCTCTATTACAATCTATTTTAGTTTCGAATTTGAAATTGATTTTATTGAAACTTTATTATGCATGGAATGTCAGTCTCTTCGTATAATATCTTTAACGACCTATTGCAAGAAGCTTTAACGTCGAAAAGTACGGAAGTATGAAGTTTCACAAAAAACTTGGCAAAGATCGGTCATTCTAGCCAACGTTATACACCCACGAACAGAAGAAGACTAATGAGCTCTGAAAAGTAATAACTCGTATGAATGGTTCCACTTACCACGAATAGCGAGATTAGGTGCTTCATTCTTGCTCACGATCACAATGCCAACTGATCGTGGTTGGCGGTATCTCGCGTGGATGGAGAGGACTCTCAAAAGAAGACGCGTCTTTTGAAAACCAGTTTTGAGCCCTCGGATACTGGGGTTGCGTTGCGAGACGAGTCAGACAGTACTAGCGGAACTGGTCGTCACGCGGAAAACAGGGAGGGATTCTTCCAGCATCCTGATGTACCAGTCGTTCGCTATCGCGACCGGTCGTGGTAGAGAAAGCACGTAAAAAGAGCGTGAACTCTGTGTCGACAAAACTGGACATCGTGAGAGATGACCAACCGGTCCGGCAGATGTTGGTCCAGCTGCTGGTCCATAACTACTCACTATGCAGAAAATGCTCGTGGAAGAAGGGAGAAATAAGAATGAATCGTTGTAAACCTTTTATATTGGAACCGATTTTACATTTGCAATTACAATTGAGAGATTTGTAGAATACATACAAAATTCTTGTGCGGTGATGTTTGATATAGATTTATAATATTGTATGTTGTGTCGATCGTCGGTGAAGTAATGAACGATGATTTACAGGTTTAAAAGAATCTTATCGAAATCATTTCGATTTTGTGTATCTTACGTAAGGTGTGATAGGTTTACAATATTATGTTGAACATCGCGTATAGATACACGATTTATCAAAAAGGGTCGGTGAGATTTTGATTCAGTTCCTGATGCAATTGTTACATTAATAATTTACTGTAATGCGCTGAATCGAAAATAGGCATTAATTTTGATCACTCAGTTTTGCGCAGTGGGAATGATTTAATGCGGGTGAGGCAAAATTGTGTGGGTGTTCATCGACAGGGTGTAGTTTGGTTCCTCTGTTGGAGGAACGATACGATCATTAATAGTATCGAATTTGTTCGAATAGATTTAATTTTCTCTTTATGCAGGTATCAAAACCAGTTCGTCAATTAAATCATTCATTTCCTCTCGTCAAATTTGTACAATTTGGATGAAGTCAATAAACTCGTTTCCCCAAAAAATCTACTGTAGCAGATATATCATATTTTCGTCGTTAAATTCAGTTGCATATAATTATTAATTTATGAATCTCTCACACTGCACAAAACCTGAGTAGCTATTTCCTATTAAACCGTTGACACGACACGCGTTTATACCAGAGCGCCGCAAGTAAGAGAAATTACATTTCTAAAAAATGATTCTTTTTTCAACCAGGATCGACCTCTTAAATTTCTCTACAATTGCCACTCGGAGAAAATTTCTTCCATCGCCAGAACGCTTTCAGGTCTCGGTTACAATTGTGCCAGAAGCGAGCCGAGTCTTTCAGGGAGCACAAACTTTTTTCTGGGCTAAGTCTGAAATACGAATCATAATTTCCTCGGCAGTAAAAGCCACGGAGCTCGTGATTTCAAAGGTCGCGAGGGCACCTTTTGTGGGGGAGTCGCACTGTTTCAGCGTAGTGGCTGAAGAAAGCTCAAAGGTCGTATAATTTAGGTGAGGCCGTCATTCTACGAAGCAAAAGCAATCCAACGGACTTAACGGCCCCGGCTCGCGGAGAATCGTGGCCACATGAATAAGGAATTTGCAGGAGCGCGCTCACGCGACACTGCGAACGCTCTACAACCACAGAACTTGTTTAAAGCGTGGCTGCCGCTGATTAGCGCCAAACGTCGACCGGCAAAGGGCCGTTTAGTAAACAATTAGCGGGGCCAGCCGGTGGCGCGAGTGGATGCTGGCCACGGTAATAGGGTTGCGATAAAGAATGAAACTTGCCGCGGGTATAATCCGGCGAAATGAACTCTGTAGATAAATAATTAAATAATTAGCGGGTAGCACAGGCACGGAATTGTCGGCGGCGGGGTTGTTTCCTCGGTTCCTGCTGTGTTTAAGAGGCAACGGTGACGGTAGTGGCACGAAAGAAAAGGGGAGAAAAACGAGTCGGCGAGGTATGCTTGACTCGGAAAGCTTTTGACCGCAGGCGACTTCGTCGGCACGCTTATCCCACCAGCAGTGTTTTCCCTGCGTCTTCATGGCGTGAATTTTTAGTAAAGGGTTAAAAACGGCTAGTTCTTTACCCTTACGGTGATTCTCAACTTCTGCACTCTAAGCCGACTTCTGAGACCCTTCGGACGGCGAACCGGATTATGAATCGTGATAGGGGATGGTTCTTAGCGTGAAAACCAGATTTTCCATTCTTTTTGATCCTCTAATCTGAACCTATATTCCCTTGTGAATTGAATTCTCTTGACTTTCATCAAACTTTCGTATGATATTTTAATATTATTTTTTACTGTAGATCAATCGTGAAACACGATTATCAATTTTGACTTTCTATCCTATAGCTTCTTTAATAACCGTGTGTTCTGACCTTAAACGTGATAAATGTTGGTGTCAAGAACTCTCTCAAGACCCGAGAGATTCAGAAACTTTCCACTTTGTTATAAATGGTTTTGAACTTAATTTTAGAAAGTTCTGAATAATAGGATGCTGGAACACAAGGACATCTTAATTTGAGGGTGAAGCTAGGAAGAAAATTTTGAGAACCATCCGTAGGTGGATGGCGAAGTGGTAGAGTACAGAGGCAACAGGAGGTGAGCATTATGAACTTTTCTTGGCCGTGTTTCTGCCGTTTCTACTTTACCGCTTTCCGTGGCAGTGTGCGCGAGAGAAACTAAAATGAAAAAGAAGCTGTTCCGCGTGTGGGTGATATACACGTGCTGGCGTCGTTTTATCGCGCGGTTTATGTTGCACACTCGCCACCTTCCAGTGCTGGCATTTGCCCGCGGCGGTAGGAGTAAGAATGCTAATTGGAAAGCTGGCCGTCGTTTTCTTTCTCTCGTCTTGAAAAAGTCTGTATATATATATATCTCCTTTTGTTGGCACCCTCGCGTAGAAATTTATTCCAGGTACCTTTTGAAACTGGCCCCTCGTATGGCGGATCAAGTTGCCTTCGCTACTTTCAGAGCATGATAATAACGGTGATTATTTAATGTCTTTTTTTTTTCTCGATGAAATCGATTTCATTCCTTTTCGTGCATCGGCAGTTTTGCTTTCGGATTAAGTGTTGCGTGTGGCAATCAGATTATTATCTCGCATATTTTCATTATACAATATAAGAGATTTTATAAATATACCCTGAGTGGATACTTCATTGTTGTTGTTTTTGATCCTTTGATTTTGACGTAGTAACGGGTCAAAGGAAATAGGTTTCGTTAAACAATTTTTTCTACATGAATTTTTAGTTAAATAACTAATTGAGTTACTTTAGAATATGTTAGCAAAATATTTCAACAATTTATGGCGGAATAAAAATGGAATGTTATTATTAAAATTGCTTAATTTCCAGATTGGGCAATGTCAGTGTTATTTCGCAAAACTGGTTTAGAACTCTGTCGAATTATCGGCGGGGTGCGAGGAACATTTTGTCAGGGGTTGTACTAGGGTAGTTTTCGAAACAGGAAAAGTTCTGACCACTGAAAGAGTTTGAACTTTGAACGACCGCGGATATAGGGGATGGAGAAAAGAGTGGGGTGCACGGTGCACATGGGAGCTTAAAGGGTTTATTATAGGTGGTACCAGAAGTTAAAGTTGCTGCACAGGGGCGTGGCGGAGCTTCAAGTAGTACAGCCTAAATTTCTTTAATGGCGCGATTCGCCCGTAGAGAGATTATGCTTCAGTCCTCCATTATGAATTCTATTCTCCTACTCTTCAAAAGTTTTTTTTCCTCACTTCAGAAACAGTTTAGGATTTCAATCGTCGATTGCATTTCTTGCAGTTGTTTTTTTTTATCGAAATGTCCATTTTTCAAAATGACATCTAAACGAATCTCCTTGATGCAGTATAGTTGAATTTCATTTAGAAATAGTCCGATGCGTATTTGAATATTGTATCGTTGGTTTTTTATTAGAAATTTCTAATAGTTTTCCACGTGTTCCACTGTCAAATGAATTGAGATTGGTCGTTTGTCGTCGGATAAGCCAAGTGTCACGTGTGGCAGTTTGCAAATATACTAGTTCCGGAGTTAAATGGAGAGTTAACCAACGAGCTTTCCTTGATCTCTGTTTTTTTTTTCGTTCTTACATACCATCCAATGTAAATAAGCAGCGAAGCGTTTACCGGGGATGTTTGCCGAAACCTTTCAAACATTGACTTTTCCATTCGATTTGCGAGTAACGTTCCTCGTGCGGTCTAGCGTGTCCCAGTTCTCCAAGACTTTTTCCCCGTATCGTAACTTTCCCGGCGTGAATCAGATTACCAGGGAGAGAACGTGTTTGCGTAAGCTATTATCGGTACATCCGAAGCGAGAGTGTATCCATAGTAGCCAGGGTAACTTGCCGAAGGTCATTGAAGCGAGTCGAATTTTTCGTCTGTCGCGAAAACCCGTGTCAACGTGGGTAGAATCCGTGATTTTGCATTAAGACGAAAGAGTCCAATGGTGGGGGTGAGTGGGTCGTCGAGGATAATTTTCGGTGGGGTCGTACCGCAGAAAACGCTTGAAGTGGCCTCCACTTTTGCGCGGGTTTATGCTTTCCGGTTCCTCCGTAGCTATTATCCGGCCTCCTCTGTTCTCGAGTCGCGTTGTGTCTGAAACAATAAAACACGTTCATGAATGAAACCCTTCGCCGCATCCTCGCTCGTCCCGAGTAACGGGAGTGTGTGGCCTCTCCTACACGGCACCCTTCGCGACTCTCGTCGCTCGAGTGCCACCCTCTTTTAACGCGCTTTATCATCCTCTTCGTCCTCCCGTCGACTCGTCGCCTCAGGTAATAAGCTTGGAGTCGCGATAGTACTGTTGACGGCGGCGAAGAACGGCAAAAGATCTCTCTCTGGATGACTTCGTATGTCATCGCGCGCGATCATTGCCCCAGGAAAGATTGCGTGACTCTCTATTTTTAACGAAGAAAGGGTAAAGACTATAACGAGGGACTTTTACACTCAGGAGATTACCCTTGATTTAACGCGATAAGGAGGTAGATTGTAGGGGGTGAATTATACCGTGAGAGTGACCTTCTACCTGTCGTCGTATATCCACCAGCTACTTTTATTAAATATAATTTCTTATTATTAGTGTCGAAGGTCATTCCGATCGGTATCATATTTTCTTGTTTTACGCTATTTTCTCGATTGGCCACCTTCTGCTAGGGCACTCTCGGATAATAGCGCGACGAGAAGCATGTACGAGCTGCGTGACTTCGCACAGGAGCGAACGCATGAAGGCAACTTATATAATCGTTCATGTATAACAGAGGCAAACTGTCTATTAGACTCACAGTGAGGTATTTCGCTTTAAGGTCGCTTAAGATCTCTTCAAGCTTCACCACTCTTCTTCCTCTGTCCCACCAAGCGTGAAACACTTTAATAGAAAAAATATACGCTAAGGCATGCTATTAAAGTATGTAAAAGGTGAAACTAAGTTATAACGGCAGGAGGCTTCACGGGGCCGTGGATCACTATATTTACTGTCTTATAGAAGAAAAAAAAAAACGTCATGGTAAAAATTGAGATCTTAAGTACCGAGAAAGTGGAAAAGGAGATCAGTGGATAAGTGAGTCGGATGTAAAAGAAGGTATGAAACGAGAGAAGCTTTGCGCGAGGTAAGTATAGTACGGAAGAGGCATTCCACGAGAAAGCTCCATGAATAAGGTAACATCTCGGCGACTCTTCCCTTAGGAAATGAGTGGGCGCATTTAATTGTTAAGTCACTCCCGAGATGAGAGTCCGAAGGGAACGACACCGAGCAGATGGAGACGGAACTGCAGAGAGACTAGGCATAGAGATATAGACAGACAGAAGAGATAGACGGAGAAGGTTTCTCGTTCGTAGCACTGAGAGCTAGAGATCGCAGTGGGCATCCATTGGCCAGAACTATGGGGTGGGTTGGCAGCGCTATGGGCTACTATCGGCTCCTTGGGGATGTTTCCACCCCTATTTCTACCAACTACCCCCCTTACCGTGTACACCGAATACACTGGTATAGTTATACAGACTCGTACGTGCCGGGCTGTTAGGTATTGATCGTCGTTGCCTCTAGAATATCACGTTCTACCTACTTCTCCTTCACCTGCAGTAACGCGCGTCCTTACACATCCTTGCTCGTCCATCCCATCGTCCTAGCTTCGTTTGGGACGTTTCTCTGCGCCACGTCCGATTCCTATCTCAATGCCTGGACCCGAGACTTCAACGGCAACTCGATACCAAGTCGATATCGTGATCTGACTCTCCGAAACTAACTTTGAATTTTTAACACCTAACATCTAATTCCATCGATTTGCATCCTTGTTTTCTTATTCATTCCTAATTACATTATTTTTCCTGGAATAATTGATTTATCGAAATTGGGATCGGGATTCTTTAAGTTTCTATCGAGTGTCAAGTATGCTGAGAAAATGATTTAAAAGGTCAGCGTACGTTGGATCGCGGCACGAAATCTCGTAAATCCATTTGCGGTAAATGCTTGGACGACATAACTCGAGTGTGCGAGAGAGCGAGAGAGAGAGAGAGAGAGGGAAGAAGGAGCCGTGGATGCGGACGGAAGGTGAGAAAGACAGGGAGAACGGTGGAGGGCCTGAAAACCTCCGGTAATCGAAGATTCTTATCTTTATTGGCGAAATTCCACGTATCTTTGGGAGCGAAAGGACCGATGGAAATGAGGACATTCCGTTCCCCCAACCGGATTGAGTTTCAGCGATTAAGGATCCTTCTAATCCTTCTAGTCTGACGCTCTGTTCTGCTACCGCTGTTTCCTGTCCTTTCTACGTTTATCTCTTTCTGCCTGGCTAACGTATCAACCCAGTGCTCTACGGTCACAAATAACTGTAAATATGTGCTCAACACTGACGAGTTACCAAACTATTTCCCACAGTTCTTCGAGCGTCCATGCCTAGCAGAAAGTAATGTTTTTACTGTGTATACAGATTATTCGCTACTTTGTGTACATGTTTGACAATATCGTCGAGAATGTTGATTCATGCTGCAAGTGATTAACAGTAGAACCTACTGCACCTTGTTGCAGGAGACAATATACTAGTGATCATACGCATGAAATTCCTATCTCGTAGTACGAAATGCTTCGAGTACAACAGATTTTTGTTAATAATTGAGAATAGCTAGTAAAGCGACGTAGAACACCTATTCAATTGGTGCAGATGAGGTTGCCTCTGATGGAACAGTATTTGAAGAGACCCGGAACGGTACGTTAGTCCGATCAAACGTACTCCTTTTCTACTCAATCAGCCTCGAAGTGCAAGTGATCGGTGCGTTCAGCTCGCAACAACTCCTAGAGGGTTTTATCGTTCCCAGTTATTCGCATGGTCAACAAAACCTTCTCGAAACTGGATCAGAAAGGGAAATCCACTTTGAGATAAGCGGATCTTACGCTCTACTCCGAGTTATTGCGGTCGCAAAATTTAACCACTTAGAAAAAGAAGCGTTGCGGCTTACGTCTGGCGTACCGCTTCCTTCATCCTCTCCAGATAATCTTCGCGAAGACTTTAATGCTCTTAGGAGCTACCACGCGATAAAGCAAAGATCTTCGACCAATCTTTTGAGCATAATTAAAAAATCTTAAACGCTATCGAGTAAGTCGACTCGGTACTTTTAGCATGGATAGAGGCAAATAAGAGGCAGCGCGATAAGATCTCACATTTTCTTGGAGATATTTCATCCTCTTAGAAGGCAGCGAAAATTCGCCAGAGTCCCGGGGGTGTCTTTGCTTTGTCTGGAGGGGGTAAGTCAGAATGGTGGATAAAGGGGGTGGGGCGCGTGGTGCGGGATGCTACGTTTTCCAGAGAGGGTAAGACGAGGACTAGCTAGGTGGTGGTAGTGATGGTAGTGGTATTCTAATGTTTGCAGGGGAATACGAAGGGGTCTGAAAGAGGAGAGGCGGGGTAACAAGATGGCCGCGACTACTACCGTCGTCGTAGGGGAAGTAAGACATTTATGCGTAAACAAGGTTACACCACCTCTGAGTTCTGCTCCCTCGCAAAAAAGGTACTCTCAAGTGTTTTTTCACCTACTCCTAACGAGTTACTGTCTATATGATGTACGACTGTAGTACACTCTTGCGTTAAACCTCATTCCCCAACTTCTACCCTTAAACTAAGGCAAGGAAATTTTTTATTATTCTTATCCTTTGATTAAATTTGCGTCTTCAAAAATGCATAATGTTCTTAATTGACAGTTTTGTGACCAGTTCATTATATGGGAACTTGCTTGTGATTTCGTTATTCATTTTTGTAATTGATCTAAATCCTAGGATCGCACAAGGCTACTGAACTGTTCCAAAACACATGTGACAGCAGACTATTAATTATTCGTAAGTTAATTTTGAAACGACCTATAGACACATTACCGCGCATCCCAGATGTGAGTAACCCTGCGGTCAACCCGACACACGCTTCTAAATTAACTCTCGGATCTGTTCTATTAACTAATCTCATTACTTTAATATCTGCGTGGTACGGATTTCGCAACTCGCCTCTTTTACACCGGGAACGGGTAATCGATCTCTTGATCCTTCGAGTAGCAACGATATTATAATAATTTGTAGAAAGGTAGATACGAGAATCGCTTTATTTTTTTCTCGTAGTAATGGATTATTTGACTGTTTCGTACTGTTTCTGCGAGGAAAGTCATATGCAGGATAAACGGGAACCAACGTTGCAGGTTCTCATGGTTAACGAGCCCTTCAAAAGTTTTGGTTGCGTTCCTGCAATTATTACCAGGATATTATACACGAGGTTGCATCGAATTCTGTCTAATAACAACCTCCAAGGTAATCTCGTACCACGTACCGTAGATCCACATCAGCATAAAAACATAATTATATCAGCATTAAATAGCGTCATCGTCGATCGTCTCAAGGTAAGTCGAAAGTGATCGTCTTAGATTAAATAAGAAATTTAATATAGGAAATCTCATGAATGTAAGTTTTGAGAATTGTAAATTTCGTGAAAACCACGCTTCGATTGGACGTAAGCTGGGAACAATAACCCCGTTTTCGTGGGAAGCAAGCGTTACAATATAATCGCGGCTTAATTACGTAATAACAAGATTCTTGAGCGGTGAGCGTGGGTGGCCGGGAGCGAGACAGGCGCTCGCTGTCAGTCAGCCACCCAGCGAGCCAGCCACCGAGCTAGCTATCCAGCCAGCAGTTTACACGGCTTATTAACCAGGCATTGAGGCGGCTTTGGCAGCCTCAGCGGCTGGCCTGCCGCGAAGGTAACGAAAAGGAATCCGCGGCAGCGCAGCGCGCGACGTCTTCTTTTTCCGCATCGAGCATTCGAGCGATCGTAAAAGCTCGAGAAGGCTAGCACGAGTGAGCGAGCGAGGAACGCAATCGATCCAGTAGTAAAGTGCTATCCGGTACTCGGGCGGAAAATAGCGTTCGGTGGATGTTGACTACAACCGCTCTACCCTTCGACAACTCGAACGAGAATACCCGGTTGGACGTACATAGCTTTACGGGAAGTCACTCTGTAGCTTCGTTGAATGACCAATACACACGTACCGGTAGCCAGTATGCTTTACGTAGATGGTACGTGGTGGACAGTACTGGCGCGACGCGAGGTTCGTAAGTGTAGACTGTAGACCATCCACCGGTGCCTCTGGGCTTCTCCATGTGTGTCTCTTGCGCGCAGATCCACGGACAAGATATACGCTGGTGTACGCTCAGCCGCGCCTCTATACGCGCGCGATACGGACCTCTACGTAGCTACGGATGGACGGCCAGGCCCGACAGAGAGGGTGGCGGTTGCCCGGACAGAGAAATGAGAATAGTGTCGGTCTACGAGCTGAGTGGAGTTGGTGAGCAAATTGCTCAAAGTAATTAATCGCTTTTGCCGGGTTGGCTTGCCACGCTGCCGGCTGAAGCTCATCCAAGGGGTGGCACCAGGTACCCTAGGAAAAGCTATCGAGGGACTCGGCTAAAATGGCTGACTTAACGAGCCTGCTATCTAGGTACGACGGAATTTTCGAATGACCATTATCGCGCAACCTTGCGCGAGCACTTTACTGCTCGAAGGTGTCGAAACACTTTCCCATTCTACTTGGGAGCCTGAGAAAAGGGTCAGGAGCGGTCTCGATACCTTCGCGTGACAGGTTTTACTCGACTGGCTCTACGAGTTGGGAACGAGTTTCCGGGGGGGATGATCTAGGAGAATCGTACCTGCTACCATGTGCAGGGTGATAAGTGTTGCACGGTGAAACTGTGTCGCTGGGTTCGATACGCGTGTAACGTGTATCGAAGTATTTAATGTAAAACTGAGTCGGTGGTATCGCAAATTCGCCGGTGGGGCGATTATGTATGACAATGGAAATAAATTATGCGTTGCAATTATTAAATCCGCGCATTGTGGGGGTGCCGCATAACGGTTATAAACCATGCACCGCGGTACTATAGCGTATTAAAGTATTTCAGTTTGGAATTGTACATCCGACTTATGAATTTTGAGTATCGGCCTAATGCACCGAGCGCGCATTGGTAATAAACCCGGCGTGTCGATTAACCGCCCTTGCATATTAAATCGATGCGAAGATGAAATTTTGTTGGTAAATTGGACCGTAGCATTAGGTGATATTCACCTTACCATATATTAATTACGATTCTAATATTCCGCGGTAAAATCTGCTGATGAATCTGCTTGAAATATTTCCGAAAAATCTATAAAAGAAACTTTTTAGATCATGGAATTAACGGTAATTCTCATTATTTCTTTGATACTTCCAAACAGACTTCGATAGTCGTTGGCGAATCGCTTTTGGAGTAGTCAATGCTCTCAACCCGGAATTCCGACGTATCTCGTAACAAGGGAGACCCAGAGAACAGTCCTTCTCGCGAGAGGTATCCGGTCCCGTGTGTGTATATTGTGGTAGAGACTGGCAGAAATTGCAAGCAGGAGCGCTTGCGCGCTCCTAAACGAGACGAAAGGAAGGAAGGAAGGGAGTGAAAAGCCCGAAAGAGCCGTCGGCGTTGAGGGGTGCGGCGGGAGGATAAGACGCAGACAACCGACGTGGGAAGACGAGGAGACGCATCCAACAAAGACAGACTTGCTTTACCGAGCACCGTGAAGCGAGCTTGCAAGTACAGGAGGAAACAACGTCGAATAAGCCCGTCGAACAGAGAGCATGCAAGGAAAACGCGAACGAAAGATGAAGACGACTCGGTCGAACAAAGATGCGATGCAGGTATATACCAAAGGGAAACTGCAAGGTAGGAGGTAATAAAGGACGGTCGAATGTTGCGGCGAGCGAAGCCGAGCGGAAGAGGAGGACGAATGAAATGGTCAAAGAGAGAGACGATGACTTCCTATGAAGGAAGACGCGATGGTGGTCACCGCTAAGCCACCGCAAGGTAACGAAAGATAGAAAGGCAGCGCACAGTGGATGAAGACAGAGAACACCAGAAACCGTGCAGTGTTGCTGCCGAGCAAGTGGTTAAGCGACAAGGACGAAGGATTCAATAGACACTGGATGGAGCAACCACGACGCTTGAGACCGATAGAGACAGGCGAATTGGGAAAGTACGAGAGAAAGATGAGGACGATGAGAAGGACAAAGATGCAAAATAGGTGTAGGAGAACCAGCAAAGGATAGACCGAGATACAAGCTAGTCTGGCTTAGCACCCGGCTGCAAGAGTGGGGAGTGAGTCGAGGGGTGAGAACGGTGTTTACGGTGAAAAGGAGGAAAAGAGAACTGAAAAGCTCCCCACTACCAACGAAAATCTCGGTCGTCCCGGAGTTGGCCGTCAGGAGTCGACGCCACGAGCTTTTGCATGTCGCCGGACGAAGAAGAAGAAGAAGAAGAAGGAGAAGAAGACGAAGCAGCGACTTTCCACCTCCGGAAGGCGAACACCTCTGGCGCACCACTACGTGCTGCGAGGACCTAGAAAAGGGGTGGGTGCCTTCATCCGCGGAACTGGGCGCGACTAACCTCTATTGATCGTAAGAAGACTTGCACACCTACGATTCTCACACTTTCACGTCGCGGTCTATACCGGGTGTGTCGAGCATAAATAAATGAAGACGATGCATAATACACTCGATGATGCATCCTCAGGGTTAAGTTAATCGGTCGGTCTAATGGTGCGAGTATCGTCAATGATTCTTCGATACTCTCGATACCCCATTTGCGTTTGTCTATCCTGCCTATACCATCGACAGAATAATTTGTTTAGACTCCATCTTACTGTGTCTCTAAGATTTCCATTTTGCCCTTCAATGTACAAATAATCCATAATTAAATTAATATATTTAAGAGAATCCTTTGTAAATTATATTTATATATCGCATCAACAAATTATTTTTATCTGGCTGTTGCAAAATAAAATGTTCTATTTTAGGGGAATATCTAAGCTGAAATTACCACCTTTCCAAATCCCTAGTGTAAAGGAGTAATTCCATTGAGGAAGACGAATTTGAGAGCACTTTCTTCTACCCTATTCAGCTGGTCATTATCAGCTCTTTTTTGCGAGCACCCGTTGGATGCCGGATCTAACAGCGGGTTTTGCAGGTTGGTGGGTTCGTAAGAAGAGCAGCTTCGTCGTTCGGGGCCGCGACATAAGAACACTGGTGGCGGGTGGTAGTGGCGGCGGTGATGCAAAGGCGTTCCTCGTGGGCTTGCCACGGGGTACGAGGAGGGGGTTAGACGGGAAACTAAGTTGTATTGATCCTAGGCTGCAGGGGTGGAAAACCAGGCAGGGTTAGTACGTGTTCTTAATCGCCAAGTGACCGCCCTCTCTCTCTCTCTCTCTCTCTTTCTCTCAATCTCTTTCTCCGTTTCACCTACTCTCTTACTCATCGTCTCTTTCCCGCCTGACTCCTCAGTCTCGTTCTGCTTCGTTCTCGGACTCCTCGTTCTCCAAAGCCACTACCGTCTCCTCTTCCTGTTTCTCCAGCTTCCACCTTCCAATCCCCCGACCACCCCTACATTCGAGCAGGCAAAGGGGCCTCTCTTCTCGCCCTCGAGAATTGGACTCCCACACTCGCCACCCCGAAATCGCCGACGCCATTCGGCCGAGGCATTGTTTCAGGGATTAGGTAAGGAGCCGCGGTATTGTTCCCCGATACAAAGCACATTGTTGCGCCAATGAAGAATCACTCGATTATTAGATTACTCTATCGCGCGAAGATCACGACGATTATTTATGTAAGTGTGCCAATTCGCGGAGGAATCGAATTCCTTCATCTTTCACTTTGAACTGCAAAACTCTGGAGAACTCGTTTGAAATACATTTTCGCCATAGACGCGACTGGAAGATGACGGATCAATTTTCACAGAAATTCACCGGAGGTTGCAAATGATATTAAAGAAAATTTAACTCGATATGTTGCGGGTGATATCTAGCTGGTCTGTAAAGGGCGTAGCGGTAGTTCGAGAGCCTGACAGGACCTGTCTAGCGGCATATTATGTCGCTTAAAATTCAAAATGGTGAAAGACATCCAGAGAGGTGTCAGCATTAATTGGATTCTGTTGAAACTCGTATGTTACTGTCTCTGCCGACTGGAAACGCACGAAAGGAACGCTGTGGACGGGACTGAAAACACGATTAACGAATACGCCTGCCGTTGTGCTTAAATTCCGAATTCGCGGGGTCAGATCGCAGGTGAAACTGTGAACAATTGTGGCCTGCTCGGCCGTCAGCTGTACTTAATTATGGAGCGAACATTTAAATTGTAGGATCTAATCAAGTTCCTCTTTACATAGCGTGGACCATAGTCCAAAATTCCCTGACAAGGAAATAATTCAATTGAGATTTGATGTTATTTGACTTATGAAAAATGTTAAATAAATTCACAGTGATGATTTGTATTCTCTATTGGTGAAGTTGGTTATCAAGAAATACAAGACCAGTTTGCACTTCCCAGGACTAATCCGTCCCACGACCTACGACCTCCCTAGATTCTTCCCCTCTCGCTAAGAGAAGTTACCCTCTTTCGAAATCCGGATTCTGCGGTCCAGAGATCCTAACAGCAGAAGGTGCCCCGTGGGATATCCGAAGCTAACTTCATAAGAACGTCGATTTCTTGTTCTTGCACCGCGTCCCTGAGGATTCTGGTTCTTGCGTCATCTCTGCAAGACCCAGGGGATCGTTTGTCGTGCAGTAAACGCGTCGAAGTAAGAAGGAAGTGCCAAATCAAATGTCCTTTTTCACCGGAATAATTCCAATTACATGTAATTCCAACCACCTTCCACGTTTCAAACAAGAGATTTTCATGTTAAATGTAAATCTTGGTTCGATCGTGAAAAACTCGATTTCTCAATCCTTCAACGGTAATTAGAACATTCGTCATGAATTTATTTCTCGTTTAATCGTTAAGAGTACTGACTGAGAACACGCGGATGAAACGCAATTTCAATAATTTAGCTTCGTTAATAAGCTAAAGTCACTTAATTAACAATTGTTAAATACAGTATGACATAAAACCCTTTAGATTTCGTTTTCGCATCGTTTAATCCAGAAAATTCTTCTTCCTATGGTTCTCGATTTTCGATGCATTTTCAAGCTTGATATTTGCACGCGAGTATACGGATACAGTAGAGGCAAAAAGCCAGTGGCGCACAATTAAAACACTTAGGGGGTAGTTTCGAGTCTCAATTTCTGTTTGGGGCGTTATCAAACGTAACGTATTTACCGAGCGCAGCCCGCGGCGCGGCAGTGGATGCGCCAGCATTGCGCACAGTTCCGGATTACATGCTCGGCGTTACAACTACGTTGATTGTGTAATTTCTCGCGTTGCTGCGGTAATATTTCCGCGCTGGCTCATTGGGCCGCGGGGCGAGGTTGGGGAAGAGCGCGGAGCGCGGCTACTGGCGTACTACTACCGCCGCAAACAAACCCCGAAACAACAATTGATTCCGGCAAACACGTCGCGTCGAGGACCACGTGCAAAACACCGAACAACGGATTTTCTTGCTACTCATTGGACAGGGGGCGCGCCGCGCCGGTTCGCTCGTGAAATTTACGGGATTGTATCCGTGCAAAAGCTTTTTTGTTTGGTTACGACACGACTTTACCTTGCCGTTAATTACGCGCTGATAAGTTCCTGACCTCTCGCGCGTCCTTTACGCTTCTTTCCCGAATCACAGTGATCCGATGGAAATTAAGAACCCCCTTTTATCTTTTACTCTTTTCCTATAGTTTGATTAAGATACTGTATCGATGATCAAGTAGAACATGTACTTTAGAACGACTCGCAGTCTTCGAATATTTTTCTTCAATTTCATCGTGTTATTCTTGGGCGAGATAAATTCCGATTATTTCAGCTTGAATTCTGTTGGAGCTCACCCTTCTACTCGCGTAATCTAAAGTCAGTAGCGCGTAATCTAACGGCCACTTCGCGGGTAATAGGTTGAAAGAAACTTTGCTTGGTACGAGGATCCGACAGACGTTAGGCAAATGTGCAAATGTACTCGTCGTACGCATATGTGAAGGACCTATGTACTTGCGGATTAAGGAGAGTTCACATTATAACGAGATCCTTGCCTTCCAGCGCGGTGGAATTACTTTTCCCCTCGTGTAATTAGAAGTAATTGCTATCATTAAAATTCAGTGAGAAGTTTCACGTCGTTTCGCGCCTTCGCTCGACTTATATTTGTTTGGAGGATATGAAATATTGCTTTAATAAGAAGAGTGAAAATGAGAATTATGGTCACGTCGTGACGCGATATTTAAATAAGCGGGACATATTGAAATGTTAATGACTGTTTTAATGACATATTTACAGTTTTAATATATTGAATTTATGTACGAAAAAATTCAATTGTATTTTCGTAACTCTTCAATTATCCCGGTGCGTACCTTTCTCGAATACTGGCGTCACGCGCATAGGATAGTTTACGCAGCCGTCTGTAGCAGAGCGTGTGGGCGTATCGAGAAGCCACAGATATGGTAATTTCCCTACAATTTACCTTTTACGGCAGCGGAATGACCAAAATATCACAGTACTTCAACAATCTACAAATTGCTCTCATATACTTCCGCCACAGACTAAAAATCCACTGTTCTATTTAAAAAAATCTACAGATAAAATTCTGACTATAATTTAATAGTACATAAATACATTGGATTTCTCGAAATTTCCCTAGCCAAGTAAACTCAGGAAGATAATGTGTTTCACTAAATTGTTCTAAAAGAAAAAAAGGATAAAAAAACTAGAAATTGATTAAAGTAATCCGTATTTATCGATAATAATCCATGTATCATCGATTTCTTACAACTCGACATTCTCCTATTAATTGAATCCTTTCATGTACGTTCTAGAACAGGCCATTTCCAAGTAACTGTACCATAGCGTTGCGTGACACTACCAATGACACGATCATTATTTTCTCTAAACAACGGAGATCCCATTCTTTCCCGAAGCCACACGTCGCTCGCGGTACGGCGAGCCGAGTTCCGGCTCGTTCAGTCCTCGGAAAATCTCGTTTTCCAGCCGAGTGTCGAGCGAATCTTAATCGCTCGACGGAAATACGCTGCGAGATGTATAATACTCCGTAGGAAATGACGTCATCACTCAGTGCAGCGTTAGGGCCGGAGAGAGCGAGATGGCGATACATATCGGTGAACAGAACCAAGGACCAAAGGGGTTCGCGAGAAGAGCAGGAGAGAACGAAGTACATAGCGAATGTATGTACGAGAGGAGAGGAGGACAGGTGTAGTGGAAGATGAAGAGGCTGGACACACGAGTAGAGAGTGTCAGCGTAGGACAGAGAAAGTGCGTGTACGTATATTCGGCAGAAAGGTATAGCAGACAAAGACAGAGAAACACAGAGCAACAGAGAAGGCTGTAAAGTGTAGATGCAAGAGGCAGAGGGTGGGACGGAGATTTTCGCGAAATCCCGGCAGGTAGGTTCGGTTGAGTTATGCTCGTATTTCCCGTCAACACATCCGATGATGTCTACGGTAATGTAACCGAAATGTATGAACGTTTCATACTGCCACATTTGCACGTGTAAATGTCTACTGTTACGTTGGTTGCAAAACGGGCGGGTGGGATAGTGGTACCCAGCGATCAGAAGTTCACGTCATCAATCGCACGATTTACATGCCGATAAGCGCAATGATTGTACTAGTCGGATGATCGGTTGGCTTGTATGATATTTATAATCATCTCCGTTTTCCTTTGGGTTTACTAGCGGGCCTCTGATACGTTCAATCAATGCCTCCCCCCTCCACCCATTCCGCGAATGCTCGCGCTTCCCGAATCGCGACAAATTCAACCGTTAATCGTGTGACTCTTGCTCCTATTTAACCGGGTTCGAGCCCACTGGACTGATTGCGCTGTCGCTTATACTCTTACGCGGGCTCAAACATCAAAAGACATTTATGTATGAGCGTTGCTAAAATCCCTTTGCCTTTTACCAGGAATCGAGCGTTTGATATTAATTTGGAGATAGGTTTCGCAATAGATCTATTGATAGTTGTGCGCTTCAAATCTACCGTAAATGACCAGACATTTGAATAGTGCACGGTTTGTTTCCGGTTTTGGGATTTCGATGAGCGATTCATTCGATGATGAAAATATCCGATTTAATCGATGCTGGTTCGATCGTATCGGAGACTCACTTTCTTCGGGTAGAATCCACAGTTGAATCGAGGCCGAAGGACCGTGGAGGGTGGAAAACAGGCAGCCTGTTCGATTCTCTTTCAGTCCCCACCTTCGCTCTTCCTGAAATGCCCGCATGCGCCGTAAAAAAGCACGGCTGCCACGGGTTCGTTTCACTCTTCGAGCTACGTCTACCGGTTAGCCGATAAAAAAGCTCCGACGCGAGGCTCGCGTTCGACGTTCCTGCTGCAGTCGTGCTCCTAGCGATCCGTTGATAAAATCCGTCGTGAGAACGTTGTTATCTTCAGTGCCGCGGATGTTGTTAAGATCCCCAGAGGACAGTGGAAGAAGGTTTTTAAGCGAGAAACGGAAGAAAGTGGCAAGAAGAAGAAGAAAAAAAAGGGTTAGTCGAGGAGCATCGTGCGAAGGGGTGCAATAGAAGAAGACGTAGATCCTGAGGATAATGGCTAGTCATCTTCCACCACCTTTGCGTCCTCGTTCCGGTGATCGTTCTACTCGGCGTTCATGGCCTCCACGTCGGCTATAAGGGTTGCTTCTCCGTGGAAACCCCGGGGGTGAGAATACGAACAGACCACGCCTCTTGTCTAAGGTTACCCCCACCTTGATTCAGGAGCGAGTCTCCCTCCGGCTTGCCGCGCGGCAATCCTAAGATTTTTCCACTTCACCCCCTTCCACATCCTTTCGCCGCACCACTGCTTTGCTCTCTTTGCCCGCTCCCCTTGCTGCGCCCCTCCGCTCAGCCCCCTCAAACTGCCGCCCCTCTCCATCCCCTGTTTCTCTCTCCAGGAGAGTATCAACCCCCTTCTTCTATTGATCCGAGTCTAAGGTCGTTTCTTGCGCTCCCTGTCCCTCCTACGTCGCAGCTCTTACCCCCGCTGACGGTGACCTCACCGCCCTCTTCTCTTTTTTGCCTTCTTAGCTAACCTTGAAGACTCTCCCTTTTTACCGAGCGCGCCGCGTCGCTCTTTTTTCTCGTCCGTTCACAGCTTTCGCTCCTACCTCCACCCTCCACTTCTACCCTGCATCCACACCCTTCCGGATTTACGCGCTTCCGCTAATTAACGTGCGCGCTTTCCACCTTTCCTGCTATCGCTTTTTACTCGGCGGCCTCTCGTTGAGCTTTTCATGCTTTTTTGAGGTGCACCTCTGATACACGTTCTCTTCCATTCTCTCCCGCGGTTTTCATTCATTTTCTTTTGATGCCGATCACTTCGACATTATTCCCCGACACTGCTCTGTTTCAAGCGTACGGTTGTGATCGGCTGAGGACCCGGCACACTCGATGCGATCCAGTGAATCGGCAAATTGTGGTCCTATTGCGTTTTTGATCGGGACGTGTTTTCTCTTGTTTATTGGAAATCCTCCGAGGGCTCGATGACTATTGTCTAATCGGGTTTCAGTGTTGTCCCATGGAAAGCAGAAAAATTAATCAATCTCGTTGGAGTTTGGCTTCCGAATGAAATTGAATGGTGTCACTTGGTTTGAATCTTGCGTTCGAAAAACTATGGTGGTCCACGCGTGAATAGGACGTAGCAGCTCGTTCGCTTCTATGGTGAATGACCATGGTGGTCTGGAGGTTGCACGAGACGTGGGGGTGGTGTTTTAGCCCGGGGGCTGTTAAACACGGCAGGTCTTATCGGTAAAACTGTTCAGTACAGGTCTACCACGTAGAGCCATTGGCTGCAAGAGTATCTCTGGCCTTATACTCGTTGTCTGCCAGGTATGCATGTCGGTACATTATCCGACATTAATGCTGGTCTACTACAATCGTTTATAAAATAAGAATTCTCGTTAACGATACGCGTTCGATCGCCCTGTGTTCGTCGGATGATCACGACAAATTGTATTTGTTGAGATTCAATTGGGATTTCATTTAAATCTCCTAATAGATAGGGAAGATGAGAAGATTTATTCAAAAGTCAATTTAATAGATATGAAGAATCACTACCATGATAAACTTGACAAAGACAACTCTCTCAGTTAGATAGCGTCCGAATACCTTAGTTCCATTGCATCGTCCGTCTGGTACCTTCATTTAATTTGCATCGATCTTTGCTCGTTCCCGGGCAGTTCGATAGTCGCGCGTCGCTACAGTAGTAAATACATACGCGACCAGGATCACTTATAAGCCCGAAGTACATATGTATTCGCGGTAGCCTTTCTCGGCATTAGGCAGCTGGGCTAAGGCCTTAGAGGTCTCCTGGCAACCAAGCCTATCAAACTATCTTACGGTCTAACCCTTACCAGCCCTTTCCCAAAACCTTCCTCAACCCCTGGAATCTCACTTCGAGCCCTTAACGACCGACCCCACGGGAGACACTGCGAAATTGAGAAAATTATCCTAGCCCCTGTGTAATACGGAGACGATGACTGCACGGTTCTCACACCCCCTGCATCTCCATAACACCACCCTCGTCTCGAGTGGTGGGCTTACATCGACGCAAGAAATCCGGCGGGGATGCCCGGGCCAAATGGCCGATGAGCCGACTGCCATCTTAGTTGTGAATTAAGGAAAAGGGTCTAGCTACCCTCGTGAAAAGCTTCTACCTCGGAGGGGGTGTGTTGCCTTGTTCCATTACGCTTACCCCTGGGGGCGTACTTTATACTCCGCGCCATCCTGCCTTCCGGAAGAGCTCTTTTTCGCCCTCGGCTACTTTCTAGCCAGTTTAATACTACTTTTTTTTCACCTAATATCCCCAGACATTAATCTACGTCAATATTCAAGCTTTATGCATTTGCCGATACAGCCAATACTATAGTTAAATTGTTTCCTCGGGAAAGTACACGTTTCGCGATTGCACACCTATTTAGCTAGTCGCGGTAACTATTCCGAGCGATCGCAACATTTTACCGTGCACAATGCACGCAGTCGTCGAGTTCGAACAGAGTGCACTCGTTCGACAGGCTAGCGCGTAGGTACTACGTAGATGAGGCACCGCAATGTGGCCGGGCGCAAGTGTGCAAATCGTAGAGGGACACCGAGGACCAAAGGGTTGGTCTGTCGTCATTCTAGTACGGTTAAAGCGGGCGCAGAGCCTGACAGAAGTTGTAAACTTTATGGTAAACCGTGGCGGCGACGGCCACCACGGCCGGTAAATGGGGAAGGTGCCGGTGCAGCCGTGTGCTTAATCCAATCGGGAGTTTGTTCTTTCGACGATCGACGTAATCACCGGCCGCACGTAGTTACCAACCTGGCCTGACCGACCTAACACTTCGTCTAAGGTCGCACTCCGGCCACGTATGTACCTCGTTTGCCGTGTTTGTCGACGTGCACACTTCTCTTTGCTGCACCGCTCTCTCCTCTAATTACTCTACTTCGCAATTCTTCGCGTTTTCGTTCCAAGCCAATTTGGGGTAGCGCGCTCAGCTTTAACTTTCTACCTCGAGCACGAGGGAAACTCAACGTGGTCTTTAACCAGAATGTTACGGTTTCGTACGATCGTTAAACTATTTTTAACACTCCACTTCGATCAGATTTTCCATCGGTCAATCCATGTACTATTGGATTTTAAATTGTTCAATTAGGATGTAACTGGCTTTCACTTGACGACCGGAAATTAAAGGGAAGAATAGTGCTGACACGAAATGTAAAAAATGTAATTGATAATTATAATAACGCGAAAATTGAGTATTACTGAAATTTGCCGAAATTTAAGCTTCAATTGGTTCTGGTTATTTTGGGGAAATTTGAGTGAATGGGCGTCGCAGTAAGGTCTTCGAAGAAAGGGTGGAAAGCGCATTAGAGGAATGCGACTCGGCGAGTATCTCCATGGCTATATAGGGAATCCATTTAGCTGTAGTGACAGGTCGCTTCTATTCGGGGGTGTTTCGCTTGGGACGCGATTAATTATGGGGTTCCTTTTGGGGGCTGCGAACCTCGAGGCTTTGAGCTCAGTCGGAGGTGGACTGTGGGGTGGGAAGTATAAGATACGCTCTTGCTCGACGTAGACACGCGGCTTAGCTTCCTCGAGTATTAGATCAATAATTCTAACCTCGGTCTAGCTCCATCATGAACATCGAACACGGTGCACGAGGTAACGCGATATTGCTTTGTGCTGAATATTACTCTGAAGTAGCTCTGCTTTGCCCGAATATAATGTTTCAACACAAAACTGATATTTCATTTCAGTCCGCGCCTACGCAACTCGCGATTAGAAACTACGTAACATCGGTTTTCTCGTATTCACTGCAAATATCTACTTAGAACGCGGCGTAAGGAAAATTTCTTGTTGTGTTTGCGGTTAAAAATTTAAAAAACGAAGGATATTATTTTCTTGAGACTATTAGCACTGTGTACTTTTGAAATAACTGTAAATTGTCGACTTACCATTTTTCGGGTTCCATCGAGGAATTGGCATTCTGAACGAAGAATTTTCAGGATCTTTGAATTCTTGAGGTACGTGCCATGGTTTGCAGGAGCTCGAAGACCGGAACGAGACCATTCGAGGTGGCCAAAGGCAATTAAATTTTTTACGATCGGAGGGTCGTTGCTGCGGTACACCAGACGGCCGAGATGTTGTCAGAAAATTGTCAGATTATGAAATATTACATTGCGAGCAAGAGGGATGCTGCGTGGACCGCGGCATCTCTGGTACTGACCGACAGACCCACATTTTCATCCCTTGAAATACGCGAAACTCGTTTGCCACCGGTAACTTGCACAATCGGGCCGCGGAATTTTCATCTGGAAATTCTAAGCATTCCCCACTCTGTGCAACTTTGCTTCTTTAGTCGCGGAGAGAACGAGAGATGACCATTGGTCCACGGCACCGTGAGAACCTAGGTGGTACAGCGACAAGTTCCCCCGATAGATCGAGAAAACAGGTTCTTTTGCGTTTCTGCATCTTTGCTCTCCACGGAAATTCCCCTTGATCCTGTCTTTCCCTTCGATCAAATTTTTATGCGCACTTTTTCCAAGACGCAACAGATTCGTATTGGACGTTTGATAAACGAAACGGTTAAAAACAATTATCATAGGTACTTTTGTTGTTATACTATACGAATGTTTACAAAAAGTTTCAAAATATTATATTCCCCAATTTATAATATTAGAATTTCGAGAAAAGTACGATTGATCCGTAGGAAAATACTTATTTAAGGATTTTCAATATTTTATCGATTGACAATGAACAAACGAGCAATTGTTAATTCTTACAAATATTGAATAATAATACTTTCCATCGTAAAGTCACTAATATTAGCACAAAGTTGGTAGGATACAACGTTAGAATACAGAAAGACGCATAAATGACTTGTTAGCCGGTTCGACCAGTTTTACCCCAAGTCTCAGCATACTTAGGGTAGTAGATACGTTTCTCTGCACACTACTGATGCATCTCGTAAGATGACCAGTGGTCAGATACCGTGAGAAACTGCGTGGTCCATGGCTACTGTTAGCGGAACAGGTTCTCTAGGATCAGTTGAACCCCATATTCATCAACTGATCTCTGCGTCTCTTGCAATCTCGCACCTGGGAATCTCCCGATGGACCAGTTTACGTTCTCATCACAAATAGACTTTAACGTAAAATCTCAGATATATAAAACACCATTCTGCACATTATCTTCTTACAGATTTTCAAATATATCTATATAATTTAGGAAAGTAGCTATAGCTACCACAGATTTGTCCTGCACTCAAGCGTAAAGATCTGGACGAAACATTAGCAGAAGGGTATCATCCGATTCCTCAACTTTTCACCTCTTGCCGTTTCTCCCTTGGTGACGATCCTTTACGGATTATGCGGATCTATCGTTCGCGAAATCGCATAATACCGCGACGGTACTTAGGCGTATAAGGGTTCAGCCGTGGGCTTAGGGCAGGCGTGTGCCGTAATGTTCGTGTCATTAATCGAGCGTCAAATAACTTCGCACAAAATGGACCCTCATATTCAATGGAATTTTCCCTACAACCTAGCGGCTCTATGTTTAACGCTATTGAAAGACGACCACATTTTGGTTCGTCATGCCACCTTGAGCAACCTACGCGAATAAACTTCACTTTCCATACATTAATTTTTATAAGCAATCGCCGCGATATTTCCATAATAATTTGACGCGCGAAATACGATGTCGCGATTGCTGTTCGTTTATTACACATCGCGGTGTCGGACTTGGTTATCGTCATTCACGCGAATTCTATCGCGCAATTTCGCGAACGCGTTAGGATAATGCAGCGCGTAGTTTGTTGGAGAAAGCTTCCATGGGTAATTGAATGTTCTTTATATTATATATTCTATTTTCAAATTAATTTCAAATCCTTTCCATAATTGGCTGCTGGGCCGAACTACTTAGCTTTTCGTTAAGTATCTTATTCGACGATTATGGCAGTGCTCGGTGATTGCATAACTTCAACTGTGACTGCAGTCGAATTCCATTTTGAGTCGATTGGAGTCACGACGCGGTAGGAGCCATATTTGCATGGCTTGGAAACGTTCCTAACAGAGTCCCTTGGTCGATTTTCCGAGAAATTCGTATTGAGAGCGGATTGGTCGAAGACATGGACCACAATTTCGCTTGTCGATACATACATATTGTTTGACTTGAAAACACTAATATAAATAGTCTTTCGCGTTTCCTTCTACGCTTTATCATCATCATCTACATTTTCCCTCTCGCAAGAATAATCCACGTTTATTCCTCTTGAACGTTATCGAGTTAAGTTAAGATCCCAAGCTCAGTAGCCATTAAACAAGATTATTACCATTTACGTTCCTACATTCAGTCCACTCGCGCCACTGATATTTTCTCGAGCGATTCAACCGGACGGTCCATTACTCCGCGAGCACATCCCAGGAGTCGGAGCCATAAATCGCCTTGAGACGCCAGCAGCATCGTAAATTAATGCTGGAGGATATACGAAGGAGCGTCGAGGAGGCAGACGGAGCTTGGCCGGGGTTCGGGTAGATGGTGGCGAGGTGGTTGCAAGTCGGAGAGAGAGAGAGAGAGAGAGTGTCGTTGGAAAGAGAAGAAACCAGAGGAGAAAGCGGGAGTAAGAGAGGAAAAGAGGGAGTGGGTGGGTAGTTGGGAGTAAAGGTGAGCACTCTCCGTGGAGGAGAGAAACGAGCGTCGAGCGACTAGTATAAGGGTGGGATACGACGAAGTACGGGGGGGGGGGGGGGGTGAATGCGGGAGGCCGTGGTGTTTGGAGGTTAGACCGCAGTTACAATATCGCTTGATTAGAAATGTACATAGCGTATATGCGCGCGGGCCGCATATCCAGATGGTGGGTGGTTGGGTTGGGTCGATGCCTGGGCAACTCCATAGTTTAATGCACGAACCGTGGAACTTGCAATAAGGAAGGGTTGAACGTTGGAAGGGAGTTGGGTGGCTGAGGTGAACGAGGGGGGGTGGGGTTTCCGTACGTACCGACACACACGGCTAACGGAAGTTCCAGTCTGCAGCATAACGCGATCGCACTACTTGCAGCCTGGTTGTTGGTCCTCCAGAGAGAATGCCCGTGGTCTCGTATACCTTCGTATACCTTCGAACTCGCTCGAAATGGTTTCACGTTGCTGCTATTCCAACGTCGCCCACCGAGCCACGTTTCCTTCAATGAATTCGTTCGAAGAACATTGTCCGCTTTCCTCTGGGATGTTGAAATTCCTTAAAGGATAATGCGAAACCTACCGTTTCCTTTCTGTTTTGTTACTTTTCCCGTAGGTACTAATGCTAGATCAGGTATACGATGCCAATATCGTGGGGGGAGTGTAAGAATTGAATTAATTTGTTTCGATTAATAGAAACGATCTTTTAGTATCGAGGGGAGTTTCGCGTGCCCTCGATACTTTGATTCCATCTTACCCTGAGCGTGTAATCGACTTAAGGGGGAGAGTATTACCGCTATGCGAAATGCAACGGGCCATACCGAACTTTAACATAATAGGGGAAAATACCATTGAATATTCCACAAAAGGCATACGTGTAGGAAGATAGCCGTATATTAGCGTTCTACCTTAGTTCCTAAACCTACAGCAGCATACGCTTAGACGTGTACGTGGTACCGGTACTACAACTCTCTATCCTCGAGGAATATTCAGCCATTCCTACTGCTCTGCCCGCAGCCTTCTCATTTCTCGGTTTCTGGCTCTCCTCCTCTGTTGCCTCCGCCGCGATTCGTTCAAAGTTTCGAGGGCTTGCGCTTGAGAGGAAACGCCGAACGTCACTGCAATATTGTCTAGTGTTCTCGAAGAAGATGGTGGTTACAACGTCAGATACGTTTCGTCCGTATATGACTCGGTTGCGAACCTTGTCTTCCTTTTCAATAGAATCGAGGAAAATTCCAAGCGAGCTTAATCGGAATTCTACGGTCGATGGTTCGAATCGCTAACAAAACAGCCGATAAAACTTTGCTCGCCGATCCTAACGCCGACTTCGAGTATACATATATGTATACGAACAATTAATTTTCCAACATACACGGCGCTTGCAGCTCTCTACCTCTATTAGTCTTCTCGTGCTCGGTTTACGTCCTACTTAGATATAGAGTCTACAGACTCCGGCTAAATGAGAGGCGAGTTTCTAAGCAATAATCTCTGATCAAATAGTAATTAACTGGCGGTTGATTTAGTGCGATCCTTGCAATTAACATCGGCCCATCCGAAAGCAGCAATCGCCCGTGTCGAGGGACTTACTTTTCCCGCGGGAGTAACGAAACTATATATTAGGAATATACGGGAGATTTCTATGAAGAAAAAAGACACTTAATATCTAGCGTCATTGCGAAATAGAATTTCTCTTACGCTCGCATAGATTTGCGAACCAAGTCGGCCGCAATCACAAACAATGGATGGGCTGCAATATTTATAAAGTTGAGTTGAGATAGCAGCTCCTAATTCGCAAGGCTCGTAGCGCAGAAAGTTAGACAGGTGGGATGAAGCTCGGAAGCTTCCTGGTCTTAATGCAATGGGGTTGAAGTTACTCGTCGGTGGATAGGATAGGTAGGAGGAGGCATTCGCCAGTGTCTCGGAGTAAAGGCGCAAGACAAACGACGTTGTTCCCGGAGAGATACCGAAAACACTGAGAGGAGCGTTCCTAGCAGTTAATTAGCTGAATAATGCAGCGTTAATCTAGTCAAAATTGCATGCATCTGGACCACGCACGTAGTTTCGTTCTGGCAAACTCATGAGGTTGGTCGTTCGCGCGGCGCACTATACACGTGTACGGACACTTTCGCAACCGTGGAGAAACGTATATACACACATATACGCACACATTTGTGAACACCTGCCGGGAGGTCTACGGGAAGTTGGATTCATTTTTAGCTAGGCGCGAATAGCATCCTTCCCTATGTTGAATAATTTAAGAATCCAAACTGCTGCAATTGCTCAGCCTTTCAAGAAGCATTGTGCTTAATAGAGTCGACCGTTCGCACGATGCTCTATTTTCAGTGAGATTTACATTGCATAAATGCAAAGTCGAAGATACGCTTTAAGTTTGGACGAGCTCGAATAACAGGTTCCTTGTTGTTCCTACATAATTCATTGAATTATAGTTTAAATCAATTAGAACTGTATTTTGACATGCAAATATAAATATAAAAGTGTACTTTGCATTTGTTTTACAAATTACTGCTGTATGCGACGTTGTTTTGAAGCCAGGAGCAATTTTAAGAGGATTTTGATATCGGTGAAATCTGGTGGAGAAAAGGGTGCTTTTCTTCATCGGACCAGGCGTGTAATCGAAAGTAATTATATTAATTGAACCACTCACTCCCCGGGCTGTTAGTCACTGTATTGGCTCACCGCCCCATTCGGCTCAGATGAGTGTGTGACTACGTGTCCACGTGTTCGGAGGGATTCTGCGTGCACGCGCAAACGGTCCATCGCGCCAAAGTGTCTGTCTGGAGTTACGCGTGCACAATTAAACACTCAAGAATCAAGGCCAGGGTCAAAACGTCACCACGTAGAAACGAGTAATTAAATAAATGCGTCGTTCGATCGCAATGCGAACCTTGTGTAAGGACCCTGTGAAAGACCGAGTCATCTTTTTTCCTCTCGCTCTTTACTGGTTTCTGTGGTTTCTGAGTATTTCGGAACGGACCGATACGATTTCCTTGTTAATATAATAGTTCCAGTGGCAACGTTGGTGATTGCTTCATCCATTGAGTGAAAGATTGTTGGGACAGAGGCGATCCGCAAACTGCACCGCAGCAGAGGACAATATTTCGATTTCGCGAGAATTGGGGAGGGAAGGCTGACCAAAGAGAATGCGAATCTAGCCATAGGTCTCAATGTTAGCCACCGCATGGGCAACGCCCGTCATTTCCTTATAATTACTCCATTTCCTCCTGCGCCTATAGTTATGTCGTGGAGAGCTGTAGGGTGAAATCGATGGTAGAAAACGGCAGATATTGGAACGCAACGTACGATCGTGCGGCCAGACCAATGGAGGGACGGTGCTCGGTCGTCCCAAGATATCGAGGAAATGAATGGGATTGGCTGCCGGGCAAAATTGCACCGTGATAATTACCTATTAGCCACACAGTACCTGGCACCATTCAAACCCGTAAAGAACCGCGTCTGTTCTCCGCTCGTGTGGATAATCGCCAAAATCCAGTCTTCTTCGACGCTCGGCACCAATGCGATTCGCCAGGATCTAATCCGATCGAGTTCGAGCAGTAGTCACCCCTTCCGGGCGATATCCGAGGCATATACAGAGAGCTAAGGATGCAGCGTGGACGTCGAGCTATTAATAGAATTCTCGATTTCATCGTAGCACAAGATATCTCGAAAATCAATGTATCCGTGCGCACGCGACGTTCGTATCGTCGAGTGCGGTCCAAAGCCTGAGGACCGCAGCGGGATGCAATTTCGAACTGTCCAAACGGCCGCGAGCAAGAGTGCAAAGGGCAAAGGCAAGCCACAGGGACGGGCGAGCGAGTCCGGAAGGCCACTATTAAGAATATCGGAGGAACTGGGTCGAGACCGGAGGCGAGCCTTTCAATCTTCAGCGACCGGTGGAGATTCCGGTCGGTGCTCGCGTATATGCGGTCCCCAGAGCCCAGAGGTAGAGTAAGGGTAGGAGAAAGGGGTAACGGGAAAGAGCGCGCGCCAGCAACAGGGTTACCGCGGTACAGCGTGGCATGGTGTTGCAGCTCCGTCTTTCGAGATATACCGAGAGACGTGGAGAGCGGGAGCCCTGTGAAGACTGGAAAGCCGCGATCCGTGCTGCGGAGCAGCTGAAATGCCTGGGGGTTGATTGATTAGAGGCTACGCCGTCGGAGAGACCCGGAGTCCGGCTAGAGTTCCATGGTGCGGGTTAGTTCGGCAAGGCCCCTGGGTTATTTGGGGGCGGCCTGGAGACGCGGTGTGTTGGTTCGAGGTGGATGCTTCGGGCGTCCCGGGAGAAGAGGGAGGTCAGGCCAGGAGGAGAGGAAAAGTAGGTGCAGGCAGCCAGGCTAGCGGAGGCGGCAAAGAGGGTCGGCAGGAAGAGAGGCAGAGAAGGAAGGCTGGAGGCGGTAGTTCGAGGTGCTACAGTTTATAATAGTTGCCGCCGCCCTCGGGCGAACCAACCTAGCCCGCAACTTCCACAGAGTTGCTTAAACCTAACCTTCTCTCGTACCCCGGACGATCAAGTCTGGTCCACCGGTGAACCGAAAGAATCGCGATTGTTCGCGAAAACCGATCGAGTTCGAACGTCCTTTCTTGATATTTGCTCTCTCCTCCTTCCGGGTCTTTCGTCCATCGAGTGACCCGTTCCGTCCGAGTCCCCAGTCGCGATTCGAGACTCTGGAAGTTCCTTACCGAGGCCAATAGAATATCCGCGAGGAAGGCGCGCGTGTCGTAGATTAGTTTGCAGTTCGTTGTTGAAGAAAAAGCCGAGTTATTAGTTGCGGCTGAGGGTCAGAGAACTGACGGCAAGATGACGAGACTGCACGAGCAGAATTTAACACTGGATGATCGTGCTTTCCTATCAATTTTCCTTTAGGAAATATTGTTCTTCTAGTTGGTGATATTACAAGACTTGAGCAAACACCATTTACCATGTATGCTTTGCAGTTAATTGCGTCTTTTGTGTTCCTATGGGGAGACTGCACTCCCAAACTTCTTGCAATATTTTCTAATTGGAATTTCATATAGATTCGAAATTTATTCAATCAGCAAATGTGTTTCTCATTCTTCATCTTACAAGCAGCAATGCTGTGAGCAAGCCGCGACTGGCAAAAGAGTTAACGTCGTAGGCGAATTTCTCTATTCGCGAAGCAACTGCGAAGAAAGAAGCAATTTATACATCTACAAGCGTGCGTGTATATATCTACCTATATGTTCCACAGTTTCTCGGTCCCGTGACAGCGGCCTCCGTTATAATTCTCCGTTATCTATGGAAATTCTAAACCGTACTAAACAACAATATATATCCCAAAACTATGTAATTCTCCAAGCGCGTGTACACAGTATGCAATATGCGGTAGCGAGGGCTGCAAACTGATCACAGATCTTCCTTGGTTTCCGATGTTTCATTCTCCAAAATCTTTGCAGTTCTTTGTCACTCTTCGTTGGACGCTCCTTATCGCTCGAATACTCATAAGACATCGATGTTTTGGGCCAATCATAGAATTCTCCAGGCAAACTAGGGTGTTGAAAGATGGTCGAAAGTGTTAAACGAAACGGCGAGACAGTTTTTCTGCTCCAATAGAGCGGTCAAGTATTTAATAGAAGTTGATGTCCTTAACGACATGCAAAGGCTTCACGGGACATGAATATTCAAAGCAAGTGGCCCCGACGATCTTGACGGTGGAGCTTAACAGGATGAAGGTAAAAAATAGGGGAGTACCATAGCATTGGGGACAGGAAGGGTAGATCGTAGCTCAAGTCTCACAGTGATGTCCTTCGGAGCTGTCTGTGCCTTAGGACAGCACGTAATCATACCAGTCCGCTATTACTTCCTATAACGCTATCTACGCCAGGAAACGCCATTGCTCGCTCGTTCCTACGTAGGTACGTGGTCCAGGGACGCCGAGGATGATGAGATCTGCAGGCTTGCATCCTGATGAGACTATTAGGATGGCTTGATAAGTCCATAATATTCTGGTCGATGCTAGCCAGCGCCGTCGAGTCCACCCGGTGTCCTCGCCAAACCGCTACCCACCACCCTCGTGCCCCTGTACCTCTGTCACCCGCCTACTAGCACCCCTACTACACCCTTTCTCGCGTCGACCTGCCTGGTCTCTACCTTCGGTCAGATTGACGACGAGATAGCTGATGCCTCCATCGACTTTGTTAACCCCGCAACACTGACCATTTCTCAACTTGCGGCTTCTTGCATTCCGGCTAATCAAAGATTCACCCTCAAATCCCAATCTTCAACCTATTTTCGTCAACCTTCTGAATTCGGTTCCTCGATTGGCAACAACCTCCCGTATCTGCCAAATTAAAAAAAATTATTCCCTGGTTAATTAATTCTTGTTGAATATCGGTGTTTCTGTTCTTTGGCGACGTTTGCGTAGATTGGTCGACTGCTCGCTACCCATCAGAGAACAATGGATGAAACTTGAGAAACAGTTTCATCTCTTGTGGGCGAACAGTCGACGTGGCCCCCTCGAAGCTGAAAATTAACTTTGAGTATTACAGATGTCGAGGCGCGCCGCGGTGAGAAGCTAACACCTTGTTAGTCTGACAAATTCGGTTCGTCCCTCTTCCTTGTGTCTTCCACTATGCGGTATCATCCAGCAGTTCCAACTTCAGAGTAACACTGCTGCCGAGCCTTTTATCTTCCGGAGTTAGCAGTAGTTCTCGCGTAAATTGCATTTTATCACTTGGACACTGTAGCTCCAACTCATTTCTCTAAACTAGTCAAAGAGCCGCTTTCTCCATTGGATTAATGTTTCACTCTAACTCTCGCGAATTGTTCCTTCATTTCGGGTGCGATATTGCATGCAGATGCGTAATGCATACCAATGAGCGTGAGGATTCTTCGTAATAAGGGGATACGTCAATTTCGGTCGAACGGTGGTAGGTTTCCTGGCGAAATACCAGAGGCGAGAATGGAATCTCGAGCAGTTACAGAAGTCAAGTCGGGCGGCCGTATGACGCCGGGCCGCTTAATCGTGCCACCCTTTTCGTGGCGACGATCAAGTCGCCCGTAGACCCTTTCGCGTGACACTGTACGGAAGGAGGACTATCGGAAAGTGATATCGAGGATTTCCAGAGCTGCACCATGGTATTGGACAATTTCGGGCACGTCCTCGCTTTGTTTCGTGGCTCGCGCGTATTCGAGCTTCTACCACGAGCCGAGTCGGTTTGAAGGGTGGGATCCGGCCTAGGGGATGAGGCGCGGCTGTCGGCGCGTTGGCGTCGAGGCGTAAGGGTAATAGAATTGCACGACCGAGGAGTGCCAATATCCGGCGTGGGCTTGTCGGCGGTATTTAATTGCATTAGTATTTCATCGCGAGACTCCACGAGAACGTGGCGAACTTTTCCATTGGGGTTGCATCCAGAAGTCTCTCGTTTTGCCTGGGTTAAGAGCGTGGAATTCGATTTGGCTTCATCTTCGATGCGATCAATCCTTTATCCTTACGGTTGTCATTCTCCATTCTCAAACTCCTCCATTCTACACTTTCCGCACGATTTAACATTTTTCCTTCCTTTTTTTTTCTTTTAAACCCATTGAAACTTTTCTGTGTAATCGAGTGATTTGTATCGCTATATCGTTGGTATCGTACTAAGAGAGGATTACTGTGCTTACAGAGCGAGGTAAACTGGACTTGCGACTCGTTCAATCTGGCTCGTTTGAACTTATCTTATCCGACTGACCTAACACTTCACAGAACATCGGAAGAGATTCAACGGTGAGTAGGAAACATCATCCGGCGAGGTTACTATCCAGGGAAAATGATGTGAAAGCTTATGAAATGGCGGTCTAGACCGGTGAGATACCGGTGTATAGTGTGTTTCCACCTAGCACTGAGAGATAATACGACAGGGTAGTAACAGCCAGAGGTTTATCTTTGCAGAGACCATAAAACTAACCCGTTCTACACTTGATGACGAGCGGTCCCATGATGCCAGTCTACAGCTCGTTTCAAAACTTCTTCAACGCTCCATGGCTTAATGGAAACCTTGAGGTTGCATTCCCACAATTTCAGTTGTTCCAGGTGAGCAACTTATAGATACAGCCTTGATTTTTCGAGTCACATAATATAAAATATATTTCAACATCTTATTACAGCCTTATCACATTTCTTCACCTTGTATACCATGTCACGATGAAGAATAAATAAATCAAACTTAAAAACTATATGTGATTTATTTTATATGTCGAACCTTATCCCTATTCTACTTACCTTTCGCACTAAAGGAAATTCTACTTGATCTCTGCGAGAAGAACGTATGGCATTGCCAATTTTGCTCAGAATTTACTGTACCAGCCAATTCCTGAACTACTTCAGTCGGCAATAACTTAACTTCTCTTCAGTTAAGGCGATCTTAGTTGGTGGGAAGAATTCTTGAGTTCTTGGAGCTAATGTTGCCGTGATGTGTATACGGCGAGATCGTAAATTGTAAAATCTATCAAGACCAACGTGGTCGACATAACTCAGAGGGTTGCTATCCCGGTGGTATGAAGCATGGCGGCCAGACTCGGCATAAATACCCGGTAGCAGAACAGAGCAGGAGCAGAGAGCAAGCCCAGACCCGTTGTGGCGTGGCAACATCATCTATCTCGAATAATTTATTATCGCGCGACTACCGCGTCCTCGAAATCCGGACAAGAACGCAACTATAGGAACTGCAAGCAGGAAACGAGTGTCGCGCACCAGGATCTACGATGATACGTAGTACACTTGGTGCTGTTGGGTCCTTTCCAATCGAATCAACTATCCCATGCTCCGAGTCACACAAGTATATGCAATCGGAAATATGGATTGATCCTTCTCAACTTTTTCCGTAAAAAAAAATACTTTTTTCTAATAAAAACATTAAATTTCAAGATAATATAGACTTTGTTGAAGTCTTTGAGAGTTGAGACAATGATTAGGGTTGTGATTTGGATCAAGCATCGGTTAATGAGATCTGTTTCACTCATAGGTTTGTCTTCGAGTGTAAGGGATGATTCTTTAATAAGCCCGCCGGTGGAACTGCAGTACCAGCGTAACGATGATCAGTATAGCAGCCGCCTCCTAAACGTTCATTGAATGCAAATTAGCAGTGCAGCAAGTCGAGCATGCAGGTGAAAAGGTCGTCGGTGACCCGTCGAGAGCCAAAATTACGAAGTCTGCTGAACAATGTAGAAGTAGAATTTATTGCTGCACCCTGGAACTATGACTACATTAACTGTAAATACGACTTTAATAAAATAGACACGATTCTATGAATTTTGCACGTGCGTTCACTCGATCAATATGGAGTTATTAGCCATATCAATATTTCCATGTTATATCCGTAAATCACTTATTTCCCTATTTTTACCGATCATCGTCATAAAACTCACCTGTTTCTTTCGCGAATCTCACTGGACGTATGAATGTACAGATGGTACAAGGTCGCCAGTGCATTCGGGGATACAGTAACTGCATAGCATTGCATCAACGCCACTACCCAGGAAGCTTAGAAAAGAGGGCAGACCGCGCTAAAGTGCATTGCCTGCAGCTCTGTTGTAAAAGTTAGCTAAATGCCTTTCTCATTAAAACTTTCTCAATTTCATGCAGCAAAGTGGTACATCGGTCTGTAAAAGGTTTATCTTACCTATCTCTCGGAAGAACCTTTTATCTACTCTCAAAATTAGCGCATAAATTATTGTAGAGTGGTGGAAAAAAATCGAAGTTCGGTAGGTACGGGGGTAAGGATCAACATAACCCTTGCGATTTTTTAACAGTCTTTAAACCGTGGCGCCATCGCTCGGAGGGTAGCTGAACTCTTACACCCTTTTGCCGGCTTAGTAGCTAGGGGTGGATCGAAGGCCAAAGAATGTATCGTGTGAAAAAATATCTACAGATGTCGCTAAGGTCCTTTTAGAATCGAGTTTGACACCCTTTTTTCCACTTTTGAACTACCATACTTTTCGGCTGGCGGGAGCTTTTAACTTTTCACTCCTGCGCATTGAGGGATGCATTTTAGTCTGGCGCTTCTCAAAGGATACGACGTCGCAATCGTAATGTTTCTCCTTAAACATGACGTTAACATACTATCGACTCATTTTTCTAATGTGTCTCGCGAATTTTTATGAGGTTTTATTGATTTTTTTCGAATTTTTTTGCGTGTTTTTGAATTTTTGGAAAATAGTCATTTCGAGGATGGATCGAATGACTCGGCAGCAAAATGGTGCCCGCTCGGCATCCCATGGTTTCCCCATCTTGGTATGCGGTTCAGGTGCAGACACAGCGGAGGGGGCAAACAAGGGGCAGTACCAGGTTGGCGGGTAGATTTTCAAAAAACTGGAGAGGCTGCGCGCGCTTCGCCTTCATTGATCGGAGGGTTGTGTCCAGCTGCTACCCTCTCCGCTGCGCCACGAACGCAAACTACCCTCTTCGCCGGCTGTCCAGCCGAAGAGGGACTCGTTCGTCCTCGACTTTCAGGGCGGAGCCCAGGAATCTCTGAGGATGTGGACATGAAAAAAATTCCAAAAAAATAAACGAGTTCGGAAAAAATGAGAAAAAGTAGAAAACGTCAAAAATTTGATGGTTTGAACTGATAAAAAAACGAGGTCTTTTTTTTACGATGCATATGGGGCAGAAGATTGACTGAAAGACCCGCTGAATTGAAGAACTTTCATTTTGAAATTCCTAGCACAGCGACAAAATGCTTGTTGCATTATCGTTATTTGCTATTTGTTCATTGCAGTTATTAGAAGAGAAGCTGAATTAACTAAAATTAGTGTGTTTTACGAGATACAGTACGCATGCGGTATCCTCTGCTGATGGTTATTTAATTCCTCTTTAGCATTAGGCTGCCGGTAATGAAATTGTCGTCTGATACTGGTTCGAAATTCCAGGGTGGTCCTATAATTCAAGAAAAATCCGCGGTCTCTGACGTAAGTGTAGTTGCTCGAATGCAATTACCCCAGGCACTCGAGGTTGACGATTCTCCGTATCCCCGATCCACTCTCATTCCCTGGTTGGCTGAAAATCGGTGGACGAGTTTCTCATTACAATTTCGGGGTGAGGGGGGGAGGATTTCGAAAAGGACACCCCCGTTCTAGCTCCGGATGGCCGACCAGTACACCGCAGTATTTTTCAGTCTAGGGTACCAACCTTACCAGGTTCTCTGGGTTCACTCGAGGGAGAGTAGCAGCGTAGCGGCGAGCAGCAAGAGGATAGATATGCGGAGGATAGGATCAACCGAGAGAGTAGGATCTCGCGGCAAGAGTAAGGAAGAGAAGCAGGTGTAGTACGAGGGAGAGAAGGTGTGCGCGCACGGCGCGGCGGCACGCCGGACAAAGAAGGAGACCGAGAGGAACGGCCGGAACGAGCGAGAGGGCGGTTTTGAGGGATGAAGACAAGTGGAGAGAAAGAGATCCGGTCTGCGAGTTAGAGAGAGAAGAGGAGTTAACCTAACCTCAAAATTCCAGCATCAATTTTGGAACCCCTCTAGTGTCCCACCCACCCGGTGCAATTAGGAACTACCCCTTCTATCCTATTCTAGCTCTATCCTCACTTCCCTTTGCCACCCCCCACCCGCGAGGCTTGCCGGGACCACGTGATCCGGCAACTACACTCTTGTTTTTAGGGTGGAGGCCCGGGTGTCGGTAGTGGCGGGCGAGGATGTGTCGGCGGAGGAGGACGAGGCGAAAGAGGAGGACGACTAGGTGCAGGAAGGGGACGAGTTGCCGGGTAGGAATACCACGTCCGCGTCGCCATGGCTACCGCAGGGGGTGGTGTATACTTGAAGGGTTACCCCCGCGGTACAGTCTCGGCAAAATCGTGAAAACTATTCTGATGCCGCGCCAACGACACGCGGAAAAACTCTCGGCTGGGAGGCTCGCACTTTTGACCGTGCTTTCACTCGGGGGCTTTCCCTTTCGCGACCTCCGCTGTTTACATCGCTTAAACGTCTAAGACAATTAATGACCGGGTTTTCGGGGTTTCCCTCGGTTTTTCTCGACTCGCGCCACCACTCTCTCGGTATGCTACCCTTGGGATTAACGTGCTACTTTACAAATCTTCCTTCCAGTTTCCTCTTCTTCAATCTTCCCGGAATACAGATCTCAATAATAATGCTTATTAGACGAGACCCTTGTCTTGGAACCTTCAAGACCCTTCCTCTCCCATCACAATTACAAATACTAAATTAAAATGCGTCTTCTCACTGAAATAATCTTCTTCGATTTTTGTATTTTTATATGCTTACCGAGATAACGATGTGTACATTTGTACGAATCGCTTCGTGTGTATCCTATGTCTTTCGGTTCGTCTAAAATACTTGAAAGGAATTTCGCACGGTTATCTGGTGTTCATTTTTAGTACACTTTTCCGGCTATATTTGGCTTAGACTGGTAGTTACGGTAACGATTATGTTTATTACCCACGAAGACAGTAAAAACAAACGGTATTGCGCCATCGTCGGCATTCCGGGATCATAGAAACCATCCATGTTGTACAGTTTTCCCATTGTTTCCATACACAGTAGGTGGGTTGCGTAAAATTGCATATACTGAAAGACAAAGAACGAATAGCGGCATTTGCGTTAGGCAAATAAAAATAAATGATTCGACTCAGCTTTATCCTGAAACATGCAGATTTCAAGTGCTAGTTACATATATATTGTATTTGATAGTATCTTAATTCGATATCGATAGAGCTTGTTTGCCAATGAACATTATCCAATGCAGAATTTTATTCTAATCTCTCATCTAATAGACCATTCGCAAGCCGCCCTTGCAAAGTCCACGTCAACCGTACGAAAATTTTAATTTCCTGTTCTCTCGTCTTCAAAAAGGGATATCGATCCTGCGCTGCGATGAAATGTCATCAACAATTCATGGTCCTTCCATTAGGAACGCGCTAATTATTTCAACTCACGTCGCGTCGACGTAACCTGTTCCTGCGTTCCGGAGTAATTGCAAATCTCCTTTTTTTCCCCTTTGAATTCCTACAAAGTCAGTTGTTTTGCTTGGCTGATAACTTTTTTTGCAAAAAATTCCAAGAACTAATTACACAAGACCTAGGGTAACTAATAGGGGAAAAAATAAAAAATTCAAAATATTATATCAATCATTTAAATGATCAATAGTCATCGGTGGTTTGTCAAATAGGAACATGCATCATGAAAAGAATTTCTGTATAAAAACAAGCTGTATCAAGCAAAATGCTTTTATAATTTTATTTTGGGGTGTCATGTTGTCCTTTCGGTTTAATGCATGCTTAACTCAACTATCGGCCTACGCAACGGGCTCTCATTGACTGTGTGTCGTTGCGGCAAGCCATTTCAAAAGGCGCACCAAAAGCTGAGCCGATCGTCAACGCATCACTGACCAGACAAACGGACCAGCGAGTTTCGCGTGTAGAAGAAGTTGCAAATCAAATCGTGTTTTAATAACAGGGTATAAATTATGAAGAAAAAGCACCAAGTGGTCGGTCCAGTCGTACATCCCCAGGGTTGATTTACATTTTAAACGACCCGTTGGCATTGCGGAACCATCTACCCGAATGCGGCGCCGATTTAACGCAACCGTATACACACCATTTAAAACCACACCGATGACACATCCTGCAAATACTTTCTACTTAGGTGACCTTGCACCCGTGGAAAAGTTAATCGCACAAAAGATAATGATCAATGAGTTTTAGGAAACTGATAGGGGTTCAATTGAGTACAATGAGTAAACGTTGGAAGGTATTCGGGTCGACCTAGTCGTCGTTGGCTACTTGTTTCATTCCCAGCTGCATTGGATTTCCTATCGATGCGTCGTGCGTCGCGTCGTTCGTTGGCAGCATAGGCGCATCCACTCTGGCCAAGAACACCTCGCGGTTTCAGATAATGCACTCGAGCGGAGGGCTGGCCTGAGCCCTAAGCTCGTTAGAGTTACACGCCCGGCGCTAAAGGCACCGGGAGAGGAGCATGCGGACTTGTCAACACTCAACGAACCGAATTCGCTAACGTGCTGAACCTAGTCGGACGCCTCGAGCACAAGCCACAATCTAATCATGGCTCGCCGCATTCGCATCCCTCGTTTTGCCCTCAACCTCCGCGACACCCTTTGACTTTTACCTCTTAATTCTTTTCTTTTTATTACCGGCTTTACCATAGCACCGTTACTATTGTATTTATCGCTTTCTCTCGGTGGTGACTACTTCCGACAGGCTGCCGTGATTCGTCATGCTTCTCTGCTACACGTAATTTGACGTGCATCGATGCTCAGCCGCGCGATCCCGATTGCAAGTTTAATCGGATTTTGCTTACGCTATTTATTTCCCGCGGAAAGCGCTGGTTCGGCAAGTGGTTTCGATCGTATTTAGTTTGGCCATCATCGTGCTCGTATTATCATACCGGAATCGAAAGAATGATTTTAAAGTACTTGGATTACGATTTCATGAGACTCCGTGTAATTAATAGTGAGATAAAAAATGATGTTGTCAGTTGAAGAAATTAAAGGATAAGAAAGATTTTGATCGTGTGGTTCGAATTGTAACGGATAGAAGGAAGCTGCTGGTCGTTTCTCCGAGGCAGGCTAGCGAAAATGATGCACCCTGGGTGTTCGCTTGGTGGTGGCAGAGCCGGCGAGTCATCTGTAGATGATCATCTGGTCCGGTCGCCAGGAGTATCTAGGCGACGATCAACCACCACTATAGCTAGTAGATGAAGGCGGAGTCTACCCCCGTAGTAACATAGCATTAGGTAAGCTTTTCGTTTTATTGATTTTTCGAAAAAGCGCGTGCGCGCCCGGAGCTGCCCTCCGCACTATCGCCTACGAGCTGTACCGTCGTCGTGAAAAGCGCCTCTTCCCCTCCTTCCTACTCCACGAGTCCTATCCGGTTGCGCAATCCTCCCTCCTCCGTTCCTTTTCTCTCTCTCGCACGCGTTCGTTTTCCTGGCTGTTACCGCGCGCGCCTCTCTCATTTTTGAATTTCCCGAGAAAAAGTTGAAAATTCTCGCTAATTTTCCTCATTATCTACACGGTTCGGTGCGTACCCGATATTCACCGATATCGACCTACGCCTCTGAAGCTTTCAGTTATTTTTTACTAGACTCGGAACTCCATGTGGCCTCAAGACACTTTGTTTTTTCTACTTCGAATCAACACGTGCTTTTATTACCAAGCTTCGGGGCGTGCAGCGTCGACTCGAAAGTTTCATGCTTGCCGAGCCTCGGTGAAGTGCCCTCAGGCTGGAGATATGCACGAGTGTTTGGATCATTCTGGAATCGTTGGGGTGGGTTATTATCCGGGCTTGTACGGCGCTACGTTGAAAAGGAGTTCCGAATTTCGGTACAACGGAGAATTGCGTTAGATCGAATGCACGGATCAGATTGCGGTGCACCCGAGTCGTACTGTGATCCGATCTACTTGTCGGTCTTATGTAGGGTTGGTTGGTGTTTCAGGCTGCGCGTTGGATAGACACTGCTCAAGGGTGAAAAGCGGGTTGCGTACCGGCGAAACGCGGCTCGGCGAACGTGGCATATTTTTCCTCGAGCACAGTCCAGTTGGCGGTAAGTTTCCTCTTTCCCTCGAAACGATCGGAAGTATGATATAATGCCGAGATGGAGATAGACAGGCGACACGCTATTGGACCGGGCAAACGAAGACCCGTCCGCAGGTTGAGGCAGCGAAAATGAAGGCTTAGCCGCCGGCAACAAACATTCATTATTACTCGGCGCAAACCCTCTCCGTTCTCCTCGGTCCCCGTCATCCCGCCCGGTCATTCTCTCCCTCTTTCTGTCTCTCTCCCTCTGGCAGCGTCATCGCGTATTGCTGGTTGCCCGGCCGGCGAGTCCGCGTGCTCCGATTGGTCGACGCGGGTTGCCGTGTTTTCCGAAATCATCGGCCCTCGCGAGCGCGTAGTCCGACACGCGTGTGCACGCATAAGCGTGCTCGTAGGTGAGCCCACCTACGATGAGTATGCATAAGGCGTAGTCCGTCGCGTACAGCCCGGCGAGTGCACCGCCCCGCGCTTCTGCTCCGCTTCTGCTCCGCTTCTGCTCCGCTCCTGCTAACACTTACACGTTCTCCCACGCATACACGTCGCCTCGTAGTTCGCCGTCGTCATCAATCATCGCGTGTGCCACCGGCAGCGCCGACATTTTCCGCAAAAAGCACCCGCACGCAGCCATCCACCCACCCACGTACGCACGCACGCACGCATGCACGCACGCACGCACGCATCCACGCATTCACGATAGGGTAGAACCTCTCGAGAGCACCGCGTACTGTCTCTCCACCCTTTGCGTGCCGTGCCGTCCGCGCGCACCTTCGCTCACCGTCCTCAGGTCTGATATGCACGTAGCAGACGCACACCACCGAGAGAGTGAGAGAGAGAGAGAAAGAGAGAGAGAGAGAGAGACAGAGAAAGATATCCAGAGACAGAGAGGGTAAGGGACAGAGGAAGAGAGACACACGCACGCATCAAGGCGCGCGATCTCGGCCTCACCTTCTTAGCGGCGACATTTCGCGAGATTTTCACGAGAGTCGAGAACGGACGAGCTGGTTACCGCGGCGCGTAAAAACGCAGAACTGAATCCGCGGCCTGGCCACGGGCACAGAGGGGTATGCCGCGGCAACGTATGATTGGCAACAATCGGCACTCTGATCGAACGTTTGTTTCAGAACACATATGCATTCGTCTCGCTCTCGATCGTCGGGTTCTCGATCGTCCTCTCTTCGTTTCGCGGTTTCTCTTTTTATCCTCTTCTTGCTCCTTCTCTGCTTCGGTGGCTCTCTCCCTTTCTGTGACGGTACTCCCTCTGTCCGTCCCCGTCCTCCCTCTTGCTTTCGCGCCCGAGTTTCGTTCGCGATCACGCTCTTCTCTTTCTCCGGTCTCTTTCTCCTGTGCGCGCCGATCCTCCTGCTCGCTCTTTTTTCCTCACCATCCCTCTCGCGCCACAGTCTGCCCGGGGCAGGTTCTCCTCGTCGTTCGTTCGATGGACCAGGCTCTCTCTGGCTGCATATCCTCGTTCGTTCTCTCTTCGCTTATCACCCTCTCGCTTCCTCCGCGATCGACTACCCCTTTTTCCCTTGACGTCTCTTTCCGCTTGGTACTGTCTACCTGACACCTCTCTCTCTCGCTCTCGCGATCCATCGTATACTTCTGTCTCCCTTCGTCCCACCGGCGGATTCGCTCTGGCTAGTGTTTATATATCGCGACAGGTTGGTATGCAACGCGATGTACGTCATAGACAGGCATTGATGTGTGAGTCGAACACAACCGCGATCCCGGTGGTGGGTTGCGCGCGCTAGTATTTCGACAGGTACGTATTTCAGTGGACGGCCTCCTCCGACAACCCCCTTGGGAGTGCATACAAGGTAACGCCTGTACGTGTCTCCGGGAACGCGAGCGCGAGCACGAGCACGAGCGCGCATCTATGCAACTAGAGAGAGGGGAGTTGAACGAGAAAAAATGGGCGGATGTATCGTTCGGCCACTGTCACTGTGTCCGCGTCCACGTGTAAATACGACGGGCGACGAGCGACGACGTATCAGCTATGCGCACGCGTCCACATCCACTGGGTCACTGGAGGATCTTCTCTTCTTTCTTCCTGGTTTCTTTGCCTATCGGCTGACGTTGAAATATACTGGTCGATTGATTTTTATTCCTGGCCATGCAGGGGATGCGCACACCACGATAGCATAACGACGTACACAAACCACCCCTCGTGGGTATATGTACTATCGTGTGTTGAGCGTGCGCGACCTTGGCCACTCCAATATAAGATTGATATTCATTTTTCAGGAACTTTGTCTCGTTCAAGGTGAAGTCCAATCCACGATCGATTAAGTGCGACGCCCATGGGAAAACTGCAAGTCCATTGCACTCGAATTCCAGACCGTCGGTGATAGTAGTAATAGGGATAGTTATTGTTGGTCTTCATGAAAATTTTGTAATTCTCCTTGGTTTCTGCGATATTCGATCTTCCGATACACCCTGCACACGGGTTCACCAGCTAATTATCCCCGAACGGATTTTGGGAATATATCAGTGAACAAGATATGTCGATGGCGTCGGTGATTTAGCTATTTCCACAATCCACCCCAACGGTTGCATGAAATTTCGTTATCTAGTTCAATCGTCATAGGATCCACAATTTTAAGTGGATTCTGGGATCATGGATTAGACACTTACGACGAAAAACTCGGAACCGACAAAAATGAGATTGGCCCATTTTGTCGTATGACCAAAACCAAACCACTGTTGCAATCGTGATTCTCTTCGTCCGAAAAGTTCATTTGTATTGGGAAAAAACAACATCCGAGTTAATAAAATCCAATTGCATCAGCCAAAGAGTTCCATTCATCGAGAAATTTAAAAGCACCAAAATCAAGCTGCTTTAAATTTCTATTTAAAAAATGCCATTCTTTCGGGTTTTTTTATTCTTTTTAGAATAATGAAAAAACGGAATTTTCTAATTAACATATACGTCGCCCGTGGCGCTCCCCGCGAAACTTTTGCGAATTCGTTTGCATCCCTTCGCCCAGGGGTTGGCCGGGTAAGCCAGTTCTCTGCAGTGTCCGAGGCAGTCGGTAAGAAGAACGGTCAGTTCGGGGGGTTGAAAGCCGACGAAACGTCGCCGCGGTCATCGGAAAGCTTGATTTATCGTGAGCGCCAATTTATTGGGATTTAAACGTTTAATTGCTCGATCGCAGTTCGCCGCGGTCAGTTTCTCGAACCGGTGGTTGTAACACTACAGAAAATATCGGGTGTTACTAGTAACCAGGATGCACAAAACAACGAATAGATTTTTTTTCCTCCAACAGCAGCTATCCTATTATCGTTTTCGCGTCGAGACAAACCGCATGTCGATTATAAAATAGCACAACATCGCTACCATCTCTGAATTTCCGTCGGGCCGACCGTTTTTTATGGGGTTACTGGAAAGCGTAGAGTCAGCCGCCGAGGGCTATCATCATCAAATTTCGCTTCTCCAGCATTTTATGATTATGCGCCCACAGCCGGTGCATTAGCATCGACCATGATCGCTGAAATAGCGATTCCCGCTGGCAGAAGCTTTGATCTCGTTATCGATGTTCCCCGACGGGACGTCGGCCCGATAAAAAGAGGAAAGAAAAAACAGGAGGGGAAAAAGGCGCGCGAAAGGTTGAAATACAGGAAGGAAGCACATCGACCGAAGGAAATAGGGGACTCGTTCGTTCTGCCTGTCTTATCGTTCTTCCAGCTACCTTTAGCATACCTATCCCCAGTACACTCACAATTTCCATTTTTCTTTCACAGTTTCTTTCTTCCTGTATTTTTCCTAGATTTCTTTACCCTACCTTACGAGTTAAAGGTTTCTGATAAACCCGGGTTTTTCAATTTCAAATACCCACTCTGCCACGAGACATGCCGAAGAACGTTGGAACGTATCACCTTCGCTGGAGAAGGTGGCAGGGACATTCTCATAGGTTTATGTTCACAGGTGAACGTATTAACGATTCGACGAGGGACACTAAACTTTGGATACGCAATATGGCGCGGCTCCAATGAGCTCTTCTCAGCGAAATGGGCACTCAGCCATTTCCCTGTATGCTCCATAAAGCCACACGGAAAATCATCTCTTAGGATGAAACGGCGCGTGAGTAAAGCATAAAATGTTGGGAGGTAAAATACTTTCCCCTTTTCTCTTCCCGGAGGCTACCATCTGAGGCAGGTACCATGGGTCCTGGCTCGAATGGGGCACGCTGGAACGAACGAACGCCAGGCTCGTTCTCTTGGTACCACGAGGCTGTTGCAGGACCTTAATGTCCTTTCTTCTCATTTAGGAGTGACAAGAGGGGAATAGTTATGTTCATCGCACTTTCTGCTTTTTTCTCGGTTTTCTCCAGTGCAATCTGGAAAAAATGGTAATACCTATGGGAATGATAATGTACTGGATAATTTGTGATCGCTCTTCCAATCAATCGACTGGTCCCCTTTGTGTTGCTAACGCGCGAAAAAGTGTTCGGCTTTAATACGCGTATGTTAAGTTATATATAGATTTTGGTGTGGCCGATATTCAGGATAGCGAGACAAAAAAATTTACGGGCGGTTTCCCTTTCTATTGCTTCAACATGTTCGATTCATATTTTCTTGTACTATTTTGAGCGTCGTACGAAAGCGTGCTGCTAATCGAATTCCACCGTGTAGCCGAGTGTGACAGCGAATTGCACTCTTTCGATCGGATATCGCACAAAGCCGTGAACGTTATTTCCTCTTTTTGCGAAAAAGCTGATATCCCTTTCCATTGCGGAAAATTGTCGAGGAGTTTCTAAAATTATTCAAAAATCGCGTATTTTTGGTAACAACGCTCCAATGAGAGATGAACCGTCATTGGTTCTCGATATTTCAACATTGGACTCCGAGCATTGGAAGGACACAATCCTCGCGCCTGATTAAACAGCAGGCTAATTCGGCAAACTCATACATCCTGAAGCGAACGCACGGCAAACTGACATCGTGTAAACAGGACACCCGTTGAATCCTACGAAAATATTGATTGGCGGTGGAGTTCCGCAGATATGCCTACGATTCCTTTGTACGTGCGACAAATACACGCGGTACCCACCAATTTAGGATCGTTTCCTAGATTAATTGTAAATGCATTCTGAGGCAAAAGCGAGGTTGCCAACACGCTTCCAGACCCAAGTCCGCAGTAGCGTCAACAGAGATCGGGTACCGCGTTGATTCAAGACCAATTCTACCGGAGCAACACCTTGTGTCTGGTCGAGGATCATAAATTCCTTGGCTTTCAAATCGAACTCGAGCGTACCGAGAATTCTCACTTTGACTAGCTCTGATCGACCGTGTGCAAGATAAAACGAGATATATATTCTACATTTAATTATTTTGAATTTTAATATTCTGCAGACAGTAATATCTGCAAATTGGATGGCAGCCACCGTTCGCTTATAGAGTCTACGTTGCTATTTTATTTTCTGCTCTCATAAAGGCAAATTTCACCTCGTTCTTTCGTCTCTGCTCTCTGCTTCCGTGCTTGCCGGTGGCAGTACCTGCACGCATTAATGTGGAGCTACGGTTGCAAAGTATTCCAAACATTTTAATAGCGTCGAGACGGCGTAGACGATATTCTAGCACGTTTCAACGCCGATAGGCAGGGAACTCGTCGAGGATCGTTGCGCGGGAAAAAAATGCTAACATGGGAGACTCGAATGAAGGTTTCTTCTGGACGGTCGAGATACTCGACGCAGAAAGTACGCGGTACACCGACACACGTACGCACAGTCTCGCACCTACATTGCGAACAGCTATCATTTCTGCTATTTGCAAAACGGCAGATGAAAATATCGCGAGTTTGAAACACCGTCCATGTAGACTATAGAAATGGCAAAATTTTTGTTGCGTTTGGCCAAATTGCATTGTATATCTATGTACTAAACTTGTTGTTCCATAGCTTAAACCTAGGCAAATATTTGGCCTGGTTCGATCCGCGATACGCGATCAATCCGATGGGTTGTAAGGGTTTGTTACAACGCTCAATGTACTCGCTGGTGCTAGGTTGTCCGACACTTTTTCTTTATCCCTCATTTTCCCGGCTCACGCTGCTGTTTCAACGTGTATGGAAGGCAGCATTTTATATAGAATCCTATTAATTCCACATAAGTACGATGTCGTATATCGTACGGTTTGGAACGGACCTCTTTGACATTCTGTCAGGCCATGCGCAAAGTGGAGCTCGCTCGTTCCATCTCCAAAGTCTCTTGGTACGGCTGTGTTTTATCTCACCCTCTCTCTCTCTTTCTCTTTCGCACCCTTTCACGTACGACTCTCGGGTGGCTTCTCCGCTACCCTCTGTCTCTATTCCTCGCCCTCCCCCGGTACATGTTTGAGCAAACTGCTGGGACATTCTGCGGGAAGCTCGAGTGTATTCGCCCGGACGTTCTTCAGCTTTGACTTTTGCATAGGAATGTTTTTCATTTCCACGTAATGTATAAGAACGCGAGCTCGTATAATGCATACAAAAAGGTTGCCGCAGTGTTGCTACGCGAACAGACGTAACAGTTATGTAAAGCAGGTTCGCGTCGCGTTTTTCTCTTCGGCTGCGATGGGTCGCGTCGTCGGCCGAATTAGAAATTGTAATTTTTTATCTGACACGCGCCAGACGTGCGCCAGTAATCGCGAAACGCGCCGATCGAACGAAGCTCGATGGTTAACCCGTTCGATGCATCGCTACTCTACTGACCCTAGTGGAAGGAAACCACCCGCGAGTTCCGTACCTCAGAGGTATCTCGCGCTTGATCGCGAATCCCATCGATACGCCCCTCGTACTCCGTGACCTACAACCGCCGACCGGTTCTCGATGTATCAATGGACAAAACACGGTGCTTCACACCGCGCACCCCTCCCGCCCCACAACCCTCCCTGTTTGTTCTCCGGCTGACCACCCGATTCCCTCCTGGCATCCCCCGGTGCACGCGTATATCCCTACACCCACCCCGATCCGCATGTGCTCTCTCTCCCCGTTTGGACCATGCCACCAGAAGAATTCCACCGTGACACCAGCGGAAACAACCCCCAAATTCTGGACTACCCCCACAAACCCCCACGGTGGTTGCGCCATTTTTCCTTTCGCTCCCCCCGGCCCCTTGGACAAGAAGAAGTCGGGATAGTGACGGTGGTGGTGGGGGTGGTGGTGGTGGTTGAGGACCAAGAGGGAAGGAAAGACCGCCAAGAGTGGCAGAGGGTCGGAAGAATGCGAGGACGCACCCTCGTTCGTGATCGTCGGTTCCCTGGGAATTTGGTCGTTGGCCGAGCGAGCGTCGGTTTTGTCTCGCGCTATATCCCTTGTACGTAACCTAGCATAATGCCGGCGCGGCTCAGCGGAGGCGTAGTACCGTTCGCGTCGCCGGCAGCGTCAGGGTGGCAGGGTGTCGCAGGCGCGGAGAAAGGAGAGCGGAGGTGGAGGAAGAGATGTAGTAGGCAGTAGGCAGTAGGCAGGAGGCAGGGGTGGTTGGAAGGGTAGCGGGCGTCGTCGTCGAGGGGGTTGCCGGCGGTCAGCCGAGGGTGGCCCAGGCTACGTCTCTCATTGATTACGCGAGAAAGAGGGAAAATTCCCGGCGCTGCGTGCCTGGAAAGGTGGCGTAGGCGTGGCAACGCGTCGGCGTCTCGACGCCTTATTCGTTGAAAACTTTGCGCAAAAGCACCGCCCCCGCGCGCGCGCCCGCCGCAACCCTCGCAACCCTCGCTACCCTCGCCGCAACCCTCGCGAACCTAGCGCGGCGCGCGGCACGTGTGCCTGGCCCCGGCTTCGTTGCTTTTCGAGGACCAAAGTGTACGTCGACGTACACCGAAAGAAGAACAGGGAGAACGGATACTCCGCGCGCACACCGCCGAGTCCGCTTCTCTGCTCTAAACCACCCTCCAACGGGGGCACCCTTTCGCTAGCGAGTCCTCTCGTTGACGCCGATGGCGCCATCACTCCCCGCCAATTTTTTCAGACTCTAGCTCCATCTGCACGGCCAACCCCCAAAACGGTCGAACCTCTCTTTCTCCCTCTTTCCTTGGCCTCTTTCGCACGAACCTTCCTTTGCCGTCTCGCTTCCGTCGTCGTCTCTCCCATCTGCCGCTCTGCATCCCTCCTGCGCAGGGTATTCTCGCGCTCTCTTCTTTGCCCCGTTCTTCCGGCCGCCGTGCCGCTTTCTCCCACTCGAGTCACGCTTTCTCGAGGAGGGATGCGGTGTCTGCGAGAGGAACAAAGAGGCTAGGCTTCTCCCGAGCCGCGCACGATAACCGACGACGAGAGGAGTCTCTTCGTCGAGACGCGGGGTCGATTTCCGGTGGTGGGAGTTTTTTCGGTCGTCGAGGGTGGTCAGTGGGGCTTAGAGGGGTTGCAAAGAAGAGTCAAAGAGGAGGGGGTTACGCCACCGCGCCGTCTCTGCCTTCCCTCGGTTTTTCTTTTGCGTCCCTGCAATTGACGACTCTATTACTTCTGCGAAGAGCCGCGGGAGGGGAGGACCAAAGAGAGCCGGAGAGCGAGGGAAGCGAACAGAGACAGAGCAAAAGAGAAAGAAGGATCGACGGAGAACAGAGAAAAGGACAGATAAAGCGGTTGCGTCTTCCTGGTAACCAAGGACGGGAACGAATGTCCTGGCTAGAGAGAAATATTATCCTTCTTGTAAATGCGAATCTCCCCCGTTCCACTAACATGCTCGCCGTTTCCCAGCTGACTTTCTTACCTGCCCCTGGAACCCGTGGATAATGAGTGACGGTTAAGAGGTATTGCTCGTCGTTCGACACTGCATTTTTCCTCGGATCTCTGCTTCCGGCCGAGCGACCACAAAGAACTAATTAATTCTCGCGAATTTTCCTTGTCACCGCTAATGATATTCTTCCTACATCTAGCCCAGTTACCCGTGATGAAATTCTGCAAATACCTACACATCATGCCGGACTAACATTCTTCTTTCGGAACTCCATCTCGCCGTATAAAAAAATACACAAGATTTTTATGCAGCCAGCGTACTAAATTAGTTCAGCTGGGTCGCTGAATAGAATTACGATTACGTCGCCGCGGCGCGCCGCGGTGTCCAGTACCAGCGAGTTTTCAGCGTTAGCCCGAGGCTCGCTTCAGGCCGAAGCGTAAACAGTCATTTCTCTCATCATCCCCTATCCGAGCCTCTCGGCTCGCGAAGGCAGCCTCGTGAATTATCGATTTCGCGTACATTCTGCAAGCAATTTGCCCCTATTGAAGGAACGAGTACGACCAATCGCAGAGGGGGAGAAGGGTGGAGGTGCTTGGACGCGTCTTGGTAGCGAGACGAGCAGGTGCTTGGTGGCATTGGATTCGATGCATCGGGGCATGCACGTGTTGCCTTCTGGAGAACGCGTGCGCGTATTGACACGCGGTGATCGAAGCACGGTGCGACGTGGGCTATATCACGAGGACGAACCAATACCGCGGGGTACAGAGGAGTGGTAACAGAAACACGTGCGCGACTCGGCGACTCGGGAAGCATCCGAAAGAGTCTGGAGAAAGAGGGAGATCGGAGGATGAGCCGGAACTCGGAACTGGAAACTCGGAACTCGGCCGGGGTTAATAAGTAGTCGGCCGGTACGTGGTACGGTCTCGCAGTTGCCGGAGCGCCCTGAAAAATTAGTCTCCTTACAAAAAGCTCCAGTGAAAAGGCCCGTTTCGAGGGTGGTTCAAGGGTGTTCGCTTGCTCCTTCCTTGCTCGGACACGTTGGTTCTCTTCTTCCTGACCCCGGAGTCGGCTCTGACCCTCTCACAGTGCGGAATGAGGCCGGAGGCGGAGGCAGCGGTCGGGCGGCCGAGAGGGAATGAAAAAGTTAGAGGGCGAGGCGGGAAATCGAGCAACGTAAATACGGAGCACGTTGCTATGCGCCGTGAGCATCCCGCCCAGCCGCCCTTTTTACAAAGGGTGCCCCGAAAGTACGGTACGTGTTACCACGGAGTAAAAAGGAACGAATGAATAAATTAGCCTCCACCCATGTGACGACGGTGTCGAGCGTGGCCGTGGCTAAGGGAGGAAAGAGGGTCGGACGTAACGTCGGCCGGCACGCCATTTTGGAGAACGAGGGCCCCCATGGGAAAAAGAACAAGGGTAGCGAAAGGTTTTTCTGGTCGTGCGTTGCATTTTACATAGATGTCCTGCGTTTTTAACCGTTTTGCATATCTTTCTTGGAATTATTGCGCCTCTTCGTTGCTCGTGGATCCCGGTTAATTACGCTCGTGTCCTCTTGCATCGCCTCGCGAGAGTCCACGTTCAGCCCAGCCAAATTTTGGCGTTCTTCGGATCTTGTTTCGCGGTCATTTCGAAATTAATCAGGAGACCACCGGCAGAGGGAAAGAGAAGAAAAACGGGAGATGTAATACCAGTCGGCGAAGAATTCGCGGCTACCGTTACCGGTTTAATCTCTACTTACTCCGCGTTTCTACCAGCGCAATGTAATTGGACGTAAAGATACGCGCGGGCTCTTTTTGAGCCGAACTAAAGAATTAAAAGCCCCCGGCTATCGATCCAGCCGCGTTTTACGCGTGTGAGTATCGTGTACGTACGGTGCGCATCCGTGCAGACGACGCCTGTAATCTTCGTGTTTCTGTGGACAATTAAATGTCACCGATTCGATCAGCAGTAATGGCTTGCCGTGAATTCGAAATGGTAAATAGCAATAATTAAATCGGAAGTCGAGCGAATTCTGCACGTTGCGTCGATGAATTCGACATAATCGCCGACAGATTAACCAATAGCATCGCTAATCACTACCAGACACACACGAGCGTGCGTTAGTTACGTTTTAGCGATAAATCCCTTCCCATCCCTTCTCGGGGCAGGCTATCCGCTTATTAATCTCATCACCTTCAAGATGCAGCCCCTTTCACCGTTCCTCGATAAATTAAAATGTAAATTAGCCCGTAGGTGAAAATGCGTTCGAATTGACATTATCCACTTGAGTTTGTTTCGCGGAACACTGGTCAATTACCGGAGATTCTGCTACCGAGTAAGTGCAGGAAAAATCACCGGGGAAGTTGATGCGGAACACGTAATTACGATGGATTAATTAAACATTTATTTGGATTAATAAAGAAAATGAAGGATCGGCCCGATTATGATTTATTGTATTTACCTTAAAACCGGTCAGTGTTCCTAATATCCGGCTACCGCGGAACTCGCAGCGGTCAAGCAATCATAAAACACCTGATAATTAGTATAATCGGTCAGTCATCCGAACGCATTAAATAATTGCATAAAACCCCAGACATGATACGATTAATGCCGGCATTCTATAAACTCGGCTCTGCGGGTAAATAACGCTAATTATGTATCGAAAACAATACGCCCGCTCGCTACAAAATCTGAAAATGCGCGACACATTACGGTCATTCGAGCCATTAAATGCGGCCGCTTGGGCCAGACGGATAAAGAGAGAGAGAAAGAGCAAGCGGGTATACTATGTATGTAGAATGTATACACGCGTAGGAGAAAGAGAGAGAGGTATCAAAAGAACAGACCAATGGCAATTCGTGCCTGAGGCCCATCTAGAAACAGGTGACAAGCCTCGCTCGCTCCGAGAGAAGAAAGCGCAGAAGGCTTCGTTTAATATCCAATTTCCGAGATGTCAATCCCTTAAAAAATTACTGGTCGTCTCTGGCGCATTTCAACTCAAAGCTCATCTCATTTCCCGTCGGTTCCACGCGGCCGCGACTCGACTCCGAAAGAGAGAAGAGCGTGCCGAGAGTGCGTGCGTACACGCGGTCCCGATACCGATCGTGAATTTCGAATGTCCGCTTAGAACAGGACGTGCAATGTTCCACGCACATAGCACGCACACGCAATTCGATGTCAGCTAGGTCGGCGAAAATTCTGTAGACTCTCCAATGTTCGAGGAGATGGTAGTAGTGATGGTGGTGGCGGGATTGTTTTGACCGTGCACCACTTATGGGATCTAATGCCATCGTTCGCTTATTTTGCGTCCGTCATCTTTATACTCGGTGAAAAGCTATTATGCGGCGAATTTTGGCTTGAATTACATGGCTCTGTCGGTGGTGGAAGCGTGAAATTACTGGGAACAGTTTTGTCAGGTGCATTTTCTATGGGCAAGCCTACTGGATGCGCCAGAGGAAATCTCCGTTAAATAGATTGGACAGGTTTCACTTGCGCGTGACGGAGGTTGTTGAGAATCCAGTCAGGAGGGTACGCTACTTCGGCACGGCCACTTGGTGCGCGTATCCCCTCTTGGAAAAAAAGGGAGACGCGTCGGTGAGCCGCTTTCTGGTTTTGAGGCTACTGATGGAAATGACCTAGCCAAATGGGTTGGGTAGTGTACCTTCATAGATATTGCCTTCGCCTACTCAAAATGATTTAATGAATCATTAGCGCAAAATCGATATTATAATATACCGTCAGCGATAGGTGCTCTTCGTTTAATTTAATTTCTTTCCACATAATTATCAGTCCGCAGGCCAGTGGGGGCCCCGATTATCGGATATTCGCAGCTTAATTTTCGCCTGAATTTCCTTAAGTTTCCCTGGTAACAAGAGTTCCAGAGTAAAACGGAACCTTTGCACACGATTGTGTTCCTTTTTTTTTTACGGATGTTCTCGAACACTTGCCGAGCACCCTCGGCGGATCGGCAAAAAGGGTCGCGCGATGCTGGGAGAAAGGGTCGCTGCCGAGATAGTGAGCTCATTTATACCTGGAACGTGCTTGCGAAGTAAAACTGTTGAAAAATGATATCCGAACGCCCGCGGACTCGCCCATCTCACATCTACAGTGACGCTTAGTGCGTTACCATCAGCGTCGCCGTTGCCATCCGCAGCCTTTGCGTCACCGCCCCGCTCATCATCCTCCCCCCCTCCCTTTCCATCCTACCTTCGGTGCTCTCTCATATCGCAGATAGGAAATTCTATCCACGCTTACTCGTTCGTTCGGCTGCGATACCAACTATTACAATCTGGAATTCCATTTAACCGCTTGCGCTAAAGAGTGCGTATTTTCGTTGGCGAAATTGAATTTCAATTACCGAGAGACGTTGGTGATGCTGCTTTCATTGGCGCCAGGAGTCTGCTTCAAAAGGCGAGTCTGCGAGGGCGAGCCTCGCGAGCGGTGATCTTAAAAAGAATGGATATTGATGAGCATTCAGAAGAGCGAGATCTCTTTCAACGTGGAACGAGTAGTCGATGGAACCCTCGTGACCTGTCGCGACTCGTTAGACGATCTAGCCATTAAACTTGATTCAACTCTCCAAGTTAATCGTATCTCATTGGGGTCCGTGGATACGTGCTCCCAAAGATTCCCTCTGGAAAAAGAACTTCCACGTAGACTTTCCCTTGGAATTCCACGTGTTTAACGCGTTAGCAGAGTACAATGAAGACGCCGCGGTGAATACCGCGGCTGGTCGTCACCGCGGAGGATGGGAAAGGTACTTTGAGAGGGCGAGGAGAATGTCTTGATCTCTCTTGGAGTTCCCTCAGACTCGCGGACCGCAGGCACGCGGCCGCAAGGAAAGTGGAAGACCTCGAAGCGGTTGGCTAGGTGGTCGCAGGGGTAGCTGTTGGAAGCCGAACGAGCTTCCAGTCCCTTCGGCAAGAACAGTCGGCCTCTCGGCTAGGAAAAAAAGAGCCGGACGAAGGTTAGATTAATGGTTGAGAAATGCAAATTGTCCGGTAACCCCTGGAGCAGTAGGGTGGCACTCGGGTGGGTGGATAACCCCTTAGAAATATATCGTAGGTCATTTCCCTTGCTAAACTCGAGGAGAAAAAATTGCGAGCGAATCCTGGAGTCCTGAAGCGAAGCACATCCAGCAAGCCCATGCCACCGTTACAGCCGTCGGCACCCCCCTTGGCTGGGGGCTACAACCACCCCCTTCCTAGCTCACCCAGAAGCCACCTTTTTCCTGGGCCGTAGCACGCATCTCGCAATATATGCAGAACCCACGGAACAGAAAAATGGCTGCGAATTTGTTTTGCCGGACAAGGAAGCGATGTATTCAAGGCAAAGCCGTGGAAAGTGGGAGGAATGTTGGAGAGAGAAAATTGGGGTGTCTACCGAATTTGTAACGCAGTGGATACGAGTGAGCCGTGTAATCAGTTAGAGTTTATTCTCACGGTAGACGCAAAAGGACCTCGATTTATCGAGCATATTCAATTAGTCGGAGACCCTTCGCTGTTATCACTTTTTTCTTCCCCATCCGACTCTTTATCTTGGACCGTCTTTCTCGGACGGTCAGTAAGCCCGTGACTTACCGAAGAACTGCCCGCCGGGGATTTCCCGATTTGATTATAACGCCGGCTAATGAGAGTAATTTAAATTCTCGTTAATCACTCGGTCGAGTTATACTCATTCCGCACATGATCGCGCCCGGATTATTTGTCGAGCCAGAGCGCGGACACGCGTTGGTTTGCTTTGGCAATTATGCAGTTTTAATCGATCCCCTCGCCTCCTTGAATTACACTCGTGAATTCTTCTTCTAACAAGCATTCCTTTCCGCGTTGGATTAACGTGGTATAAAAACATCAATTAAAGCCGAGCTCGCAGTGTCATCCGATTGTCATGGGTCGATCAAATTGAGCCACTTGAGTACATTTTATTAGAGCCTGACCATTGCGAGAGGTCTCTCAAATAAGGATATAATACGGTTTGGAGGAAAATTATCGACAGGAATTAAGTCGGAGAGCTTACTCATTAAATACTATAATTACGATAACCCTGGAGTGGTACGAGAGAACGAACTACCTCGTACGGGTAGCTTGGCATCAGGTTCGAACCGTCCGATCGGCTTTTCCGGCAGGACCTTGTGCGGCCGTAAAAAAGCGGTTTCTCGGTATCAACCTGTGGCATCCTTCTAACAGAGTGGCAGCACGCCCGCCTCTCGCGATAGTTCGCCCGTTCGTTGTATCAATCGCATCACTTTTTCCGTGCACATCGGTCGCTCGTTTTGCTCCTTTTGCGCCAGTGTACACGTGCGTCCGTACGCGCATGCACGCGAGCTCAGCGGAACCCGGCCACACTTCATCCAATCTGCAAACAGAGGAAACCTGACCGCACAACCAGCTGTGTACTATGCTTTGCCGTAATAATAAAAAAAAAGGATTCTGACTGATGCTTCGCAAACTTTCGATTTCTGAGTGGCGAATCGACCGCAAAATTGATTCATAAATTTTTCCATTAAGAGACGATGGCAAAATTCACTCGAGATCAACGAAGCTAATAATCTTGAATTATGAGCTGGACAGATCTAACTTGAGTGGATTGAGATAGTAAATTATAATTGTAGGGAAAATCCGACTCGGTATTTCTTTATATTTTTCTTATTAAATCACATCGAAGAAGGCAGCCTTAAATTGTTCGCGGTACCGGCATAATTTGCAGGGCCGCAGCAGCGGCCGCGTAATCGCCAGGAAATTACATTTCAGCTTAATAGACCGAAGCAGTAGTATTTCGTAATTAACGCATTCCTTAATCCGGACTAACTGCTAAATATTTCCGCATTCGCCCGGAGAGGTCCGAAATGGAAGGGGTCACCTAGACCGGCGAGTCGCTAAAAGTTCTCCAGGTCGCAACGGCGCATCGCAACCTCCATCTCTCACATTTTCTCTTTTTTGCCATTCCTCCTTCTCATTCTCATTCCCGTTGTCTCCCAGCGGCCCTGTGATCCGTGTCTCCGTCTCGAGCGCATCCCTGTAAATCTGCATGGTGGTGGGTGCGAGAGCGCTTAAAAAAGGCGACGTAGGAAATGGCGGGCGTTCACTGGAAAGGGAGATCGGAGTCGAGGAGCGTAGAGTGAGGGTAGAAAAGAGAAGGAGGACCGAAAGGAAATGAAGAAAAAAGGCTCACACCTGGCTAGGAACGGGGAACACTTATTTTCATTCCCGCCACCTCAGTCGGAAGAGAGTCCTGTGGGAGGACCACGCAGCCTCATTTGTTACCCTTAATGTCCTGGAGCCTCGTTCTACGGCGGCATTCCTCCCTCTCGCGCCACTTCGCAAACCCTCCCATTCCGTGCCACCCTCGCCATCCTGCTCCACATCTTACCAGAGGGGCTGGACGCCCGAGGGGCTACGAGCGAGGCCACGTACGAGGCCACGTACGAGTCCCGCACACACGTGCCGATCGTCGCCCTGCTCCTCCCTAGGAATATTTCAGGAATTATGGAGAATTCTGCGCGGCAATGTACGGCCATGATTTATCGCGTACCCACCGTAGCCGCGAAAGTCATAATGGAGAACGTATCGCTCCTTTCGCCGGAACGGCTATCATCATCGTTAGCTCTCCTTTTTTCTTGCCGCTCCACTGCCTCCTGATTTCGGGCTGCTCGACTCCTGCCGGTTCTTATGTGGGACTATTATCCGTTATCCGCTCTGTATCATCGTGCCCAGCCTGTCCTCTGGACGAGAGTAATTGATGTTCCTACCCCTGAGTGCCCGCAGAGGTCCTTTCACCGATCCTCTCCTGCCTCTCTTCTATTGCTCGCGCTGCACTCAGATTTTATTCGACCCGATTTTCCAGGACCTTCATTAATTTCGCCAGTGGCATGTGTACAAGACGCGCGCAGTGGGTCCCATCACCGCACCGCCGTCGCCATCCTGGCTAAAAGTCCCCGCTATTGGAAAGTCCTGGCTAGTAGTTAAAATTAAGCATTAACGATATACGACTATGTATACGACCATGTGAGGATAAATCATAGCGCTGTGGCGTGTAGTTTCGAAAAGTTTCGAGTGGACGCGACTATTATTATAATCTAAAGTTTCGAACGAAAAATTAATTATAATGGAGGACGCGGTTGCGCGGTTCCAGGAACGTGGAGCTCCCTCGAAAATTTGGAAGGGGAGCCACTGCTTCGAACTCGCCTGGACTCAAAAGTAATTAAAACAACTGGAGCGTCGAACGGTCAGGAGGCCCTGGTCGACGGTAATCTGCGAATCCAGGCACTCGAAGGTTACGGAAACAAAGGCACAGGATCGTTGCGTCCTTGTCTCGGGAGCGGTCTGATCGTCCAACAAGAGGAGAGACCGAGAAAAAAAAGCCAAAGACTATAACTCGACCAATACGCTTCTGACCCAGCCTTCCACCCTCGATTCCACGTGCTCCCCTAATCCGTAACCCCCTAATCGCCATGCCGCGCCGCAGCAGGGTCCACTGGAGGAGAGTGCCAATATTTTAAAAACTGTCGAAATAGGAGTTCCTCCGGAGAAAGTTGCCGGAGTAATTAACGATTACCAATCAGCAGCTTCCACTTGGTCTCTTCCGGAGGATCGAACACGATCGGACGATCGGAGGGTCAACGAGGGAGGACAGAAGACCCACGAAGAGAAAGAGTACGGACGCTCCTCGCTCGTTCGCTAATATGAATGTCCTGTCAGTAGCAGCGGCTCCTTGCCAAGAACCGTACCGCTTGCTAATATGCCCGCTTCAAGGGAATATTTACGAGGGTGAAAAAAATATCACCGCGATATACCCCTCAGCTACCTCCTTCCTCCGTCATCCTCCGGTTTCATCGAGGACCACCCAACCGCACTTTTGTCCCGCTGCAAATTGACTTTTCGACGGATCAATTAAAATCCTCCTTCTTCGGTGCTCCTGCGCTTGACTCGTTTCCGCGTGATTTGCTGCTTCCTAATCCTCCTTTCTTATTCCTTTATTCGCTTCGCTTCGAACGAGACTGCACCTAGAAGCAAACCGGCCATAGTTCCATTACATTTGAAATTCCTATAAATTATGCTCTTTTTCCCTAAATACAGTAAAGGGCTACGTGAAATTTCAATTCGAATCAATTCAGAATTACAGAATATTTTTCATTGGCAGTAGTCTAAGTACTTGTTGACTTCGGTTCGAATTCGCGGGATAAAGGCAGTCGACCATTCCGATTTGGACGGCCGAACCGCATTTACGAATTACATCGTACTGGGATTTCGGTTTTGATCGGCATGACGCTTTAAAATAGGCAAATTGGAAGTTAATGCCGGTTGAATTTGCGTCTGCCATTTTCGTACAATTCGTCCGTGTCGAATCCAAACGTAGGGTAGCTCTCAGTTCGATTGGCGTTATTAACATTTAATAACTCTAATTACAGGCAGCGAATTAATGACGTTCGGTGACGAGGAGTTTGTTTTATTTTTTTTTTTTTAGGAAGGATAGAGCGCGTGCCGAGCGCGTACAGCCTTTGTCGAAAACCGCGTTTGATTTTGACCAAGGGAAAATGGAGTCGCGACCACCCTGAACAAAGGATCCGACAAAGTCAGCGAACCGAACGACAAATACATTCGCGTCCGATACTGTCTCGCCTGTGTTTTACGACGGATATTAAGATTCTAATCGTTTTTAAAGTTCTACTCGACAGCGCGACCTTCCGTGCTGTGTTTTTTCCATTTTCTCCACATAAATTACGGCTAGCTATGCTCGGCTAAGCGACCGCTCAGTCCCTTCGATTTATCCATAAAAAAAGAGGAAGAGTGTGAAAGAGAACGAGAGAGAGAGGAAGAGAGAGAGCGGTATTGTCGTTGCTTGGTTGCGGCCGAGAGCCACTGGGCGTTCCTTCCCTTTCCTTCCCTTTTTTTTTTCATGTAAATTTTACCGCGCGCACGGCAGCAACGGCAGCAGTAGCAGCGGCGTCGGCGTCGGCGGAAGGAGGCCTAATTTTTTTCGCAAGGGCGGTTCCCGTCGCCATTTTGCGCGGCTGGAAGGGTCGACGCCGGGAGCCCCTGAATTTACTCTAATTACTTTCCCGGGATATTACGGCTCTGCAAAAATGTTATTGATAACAACGGCTTGTCGAGGCCGAATTATACGTCTTTTTGTTCCTCCACCTATGGGATTATCCTTAAATTAGTCATTACTTCTGATTCCGTGGCTATTACGAAAAATAAGGGTGAATTACGCGAAGGAACACTTCACTCGCTAACCATTCGATCCAACTTGATCTGCTTCCACTGCTGAGTCTCTGGTTCCATTCCTCTTTTCCTATCTCCAAGTTAACCGAAGAAAGATTCGTATCGAGTTAAAAATGTTCGATAATAATCATTGGCTTCTGTGATTCTTAATAATTGAGGCAATGCGATAAAAGCTAAATTAATCTTTCACAGAGACAGCTTGTACCACTTTGTAGATTATGGCAATGCTTGTGCAAGAGCTACAGGTCTCGGTGAAGCATTGGAAAAAAAAATGCTACAGGAGTGTTCATTTTTTACGTAATACTAGCGGGGAACAAAAAAAAAAGCATGGATTCCAAAAATTCCCGGATTCTAAAAGTGAAATATTAAGGTCGTTGTATTGAAAGTAAATTGTTTATGGATCCCATCGCGCGATAGTGTTCATTAACACTTTTGGCTTTGCAAACAAACGTAGGATTAAACGTGCTTGTTGATCTGTTTTCGTTACGCGAAAGGATTAGGAGAAAAGTTTCGAGGTTTCTGAAAGGTTGGAGAGCTAGTTGGTCCGACGAACTATGTCTGCATCTCTGGCTGTTTCTACTGAACGTCTTTTCCCAGCTGTCTTACTTGTTCCGCTTGTTCCTACTATTTTCAGACACTTTTTCCTAGCTTTGCTCAATCTACTACCAGTTCCAGAGGATTTTAACCGAAACTCGTACGCGTTATACGAAAAACTAACAAGCTTCTTTCGCAAAATGACGTAGATATATGTTACAATTATTCTATATTTAATACATGAATAATTGTTGTAAGTATTACATGGTTTTATGCAAACGTTGCTCCTATTTGAGTCAGCGAGTGGGTTCAAGAGATATTACTTTAATTTTAGAAAAATCTGGGAGACTTTTGCTATATTTTACTGTTTAAAATTGATTTTCTGCGTTAAAATATGAAGATAAAGCATTAGTTCTTCAATATTGGTTTGTTTTATGGATTTTATGAAGGTGAAACGCTGCTGAACTTGGTGCGACGGCAAGCGAGAGCCGTCGGATGGCCGCCATTGCTAAAAACGGAAAGCCACCACGTTCCTTTTCCCAGGTTATTTTATTATAAATCGATAGATTAATCATTGGAATCAAGTAATTTACTGACGAAGACCTTGGTACCACCTTCTACGCAAAGAATTTTCACTGTCGTAAAGAAAAACACTTATCCTTACCACGACACTGAGAAAAATATTAAAAATCAGTCTAAAATACTATTCGTCAGATTAAAAAAAAGATATTTTACTGTATAGTATTTATCACTTGAAAAAATTGGTTAATTCTGGATCAATTGTATTGTCAATTGGCAACATATACGTTGGATCTAAATATGAAATCAAGTACAGTAACTACCAATACGTCCTATACTTTCTACTATTTGTCATTTCAAAAAACAACACATCTGTACACGAACTGTTTGCGTTTGACAATAAGTCCTGCCATTTTCCGTGCAAAAAAAGAGGTCTCTAAAAAATTGATTTTCGCTTGTAGCATTGTTTTCTTTAGCGTGGCTTGTCACCGGAGTGACTAGATTTTGCAATAGTTACGATAAGCCAATAGGAGTTTAGCTGAATTTGATATTTCGACTGGAATGTGTTCAACCAGGAATGGATAGACCTAGCGCAAATTATCGGAACTAAGATATATCTTCATTAGGATATTGATTGAGCAATATGGCAATATTGTCAGGCCTGTACATTGGCAAATGGACTCACGTATCGCGGTACAAATAGTATTCTGATTGAATTGACATAGACCTTCGTTGCTCGATTCTATCTTTGAGTGTCTTTGTCAAGTGAACTTTGAGAAAAATATTTAACTTTTATTCTTTCGCTCGAAGATTCAGTTATTTCTAATCGAATGCCAATTGGCGAGGAAACTCAATAATTCAAATACCTCATGGTCTAGTTTCCAGTGTCACCCATTACTCTTCTTATTCCGCGTCCTTCTTCATCTTCCACTGGATCCATCAATATGCATCGACGACTCTCCCAAGTCTGCCTTCGTTGTGTTCGATATTACAGTTCTCCAATATGTCCCATCAAAGAATTTACACCGATATTTCTTGCCATGAGAATTTGTAACGCTACCACAATGGAGTAATTAAAAACTCTGATCCAGTTATAGAAAGCATGAATAATTAATTAGTCCTGATGAACAGGAGACAGTATATGTTCAGTCTTGATTCGAAGGGATCCCAGTATTCAGGGTATGCATATGATTAGTCTAAATACGGTATAATTAGATATCAATGTTTTCGCAACCTTACACGAAATGCGCACCTCGCGTAATTGATAGCGAACCAATTTTCTACTGTTTCTGTCGGATTCACAATCTGCGGGTACATGGGAGTGTGCGTTGTATCGGAGAGAGTAAATGAAATCGGCTTGTTACTTGTAACTATGATATTCTGATGATATAGATCGTACGCGCGCTCGGGGCTACTGGCCAGTCAAAGTTAATTCAAAAATGGTAGTTGTTGGGAGAGGGAAATTATTCCTCGAATATGCTTAGAGAGAAGAAAGAAAAAAGTGATTGATCGTTCAAGAGATTCGATGTTGACTCACGAGTTCGTCTCTTTCGCTAATTATTCTCCTTAATAATATCTTGGTTGATCCGACTCAGTTGAGACTCCTTTGTTGGTTCGCGTAAAACTCACACATTGGAGAACCACTGAAATTTTGAACCACGCTTCGCAAACGACTCATTGACCTGGAATCTATGTTAAAATTGTATCAGATTAATTTTTTTCATACGCGTCTCGCTAGTATTTTTTCTGCAAACGATTCCAATGTATGTGTGTGTATTTATAAATTAATTGATTCAATGGGTAATTCACGAGTGGTTTGGCATGACACCCCCGAAATTACATGTAAACAGGGGGTTGAGTTTCGCCGGGCGCGAAACGTGCGAATTCGGTCAGAGCGGACGCGTGCTCCAAAGATACTACCGATAGAAAGAGGGGAGAGGGACAGGAAGAGGGAGAGAGGGAGAGTGTGAACGAGAGAAGGTGTGAGTGAGGTAGAAAGGGCGATTGCTTCGAAAAGACCCAAAAAGTTTCCGATCGGTCGAATCCGGTAACACGTGCCACGTTTGTGGGGGATCAAATTAATCTGTCCTATTGTTGGTGGGCAAAGTTCTGCGATCATAGGGCTTGCTGCGAGGCTAGCAGGTAACTGTTGAAAGGATTACTTTGTTTGGCAATGACGATTGGCACCAGAGAAAACCGAAAGCTACTCCTATGATGATTAATTTCCTACTGAACGTTACGTCCCATTCTTGTTCTTTCTCTCCCAATTGGCCCGTTTCGCAAAATAGGTTGCTGCCACCAATTCATTCGTCCGGAACGATTAATGCTGACAATGAAAATTGAACGTCGAGTAAAGAAGAATTGCTTTAATAAAGGATAAGTAGCGATATTTAGAGAAAGGAAAAAAAAACAAAAAAAATGGAAATCTTATGAGCAATGTTGACCGAGGATGGCCATGAATCTTGTAGGAGCCACGCTCGAAGTAACGCTGGGATTTATGCGGTTTTTGAATCCATATTTGTCCGGTGGTCATTGTTCTTCGGCGTTTTCCAGGATAAAGAGAAGAGCGGGCAGCTAGTGGTACCCGACACTCTGGTAGAAAGAGGAAAAAGGACACACGGTAATCGCTTAATCCTCGAGTTTGGCCATTGTTCTCCGGGCATATTCGCTTTGAGGAGGGCTCGCATGTGGAGATTATACGTGCAATACTGTACAATACACATTATCCCGGCCGGTCTAATCGTGCTTCGATCGGTCGATTATCTAGGCCAGGGTTGCGAAGCACGTTGGCCCTTTATGTCGATGGACTCGGTTTCTCTAAATGACATTGCCCGCATTCGGAATACACTTCCAATAGGACAAACAACATCGTTCTGTCAATCTGATACATCTTCGTATTGCGATACCAAGGAAAATAATACTCGCGTCTTAAGAATTCGAATAATGTGTATTCTCGAAATTCTAAAGCCAAATGTACAAAGTGATCTCTTTATGGAGAAAAGTAAGTAGCCGTGAAAGAGGTTGAAAGTACAAGGTTTCGTAAAGGAGAAAGTGTTCTACTGCAACCAGATCCACGCGGTTCTCCGATCCGCTCTCATTCATACCTTCCCCATCCTCTTCGACACCCCGAAGTGGAAAAAAGTCAGGGTCTGAAAAAGTGGTAGAAGAAAAACAGAAGAGGTGCCAAGGAAACCCGGTAATCTTTTAATCCCAGAAAAGACCGGTGGGTACTTGCTCTCCGGAGGGATTCACCTACCCAATTATCTCAGTCGGACGGCAGTCGGACGGTAGCCGGAGAGTTCAACGGGTATTTCATTTAAGAAACTGGGCTATTCTCGAGGAAAAGAGCAGTAAAAACTTGACCGCCCAACATGGAATGGAATTCAAGAAATTCCACGAACTTCAAGCTCCACTTTTGCCCTTGAGTCATTCATCGGGTTCTTCTTCCTCGCGATACTCTTTCTCTTTTTGAGATTCTACGATAAAGGACTAAACGACGAAGGGGACGATCGCGATATAAAATGAAAATGGTAACGAATGCCATACCAACAACCCCCCAAAAAACAGCTGAAAGGAAATCGTGGTATCCAGTTAATCCTTGAGGAGCTCGCCGTGAACATGGCGGCTAGCTCCCAGGAGAACTGGAGCCTCGAATCCTGGCTCGGTGTGCTGTAACGCATAATAAGCATTAGCCCTTCCGTTATAATCGCGCGATCGGCCGCTTATCCAGGCCAGGCTTGCCTGCCACGGCGGTCCTTTGTTTGCGGAGACTTGCTATTTCGAAGCGAGAACGAGAGCGAGAGCAAGAGCGAGAGAGAGAGAGAGAGAGAGGGGGATAAATATCCAGAGGGAAGGCCAGCGGAAAAGAGTAAGAATTCGTGGACAAATCCGAGGCCAGGGTAGGAAGAGAGAAACGTAGGGCGAGAGGCTGGTCGAAGAAGAGGGTTGCGAGGGTGGTCGAGGGGGAAAGGGATCGAGATGAGAGCATACATAGGGAGAGAAAGAATTCAAGGGGGAGGAACATCATCATCCACCCTTGCATTCTTTCTTCCTTGCTCCCCATGGCGATCTCTGTCCCCAGTGCACCCCCTCAGAAGCGAAAACGACGACGAATGCTAAACGGTCCCTCAACCTCAGGCCAACCCTCGGCAACCCTCTTTTCCTCGTGTTTCTCCGCGTTGTACGGCCTCGCTGATAGGGTGGGATGCGGGGTGCTCTCGTGGCTGATGCGGACCCCGCGGAAGATGGCTGCCCTCCATTGTCCCGCCCGTTTCGGTTAGGCACTTTGAAATATTATATCGGCCGTATCGCAGCCCTGGTGGCCACTCTCGCTATCGCCAAGGGCCTCATTCCTTTTACCCTAGGTCTAAACAGGTATCCTCCACGACGAGTCTGGAAGAAGCCACGCGTACAAGGTGCTTGTCGGTGGTTGCTAGCGATAGGAATTCCGATTGCTCGTCCGCTTCAGTCAGCCAACTTGAGGAACAGCCTCGTATCCTTTGTCCCAACGTTGGATTCTCTGTTTTCGTATAATTTTTAATTAATTCCCAACCCCCAGAGTCCACCATTACTGGTGGGGCAGCTCCCTACTGACGTTGTCTTCCTCACTTTGTTCGCTCCTTTCCATGGTCCACACACCCCCAATGCGAATGGGGCCGAACCCGCGACCCTATCCCTTGTCTTCGTGCGACCCTCCGAAGTTCATCCGGTAGGGAGACATGGCTCCTTTCCATGGATCGCTTGGGTCCCTCTTTTCCGCCGGGAGCACTGCTTCTGATGGCTCTGGATTGTACTTTGATGATGACGAAATGTGATCGAACAGGCAGAAAGAACCCGCCCCCGAGGGAAAAAGCTACCATCTCTCGTCCTTGGTACCACCGCGACAGGGATCTTGGCTGTCTTCGTTGGCGACATTCGTCGACTCGTTAATGGAAATTACCCCGGAGACCGGACCCCGGACCTGTCCATGGAAATATTTGAAGCGCACCAACTCTGGAATGTTCACTGGACGCTGGACGATCCAGCGTTTGTTGTCACGGGGGCGTAAGCGTGAAGTTATTTCGCATTAGGCGTCGCGCCGGAGGGACAAAGCTCCGACGAGAGGTCGCATGCTAAAGAGAGGCTCAGGAGAGAGCGGAGGGCCTGCGAGTATAAACGGCTTACCTTCAAGGAAAAACAACTCGGACAAAGCTAAAAGAAAAACACAGACGAACCATAGACAGAATTCAAGAACACGCTCGTAATCGTGCTAGTTAATATGCGATCCCGTTGAACCTGGTAGAAATTGGTTCACCAGCCAGTCGACCATTCGTGCCTGCAAGCACGTGGTCTTTCAATGGGTACAGATTGAAATTTCATTAAGCCTCGCAGGGCCAGATTGATTGGATAAAACGAAAGGCCGAGAAAAAGTTCCGGAATCAACTTTCTCAAATGCGAGCGTTAATAATTTGCATTCCAATACTGCTGCTACCGTTTTATCTCTCCCCATTCAGCATCGATTTTTTTCCCCGCACTTTACACGATCTGTTGACTCTCCTTGCACCGAGCCCTTTTACTTTCTCTGCATTCTCCGTTTAATTTTTCGCCTGCGAGAATTGTGAATGACATTCGCAAATATTTCTTCGATTCTCGCGAGGGTTTACAAGTAGAAAAGGATGTCTGACTGCGATGTCTTTAAAAGGCTTTTTCTCTGAATTTCCTACATTCTACTGTTTCTATTTATCTGTCTCTATTGTTTTTGTTTATGCGAACAATTATCGAGATCCAAAAAAAGTGAGGATATTACTCACCATTCTGTTCGATCGATCGATACCATTAGGAGGAATCAATAATTTCACAGTGGACGCTGAACAAATAGGGGGGAAGTCGTTTGAATATCTACGTAATGCACCACATTGAATGGTAACTGGTTCACCAGAAAGAAGAAATATTACTCGCGATTTGGCTGTATTTCAACGCGGTTTAATGTACCCTGTATTTCGTCACTAATATGTTTATTAACTTTTACACGAAAGGTGTAATTGTGTAAGTGTAAATTATTAACCAGCACTAAAAATTACCAAGTTATATTTTCTCGATTAAATTATTAAACACATTCGGAATTGTTAGATATTCTTAAAAGTTTATTATTCTACTGCCTTGTGTGCGCGTTTAAAGGAATATGGAAATCGATTATCGATTGGTTCCGACCACCGTCTCTTTGGGCTGACCTTGTGCCGTTGATCGATCCATTTCCGGTTCCACTCTCACTCGCTATCAAACAGTCTGTACATACAGAGGCCCACTAGTATTATGTAGTTAATTTATGTACACGGATCACCATGAATATGCAGCTCAGTCGCAAAACCCAGCTGCAATCGAGCAACTTGGTAGCAGCTAAGAAAGCAAAATCAATCCACATTGAAATTGATACCAAATCCACTTTCAGGCGGGAGGATAAAATCACGAGAATCCGAAGCTGAAAATAGTAATATTTTGGGTTTTGTATAATACCAGAGCTAAAATCGGGAATAAAATAACTTTCACCCGAATGCAGAAAAATAAAGTCTGCCAAATGCTTTGATTGAATTCAAAATTTCATATCGAGCCACAACATAGCCCGTGTTGCGGCGACTGTGCTCGTAAATTCGAACTCGTGGTTTTTTTACTGTCTTCTATTTTCCTGGTTGTAAGAATTATAGTCGCACTGCCGGGTTCGTAATACGCTATTACGTATGGTTGTTTAGATTAATAAATTACCGCAGCACTCAGGAAAATATTTCGCAGAGTATTTTAGTTTCGAGAACGATTGGTGAAAGCAAACCATTCGTATCTATTCGACGCGCCTCAATACTGTACATCCCCTCTATTAATACAAGCTAATGTGCATATATCGTTGAGCCAGCCAACCAAAGCGTCATTCCAAGAGAAAGAAATTTACACGAAAAAATATGGTACCAAATGGACATCGATGTTCATCGACTATCGTTCTTCCTGCGTATATTTCGTTTCCATTGGTGTTCTTTCCTCGACATCATCCACCTCAAATATCCCTGTCCGAAAATTACATTTATTTCCGAGGTCGTCAAGTGACCCAGCTATCATTTGCATAAACGGCATGGCGAACGTGAATTTTCTACCGGACATACGTTCGTCTGCAAGACTGATCGTTCTAATTCCTCATTTGTATGCCCGTTCCAACCATTCTACTGTAGTTTCCACGCGATTAAGACCCAACGACTTAACTAACGCCATTTTTATCGCGGAATTCTGTTAATCTCGCCGAATAAGGAACTTTGCTAATTGAGGGATAAATCACGTTGATTCGTCAGGCAGAAATGACATTGAACCGTTGAATCAAGAGAGTTTGAGAATCGCGAGAAACTATGATTTTGAAAGAAAGTCCAAGTTTTCGAGGGTATCTGTCCGCGATGGAAAAATGAAAAATTTGGGCGAGGTTGAAATGAAATAAATTTCGGGAAATTTTGACTCACGGAACAGTGTGGATGTTGGTGATGCTGGGAGTCTCTGTCAGTGTGTAGGTGTGTGGCTACGCAGATTAATCAAACGGTAGAAAAATTGGAGGAGGAAGCTATTGACAGCCGGCGCGGTATAAAAAATAAATGAAATTGAATACACGAGCCCGCGGTGGATGGTTAATAAGCAAAAATCTGTCAGCCGGCGCAACAACTCACTTAATTACTATTCCCTGACATTTTTTGGCAAAGTCTTTGGGGTATCACATTCTGATTTTGGTTTAGAGGCTCGAAAAATCTACGTTACTCAAGTAGATTGACTTCTCTCTCGCTTCATTCAGGTTTGAACAATTAAAAATACAGAAAATATGCGAGTTTCCAATCAATTCAATCATTAACATAATTTTCCTCTTGTTTCGACCTTTGACATTAACTGCACCGGAGAGTGGAGTTTATTTGAAACTCGCCTACATTTGACAAAATAAGGGATTCCATTGAAATTCGATCGATGGAATTTTCTATTAATGATTTGGACCTTAATTAAACGTAATTTTCACCTTAATTAACCCTCTGTACTTCAAAAGCTAGAATAAAGCTCTCATAATGGAAGTAGTAAGAATTTTTAGGGCATCAGCGCGCAATTTTGAGATTCTTTAAACTGAAATTCATACAACGGTACTCGGAATATTTCTCGAATGATGAAATTATCCTTTGCCAATTTTCCTCGCTAATCTCAAATATTTTTCATTACGCATAATTTGTCGCGTCAATTAGCCGTAACGAAAAATTGACAAGTCCGTATTAGTGAATGTATATGCACGATCGAGTGAGGCCTTTTTCAAAGCTATAGAAAAATTGCATTAATAGCGAGCGCACAAAGCAACCGGAATCGCATAGCTTTTTTATAAAAACACGCCGAGGAAAAATATTGCGCGTGTTCCGACGGCAACTTTCTATTTCGTTCGGTTGATACTCTAGCTTTTTTTACAAACTGTTCAATTTAAACCGGGCAATACGTTCCTTTATACGTCTCGCACCGCGAACAGCAATAATTTTTTAGTGGATTCGTCAAGAAATTACGAATGACTCATTTGTAGATTGGTGGACCGAATTAGTTAGCGCTGCGTGAACAAATTTTCCAGGAAAAACTTTTCTCCGAATGTCTTTGAAAGGTTCGTTCTCTGATATTTATCGAATATTCCACTCTATACTTTTATTATTTAGAAAAAAGCAAATCGAAGCCCGCTCGTTATTCACATTTTATGTTGCCCTTCTGGTACTTTAAAACACGGTACATTTACGGTTATCGTGCTCAACTGGCATCCAATACGCTTTAAAACTTCTTTTACATGACTTTCTCACGAAATCTCCGTTAAAACCTAATATCCCGTCTCTGTCGTCTGATTAACATACGCATTACTCGATATTCCAGCGATTCTGTTTTAACCCGCCATTATATCAGAAAAAGAGTTCTATTTCTGTAAAAAAGTTCTACTAAAAAATGTGCCATTAATGTATTCTTTATAATTGTACAAATTTAGCTGTAATATACTATATTCAATATGTTAGAAATAAATAATACACTTGGATATCGTCGAGTTTTAAATCTGAATCGACGTCACTTAGCGAAAATAACTTTAGAAAAAATAACGATGGGTCAGAAATTGCATGAGGATTACGGTCGAAGGCCTGGCAAGCGGCGGTGGACTCCATTTTTACGAGAGCCAGACGTCCGACGGATGGCATATCGTCCATTGCGCTCGAGCACGACGCCACCGCACAGATATAAACCCCAGTTTTTTTTCTGCGATAACTTGCACCCAGATTTCACTTTCCGATCGATGCGACTTTTTCGATAACTCTCGCGCTTGCCTCGACCTCAGGCAATATTTTCCATAAGCCCTTTTTACCCTTTAGAAACATAGTAACTTCTTCATTCAACTTTTCTCATACATTGGCAAATATTTTTCTAAGCTTTTCATCGAATAGAAATATTCTGCAATTACATCGAATGAACTAAATGGTGTTTGATATATTTTTTTCAAGTTTTTCAGCCCTGGTTTTTAAGATTGTTTAAAATTTTTCTTTGGATCGTTGCTGGAAAATGTCTTTGGATTCTTGTTATCTGGCTCACTTGAAATTCAAGGTAACGACTGTAGGATTTTCGTGGGATAGACTAAAAGCGTACTGCTCGTTTGGCTTAATGCTTCCTGACGAGGCGGCCATAAAAATTTGGAGATTTCAACCGACGGCAGGCGCAAGGCTCCACTTCCATCTCAGTAGTGCTTTGCCTGTACGAATCTACTTCTTTCAGTTTTTCCTAGTGTAAAGCCGCATCTCGTCTTTCGAACCACTGTGCAAAAATTGTAACAACATCCCAAGAAATGAAATATTCCAACTCAAAATGTACCATCCTCATCTAGCTTCTCGTAATTAACGAATACTAAAATATTTTTCTCTTAATTACGAATCCTACGGTTATCCGAAAACTACAGCGTAACCGTCATTATCGTAACCTTTATTCTCAATAGGAAATTTTAACCATAAATTTGATATTAATCATTTTCTCTCAAATATGTAGCATACCGTGAGTTTGAGTAACAAAGTTGTAGAGAATACTGATTTTGTCGAGTACAGATTTTTATGTAAAATATTCAACATTTTATATTATATTTTCATATTAAATCTCATCAAATTATAAATAATTATTATAGAAAAAATGTTTAATTATTCCCGCAATGTATAGAATCCAGAGGGATATGTTTCATGGTTCGAAAATAACTCTATGCAATTTTGTATTAAGCAGAGATTTCAGATTTCTTATTTTACGCCTGTCGGATAAAGTTAAGCGGAAATAATTATTTCTGTTCTATTTGTGCCAAGTGTCAAAATCTAAGAATATTACTATTTACTCTGAGAAATTTCGGTGATTTATGACAATTAAACTTTTGCTATTTATATTGAAAAACTAGATTTTTTTGAAGCTTCCTTAAACAAGCTGGATATGAAGAATGTTTACGAATTGATTCTCGCTTCCAAGTGAAAGTGATCTGCAAGATAATCGGTTTAGCTCTTTTCTTTTTATTCCCGGCTCTTAAATAAACCGAATCGACGTTTCCTTCGGCTTTTCGAGAGCGCGCACTTGCCTGGAAATCCCGACAAATAAATTGATCTCGGTCACGAAATAAATGCTCTTTATCCGCCAAGAATCGTGCTGCTCGTTTTCCCCACTACGATACGATGGAGCGGGTCGTCGAATAAAGAGAGAAATCGAAGGGAATTGAGAGAGGGAATTCTGCATCGGGAAAGAGCTTTTGCGATTTACCTCTGACGATCCGCGGCCTTTCCTTGGCTTTATCAACGCGCGTGCCCAAGCGTGCCGAGGCGTGTCCAAGCGTGCCAAAGCTCGGCTGAGCAATATCAGAAATCGAAAGTGATTCTGTTTTTTCGATCGCGAGCATGCGCTCTGGCACGATACACCATGTCTCTACCTGTTCGCCAGTAGAGAGCGAAAGAAAACAAAAGTGTCAACCATTGCACGCGCGCGCTCACATTCTCGTCGTTCTGTTTTCCGTATTTTCATTTCAATTGACTCGCATTAATCGGCACCACTTTACATGAAATTTAAATTGTCCGTAATAACACCGCGGATATAGTTTATAACCGGTTTACCGGGTTTGTTAGCGCTACCATTTGCTGGTGTTTTTCGAATGTCACGCGTAACACGATAATTTTCTGATCGGTTAAATGAGAGGTATCGGAATCGATGTACCAGATTGAGCCTCGAGCTACTTTTACTTTCCTTTTGCATTTATTTCATACGAGAAGATTTTATGCTGTGTTTAACGAGCTTGTCGAATTTTCGGTACAATCATTTCTTTCTCTATATGTACCGAGTTCAATGAAACAAGTATTATTATGATCTGCAATTAATTCAAATTATACGCATTTCTATTATTTCCTACCTTTTATATAAAATATAATATATTGTGCATTAGATAATTAGGATAATTATAGGCAAAAATATAATTGGGAATTAAGAGGAAGCTCTGTTGAACCGTGTGGAATATTACGGAGAAAATTATGGAATTTGTTGCTTTTTGGGAAAAATCTAAGCTTTAGTTGATTTTAGGAAATTGAACGCGAATCGTTGACCGGTTTCTCGCTCGATCGAGGTGGCGTTAGAAGCGAGATTCGGTGAAGGTAGTAGACGCCCGCGCGATGGTGGTAGCCATCATGTCGCGTTTCCCTCTTAAAAATGCGCCGCGGAAAAAGCCGGCTCATATTGAAAAAGGGGAGCAAGCGAATACGTATTCCGCGGACGCTGCAACGAATTATAAAGGGAGGGAAGATGCGAGGCGCAAATTTTGCGAGCGCGAAACTCGACCAACGGGATTTTTCCCTGGCAGCTCTGTGCCGCCCGTTCTGCCTCCGGACTTTTCTCCTCTCTCATGAAAAACCCGGGGATCGATACACAGGGCTCTTCCTCATTAAAAGATCCTACAAATCGTTGAATGCAAAAGTCGGAAAATCTTGGTGAACGGCGTTGATGAATCGACCTTCTGTGTTAGTTACATCGTCGGACCTATATTGGTTAGAAAATTATATTCGCTTCGCTTTTTGCCGATCTCTACGATTGATTTACCCTTTCACCTTAAACCGCTTGACTCGGTAAGATCGATATAACGATATCGAGTGCGAAATAAACAGCGAGGAAGAGAGAAAAAAAAGAGAGAGAGAGAGAGAGAGAGAGAGAGAGAGAGAGAGAGCAGTGTTGATTTCCTTTTGACGCTTCGCACAAAAGACTAATCGTTATCTTTCGCCATATAATTGATCGATAATTACGGGCGAAGTTAATTGGATGGATTTTATTTACCGCACGGCTGGGTGTTTAATGCGGTTTTTCAAGCAACGCTGCTCTGCTGAAATATGCATTTCGAAATAATTATATGACAATTAAACCGATTATCAATAATGCATTTTACCCCCTTCGCTACTGGTTTTATTGTATTTCTCTCGTTAAATTGTCCGATCTGTAAAGTTCTCTTGCTATCTCATTTGCGTTTGCCAGTTATCGAGCAACGATCGCAGCGAATTAACAGACAACTGGTTTTGGTTAACTTTGACTTACTACTCGTCCTGCACGAGGTATATTGGATTTTTCTTGTCAACGTTCTAAGCCGTTTTAAGGGCTGGTTTAACTGGCTATATGTATATCGACATTTTTGGATCAAGACTGTTTAACGAAAATCTATCAGGAATTTTGTATCGGTGGACATGCAAATTAGAGGACTAAGTCGCGTATATTGACAACTTAAAAAACGTTACGTAAAGCGTCCTGTAACGCTAGTTTAGCCTGGCAACCAGGGATGTCGAAGCCAACAGTGTTGCTGGATATTTATCGAATAAAACGATGAATCGATGTGTGTCACTGGTATCCATGGCGGTTGGACAACCGAGTCAGTTTACGATGGAAAAAGAATCACTTCTGATGTAATACTGATTGAACACCGCAGTGGATACACCAGTGCAAAATGCCACTCGTGCTACTCGTTTGGTATCACCGACGATTAGAGTCATCGGTCGTAAAACCAAAAGCTTTTTCATTCAAGACTATACATCATTCTGTTATTGTTACTTTTGATGGGTTTTGATAGTAGTAGCGCAAGAACCACGGTTAATTGCCAGTGTGCTATCGCATTTTTAAACAATTTCGATTTTCCCATTCACCCTCACTTTTCTTTGCGCTTTTCGCCAAATTTGACGATCCAGTGAGAGAGCCTCGTAAGGACAGATCGACTGTCACTACAATGTCACTCTTTATACTGTAACGCTAGCACATTTTTTTTTTTTATTTCCTCCGCTTTGATAGGCGCGTAGTAGAACGAGAGGATAGAGAATGCGAACGAGAAAAAAAAAGAAGTGTGATCTTTCAACAGAATTTCGATTTCGCGTTTATCATCCCTTTTACTTTCCTTGGCACGCTTTAAAAATGCACGCGATCGGTTTATCACCGGGGAGTGTCACTGTACACAACGCGTTAACACACTTTTCTCCGTGGCTAATTAACCCGTTCGCACCGATAGGCTTCCACCGGCCGTGGAAATATTTTGTCGGGTAATTTCGATCGGCACTTCGCGCGTCATTTTCGCGGTTGCGAATCGCGACACTTGCGATAATTGGAATGAAGTCGATTTTTCAATTGGGTCACCACCGAACGCGCATTAAAGCGAAACTGGCAGAAGAGAAGTCCGCCACCGCGACTGAAGGAGCGATCGGGGCCCCGTCCGTGGGACCCAATCGTAACATTGCTCAGTGGGGGAAGAGTACCCCGGTAAACGAGTTCGAAGAGCTCACCTCTGTGGGGGGCAGAGCAAAGGGCACCACGATCTGTCCGACACGCAACCTGCAGCTCGGTATATGCTTCTCTCATTTGCATACCTATTCCTTCAGAAAGATGCTGCAGAGGATTTAATGCTCTATGGGAATCTGACTGCCGAGGTTCCCATAGCTGCAGCAAGAAGCAACACCCTTAGCGATCGTATTAATTTGATCTCGACTATGCTATATATTTGTAATTTTAAGAGGAAAACAAGGATCTTTGTAGTTTTTGGAATTAACAAGTTGTATTTGGGAAGAGCAGAGGTTCGAGGGAATTGGCATGACAGTAATGTCATCATAATTTCAGATTAACGTACAAGGGACACGGATATTTTGTGACTCACTCCATTTAGATGGTTACAAATTGTTATTTTGTTGGTAATGCCCAGCGCGTTATATTGTGTTGCATAAGTTGTATGACCCATGTCGCGGGTTTAGATTGGGTTAGTTGGAGGCCGGGTGATATATTGCTTCGGAATGAACTTGTTTTCATCAAAAGTTACTATATTACCGTGCAGTGCTTTTCGAAAGTTGACGTCAATATTTTGGTTCGAACAGGCCGAACTTCATAGCCATTTTCGGTAGCGGCCTTTAATTACAAAATTTTCATTATAAAATTTCATTAACGCTCAGGTTCGCTAGCTCGCGCTCTCTCGACTGCACCATGCATTTTACATTTTGTAATTTTACCGGGTGGCGTTCTCGATGATCTGCTGCGATTGCTACTTGCACTTAAAATTACACGGAATATTAGTGGGACTTATTGGTTTTATGGCGCAGAGTTAATTATATAATCATTAATAACAACTCTGAGCCAATATTTGCAATATCAAGTGGGCATGATTTCCCGAATTCCATCTCGTTGCGTCCTGAAATTTTATCAGCTGCCATTCACGTTTAAAATCCAATTAAATGACTCTTCCGGTAATGTAGCCTCCTCAATGCAATTCGAGTTAACTTTCGCTCCGCGTGATATCTTTTTCATCGTACAATATTATTTTGCTTAGTTGGTACATTTGAATTACACAAATGAAGTGAGAAAAGAGTAGATTTAACGTTGAATAATCCGTAAATTCTCTTCCACGCGCTCAAACAGATCTCTATGAAGAAAAACTCTTTTACACACGACCCTTCTTACTACATTTTTCTCTTAGTTTCAAGAAATTAACGTCTAATTGTAAGATTCGCACCCACAAAATCCTTTTAAAAGTAACTTGGAGATCTCGGTTCTGGATGGTTTCTCACTGGTTTCCTTCGTGCTCCCGGTCTCAGCTTTCAACCACCTCTGGAACTGTTTTTTTGCCTGCCTGCAGTCTTGCGTATCCTTAAGCAGAGGGTGAGCATTTCTCAGCATGTTCCACACCTTCCCAGTCTACTTACCAGGACACTTAAGACCGTCCGCTTTTCACGGTCTTTGCGGCCAGAGTCACGGGAAGCATTTATTCGAAGAAAATTTCGTCGAGGTACTTTCAACTAAGAATTTTTCCATCTTCGCGCCTCGAGCGCTCATTCCACGTACCGTAATGCCAGGCGATAAAACCGGGCGCGGTGAATAAAAGCAGAGCAGAGTGAGCGCGCCATTAGAGGGGAATGCGCGACGCAGGTCGCATTATTTTAATCGAGTACGGCCTCGCGTTATCGTTAAGTCTGGAAGAGTGCGCCGGGACCGCAGGAGCCGCGGCCAGAGCGCGCAGGTTGCCAAAATTTCCCGTGGTACCGCAGAGACCCCCCCGTGAACCCCCTCTTGAACCCCCCTCTTTTGCCACGGGTAACCAGGACAACGACGGAATCCCACCAATTCCTAAGTCGTAAACGGCGATACGATCAATCTGGAGACGCTTCCGGGCGACGCCGACGCCGATGTCGACGTTGCCTCTCTCCCTCCTCTCTTTATTACTCGCCTGTTTTGCACCGAGTCAAACAAGTTATTCAACGACTCGAGTACTCTAACTAGTCTGTAGTTGAAAATAGTGGGATGCGCCGCGTCGCGAGTAACGACCGTATAAATTCCGCGAAATTGCCCGATGCTCGTCCGTTATGTGTGCCAACGAGAAAGAGGGAAAGAAAAGGGAAAGGGGGGAGGGGGCGGGGGCTGTAAGGATGAGCGCGATAGACTATCTGGCCCAGTATAGGTACCGAGAGAGATCGACTGCGCTACCAGGGCCCGGAAAGTTGAAGAAAAACTGCGGTGGTGTTTACCGGTAGCTGCTCGTAGAAAAACTTTTCAGACGGTGGCTTTTGAATGGTCGTCGATCGTTCGGCGAACTCGGTTGGCCCGTTTTGCGCTACACGGATTTACTGGACACGCGCGTACCTTCTCTCTCCCTCTGTCTCTTTTCTCCTTCTCCTTTTGTCCCTCCTTTTTTCTCTCGTTACTCGTTTTACGAGAACCCTTGCGACTCTGCGGCCACGGCTTCCCTCTTCTGTTCTCTTCTCTCGTTCTCCGGATCTGTTTGTCTCTGTTCTCGAACTTCCTTTTATTTTTATCGACAAATTCGCAGTAAATTTATCGAGTACCATTTCCAACGGCACGCTTACTGCCCCCGAAGTATGTAATACGTAACTGTCCAGGGGAGGAAAAGTTTCAGTGGCGTGCCCCTGATTAAGATGGAATTGCGGCCTGACGGCCGCAATTACCGATGATTTAAGGCTACCGTCACTTGCTCCACTTCGTTTTTCTTCGGTTCACGAAGAGTGAAAGCATTCCTACAGAACCGTAAACCGACTAGAATTATTTACACGCGATCGGTTGGGCAGTCGGGACGAAAGGTTAGAAATGCAAACTCATGATGGATTTTTTTATTTTCACACGATACACTTTTCTTTGTCATAATATGCGCATACTCATTATAATTTATCTATGAAGTCGCATGTTTCTGAGAGCGTCGCAACCGTTAAGCCAAGAGAAAAAAGTTCATCGATCCAGCGAATTCATCTCGTTAGCTTGATTTAGCTAAACCATTCGTTTCGCTGGTTGTGCCAATTTGGTCCATTGTGTGAAAGCAAAACGTTTGTTGAATGTAACTGGCGAAACAGTTTCATTCACTGGGTTAGGCATATCTAAAAATCTCAGCTAGGATCTGGGGAAATGCAAATCCTAACAGCATTTAAGTCGTTAACCTTACAGAAAGTCGATCATATTGTTTCAACATTTATTTTCAATCATTTGCATCGCGCCTGCTTACGTTTGCCAATATTAAACGAACCACTTTGTTTGACTCCCTTTATACTGGCGTAGGCAATCTCCATTCCGTATTAAACTCGTTGGAATTCCGTCGATCGCTCACTCGCATAATTACGATAATCAGGCGTAAAAAAGGAGAAGCTATCTAGCTTGCACCTATCAATATCACCGTTCGTACGAAACATTCTGGAGAGGAAAAATCGGAGATGAGTCGATTATTAATAAGATTCGATTCGAATCGAGCCATAAGATATCAGGTTGGCCGATCAGTGAGTTAGCAGGAATCTGATTACATACATCGATGGGTGGGATGGTTAACAGGATCCTTGCCAGGGATCGTTACGATCGTTCAGCTCGGTCGATGTCGCTCGACGAAAGGAAAGCGGCGCCGACCACCAAGCCAGCAGACGGGTAACGGCGGGTAGAGACGCGTAATGCTGCCAGGAAGAGATAGGTAGGTTCGCGTTTGAGTTTTCGATCGGCGGACGAGGCGAGATAATGCGATTAACACCATGCAAAATTGGACCTCTTTGAGCAACGTGTCGTTCGGTCGACGATGCAACGCAGTTACCGCGGAAAAGGGCGCTGCTTCGTGCAATAACCTGCACCTACCAGTACATGGCACCTATCGTGTAGGTGGAAAGGCCACCACGTGCACATCGAACCCTCCTAGTCGCGCGCGTCGCCGTCAAAGTGTGCAGATTTTTCGGGGAACTGGCACCCGTGCAAATTTACCCTGCCTCGCATCCCGAAAGCTGATTTGTCATTTTCTGCACGTCGATTAAAGGCACGCGCTCACTGTTTACCGTAATTTCCCCAACTCCATCGGCGCGGCGTAGTGGACCGTGAGAACAAGAGTTTCTCTCTCGTCGTGGTAATATACCGCCGAGTAGAATTGTGCAATTAATCAGACTATTTTGAAAAATCTCTCCCTCTCCGCGGCTTTTGAATTTGATCGCGATGGACCGAGGTGTACGGGAATCGATGTAAGTAAACATCGTACGACAAAAGAACGGACCATAAATGAAATTCGTTAATTAATTGGGTACAATGGTACTACGGTAGCAGATGGGTGTGTGTGTGTGTGTGTGTGTGTACGTGCGCGCGGTTGCTCTCTACCGCTAAAAGTCGAGCGGGTAAACAAAGTGTGAGCTAATAAAAGCCTGAAGAGTAAACTCTGGAGTAATTAATATCATTAATTGTATTACTTTGCTTAGTGTTGTACCATGTTCCCAGGCAGTTGGACGGTTTTCCATTCATTTTTCCTTTCTCTCCGCGCTTGTTTCAATCTATTTTTGAGGTAGAATCTATTTTTATCCTATCGCGGTGAACCTAACAACGATGCACCGCAGACAATTGCTTTCGCGCGGAAGTCCTGATTTCACGGTGTTCTTGGTAAAACCCAATACGGTACAAGCGTCAATAGGATTGCTCGCATCAACCATTTACTTCTGTGGGACAGTAAACATCGTTATTATACGCGCAGACCTAGGCGTAAACATAGCTGCTCCCCTTTTTTTCCGAGTAATGAGGAGACATACGTCGCCTGTTAAACGAGCAGCTGGAAATTAACACGGCAATCGCCTAATATTTGCTTCGGCTCCTCCGACGTGCGATTGGTTGCTTCTGTCGCTGCTCCTGTTGCTGCTTACCGATACCGTTTGTCGGGTGCGTTTATTCTAGGGTAATTGGTAGGCCTGAGGCCGACGATCTGCGTTCGATCAAGTCGTTAAGCGTTCTAGCGATTCTCAACGTTAGCGTCTATTTGAGCTGACTCAGTTTCAATGGAGGAGATCATCAGTGGTTACAGGGCTGGAGAAAAGGTGACACATATTATGAAATTTGGAGCGTATTCTCAATTCCGCTTGGAATGACGATGGAGTGACACGGAGCGAAGCCCGATACCGCGGGCCGCTTCATTACCGCGGTAAGCACGCAGCGGGCGAGCAGTTATGCCTGTTATGTTATCAGGATAATTCGCGGACAATATTTCCCGATTTACCGTGCATCGTCTCTGGGAAATTTAAATTTATAATAAATACCTCGGCTGATAATGTCGCCAAAGGTTTTCCGGAGTAGGGTGGTTGGGGTGACGCTCAATAATTATTAAAATTCAAGCGGCGGACGTATTACCGACGCAATTTACATTCCAAATACCGAGCAGTGTTAAAGCTTCTCATTACCTTTTCCCGGGGCAGCGGTCGCCGCCGCGAGATTCACCGCGAGCTTTACCGCGAGCTACACGGTGAGTCCCGCAGCTCTTTTTAAATAGTCCTGAAAAGGCCGAGGCCCGCGGCAGAAAGCCACCGAAGAAAAACGAGCAGGATGGACTAAGCCGATAGGCACAAGTGATTCAGCCGGTAATTCTGCCCGCGGTCCGATCGCGCTCGGTCAAATGGAACCCCTTAATACACGCGGCATTGTACGTCAGATTGGAATCGCGCCGAGTGATTCTCGGCCTCCGGGCTTCGTAGACAGCCCCGCAGATTGAAAGCATCGACTACCAGAGTCGACTACCACTAATACCGCGCGCCTCTCAGTCGCCCCGGTTGAGACGATCGAGCTGACCCATTGCTGCGATTCACCCAGTACAGTCGATGGGATGCGCGCGGTCCTTCACGCGGAAGAGCTATGGCCTACAAAAATACAGATTTCCAATAACCGATAACCCTATCTCACTCTCGCCGATCCTTCCATCCTCACCCTTTACGTTTGCGCTTTGTCCCGCTTTCGCTGGCCCTCTGATCATCGGTCCTCTCTCTTCTTTTCTCTCTTCGACGAACGTGGTCACAGAAACAATGCAATACTCTTGGCTTTCTCTTTTTCTCCTTCTCCGTCTTTGTCCTCTTCGCCTCGCGGTCTCGTTGGCTCGCTCTTTCCCTTTGTGTCACTCTTCTCCGACCACCCTTGACCACCCCCGCCGACCATTTATTACCGTCTCTGTCGCTTCGACGAACTCTTCTCCCGGTTTTTTTCGGAAGTCCGGGTGTATGGTGCATGTGTAAACCGGCACCACGTGTTTAAGGTCGTTCGTCTAAACAAACCGCGGCTACCGAGTGTGCATCCTCTTCTATCCTTGCGGCTTTATTCTTTTGCTTCGTCTGTCGATTCCCTCCGATTTTACTGGTGAGATACAACGCACTATAGTGATAGCTCGCTCTCTGTCTCTTGGTTCTTTTTCCTTGGGACTCTCTCTTTCGTTTCTGTGGATCGATTTCGGCAATCCTTCTTTCTCCACCCGTTCTCATTCTCTCTCTCTCTCTCTCTCCCTCTACGTCTCGTTTTCTATCTCTGTTCACCTTCGTCATTCACACGTTCGTTAATAAACCATTGGTTGGATTGACACCGATATAGGGAAACCTGTTCGGGCTGAATGAGCATCTCATCCCCCGCGTACTCTCTTGCGGAGCTCCTGTTTCTTCTTTTTTCGCTCCATTCTGATACACCCTTTCATCTCCACTTCTTTGTACTCTTCTCCTTTGGTCGGCGCTATCATTGCACTTTGCCTCTCCCGTGCCTCTCTCGTACCTCTATGATACTGGACATGTGTTCAGTCGACCTTCTCCCAACGTTAAATCGAAGCAACTCTCGTTGTCCGATGTTAACGATCTAGCTGGAATGCTAGATTCGACTGACGGAAGGGAGGACCAGCGCAAACAGGGTTTTACCGATGAGATAGAATATCGCATTGTAAGAGAAAATAAGATATCGCTCGCGATATATGTACATGTATTGGTATTGGATACTGGAGAGAAAGCCAGGAAAGCTGTATCGAGTGTACCGCTATTAATCAAAAGTTACGTTTTCGTGCTTTCCCATTTGATCGAATCAAGCGATCATTCGATTAGTTCTCCTGCGTTTTCGCCAGGCCAAGTTATACGGCGGTACACTATAAAATAGTCCAATAATTGACGCGGATCAGAGGATGGAATGGACTTTCACCGCAAACCGCTAACACGATCCCTTAACAAAAAGCCACGAGCAATCGACCAACAAATTCCGATGCTTTTTCGCCACTTTCAATCGACTGCTCGGTCACGGTTCGATAGTTTCTTTCGCGGTTGGTCATCGCGTTTAGTTGGGAGTGTGAATGCTCCACCTGAGAATGGGTAAAGCTTTTGGTCCAGCCAGCAATTTCACAGGTGCACGAACCTTGAAATGGGCCGTAGTGCGTTACCATAGCGGATTCATGGAAGCCAACGGGACGTATGACCGTGCGTAATATCGGTCATTGACAGCGATAGTGTTCCGCAATGTTCCGGAGACTGTGTGCTCACGGTCACGCACGTACCGGGTGGTATCTATACTCGACCCACTAATGAAGGCGAAACAGCTGATCGACGCCAATTGACCCGCGGCCAATCCCTCTTGCAATTCCTATCAAAGAGATTCAACTATTGTATCTAAATGTGGTTTATGTTCACGAATCAAATGCATGCCAATATTATTATTATAGAAAACTATTTTACAATACTTTCAATAGAATCCTTATTTCGACTCATGCAAATATAAGATTTGCTCGTTTAAATAGACACATAATTACTGTTTTTATTTTCTTAGAAAGCAGCAGTTAATTTGCCAATAATTTAAAGAGGCGAAGCCTGCCTTGAGAATATATGTGTCGTAAGAGGATGATAGACTAATTGAATTAAAGGTCCGTCGAGTAAATTATCTTTGAAATTGTATTACCTCCATTCTAGTGCATTCTCTGATGAGTGATCCAGGGTATCGACATTCAGTGGGAGCTCTCTGGTATGAGGCCACGAGATTGCATAGCTGGGGCGATCCACCCAGTATGTGGACGTATGTGGACGTATGTGGCTGTTAACGTGGCACATGTATGTACAGTAGCATTGGACCACCAATTGGGGGTGGTAGAGGGAAAGGGGAACCTGAAGGGGGTCGACGCACGTTAATTGGTCCAGTGTCAAGGTCGAACCTCTCTGGCGCGTCATTGCATTATCATCGATTATCGGGCATATCTCGTGGTCAGTGGCCTCTACGATAGACATAGCGCCAGTAAAGACGTTGGGAAGTCGAATTCCTGCAATGATAGAACATCAATTCACCAAATGCACTCTCCGAAATCAATATTCCTCTTTTTCTTTTACTCTCTTTTCGGCTCTCGGAAAAATCAAACCTCGATTTCTCCCTCTTAACGCGTCAAGTTCTGTGTCGAGAGAGACAGCTTGATCAGTTAGCCATGAAAGAGTTTGTCAATATTTCGGTGGGACGGACGAGCGCACGTGCTCGATATGCAAAATCCACGTGACAGAGGTGTCTTTGTTAGCACGAAGGTCGCGTGCGGTGGCAGGGTGTTGCACGGAAAGAACCGTGCGCTAGTGTGCTCGTCGAAGGGGTGGAAAAAGCAAAGAAAAAGAAGAAGGCACACCACCCCGTACCGCATCGCTTCTCATCGTTCCTCACCGCGTCGGTAGCCGCGGCAATAAATCGGTCAGAACGGGGCCCGTTCGACCGTTCATCCTTTCGCTTATGCACCGACACACACACACACACACACTCTTCTTTTTTCGTCCCGTTCGATTTTTCCGCATCCTGTCAGCTGTCGCATCGATCGACAACCGAAGGACAACGAACCGGACTTGGTCTCTGCTCTCTATGAGCTCTCTTCCACAGACCCACTATTAGATCGAACTCATTTACAACCTCTTTAGTATAGAGTCTACCACCGAATTTTCATCCGAATTTTCGTAGAATATCATCTTTGATAAATCTCGATATCGCGTATCGATTCAAAGAAATCCTCGTAGCGCCAAAGGTACGGGGTCAGAAGCGAAGTGTCAGGGCTGCTTGAAAACGAAAGTAGATGACGTGGCTGGATACGGGCAGCAGACGGACAATAACCAATCATGTGCAATTAACCTGTGACACCCTGACACCTAAATACTCGGAGATACCTACATAGCGGTTATGTTCCCATTATGTGGCCGTATCGACATGTGTTTCGTGCCATGCCATGCTATGCCATGCCGGCGCGTCCGGCAGCAGTAACCTAGGCCACGCCGCGCCGCGTGGCTACTGGCCGCGCCGCCACGCCATACCCGACACACATTCGCGCATTGTCCGATACCGTAACCGGGCTCCGACCTATAGACGCTTGCTCGGGATATGTACGCCGGACATATTGATACACAGTACGATACACACTGATTACATAATAGGCCTATATTGCGGGGATCGAGCATCGAACCAGTATCGCGTTCGGTCACCTCAACGTCGCCCGATCCGATTTAGTTTACCCGATCAAGGTAACTGCATTTAACTCCCGACGATAGTCCATCGCTTGATCGCCCTGTCGACTGACTGGCTTCCCTATCCTAACTCTCGCCTGTCCCTCGAGAAAGAATCTAATTTTTGGCTCGAACGGATTTTCCCTCGTCTCTCATATCGCTCCGGGATATTGATAAATCGGTTCGGTTTTGCCCTATTACCGGTAATGCTGATAGGCTTGCTTCGTTGCATCGTTGCTAACATTCCCATACTGTATCCTCCATCATGCTATTATGTAAAACGTTGATACACTCGACCGCGATTTCGAAGCCTAATGGAATAATAATGATTGTTCTCTGGTGAAATTAAAAATAAAACCATTGCGGTAAAAGAAATGGATCGGCACAATGTTTGATTTGTGGCAACGCACACCAATCCAACCGATTATTTACAATTGCTGTGCGGACAGTGCAGGGGGTGCAAATAGTCACGGAATATATTTTCTATTTGTGAAATGCGTAAGTCGTGATCGAATTCACTACAGTGGTCACACAATTGATATTTACACGAGCTCTGTATAAATTCGTACCCCAGGCTGGGCCGGTCTCGGCGCGTAAACGCGTAATCGACAAGTTTATGGTTGAAAAAATGGATCGTCCCAGAGTTTTTCGCGCGAGACGAAAAATGGGCCTCTTGCGATTCGTTACAGGCTGTACACGCTGGATGGTCCAAATCAACGCTTTTTCACGCGTCGACAGTATATTCGATCGTGAATAATGCAGGGTAATATTGCGTCAAATACCTGTACATTGGGTCAAAGGTGGTGGCCCTGGGTCGAGACCTCGGAATTTGGCTGCTCATCCAAAGTAACCTGTCGCATCTGTCTCTTCGACGACCCCTTCGTAAACCTGTTTTAGACTCCAGTCGGATCTCTAACATTGAGTCGAGGGCATCGACAATTCTATGAAGGTTCCGTAACAACCGGTTCTTTGCTGGAGGCCCGCGCAGACGCTCGTTCAAGAACATTATATTTGCAGACCTCTTAACTTGAGTGATCTCCGGCTTTGCACTGAAATTTAGCTTTATTCATTAGGACGATATTCTCACGAAAGGGTGGTACCTCGAGATAGAAGTTGTAAGAACCATTATGGGAGGAGTGTCTATAGACAATCGTGAGACGGGAAGGTCTTGGTTCTGCTGCTCGAGGTCTGTCCGATACTTTCGGAGGTATCAAGGTAGGGTGGTCCTCCAGTCTAGGATTAATAAGGCTTGCGTGCAAAAATGATGAGCTTCTGCATACGAAATTGTGGGATCCTCTTGTACTTTGCGTCGCTGGATATTAAATAAATCCTTGCTTTATGCATTGCTGAGCCATTAGAACGTTGAACGAGACCATTTCCCACTTCACCCCTTAAAAGTTGCACCGTGAGAAAGGTTTCCTCGTCGACGAAATCACTTAGCAGATTTAATTCATAATACCTTCTATCGTGGTCTGCAATGAAATTATTATCAAAAGTATGGTTTACCAATACCACTAAAAGCTTTGCTTCCTTTTTCCGCCAAAAAGTACATACGGAAGGCTCGTTATGGTAGCGATGAATAGTTTCAGTTATTTCGGGGGTTCGACCTGAAAAGTCTGGTACGTCGAAGGAACTTTCTGCAAGTTGAAAGCATCGCAAACTGGAGTACGAATAGTTTGAGGTACCAGCATGGAAAGTTCTCACAGACGTATCATGAGACGTTCTAAAACGGAACTTGATAACGTCGTTGTCCGTCTGCATAGAGTCCAGTGACGATGCGCTTTCCCAAGAACTTTTTAACTGCACATTTATCCCGAAGTTCGTCGAGGGTTCAACGTTTCGCGGAGACCTACATCTCCAAATTGACGTATGGACGTATTTGGAGATTCTCTCGCGGTTCTCATAATAGAGAGAAAGCGATGACGAATTGAAAAAGCCTTTATCTGAATCACAATATTCACGGCTCATACGTCGCACTATCTTTACCCGACAGTAAACCCTGTAGAAACAGGATTCCGCACGGCAAACTCTGAAATCTATCTTCCGTCATTGATCTTGCAGCCGAGAAGATCTGCAGGGTTCTGCAGGGTTCTGCAGAGTTTGCAGCTCGAGCTATGGGGTACGAGAGAGGGGGTTGAGCTCCAGCTACGCTGGGGGTCCAACAATGGAGGGCTGCTCCACCATAAAGGACAGCTCTTGCTCGACGACATTATTCCTCTTTCTCTGTCCAGTTTGATCCTATTCCGGTCCTCCACAGCTCTATGCAAATCGGCTCGAACCGGGTGTTAGATCGTTGAGGAAAAGAACCTCGAGGCAGTCGATCAGTCTACGAGTGTTCGCGATTTCGTTCGGTTCGTCGAGGATCGAGCTCGTCTTCGGTTGGCATTCTCGATCTCTGGGAATCGGCGCGTGGGAATCGATCGAAGGTGCGTGAAACGGTGGTCGTAGTAGAAAAAATGGCGGGAAAAGCTGGGGAGTGCGTGGGCGCAGGATCGATGAAGGGCGCAAAATGGCGACGAGCAAAAGGATAGTAGGCTCGGTTCGAGAGAACGGAGAGAGGGTAGCGATTCTCACCCCCTTCGCGCGAACTCACGCGCGCACGCTCTAAGGAAGGAAGGAAGGGGTTATCGAAGGAAACGAACGAGGCGAGGAGCTAGCGGGTCGAGGGAGAGAAACGGGAGAAAGGTGAGTATCGGAAATAAAAAGAATTGAGGGAAAAAAAATTGAAGCAGCCGTTCGAATCGAACGTGGTCTCTGGGTCAAGGATGCCGAGAGTGAAAATCAAAGAGTGTCGGGCGTGAAAGCGACCTGCTTCGAGACGGGTATCCGCGCTACTTTTTTTTCCTCATCTTTCTTTATTCCTCAAATGAAATATCGCTCGATGAATTTACCGTGATATATTCCTCGCGAGGCGCGATTTCAAGATTTATAGAGAAAAACGATGCATTCTCAGCATGGCGGAAAATCGTTAGAATTGCCTCGCATAATTGCTACTCGATGCACCCCTCGGTGCAGCAAAGTTTTCTTTCGTTCTTATAGACATTACCGCTTGGCCGATTGGAGATTATTGAATCAGCAATCAGCCCAATTAATCGTATACTTTCTCTCTAATTATCCTCGGCTCATATTGCGAATCGCGCACTCTTTCAAGTGGGGGTCAGTGGCCGACGGAATTCATGTATGAAAATCAATCAAATCTTGCGTTAGTAAGCACAAGTCATATTTAGCCAGGCTCAGACTTCTGCATTTTGAATTTCTCGAGAGATTTTTCTCTTAGGTACCACGGACTAGCTTCCGGTAGTGCCAAACTCTCCGTTGTCGATATTTACACTCGAGAATCCTTTTCCGCTCGCTGATTGACATTGTATTTACCGAGTAAGCAGTACTTTTTTCACGCAACGCGCTGTTTTTCTTCCACTGTCCGAGACGATCTTCCATCTAACGGCGATATTAACGCCGAACCGAGATTTCCAAGTGTGTGCGAATAAGAGCTGCCTTTTAGCTTACGAACCTTGGAATTTCTACCGCAAGTTTCCTCGGATCAGCTGCGTTATCCCGTGACTCGTGTCTCTACGCGAGATTCATTAACTTACACGTACATACCGGGAACCGTTAGTTCGTTCGCGTCGGTCGAACTCAACGCAAAAGTGTAATCGACAAAGTTTATCGAATGGCAGGAGGGTCCAAAAGAGTCGCGGCGGGGGGTTAGAGGGGGTGTACGCGTCGGCGATTTTCTCTCGTTCCTCCGGAGAGTACCTACGGTACTGGTGGTTGGCTAGGGATGCTTGTTTTCGCGACAGCTCGTAAAATAGGAACTGTACGCCCATGAGACTAGACGGGAACGTTTCAGGGGTTCGCTTAATTAGACGCAGAATCAATACTCCGACTGAGATATTTATCAAAGGAAGGTGACAATGAATTTCCCGGGAATTATTCCCTCGATTATAATTCACTTATCAGAGTGAAGTCAGTAGCCAGGAACTAGTGATAATTTCTAGGGCCCTCTGGTTATTCGAAAGTCGCCCAATGTCACGATAATTCAACCAACTCAACTTTTCTGTTTCTGACAGGAGATCTTTGTTTAAATCAGTGAGATTCCAATTACGATTGCCGGTGGACGTCCTAGTACAGCTCAATACCCGAGTTCTTCAACAATTTTAATTGCGTCCCCATTGTGCTCTCGGTCGTCCAATTACCAGCTGGCTAGCTCCACCTATCTTATTTACACTTTTCCTGAGATTGCGTCGCCAGCTTCGCCGCAGTATATCCAGGTAACCGCAACATCTCGCTGGAGCTTGGAAAATAGGAACAGCACACCCACGAGACCACCCTTGCTCTGGGAGACTCGAGGATCGAGTTAATTAGATATTGAATTAATGCTCCTAGGAGGTCCGCCGACGATGCTGCGTATCCTGCTTTACCAAAGTCACCAAACCCCCTCGAGGACAAACCCCTGCGAATATCCTCCGTTCGCGAAAATAGCCTTTCAAGCCTGGCTCTCTGCCTCTTATCGTTCTCGTCCTCCTCGTCCTCCTTCCACTCCGGTTTTCAGGAGGCTCCTCATCTCCAGCGCTCAGGGAGCCGCGCTCGAGGAGAGGCGTCTGCACGATCGGCCTCTTCTTCGCGGGATTTTAATTACCAGCGTATCCTTACTCTTAATTAATTATCACCCCGTGCCTCGCCTCTAAATAATTTTAATTAAAACCGCCAAACCGCACCGTACTCACCGGGCCAAGCTGGCGATTACGAGATTTAATTACTTGGTGGTTATTAAGTGGGTTCGATAGTCTCCTTCGATCCTTTTCCAAGGCACCAGGAGAGTTTGATAAGGCGAGCCTAGAAACGAGAATGGTGGTTCGTAGCGATGCAAAGAATTGGTGAAAAAGCAGCTGCTACCAGTGACACGCGGATTTGATTGAGATAGAGTCCGTTACTTATGGTAAGTTCCTTTGCCGTTGGTGGCGAGACGCGAATCGCGGGTTCTTTGAAACGTTGTCTGCCTAACGGGCCTTTCACCAGGGTGAATAGACGCGAGCCCAGTGAAACAGGTTTTGAAACGTCCAGAAATCCAGCTCTAGCCGCTTCTAAGCTTTCCATTTTCGATCTCCGCTCTCTGTCACGTAGACCACTGTTCTCTCGAAATATGCTGCGACTCGCGGAATTACAAAATTTCATTTTGCAAGGCAAGTACCGCGAGCATTATTCATGTACCGGCAAATATATGAATTTCATTGGCGGAGCATGCTACGTGCTACTCGGTAACCTTCATGCACAGCCATTAATTCACTAAAGCCCTTCATTTCTCGCAGGCGAAACTACCGGAGCGGTGCCCCCTTAGCTCGCGTATTTCGTTAATTCAACCAAAAAGCCCTAATCTCATTAACCCGTGCGCCGCGTTACCTGCCACGTCACAGTTACTTCCAAAACGGTCCGGGGCTTTTTTGCTCGTTGACTTTTAATACGAAGCACCAATTAGGACAACGGCGCGGTAAGTTCCGGTGGCCCTCTTGAGCCGCCATAAAGCTAGATAGTTCTCTGCAGAGGGTAGAATGGTGGTGGGTGCAGTGGTAGTGGTACTTTTCTCCCGTGGTGCTACTTCGAATGGGGTTCTGTCCCCGGGGGGGTGGCGGTCATGCTGACGCCAGTAGTGGTGTCCGTTCTGGCAAAATGGTGGCTCTGGACGCCAGCCGGGGTCACCTACGTCCAGTCCAGGGGTACTTCGTAATGGCGAAGTTTACTTTGGCCATTTGTATCGGGGCTGTGAGGACGGAAGGAGGGGGAGGGGGAGAGGGTCGAACCTCTGGCCCTCAGGACTCTGAGAAGCGAGAGGAGAGATTCTGAGGCCGCAGCAGAGAACCGCCATCTATGAAGAGACGGCCGAAAAAGGATGGCGAAAGGAGGAGAAGAGAGAAATAGGGGTTGAAGCGGAAGGCGAGAGGCCAGGATGGAACAGGAAGCCGGATTCTCGAGCTCTGAAAAGGAGCAAGGGGTGCACGGAGCAGCAGGCAGCTCGTAATAACTCACGATATAAAGCCGAAGTAGGAGGGTCGTGTGAAACTTTCGGAGCAGTGGAGGACGTCGATAAATTAGCTTACACTTTTTACATAATGCGTCGAGGATCGTGGATAAGGTATCCACCCCCTTGGCGATGGTGGCGAAGTCACCGCGAGCGAGCGAGGGTGCGGCGGGTGGTCTCCACCTAACTACCTCAAACTCGTCTGCCTCCTCGGGTCAAATTAATTCCGGTATTAAAATTTGGCTTGCAAATATTCCCGACCCGCGGGTACGCTTGTGCTGGTCTACTCGCAGGCCCCCGTTCACCTCGTCCACTCGGTGGTGCCTTGTAGTTTTCCCATCTCTCTCTCTCTTGCTTTCTCTTTCTCTTTCTCTCTGTACACTTGTCGTCGTTCGGCGGCGTGTGCATTCACCTACGGCTGGGTTTTCGTCCGTCACGCACACGACTGCTGCACACCTACGGGTTGGCCGCACGGAGATCCGTGTACGCACGTAATTTACATCTGTTATTACGGGAGAGGCCCCGGCTCCGGCGCTTTTGCCACGCTCCGATGTTTCGACGTGCTCCGCCAAAAGAAAAGGAACACGCGGCTTCATTCGACACAATCATCCCTGTCTTTTCCTACGTTCCTCGCACGCGTCTCATCCTTTCTCTATCTACGAAAAACCCGGTTTCTTTCGTCCAATGCTCCACCCTCCTATGGCAATATATATCGCGCGTGCAGCTCCCTTGCGATCATTCTTAATCGAGTTACTCGTCTGAATTTCCGCGAAGCGCTTATTCCACGATCCATAACGAATAGGAAGCATTCCCCCTGCTGTATGTACCACTGCATTGAATGCTCTATCCGGTGTTATTTTTACTCCGGATTAAACAATAGAAACTTCATCCTCACTTATTTCCATGCAAAGTTGAAATATTCGAATCGACGTCCGTGAGAACTAACACGCCAAACCATTCTGATTAATTGTGCAATCGAGATGAGTTCCCTCGTATTTTCCTTGCGGATACGTAGATGCACCGTGTCCCAATCATCCCTTATTGTAAAAGACGGCAGCGACGGCGATAATAGTCTGGCTGCCAACACACCTCACCCCAGAAAATTACTACCCGCTCGATCTCGGTCTCCGATCGTTCGTAATCGACGAGCGGTGGGTGCGAGCAGGCGCGACAATGTGTGCCAAGCGTAACATGCAGACTGCACCTAATCGCGGACATGGAGGACGTTCGCGTCACGGTGGATATACGCCAGAGAATTCTCGTGGAAATTTTCATATTCATGTATTCATTGTTTATTGGCGTACCGGGGGTGGCTAGGTCGTCCCGTTGGTCCGGCCCCGGTGGCACCGGGGGTTGGACGAGTCGGGGGCCGAGCTCGAGTAATGCGCGGACACGAACACGAACGTAAGAACAACAAACCGAGCAAACCGACGAAAGGATGGTGGTTCCTGTTTTCCTAGACAGCGTCCCGAAATAATGCGACTGCACACTCGTTATTTCTCTGGTAACAATAGTACCGGAAAGTACGAAAGTGGAAAATGAAACTTGTATTTCTGATACGATACTGGTTAATATCGTTGATATTGGAAGTCGTTTTCAGTCATCTTTTAAAAGCAGGAAGGATGTTATTTTCATCATCATTTACTTTGATTCTTAATGAAAGATATACATGTATGACCAACCACTGGGAAGTAAAAGATCTGACGATGTTGAGCTTCTTATTTTGTATCTTTCTGTTGGGGGAAACGCAGCTTCCTGATGCTGATCTCTTAGAGGGTTGTCGTCGTGACAGCACTTTGTCTCGAGATTCGCGGTATATTCTCAGATCTATTATGTTCTCAAGTCCTTTGAGTGCTTTAACCGCGACAAGCAAGGTTTATGAAACAATTACCCGCGCATTCTCTGACTTAAATTCCTAAAGAATCGTGTCCTCCAACGTGGGGAGGTTGTGTATGATGCAAAGGACTCTTTTATCGTTTAAAATGGAAGCAATGTTTAATAACGAGTACGGACGATTTTTAATTCTCTCGTATTCGCTGTCTGCCTTTTGCATCGGGCAAATTAGTAATCGTAGTATTGGAATTCGCTGGGAACAGACTATCTCTGAGTTGGAATTAATACGCTTGTCAGGGGAATTTTTATAATATTAAAAGGTACTTGATAAAAGCCAAGAGGTGAAGTATTACGAATCACTCATGAAGAATTATGCGTTTAGTGCGTAACAAGTATTCGTCCTTTCGGTTTTTCGTTGCTGCTTCGAGGATCAAATCCCAGTTATTTCCACTTCCAATTCCGTGATTGCTGACTTCGAGTAACTTTCAACGGGGCCATTTCCCTGAGCGCTCTTTTTTTTGACATCCTTGAAGAGGATGTACCTGAAAGCGGTGATAAATGCGAAGCATTTATAGACCAGACGACAACTTACGGAAGTCGAAAATGTATGAGCGGCAGACGCGGGCATTTCTCCCTTTCGCGTTTTTCGCCAACTTTTTCCGAAACTTCAATCTATATAACTCATTCTCGCGCAGACGGCACATTCATTTTTCCACGGTAGTTGAGCTTCTACATCGTCTGCATCCCTTCACCGCCCACTGGCCACCCTGCATAAGTAATTTTCCAGCCTGCATAGGTAATTTTCACGACGACCTCGTAGTTGTCGGCGTTACGTAGGCTAATGTCTACCAGCTGAATAAACGTGTTTATTCTGAGAAAATTACGGAAAATGCGAAAATATATCGGACGATGCGGGAACGTCCCCGCCAGCTTCGTTCATCCGCCGTGGATCGAGAAGCAACCGAAAAAAAAACTAATGCGCGCGCATCCCGTTATGGAAACCTTACCCCAGTCACCTGGGGTGAGCCGAAGATCGATTTCTATCGATTGACCAAATTGCGTATTTCCAGTCAGCTTTCGACGCTATGGGGGACGCTATAAAAATGTAGAAAAGGAATTTATGGTCGCGTTCGAGAGTGCATCGAACACACCAATCGGCTAGATCGTATATTCGAAAGCACGCGATGCCGATAGCCACTGCCATAAAAGTAGCGAGAACTAACTGATGTTTGCCAGAGGATAAACGAGGATGGAAAAAAGGGATTCGGAGATCTCCGACTGTGTCTTTCCAATCAGCAAACTCCCAGAGCTGTTCCGAATCAAGTTTGAGGGTGGCGGTGGTTCAGCCGAGTCGATCAAAAGGAAACCAAGCCTAGAGGCGGTCCGTCCCCTCTTACCAGGGAAACGAATTTAACGTAGAGAGAACGGTTAGAGGCGCCGCGCCCTAATTGATCCAAGCCGCTCTTCTCGGTCGTGATCAAAACTCCGGTATAGCGAATTTGATCTGTTGAAAGCTTCTTGTAATTGGACGTAATGCCCTCGTTGCTTGGGAGAAAACGCGGAGAAAGAGGGGGTAGTGGAAGATGTAGAAAATGACTGAAGGAAGGGAGACCATTGGTCGTTGCTCCGCCAGACAGTGTGGTTGCTTACGTGGGTGTGCGAGTAAAGGGAGAAAATAAGGGTGCGCGGCTGAGGACCATGTTGCGAATTCGATTGTCCTCCGGGCTGTTTGATCCTTTTCTCACCCAAACCTTCGTTTGGTTCCTCTCTTCTCATCTCAGCAGATCCGCGCCAGACCCTATTTTCCTCTGCAGAGCGAGCCCTGCGGCCGGCAGGCTGCTCCGGAGGAGACCTCTCCAAATAAAGTCTCGACGCGCTCCGAGGGGAGCCGCTTCAATTTTTCGCTCGTTGCACCTGTGGTTTTGGGGCCAGGCCGCCGCTATCGGGAAACCTGTTCGACCAGCGATCGCCGCTTAGTCTCTTAAGAGCGACGTTACGTTACAGGCTAAATGGGCTGGACGTGTTTGACAGGGTCATACCACCGGCAACAACAGGTAGCTTGGGATGTTAAATGACAGGTTCCTCTTGCTTCTCGACAGAATCTTTTGTTGACACTGAAATTACCAACGATCAAGTACCTGGGTCCATTTCTCTCATCGTCATTACACACGTTCAAATTCGAAAATAGATTCATGAGATTCGTTTCAGTGTATTATTATAAAAATTCAAACATTATTGTAAAAATTCCAAGTTCAGTTCTGAAACAGTGTGGTCTCAAATTCTGATTGCTCAACTTTTAGAATTTAGCGATATTTCCATCCCTGACTTTTTGCTGGAATATCCCGGAAAGGAATGGCCGTTTTTTGACATCCCCTTTTATATTTGACTGATGTGTAGTACGTGCCAATCTGTCACTTTAATCGCTGGGGAATTTGATTGTGGTGAAGTCGTAGGTTAATTTCTAGATTAGTTGCCAAATACAGGTGAATTTGTAGATGAGGTTTTTTGAGGCGATATCCATTGTAGCATGGTGCCAGTGAGACAGAAGTTCAATGGAAAGAATAGTACGCGTAATCGATCCGGGGATGTGGAGCATAAAGGAAAAACACAACACGTGTTGCATTCGAAATAAATAGCCGACCGCGTAATAATGCAAACAGTATAACAATCATCGACATTACGTAATTATATCGGGTAGAATTACCGATAAAACGGCAGTACAGTAATTTGTCGAGTGTCAAACTTTTTGGGGGGGAGGTGAAACGTCGAAAAATTTCGAGCGTGTCGAAATATATCGCTCGCACTCGCTTGGCTCCTGCGGGTCACGAGGTGTTATCAGATGGAGTATTGCCAACAGGTGATTCCGAAAATAACAATAATTTAATTTTGCGGAAATCTGGGTTACGGGGTCTTCCAATTTCATGGACAATGCGTTAATTAAGTATCTCTGCTGCCTGTATTATATAGGGGCCGATCAATCCCTCCTCCCGTTGCGATATTAATCGTCGTAAGCCTCGAGTGACACTTCCAGCATCAATGGGAACAATAGGTCCAAAAAAGAAGATTCTCCAAAATGATTCACGCTCGAAATCGTAATTAATCAGAAATCAGTATTGCGAGTTTAATCTATTCGGCCATTATTGTTTTAGTAACCCGATAATAATTTTGTGGGCTAAATAATCCTTTAATTTCACAAAATCAACGCCGCTTCACAAATTTAAATCCCAAACAGCAAACTGATATTCGTTGATGCCTTTCCCAATGATCATTAGACCATTAGCAATATACCCTTCCACAAAGTAATTTGCAAATCCAGCGCTGATCAGCCATAACCCTTTCGAGTATTATTCTAATGAGCAACATTTCTGCCGTGCGCGCGAGCGTGCGGGGCCAAATTTCCCCTTTAAACCGATGCCGGTCGAGGGAGGGAGGGGGAGAGAGTGAGCCAAGGCTGGCCAGAGCCCCGGAGTCTCCCAAACGCGAATGTATTTTTAAAGTAAAATGTTAGTGCCTAATGTTCGTCCACATTTTGCGCTTAATACAGGATCGCAGGGAGAGCCGAGGGAATATGAGAGAGAAAGAGAGAATTGAGTGCGTACGTGTGGTGGTGCGAGGGGAAGGTACCGGCGGCTTCGAAGCGAAGGGCAGACCGAGGAAAAGGGATGAAAATGGGGAGCGAGGGGGGTAAGGGGGCAGCGCGGGATATGAGAAGAAAGAGAGGAAGCGTGAGGAGACGCGAGTCGAGAAAAGGAGGAAGCAGGAACGAGGCCAGAGGCAGACAGAGGTCGAAGGAGAGAGAGCCTTGACGAGAGAACGCAAGGAAGGTTCGCGCGGGGTCGTTGGCGAGCACCCCCTTCACGGTATCTCGGGGTAGGGCTGTTTTTCGTCGCTCACAAAATGGCCGCCACCCCCACCAGAAAAGGCGCGCGCGCGGCAACGTTCTGGTTAGAGGGTGCAGAGGGCTCGAATTTTCTCCGTCCTGCTCTCTTTATACCCTGTCCGTTCGTTCGCCGTTCGTTCGTCGTTCGTTCGTTGTTCGTTGCCGCGCCGACCGCCCCTCTTCTCGAGCGATCTGTCAGTCTCGCTCGCTTCCTCTCCCGCGGACTCTCTCTCGATGCTTCCACCCCCAGTGGCGAGGCTCCCCTCCAGGAGGAGTTAGCTTCCACCACTGAACCACGTTTTTACCCCTTCCACTTGGTACAGCTGATACAGCGCCACTCGTGGCAGTCGGAGTCCTGCCAGTCGCTCGCTTATTCTCTCTTTCTCGCCCTCCTTTCAACCCCTTTCAACCCGTTTCAACCCGTTTCAACCCCTCGGCGCCACCCGCCGCTCGGCTGTCGTTCCTCGGTCTCTCTCATCGTCTCGTTCGGCCGACTACCTCTTTCCTCGTCTCCTTTTTTCGTGGTCTCCGTTTTCGGGCTGCGTTTCTCTCTGGAGCTCGCTGCTACCCTCTTTCCCCGACCGACTCTTCTGCTGTCGCCCCCCCCCCCCCTCCTCTCCCGCCCCTGAAACCCCCTGTGTACGGGCGTACTGGCGTACACGGTGTTCGAGCGAGCAAGCGAGGTCGAGCGGGAATATTGTTACGTAGAACGCGAATGAAATTTATAACTAATTACGGGAAAAGTTTAGATGACCGTCGAGCCGTTCGGTGGCCGGAAAGGGGGTGGCGGCCCGGCGGGCGGGTGGCCGGCTGGAACATAGGAGCGAGCGAGGGTAGTCGACGGTGAGATCGGGGTTTTGGTCGGCCAGCCCACCAGCCGGGAGTTGTCCCAGTATAGAAACCAAATTACATTAATTAGGGTATTAAGCGACCTCGGCCGCGCGAAAAAACGGTGTGCCGTTGGATCGGGACTGGCCAGCCGGCTTAAGACGGATTCCACGGTTTTCGAGTTACAGGAAAATTTAAGAGCCTTCGTGCCTGCCTGACCCCGCTCTAATTAGTCTCCACCGTAGTTTCTGGAAATTCTGTAATGATCCGCCTATCGTTGGGCTCTCCTCGATTCCCCTGGAGTCGGACTGTGTCGTCCAGTTAAAACGCTTACTCAGTAGCTTTGCTTTGATTTATGACCCGTCGAATTTGTTGAAAATATTTCCGGCGGACGATCGCAAAGCATCTTTTCGGCGCTTAAGCAGTGCTATCGTTGAATTTCGTGCAGTTCGTTGCAGTTTGGCGTAGGTGTGACGCGGGCTGCAATGTACCGTGGAATTGTTAATCGATGTACGGCCGTACGTTTATTGGTCATTTACTTGACTGTTTAATATTTCGGGTATTCCCAATTTAGCTAACACGCGTGTTTTTCCTCGATCGGTCTCAATTGTGGATTTCCGGGTTTCATTGTACCGCGATTCATAGCGCATCGCCTCCCCCCCCCTCGTCTCCCTCTTTCGCTTAGCGCGGATGCGTTTCGAAATTGTCAGACCCGTCAACTAGGAGCTCTACCTTCACGAGATTTGTACAGCCGAATTAACGGCGCACAATGCGCTTTCATGTAAATTATCGATGGCTACCATATCGAAATTGTTACGCGGCTACTTCTACCGCAACTGCGCGAGCCATTTCATCCGAGCGAGCCTTCGACCTTTGCGTTCGTTGCTCTTTGTGCGGCTCGCATCCGTGGCTTGCCTTGAGAGTTTATCGCTAGTCAAATTCGTTGGTGTTAATCAATCGGCGGCAGATTACGAAATCCAATCGCAGCAAAAAAAAATTCGTTTTTTTGTTCACGGGGGGTGATTCAGTGTAACGGAGTGCGGCGTTGGAACCGCGAAGCGGATGAGCAGGAGTGCGAGCAGAAATGCTGCCAGGCTAGGCCAGTCGAGGCTAGGCCAGACTAGGCCGGACGAGGCGAGGCGAGACGTGGCGAGACGTGGCGAGACGAGGCGAGACGAGGCGAGACGAGGCGAGGCACCGCTACCAGTCCAGCTACCGTGCTGCGCTTCGAAATTTTTCAATTTACCGTAGCACGCGTGCGATTTCCTCCCGCGCTTTTAATTGCGAGGCCGCGCTCGCGCTGGTGTCCACGTTAGCGTCCGCGTTCGTCCGTACACCCAGAATCGGGGATCGTCCTCTCCGACCAAAATCGTTTCGCGCGCGATATTCTCACTCGCGCATCCGCGTACCTTCTCCGGACCGGGCGCGAAAATTGCGAGGACAGGAGACCACGGCCAGAAGCGCTGCCTTAACGAGATTCGCGAACGCAATTTGGCGCGGCTAAGTGCGGCCTCGTACGAATTACGAATGTGTGCGGACTAGTTCTCCGAGCGCACGAACGCTCATTCGCGCGAGAATGGAGAGTAATTCAATCAGCGACAACCTGCGCTGTTCGCCCTCCGCGAGGCGGCTTGGCTAAGCGTGGAGCTGCTAGTCTTCGTCTTTCGGCAAATCGCTCGATTTCCGAGTATAAATCCTTTCCCTCGGACTCTCGCACATCCGCTCGGACTTTCGAGAATTCTCTCGCCAAGCTTTTGCCCGCAGGATTTTTTCGTCGAGAAAGATGGAGCTATTCATTTTCGGGAGGGTTGCTTCTACGGTGCCAGGGACCGCTTGAAATTATATTTCCGTGCAGCAAATGAGGAGTCGGCAGAATTTTGGAAATGCGCCCCCACTGCTCGCCAAAGACCCCTCATCCTCTTTTCCATTTGAATTCCTCCATTTAACACCAAATAATTGTTCTGCCTTCGCTTTATTAACGTTCCTGCGGAGGAATACAGTTTGCCGCAAAGTCCGCCACGACGACGACGAAAATGAAAGGACCGAATGAAAGATGAACGCTTCTCGAATAGTGGGGTGAGTGACCCACGAGAACGCATCTTGGCGTGCATTGCTCGCAGTAGTGGGGACCAATCGAACTTTCGCCATGCGGCGAGAGTCTCTGGCGTGTTTCTGGTGAACCGATCGGTCAGTGTACCGTAACGTGTTTCCTCGTGACGCATCGCACGTGCCAATAAACGGCAACAGAGCAATGCTTCGCGCGCCGTTTTAAATCTCCACGAAACTTTTTCGAACTGCCAGTTCGTAAGAGAGTGGAGGGGGGGGGGGGGGGGGGGATTGAAAGGATAGCGGAGGCACCCTCGTGAGCGCGTTAAGCTCGCAGTGCATTATCAATTTATCGCGGCACTCATTAAGTCTCCTAACAATCGATATGTTCCTTCCATCGCTCTCTATCTCTCTCAGTCTCTCCGCTCGCAGCTCGAGCGATAGCCGCAGCCAGCTGCACATTTGCAAAGCCGTGCATCGAACTTCCGGCGCGCGAGCGCATAATTTTTCATTATGTAAGTCCAGCGGATCGCGAGCTCGATCGTCCGACGGATTCCCTATTTCATTTGGCGCAAGGGCCCTTCTCGCAGGGGGTATCAGGGAGTATTCGCTTGCCAGGGTTAAAGATGTACGTGCGTCAGGTAACCCATAACTCTCCCACCAAATTGATCGATCCATGGATGTTCTATAGCGTATTTCTCCGTGACGCATCGCACGTGCCAATAAATTTGTGCGCGACGATACCTTCTGAAACGTCCTATAAATTTCTCTGATCCTCCCTCGATGAGAGGGGACGAGCTGGGAATCGCCCTGGCGTGGATGCGATAGATACACTTTTCCGCCAGCCTGGCAATTGATATTCTAAAATAATTCTCGCCATTTCTGGAAAGATACAATTAATTTTTCTCGATTAATGACTCCGACGATAAGTTTGGCACAGCTTGAAACCCGGTGTACGAAGCACCCTAAGGCAAAACCATGCAAACAACTCTATAATATCGATGTTAGCAAGTTATTTCTAGCCCGCAAGAACTGATCTATAATTTCAATTGAATTATATCGCGTAGTAATTAGACTGCTCGTATGTTAATGAAATGTCTATGTTGCAAAGATTCTTGGCAGGACGATCAGCCGATTAACCGCACGGTAATTGTGTCCAAGGTGTACAAGCAGCGCGGATCAGTCAGCTGTCAGGTTGTAGTAGGAGTCTGCCACATTCGACGGTTTCCCGCCAAACCGATCGGTCGACTATAGCGAGTTCCGTTCGCGTGACGCATCGCGTGTGCCACCAAGCACAGCCAGAACGATACCTTCTGGACCACCCGGTAAATTTCTCGGATCCTCCCCGCGCGACACCAGTTCCCTCGATAGGCTCTTCCGTCACCCTTCACCTCCTGGGAGTCCACCACCTCTGGCGGTATTCCCTCGCTTTCCACCACCCGCGATTTTGGATCCTGATCTCCACCCCCTCGTCGGTCTCTGATTTTTTTTCTTCCTTTGAAAAATGAGATCCCCACTGCTGGAAACCGTCGTCCGCGCGCTCCGCGCACCTGCTTCCCTCTCGTTCCATCTCTTCCCGCGTGTATTACCTCCCCAGTGTCCCGCCGCTACTACCCCACCGCTACCACCAGCACACAGACCGATCACCTCTCTTTTTCTCTCGCTCGCTAATTTTTATTTTGCCACAAGAGCCGTTTTAAAAATTACCCTTCCGCTCGGCATTCTGGAGTCACTGGTGGTGGTGGTTAGGACAGGGTAGAAGGGATGCGACCGAACCCCCCACCGCGGATTGGAGCGGGCAAAAAAAGCGTCGCAGGGGAGACAGGGAGAGAGAAAAATGGAAAGGAAGAAGGAGAGTCGGAGACGAAGAGGGACCATTTGATTTCCTCCCCTCCGACGCTCGAAGAACTTCTAGACTTTTATTCCTTTTTCCAGGAGTGTGCTCGCCCCGTTCCTCCCGTTTTTCCCGGCGTTCCCTCCGCTACTAGAAGAACGTGATGTATTGCTCCGCGTGTCTCTCGTCGTCGTGTTTGGATTCGTTTTTCCCGCCAAATTCCTCCGGCTACAAGCTGCTGCCACCTCGGTGTTTGCGACACGGCCTCGCGCGCGTCCTTCCTCCTCGCATCGTGGGCCTCAGATCGCCGTACGCGCTACCATCCCCTCCCTTCGCTTTTTTTGGTCGTTCGTCACCCCCTTGGTGTGGCAGACCCTCGACGGTTCACGGTCGTACGGCTTTCTTAGCTTGATTAATTATCGCCGCGCCCTGGGTGTCGGGATCTGGAAGCTCGCTTTTTCCTCGTTTTCCTTCTCTTTTTCATCCTCCATCCGCCCTATTTGCTCTCTTCATTTCGGGTCGCGAACGCGCGCACACAAACCCGCCGATAGGAGAACATTATGGGGAATTATGAAAAGGCATCCGGCCATAAACGATTTCCCGAACAAAATGACTCCGACTACTGGAGGACGATTTAAGGATAAATTGAGCGCGAGCACGAGCGCGAGCACGAGCGCGAACCTCCCGATTAACGTGGCTATTTCATCCGAGAAGAATGTCATGCGACTCATCAGTCGTTGGGCTGCTTTTCCCGAGCTCTTTTCTACCCAGGCTGATAACTGCCGTGTACGGAGACCGTAATTTAGCGTGGAAGATAAAATCGTACGGTCTACGGTGAAAGATAAATATTACCTCGCGCGAACGTTTAAGGGTCTCGTTGTCCCTGGATCAATGGTACACCCTCATTTTCCTCGGAAATACTCGAATATCGATTGCCGACAGCGAACATTAAGTTATTAATTAAAAATCATAAGCTGCGAGCGAAGAAGCTTATAACAAAGTATGAAATCGCATTTTCTATCGGGTGGTAATTGAGCTGGGCCTCCAATGTCGCGTTATAACCGCATTATTTTCTAATCAGACCAACGTAGATTGGATTCTTCCTGCGAGTGCGGAAGTCTACACATAAATTGTCTGCGGTGCAGTCGTCAAAACCAGTGAAACGAGTGTACGAACGCGAGTTAATCGAAAAGAAAAAAAGTTTTCCCGACTATCCTAGAATCGGTGGAAGAAGGCGCAGCGAGGGTTGCAGGAGGCTGAGCCTTCCCGAGCGAATAATTTGGAGGATGAGATAATTAAAATGGGTCCGCGGAAAACCTGTCAGCCGTGATGGGCAGATAGGTCGCCCGCGCGTCTCTAGAACGAAATTATTCTATGAATGTTGATCGCCACGTAACGCACATTATGCAAAAGCGCAGCTGAAAGTGACAATTTTTACGTTTTCCGAGCGGCTCGCCACTGCCACTGGCTCGTTCGTCGCGATGAAACGAGAAATTTCCATTAGGCAACAAGGAGCCAGCCGCGACGAACCGCTTTTTCCCTCTTTGCGCTGTAGGGCGCGCGCGAGCACGAACGCGCGAACACACAGCCCTTTCTGCAATTCGAGAGATTCTTGCGATCAGAGGAACCAGCCCGCATCTTTTGTATAACAGAGAACAGACTCCAAGCTAAGTATGCAGATTATTACGATAGGCTGGAAAAAATCCTAATTCATTTCACGAGCATGTTCGTACGTAAATACGGTCCAGGGAATTCCAGGTATCATCAGTACCAATTTTCCCTGACCATGAGCCGAGTTTTTCTTCGCTTACTAATTTGCATACCGCGGAATTTCTGCCATTTAACATATTATTCGTCCGAATCGTACATCATAGAGGAGCTCTTAATCGCATGGGAGCGAACTCGAATCAGCGTTCTTCTCTCCCCATAAAAATTTCGCGAGCAGCCGCGTGCACGTAGTACTGCACCAGGGAGGCCATTGAACTTGGCAAAAACGCACTTGAGCTTTCTCCGTTCCTCTGTCTGGTTAAATTTCGAATCGTCAAACAATGCCGGTTGCCTCCGAGCGCACCAGGAACGTGCCATTCCGGCTGAGGTGCCCCAAAACTCGATCGGAGCCTGGCTCGAAAATATTTTCTCGCAAGTCGAAACACCGGGGCGACTTTAGCCGTGGGTGTATCGCCGCCAACGGGCTGCGATTTTCGGTTGGTGAGCGAGAGAGAAAGAGACTCGTCGTGGGTATGGGGGTCGAAAAGGTACCCCACCCCAACTTCACGGTCCAATCCGGACTCGGCGTACTTTTTGCCCACCTTTCCACCACCACCGACGCCCTGACTGCTACTCGCACCCTCGTGACCCCCCCGCAACCACTTCGCCCTCTATTTTTCCCCTCTGAGGTCGCGCGAGCGAGTCGAGCTTTCCAGGCATTACCGGCAAGCACGTCCCGCTACCCGCCGCCCGAGCCATGGTCCTTTCCCGCGTCCCCGTAGGGGTGGAAAACTGAGGATAGAAGGGGCTCGATGTAGGGGTGTGTGCGCAGTAGGCAAGTTTTACGCGGACGATGGCGCCGAGCTTGGGATCAATTTCGGAATAACATGCCTTAGACTCTTTCAAGGCTTCGGGATCGATTCGAATTCTCCGCACCCTCGCGATGCTCGCTACCCTTCTTTTGACCCTCCTCATTTGCGACTTTGAGTCACCCTTGTTTCTTCGCTGCTACCACTGGCTCGCATCGCGGAATTGCTAACCCTGGTGACAATGCCGCAGGCCTACCGTTGCCTACCTACCTCTCTATCCTTTTTCCACCCTGCGAGTCCCCTTGAATTTTCACCCGCCGCCACTGCCACGCCGCGCCATACCGCGCCACACCGCGCAGTGCTGCGTCTACCCGAGTTTTTTCCACCCCTTCGCTCCTTTTTCCCGATAGCTCGTCGCGAGCGTCGACGCTGATCGATATACAGATGAGAAGGATTCGATGTATGGACCAACGAGTATGAATGATAGTGTCACGCGGTTAGGGGTGGCATATGGTCTTGGTTTTAAACTGTGTCATGCCATGCTGCCGAACCGGAAGAGCACGCTTCTAATTCCCACTACCCGCGTGCATTAGATACTCATTATGTATCAGCATCTAATTAGTATTGCAAACAATTTTCGAGCCAAACTATGTGTTCCACCTTTCGACAGATAATTCTCATTCTCGATCGTTTTCACGGGATGAAAACGATTGTGAAAAGTCTTTGAAAATAGGGAAGAATTAATTTGCTAAATTTTGTAAGAACTCAACCAAAACGACATAGTACAAGCTGTAATATTTTCATGAATATTCAGCGCACGGAAATTGATTAGAATTTCGGAGGGAAATTCAGTTCGCGTCAGAGAGGCTGAAACTCTTCGGTCGTTTCTTTCTCATCCCTTTATCGGGATTTCTCTTTGTTGGGGATGGTCTTCGATGTACCGACGAAAATCAATGATGCTGTTACGCGGTTAGGGGTGTCACGCCCGTCCTTCTGTGCAAAGTGTACCATGAGATATCAAAGGAAGTTCAATTTTTCCGCCGACGTACATACACGCGACTCTTTGAAGCGGCTCACGGCCAGACGGTCTCCTATCGCCGAACTCTCGTTCGAGCGCTTTCTTTTAATATCATGCAAATCAAACGACAATTTTGCAATTTGCACAATTTCGTTTCGACCGACTTTGAAGTTTTATTCCTCGGCACTGACACTGCTTGGTCAAATGTTACCTCATTGGCCGGAAATTCCAATGTAAAATAGCATATTCCACCGCTTAATTATTTATTCGGTTTCGATGCCATATTGTTCGCGATTAAATTTATCAACAAAATTTGCTACATAAATCATTAAATTGTAATTTAATACATAAACACATCAATCGGTTATTCGTCGGCGTATCAGCGGTTGTGTGTGCTTTGCTATGAAAATTTGTACTAGTTGATACTCGCCTCCCCCTTTTCCCGCTGGGTTTTAATCACCGAAATGTAACTGATATTAATTGCAAACTTGCCCGTTTGATAATGAAGTAAAGTAAATACTTATATAATGGCCATGGCCAAACGTTCCTCGCCTATTATTCCCGATACGATAGTGGATAGTTGTATAGGAGAAATCACATGAATGTACTTTGTATTTAACTGGTAGTTTGCATATTGCCTACAATTTCAATCAACATTTCTGATACGCACCCAAGCTATATTGAAAATAAATTACGTTACTGTAATATCGTGCATAAAGCTAGCAGGTCTACGTAGCTAGGGCGCGAGAGATTCACTAGTCATTAAAAGAGATGACGCGAAGCTTCATTGTTCCTCCTTCTGAAGAACCTTTAGGTTTGTAATTACGCTGGTCTTTACAACCTGCCACTGATTAAGCGTTGCCCTTTTCACTAATTGCCATTAACTAAGACAACAAAAGAAGCAGCAAGAGATAGAGTGGGGTGCGATTGATTCCGATCGGCCCCAGCAGCGATCGTTGTGTATCTATTTCCCTCGATCGCATCGTGCCGCTTTCAATAGCAAGCTACGGGCCGATAGCTTGACTGGACGATTAGCAGCAACGGAATCAAAGGGTAATAATTAAACGCAAAAGCCGTCTACGTCGATCACGCTGGGAATGGCCGCGAAAGGGGATAAAAACGGGGTTGGCAGAGTCGACTGGTTGGTGCGGGATGCAATAACGAATTCAGACCAGCCGTCTAATATTACGGGACTTGGCCACGTAAATCGAACATCCTTCTATCAAAGACGAGGAGAGAAGCGGCAGTATCCACGGGACGTATACTTTGCTTCCATTTACACCAGTTTCTTGATGCTCGGGGCGAGTTGCTGTGAAAGCAGTGTTGGTGGCGGTAGGACCAGTAGCAGTAGCAGCAGCAGCAGCAGTAGCAGCAGCACCACCAGCACCCTTTTTCCCAGCTTCCTCTGTCCCGGTCCACCTCCCTTTCCTACTTTCCTCATCCTCATCCTATCCGCGCGGGCGCGCACCTACCAACCTCTTCCTCTATCGCACCGCGTCCGCTCTCTCTGCGTGCTCTCGCGAAAATCCTCGCGATAAATTATGCCGTGCGGGAGGGAAATAAATGACCCACCCCCGTGCGGCCCTGCCGCACACGGCGCCCCTCTTGCCGTCTCTACCCAACTTCAATCCCCGGCCCAACCATCCCCGATACCCAAGAGCAGACTCCCTCACCTCTCTCTCTCTCTCTTTCTCTCTACCTCATCCACATTCTCCACCTCGTTCGGTGCCTACTCTTCTTCTTCCTCTTCCGCTTCCTCTTCCACTTCCTCTTTCTCCGCCTATTCCTCCTGCTCTTCTACTTTCTATGGCTATTCCACGGCTTCTCTTCGTTCGCTTCCACCAGCTCTGCCCGCGCGTCTCTTTGCCTCCTCGTGGCTCGGCTTCGCTTCGTCCAGCCACCCGCGCCTCGTTCACCCACTGTCAGAACTCCGCCACCTCCTGCGAGCCACCGAGCAGGCGGCAGCGCGGCGGCGGCGGCGGTGCTACGAGGAAAGCCGGCTTTAAAATTATAATGGCACGCGCAATTTTGATAACCGTCGCCCGTTCCACTACTACTACTACTACCTTCTTCATGACCACCACACTACCACGGGTACTGCCACCGCGGTGAAGCATGTACCAAAAGCAGCGGCGTCGCAGACACAAATGTTCTACTACCACCACTTGCCAAGAGCTGTTTCGTGAAAATAGCGACTTCTTTGGTATGCTACCAAGCGCTATTGCTAGTAACCGTGTTGTCGTTCCTGAGGCTTATACTAAGCTCACGGAGAAACCATCCCCGACTGGTTTCACCCTCTTAGTAATCTTGCGGTGGTCATATTAGTCCAGAGTGCGGACGTTGACCTGGCCTGCTTCTAATATTGCTCCTAAGCTTCCTCTTGGCATATGACGGATATAATGTCTTTCGGCTTTGAACTGCTGAGATATTTATTATTTCAAACGTGCTCTCGCTTTTGAGGGTCATTTTACGTTTTGGCTGTAAATAGTTAATTTCTAAATTGTAGTGTTATAAAAACTTTTCACTCTCTCGCAAGGATGTTAAGTGGAAGTCGTTTCCACCGATCCGTCACTCTCCGCACAAAGCTCGTCCCGAAGGTATTAATTAATGGCAATAATGAACATTTACCATTATGCCGTCAATCATCCGTCAAAGTCGTAAAAAGCGATAGATCAATGAAAGATAAACAGCAAACACAGAGCGGTGCCTGGCGGGCTCGCATGCTCACCTGTACCGACGGTATATAAACTAAACACGGATGCAAAACAGAACGAGCCGGTTCACATAAATCACCGTGCTCCGATCGGGGAGGATTTCGCCGCGGAATAAAGTGGACGTAACGAAAATCGAATCGAACTGTTTGTAGCGTACGCACGCTTTTTCGGTCCAGTTTGAAAGTATGCCGTTTTTCTTGATCATTTTTCTTGTCCGTCGAGGAAAGATATCGACGATATTGTTCTTTCCATCAATCTGTTCAATTTACGTTGGATTCGAATTATAGTACCTCGAAGAGTATCATTTTCGTAAGAATGAATTAGGGTTGCAGTTTTCCGGATTCTTTGTCTTTTATACAGCGCCAATACCAGAGAAGATCTGACCAAAGTTTCGACTTGGAATTCTTGAATTGACCCGGAAAAAAGTGATCGAGTTGGCGTGGTATGACCTTTGAGTGGGATATGAACGTGCTGCCACGACGGCAGGGCGCAGGGGCGCAAGCCACCCCATCCTCGATTCGGCGCGAGCCTCGCAGGACCAAACAATGGCACGACGGAGCGCCGAGCGAGAATGGCTCCGCTTTTGTAGCCGGAAATTGTTTAAGCTTTTGTTATTTTGCGGCTTCTAAATCTCAGACGTCAGCGCGGCTCGCGGCCTGCGGCCGCGGGACGACTCTCTCTCTCTCTCTCTTTCTCTCATTCTTTCATTCTCTCCTTTCGGTGCAGAACGTACAGCATGCGAGAAGAGACCGAATGAGAGAGGAAGAGGAGAATCCGCCCACCCGAATCTGCGCGGCTGGCTTTGAGGCGTAAAGTACGCGCCTCGACCAAGACTTCCTCGCGGGGTTGTTGCACCGCGACTACCCTTCCGCCATCCACCCTCTCGGCCCCTCTTCCGTCTCTCTGCGCTTTCCACGCATTATTTTTGCCGCTGCCTCTGCCACTGCCGCCGGTGCAGCCACGATTTCGACGGCGTGCACTCTCTGGCACGGTGCACCGCGCGCTCACCACCGTGCCAGGGTAAAATGTAATGAGACTACGAATGAATGCTGCAAAAATAACGATTATTATTCCTGCGTCCTTGTTAGTCGGACAATGCCGTATTACACGTTTTGTCGGGCCCCCCTGACTCAAGGATAGACAGTGGATCATGAGGGTAAGGTACAGAAATGAAAATTTGATGAATAGAACGAGAGAGATTATCTGATTCAGATTGTTCGATCAGAAATCCTGTTTCAAGTGTAATCTACTCGATGGTTTTTCCACAGTTCTTTCTTCGACGGTATTTGCATCGTCGTCAATGGATCCTCGTTCGTCGCGAGTCTATTGAGACATGCGCCTTTCGAGACTTCCGCTGGCTGAGACAGGGGAAAATGTATGCAGCGGTTAGAATACATTGCTGGTACTTCAATACTGTTTGAGATAGTAATTGGCTCATTAGTTGGAATGCGAGCGATTGTGGCGTGATATTAAGAATTGTTCAAGCGAACGTGAAATTTTATTTTTTCATCGAGGCTCTATTCGTAACGCTGAGAGTTGAGCGTGCACCGGTGTGGGAAATCTCTTCCGCGGAATTCACGAGGGCGCTTCCACAAAGGATAAATCCGTTTTTGAAATGCCCAGATAATGAAATTACCAGGTACATGCTCCTGGGTCTATCTCTTATGCGGGGATCAAATTTCCGATTCTTCTGGGGCCCAAGTCTCTGGAGTGCGTTGAGCTCGCGAGCACGCGAACGTGAGCGTCCAAATAAATCGCGAGGAGCAATGACACGCTCGCGATCAATATTTCCTTTGAAAAGTCGCGATCTCGTGTGCCAGTTATTTTCCTGTGCCTCCGCATGCCTAATAAACGCCGTCAAGTACTCATTAGTGCGCCGTGGCAATTAAAGCGCTTAAGGCAAATTATAAATATTTGCGCGAATAAATAAGTACCAAATGGGACCGAACGAGCGGTATAGTTACGATTGGTCTTACTTTTCGCAGTCTGTTTCAGCGTTCATTGCTCATTGACGACAATGATCGAAGGGTCATTAAAAATCAGTTCTCTCGTCTCTCGCATTCGATTCTCGATCGTGCTTCTGCACAAAGGCAAGCGGGCGCGTCGAACTTTTCGAAAAAGCCTCTCTCCTCTGATCGGGAATCCGTGTTCCTGGAGCTAATCAACATTCTCCAGTAGGAACACGAGTGTCGCTGGAGAGGATCACCAAAAAGCTCGGCCTCTCTGCCTACCGTATCGATTAGCGGCGCGCAAAGCGAGCCTATCTTCAAACTTCTCCTTGCGAAGGAGGGTCCAACCCCGAACTAGCAGCCTACCGAATCATCTTGCCAGTAGAAAGCCATTCGATTGTTCGGCCGCGAATAGAGTTCACCCGTTACTCGCATCCAGTGTCAATACGATCGCTACTGTTTCTTCCTTCGTTCGTAACTAGCCAACTGCTTAACGTTCCCCGGGAGATATTTATAAAACGGCTGTAGGAAGAGATCGAGGGGAGCGAGTAGTAGTCGGTGGACGACGAAGCGACTCGCCGTGGTGCTGGGCGGCGTGACGGGGTTGCGGAGTGGCGGGCTGGCGCGGCGCAGGAGGCGAAACTCGAGGAGGCGCAGGGGGTGGCGGTAGTGCGCGCGGACTTTTGGGGTGGTTGGTGCCCTCCTATCGACCCTCTCGGGCTTCTGGCTATTCTCTCTTTCTCCCTCGTCATGCTCTCTTGGCTTCTCTCTATTCCTCCGTTCTCTTTCTCTCTTTCTCTTCTCGTGGATCACCCCGTGTCTCTCCCTCGCTTTTCCTCTTTATCTTTCTCTCTCTCTCTCTCTCCCTCTCTCGCCTTTCGCACCCTTCCAGGCCTCGCTTTCGCTCTTTCCCGCGCTTTTCCGCTTCTTCGTCCTCGGTGGTAACCTCTCTGGCGACCGACCTTCGTGCGCGTCCGTGAGAAAAAAAGCGCGCTGCGCGAGGAAGAGAAGGAGGAAGAGAGAGGAAGCGAGAGAGTTCTGGCAGCGCGAGGAGGGCGTAGGTTGCGATGGGTGGCGATGGGAGGCGATGGGTGGCAGTAGCGAGAGGGAGGTGAGCGCGCAAAAGCTCGCTCTCACATAGAGACTCGTGCGCGCCAGCGTGCGAGTTCGTTCAACGGAGACATGCACGCACACACCGAGCACACACATCCTAATTTTAGCAGGCATTCGGCGCAGCTGTGCCACCCACATGTATCGTGCGGGCTTGAAACTCCGAAATTTCGTGCAAATAGCACGGGAAGGAAGCCGTTCCTGATCAAACCGGTCATTTCCTAGGGAAAAAAGAACCTTGCTGGACGCCGAAATTTACAGGAAATCGGGTTATTAGTCTACGGACTGGATGATCGGTTAGATGTAGCCATGACGTGCCTGACGCTACCCTACCAGCTATGCCGTTTTGTCCTGCTTCGATTTCTTAATTGCGGAAGTATGCTGATTACTTTGCGAGGGCTTTTTTCACGTGGACTCCCTTTGAAATTCCAGACGCGCCTGCAATCGCACACCTTCTTCCTTTTCTTTTTTACCGCTGCCTGCACCAGTACGTCGCGAAAGGCTTAGGAAGATTTTCCTAAGTTTATTTTTTTTCCTCGTCACCTCGCTTCCCCGCCGTCGAAAGAGGCGCTTTTGTGTCGAGTGTGCCTGCCTCTGTGTGTGTGTGTGTGTGTGTATGTGGGTGAGTGCGCCATCACACTCGTGCCAGGAGCACGGTCGGGGATAAAGTCGTCGCGGCCGATTAATGAGGCTCGTACTACTTTCGATTCTGTGAATGACCGTATATTACGATATTTTGGCGCAAAGTAGCAAACTTTCATTAAATCGATGACTCGCAACGCGTACTGATCATATTTGTTTTATTATGAGTCTTCCCCGATGCGAAATTAGTCCACTCATTTTTGTTATTCGCCCACGAGCATCGCTTTAATGGAAAATCAGTCAATCAGAATCATGTAATTTTCCTGAATATATTACTGCCAATATATCGGTAATTATCGCCAGCAGTTTGAAGTGTTCGTCTTTGATTACTGATAAATTTACTCTGCAAGAATGGAATTTTGTAACGTGTTGCACATTATTATCAAGAAATTATCGTTTTATTGCCTGTCAACTCATTTATTTTTAGCGATTTCGTCAGAGGTCAAAATCCATACTCTATCACACGTTGATTTGCAAAATACATTTTTACTCCTAAGGTAACAATATCCCGGAAGTGTAGCATTACAATTTAATTTGTGAAATGAAATTTTGCTCTGGAAACGTCAGTGAGGCTTGCCTCGAAATTCTAACGATTAGCAGCATCATGTTGCAATTCTGTAATGGCTTCGAGAGATCCGAACGTTCCTATCAATTAACCAACATTGCACCGTAATTATAATAATAGCCAGAAATTATTTATTCAAACTTGTCATCCCTCGAGCCATTTTGCGATAGCTCGACTTCTTCAATTCGATGCTCTGAGCCCGGTGTAATCTTACCAACATGAATTTACATTATAGAAAGATTATAGAAACATTGACGATTAACGATTCCGTTTCACACTTGAATTCGAAGCTCCAAAATTCGGAGTCGAACGTACCGATTTCCCTGATAGCGGTATTCCTTAACAAATTAAGTTTCAAATTACTACGCGAATTAGACCGAAACCACTGGTTCTACAAGCGCGATGTCTGGATGAAAATGATAAAATTCAAACACAGTACCAATTATTGAAGAGATTTTAACGATCCTCAATTACCAGGTAATTAATTTAAGAAAATAAACGAGAGAGCACTAAACAGAATGCTCTAACGACTGGAAATGGATCTGTGTTGCAGGTGCGAATGAAAAGGGTAGCGGCACGGCACGGTTGGCCACATTATCGGAATTATCGGGAAGGCGCGCGCCTCGCACCGTAGGAGCATCCCCCGAATGGAAGGAATTCCTGAAGTGGTCCTGAGGCCCCCGTCACGTGGAAGGATTCTCACGTGGCAGTCGGTCAGGGCCGTGGAGCACGCGTCGTAGCTGGAAAAGGGGAATGGCAGGCCGATGGGAAACGAAAGAGCGATATCTGCCGGACGATCGGACGTCGGTAGTAACAGTGTAGGCGGTGTAGACATAGGAGAGAGAAGGGGGTGTCGATGCCAACGGGGAGAGCTAGTCCGATGATACACAGCGAGGTGAGGGTGCAGTTTACCTATAACCCATAAATCGACCCCACTTTTCTATTAAGAGACGCACGATTGACTTGCGTTGTTCAGCTTCCTTCCCCCGATATCGTTCTTTTCCTCTTTCTCTCTCTCTCGCCCTTCCTTCAGTTTTTCCCACTTTTACCGGAGTTTCCACCACCGACACGAGCAGCCTGTTCTCCATGCCCCTCCAGGTTTTTCCTTCTCTCGAAATCCATCCTCTACCCTCTCCAACTCTCGTCCCTCGTTCCATCCTTTCGTCCTTCCATCCTTCGGACGAGGTGTCTCTCCCCACCTGGCGCGAGCTATCCTGCGCAAAACCCCGTTCAATCCCTACCAACCTGTTCGTCGTCGAGCCTTTTTTTCTCTCCCTCTCTTTTTCCCTTTTTCCTCTATCTCTCTCACTCTCGTTCTCTCTTTCTCTCCCCCTTCTCGCCACGGGAAAGCTCAAAAACACCGGCAGTCCCGTATTGACACGGGGCCAATTCCTCGCCATCTGTTTCAGACTCTGATAGTATAGTTCAGGCTTTCACCTTGCAAGGGATACTACTTAAGGGAGTACTGGCCTTCGGAGACCGACCAAGGCTTAATTGGAACTTTACTCCTAAATCTCACCGATTTCGATAGACTTTCGCGAGTGATCATTATCACGAGAATAATTGTGGGATTGATACACGAGTCTTGAGGATCGCTCGTAATTCTGGGTAGACGAGGGAGACATTTAGTACTCTTACCTTAGGCATGCTTGAATTTTAATATACGCGAGATTTTAATCAAGCTTCATTTACTGGCGTACTTAATTGCAGTTTATGCATAGTACCGTATTATATTTGGTTCGTATATCGTGCACTTTTAGTCTCTAGATAGAGTTCTTTGAACTTAGGATTTTTTTCTTCCTGAATCAAAGATTCCAAAGTAAACGTCATTTTCATTCTATTTCTCTGAATAATTTTTTCGAGTACTCTTTCACATTTGTTTCCTTGCTATTACATTAGCAGTCCTTGTCAAAGCACTCCGCCCAGGATGCAATCATGGGTCGTTCTTGATAAACGCCTGGCAATACTATTCCACGGTAATAGTAATGGTAGTATCGCTGTGCGAAAGCTGTGCACATTAATGATAAGCATAGAAACTTGTCAGATGAGCTGAAATACGAATTCCCGTCACGAATTGGAATCGTATTTTCTTGACGTTCAGAAGCCGAGCACTGAAGTAGGATAGACAAGCACAGCGTGACGTTCGGGCATAGATGTATATTGAATACAGCGATGGAAATCCACGGATAATTATGAGCCCACGGCATAATTATCGAGGATCACAGATCAGCCCTTTAAATTTCGTTAAATCGCGTAAATACACGTCTGTATGCGTGCCCCAACGACAGGGGGATTGAAAGAGAGCAAACAGAGAGGAATGGAGAGTGAGGAAGAGAGAGAGAGAGAGATATAAAGATCGAATATCGGTTCGCGAAACCAAAGAGCGAGAGAGAGAGAGAGAGGGTGAGAGTATGCCAGAGTGGGAGAACCGAGTATAATACCTGTTCATACGTATGTAATACAGGGAGTTATGACCGTTTGTACGGAGTAGTGCAAATCAAACCGCTCTTGATAAATCTCGTTAGTTGCGCTCGTCCCTGATAAACATAATTAAAGTGTAATCTTCGGCAGCACGAACCGCAGTAAACGCTATCGTCTCGTTCGTTCGCGAATGTTATTTCTGCGACATTCATTTATTAGCTAAAGATTCGCTTTAATAGACCCTTTGATGAGCGGTTACAGATCTCCACTTTATGACTTCTCCTATTAATGATAATCCTGCGGCTAGTGGACAAATCGTTGTCACTTTTTACTATTCCGCGGATATTGCTCTATTTCGCGAAATAATTAAGTGGTCTTAAAAGGGAATAATTCGATAACGAGAATGAAAATTCCACGTAAGATGTCGCTGCGATTCACGTAGGAAAAACTGATTTCGTTCGCGATAGAATTTCAACGAAAAAAAACAAATGTATTTTTAGTCCTTTCATTTGGTTTTTTTCATAACTTGAGGATGCTCCGGAAGCTCCACCGCGGATGGTCGTAATCGATACAACATCCACGGAACGTTGAAATCGTGTCTGAGTCGTAGGTATTAAAAAATAGATGTACAAATTCAAAACTGAATTGTGCTCAAATTCTTCATAGAATCAATGGCTGCTCACACGGCTTCCTCATATTCGATGTTAGTCCCTCTTTCACTAGAACCCACGAGGTGAATGTTGTACGAATCATCATAAAAGATGTATTCGCGTTAGCGTAGTACGATTCGGCATTACATTTGCACTCTATGACTGACTTATGACCAATTAACCGAAGATGCGAAATTCAAGCTTTCTGAATAATCAACAGAACCGCTCGAAATCCAGTATACAACAAATATTTATCATTACTCAGACCACTTCCTGGTTTAGTATTTCGAGGATAATGCTACTTTTGCATAATCCGCAGACTGATACGTCTGGCAAATAACACGCAAGGGGTAATAACGGCTGATCGAGGGAAATCTGGGAAGATCACCAAACACAACCGATCAAGATGGATCGATCAAGGTGAAGCTGCATTATTCCGGATAGAGTCCTCGAAGCAAGCGAGCACTAATATTGTGTTGGGTAAGTGTACACGACTGTACATATACCATCGGGGAGAGTAGCAGTCGGATGTAGCCTAATATGATGATGGGGTGATCGCATAAAGGGAGAGGCGTATTCGGGTTAGTGAGCGTATCGTTAACGATCATAGATCATACGGGTGGCGCGTACTGTGCTGGCAATTCTAATTCGCGGACATTTACTCTTAAAGCCCCCCAAAATCGATCGCTCGTAACGCCGGTGTGGCTCGCGCTAATTGTTGAGCATAATCGACTGTCGAATCGCGGCGTTCACATCGCGGCCAAACATCCGGTCAAGATGAGGACCGATTTCATTATACATCTCGTGCGTTTCGGTCTATGGGCATCTCCCACGGCTCGATACATAAAATGTATAATTAATTCGATGTTTCCGCCGTTGCTTCGCCTACGGTCAAATGGACCCTCGGATTACAGTAGTCGATCGGCTCGCGGTGTAGTTCTGGTTTACGAATGTTGAGATCGGCGGCAGTGGTTCTTGGCTGTGCGTTTCTTACCCTCTCGTTCGATCGCGGCTTTACTCAGCACTGGGAGAGGTTCGTAAATCGATCGAAAGCATCAATAACATTCGGCACGTCTCATTAACCGTGGACGTCGATCAATTGCTGAAGCGGCTCCGAATAAACACTCGAGCGAAGACGAAGGTACACATTACATGGGCCATTGTACCGTACGCTGCCTCCAGGGTGGGGTGGTGGATCAAGAGGAGCAAGAGGAGAGTCGGAGGGTGAAAGACGCATCGCGTCGTAGCCTGGGGCCTGTTCGGGGGACCTCTTAAAATACACCCCTGGGATACAGCGAGAAAGGAGACAGCCTGATGGAGACACTCACCCTCTCTTTTTCCCTTTCTTCCTCTCCTCGTCTCTCTGGCGGGGCAGAGCGCAGAGGCGCTACGGTTGGAAAGCCTCCGCGATTAACGAGGACCAAGCGAAGTTGGTGGGAGCGAGAGATCGAAACGCGCGGAGAGAGCGGAAAGCGCAGGTGAACGCAGAGAAAAGAGAGACAAAGCGCGGAGGAGAGGTCGCGAGATGGATGGCGAAGGGGCAGTTAGCGAGGAAAAAAAAAAGGAGGGTAGCGGAAAAAACGAGCCGCGAGGCGCAGGCGGGTGGAAGAGTGGAAAAAAGAGGGGTCATAGCTCGTGCGAGGGTTGAAGCGAAAAAGAAGGCGCGCGCGAGGTGCCAGCGGGGAAAAGGGTGCCGCCCCCGCGAGAAATTTGGTAGCGCGGCCATTGCAACGGGAGGGCGTGGCCGCGCAGACGCTGCTAAAGAAAAATCCTCGCTCAGAGGGATGAAAAGCGAACGGTTGAGCACGGTCGCTCGTTAGCTCGCTCACACGCGCTCTCTCGCGCGCGCGCGCTACCGGAAGCCAGTCGCTCGACGAGCGTGCCGGCGAAAAAAAGCTCCGAGAGCCGAGAGAGGGAGGCAAGTGTGCACGAGCGAGCAAAGAGGACCGACTCCCTTTCGCACGCTGGAACGCGCAGCCCTCTCTGCCGGAAGTCATCCCTCTCTGGCTCGTTCTCTTTCGGTTTGCCGATCCTCCGAGACTCGTTCTGGCTCCGCGCGCGCGATTCCCAACGTTCCCTCTCCCCTTTTCTCATTCTCTTCTCTTGCCCTCTGCTACACCATGAAATTCTCGTTCTCCCTTTCGGTCTTTCCTCGGCTCTCTTCTTCCTCTGGCTCGCTCGACGAATACTGCCAGAGTTTAGCTTCTACATCGCTCTTATGAAGCTGTTTCTGCTTGACGCAAGCGAGCGGGCGAGGGTGAGCATCGCAGCCACCCCTGCGTCCACTCTTGCCCGTGCGATACTCGGTCTGCTTACCATTCGTAGGAGACAGTAGGAGCGCAGGATCGTAGGATCGTTGGTTAGAGGAGTAGAAGGGAAAATGGGGATTAGCGGCGCGGCCCGATGCGGCCCGGCACGGCCCAACGTGGCGTACTGGAAGAGGGCGCATGTACGGCCAGAGAGACCGGGCATCAAAATTATTTTCCACCGGGCACTACCGAGCGCGGTGGTACCACCCCGAAATTTCAGCCCTTTAATTTCAGATGGTATGATAATTCGAGGCGATATTTCACACGAGTCTGGAACCTGGCTCAACGTGGATTTTATTGCGGCCGTCCGCCGGGGGTGGCTGAGCGGCAACGGCAGCGGCTCCGGGTGTTCAGCACGAAAATTTCCACGGAATTACTAAAAGGGTTCTACGAGAAGGGACGGTCTACGAAGTTGTTAATTAATCTACGCACCTAGAGATGCTTCCTCGTCGTTTGGTTCTCTTGACTTGGACCGCGCTGACTCCACCGAAATTTCACCCTTCGCCACCCCTTTTGCCCCTCACTGCTCACTCACCAGTGGGCAGCAATTTTTTGCGTTTTCGCTGCAAGGTACCACTCCGCTGACCGCAGATTATTGGTCTGCTCGCCAGTCAGTGAATGTTCGTAGATAACCCGCGCCAGCGAATGATTTTTTTGAATTATACCGCTGCCCTCTGATAAAAACGCTCGCGCTACCGCGACACGGAATTTAATGCAGCAATTTCAAATACATTGTTTTAAACCCTCCGACTGACAATGACAAAGATGTATTCTCCTCGAGGTTTCCGGTTTACGCGTTAACTTTGGCGCATTTGTAAAATCTGCTACCGGAAAATGTTATTTTCAAGAATCCCAATAGTATTAATGAACTACTCAAATCGCTTTATTCCTGCATCTTAAATAAAACGAAAGACTCTCGAGCAACACCATTGACGTTGGTATTCCTGACGTTCCCCCAGCTTGGGGTGGCATCGTCAATTTGCGGATGGATCCCCGAAAGTAATTTCGGCATTTCCGGACTTCTAATCCCAGTCAAACGGCACACATAGCTGATCGCGCAAATGGGCTAAATAGCGGCGCGTGTTTGAGCACTTGAGTGCTCGAAGGGTAGGCGTCTGGGGGGTTGGTCGTCGCAGATGGAGCGAAGGGGCGGAGGACCTCCGGCAGAACTTTATCCCCGAGAGTGGAAAGCGGCGCAATTTCGTTTCGGCGTGCGGTCGCAGAAGGGCTAGGTAGAGAAGAATAAGCGAGGTCGAGCGCACGGGGAGAGGCGGCAATTTTTTAAAATTAAGGCTGTTAAACCTAATCTCCAGGTGTGCGCAGGCGTGCGCGAGCGCGAGCGTGAGCGCCCAAGTCGTAAAAACTCTCGCGGTGTGTCGTAGCTAAAGCGAGGAGCTGAGCCAACCCCTCGCAGTTCTGTCTCATTTCGGCCCTCTCGCCACCCACCATCCCGACCGTACCCGTGACGCCCGTGAGGGCTGTGCCACCCTCGCCTTGCCGCGCGCCTCACCACTGCGGCTCTGCTTCGTGGTTAAATTGCCGCACGAAACGTTCTTAATGTCCAACGCCGTTGGCCCCTCTTCTTCTCTCTCTTTTCACCGTATCAACATTACTAATTCTTTCTCCCTCCGGCGAACCTCGACCTCTCTCTTTCTTTGCTTCTCCGTTTCACTATCGACCTTCTTTCGACTCCTCCTTTTTCCACGATATCCTCTCTTCGTCCCTCTTTGACCCTCTGCCTCACGCCCTTACCACATTCCGGCCTATCCTCTTCACCCTATCATTTTCTGATCCCCTCGCACGTTTCTGTCTTTTCCTCGCTGTCATTTGCCACCCCGTACCGTGCCAAGCCCCTCGACCACCCTCGACTGGTCTCTCTTTCTCGCTCTCTCGGGACAGTGGTTCTCCCTGAGTCCTCTTGGTTTTCCATTTCTCCACCCGGTCAGCCGTATAGCCGATCCGTGCTTTCGAAGGGTCGCGCGCTCGTCTCTTTTGTTTTCAGACTCTCGGTCTCCCGTTGGCGCGATCTGGCGCGATCTGGCGCCATCGCAGCGGCTAGGGTCGCTTGGAAACATCGAATGCCGGATTACGAGCGGCTCGCGATAAACGCGCGAATTATGCTTAATATCGGCGGGGTTATCTCTGCTACGACGTCCGTATCCAACACGAACGCTAAGTGCCACGAAGCAGCAGTGGCTCGCGAGAGTCGCCGAGGAATGCAAATGCCTCCAGCGAGTCTCGTTGCCGGTGCTTTAACGGCCGACAGATACGACCTGTAGCCCCGGTCGCCGGGCGACGTAATGCTGCGTGAAATGTATCTCGGCCTAATGTCGCGACGCGCGGCTATTATTAAATGCAACGACGCCTCCTCCTCCTCCTCCTCCTCCACCGCCTCCTATTGTTCCCTCGACCACCATTCGGTATTCTCTGGTCCGAGAGTCAGAAACCCACCCTTCCTCGTGTAATCCTCCAATTTTCCAGTCGCCTCGCGATACCTATCTCCAGAAATATTATCGAGTCACCGGAGTTTCGATTGTCGAGCGTGTCACCAATGAGCACCGCTAATCTGCCGATACAGTGGCACCACGGTTCACGGTTCACGGTTCGCGGGACTAATTTTTGCCTGGTTGCCGGTAAGCGAGCATTTGCATATCACTCTGCACAGTTCTTCGATGGACAGGAGCCTGGCTGGGTGGGACAAACGATGGAATCGCGTTTGGTCTATCTACTGGCAATGGTGAACGGGCGTGTTAGCTCGCTAAGTACGCCCGCTAGCTCGTGAAAGTTGCGGCAGCTTATGAAAGTATGCACCCCACGGCTGCATGTTTCGCGTGCAATTTCAAGATGGCCGCTTCGAGCGATATTACAGTCACTTTATTATAATGTACGCGAAATTGCTTTGTAGCCATTAGTCCGGTACCCCATAATGAATCACGGCAGCGTGTAACTCGCAAACAGCCCCCGTGTTGGGAAACTTGTAGTTCTCGAGAGCGCGCATGAATTGAATTTTTATCAAAAATAAACTTGCATCGGTGCGCCCTGGAAAATTCGACGGTGCAAATTACAATATATTGCATCGGACAAAGTAGAAGCGCGGTTGGCACGACCACAACGCATACCGTGGGAGGCTCGATGCCACGCGATGTTACGAGAAGATCCGCGAAAAATCGTGCCACGGTGGAAATCTTATTAGTTAAATGCACCGCTGATATCATTTTGAAGGCAGTTCTCGCTAGTGTAATTATCAGTCGATTATCAGATACTCTGGCGCAACACCACTTCGGGTTTCATCGCGCACAAACGTATCCGGAGCTCTTCGACGAGTGCGCGCAGGCTGGTATGAGGGAATTGCGAAAACCGCGAATACCCGGGAAGCTCGAGTTGCTTCCGGTCGACACACCGAGGTAATGCGAGTAGCGATTTTCAAAATAACGCCCGCGCTAGAACGCGGAGGAATGAACATTTCGGAAATGATAAATAGGAGTATCCGTTATTCCCTTTCGCGACCGGGTGCGCTATTGCCAAACAGCAGCCCTAGCTGCGTTAACTCTACCATTTGCGATTCTAATAACTGTCCGACAACGTTTTTAACCGTACCAAACCGAATTGACTCAGGGAGAAAAGACTAATGATTAGTCCCAATTACCAAAACTCACTCTGTCATTTATTCTCATTTATTTTCATTTTCATTTACTATTTTCTTCATTGGATATCTCGCAAATTGCAACACTTCTCTTTTACCTTTGAAATCGTGAGTTAATTAGACTTTGCGTATTTGTCAACGAATGTCGGACGAAATCCTCGGTTAACAGGTTAAATCTCGCTGCAGCGTGTCTTCTTACAGCAAAGAGAAGGGAAAAACCGATACAGTGGACATTTTACTCGAATGTGGAACGTTGGTGATTAATTTATCGGAGATTTGCCGGGAGGATAAGATCAGAGCGTAAGTGACAGTCGTCGGCGTTCAGTGGTTGCTAATGAACAATTCGATAAAGCGAGCTTGCTGATTTCGAAAATTCATTGCTCGTAGAACAAACGTCCGCCAGAAGATCAGTGAAAACGTTCTTCTGTGGATCACCACTTATCAGCGGCATGATCCGCACGCCCTGGAACAGTGCTTCTCAATCGGTTGTGTAATAAAATCTCAGTCGCTTTTGGGAGGATCGCGTGACGAGAAGTTTTGCTCGAGTGGCCACTTAATCTCGAATTTCCGGCATGATTGCGATCGCCATTTATTTCTACATCCCTATGCCGCGAGTGCGTCTACTCAGAGCAGGAAAAAAAAAAGCTTCCGGTGTCCTCGAGCGACATTATCGAGAGAGGAATATAAATATGATGCGCGGTTTTCAATACGGCCAGTGGCCTCTTTGACGTAGAAATTGCACCGGCCAATGATGGAGTTATGCGGAATGAAACAGTATTACGTAAAATGAAAAAATTATACGGGTCGAGCAAGTCGGAGTGAGTGTGTTTGCGGTTGCAAATATGTATATGTATATGTATACTGAGAAGAGTGCACTGTGAATTACAGAAATGAGTCACGATAGGTACGATTCTTTTGTAATGTACCGGGATATCATAATTGATGGCAGGTTGCCCCTGCATATTGTATGCTTCGTTTGCTTATATCGCTTGAGGGCATCCCTGTCAAATATCCTTTTTTTTTTCTCTCTGCATCAATGAAATCGAGCACAAGAGTATCGCGTTCAAATGCCAAAGGTTGCCGGGTAATTGTATAATTTGTATCGATTAGCTGGAATGCAACACGATGCCATAGGAAAATGTGTTGCCGTTGATAGAAAATTCGAGTGTAACGCAACAATGAGCGATTTCTTGAGAACCTCTGGGAGTTGATGGTTCGCCAAAGAATATTTGGTAGGTTTGATTGAGTTAGCAAATTGTAATGGAAAGCTTGCTACCGGCACCAATCTCAATGCATTTCCCAAAGAGACGGCTTAATCGCGTTTTGCGCGATGTCAAAATAAATATTCGTCAAGAATGTGACCGAGTACAACGCACAAGCAGTGCAAGTAAACCGACAGAAATAGAAGGAGTGAAGTTAATGGAAGGATAAGCGAAGTCTGCGAACCCCATCTGTCCCCACACATTTTAAAAAGACAGATTAAAAGCATTTCACTGCATTTCAAGGTAATATGCATACAAGAAACCGATTGGGACCAGGTAGATTTTTCGTGAATTCCCGAGAAACAGAATGGTTATATACGCAACTTGTATCGTAGTCTTCCAAACATACAATAACGAATATTCCCCCAAAAAGTAGTTTTTACCATGAATTCATTTTCCACTATTACCTTGTCGCATGTTACAATTAAGAAGAACGTGGCGTTTGGGCTACCGAGTATCATCCCCTAATTTCTCCATGGTTCGACTCTCTCGAACCATGCTGTGAACCAAAAAAAAGGGGGTGGAAAAAAAACAAAAGGTCGTGCACCCAAACAAAATTCAGCGTGACCGGGGACTGATCCTTTTGCATGGTCGCAATGGTTGTTTACGTTCGGAGGGCGATCGCGAATCGTGGTTCGCAGTGTCGGTGGAAGTGTCGAAGTCCCCAGTAGGGGGTAGGTATGCGAGCAGCGTGGGCTATGCGAGCGCCGCGTGACGGTCGCGCATGTTTCGCGCGCGCTTCTTCGCCGACCGGCAAAGTAGGGTGCACAACCCTTACGCTCGGGGGTTGCACGCGAGTTACCGACGCCGGGCGTCGAAAGCGTTGAGCGCCGGGCTGCCGGGTGTCCACGGCCATCTTGGAAAAACGAAAGCGACGCAGAGAGGTACGAAAAACAAAATGAAGGCGCTTGCGCCGCCGGTCCGGTATTGAGCGAGGCCCATGGCGCCTTTTTGCATTTTCACCCTTCACCCCGTACCTGCTCGACTACTGGCTGGGTGGCGTCCCTTGCCCTTCCGCGCCCTCCAACCCTCGTTCCCTCCCTTGGTCTTTCTCCCTCTTTCGCTTTCCCTCTCGCTTTTCTCCCGCTTCCTCCATCTCCTCTTCTTCACTCGATTCCATTCGTTCGCTCCGTTCCCTCGCTTGGCCAGCCTTCTTCTCCTCTTCCTCTCCTACGTGTTCTTCTCTTGTGTCTCCTCTTCCTCCGCTTCACCGGCGCCACGATCCTCCGTTGGCGAACCTCCTCGTCTTCTTCGCGATCCAAACTACTCGCCCCAATGCTGCGATCCCCCGCCATCCGCCACCGGCCACAACCATCCGCACACGTCTCCAATGTTCACGGCTGCGACGCTGTCGGCATCGCTACTTGCTTTTTTGCATTTTAACGCGTTTTTAAACGTACGGCAATAATAAATAGCGCGATCCGATTCGATTATGACAAACGGAATCGGCACTGCCAGTGCTTTTTGAAGGGTATCGCATTTTCAAGGGCTCCCGCAAACGGTCGACCCTGATTTTCGGAAATTGCTAAAGCTTCTTGTAACGCGAATTTAAATGGGGATAAATCGAAACGATACCGATGAGAAATTTAATGTTCTTGGGGTACGATGCAATGCGAGAAGAACGACGCGCAGCTCGAATGAACCTCTGGTTACGTGGCGCCACCTCCTTCCCAGAGGGATGCTAGAATTATCGAGCGGACCAAGAGAATCTAATCGTCCAATCTTTCTCGTAATTGAATCTTGCTTCGGTTTTCCGATTGTTTAGAAGCTTTACCAGAATTCCATCAATATTGACATTACTCTGTTGAATCCTTGAAAATCAACGCTTTGTCGCGAGTTATTTTTCCAACGTTCTGTGATCCTCAGTTATTACTAATAGTTTTCAATATATCCTTTTACAAGAAATAAGAGGTATCACTCTCACTTCTCGCTATCCAATTACCAACTCTGACGATCTTGGTCGAGAATCTTAAGAAAAATCATAGATCTCGATCTGAGGAAAAATGGAAGAAAAGACGAAGGAATGCGAGCCGGAAGGTAAGGGACTAATATGTGCTGTATAATGTGCACCGTAGGGAAAGAATAAAAAACGGAGAGAAATGTTTTCGCAAGCGTGTAGTAGCCGCGAGGGTGGCCGGTCAGCGGTCTCTCTTAATAATCTCACATTCTTAAGCACGTTGACTTAATTTACATTTTAACCGCTTTGCAGGAGGAAAAAAAGCATTCCGTCGTTTCCAGAGGCGACGTGGTTCGCCGTACGAGGATCCTGACCACGGTCCTTCCACTTCGTACTCGTTCCCTTAGCGTTTCTCGCACACCACAGGAGAATGAGTTTTTATTCCTCATGACACCGGATGGCGCCGTTGCTGAAGTAGGGGATGCAAATCTGCAGCCAGGATGACCGGTTCTTCGGACCACCGCTCGGAGCAATTGTGGATCTCGACTCCCCATGCTCGTTTGGCTAACGCGACTACCAAATCCTAAATTTACTTTCGCTTCATATTTTTTTCCAAGTCTGTGTCTTCTTCCAAAACAGGAATTTCCATTTCTCAAGTCAAGATACAAGTGTGTGGTAAAATTGGCAAACATCACTCGATATTATCTGAGAGAAGATTAATACTAATTGTATCACTACTTTAAAATAAAACGATTTTATCTCGACTCTTAATCGCAGTTTTTTTTACTTCTACGTAGATCCTCACGCAACAGTTGCACGGTATAAGCCGATAACTGATAGAAATAAAACAATAAATCCTCGGGCTTGATTGACCTTCTTTCAGCGCATCCATCGGTATTGGTTGATTAATAAAGAGGAAGCGTTCTCGAAGCAGCGACGCGTGGCGGCAGCGGTAGGAGAAAGAAGCGAAAGTGAGGAAAAAGCAGAAAGAAGAAAAGATCACGGTCATTCGCGTAGAGTGGCCGCGCTCCTTTAAAAGTTCTCACAAAATTCTGGGTTAAGCCCGAAAGACAGCGGCCACGGGGGTCTTTCTTAATGCTCTTTCACGCGTCGCTGCGCCCCTTCGAGTGCGCATTTGTTAAGGGTTGTTACCCCCACCGATGTCGATCCATACACGTTTATTCGTTCGCAACGGCGCCGTGGCGCGCGTGTGTCTACACGAAGTGAATCCCCACCAAAATCTGTCGAGTCTCCCTCCCTATACTCGAGTTCCTTCCCTAGTCCTTTCATAGAAAATAGTGGTGGGGTAGGGCGATTAGATGCATAGGGGAGGTTAGATGAAAGTTTAGATAAAATTGAGGGTGCGTCATCTGGCGCCTGCGTCCGGACACTGCCCCTGAAATAGGCTTTAACTCGCGATGACACCGAGCTACCGTTTACAATCTACAGCTCTCGGTGTTTCTCCCGCAAATAATTATGCGCGGACCGCAAATAATCGAGTGTCAATTGGTTGCGCGGCGCGTCACCTCATTTTTGCCCACGATTACACCGCTCGCGGATTATTAGCATTTCTTTCGCAAACAAATCGCTACCATGGGTTACAAGCTGCCGATATGTTTGGGCAGGCAATAAAGACGAATGGAAAATGCAAAATTTCCGCTTAAATAAAATCGTTTTTACTCCGAGTGGCTTTCATTCGGTATGCATGCGCCACAGCCAAAATTAAGGTTGTGGCTTCTCGTCCAAATAGCTCGGCTATTAATGAGACCCATCCGACAGGTGTTTACGCTCCGTGGGTTTTCATTTTTCAGGGTGAATGTTAATGAAGAATTCGATTAGTAAGGAGGAGCTCCGTCAAATTGGCAGGAACAAATGTTACGGAAGAGAAGTCTAATTTCCAGTGACTACTATTTTCAATTGCAGTGCTAATTGCATTGAGCATACTTTTCAGTAGTCGATAATAAAAGCGAATCAATTTGACGAGATCGCGAAATACTCTATCAGAAGGGTAGTTACTTTGGGGAATCCTTAGGTGACGGAGTAAAACTGTTGGAGAGAAATGTGAAATGAAGGCGCTGCATCCACGGAAGCCACTCAAAAGGTTTGCGAAGGACAAAACAAGGGATGAAGGTACGGAGAACATTATTGAATGTACCGTACTAATTATTAGAATCCATTCAATTGCATGCTGCATTCGTAATAATAAATCCTATAGGAACTAATCCTATAGAAACATCCTGAATTGAGGATGGCATCAAAGTTGCTGAGGTCAAAGTGGTGCAATGTGCCAAGAATGAGAAATCGAATCCGACTGGTAAACAATTGATTTCACGTGGGAGTGTGGTATAGGAGTGATCCTGCATCTATATCCAGAGGTGCAGTCGAATGTACGCTTTTTTTATTCGCTCGAATGCATATGGTCCGTTAGATAAGCTCGGATAATTTTAATTAAATAATTTGACTGACCGCAGGGATATTTAAATTACTATCTCCACCAGAGTTTTTAATATTTTAGAGAATCGTATTTTTTTTCATTACGGTTCACTGTATTTTAGCAATCCTGAGAGAAGTCGCCCACGTAGAACATAATGGACAACTTCTTACTGTATTCTTCTAATGTTTTTTGCTACAATTTCAGTGTAGTTCGTACTGTTAGTCCGTAAAAGGAAAATTGGTTTTTCGCAGAGATTTTAACAGTGAAATATGTATGCGAAAATCCGATTTTCAGGGATGTCTTTATATTTGACGTTAGGATCTAAAAGCGATGACAATTTATCTCCACGCAAACTACTTAATTCCGTTCATATTTCCAGATAAACCACAGCTCACGCGCACCTGAACTGCAATGCCACCGAACAAACACAATTGACGTTGTTTCCCAGCGGTATTCGCATCGCGGTACAAAACAGATATCGATCTGCCGGTATATCAAATGTATCGCCCGCAGAAATAGCGGTCAATTTTTTATCAATTTCCGACTAGAACCCCCAACGAAACCGATGGTATACGCGAGTCCTTCTCCTGGGGAGTCAGACAGAACTTAATCGTGTCCCGCTCTCTGGAAAATTTACCTAGATCCGATTGAGTTTAGCAGCGTTGGCAGAGTGTTCTCGAAATTTCAACGAGAAAAAACTAGTAGCAGGGAGAAAACGCGACGGGTTGCATCGGTGGTCCTGCATCGCGCGGGATGGTTGAAGGTAATGCTGGTTGCAGCGCGTATTATTTAATGTACGGTTTTTCGCTTTGTTCGGCCGACTCATTAACCACGGGGGTTCCCGATTGTACTTTGCCTCGGTTCTCCGGTGCAGTGGAGAACCGAGCCCCGTTGTACCGGGGGATACAGTCGCGTCGTTGCATAATGAACAGGACGCCGACACTCCACCACCGGCGGCGGCCTGCTCGCCGCTACCGCCTCGCGGCCTCGTCCACCCTCCTGCCACCCTCTAACCGCCCCCTTTCGCCCCTTTCTTTCTCTCTCTCTCTTCCACCTATTTTCCACCTCCTCTCTTTCATCACGAACCACCAACCCACCACCCTCTCGTACCTCTCTCCCGCCCGCGCTAACCACGTCCATCCTCCTCATCAACCTATTATTTCTCCGTATTACGTTACGTCGCGTTGCGTTGCGTAGCGCGCCGCTGTTCGAGCCTCGTCACAACGGCAAAAATGATGATACCGTGCCGCTGGTGAGAAAAAAAGAGTAACGAGCCTCTCATCCAAGGACGGAGGATGCGCCGGCTTGGGTTGACTGACTGAGAGAGAGAGAAGAAGGGTGGCAAAAGGATGGTAGAGTATGGAACGGGTGCTGGCACTTCGTCAGGTTGAACCTCTCGCGCGTCTTTGTCCATGGCTGGACAATTTACTTCGTCGGCTGTCTCTCATCAGGCAATGTTGCTAGATCCTTTTGAATCCTTCGGTGCAACTGAGCGGCCACACGAAACAGAGAAATAATTACGAATAAATTCAGTTGCGTCGGCCTTTCGGCTCGCGTTTCTCCTACGATACTCTTCTCTCCACTGGCATCACTCGACAAAGTAGAATAGCAACGCGCGATGCCAACGTGACTGCTAACTCCAAAATGAACCGTGTGCATTAGCTTGATGCTTGGCCGTCGCAATAATTAGGTCCATGGATGATTAGAAGCAGTCTGTCGGCTGGTGGAGGAATGCAGTCGAAAAGCTGCGGCCAAACCGCTTCGATGGTTCAACGAGGTACTGGTGTACCTGCAAGAACAAGCAGCCCTTACGCATCGATAGTGATCGCGTGCTGATTCTGCCCGGTATTTCCCCTGTAATAACGCACTATGCCATTACAGTGGTGTAACGGCAGAGTAATGCGTTGCCCGAAACGGTCGAAACAATACGCACCAGTAGAACGAGCCTCAAAATGCATTAGTGCTTTATGTGATTAAACCGCACATACTTTACCCCGCCGATCATCTCTCTTTTCGCGTGGCATTGTATCTCAGCAATCCGCTTTGCCGCCCGGGTTGCTTCATCAGCAACGGCTTTCCCTAACGCGTCAAATGTGAAATTGCGATGTAAGAGTGCGTCATCGAAACACCAAGGAACCACCGAACGACTCCTTCTTCTCTCTACATTGATGCGTTCGCGTATGCGCCTCACGACTCTTATTTAATTACGGTTTACACGCTCCGCATGGGCTGCGCTCTTTGAATTGCATCGCCGCTGAAATATGCAGGACGCTATCGTGGCCCCGTACGTATTTCAATTATTACAACGACGCACTGCGCCGGAAAAAAAGAATTTCGAGGTGGAACTGGGGGGGTTGGAAGGGTGCCGGCGCTTGGGCACGGACTCGTCCGAGTGCGCTTATCTTGCCGAGTGTTCTTGCTGGAGGCAGCCAGCGACGCGAGTTACTCAATTGTTGGTTCGATAGCAACGCTTGAATCTCCGCGTGGGAAAAGCGCAGGAAACGATTATATCTAAATTCAGGCCGTCCTTCCGGGCATCCGGCTCGACAGTGCCACCCCCAGGGCTTCTCCTTCTCCTCTTCCTCTTCCTCTTGCTCTTTTGCCTCTCTTTCTTTCTCGACTCTTTCTCCACTCGGTTCGTCGGTGAATTTTTCCCCGTGTTTTCGGATATTACGCGCGGAACTCTTTAATTACGAGATAGAGCAGTATGGAAAGACAGGAGACGGGGAAGCGAGTCGCGCGGATAAGTTAGTGGAGTTCGTTCTCTTTTTATCGGGCTCGCCTGCTTTTCGTGTCTTGCCGGTGCGCTTATTCGTGCAGTCGCTCTATGTCTCTCTTTTCGTATCTGTCTCCCTTCTGGTTCCGCGTGCACACGCCTGTTTACCCCCGCGCTTTTCTTTCCTTTCCATTCGACTGACGGACAGAGGGGCCGTATATTAATGCAAAGTTTCGCGATGATGAAGCGCGCTGTAACGAGTTGCACGCTAGCCCCGTCCACCACCCTTCACCACCCTCCACCTCAGTGGCGTTGACACGGTGAAAAAAATTGTTCGTTTTGAGAAGCGTCTCGCGTGCATAATTGCAAAATTTAACCCGGATGCGACGCGACGCATCGAGCCAAGCCGCGCACCGCGGCTCGAACGGCTCCACGGCTATTTACTTTACGGGCCCCTCAAAAAGTATAATTTGTTGTATAACCCTGGTAGAATGGTTCGCGCTTTCGATGCGGTTTTGCGGATATAGATGTTTACGATACGAGCACGCGCGTATCCGGACGACGAGAAAATCCCAGGACACCGAGAGACTTTTCTCATAATTCTTTTTAACGGATCATCGCTTCGTTGGCGATTCGCACATTGGTTCGATACACCAGAATTATGCTGATTTTTCAGAACTTTCATTCGAATCCTACCAGCCACTTTTCGTTCTTTGCCTCTCCTTTTTCCCGTACACCGTTCGCGTGACACATTCCATCAATTGAATCAATAAATTGTTGCGAGCGTGTTGCTCCGAAAAAGACAGAGGCTTGTCAGTCGGTACAGCGTTTCCTGCAGGCCATGCTCCCGGAAGTCCAGTCAATTTTTAGTTGGCCAGTCGATCAGCGTAGCGATAGTGAGGCGAATGGCAGCCCTGAGCAGAAGCTTGCTACGATATCTGGTAATGAGGACAATCAGTCGTGGCAGGTACCGGTGGGCAGGGCTACGCGAAACTATGCAAAAAGTTTTCGGCTACGAAGCGAAAGCCGAGCGAATCCCGCGGCGGTATCTCCTCGCGGGTCGCGCGGGCGCGACAGCTTTTTGGGCGTTGTTCCGCTCGAATTTGGAAAGAGGACTGTACGATGAAAATGGAACGCAACTTTACAACATGGACAGACACGTACAGGCGTGACGGGGTGGTGCCCTCTGCGGACCAAAATTAGAGGGTGCTGTCCGAAGTTCTCCGCTACACGTTTGCATTTCCTATGCACTATTTCCCACGTGTAGGTGCGTACAGTCTGGCGCAAAACCGCCGGGTCGTACCGCAAACGGAATACACGCGTACCGAATTTGTCAGCTTATCGGCGAGAGCAGTTTATTGCGCGGAGAAGGAAACAAAAAATGAATGAAACTAGCGAATGAAATTGCTTTCGTTTTTTTTTTTTTTTTCCCCTCCCCCGAGCCGGCCCGTTTCTGCTCTACGTGCACGCGAGTACTCTCTCCCCCTCGCATACTCGTTTTTTTAACGCATCCATAATATTTTATGGAATCGATTTGTTAACACGTGTCTGCCGCCACGATCGTGGCTTTTTCCTCGCACTGATTTACATGATATTCCGTTAACGTTCGACCCATGTAAACGTTTATTGCTGGATACACATTAATCGATTACCGACATCAGCCTGTCGCTAATTGTTTCACCGGGTTTCACCGGGTTTCACCGGGTACTCCCATTTCTCCGAATGGCCAGGCACCCACGTGGGCGTAAAGAATTTCGCCACGCCCGTGGTCCCCAAGTATTTTTCCTTGAGCACTATGTAAATCGTAAGTAGAAACTGTCGAAGATGGGATTGGAATCGGATTTGAAACACGATCAAAACAGGATCGAGACAGGATCGAAATCGGCTCCTGCTTGTGCTTGCACATGAGATCGTATTTGGTTGCGCAACTAATCAGATTACAGCCCTTATCAGTGTATTAATTATCGTACTTAATCGCTCGCATCCGAGCAAGGGTGCTTTATGCTCTTATGGGCGCGTTACGCTCTGCCAGTTGTGTAAGGCGAGATCTGGCGCCCTTTGCTCGCCTTTATTGGCCTTTGCTGCCCTTCGACCGAATTCCGCGATTTCCCGAACGAGCGTTCGACCCTGTTGCTTCGAGGCCGTCCGAGAGTCGAGCAGCTCGCCTTTTTTCACGGCGTGGCGCGCCAGTCCCTGACCTTTTCCCTGCGACCACTGCTAAGGCCGCTCCTAGTAAGCGTGGGTGGGCGCGCTCGCGCCCCAGCACACACACACACATACACACACATATACCCTCGGAAAGAGTGACGAGAGACAGAGAGAGGGTGAGTTTTGTCGACGAGTGTACTGCCGCGTACCCTCTCCAGAGGCATTAGACGCAGTGTATCGGCGGCCGTGCTCGTGCGCGAGTATTAGACACCATGCCCACAGCTCATTTGCCAACTCCGGCAAATTTACCAAATTTAAATGCAAAATCGGCCGGTGCTCCGTCGCTTCGTGCTTCGAGCGAGGACGAGAGGTGCGAGGGGTCTCATGGTAGGAAAGAGATGGCTGGAGAGTATGGACGATGTTCGACCGCGGAAGCAGGATCGCCTCGGGGGTTGGAGAGCGAGGGAAAATGGAATATAGATAGATAGAGCCACGATAGTACCGCTGGCAGGACCGAGATAGCAGAGAGGAACTCGTTCGAGCATACTCGGGAGAGAGGCAACGAGAGAAAGAGAGAACGAACGACGAGAGCTCGTGAAAGTGAGGGAGAACGAGAGAAAAGCTCTGGGCAATGCGGGAGAGATAGACAAAGAGAGAGAGAGAGAAAGAGAGGGAGAGGGAAAGAGATGGCCAGACCTAGATCGGTGTAGTAGGAAACTCAAATGGTCGCAACGGTGCAGTATAGTAGTCGGCTGGTTGTCAGGCGCAGCATGCGATTGGTTCGCCCAGCGTGTATTGCCTCTCTTCTTCGCTCGTCTCTACTTACTCACTGTCTGTCCCTCTTTTCTCTCGTTTCGACTGGCTCGTTCCACTGAATCGCCGCTTCTGTTCTTGCTTCCACCTTCGTGGGGCCACCCCTGCTTATCTAGGAGCCTTGATGAGATCGGGCTGCAACCCTTCCTTCGCCATATGTTTACCTCGCGCGAGTTTCTCTCCCTCTTTGCTGTGCTTCGTCTTTGCCACCGCCTCTGCTTTTAATATTTAAGGTCTTTCGAGTCGCCTGCCGATGTAGCACTCTTATCTCCTATCGCGCGTCTATCGGTGCCAAGACCTCCTGGACAGTAGTTTATTTGTATGCTTAAGATAGAGAGACTATGGTGAAAGGCGACGATAACGCGTCCAATTTACGTTTCCGCGAATATTCGCCAAAACGTGCGATTCGAGATCGCAATGCGATCTCCTGATTGTAAGAGACTCGAAAGATTGCCGATCCGATTGCTCACGGAGTACTGATAAATCGGCCGATTGTAATTACTTAATGGCGCGCCGAGGAGAGTATATTTGCGCGGAACTTAGCTCTTGCGTAACGAGCTACACAAATACGACTCGTCAAGGTAAATCACTCTGATTAGGAGATTACCGCTGTCGAGGCCTTTATATCCTATATATTGAGATTATCTCGTTAAACAAATCTTTCCCACTGTCAGAATGTACTCGAAGGTCTTAAGACACTTTTCGATCTACATTCCAATCTAGCGTAAACTATCTCCTATTGTCTTTGCGATATCGAATTCTCTTATCAGCTTTGAAGATTTTTTGCGCGATTCGTCAAGGCATTGCCAAAGGACGCTGTGCCCTCTGGTTTAGAAACGGCCCCGCAAACAGACTACTACGTACGCGTAGTCAGGTGGCGAGTGCAAAATTAATTGACTAAAATTCAGTGCGGGCCACTCCGCTCGCTCTGGAACCGGCGGCAACAGTAACGACAACAGGACCGGGGCAGAAAAAAAAGAAGGAAGACCGAGTGCACCGTGTGACCGTGATTCCCCAACATCGATATCGGCCACGTCCAATCTCGCGGACAGGAAGCGCGAGAAAAATATTTCCTCACGCTCACCCATTCGCAATAGAGAAAACACGTGGATCGGCCTGGTACACCTTTAATACGACGAAAATTAACAGACAACTCACGAGACTCTATCAATCCCACGTACAGAATAAATCGCGAAACTATATCTATGCAATGTCATCAATCGATTCGTCGCATTTTCTCCCTCTTTCTACTTAACTCTTCTCTGTCATCCTTTCTTCTTATGAGAGTCGATGCCGCACCAATCATTATCCACCGATACATTTCGCACCGTTTTGTCGTTCGTTGACGGACTCGTTTAGTATTCATCGTTTATCACATTGCGGTAGCCGTTACATGCAGTTACAACGATCGGCCCGGTGTACATCAGTTACATCGGTCGCATTCAGGAGAGAGGAAAAAAAAGGGTGACCCAGCGGAAGTGCGTGCACGCGAGTTAGAGAGGACCACGATAGAAAATTGCACGCACCCCGGAATACGCGGGGTGATCGTTTTAAAACGCGAGAGGCAAGGCTTCGCGCTAGCCTACTCGTATGGTTTTGGGCGTTTTGCTTCCTGTCTCTAACCCTCTCTTTTCCTCTCCCATTCTCCTCTACCGACCACCTGGAATTAGTTCCGCTGGAATGGACGCCTCTTTCCCGTGTCTATAAAAATAAAGAGGAAAGCTTTCTAAAGTCGCAGCTTAATTTTATTAATTGGAAGAATGCAACTTATACGATTTAAGGATTTTTATCGATTTCACCGTGATACTGTGAGGTACGTGCAATCGTTTCGCCTCGGTGCCTCGATAATTTCTGTTTCTACCAACGAAGGTATGTCAAAGGCAGATAAGTAGTGCCAAGGTTATGATTATAAAGACTGTTTGCAAGTGGATTAAACTAAGCTCCCAGGCAAGATCAATTTTTGATAATTTTACGATCGCGTTACGTTTGCCAATCTCGTGCAATCTTATCGGATATTCTTATTATATCACGCGAATAGTAGAATAAAACGTAAACAAACAGTGCTCTCGTTCAATTTTACTCGCACTGCGAGCCTCTATTTTTACTAACAAGCGACACTCAAATTTATCTAAAAGCAATTTAACCACGCTCCTCCCCCCCCCCCCATGTTGCCACTCGGAACAAATTTTTAATAACAATATACCCAGAGGATGCTAATATGAACGAAATATTGAGTACGCCTGTCTCAATAACCAGCTTACTCATTGTAGGAAGGGACTCGCATGTTTTGCAACACAATTGTTCTTTCAGGAGCTACCTACCGTACCTCGTCAGACAATTATTTTAGACTTTCTGCAACGGTCGTTCTGTTTTTTTTTTTTTTTTTACATTCGTGGTAGACCGCATATTTTGCGGTCGCATTGAGAATGGAGGTAAAATCATAGATAACGGGGAATGGCGAACGAGAAAAAGCGGCTGGTGTAAAGAGTAGTTTTACCCTGGCAGTGAATACGAGGCTAAAAGTATCCGAATACAGAGACAGTCTCGCTTTTCAGCGCATTACCGTCGCGGCGCGGTAGTGAGTGCCAAACGAAAAGTCGTTTAACGTGTTGGGAAACGTTGTTACAGAGGCATCGAAACGTTATGTTCGAACGATTTGTAACAACTTTGCATTATTTGTCCTGACGAAATTTTGAAGGCAGGCAAAGAGCAACGGTTGTTCTGGTACATCAGCCGCAGTGCAATTAGTTTTGGCTCCGATCACACGATATTACAAGTTATCGCATGTTTCAGGGGCTTACCGAGCAAAGAGGTTTATCACAATGCAAATGTATTGATTGATTGCAAGTGGCACGGCAATGATTACGCGTTTCTATTTGCACGGGAAATCCGAAAATAAAGTACTCGCTGCATTTAGTTAATACAAATCGTTAATCCGCGATCGGTGCCCCAGGTACATGAATATTCGTGGTGCGAACCCGCGGCTGGCTGTTCGGTCAGCCAAAAATGCAAATGTTTGTGCTTACATCTTTCGACGCGTCACATTACTGACTGACTTTAAAACAACCTCTCTCGCCGGAAAACAACCTCGAAAAGTGGCTGATCCTCGTGTGATACTCGCCTCGTCAGAGATCTACTCGCAAAATAATTACCGACTAATTCGGCTGTTGTTTAACCGCTCGACAAAATTGGCGCAAAAATTTCCTCCCCCGGCATCCACTGGTACGCAGCGCGTCCTATATTTATCGAGTACATTAATTATTAAAGATACTTTACCTGTTGAATCGATATATGCCGCTCGAACTTTAAAGCATTCGGCCGGTTCACGAAAATTACAATGTGAAATTATCTTTTTAATTAATTGCCCCATGGAATATTAATCGGCTGCAGTGTTCCCAATTAAATTAATGTAATCTTAAATCATGAATAATCATCAGTTACGTCAATTACGAGTGGCTACGGATCGAGAGAGCAACAGTCCGAGCGTCACAAATTTTTGTCATGTGTCCTTTCGCAGGAGATTCGTTCCGTGACATTATCATTCACCTGGCCAACTATATTTATTTATTCGTTCATCTCACCCACGAGAGAGAAAGAGAGAGAGAGAGAGAGAGTGTTAAGAAGTCATCGTGGAACAGATTTTCCCCGGAGAATTAATCTCGTGAGCGCGAGTAAATTTAAAGTAGGGAAAATAATGAGGACGAGCGTCGCGTGGTCGCGGCTGCCGCGAAAACTCCGAGGAGAAAAAGCTCTTGAACGAGCAAACTTTGGTATTAATAGGGGAAATCCGGAATGCGTCCGACACGGAAAATATATCTCTGCTCCTCTTTCTTGCTCTTTCGTTCCACTCGCGTAATTTTAAATCCCTGCAAAATTTATGGAATTGGCCCACCCCTTTTACTCCTACTCTCTCACACGTTTTTTTTTCGTCCCCTTCTAGCTGCTCACTTACCCTCAGGAAAAAAGATAAGACCGATAACCGGTGGAGTTCATAAAACGGGGCCTTACGGGAGACGTGCCACCTTTAATATACATTGCTATTTGCGAAACTTTGATGCTCTCTGGGTAGACAGTGTCAACTGGTCGGAAAATAGCCGGTATTCTGGTGAGCGACTCTTAACCACATCCTTAGGAGCGAGGTAAATATGTACCGTCCAGCCTGAGTTAAAACTGTCACCTGAATTTTTACTTCCGCTCACTGCCGCTATTATTCAAAGCTTCTTTGCTCGCCGGCTAAAATGTTTACCCTCGAATTATACATGCAAATTTGCGGCTATTTATATAAGAGCAAGCTGCAGCCGGCTCGTTTCCTTATTTTCCTTGATACACTTGCCTTCCTCATCGCGACGCGTGCTCTTCCAATTTTGTTAGTCTCAAGCACAACGTTTAAAAACTACTCGAGCTGCATCCATGCGACAAAACAATTTAACGCGAATTAACATAAATCACTGGAATTACGAGCTCGAGGTTCAGCCGTATCCGTTTCTTTGCTTATGATATATTCATATTTATTATCCGAAATATTTGCGATTCGATAAAAAATTCCTTTAACTTTCCTTCCTCTTTCAGGCTAAACATTTACCGAACCAGTCTGCGCAACAATTATCTCTGTTACGTACATCGTGACGAACACGCAGAAAAAAATTCAAATTCGCAATCGGCACACATTTTGTTCAAACGGTTACAATTCGCGGTAGGTATGTTTCGCGTAGAATGAATATAGATGAATATAGATGGACCAGGCCAATGGAAACGAAACAATGCCATTTGGAACTAGTATTTACTTTCTAACGCGAATTTTTTAATCGCTGCCTATTGAATCCGTCCTTTAACAGATTCAACTTTTCGCATGTGAAACAACTGCACGCAATATTAACGAATCGCTAGGTATTATTTCATCGAAAGAATATTAATAAACACTAAATATTGTTACTGATAGTTGGCATGTAAATAGTGGATTGTAGCGGGAGTCGATTGCCGATGGCTACAATAAATCATTCGTTAGCGTTATTCGCGTTAAGATCACCAGCAGCATTTGCAGTCAGGGCATAAGTAAACGTCGAAAAGTGAAGAAAAAAGAAGAAGAAAAAAAAGACAGTATTAATGATCTAGCGATGGTGCGAGAGCGTTACCCATTTATTTTCCAACCCCCAGCGAACACACGTCCATGCGGGCATCATTAACGCCGACCTTAACCACCCCCCATGTGTGTCTTACGGCCAATCCTCGCTCTCTTCGAGCTTTATTAACCATTTGTGGCGGGCTGACCTCTCACTATCCAATAACTGCCTGGCCACCGCTCGTTCCTTTTTATCGTCCTCGGATAAGGCCAGGTGTATCCGCCTTTATTTGCATTGCCGTTTGGATAAACTGATCAGTTTCGTCAACCCTCGAGGGCAACCAGTACCCATTAACTCACAAAGATGGTCTCACAGTAAAAAAACAAAAAAATCAACGACTGCTTTTGCTTTCTCTATTTAAGTACTAGTGTGCGTTTATGAATTTTATTTCGTTTATTCAAAAGACTTTTAAGATTAGTCTTAAAAATAGACAGCGCACTTGGACTTTGAAAATTGTAGTTTCAAGGGGACAAAATCCGTTGAGAGTAACGTATCTCCAACCCCCTTGTCTTGAAATTATCTAAAGGCCGGTTGCTCTTCTGTAAGGATGTTTTATCCTGTCGGACCGGAACGAGATCTCGGTAGCAGCGAAACGAGTTCTTCTTTGATGGACCACCAGTGGAGGGTCGCGTGTGGCTTGCTCGTCAAGAAACTTGTTTCTCATTCGCGGAGAGACACCTCTCGCGGACCACCACGAGGGATGCTGCGCTTCTGTACAGAATGCGATATAATACGTTAGACCCCTCGCGAGCATGAGATCACCGCGATCCAGTTTTCCGAAATGAGGCAGATGCACCGGTATGGACCCCACGGACCTTGTGGACCCCACCTGGACTGACGAGAGGACCCCCAGCCGTCATTCAGGTTTTTTTACTGGACCAGGAAACTCCTTTGATATTCAGATTCAAGCTGGATTTGTGCGATCGCGCCAGTCGCTTTTGACGCTTCTGCACTTTCACAGTAGCGTGACACTCAGTTATCCTCAGTTATGCAAGCGAACGCGTCCTCCAGGCGACGGCTTCAGCCGTACAATCGCCTTTTTGTGGAATGTTCTCGAAACGCGTGACGCTTGATTGAATCTTATCTTTATCGCGTGTCGTCCAAACGAAATATTCGCATCGTTCGAATCAAAGTTTTTTTACAATACCCGTTTTAAAACAAGCTTCTGTTAATTCGGGATTTATTGTGTTGTGCTTTAATTATTTCGCGCAGGTCGTGAAAGAATGAGAAAGAAGAAGAAGAAGAAGAAGAAGAAGAAGGAAAAGAAAGAGAAAAAGAGAAACCAGTGAGCAGAACCCGCCTCGAGGTAAAGAGTTTTTCATCTGGTAGTCTTAGAAGTTTTTTACGGTAACTGCTCGGAATTCTTTTTCCCGGTGTAGTAAAAGAAATCCGCGGCTGTCATGATCCAGTATTCGAGTTCAAGCTTGGTAGGCGGTTTCGAGGTTTATCGAATTCTTCGATCTCTACCTTTTTTTGTTTCGTCGCCTCCATCAAGCCGGCGTGCGTTCTTTTTTCTCCACTCGTCGAGATCGCTTTAAAGCTGCTTTCACCGGCATTCGTGCCTTCCTCGTCTCTCTTTCTCGCCCTCGCGCTTTCTCACTTCCTCCTTTTCCTATATCGGATTTGCGCGGCGCACACGGGGCTTTCCTCCTCTTTTTATTCCGGCGAATCGCTCAGAATCACCCCGACGTAACGGAATTAACTCGCTATTTACCGATTTATTAGCGGGCCGCTTCTCGTCCCCTTTAACACTTTGTACGCGTGCCCGTCGCTTTGCTCGTCTTCCGTTCGCGCTCGATAATTGCGACAATTTATTGATTTATCCCCTCTCGGATCACTCGATCGAAACGTCGTCGATTTGAGCGAAGCGTTAAGCAGCACGCATTGCGAATTGCCAGAGGAAATCGTGAGAAGGATACCTCGCGAAACTCGGTTCGCATTGGAATTCGAATCGGATATGGAGCGAAAAGGAATAATCCGATAACGGAGACGATTATTCCTCCAATTGTGCAATAACGCGGTCTAATTGAATCGTAAGATGTGCCGGAGTGAGTGCAGTGGAACTTGATCCCACATTCAGGAAGTGTTCTTTTTATTTCTTGCTCCATAATCTCTTTGGTATAATGGAATTAACTCGTTTGGTTTAGCAATTTATTAACGAGATTCTCAATCTGTTCGCCTCGGCCGATAAAAATATGTCACTTCCGAGCTCCTTCCGACGCTCTGTTTTTCTCCGGCCACACGCGGGTCGGGGGTAATTCAATCAATTGAGAAAATCAGGAAAGATAGAGCGGAAGATATTATCGGGAATCGGCTCAATTTGAGCTAAATAAAGATGCAAATCGCCACTTGAGAAGGCAATGTTCCACTTGGCTTCCGTTTAAGAATTCAGATTGCAAGCGGACAGGGGATAAATGCGGCTGACACCGCTTTCTTTATCGATAAAAATGTTCCCGAATCATAATTCTTAGGTGTCAAACGGCGTCTTTACGGTAATCGGACAAAATGTAAGCACGGTCTTAGATACGCATTTTCTCATTACATTCTGCACTGCGTCAAACTTATCACGTAATAACGTGACAAGAATCACTATTTTTATCAGAATATTGATAAGACCGTGATATTTAGTGGCAACTAAATCTTTTGCCACCTAATCAGTCTTTCGATAATCCGATCAATTTCTATTGACACAAGATTATAATCAATCAATAATGTTATCGCAACCCAACTGTTTTCATAGGAAAGACACGGATAATTTGCATTTTTAAAAAGTAGCATATTAAGGAATCGAGGGATGAAGTTGGGCAAAGAGCAAATGTGCGACCTTGATCGGCTGGAAGCAGAAAGAAGCGGAACCAAAGAATCGCGTCGGTCGCCAGGCAAATAAACGTGTTGCGGGCCATCCCCATTGCGTTTTTGGTAGCCAAAGTAAACCCGCTGTACGTTCGTGTTTCAGCACGAATTGCAACTAAACTAAACCGCGTTTCATCCAGCCCCTCCCCTCAGTGAACCACTGTTCTCTCTTCCACCCAGCGTGTGAGCGGCTTCGCGTTCGAGCCGCGCTTACCCATCCTCTGCCACCCTCTACCACCCTCTGCCACTCCCGGCACCGCACCGCCACCCTCGAAACCTCTCTCCCGCGGGAGAGCGGTTAAAACAAATGAGCGGCCAGCGTCGGCCTTAAATTAGCACCGGCAGGCCCTGGTTTTCACTTCCACCCTTAAATTAGGACTAAGCCTCGTGCCTCCAAGTTTCACGGTTTTGATCAGATGAGTTACCGCCGTTAAAAGTTACGCCGACGAGGATTAACGTTCGCCTTCTTAGGGCTTAGACTGTCTCGTATCGTCCTTGATTACATCCACAAATGGTACACGCATTTGAGTCAGCGGTACGAGAGACTTGTTTCGCTTGTGCCAGAACGTCAAACGTCTGGAAGAGAGTAAACGTAAGCCAGGGATGTAATCCATGGCTTGCGCGCAATAAATTCTTTCTACTTTCACTTTCCAAGCCAACTCTCGGAGTATCGCTCGACACGGGCCACTCCTCGCTCGGAATAAGCTCGAGCGCACCGCGGCTGTCCGATCTCCTGCGCTTCAGCCGCTAATCAGGGAGCCAATTGACCGAACTCTCTGCAGCCCCTTGGCAGCGTGGCCGCACTGTTTTCCTTGTCGAAAAGTTATCCGGCCAAACATCGAGACCAATCAGCAAGGACGAGCTGGTAGCGGTTCTCGTCGGGAGCAAGGGTGATGGGGAAAAACCTAGGGATTAGTTGAGCAGGAAGCTGCGAAATCAGTCGCGGAGGCGCTCAGAATCGCACTTAATCCAATAGCGGTCCTTAATAATCGAATAAAGCCGGGTCCGAGAATCGCGTCTAAGCTGGTGGAGGTTGGGAGGTAGGAGGAGGTAGGAGGAAACAGGAGGAACCAGGAGGAGGTTGACCGGGGGTGGTTTGTAGGGTGGCTGGGTGGCAAGAGGATGGCTGGGGCTAGCGAAGGTGGCGGTGGCATAGAAAATCCAGTCTCTCCCACACCCGTTCGGAGCACCATTTCCCGGAACTCTCTTGGTGTACGTCGCGCGGCTCGGTCGCGGCCATGTTGCCAGAATTGCCACCACCTACCCCCTTTCTCCCTCTTAATATCCCGCCGCCTAGTCATCTAGTCCTGCCGGGTCCGCTATGTAAATGTGAACCAACCGACCCTCCCTCTTCCTCGACCCCCATATACCGCGCCCCTCTTCTCTTCTCTTCGCTGCTCTTCTCTATCCCTTCGACTCACCGACCCTCCACGTCACCCCCCGCGAACTGCCTCCAACTAGCAGCCCCTAAATCTAAGTCCACCGGAGCAGTACACTCCGATTAGAAAGCGCCCCATCTCCGTGCTATGCCATCCTACCGATATGCAGCCATAAGCAGAAAGGTATACATACGCGTCCAGTCTGCTCGAGCCACCTCTCGTTTTACGGGGCCATCGCCCGGAAACGCTCTTCTTAAGCGCCGCACAAGTGTGCGGAATACCGAGGGTAAAGGGTTTGCGAAATTAATTGGTCGGATACCAAGGTGGCGGTGAAAAAAATGAGCACTTTCAATATTGGCACGCTGGATAACGCGCTACCGGGAAACCGTGAGATCCTGTTGAGCGAAAGGGTACTGGTCTCGGAAGTTTGTTTCCAAAATAATTCCATCTAAATTTCTAGTACGATTATGGACTTAGCCAGCTACGTTTCGTTTCCAGTGCACAGTACTACTACTATTTCCTCTTCTCCTAATACCGAGGAGGAGTGGCTCATTACGCCCCGAGTACCAACACTAACTCAGCAGTTCGTGCCATAATATTTCTGGATGAAACTACCTATATTTGCACGAGTATCATTGATACAACAAACTATCCTCGATAGCGCATAGTACTCAAACTGGGAGGCTAGAACACTCCGCAAATAGAGGCTGCTGTAAAACCCAAAGAAAATATTGAAGTTACATCAATTCAACCCTGGAGAGTAGTTTTCAAAATCAAAAATTACTCTAGGATACTTTCGAACCGAAATATCCGAACGCAGGTAACTCCCAATCTCGATTAGGACTTTCGATTCGTTCCTTCCATTAGGAAATGATTGAAAATGTCATGAAACATTCTCTCTCGAGAAAATCAGTCGCCGAAAGTGCTATCGAAGCGGGCAACATTGCGATCTGTGCGGACACGCTGGTTGGAGTGGCCTTCCCCCGTAATTTCGCAAAGGGTTGACTCATTACGGGCAAAGAACTAACAGGAATTCCCAGATTGCTGGGAAGCCAGTCTCACACCCCCGCAGGGCAACGTCGTCGCAGTCGTCGCAGTCGTCGCAGTTCTCGTGGTCCCGGTGGCGGTTCGTCGAGTATACAGTGCACATACGTACACGGAGGGGCGCCATTACCCCACGGCAGCGGAGTTCTAAGCGCGCTAAATAATGGCCGCTAGAAATTCAACGGGGGGGTCGAAATACCCGTATGGCGCTTGGAGTACTCCCGACCAACCGAGTGCTCTCTTTCTCTAGCAACATCGCTCTCTTCCACCCTCTCGATCATTCCGTCTTTCTCTCCTGCTCTCACCCTCTATTCCCCCCCACGTAAGTGTGTATCTCGACCTACGGGCCAAGCTACCGCCTTCCCTACGCGTAAACCTTCTCCCATACATACTCGAGGTACTCGCATACCATCCTAGCGATTCTCGTACGCGTGTCCTTTGGCCGCACACAAGCTCGGCTGGGTATTAATTTAGGCACGTAGTCCTTTACCCGCGCGAGCTAAGAAAAATGCCTCTGCGTTGGGGAGCCGGCCCGTTAGAATTTAATCTCACGTCATAGGACGGAGGGCTGCCTCTGCTTGCTCATCGGTCCGTGGCTGTCTGGGTGCACATTCACCTTCGCGTTTATCCCCATTCTCGTATGTGTGTATGTGCACGTTGCTCAGCCCGTTGCTCAGCCCGTAGCTCAGCCATGCGGGGGGTGGCGCGCCTCCTTTCCAACCCTCACCGGAAGGTCGAGAGCAACCCGAGAGAAGGGGGACGTAAGAAAAATGCGCGACAGAGACCGATGCGTTGCTGCGAGAGAGAGAGAGAGAGGGAGAACGAGGTTATACTCGAGTGTTAGAGGGTGTGAGGAGGGCGAATGGTCAGGCGTGGAATACCTCGGAATCGCTTATATTTCTCATCGCGGGTATTCTCGCGCGAGGGCGAGACACGATCGTGTCCGGGGTAATGAGAGATAAAATGTAATTAGGATTAATTGGCGTGGGTCCGGATTAAGACCGGAAAAATTTTGAGGTAAGGATTTAATTGGTGGCAATCCTTAATTGAAGCCTGTTCACCGTCGTTGGGGAATTGTCCCGCGATTGACGGCATCAGATACGGAATTCGAACGAATTCCAAAAGCAGAGAGAATTCGATACATATATATATATATATAAGTCGAAACGTAAATATTCGCGGGAAACATTATTGAATGTTTGCATCGGAGCGACAGTGCAAAATGAGAAAAATATATTTTAAATATCATTCAACCTAAATCACAGCGAGAGAATCATTTTTATGCGAAAAACATCGAATAATTCTTTCGGCCGATGGGTGAGGGAAAGTTAAAACAGTGAAACAAATACTTGCGATCAATCGAATGGAAAAAATCGATTAACTGTATCAAAGAGAAGCGTGGAACAGTTCGATTCCCACTTATCCAAAAAATCATAAACGCTCGGCGAAAAAATGTTTTCGATACGAATCTGTGTACATTATTCCTTAATCATCGAATTGTAAAAAACAAATACCCTCCTGCAAATTGCTCTCACGCGTGGCTATGTAGCAACGAACCAGCAGGGGAAAAAAAGTTCGCTTGCGCGTATCGAAGAAACCGATAGCGCGCTTTTCACTTTCATCTACCGACCGCAAATACACGTGCTGGCAAAAAGAAGGCCAGGACGAAGAAAAGCAAAACCGTAGGGCACGCGTGCAAAGTGTACGGAGCGCGCGGGGTGGCACGCCGAGCAACCGGAGAGCCAGAATCCACCCCTCGCGTACTATGGCGAGATAGTAGAAAGAAATCAGCCAAAGGTGGCGAACGCTCCAGTACACCCACCCTCTTTCTCTCTTCCTTCCATGCAGCTTTCTTTCACACGTTTGCGCGTGTCTTCCAGTGGGCTTTTTACCCCGGTTGCTTACGTTTGCCCTTGCTTGGGTTTAAGCGACTCGCGCGTTTGGTTAGCTGCTCTTCTCGTGAATGCAAGGGGGTCTACCTCCGGCGGAGGGTGGAAAGGGAAAATAGGAGAGAAGAGATGGTGCGCGATGCGGAAGAGGGTGCGAGAGCCACGCGGCGTGCACGCAGGGGGCAGCAAGAAAGGACGACACGATCGGAGAAAGGAAGATCGAAACAGAGGCGTCGAGAAAGAGCGAGCGGTGTTGCTGGCGGTGGCGAGTGGTCGGGGGTTGTCCTTTGCTAAGCCAGCGTTAAGGGTTGGCTTGGAGTAGGTACGTCGAGCTTACGGCCGGTTGGGAGCGACGGAGGAGCAAGGAGGATAAGCGAGGATCGCTCGCGGCCGCAACCGGAGAGTGCGAGCGGCACAGGAAGAGCGAGAGAGTGACAATGCCGGGCCGACTGCGTGTTTGTAAGCGTTTCGAGGGAAGGTGAAAGGAGGACGGAAGACGGAGGACGGCAGAGGGTAGATAGATAGGTGGTGAGAGGTGAGAGGGTACGGGCACGGTTGCGCGCAAGGGAAGTAAGCGCCGGTGAAACGGAGATGGGACGAGCGAGAGTAGGTACATCGTAGGAAGAGAAGCCAGAGGTGGAGAATGTGGAGAACCAAGAGGAGGGCGGGTAAGCAGAGTCCGTAGGTTGGCAGTCTTACAGATCAATAAAGCTAACCACCCACACCCTCCCCCTGGCCTCGAGTCCACCCCCTTTCGAATCACCCACCTGACCACCCTCACCTTCTCCGCTTCCTCCTCGGACTCCTCTGACTCCTCTGACTCCTCTTCATCCTCTTCATCCTCCTCATCCTTCTCCGCGTCGTCCTTCTCTGCCTCCGCTTCCACTGCCTCCACAGCCTCACTCCTCGGTCTCTCGGGCTGCCTCAAGAACAAACCCCAATATGTCTGACAACAATACCCACCCGATGGATTAGACGCTTCCGCTGAGCGCGTATAAACACGCGCACTCGCGCGACGGCGACGGGGACGACGTGTACGTGCGTACACGTGTACACGTCGACCGCGGTTCACCTTGCTAGACAGCCTCTCGCTACTATCGGCAGTTGCCTCTTGTCTTGTCTCGCTTTGCTTCGACCTCGTCACACTCGACTCGAATGGCCCGTAGCTACCGGAATGTCTTTCTTGTCTGGCGAGTTTTTTCTTCTTGGTCAGTTTCTTTTTCCTATGCTCGGCCGGGAAAGTGTGGGAGCAAGCTCCGATCTATTAAATTCCTTGGAGGGATGAATATTCATGGGCCGATCTCCGACGGCGTTGTCGGCAAATCGCGCTTTTGCTTTCATCATTGTTAATTGACACTGATTCCTTGACGGCCTTTGGCTCCGAGCTGAGCTGGGCCACTAGCTAGCAGCTCGGCACGTCTGCTCGACTCTGAAATTAGATTTAACTCGATATCCGCGATGTAACCTCGTTGTGGTAATTTTTTTCCTCCCCTTCTGTGGGATCGCACCCGATGTGGTGTGGCGCGGCGTGGCGTGGCGCGCCTCGCCGCATTACGTGATTATCTTTTGGGATTCCGATTGGTCGGATTGTCGGAATTTTGTTGATTTCGGGAATTGGTCGTGGGATCCAGTCCCCTTGGCGCTGATTTTTAACGCTACACTTCTCTTTAAATTGAAAATATTGACGGGGTTACGAGTTTTCGATGGGTCGAGCACGATCGTGTAAGTAAAAACTTTGCGAGTCACCGGGGATTTCTTTGTAATCCCCCGATTTTCAGATAACGAGCGCAGCGTAATAATGAATTTTAATTTTTCCACCGGATTTACCGAACTAATGGAATCGAACGCGAGAGCGCGGCAACTGCGTTGCACATTTTTAATAACACCGGCGTATCGAGGAAAAAACGAAAATACTTTAGCGTAGTGTATCCCGGGGCAACGGGCTATCCCGTTGCTTGCTTTTTTTAAGTAAGAATTTCGCCGCGTGGCTCGACCAGTCTGGCTCGCTACAGCACGGAGCACATTCAAACAGGTGCACAAGATATTTTTCTCATTAAGAAAAAGCCGAGCCATGTGCTAGCGAACGAGAAACCGGTCTCCGCCTCGTAAAACCCTCAACTACCAACTCGTAATCGCGAATTAAATTAATTTCAATCCTCCCTAATTCCGCGCGGCTACGAGGGACTAACACCCCTTATTCGCCAAGAAGCGTAAGCGTCTTACGAGAAACGTAGAGAAAACTGTGTTTTTTTTTTTACTTTTTTTTCTCTGAGGTACCTCGGTACGCGTAGTCGTTGTGCTTGAAAAAGCCACGTGCACGGAGCGCAACCTCGAAAGAAAGCGTGTTTGCCGCGAAAGTGAAAAGGAGTAATTGCTCGTGCATTTTTTTCCTTGCGGTTCCTTTTCTCCGGAATTTTCCCGACAGCGGCCCACCCACTCTCCGTGAATTCACTGGTCGGGTCCCTCGGAGGCTTGCCGGTCGGTACACAGAGAAAGAGTGAGAGAGAGGGGATCTCGGGTACACGTGGACGTGGGATACGACGTCGAGCTTCTCTTACGGGGCGACGTCCGTGAGCAGTCGACTGCGAGGGTGTGGGCATGTGGCTCGAGAGTGGGAGCCAAAGTTCACGGACCAAGCACCGACGCGGACCTACACAGGGTCGCTCGACCCCTTTCAGAATATTTTCTCGGTTCTTTCTTGCGGACCCTCACCCTAAGCAGGACAACGTAGGGGGTAGCTTGAGGTCCTGGTAAGACCCCCCACCAGCGATGCTCCTTATTGATCGTCCTCCGGCCCACCTACCGAAAGGGGCATACAGCATGCCCGTGTGTGCTTTCTCCTTCTCCTTTATCCTCGCTTAGGTCCACCCCCGCGGCCACCCTCCCGCCTTTGTAGCCCACCTACCTACCAAAAAGCATCCTCTCTCACTTCCTCGCTATCGTGGCCACCCTCCTATGGGCAACCACCTCCGGACCACCCTCGCTCACGACATCGCAGCCGCTGGTCTTCGGTCTTCCTTCCTTCCTTTTGCTTGCTCGGGGCCATCTGGCCTCTCATCTCACTCTCATCTCGTTCTCATCTCGCTCGCCCCTCGATCCCTCGCCGCCTTACTCGATAGTAACCACCGAGGAGCACAAAGGCCCGTCCTGATCCCAAGCGTCTGGGCTGCTCCGGCACAGCTAGGCACGGATAGTCGCCAAGGATAGTTGGGGAGACTTGTGTCCCACGTCAATTCCCCAGCAATTTCCCCGCTCCCGGGGAAAATTGATTGCGGCCCGGAGAAATTCATAATTAGTTGGACGTACCTGTCCAGCGACCTCGATGCGAATGTTCCCTCGACTCGAACTTAAGTATGATTAAACGTCGGTCCCGCTTCACGTCCACCCTCCCCCTGTCCTCGCCCTCTTCGCTACCGTGGATCGGATTAGGGATGTGAGTGCAGGATGAACCGCTCATTCCGCTGGAGTTCCGGTTGTCGAGCGCTTCGAAATGTCAAAGGAGACCACTTAGAGAATTCGGCTACTAATTTTCTAATCCCTGTGGTTTTTCCACAAAACTCGCAGCTTCGTAATCTTTCCTTTTACCGTTTGACTCTTAACGTGACGCCAGATTTTTTCTGGAATCAGTAACTTTTTCTTTTATTGGGAAGGCGTGGAAAAAAGGTGAACAGAGGTAAGGAAGAGTTCGACGCGCGAGCATGAAGCGAGCATGAGGCGAGCGTGAGGAAAAAGGGCGGCAAAGTCGAACAGGTGCCGAGCACGTGGTCGATCGATGCTCGGCAGCATGGGTTGCTTGCTTCCTTTTTTTCCAGGCGGGGCTTTTCCCGAAGAACCGCGCGGAGCCGTTTTTCATTCATATTTCCACGGTCGTGACCCGTTCATCGAAGGCTGCAACACAGCGCGCTGTAGAATCGATTTTGAATGGCGTATGTACCACGAGAGCGTCCTTCTCTGCCTCTTTACCCGCCCGAGCAGCCCGCTCGCTTTTCCCCTAGGTCGGGGTTACATTTGCGTGCCACACTTTTTTCGACTTTCTATATATTTTACAAGCCGTCGAGTCGGTCGAACAACGAAACTAATGCAGGGCCGTGGTACTCTGTGCTCTGGCATGACGTCAGTCTGTCATTCTGACAGTCCGTCCTCTTTTGAGCATTCTCTCTCGTTCGCGGAGAGCGTTGCCGGACAGAGTAACCGTGCTCTGGCCCGAGAAAATAAGGCACCGTACCAACCGAGAGAGCACATGGTCCAACGCGAATAAATGTACGTGGAGGCAAACTTATGGCCGCTATTTAGCGCGGCTCCCAGCTAAAAAATGTTAGAAAATATAAAGTGCCTCTTGGAAGGCAGCGCTTTGCGCAAGATTTATGCAGGTGGTTAAAATAAGCTGTATAAATATCGAGGTGATATTTCAAAAGAGTGCAAAGACGAGAGCATGTGCAGCTTGTCTTCCGTGTTTCTAGAAATTCTTAGACTGTTGTTCATAATGCTTTAAGGTTAGTCCACCATCCGAAACACAAGATAGAATAGCTTATCGAGACAGTTCCCCTTTTTTTTCCATTGCGCTCAACCAACCGGGCAAAGTTGGTATTCCGTGAAACAGGATGATTTATAGCGTCGAGATTGAATAAAATATATATACTTTGAGTTTTTAATTGGAAGCAATTTTATTTTGGGGCAGAGTTGCTAGATAAATTACTCCCTCGGCTGGTAGGTCGCCTCCTCTTGCTTGTAGGTCGTGGTTCCACTCGTGTTCGGATCCCCCCGTCGTCGCTCGTTCTTTTTCTCCAACATTTTACAGTCCGTCGAGCCGCGAAACAATAAAAATCACGCGACTCTGCGATATCGCACCGTAGAGGTACGAACGTAACGCTCGTAGGAATTTTCTCGAATAAACTTGTCGCGAATGAGTACGAACGCTAAACAGTTCGCATTCCAATTTGTTTTCTCTTTCGTAGACTTTTTGGGATATCCGGAGAATTCGAGACAACTTTGACGGAAAGACGAAGAGTATTAGACCGATAGACAAGTGGCAATGTACCAAGGTCAATTTGGTAGATCAGCTTGGCACAGCGCGTACCGATGGAAGGCTGTGGTCTATCGTAGATATCCGATCGGCGGCGCAACAGCTGATGGCTCGCTGCTATCTATCGACCCATCTACTGGCATCGATATTGTAATAGTCCGCTAATAGTCCGACGATTGTTCGTGCAGTGACGCGCGAGAGTTGGCTGTAAGCGAGGCCGGAATCCAACGTCGATCAGAGCGTGACGAAGGGATGCTGGCTGGAGGAGGTGGAAGAGGATGAGGCGTAGAGACGCCAGAGAAGGCGCGCAAACCGACAGGGGTGGCCCGTGACAGAGAGACAGTCGAGTACAGTATGCACCTGGAAAGAGAGTAACAGACGGAGACCGATTGGATGCTCGCGAGAATTATCAAGTCCTATAACACGCCACCGGTAGATTCGATTATTCTCGACTACGAATTCCCACTTTTTCCTCGGCTTTCTCGTTTGTTCGCGTGGCCGGTATCACTTCGAGGAGAGACAGGGAGAAAGAGCCAGATAGAAGAAGAGGATAGGTGTCCGCGGCCGTGACACGTAGGCGCGAGAATAATGCCGTTCGCGCCAAACCTGTCGCTTCATTTTCTCGTCAAATCGATTCTCTTTGCCTCCACGTTCGCCTCGCTAATTGACTTATTAACAACTGGCGATTGCGTTATTGCGCCACGTTGCAACATCGAGACGCCAAAACCCTTCTTCGATTTTACCAAATTTTATCGATTCTTATTGTGGCTTCACTCTTGGTCGGATTGACCCTTTGGCAAAAAAAAACCAGTGGAACTTTGAGTTGGCTCGAAAGGGAAGTTCTTGGCATATTTCACTCCGATGAATCTATATTTTGCGCTCACGACTCGAGTGTACATACATCCTTACAAGTTTGAGAGTGCACGAGCACTAATTTCCTGTACAACATTATGCGTGCATGTGTGTTGAATATTTTATAATTACGTGGTCTCTACTTATAGTTTTTAATATTAAATAGTTGTTTGCTAACAAGCACTTTATTGTCTAATATGGATACGTCGACGGAGCCGGAAGAGAAGTAGTTAACTCCTACTTAACACACATACGCGAAAATATCCCAGGGTTGAAATTCATGCGCGGGCGACGCCAGGCCAATAGAAAAACCGACGGTTTTCGTCGTTGCAGCAAATCGATGCACCGCAGCCACTACCGCCGCCGACCAACTTACTTTCAATTCTACCGCGGCGAGGGAGGGTGCACAGTGGCTATTTCTAATGAGCATTTGCATACGCGCTATAAAACTTCCGAACATAGCCGCCGCGAAATTGCCAGTTTTGCTGGTCCCACACTGAACGTTTTCGGCGAACTCTCGTAAACAATTTTGATCCAGCCGCGTTTGCGCTCCGTAAGGGAGAGAGGCTAGTCTGGGCTTACCGATTGCGCTGCACACCGAGGAATAAATTCGTTATTTTTCGAGGGAAAAAAGCAAGAAGCGTATCTATATTGCTGGCAGGAAAATATTACTGCATGTTTTTCGCTGGATCACTGATAAGTTGCTCTCACGGTAGGATTTTAAAGTCACGATTCCACAGGTTTTGCAGGGGTGTGAGAGTCTGGCTGACTTTCGGTCTCATGACCGCGACTAAGCTCTAGCTGCCCGATCTCGGCTGGCAGCCGTGGGTCTTTGTAAACGCGTGTAAACAGTTTTTACCGTCACCATTAGCGATGGCCAGTCGGTCATCGTAGATTCTAGCCGTGGAACACGGCGGATCGCGTGTCCTCAAACAATCTACCCCTTCTTCTTTATTCCTCTACCGTTGCCCCCTAATTATGTTTGCGCTCCTGAGTGCTCGCGCGCTTTTTTCTTCTAATTAGTCACTCGGTTAATCATACTGCTCGCGCTCCGCCCAGTCCGTCCCGACCTTTTTCTTCCCTCTTCCGTTTTCCGTTTCTCGGTAAGGGAGCCGCACGCGTTAAGGTAACAATTATGGTCAAGAACTTTATGTGCTATCTTTGCGGAGTCTTACGCTAACTTTTTTCCTCACTCTTTCTCTATTACACCCGAGAAACACTGATATCGCGTTCTATAAAATTTCTACAAAAATCGAAATTTTTAAATAGGATTAATAAGATCGATCAAGTAGAAAGGCCTGTTGCTAGTCGGCCGAATCATGGATCAGCAGGGCGATGGCAAGTGATGTGGCTCGTAGGCAGCCGAGCGGTCGATGCACCGAGAGGTCGAAGTCCTAGAAACATCAGAAGCGCGCATCGAAAAAGAGCAAGTCGCGTTCGAATGTCGCGTTTGCGCGTCACGCCACGAAGTAACAGCTGTTTTCGTCTGTCGCGGTGAGTCCGATGGGGCGCGAAAAAAACGAGGGCGGAAGCTGCGAGTCTGGTAGTGGGAACGAGAGAAAAAGAGAGCGGGTGAGAGAGTAAGCGAGGAAAAGAATGGAGGACGGGTCGCAGGAAAGCAACAATCGAAAGCGTGTCGGGCAACGGCCCTGGCCCGCACGCCTCTTCACAAACGGACCAATGTTGTTTCAATGTCGCGTTTATATATCCAGGCCGAGGTGGTTTTCTCTCACTCTCTCTCTCACACACACACACAACGTAATTGTTTCCGCGTGCCTTTAAAAGAGGATAAGGGTCTTGGAACGAATGCGAACCAATGGCTCCGATTACAAGACTCTCGCTCAAGGCGAAAGAACGATCCGGGGTTGGCGCGATAATGGGAGATGGATAAAAAGGGTTTCTTTATGGTGGCAATTAGCCTCATTAGGGAAGAGCGTAATGTGCGAAGGAAGAAGGCGAGGCCTCAAGAGCTTGCGGTGTCTTCTTCTCTTGGTAATTGGTTCGATCGAATGACCGGCGCCAGTGGAAAAAGAGACGGGTTGGAATAAAAGAACGAATAAAAAGGTGACGGGCCATCCCTCGAAACCATGTCAAGCAGTGACTATGGAATGTGCGACTAGCTACAATGAAATTGACGTTGTTACCCTGTGTTTCCTGTTTCTCCTAGCGTTCCGTTTCTGTAATATTTATTTTATCGGAAAACGAATGTAGCGCTGAAGCACGAAGAAAAAGGAAAGTGGATCACTGTTGGTGGTGTTCCTTTTTAAACGGTAATCAGCTTCATCAAAGAGGTATTGCCGCGGATATGGGAAAAGCATGCCGGATAAAAATCACCCTCAGGATATCCATCTCTGGGATTGATATTGTTTCGCGTGAAGGAATATTCATAAATGCTCTGATTGCGGGTAATTCGCTTCGTATCGACAACTCGAAATCGATCTATCAAGGATATTATTCTATTTATGTTTCTTTATTCCTAAGGCAAGCTTTGTGCTTTAGCGAAAGTTTTCCGTATTCCAAGCAACAATTGTCTATATCGCTCTTAATCGTTTCTTCGTATCTTTGATCACGTTTTTACTGAATGAATTCGATTGTATATCAGGATACTTTAGCTACCTTGTTAAGAACAGGATGCAGATAATATGTTATTTAAACTGTTGTTTCGATAACTCTATCAACGTCGGTCGGCATAATTGCCTTAATTTTTTCCAATCTTAAAAATATTTCAAAGTGGACAATGTCCATTGAAACATTGATTGTGCGATCTGCCAGATGTTACTGTCGATAGACTGCAAGGCAGACAGTGTTGATAAATTTATATCGCGTTATAGACAATGTTAAAATTCATGGCCGTTGTCATAATTATGAGGATGAAATTTTTAAAAGCCAAAGACCATCCCGATGAGAGGTACGTCAAATTAATTCCGGTATCATTACGATTTTTTTCCGAATAACAATACAATTAGCGCTAATTACCACCAAAATAACTGATATCGAGATTATTTAACGCAAGTCCCTCGTAGTTATTCGAACCGTCATCTTCCAACGGCCGCCGAGTAAATAAATATTCATAACAATGAGGGACACCCAGCAGAGAATCCAGTGGTACAAGCGCAGTCCAGGCAATCTACGAGCACGGTGAACGTGGGTCCAAGAGCAGGCCGCCCGGCGAAAAGTTTCGCAGCATGGATTTCCATATTTCGGGCAGCCTTTCAGGAAAGTACACTTCGCTGATCACGTAGACACAATCGAGCAACTCTAGTAGTTTCGCGCTCATGCTCGCCCTCGGGGCTAGCACGGGCCGAGAGTGTCGAGCGAGAGGAAAAGAGATAAAACACCGATGGAGGAAGGGAAGAAGGAGCGGTAGCTCGAGAACATGCTGAAAAGAGAGTAACGGAGCGAAAAACGGAGTGAGAGAGACAGAGCGAGAGTGCGCGGCCCGAGCGAGAGAAGGTTGGAGTAGTTGAGCAAGTGGGAGCCAGTGGAATCGAGGCAGAAAGGCTGAAAGATAGAAAGCGAAAGAGAGAGGGAGAGAGAGAGAGAGAGAGAGAGGAGGGTTTGGTAGTTCCTGGGGCAAGGAAGCGAGGGTCAGTGGGGCGACAGGGGGTGCGTTAAGCCACACCCGCAAAAACAGCCCCCTGCAGCTCCAGCAGCGACCGAGCGCATCGACCGACCAGTTTCCCCACCATCAGCACCACACACAACGCAAGCGACAAGTTCGACTCGGTTTGCGAAAGCTTTTCGAGGATACTCGCTAGCCCACCCTCACTCTTACTCGCCCTTACTCACCCTCGCACAACCCGCTTTCCTTCGCTGCCGCTTGCACGTCAACCACCTCCTCGGTCTCCACCTCGAACATTCTCAAACCCCTTCTCCCGTTTCGCTCTATCTCCTCTGGTTCTAGCGGTGCCCCGATCCACATTTACATCCACTTTTACGGGGCTATATATCGTTGGATATAGCTTTTGATATTCGTGTTTACCCTTATAGGTCCATTTGCACCTGTATTCTGCGAGGCTCGGGACATGCGGCTGCTCAGCCGAAAACGGGGAGATAAGAAGCACGCGTGTGCCGCGGCATCGTATCCGCGACTTAAAAGGGTTTGCTACGGATGGCGTTTGATCTTGCCGCTCATCGGATCAAATTTTCAGCCCACCTCTAAATTATCCTCTTGGGGTGCTCTGTTTTGCGCGGATTCTTCAGGAGATAAGGATGTGGGGATTGAAGGGAACGGTAATTGCGAGAGGCGGGAACACTTTTTTTCTTTTTTTGCGCCAGGTGTGAGGGATAAGATGGAATATTGGCCTTCCACCGAGAGAAGTTAAGTGGAGGGAATACCGAGAGTGTGAATCTAAAAGTTACCTTAATCGCGTTCGCTGCGTGCTCTGAACGGTAAAAGGATCCCTCGTTCTTTTTCTCGATTTTTCACGGGCAAACGGGGTCGGTGGCTATGAATGGAACTGCGGCTGGGGAAACAGGTGGGCAGTGTTATCGCCGATCAATGTCTTCTACACGGATATATTTCGAGCGGAATCTTTATTGATTTTCTTATCGCGTCAGATAATGCACTTTGAACATTCTAACCGTGTCCGAATGCAAGCTGAGATTAATTAAGATCAAACATATGTTTCTCTATCGTTATCGGCACCGATAAAGATATTTATAAAGCGACGATACTGCTTGCGAAAAGTCAAATTTTGCCCTGAGATCTTTCAACAGCTTTGGCAAGTATCGATTGCAAATGAACATTGATAATTTGTCGACACTCGTGGTAGATTCAGATAAATAAATGAATGCCATCAAAATCATCATGTAAATCGAGTGAAGACTCGAAGAACATAATGAAATATTCATTCAATATTTCAAGACTTGCACGGCAAATGACGTTCCCACTTTATTCCTTGAGATGGAATCGGTTGGGGGTCGGTCCCCGAAGGATTCTAATATTCCCGTACACGTTCGTGGAGGGATGAACCTCCCCACCAAGCATTCACCCCCACCCAAACCGCTTCTCTCTTATCTGTCGATCACCCCACTCCTCGAGCTCCGTCTTCGAGGCCTCAGATGCCACCCCCAACAGAGTCACCCCCCCCGTCGTGGCCCGGCAGCGCCACTAATATCGCTACCACCACCACCTTCTCGAGGTCGCTCGCCATGCGCACCCCTCCCGCGCACTACGCTCCCAAGAAAACTGCGAAAACCACGGGTTTTTGCGCGCGAAAACTTTTCGAACTAACGGCCGCGGACGCGGCGCACACGCAGACGGAACAAAAGTTTCGTCGTGCAAGGGGTTGGGTAGCGGCCACATATGGTTATGTGCGAAAGAAGTTCTTCCTTCGGGTGCTTGGCCGCCTCGCATCCCTGTGTAGTACTTATGGTCAGCGCTCCTAGCAAAAAGAGACTACGGCTGCGGATAAAAGGGAGATGGCCAGTTTAACGCATTAGCCTGGCAACTTTTTCCTCCCACGCATACTTTGCGTTCAAGAGAAATTCTTTCCGGGCCATTCGCCGTAAGAGGACCACGGATAAGTTGCGAATGCCCCGAAGAGTTTTTTCAACTGTCGAATGGAATCCCTGCGGTGAATCAGGCGAGAAAGCCGCGGCTTTTGAACCTTAATTCCGGGTTTTTAAGGATTCGAGGGTAGGGGGTAGGTTTAAGATGAATTAGGATGAGCAATGCGGCTCGAATGGTGGAGGGTGCAATCCTCGATGTCTTTTGATACTCGCCAGTTTCTTGGCGTTGGACTAAGCTCTCAGGGAAATATGTGTACTCGTCAGGGGTAGAAATGTCGCGGGTGGGGTGACGGTGTCCGAAAGGGCGTATCCATAGGCGCAGTCATAAGGGTAGTATGGGAGGGCTTTAATTAAGGCGGGTGGAGGAAGAAGAAAAATCCTGAGGGAATTTATAGAGGTCGGCAAAGCCATGTCGAGCGTTAAGGGACCGAAGGGAATGGAGAACGCTGGTTGAGACGGGGTCGCTCCTAAACTCGAAGGCGGTGCCCATTGTAATTTAAACCTTCGGAACGAGCGGTCGGCTCATAAAGGCTTAAATGCGAAGAGCAACCCTTTTGCGTTTATTTCTTTACGCGATTAAACAAAGGATAGTTTAAGGCGGTTCCATTTCTCATGGAACCTACCTTACTTCCATCAAATTGAGATCATCTAAATGGAAACGCTAATTAAATGCTACTCACGAAAACGGCCCTCTAAATTACTAACCCCTTAGAAAGTGGATCCAAAGCTGCGCTTCCGCGCGAGCTAAATAATTCCTGATGTTCCCTGCACCGCAGTAATTGTTCATCTTAACTGACAATTGTTTTTTTGGGGTGTCAGGAGTCCACGGCTCGCATGGCGCACCGCGTGCCCCACGGTCAGATAGTACGGAGGACAGCGGCTAGTCAGGACGGAGTTAAAGGCCACGCAGCATGGTGTTCTCGTCTTTTTACGAGAGTTAAACTCCCGAGGGAATTTTCCTCCGGGCAGCTCTATTAGTGCACCGAATAATGATGAGTTTAAACATGGCGCTGTCGTGCGCGGATACATAGGCGTTCGCTAGCGGCCGAAGGTAGTTCACCTGGATTAACTCGGTCCGTTGACGAGGTGATTAAACGTTGATTAAACGCAGACTAAATTGAAGTCAAAAATATCGATCCTCCGCCTTGACTCATGTGGACCCAGTCCGGAAGCTGTACTCTGTCTCTCTCTCCTGCGTTTTATCCGTTCCAGGCTCGCTCCTACCCCCTCTTTCCTACGGGTCACCTTTCAAACCCTCGGTAATCACAGTTATCTTACTCGGTCCTAATGGAATTACCGTAGCGCTTTGATATCGTCGTGTTTCCTGGCGCATAATTACGAGATTGCTTAACGACTAACGCATAAGTGCGTACCCATTGCAATACGGCTGCACCGTCACACTTTTCGGTACGTGCATATATTCGCTCTACCTTGTTATCCTGCAATTCAAACTCTCCCTCGGCCAGGACAATTATATTAATGCACCTAGCGTGTAGCGTTAAAAAAGAAGAATCGTCTTAAGTAAGCAAGAATATTAATGCCATAGGCTGACCATAGCGGTCTGTTTCACTTCTCGGAATTCCACTGCCTTTTATAGACCTAACTATCGAAGCTCTCCCATATCTCTCTGTCTAAATCCAGTAGCTAATAGTAGTGGGTGACTTTGTGATCCGTGCATCACGTTTCTCCTGCACGCGGCTCGCTGCTCGGTCAGGCGCAATAGTACGTCGAGGCTAAAGAGAGGTCGTCGGGTTCCTCATCACGAGTGGATGCGCAACGGAGCAGAAGGGGATGAGGGGGGTGGGAGTGGACGGCAGTGGTGGATTGGCGACTTTTAATCAATCCGATTATTGTCAGGAGGATTGGACTTGGCACCGTTCCTTCACACGGTGGCTGTGTATGCGTATTAACGTTTTACCGACATTCAATCCCAATATATATCTGCCCCCTTTCTCTCTTTGTCTTTCTTTCTCTCTCTCTCTCTCTCTCTCTGTTTCTCTTGGTCGGCATCTCTCGACGCATCGCGTCCCGATTTCTCTCTTGCACCAGAGTGGCAAGAGCAAGCGGCTGTTATCTCCGTCGCCTCCCGTTCAATGGACCGCTCTATACACCCAGGTATGTATTTATGCCGCAACGCGCGAGGTATGGGGAGGCTTTCTCGATCGACCTTAATTGGCTCGTCCCACTGTTTGTCGGCTTCTCCTTTTTCCGCGCGCGTCCTGTTGTTGCCTTCCACATTCCTTTTCAATACCGCCGATAAAACCTCGACTCTCTCCTTGCCGTTCTTAACGGGCTAATCTCGACGGGTTGGAGCCAGATAATTGTAAAAGGAAATACATATCTTGAGGGAACCGAAGCTACGATCGAGTCCAGTACATGTATGCGTGTGGTGTCCACTCGGTTGGAACTAGAGCTGCTCGTTAGGCCGTATTCTCAACCCAAAAGATATATATATATATATATACGGGTTCTTGACAAGCCTTTTAGCCAGTCCCACCACCCTCTCCACCCTCTCTTGGTGTCTCGTCTTCAGAATACAAGGGCCTGTAATTTTCGCTGGGGAACCAACGAGTCCTGTCTTCGCTAGAGGAAAAAAGTAAGGTAAAAGGATGGAGATCCTCGCGTTTACATCGACATACCCGATCATGCTTAGGTCGCGAGTGCAGGATGAAAATGCGCGAATGCGCTCCAGGGTTATGACAATGCGCGATTCCGCCGGGGCATTCGCGATCGAGTCGGCCAGTCAGGTAGTCAGGCACGCAGAAACGCACGCATACAACCACGCTCAAAGAAGTGGACAGCCTGGCCCTGACACTCAGAAGCACCATCAGTTATATAGAGACCGGCGACTGAACTAGCACCGGCACTCTCGCTCGACACCAATACACACCGTAGGAATGTCGTGCAGTCGCGAGAGCGAGTGAGTAAGAGCATGTGAGAGCTCACGTGAGTTCGCTCGCGCATCCAGTAACACATGACGAGGTTCGAGGCACGAGGGTGCCCGCCGCTGGTGGCACCGCTGCCACCGTTGGATAGGGAGGCTTTTTTAAATCTAGCCATCAAGGATCCATCCTGGCCTGGCTGAATGCCCGCCACGCCACGGCACACATCGAAAGCGATCTAGCGCGGCCACCCGCTCGCGCGCGCACACCCGAGTATTTGTCGGCCGCCCATTATCCTCCTCGAAATTCAATTACCGCTGCGCGACCATTCATTCGGCCTCCGTACCCACCTGACAATCGCGCCACTAGTCTTCGATACTCGACATTATCGTCTTCGTTTGCGTCAATCGCGTCTTAGCTCGCTTTTCCATTTAAGGAGATCGAATCTACTCGTTGCGACCCTTCAATCCTAATTTCTACTATATCTCGATCCTAGGGTTCTGTGTACACGATTTGATCGACTCGGAACGAAAGCCGCGTTGGCTCGTAATCACGAGAGGGTGCTTGAATTTTGCACTATGCCGTAGGATATTCCATATGCGGGAATACGCTTCTACTACGTCCTTTGTCTTAAATCCTCGAGTTTGTTTCGTTCTCACGGAAACCGAGATAATTCTCGTTTTGTTCTACTGTCGGGATGTAATTGTGGGTGAAATTTGTATGTTTAACCAACGAGCTTGCTATTAACTGTTGACCCGCGGTTGTTGCCTAATACGACTCGTCGATCGGATTAATTTATTATTAAATACAAAGACAAGGAATGAAACTCGTGCTAACCGATATCTAACAAGGATTTGGATTTTTTCCTCTCTCTCGAAATTGTTTACCGGCCATTTCGTTGTTGATTACGCGTAAACTATCGCATTACATCCGTGAAATTGATATTGATTCATTTATAAATTGAACAAGCGGCCGATGGGAAAAAGCTACATGTTCATTCCTTTTTTTCCTTTTTTTCTTTTTCAAATAAATAATTTTGCGGAAATAAATATTTCGAGGGGGAAAAAATACGTCAGGATATACCTAGGTAGAGTCTTCTCGCGTGCATTATTTTCATTGCGACTTTTCTCGAATCTGATTCCCGGCAATATCTCAGCGGTGCAGATTGTGGTCTTTTTGTGAAAACAAAAAATTTTTTTGCAGGTTAATCGAGAGCCGATCAACCGCACCGTGAGTTCTCGAAAGCCCGTATTGTTTATCTCTCGATTGGTAGACGCGATTGAAATCTTTCTCCCGCGATCCCCTTTTGTTCCTGATCTCTTTTGATTCTGAATACTCGCCCACAACCTGTAACCGTCTCTTTAAAGCGTAAATTGGATTTAAGTCATTTTTCGAACAATGCCAATTTCATCCGGCTTAATGTACTTTCGAAAAAGTTAGCATACTTGCCATCCTTAATTTCAGAAGTTAAAGTAGTTTGCCGGCTCTTTTTTAATTATTCACCTGGGGCTTACGTAAAGCGCGGACATATTGAAATAACCACAGAGAAAGACCTAACACCTGGAGTAACACCCTTGGACCTTTATCCTTCCGTTCACCTTTGCCAACATATTCCTATCCCTATTACCGACAATAATGAGCACCCACCGCAAGAATCTACTCGTCGATCCCTCTCTCAAATTCCCCACAGCAATCCAATACCGTCTATACATCAATACGGTAAAGATATTCTTCCCTAACAGATTGCATCACGCGAGCATCAAATCCCCCAATTTATAAGAAATCTCTCTACGCCGACTGGATTTAAAACTGCGGATAGCGATTCGGCAGCTTTAAACGCGTTTGCCCGTGGAGCCCGATAAAAGCGTATCGCTCAGCGTATCAGTGCGGTCCGTCTCGCGGCCTTCATTTATTTCCCTCACCTCGAAAGCGAGAGAGGTATAGAAAAAGAGCGCTATCCCAGTCTCTTCTTTTTAGCAAAACTTTTTTCTTGGCCTTGCGAACTGGATGGGACCGTACTCAGAAGGGTCGAAGACCCGTTGGTGGAAGGTGAGCCATTTCGATGGAAGGCCGATGGAAGGGTTGAAAAACGAGCGAGAGAGGCACGATGACTTTCGGAGTCATTTTTCAAAATGTCCGCCGGGTGGTGGGTGGGTGGTGGGTTCCATGTCGGTCGGGCAGAGAAGGGTGCGCGGCACCGGGGGGTGGTTGGTGGGTGGTCAACCCCGTAGCGAAGGGTGGCAAAGATGGCGGCACCACGGTAAATCGATGGAGGCTAGTCACTGCAGGCGCCCTCGCTTTCACGAGCCCCAAACTCTTCCCCTCCCCGCGACACGCCGTGCCGCCGCCAGCACACCACCGCACCGCCACACCGTCGACCTTCCACCCTTCCGCGCCGACGACCCCCCTCGGTCATCCTCCTCCTGCCCGACAACCCCCTCATTTTCAAGCTTCACGCAAGCGCCCGCACCCTGCTCACGGCACGAGACTTCTCCGAGTCTAAGAACGATCCTCTCAACCCTTTCTCACCCCACCGGCGCAAGCTTGTCAAAAAACCACCCTTCACACTTTTTCTTCCCTCTTCACCTTCAAAACCCAAACTTTTCCTTGGGGAGAAAAAAATCCAACTTTTCCGGGAGCTTCTTTCGGAGAGGGAAATTCTCTTGGGGTCGAATGAGCTATAGGGATTGAAGAGAGATAAACGTGAATTTCCTTTATCGTATACTTTTTAAGATAATCCTCAAACCATTTTATAATCACCGAATGCAAGAGTCAGAAGAGTCAGTCAGTTGTTTGTAGCAGTCGACGAAAGAGGCGATTTTTTAATGGCAATCACTGTAATTGATTCGAGCCTAGCAGCGTACAGGCTGACGCACTGATATTCGGTCTTCAGTACCGCGCGAGTTATTAATGTTCGACCTGAGCCTCGTGCACTCGAGTGCGCGGATGAAATATCGCGCGCGAGTGTTCGCATACGGCTGGTACGTATAAATGCGAGCGAAACACGAAGGCCAAAAGGCATTTAATTAAATATAAAGACGAGGAGGGTGAGAAAGAAAGAAAGGGAATTCAGAGTGAACGCGAAGAGTATAGAGACGTTGAACAAATAAACCACGGCATCTGAATTCGATGCAATCACTGCATCGCTTTTTCCACACGGAGAAGTTTGTCTCGATCAGTTCCAGTCGTATAAACCTTACATTGGTATACTTACGTGTATAAGTACTCAACGTCCAATACAAATAGTACCCGGACACAAGTCCAGACATCGCACGAGATGCCTGCCAGCTACGTTTATTTGGTGAAAAAAAATCGTACGGAATCGTTTAACTGGTTTTTGCTTGGCAGGAACGGACGTACCTGTTTGATTCTGTCCTGAGAAAAGAAAGGTTTGCCGAGGGGCGAGAACTTACAGTGGACCTCGAAAAAAGCCAGCATGCCGCTTCGCCTCGCCAGCACAACAGGTTTCCGTCTCTCGAATCTTTAATTCCTCCACTTTTTTCCTTCAAACTTCATTATCTCGCGAAGCACTTAATTATATTACCGTTATTATCTCTGCAGTTAAGTTGAATTCTGATCAAGCTACAGTAGCGATGCTACTTCTCATAAAACTCTAAATTTAATTAAACCACCAAGGAGCAAAAGAAGCTTTCTCTCCCTCTCTCTCTCACACACACTCGGTCTCTACTTAAATCCATCCAAATAGTTTAGTGGTGATACAGACTATTTTTAAAGTATTTAACTCGTTTGCATTCTGCCTAGTTTAATAATCTGATTCATAAAATGATAATGATTAAGCGTATGTGCACATTAATCCTACACGGTAATATTGTTATTATCATATGTAATACAATTATTATTAATTATCGTTATATTCGAAATTGTTTTACAACGTTCGGACCTGGGCGTGCTTTATACGTATGAATTCCACTGTTCGGTTGTTCACTATTTAGGCATTGAACGAGTTAACCGAGAGAAAAAGGGGCAGATAAATACACCGCTTGATGCTCTGTTTCTCGAGGCATTACAAATGCTATTTTTTTCGATTGTTTACTTTGCCCCTCACCGAATCCACACTGCTGCCTAAACTCACGGAACGTACGAAATATCGATCGGATGATCGAATCTCCCGATATGCTCGATATCATAATTACGGGACGCACTTTTGATACTGGCGCTTTTAGAATCGCGCGCAAACGACACTTTGATTTCAAAAGCAACTTTTTCGGTAAAGCAAGATGTGCTACACAAAGAATTATTATTTTTTTCTTTTTTAATTCTATCGAAACTATCCATTTATTATGCACATCCACATCAATTTCAGCATCCGTTCTTAATGAATTCTTAATGAAACCGACATGGTCGCTTTGTCTCTCTATTCTCGTGACGAATCAAGGTATGTATTCCTAATGACTAATTCCTGTCCAGTAGGATGTGGAGCATTGGCTCATGGCAAGAACCAGTTGCTTTGTGTTACTTTTGCGCAGATTCACTATCTCCGTTTAATCAGGATTATAGTAGAATTTTATCAATTTACCTTTATCAGTGACGCGCACTAACAACATACGCGATTTTGATGACACTCGAGATGCTAGAATCGACCTTATACTAACTAGCCAATCATGGCGAGATTTTTATAGACGCGCGACATACGCCCCTCAATCGGCGATGCTGAAAACCATAGAAATACGCAACACTTACCCTTATCTCCATCTCGGCGCAATACAACTGAAAATACGCAATCTGGCTTTTACGCTTCGCTTGGTAACCTTGATTGGCTATATGAACAAGAAACGAACAATTGATCACTCCAAACAAAGACAAATGCAAACCACACAATATTTCACTATTAATACGCAGTAATGAATTTAGCTTTCAACAGAAATTCAATTTTCTTTGTGAAAGTGGTAAATACGGAAAAAAGTGTAATCTTCTTGCAATAACTGATGAATTGCAAGAATTGCAGTAAGGACAAACAAATAAACAGTTGAAAGGCTATTGTCACTGTCAGTTTATACGGTGTCGTTGCCCTAAATCACTTTTTATCATGGATCGATTTTAATCGCAGACCAGTAATAATTAATCCTCACGATCTGTATGCATGTTTACCAAAGATACATGAAATCAACAGGCTTGCTAGGATTCCTTCTCATTATCTTGCGATCATCTAAACGTGGTTCATCTGCGAACGTGCTTACTTATCTTATCGTTGACAATAGACCATTCCAATCTGGGTGATCGATTCCTTTATAAACGAGCGGTTGTCCGATATTAGCAGCAAAATCACGACAAACATGAAGGCACGCGTTCTGATCGGTTTCCTACTCGCCTGCGGTGTCGCCGGTAAATTATACACTACTGTTCAATCTTATACACCCATCAACACATAGTGATACCAATTTAGCATTATTCAGTGATCGGGAATTATTCTCTGCAAAATTTGTCAATTTAACGAAAAAGCTTCGAGTCGTGGACTAATTTTGAAAATAATATATTTTCAGCATTGCCAGTGGCGGACAACATTAACGAAATATCGAAGAATGTAATAAACGAGGAACCACCTGTGGTGACTAATTATATGCTCGACGACGATGGTCAATATGTCCCGATCGACGAAAATGCAGATGATCCAGAAACCGTGGAAGAAACGAAGAAGGACTTGTCGAACCGTGTCTTCTTTTTCCTTCATACACGAGACTACCCGTCCGAAGGATTTCCTCTTTATCTTGACGACGAAACGACTTTGGCCGAGAGCAAGTTCGATCCGGCGAAACCGACGAGAATCGTCACTCACGGATGGATCAACTCTCGGAACAGTGCTGCCTGTACTCTAATTCGCGATGGTAAGTATCCTCGGTTGAATTCAATGATCTATTTCTCTAACAATGTTAAAGTACTGATTTCTAATCCATTCATTTTTTCGTATTGATCAGCGTACCTCAAGCACGACGATTACAACGTTATTGTGATCGACTGGAGTAAAATTACGTTCAGACCCTACTTTTGGGCTACGAGACGAGTCAAGATGGTTGGCGAGTACGTTGCCCGCATGATCAACTTTCTGGAGGATCATGGACTAGACCCGACCACCACTACCATCGTTGGTCATTCTCTCGGTGCTCATATCGCAGGGTTAGCTGCTCTCAACTCGAGAGGTCAAATGAAATACGTCGTTGGTAAGTGTCCATCATACATGACATAGCAATCGATCGATGCAATCGAAGTTTCAGACGACAGAAAATAAATTGTATGATTCTTTTTCTTTGATTCAGGTTTGGACCCAGCGCTTCCTGGTTTCGCTTTAGCCGGAAAGGGTGAAAGGATCTCTAGTGGAGATGCTGATTACGTTGAAATTATTCACACGAATGCAGGGATACTTGGCTACTTGTCTGCAATTGGAGACAGTGACTTCTATCCAAATGGAGGAACCTTTCAACTCGGATGTCTAGTGGACTTAGGTGGTGCCTGTTCACACGCTCGCTCGTATAAATTCTTCGCCGAGTCCATCACTACTGACGTTGGTTTCCACGCGAAAAAGTGCAATGGTTTCTTGCAGTTCAAGTTAGGCTTATGCAAGGACGCTGGCACATGGATTATGGGTGGACACAAACACGAATTCAATGGCCGTGGCAAGTTCTACTTGTCTACGAAGGCGTTTGCACCCTATGCCAAGGGAAAGATCTAACAAGTTGATTGCCATAGACAGTGAGAAAACTTTGAGGAAAATTTGGTCAACCAAAAGCCTAATTTGATTTGGCTTTATATGTATATTTTTAGAAGATGCTTCGGTGATCCATAAATCTACGACGCATCTTGAAAACTGACTTAGCGAAATGTAAGCCTAATTTGAGAAACGTGAGAAATAAGCTTTTTACGAATGTAATGATCTGGAATGATTGAGATAGTGTTATTTTCGGAATGAATGATAGATATATAAGTGCTGCAATGATAAACTTAGAGAGGGACACTTGACGAATTCATTAATAACATATTCGTAACGAGTGTCTTGTCTAAAAATACGTCATTGCAGGATTGACTACCAAATGATATTAATGAATCTTTGAACGAAAAGATTCGAGTGTGTGTATACTGAGCACTAATATACAAAGTACAATATGTTTTTACAAAAGAACACTCTGTGTCTACTTTGATTTTTTCCCTCTTTTTCCTCGATGAAATTTTTTTAAGCTTCTTCATTTTCGAGACTGTCGGGATACAGCTTTGTCTATATCAAAGATCGCCGTGGACTACGAGCCTGATTATTTTGTTAACGCGATAAACGCAGTGAAAACCAAATTTTGTCAGAGGTATTTCAGTTTCGTTAATGGGCTGTTTGAAAGCGGAGGATAAAAGGAGGCTTCTACCGAGCGAGATGTTTCGCATGAAAAGGGACGCGGAGCAGGAACAAATAAAGCAGTACCACGCCGCGTCGTGAAACATTATCCAAGTATGGAATAGCCCGGTAGAGGAATGCGTCTGATGCCGTTTCAAAAAAATTGCGCCTTCAGCTACAAAGTGGTTCGCTGATCAGCGAATATATCGCCGCCAGCGTGCTGCTTACTCGAATTATCCGATAAACTATTACCCTGCAATAATCGACAAGCTTCTATCCCATGAAGAAGCATCGTGAAGTTAAATCTTGTGCCTGTAATAAATTTATTTCTCTTTGAAGAATTTTTATTCTCGGTAAACAAATTAATTGATCATTCGGGATGTATTTTCAACCTGTTCGCTGTCTTTGCAATCAAGAAAAAGAAATTAATATATCTCTTCTGGAATCTCGATAACATCGAGCATTTCGCCAACGAATCGTATAAAAAACAGGATTGGCATCCGGTGTAGTCCATCGAATGTACGTATGAACAAGTGTTTCGCGCTGTAATATTAATGCACTGGAATATTTCACATATTTTGCCGGAAAATTTTCTCTTTCGACGGGCAACGTAATTCTGACGTTAAACATGATGTAATCATATGTTCGTACGCCCGGGAAAATCGAAACAATTTTGATTTGTTCCATGACAATGGGGGAACGAGAGGAAAACCTGGAAAGATCAAAATTCCCAACTTTGTGAATTTTCTACGAGCGCGCCCTGAAGGGTTATTATCAAAGTCCTGGGAGTACAGCTATCACCAAATTGGCAGAAGTCGCTCATCGCAATTTTGTCGAGCGCATTTAAATTATGCGGATTAAAAGATTCATTAAGAGAGTAGAGGGAAAGAGACGGAGAGATATAAACCTAGATGGAGAGCGTGGCGCTTTTCCATATACGCCGAACCAATTATAATATTGTAATTAACTTCGAATAATTGGCCGAAAATGATAAATCCGATCGCGGTTGCACTGATAAATTTTTGACGTTAATCAGCTCTAATTTCTATTGCGATCGTGGGGCTAGGTTTAATCGGTGCACAGTGGAGCCAAACGCAGGGTTGGTAACGCTCGAGCCACCGAGACTCATGGTCCATGGCGAGAGGAAGATGCGAAAGAAAAAAAAATTCGTTAGGGAATTGCGACTCACCCGTAGCTTTGTCTTGGATAAAGAGGCTACTGATTGCCGAGGTGAGACGAAGTGTGGCGAGGCAGATGCGAGGCATTGCGCAACCGCCTGCTTCTATTGGTATGCGTAACCCTCATCGACCCTGTTAATCCGATTCCCCCGGTTGTAGTTTCGATTATCGGTTTTTGTTTCCGCAAAATTGAGATGAGCGCGAATAAAAATAGGGGCGCCACTCCCGATAATCGGGGCCACGTTAAGCTAAACAAGCTCAAAATTACTTCAAGGACTACCACTATCGAGCTGCTTCATTTTCATAATGTGTCCAGGGCCACTTTCGGTGTGCGAAAGAGCTCGCACAGTAGAGGAAAATAGCATATCGCCCTCTATCGAAGCTGGGCCCTCGTATTCACGTTTTACTATTTTGCGATTAATTCGGCGACATATTACCCACCCCTGTCATCGAATTACGCATCAAAAATTGTTTATCGATCAGTGGCCTGTTCAATTTGCGGCCGGCCGTTTTACTGAAAAGCAATTAATGTTGTTTTCTGCACTAAACTGCCAATCACCGGCAGCTGGTTTTTCAATTGACCTACCCCCTGGAGGAGCTAATTGCTGCAACCGCGATATCGCGATCCCTTTATAACAACCATTAACACTCATTTACGATTACTTTTGGCAGATCGGGGCTGATGAATCAGGAGATTACTTGGCTCGCGTCGAGGGCAAAAATTATGCGGTGATAGGTATCGCCTTCGATTTTACCATTTCCCACATTCTCCACGATCAAAAGCTCTCCCGTAGCTAAAGTTAAATTGTACGCTAGCACGTTTGAAAAACGAACTGGCATCAATTATCACCCTGGTGTTAACGAAAGCACAATACGACAATTATGTCCCGTTGAGAGTAACACCATGCGCGCACGCCTCTCGTATCAAGAGCCATCCGTGCCGTGTCCTGTCCGTTGGCTCTCTTCAGGAAAAAGGAGTACCGCGATTACTTCAAGGAATAATACCACTAAACTTCTCCACTCATTCGTCATCGGACACTGTGACCATGTTCCACGCAATTTCGCGGTGTTTGCCCTGCTCTCACTCGCCTCGACCAAGTGGCTGTCCGGGGAAAATGTCGCGGGAAAAAACTCCAAGGATTCCGCGACCTTGTTGGCTGATGTTAATAACGTTTCTCGCATTGTTCCTTTGCGGTCAAAATTATCATTCCAAAGTGGTTGGTTAACCGTATATTCACGTGGTACTAAATCGATTTGGATTTTTCATCGGACCGATTAAATCGAACATGCTAAGGCAAGTCATAGTTATCTATCAATATTGCTGACATATTGTGCTCGAGATCGAGATTGATGATCACGGTACTAGTGTACTTAAGTTGCTTTCAACTAGCATAAACACGATAGCTTGAGAAGATTGATCGAGAAGATATTCCGGGAGTCCCCTTGGCGTAGTTCCTACGTCTGTTTTATTTACACAGGAGACAGACACTCCTCGAAGGGAGCGTCGCTTGGTAAGAGAGAGGAAAATACCTCGAAAGAGGATTTTAATATTTTCCTGGGTGAAAACAAAAAGAAAAGCTTTCGACACTGTAACTACACAAAGAAGCTTCTTAGGGAAAGAAGAGGGTGGCGAGGAGTAAAATGGTACGATTAACGAGGAGGCAACGGACACGTTTTCTCTGGTCACCCTTCGAGGTATATTTAATAACCACTCTTCCTTTTTTATACCCCTGTGGAAACTCGTTTCGTGACCACTTCTGACCGTGAGAAACCGGGTCGACAAGGGACTAAAAAACCTACTTCTCGAGGGATGCGTATGGATATAGGTACTGGGCATGAGTATTCTAGTGTGTTTCCGCGTGCGTACAAGAGGTATACGTCGAGCTTGCCATTAGCCAGCGTTCTGTTCCGCGAAAACGCATTCTCTTGTCCCCTTGATAAATCCGGCATAATTTATTTATCGCCCGGCCAACGATTTGTTGCTTTCGTTGACCTCCAATTACTCATGAAATTACCTAAATTACTATCGATATCATTCGTTTCGGGCATTTTCCACTTTGTTGCCCGCGTGTACGGGGATATGCGTGTACGCGTGTGTGTATGTGTGTGTGTGCGGGCCCGTTCTACGATGCATTTCACCGAATTTACGCGTGCATCGCATAAAATAATTGCTAAATGAATCGTGTCTCTGTTTTTCCCGGCGTACTTATTAAGCAAACGTTTCAATTAACACGCTGATTAATTACCGAGGTCACGAGTCACCGATGACGACATGTATCATATTTACAGTACATCGTGTTTTATGTTGGCTAAATCAGTCCAATTTTTTGACGATTGCCAAGAAAGATTCGCTCGGATATTAACCACTGAGTTCACTGCATATACCAGCGCATTATAGCCATTATTCTGCGAATTAACTTGCCCTTCCTCTTGTTTGCCTCCAATATCGATCCAACGTGCATGAAACTTGACTAAACCGGACAGATAAAGCGAAGATGTTAAGATATAGCTGTCCGGTAAATCGCGTGGAAAAAAGTTATGTCATTGAATAGAAATGTACAGATTAGAGTAGATGGTAGCTTTCCAAAAGTAATTTTATCTTCGATCGAGCTGCGAATTTTTTAAAATTGATAAGATGTCTTCTACACGCTGGTATAGGAAACCAGGTGTCCAGATGAGATTACATAATTAGGGGAGAGAAATCGTTGTAACGAGTAACGAGAGAGATCAGCCAACAAAAAGGCATAATTTCAGATCGTAAATACGTAATCCGAGCTGCAGTGGTCAGCCACTTACGTTTAATTGGTTCTTACGGTAGCCATCTTAATTGACCGTCTGACTATTATCGGATAGGGTTACCGTGTATTATCGCGGTGCCTTATGGTCTCACGTGTATGAGTCAACTACCGCCGAAGGACTAAGCGGATTGACTGACCAACGCCAATTTCGTCTATTCCAAAACCGCAAATACCCTCGATCGATCGACAGTGATATAATGGATTGCATCGGACATTTCGATCGTAATGTCTTACGCGCGAAAGAAACGTAGCTTGAGTCGACAGGATCTACGATATTGGCATTTGACAATACGATAGCTCTCTCTCTCTCTTTCTCTCTTTTACAGTTGGGACAGGCTGTCGCAAGGTAACGTTGAATTTCGGGAGAGTGGTCAAGGTGGGATTGGAATACTGTGACGTGGATGGCTCGTTAATAAACCCTGAAGGAGAGCCATTAATCATCGGCTATCTCGGGGGTTGGTTTCACCGGCGTTAGAAATATATTCCAAGAGTTCGGACCGTGTGCTCACCACGGACGCCTCCACCTTCCGTAAGGCAAATTTTAAGTGCTGACTCGACTCATTACACTTCGAGCAAACGCACGAATCTCCGGAACAATCCCGCATATTGACACTTCCGTCTATCGCTTAAGACGGATTGGATTACCAGCAAGGATTTCAAAATCGACGGGCAAAATCAACCGGAAGGGAGGTACAAGAGATTAATTTCCCCGATCAGTTTCAAGCGTTAAATGGATTTCATGGAAGTGTTATTAATGTTCAATTAGACGAGCGATCGATCAAGCTCCCTTTCGTGCTTAAAGCTAACTCGAAGGAGTCGAATCTTCGAAGAGCAGTCCTTTTCAGGCTGTAAGCATTAAGGGGATATTTCAATCCTCGAGCAAACATCGAGGAGACATATTTATTTGAAGAGACATAATAAGTCATGGATGTCAAGGGATTTCACTACCGATTTCACTACCGATTTCACTACCACCCTAGGATACCACCTGGATGACGTGGGCGACCGCAAAAAATCAGGGGATAAAGGAGGAAGGTTTGAAAAAAAAAAAAACAGCTGGGGACCGATGTCCTTAAGTCAAATATTGACCGTCCATTTATCAAGCGGCAGGGTCTCGATTCGCGCTAATTAGCTTGCCTCCTCATTCTCGGGTTCGGCTTCCACGCGCGCGCATCGCCAACTGATACCTCCACTTCGAACACTCCTTTATTTATCACTCGTTTGATCTTACCACACTCACGTGCCGATAAGCAGAAACTCCTGACGAGTCTTCTGTGCGTTTGATAACCGATGCAAACCGTGTTGCGGTCGTACGTGAAAAGTTGATGGCTCTGGCACCACCCACCGACTGATATGATTAAATGCTCGTTTCTGTGGCGGCAGAGTCCAATTTCGTCGCGTGAGTAATGTCTTTGTTCCGGTAGATTTGTACCTTTGTAACTGGAACAACCGGAAAATGGGAGTCTCGACTAATGAAATTAATATTACTTGAGGAAGACCACCGCCGGAAGCTTAGTAAAATAAGTGATAAAGCGCGACCTACGGAAGCCACTGGAATTGAAGCTAATTCATTGTACGAAAATAATAAGTTAAAGTTCAGTAACTCCAGTCTATACTTGCATCTCCATTTTTCGGGTTCTATTCTCGAAGAATGGCCTGAATAGTTTATGCGATATTTTTCAGAAGTACGAATCAATAGTTACCTAATACCGAACACGAAGAAGCTGGAAATATAACAGACCTCTGTCCCTAAGGAAGAGTGAGGCTGACAAATTGTAACTGCGACAAAAGCCCTGGGCGTCGACTGCATAAAAATTCAATACTAATTCCTCGATAACCAAGCGCGTAGCCTGTAGAAGCATGTGCGGGGCAGCTCGCCCGAACTATTAATTACAGGGGGTTAGCGAGCGAACCGGTACGGTGCGGCGCGGCATACGCGCGTCAGTCAGCGAATTCGCGAAGCGGCTTCCGCGGATCGATCCGCGGCAAGTTTGCCGGACGAATCGCAGCTCCAGCGACCCAATGCCAGACACAGTTCACTTGGACACTCGCGCCGTGATCAAAACGCAAGATCGATCATTCGCTCGGAAAGGGAGTAGGCTTTACAAATATGGCGTCATTGGTCGCAGCGATGGGTGTACGAACCTGCGAAATCTGTGAGAAACCCTGAGAGGGTACCGTGTCCCACCCAAAGGTGCCCTAACCCAGCACTGCTACGTTATGCACCTCTACACACCGGCACACACGCACACGAAGGAAGCTTCTTCTGCCGATGGCACCAAGAAGGATCAACGCTGCAACCGCGAGCACCGCGTCCAAAGCCGCGTTCGTACCAGTTGATGCACGTACGACTGGCTGGTGATGCAACATAAATTAAACTGCATAGGTCGCCTGCACAGCCCAATCAACCCCGTGTCCCATGGCCATCGTGCAGTATTATCGGCTGGCTGCATTCGTTTGCGTGACCCATGCGTGAGTGGGATCCGCCACTACGGCACGCGTTGCGCTCGCACCACCGACAACAGAACCGGCAAAAGCGCGAGCGAGAGCGCGAGCAGGTTCGCCGATGCAAAAATGCGAATTGTGCGAGGGTTACCATCCGCGGTCACCTATTGCAGCTCTACCGACCGGGGGATGCCTGGTTTTGCGTTAAAAATACCACCCATGCCGCCCCCCGCGACTCTATCTATCTCTCATGCTCTATCTCTCTCCTCGGCAACCCTGCCGACATCCAGCGTTACCACCCCCGCGGCGGCAGTGGCGATTGCTCCAATTCGGTTATCGGTAATTCGCTTTCGTTCTTTTCTTAATCTACTCCGGTACGCGGTTTCGACTGTTTGGACAATGCGCGTTTAGGCGTGTTGTTTACAGCGATACCGGGGACTAACGGGGGATAAAACCGAAGTGGAGCGAGCGGCATGCAAATTTCCCGTGTCCACGCTTTAATTGGCGCTGTTTTTCGCCGGGGTGTTTATTCGCTCGCGCTAGTGTTTTGATAGACAGCACTCGTTTTCGGCGGTAGCGACGCGACGAGTCAGTAGTGACGGTCGTTCGGAAAGGAGCCAGGTACCGCGTGCTGCGCATAATTTGCCCATGGTGCGATTCTTGTTTTGCACCGCAACATCCGCCTCTGCTCGCAGGAATCAAAGCGTCATTATCCTTTTTTTTCCGCGTTGTACGTCCCCGTATTTTCGGCCTGTATTTAATAAGGATGTTTATTAGCAGCAGAAGCTGCTAATCAGTCGCGGCAAACGTTTGGGAAAAATCTGGCCACTTCAAAGGGAAAAAATCCGAGTGGTACGGCGCGACCAATACTTTGGCGGAGAATGTCGCGTAAACCCTTGTCGCTTATGACGGTAGCCGCGCGAGATTGGCAATACGCCGACGAACACTGTCGAGACGAGCAGGTGGAGAGAAAAGGACGGGAACGGAGTGGATCGGAAAGCTCGGGAATTTAGAAACGAGGTGAAGTGGAAGACATCCAGAGAGAAACGCTGACCAGGTATTTTAATTTTTGCAAGCCTGTCGCACAGCACCTGATGAAAAAGTCGCGAATCAGGCTCCATCGTCATAGAATATTACTGGCCAAGAGCCTGTGCTTCAACGGGAAGCGAGCGTAGGTTGTAACCAAGCAATAAATATTTTTCGATGTCGCCCCCGACAAAGGATTGTCGAGCGGTTTCTGGCCGCGGTAAAGTACCGCTCTCCACGAGAGGCAGAGAGGCAGAGGAGGAGAACACACGCTGGTCAGTGCGAGAGTCGTAAAGAGACGAGAAGCGAAATCGGCGGATACAAAGCCCAAGTGCCTACCGAGGATGCACGAAATTGCATTTAATGTTGTCAGCGGATCAGGTGGACGTACTGGACCGAGCCTGGTTTGTGCGAGAGGGGCCCAGAGAGTCCGAGAAGGAACACAACCGTTACGGAAAAGAGACCAAACGCGAGAGAAAAAAAAAAGTGAAATGTTTCGTCGGAGATGAGAGCGAAGAGGAAAGAGAAAAGCGTGGGTTCCCTTTTAATTGAAAACTCAAGTGCCCTCGCGATCTTAATTAAGGGTTGAAAATTTTCAGCTCGATCGATTGGACAAACGAGAAAGACTGGACCCTATCGGTTGCCCCCTACCCGGCCAATGGTCACTCGTAGTGCACACTTTACACGGCTATTTTTCCGTCTCTCTTTCTTTACTCTGCCCTGTCAGGCCGATCTTTCTATCCGTGTTCTTTCAATTTCTCTGTCCTCGTGGTCGCGGCAAAAGTCAAGTTTTATGAATTTCCGAAGTCTGGGGGGATTGAGAGTGCCATCGAGTTCGAGATGCTACCGGTGCACGTATATCCGGCAAGATATTAAATGCAAAACTCTGAAAAGTATCCTCGATCCACGGCTAAAGTACCATGGTGAATTATTGTGAGATTGGTACATATTTGGTTCTGTTCACCTTGGACCCCGTTGTTCTCGAACTGTATCCAGATTCGTATTCTACATAAATGGTCTACGACATAAATTATGTCGTTAGATATTTCGAAATATATTGTAAAAATGTAAAGAGACAAATAAACATAAAAATCAATGCGATATTGATGGAACTTTGTTGCTTAGCACGGCATTTGGAAGAGACAGGCTTTTACGTTTCACACATGCAATGTGCAAGCAGCCTTCACATCAAACGCCTCGGAGATGCAACCTACCAGGCACGGTTGCATAGATGCGTTCATACCCTAAGTGGCTCGAGAAAAAAATGAAAAAAAACCTCTCTGTTGGAAACAGAGATTTTTATTTTCTTCCAATATTTATATTTTTCTCATTTTTTACCTATTTTTCTTATTTTTCTTATTTTTCTATGTTTTTTTTAAGAGTGTACCAGCTAAATTTCGAGGCAAGCTCGCCGCTTCTTCGTGCTATCGATCTCGTTAGGAATCCCTGTTACCGACTTTCCCCCTCTTGCGTTTTTTATTGCGCAATGACGGTGCGCAGCGACGACTGGTTCGCCCGTGCAACGCTAGGTGGCACCATCGATCTGCTTAAAAAGCGGTCAAAGTCTTGTCCGAACTGCGTGGGAATTCCGCGGGAATTAAGCTCGCGGTAAATCTTTTGACCGTAAGCGCTTCCCCGATGAATTCTCACATATCGCCTACAGGATACACGATTCTTTCGGTACATTCGATCGAAAATATTATCCATCGGAATATAAGCGGATTATCATTTCATTAGATGCAAATAGATGACTGTTTCTTAGAAGCAGAGGGTCACACCCGCTACTCTCACGATGAAAAGTCGGGATAGTCTGTCGGAGACTGCGAGTCTACAATTTTTCAACGACTCGTATTTTCGCAAGTAATATTCGCTTCTGTTCAATTTGCCGGTTAAGAGGAAGGAAATCGATAGAAACATTAGCACGCGACCACTGTAGTAATATACTCCGAAGCACTTGGGTCACCCCAAGTCCTCATTGCCACTAGCCACATTCTACAGAAGCGTATACCATATACCCTACACGCCCCCGAATATCCATCGACGAATGTTGGAAAAGAGAATGATCCGAGTGCGTATCACGAGAGCAAAGAGGTGAACTTGTAACAAATCGCGCGTCGATCAAGAGCCCATCGGTACACGGCGTGGCCGGGAATATTTGGGAAGAAAGGAATCGCGATAAAAAGGGGGGGTGGGAAAGGGTGGGTTCCAGGCTCGAGTTCGGGAGGCGCGAGCTCGAGCGCGAGCGCACACGCTTCTACCAATTAATCGGTTCGCTTAATATCGTACCGGGATTTTCAGTACGTTCAATCGAATGATCGAGTGGCCCGAAACGTTTTTTGTGATGGCCCTAAAGCGTAGTGGCGAGGGTGCAAGGGCAAGATGTGCGCGACCCTTCGCCACGGGTGCATTGATCTCCGTTGCGCCCATCCTTCGAGGGCCAACAAATTTTACCCCGAACCATACCGGACCATGCCGGACCATACCGCGATTCTCCGCGCTTCTCCGCACCACACCGCAACTCGCTTCCTCTGTTGGTGCATCGTAGTACACTGCCAATACACTCGGTCCGTGCGCGCGGACTCGACTGACCATTATTCCCGATTAAAGAGAACCAAGGGATATAATCCGGCCGGCTCGCTACAGTTTAACGATGTTTCGTGGGAAAAGTGTTGCTCGATGATTCTGCAATTTCTGACTATTCAACCGGGCGACCGCTACGTCGCGCTTATTCGACCAACGAGCGAAATATTCCAACGCGAAAGGTGCCAAAAATTGTTCGCCGACCGGTCGAATTATATGGACCGTTAAATCAGCCACGCTGTGGGTCTTTAATCCGTGCAATCATTGCCTGCCGATCGTAAACATTGGGAGAGCGAAGTTCAAGTTTAAATCCGTGCATAATTCACGCTAATTAATATGTTTTTAAACATCCCGGAATATAATCGGCCAAAAACAGGTGGATGATTTTCATAAATGAATTAACGCCGAAAGTGAAACTTATTTTAATTTCCTTTCCACCGTTGGCGCACCGTCGTGCACCGGTAATTGTCGCGCGCAATGCATCAAATGTTCCGCCCGAAGTATAATGTTTAGAATGAAAACTGCAATATTGCATTACAGGAAATACCGTGCGGCCGATCACGAAGGTTAAATTGTTCAATTGACAAATGATTATCCGAGCGCGGCCCATTTGTTGAATTTCATTTTAAATTACGTATTATTTATTTGTCGCCGGTCTACCTCGCGCTATCGTGCACCGTGTCATAATGTAATCGATTAGTCACCATTGACTTTTACTCCATAATTAACCGTGCTATTAAGCGAAAGATAATTATCCATTGATGAAAAACGTTATACATATTCTGTCTGCGAACGATTGTCTTTTTAATTAGCGATTCAAAATATTATGTATTTCGCCCTCATTTCGATACAGTTTCTTTCAATCAATTACTCGCGAACTGCGTGCGTCACTTTGTGTTCTGGCAATGACTTTCCAAACGTAGTAAAATCCGATCCTCGACCACATCACAGTATTGATAAACATACGTTTTATATTCTAAAAACTCGTTGCCGCGTCGCGACACGTAAACACGTATCTGTTGCATGTCGCTCGTTGCCAATGGAACAAGAAGATTCACGTAACATAAGAAATTACATAAGAAATTATTGACGATATATTCGCGTCCTAGATGCTTAAAAATTTCAAGAGACAGCAAAGGTTAACTGTCAAACCAACACCACACTATGTCACAATCGAGTTGACAAACGATTGCATTATTCCTATAAAAGCTTACCCAGTCAATCCGACGACTGAAATGACCGACGAGCATTGGCAAAAGTAGTAGGTTTCGGAAGTATCCACCAGCCAGACGAAGATCAGGCACAAGTCGTTTGGGCAGAAGGTGTGACAGGTCGTTAATTTTGAAAAAGCGTCCACCGGCCGTCCGGTCACATTAACTATACAGGCCGCATCTGGACACAAAGCTCTTGGTCGTATTTGTGCGTGGCCATTTATAACCGACGTGGCTACTTAGCAGATATTTTACAGCGAGAGTCCAGGGAACCGGTTCAAAAGTTCGCGTGAAAAACAGCGTCAGGAAATTGCTAGGAAATGGTCGCGCGCGGACCCTCCACCCTCGAGGCCTTGGAAGGAAGCGACCTCGTAAGGACGATATTTTGTATGTTTGGGATGCACGAAAAATATCCTGGTGTTCCTTTTACACTTTCGATTTCCATGCAAGAATACTAGTGAATTTCCTCGCTATCCTACGATTGGCGTCCTATTAATTCAATTTTGTCAATGCGCTCGTTAGATCAAACAGTAAACTCTGCTTCTTTCCACTTGAATCCTAGTGTTAATAAACGTCCGGCGATTAAGCCACATAATACCTTTAAAACGTATTACTTTACCTTGGGTAATTTTCCGCTTTTCAGTCGTAATGCCTAAGGTGTAAGGGACCTGAGAGGATCTGAGAAAGGTTCTTTCCGTTGAAAAACCATAGGTGGAGAAAGCTCTTAAGTAACACGTAATACTCTTATCCAGCTCGTGAGAAAGCGTTTAAAAATAAAAATGATAAAAGTACGAGGGGATTTTATTACTCCAGCGGAGATTTCATTCCTCCTTTAAATTTCCTTCGCACACCTTGGCGGTGTGCACCTTGTGCCATTAAATTGCCCGAGGGTCCGACTTCACCGCAGATGGATTCATGCATATGCCGCGGTGGCTCCTTTGCTCCCTGCACCTTTTCTTAAGAAGGAAAAGCCCGAGGCTTTAGCCAGGTTCTAAGAGTGAACGTACAAACATCGTGAACCACTAGAAATATAAAGTCACTCTCGATCTCCTTCTGAGTTCTAAAGGCGCAAAATCCTCTTAACGTCAGAATAAACTTTTCTCGAGAGCAGTACCCTTTTCCTCAAAGGATTCGCTCATTTACTTCCTGCCACGGTAATTGGGCTCCGTGAGTGAGGTTTATTAAAAGAAGGTGAGCTTTAACTCTTGATAATTAACAGGAGTATCCGATAACAACTGACGATAATTTTCAAAAGACTTTATATTTCCAACGATATTCCAATATACGGATAGAAGAGTTATGAGTGTGAAAAAGAAAAGAATATCAACTTATTATCCTCGGTGTATTTAACAATCTTCAATATTTTTGAGTGATATTAAATAATAACAGACAGACCACGACGCAAATGGTAGCTAGTAACACCGCGTCGAAATTTCCGGTTTTCCATCATCCTTTTTACTGAACTTTCACACTGGTACATGCCAAACTGTCGCAGTCCCTTTGACACGAAGCATAAAACCTTCATGGCAAATCAATATTGATGATTCAATAAAAATACACAAAATGTATCTAATAAAATAGTGAGTGCTTCGGTTGAAATTGTTGACGATACCAGGGAGGCTTGGAATCGGTATACAGTATTATACTTACGTTTCTGGACACTTCCGAACTGGCGAAGAAACAACTGCTCGTACGCTTTATTTCTCGCGGTAGTTTTTCGTGGTGTTTCGTCGTGGTTTTTTACGGTTAACGCGGTACGACATACGTGGCCAAGTTGGCAGGGAGCAGGATGCCTCGAGAGAAAAAAAGAAAGTGGCGAAGGAAAAGAAGAGAGAAAAGTGTGTCGGCAGTTTTCACTAGCTGGAGAGAAGCTTTACGAGGTTCTTGCCGACGCGACACCTCACCATTTCATTTTACGGGTCGTCGCCTTCTTCTTCTTGCGCCCCCTAAACTTTGATTCAACTTGAACGGCCCAACCCGAGAGTCGCAATCGAACCGCAACCAATCTTCATGCAGTCGTCCCCAACTTCTTTTATACTTGGCGATAACTGTTTCCTCGTTAAGAATCTGAGTGCTTCTCAGGAAGTATCGCATACTCCTTGAGTTTATCTTATTTTTTAGTGGAATTCTACCTTACTCGGCAGCACATTATTGGCCTCGAGCAATTCGCACAACCCCTAGGTTACGTCTCGCAGTTTATAGTTCTATCGCACGTACGTTTTCTCAATTATCGTTGGAACGGAAAGTCCAGGTAATATGATAAAAAGTGGAAACAACTAAAGTGGATAAGGCATGTACATAAAATACATATATGGTAACATTAGGAAAACGACAGACACGTTGAATCACATGGTCATAACCGAATAAACGATCCGTATCGCGTAATTGATCGATTCAATTAATAAAGCATAGCCAGAGCGTGGGTGGCGCATATGCGCGGGGTAATTGGCCCTATCATCGAAATTGCGCCTGCTCGTAAAACACTGTCTAGCCATACTAGAGACATAGTTTTAGTTAATTTGCACAGGAGAAGACGCGTCTCCACTTGGCCTCGAGGGTAGATGCATCCTCCTCCCGCGTCTCCTGTACCTCCTCTTCCTCGTACCGCTGCTCCTCAGAGCGAATGGTCAGCTGGACCCTCGTAGACGTAAATCACGCCGCTGCCGCAGATCCAATTATCAAATTGTCCGGCACTTCAACTCCGGAGAACTGTTCGGTGAGCGCAAAGAGAAAGACAGAAGGCCGACATTGGCAGTACCACAAAACGAACTACTTCGAAGGTCTATTGGGCCACTGATGCAAAATGGGTGACGTTAAACGAAATGCGGAATGAGAAAATAATGAAGTTAATTCGACGGATGGAAGAAGATCGAAGGGTAAAGATGGGTAAAAAAGTAGAATAGTATGGTGTTAAGAAGAGGCTCCTGGAGATGACAAGAGGGCTAAGTGGCCGAGGACCATCGAGAAAGGGGAGCACTAGATTCTGCGGGGGCAAAACCGCTAAAGGCTGGCGGTTGTTGGTGGCTAAGATTTATCACTTAAGTGACTCTATCGTAGGCAAGCTGCGCGCTCCCTCCAGAGAGTTTCGCCATTAGATAAGGCGATCGCTCGATAAGGAGAGCCACTCTGGCACTATGCGCCAACACTTGAGAAGACTCGTTCAATGATAATCAAGAGGGTAGTGGTCCCTTGAGAGCGACAAGGTGATGCTATAGATAACCTTTCCTTAAATCTGTAGAATTCACTATCTCGTAGAATGCCAACAGTACGTTAAATCTGTTTCTTGTAATCCCGAAGAAATTCCATTGAATCTATTATGACGTGGCAGATTCGTGACTCTTAATTCAGATCTATGTACTTACTTAGCTCGGATTGTAAGACAGATTGGATCGTGTAAAGTGAATATATGTATGTATTGAGTCAAGATGTAGTTATATCAGATGATAGATAGTGTCCGTTAGTGCTTTTTTCCCTTACGATTCGCTTATGCCAATTTCCTGGAGCATTTTAATACTTCCTTAGGGCCAAGGCGTCGCGTGTACCGGAAGGCCATCGTTAGACTGGAAATGCAAACCGGATGTGCGTGCAGAACTCACACACCCCCCGCAACACGCGATTCTAATTCGCGCATCGCCTTGCTGGTAAACTTAATTCACTTACCTTACACGACATGCGGGTGTGCAGCAATTATCACATTCACCGTTCCTTGCGACAAGCGGAACCAGTTAACGAGATGTGTATATCTAAAAACAAGAAATGTATCCTAGAAATTATAAATAAACTTCTGTTTTCTCAGTAGGTAAGTTATGGAAAACGAATCGATAGGAAGAAATTATACGACGAGTAATCAACTCGAGAAAATCAATTTTCCGAGTAAGAAAACGTCGAGCTACTACTAGCTTGATCGATTCAGTAGTTCTAACAGGAAGAGTAGAATGTATCTCAGCATCGGGGACGCAGCCCTCTCTACGGAACCAATAATTTTCAATCCAATAGCGTTAAACGACCACAGTTCCGAGAAGAGACAATATTAGCAAGCTTTATCGTTTCTTCGAAGGTGGCCCTGGAATTGATAGTTATCACTTGAGTATGAGGATCTCGTGTCACGCTGATTGCAGGAACACGTCCAACTGAATAAGCATGCACGCGTAATGCATTCGCAGTGACTGTGTCCCAACAGCTCTATCTCCGCATTCTTCTTTGGCTGATATCAGTGTGCCGTTGAAAAATGTCCATGGCCAGAACCGAGGCCTTTCCAATCTCGCGGATTTCCAGCCAATTTTGGATCCAGTTCCTCGACCCAATTAATTGACGGCTACTACTACGGTACTCCGAGCGCTTGTCGCCCTCTCGTCGCGATAATGAAATAACTCGCCGATTACGAAGTCCGTGCGCGCTCGCGCGCCCAATAAATGTTTTAATTGTCTTCATTGTGTTAAATAACACGCGATGATGTAGCCGATCGGTGGTACTTCCGGGTCAACTGGGATATATTCGCGGTTAATATACCTACCATTGTACTGGGTTTATAATAACATCGTGACTCCCTGTAACGCGTAATTATTAATTAGATCGGCCATGGTCTCCCTCTTTCTCCCTCTCTATCTATCTCTATCTATCTCTATCTATCTCTTTGTCGGTCGTTGTGTCCGGAGAAAGCACCTCGGGGGTCGAAAATGCACCCGGCGCCGAAAATACCCATCGATAACACTTGAGGCCAGTTTATCGATTAACGCACGGTGACACTGGAAATATATTTCGCCACTTGCACCGTGCACTTTTTTCGGCCGCCATAAATGTCGCCAAGTGAAACGGAATAAAGCAGAAGTGCCGATAGTCTATTATACCGCATTCCGCTTAAAACGTCCGATTTTCAACGCCAAGCTACAAAATATACTGCACTCGGTTTTCCACTGATAAACTCCTGTCTATTAGGATGGAGAGTTACCGATGAATTAATTGTATTCACGGTTAATGAGCTCCAACAATAATTATATCCACCCTACGTCTGGTCTCGAGCAAGCTCAATGCCACTGAAAATTGCGAAAAACAATGAGGAAATCTCATCGGCAAAAGACTGGATAACCAGATTCACGGATTCCAATGAGTAGTTTCCGATTCCGGGGAAAGATCGGTAACGAAATCGAAAAAAAAATGGGTAATATCTGTCGAAGTCGACAGTTTGAGCGGGTTCCCAAAAATATCTGGGCGAAGAGGTCTGTCCCCCGGGAAGCGACAATTGAATCAATTTAGAGAGCAGTTTTGATAGGCCGAATGACACGTGAGCGCGCGTTACACGGCAGGTGTTCTGAAATATTACGCCAGTGCCGGGCGCCAATTACAGTCGACAGCCCACGAAAACGCAATCGACGATTATGGGGTAACATCTGATTGTCATATTTTCCGTGGACAGAAGTTAAGATAGCCCATCAGGATGGTATGTGTCCTCGTTTATTCTTATGCGTGAAACATTCATCAAAAGTCCCAGCTATCGGCGATGTGACGTCAATATTATGGAAGTGCAGTAATGCATCTAGAGCAGGTGGGATGGTCCCATAATTCTGACTGGAGAATGCAATCGATGGGATTCTTAGCGGAACGATCTAAAGAGTGTAATGGAATTGCGATTTTCCAATCAGATGACATAGTTTCGTCACTCGATCTTGATAAATGCCTTTATTCGATTTTCTACTATTATTCTAACATCAATGATGCACCACTCGATATATCCTGCTTGAATAATACATTCGACATGGTCAATTTGAAAAACAACGAATTAATATAAAAATTAATTGAACAATGGATTCGTCAATTATACAGGACCGAGCAATTCTTTTCAGCTCCTTTAATTCGATGCTCTCGCTCAGTTTGTTCCGAGGACACCGCGACAGCAGCCACTTTGCAATTTAATGTGATGCGCGTGTCACGCTGCGTAAAATGTAAACGCGAAGGTGTCCAGAATTACCTCACAAGCCGAAATTTATCGGGCCATCTGTTCTTGCTGTATCACGAACGCCTACTTTCAATGATTCTCCTGCGTGAGACTCGAAAATCTTGATGAGCAGATAAACGAGCGAAGAATTATTCACGCGTACAGAAGGCTCGATAATTCGCCATATACTTTACTCCAAAAAAAAGAAAAGCCGGGAGAATATTACAAAATTTGGGAAACCCTCTTTACTCTTGTAAAAGAATCATTTTAGTATTTACATATGTGAAAAAGTAAAGAGAATAATGAGAACTGTATGAAATTTAGGACCGGTGAATTTCCAGTTGCGATAACTGCAGACTAAGATTTGCCCTATCGTGAAGATAACGATCGGCAGGGGGTTACTTGCAATAAAAGGAGAAAAAGAACTGGAGAAAAAACAGTAAGAGCAAACGCAAACAGTGTTCATAAGTGTTTATACCGTAGATAGGTTATGATAATATCGATGACAATAGCTCATACCTCCACCGTGGTGCAACTCTAAGAATTTATCATGCAACTGCCCTATAAATACCCTGTCGAGGATTTGTTTCAAGCAGAGTACAGTGAAGCATCTCCGAAAGGTGAGTAGAACATCTCAACTGTTCCAAGTTCCTCTATAATCATACTCGTTCTTTCCGATTAAGGACAATCGAGAATTTTCTTCCGCTAAACTTACACGAAACCAAACTAAACCAAGATGGGTAAACTTTTGATGATCTTGTGCATTGCTATCTTTGCGGTCTCCCTCGTGGTTGCTTGCAATCCACCAGGCATGCCAGTAAGTATTTTCCACACAGGAAACTTAAATTATTCGTTAATTAACTTTCACTCCTTTAATTTCTACCTAACGTTACAATCGTCATTTTCCTTTCTTCTTTTAGTGCATGAATGACGAAGATTGCTGCGAACCGTTTGTCTGCAATCCATGGGCTCAACGCTGCACGAAACTGCCACCGAATTTCCTAAAACGAATCTTCGAATCTTTTGATTCTAATTGAAGAAAGAGACATACGCAAGATGGAGATTTATCGTAGGCCTATGAACGTTAATTGCTGTGCAGCTATGTAAAATCTGATGTAACAATATTAGAGAAATACATATATATTTCTTGAAATTAAATTAATTCGAGACTATAATTCTTTAAATTCCATTAATTCCCATCCCGATTTATACATAGTTACAATAAGCAAATTCCAATACAATTATCATGACTCAGAACCAGTGACACATGCTGTGTACACTCGATCGCTCCCAAATCGTCCAAAGTGTATTCACAGATAAGACTCTCGCTTCGTCTGACGTACATATAGGATATAGGTAAGAATAATTCATTGGTTGTCATAATAAATTTGGAACCAATTATATCGAGCGTGTATGTCAAGTATCGATGAACATAAATTATGCTCGATGATTTCGCAGCCGTCTCGAATATTATAAAAAGCAGAGCAACCTGCGATTAGATGTCAGTGGATATTATACCAGTAGAGTGCTAGAATACAGTTCGATCATTCGGGGAAAAAAATAGTAAGCTATTTTCATATTTATCATTCGGGTAGAAAATGATTTAGAGTATGTAGATTTTAGGAAACATGATCCTTTCGATTAAATTGTTCCAATAGGAAAAAAAGGAAGAAGAATGAAGACATACGCGATTATAGTTTTCTTCGCCGTGCTCGCTATTGCTGCTTCCATGTCATTTCCAATGGAATTTGATGGGAGCGACAGCGAACCTGGAGTATGCAGACGTTTCCTTCAAACTGTAAGTATCCCAAAATCATAATACCACTCGTAACTTTAACGAGACACTCATTAAAATGAACTGTTTTTTTTTTTTTCTTTTTTTCAATTATATAGTGCAAGGGCGATAACGATTGTTGTGGTATCATGAAATGCATGCTGTTTCTACGTCGCTGCATTCACCTCTGGTAACCAGAAAACATGTATCTATTGATCGAGATTAGTTTATAAAATGTCAGTGAAAATATATCAGATAAACCTCTGACAGCATCTCCGTCCAGTTTATTTATTGTTATTCGAATAGTTTAATACGTAACTTAATTAGGCGATTCGTATAAAACGTGTATAAAAGTATATAAATATAATTAATGATTAATCGGGATGATCTTGAAGGATTTAGATGTAAAAGTCAACAGTCAATCGAAGCTGTTTAATCTTCTAGAATAAATGACTGTGTCAAGAAACCAATGATCCAAAAACACATTTCGCGTTATCGTTGGAAAGATACTTTGTAAAAATGTAAAATCAATCGTGCTGATTATTATCAGTATCGTTGCGACAAGGATTCAAGCTTGAGGTCACTGACTTCTTGCAAGCGCAACAATTTGTTTAAGATACAGTATTATTGCATCGTTTCTCATATGTTCTTACGACAAGATAAGTACGTTAGAAAAACAGGATAGAAAGATAATTTTCCCCTATTACTCACTGTGTCTACTATTGTAAGCTGCGAGACACTGATATCACGCAAATACAATTTGTAACATCTCCCTCAACACGCGAGACATATACATGTGTATACAATACATATATATACACATCTACGTTAATTAACAAGAAAAAAAAATCTCTTAGTAAAATAAAGTTTGACATAGGTATTAAGATCAACGGAAACCACAATCCCTCGATTATTATTCATCACTTACCAGCATTTATTTGATCACCGATACTTCATTTTACGGATTACTTAGTATTTAATAAAAAATATCCATGAAACGTGAGGATTACGTTCATAAACGTAATTAACTCGGTGGAAAAAAACCGTTCCGTGGAAACGATTGCGATGGAAAACGATACAGGTACATGTAACTTTCCAATAGGGGTGGAAACACAATGACGTGTAGTCTTTCGAGCAGTGTGTGTTATTTAACATTTGATAAATCGCGTGCTTCGATGCTTCTTTTGCGACATATATAAATGCATTTTGACGTAAGGTTTGCCAGTCAGTCGACAGTGGACGCTGCTCGATATCCGCGAACTTCGATCTTGCCAAAGGTTTGTTTACTTCTCTTACTGTTACCGCCAAAAACATTATGTTGTATACAGTATATAGTACTATATAAATATCCATTTCAATGGTAACTACTAATCCAACCGAAAAAGTATTCTAATGCGATACTTACAATAGGGGTTTTAAAAAAAACTCTGTTTTACTGAATTGATTTGCTAAATGAAAATAAAAATTGATGCTGGAATTCGATCAAAGTCGCAAATGGTATAATAGGATTAAGGCACTGTTACCAGAACGATTTATTTTATTACACTGTTTTCAGTTGAATCCAGGAAAATGAAGTTCTTCATTTTCATATTTGTTGTTTTATCAGCAGTTTTTACTGTTTTTGCTTTTCCTCAACGAGAGCAAGCGAATTGTTCTCCCTGGCAGGGATACGTAAGTATTTATTATCAATAAAATTTATGACTTGAGTTATATAAATTTAGTGTCGTGTGCTTACTATTTTATTATTCAAGTGTCAAACTACTGAGCAATGCTGTCGCGATCTCGTATGCTTAACTTACCAAGCTAAGTGCGTCCCAGGAAAAATACATAACGACAATAGACCGATTGGAGATGGACCATTTCCGCCGAGCACTTAAGCCGAGCTATAAATTCGCAAGCCTTTCTCCATATGATATTCTAAATTTAGCATTTATCATCTAGCAACTAACGATTTGCTACTTTTTTACACAAATTTCTTTTTTACACTCGCACATTATTGATTCTAATATGAAATCAACAATTGCAGAATTATGTTTTTTGTATGTTGTATATTGAATGTACTCTTAAGAAGATGATTGAAATAAATCTGTCGTATTAATTTAATAATAAGAGAATCAACAGCTAATTCAATATCAATAACGCGAAAGGTCTGCTTATCCTCACGAATGGTGTAGCCACAGTAAATGTGAAAGCATACATGTCCGAACGTCGATAAAAAAAAATCTGCATACATAACAAACAAACAAACATTTTTGCGGCTCAACGAGCAAATCTGTAGTTTGTTTTTTTATTACGATTAGCCGCGGGAATTGGCGCAGAGGCGAAAGCTATCGCACGAGACAAAAGAAAGTGGCATTGATTTTCTAACGAACTCATTGTCGAATGAAACTTGGTCGAATGTACGATAGCCGCAAATCTATTTCACTGGCATTGCCATTTTTCACCGAGCTCGAAACAATCACCGCGATTAAGGTGAACACCACCGAAACCGTAAAATTGCAGAAAAATAATTTCAATAAGCGCTTAATTGCGTGGACAGTTCAAACGATGATTCGCTCACGTTTGCACACACACACACACTAGTATTCGCGCTTTATTAACTTTATCAATTCGTATCTTCCTAGCGTGTTACTGTACTCCTTTCACCGTAACTCGATTATATTCAATCAATCTTTGTACGCTAATCGCTCAAATCGACGATGCACGATGCAACGGTTTTGCTATAATGAGATAGAAAAAATGATATTATAATATTCAAAATCAGGTAAAAACGTAGATCACGTATATTGATAATCAACATTTTGTGGTTCCATTTCGCAGAGTTCAAGTTGTAATTGAGTTGTATATGTATAGTGTTATTGCGATAGCGACCACTTCAATTGAATACAGTACTCTCGATTTTATCATATACTTCAATTTCCTAAGAAATAAGAGGAAAACTTACTTTCTTACAAGAGATCAAGAGATTCCAAGAATGAGAGTGTCCGTTATCGTTACTTAAGTGTACGGAAGTCAATTATGAAACAAGCATCTTATCGAGATGAATCAATTACATGCTTTTCTTTCTTTTATCTTTGCAATCTTCGATATGGCACTCCTTCAAGTGCAATACATGATCTCCATTCTTTAGATATCATAAAATAATCCTCATAAGTTTATTGTAACAAATAATTAAATAAACCTTCAAAAAGAATCTTCTACATTCTTTCCTCAGTTTCGAATCATTTTCCAATTTTATATTATCATTTACATTAAGTTTTGTATATACAGTTTGGGTAGAGATAAAATGAAAACTCTATTCGAACATTTGGCATTATTATAAAACCAAGTACGAGAATAAAAACGACAAACTCTCGTCTTTGCTGGTTAAGTTTCTCCCGAATACTCGTGCTAAAACTCCCTGAGGCAGTTAGTTTTAATGTCCTCCACGGTGCAAATTTTCCGGAGTAAAAAACTGCAAAAAGGGGACTGGCGCTTTGTCGCGACCACCGACACATAAAGGGCGAACATGACCGGATGATTCGGTTTTCTTTTCTGTTGACGTTCATCGAACGAATTAGGAAAACGAGAGCGTTGTCGAGAGATCAATGGATCGGGCGTATGGAACAAGCAATACGCAGTTGAATATCGTGGAATATCGAAGCAGAGGGTAAAAAGTTGCAGTGAAACAACGCACGTCATTCTGACATTCTAGTGAGCATCGAGTACAGTAAATAATTACGAAGAATTAAAATCACGCGGAAGAAGCGATCAGCAGAAATCGTCAAGCGGCAGAATCATACTTTTTCTGTCGCTTAACCCCGCAGATCGACTTAAGCCTTTCTATTCCAACGTTTCTCAACACTCGATTATTATATATACTTATTATTAACGTTTCTCAAGAAACATTAATCAAACTTGTCTTACTCCGCATAATAGTAGAAGACTATCTGAACTACGTGACTACGAAAGAATACACGAATATCTTATAAACCAAATTTACGTGCATACATTTACGATAATCAGGAATGCAGATAACACGCCTAGAAGACTGAGGTACATGTTAATTAGGTTCGTTGATGTTCTACAGTGGTTTTCGATAACGCAGAATATCATTCATTCTCAAGGATCGTTTTCTTTTCATCCGATCCTGCACTTATGACGGTGCTCAGTGAATTTCAATGAATTCTCTGGTTCCGGGAATATAAAGCATTTTTGAACATTCGGGTCAGGGAACTTATCTTACGCGCAATGATAGAGGAAAACGCCGGTTTCGAGGAACACACCGTGGATTCTTGACACTGTTTTTTTTTTCTTTTCGACCGCGAGATCCGTGACTTTGCGAATCGCTGACCTTATTAATCTAAACAAGAGATAAGTCAATATAAATACAATATATGTATATATATAGAGAGTGATATCAATAAAGAAGATTTATAATATTGGCTGAAATTTTTCGTATCAGCAGTACACTTTATCACGTAAACGGTACTACTCGAAAATACCACTAATGCAGAATTCCCCAGTCCGCAGACCCGCGAACAACTCGGCTGGGTCAATAAAGAAGCAGGCGAAATAGCCTCATTACGCGTATGCATTTTTCCAGTAAAAAGCTCACCGACACACGTGAATCATGCGTCTAGAAACTGCCACCACACTCTTCTACACCAGCGTGACTTCAGGCCGCCAAGGAGTGGAGTAAGTTTTATATAGGTTGCTGTAGCGAAACCTGCCCGTCATATAAAAGCCTTGTGTGTCGCTTCTCGAGAAGTCAGTCGAGGTCGAACTCTCCAGATCATCGCGCGCGCAACAAGGACTTCTCTGCCCACTCTTCTCCAGTCTCTGGTAAGTAGACTTCGCTACACCGTTTGTACCATGCACTCTTCAACCGCCGACTTTTTCACTCAGCAAAAGAATGATTTTCTTGAGTAAAATGGCTCGGTGAAATAGCCTGCTCTGGAGGAAACTCCATCGCGTCTCAGACACCCTCGTCAGTTGTACCACCATAGAATTTAAACCTATTTTAAAACGTATAATTGTCACTAAATATTTTTCTTCATATTTTTATCCTAATTACAATTAAAGTATTTGTAATTCCAAAGTAGCAGAGTTTAGTATTGAAAAAAACATGTGTCAATGAAAATTGTGTGTTTTGAATCTAAACGAAAACATGATTAAACAAGTTCTTGGTGCGTGTTAAAGAATTCTGTATGAAGAGACGCACGAGCCAAATGTTTTGCCAAGTAGGTAGGCGTCGTAGGTGGTCGGCCGTGACCGTACACTTCGGTCGGTCCGTTCACTATTCAAGAATGAGTCAGATCAGTGTTACTGATTCATTCACGAGTACCTGTAGAGGTCTTCGCCAATGTAATCTTCCAACATGTATATTCTTTAGATTACATAACGAGTCTGAAGCTAGACGAACCTATGGTTAACCGCAGGAAATCCAAGCTTTTCACGCACAACACTTGTGAATTAACTTTATTAAGAGGAGAATATTGTCTTGATTCTTTTCTTTTGTATTCTCAAAATATTATTATTAACGCGAAAGACCTACCATAATGCATTCGTGGATAATCATCACAAGTATCGCTATCAAGTGTTTCTTTACTACCATAAAGCTTCAATTAAGCGTAGTGTCATATAACGGCTTGTTTTCAGACCATCAGAAAACGTCAATTATATTATCAGAAGATGGCAAAGCTGGTGCTCTATTTACTGGTTGCCTTGCTGGCTACAACTCTTATCACTGCTGCGCCTGATAAAGCTAACTGTGGACGACACGGTGCCTCTGTACGTAAACATATCGCCTTCCTCTTCGTAGTTATTCGTCTTTCAATGTATTTTCCTCCTTCGTCGCTGTTACTACTTTTTTATATTACTTTCCACATTGACCCGCTGACGTTGGTCAACCAACCAGTGGTTCTCCGTTAGTCGTAATACGTACACTCATAATAACAATTACATTCGCGAGAAATATTGAAATATTACGTATGATGCAAGTTGATACAGTTTAACAGTCACTTTACGAGTCTTATCGCGGAATATACAATGACACAAAGTTTATCGAATGATTTCAGTGTGTCTCCAACAGTGACTGCTGCGATGGTATAAGGTGCCATCGGTATGCGAACAGGTGCCAAGTTGTAATCACCGAAGACGAGCTCATGCGTCAACGTGAGAAAATACTTGGTCGAAAAGGAAAAGATTACTGATCGTTGAGATGAAAGATAATGGAGTAAGCCACAAAGAAGAATCTCCCGTTGAAGATCTGCAAGGATAAAAGTGCCTCGTGGCCAAAGTTTTATAAAGTTTTTGTAAATCAAAGACTATGACAGGATTGATGGATACTAATTGCTTCGTGTCATATTTAGAGTGTAAATAGAAAATGTCATTTGCTCTGTAGTCAGAGACAATAAATTTGTAACTAAATAAGAACATCTTTTCTTAATGATTTAGAATGTATTTGTTGGAAATTGATAAGATTCATGAGACAGCCTTCATTGCACTGGATTAGATTTCTAATTACAATGAAAGTTAAGAAAACTCTCTCACAAATCTTGGCAGATTAATGATAACTCTTTGGGATCTATCGCTTACTTGACAGTGTCCATAAAAATATTTCTGGAAATTATGCAATAAGCTGTTAGATCGTACGTCGAAAGTTAGTGGAGCAGAAGCGCATCCGTGTGATTTCTTTCCGGACTTTATTGCGAGTTCGCGTGCGTCATTCTCTATTGTGGCGCGCGTTTAAAGCCACGGATAGCTTTAAATTTGCTATCAAACCCGATCGTACGGGCACGATGGATGCCCGCGAGCCTTGGCTAGATAAAGAGACTCCTCCTCCGCGGTCAGTACTAAAAATCCAACATGTTAGCTATCGTGCGAAGGACAGGTGTACGAGGTAGAGAAGGGTTGGCTTAATTGCGTCGACTTATCTCTTGATAAGCCTACACCAGAACCGACCATATGTGCTGAATCGAGAATCGTTCGTGACCAATGCCTTTCCGTGTCTCCAGATCACAGCGGATAGCTTAATGATACCGTAAGTGTTTCCTATTTTATTTTTCCACCCCCTCCACCACTCCGTGAATTGTTAAAACAAATCCATACGCGAGAGGACAGACGGAGGTCGTCCGTGAAATGTGTGCAATTAAGGTCAAACCGCGGAATATTTGATGCAGCAATAAATTCGCAGTGATACGTGTCACGATCTGGAGACACTCCAGTAGTAAAAAAAAAAAAAAGATGTTGTTAAGGGTGTTACGTCAGCGGCCACTAAAGCAGGACACTAATTTCTGAAAGTCGACAGCAACTTTGCCTCGAAGACCGAAAGCTTCTTGTGTTCGTTATACGCAACTCTCTTCGTGTTTCAATCTCATTAGCCTCAGCTTAAAGTTAAGCGCCTCGGCTCTCTTTTACTTCCTGGTCCGTGTCTCTTCTTTGCTCGGTTCGCGGAGTTTACCGGAGAAGTTCTTTCCAAAGTAAAGATACACTCTAGCGCGGGAGAAGCGGAAACTACCACCCCTGGGAATGCAAAGTAAACCAAGACCAACTCCCATTTCAACACAACGGATGCTCCTTTCTCCGGAGAAGGAAGAAAAACCACAAGGTAAATCCATTTGGGAAGGTAGCCCAACGCGAAAGCCACTGCTGGTCACGGTGACATTTTCTATTTTAATTTTCACAGATCCGAATCCACTGTAATATCGATAAGTCGACAAAAAGTCCTATCTGGGCGATCGAGAGGAAAGGCGTCACCATGCAAATATTTGCTGTGTATACCTTATCGTGCTCCAGCTTAATTGCCATATGTTGTACTCTCATACTTTATGGTATACCTTCTGTCTTAGATACTCGTATCGCTGCTCGACGCTGACGAAACATAACGTCGAACGTTATTAAAATCTAATTTAAGTCCCCCGTTCCCTATGCTTTCTCGCAGCTGATTGAAAATGAAATTAACGTTGCTCTTTCAATTTCGCTTCCCTTTAGGAAGGATACCGTCAAGCAATACATACATAACGTTTGTCGCGGCGGAAGATTCCTTAACCACAAAACGAATTGCACTTCGTACCCATTAAGGCATCCAAACTCTAAAACAGTCGAAGGAGACAGCATTATCCGTCCGAGTGTGAAGCGCATTAAAAGGCCTTTATCATTCGTCATTCGTTGGACGGATTCGTTCCCTCTCGAGCGGGCAGCAATGTCAGCCGCGAGGCTCGAAAGCGACGTGCGAAACCTCGAGGCTGAGACTCGTCGCTGGTGGGAAGGAAAAAATACAAGGGGACTAGAGAAGGCGGGAAGGGAGGAAGGCAGGAAGGCACGAAAGAAATCCGGGCGAGAAGCCTCGAGCAAGGGTGAGCGAGAGGCACGGAGGAGTAGGAGCGAGTTGGAGACAAACGTTAAGCCGAGGGAAGGTACTCGAGTCGAGTCGAGTGTCCCTTTTCGTGGTTCCTTTCAAGTTCTCTTTCGCGAGGCAAGCCGAGTCCTCCAGTGCTTTTAAGCTCGTTGTCGCTTACCCGGTCGAGAGAAGGTGAGGCTGGATACTAAGAGACACGGGCCTCGGTACAATGGCGCCGAGGCGGTTACCGGATGCACCGAGCGAGGCCGAGAGCGCTAGAAAGAGCGGATTCGCTGGAAAAACGCACGCCTCGCGGAGAGCGCGCGGCAATCGGGACGGACTGTCGAAAGGACTTAGGTCTGGCACGAGTCGCCGAAAGGATCGCGAGAGGCAGAAGGAGCGAGGATAATGCCGGTGGCATGTCGTAAACACACGCGCCGGCACAATATGAAAACATCATCGGAGGTAAGCCGGAAGGCATACAGCAATGTGCTGAGCTTAGCTCTGCACGTGAAGCCGACTAGGCCTTCCACTCTCTCCCTCTCTTTTCATCTCCATCTCTCCTCCTCTTTCTGGTAACGATGCTGTTGCAGCGGCGATGATCTCGGTGCAGTGCCACGTCAGGATGTCAGGATTTCAGGCAGGTACTCGTTCGCCCGGATTCGCGTTGCCCGAAACCACTCTCGCTCGAGGAGCCCCGCTCGAAGGATAGGGGTCGAAGGAGGGCGGAGCAGAAGCTTTCGCTCGGCAGAAAAATAATTTCTTAACTGTAAAAACCTCAACGCAAAAAACGTTGTTAGTTTTTACTCCACGTAGAAGAAATAATGAAGTGGCAGAGGGATAAATGGAGCGATTATCTGGAAACCCAAATCGAGGAAGCAAATAGGACGAGCCACCTAAGCGAAGATGTTCAACGCGGTTTATCTCGGATAGCGAGCGACGTTAGTGATTTTCAGTTATCGGCTTGATCTGACAGGGAAGAATAAAGGGGGAGCCGAGTGGCAGACGAGGAGCGCGTAGGCCTCGATGACGAGCGACTGTACCTCGTACCACGGTGTAGTAGTGGAAATGGCGATACCAAGGCGAGAGCTCCTACACGAGCCCGACAATACAAATACCAAGCTACTTAGAGAAGAGGGAAATGGGACTAGCCATTTGGGGCAAACTACCCCTGAGCTGGCTCACGCGACTGATCTTATCGCACGCCTACCGGGAGTTCCGATTTGGATATATACTACCACGTGTGCCACTCTCTGCACTTATACCGCAGTTCCCTTGGTGTGAGTGTTCGCATAGGTTCACGTGGACAACTATCTCAGTATAGAATTGATTTCTTGCATTCGTTATTTCCCTGAGACTCGCGCCATCAGCTCGCAATGTCTTTCCACATGTTGCGACAATTAAACGAATAGTGTACTATTAACGAAGATCCTATCTTGCTACTCTTTCGCAATCAAGTTACATTGAACCGAAAGACTCAATTCTATGGGACACTTTTGTTCCATTTTACCCCCTAACTCTACGAAATCATTTTGTTACGCGATTATCGAAAAGGCAAACAAACAAAGGAAACTCGATCAAGTCCCCACTGCTGAATATGCAGTCCATCGACGTTTGGATTCTCGCGGTAGTAGCAATTGCGCTAATGCCCATCATAGTCTAAGATTTCGATCGAAATCCATTCCCGAGTCTGAAATTCCTTCGAAACTCCTGGGCGACGCTTACGCGGCGGTACCGTGGCATTTCCCGAGGATTCTCTGGATTACATGGGGTTGGTCGGTCTTGCGGGTAACTCAAGTCGAACTTAACAGTCGGTTAAGTCCGAGGATAGTTCGGACCGTTTGGCTAGTCCGGTTAGTCCGGAGGGCATGAAGTCCGAACTGTAAGCCAGTACGCAATCCGGATGGGCATGGGGGTCGCGCGAGGTCATGGAGACGTGCCAGTCTTATCTCGATTTGCATAAATTCATAGTCTGCGGCTTAGATCCGAAGGACCTAAGGACACGAGGAGCATCTCCTCCGCAGCATCAAACTTTCTCTTCCTTCGGCATTAACTGTCGAGCACGTACCTATCCGAAGGTACACCCATCCTGACATCCTTTCGAGTTTTGCTACGACCTCCGTAACTACTCGGTATAGCATAACGCTCGCGTAAGACTGCTAACTTCCTTCACCAAGTTGGCGGAGTTCCAAGAAAGCGTGTCTTCGATGGTAAGAGACTCTCCCGAGACATTGAGTGGGTCGAGTTAAGCACACGTCGATGCGATGTACAATTCTGTCCTGAAACGTAACGTGTCATTCTAGTGGGCATTTATTCCATGTAACGTGGTTTCTTACGGCATTCCAGATGATTATCACGCTCCCGCGAAACGGTCCGTGTGAAACGCGAGGCTACGATGTCGATGGTAGTTGGCGTAGTCGCCGAAGCCCAGGGTCCGCGCTTTATGGAATTAATAAAATATTCACTCGGCAGACAGACGGCAAAGTAAGGCATATAATAATTTTCAGGCACGCCACCTTGTGTGTTGTCTCCGTCGCCACGGGCACGTACGTGACCGCTATCGCAGAATCAGATCAGAAAATGGCGCAAACTCCGATAAATAAGATAAATAATGTAATGCGCCTTCCCGCGTTGGACAACCCCTTCCCGCGAAAACTCCCGAAGTCGCGTGCACGTCCATCATGGAGCGACTAGCCCTAATGCCGTGTTTCGCGGAGGCACCTCGTCCACGATTGGCCTCATTCAAGGAGATTCGCCAGGAGCGACCGTTATCGTCAACGTTGCCTCAGCCACCCAGGGAAAAAATCGTTACTTCTCTATCGCGAGCGATCAGACCCGAGCAAATTGCTACTGCTCCACTTTTCCCCCGTCAAGTTTGACAATTATGCCTTCCTGCTCTTTGATACGCGCATAGCTATCTTCCGCAAAACATTAGGTTTCCGATTAACAGATCAATCAGGTACATTTTTCAACTTTGCCTGACGCGCAAACCGGCTGAAGAGTGACATTTTAAATGAATGCTGCGAGAGAGAAAGGGTGCAACGATAATGTATATATATGTAGTACGTGTGCGTACGTGGATGCGTGCGAGAAGGAAGAAGTCTGTGCGTCCATGGAAAGGCCTGACGTTGGGGTCTGCGCGGTCTGAAGGTACGCGATAATGATTAGACATAGATTCGCAGGCAGGGGTGACTGTCCGTTCCCTGCGCTTGGCTCGTCCGCTCGTCCGCTCGCTGGCTCGCTCCCTCGCTCACTCACTCGTTCGTTTCGCTCGCTCGTTCATTCGCTCGTCCCTCCGGCCTGCTGGCGGGAGCGCACTTATCCACCGAAATTCAGGGTCCCTCGGACGTCACCCCACCCTCGATTCCGCAGGATGCAGTTCCGCTCGCAAACTCGAACTGCAGCCGTGGGGGATGCACGGGGTGGCGAGGTGGTGCAGTCGGTTACCATGGCGACCCATCGTCACTGGACACCCCTCGGCCCTCGTTTCACCTAGGCTACCTACACCCCCTTCGCTCTCGGGCGCGCTGATCCACCGGCCGCGGCCGGACAACATCGTCCCGTGCTCGGCCAAAAACACTGCTCTCTTATTACGCGGCTAAGCCCGTGAATTGTCTTCCCTCCGGTCCCCTTTTGCCCATCTATGAGGACTCTACCCGCCCGGTTTCCGGCTGCTTTTCGACTTCGCCCTCGATCCTACAAGACGTACCCTGCTCGAATCGTCACCCGCCACCCTAGCGATATGCCGGCCAACGATCATTTTCATCCCTCGCCCGACATTTTTGCCTCACCTGCGGACACTGACCGCGAGACGCGTCGCGTTATGCTGCTGCGAGCTCGCTCTGTGAATTATCAATTTTCAATTTTCAATTCCAAATTGTCGAGCAGGAGCTGTAGCCCCCGACTATACACTCGCTAGATTGAGGAATGAAACGAAGCCTGCGTTAGGCGTGCGTGCTTGCCACGTCGTCCTGGGGTTCGGATGTTTTAATTAGTCGATGGCCAATGCCGCCAAGTTAGAAAGTAATCGCGGAGTATTAAGCCCGCGCGGCTTGGCAAATAAAATACGAAAAGAGGGGTTGCCCTTGCGTAACATTTCGAAGCGTGACGTCTTAATGTCCGAGGCTCGTTGGGCCGCCGGATGACAGCCACACCCTCTTCTAGTCACGCGAGAGGCGACTTCCCAAGCCCACCTCAAGCAACGTAATTAATGGAGCCCAAGGGAGTGGAAAGCGTAAGCATTTTAACGACTGAAGTCTCTGAAATTTCAGGATCGTTTCAACTCGGACAACGGCGCTGTACCTCTGCGTAATTCTGAAATAAAGTTGGCCTGGTAAGAGCGTCTCATAATAATGCTGCACCACAAAGGTACCTCTTTTCCCGGTCCGACAACATTTTTACTTAACTATGGCTTTAACGAAATTTTCCATTCCGAACCATCGAAAAGCCACGAGGCTTCTTCCTTTCGCGCTTATTTCCTGTGAAACTTTTTCCACCGTGTTTCTCTTCCGACTTGTGCATCCTCGCTCTTGATGGCCATGGCGGAAGTTACATTATTGCAATGCTATTAGTAACGTGCGATGGGCCAGCAAAGCGGTAGTAAATTCCGCGGACGGGTTTACAGACACTAAACCATCGATGTGGCGAAGTAACGCGAGAGATCGATCGATCAAACCTGACGATGGAACGATCGGTCTACCGTTAGGCATCGATACTAGTAGGGTGACGGGGGTGTTACGACCCCCCTAACGTGTCCCGTTAGCACAGTGACCCTGTTACCCATATAGGAGCCAGCACATTCTCGTACAAACACACACACACACACACACACATCCTCGTTCGTGCTCATGCCAGGCCAGGCCTAGCATGGCCAGACCAAGCCAGGCACGTTTCCCCCGTCGCGTCGCGCCCCGCCGCGCCATGCCATGCCACGCCGCCACGCTGGCCGCTTGTGTACACCGATACGCACGTATTGGTCCCCATCGATACCGATCAAATACCGAAGATTCTGAGGCACCCCGAGTGCATGTGCCCTTCGACCGAGGTGCCTGTTGCTCGTCACCTCGTCCTACGAAACATTCCTGGACTTCGCGCCACTCCGACCCACTACATACCGCGACATAGCCCGCTTCTCGACAAGTCACACACTCCCCGCGACTTCTATTTGCAAATCGCATTTTCACGCTTTTTCTTCCCAACCTGTTGAACAACCAGCGAAAATCCGAACATGTTCAACACGACCTTTTTTTTCGGGATGCGATTAGAATCTGAGTCAAAGGAGCATCGCTGGCGCGGATAAAGGGGACTTTTATAGCGAATACTCGTGATAAGCGTACACGTAAAACGTTGGGGGTAACGAACACTGCCGGATGAAAAATCGACAGGTATGCGAGATCGAACGACACGAGCAACTTCCACTAGCATTGATACTTTGTTCTCTGTCGGGTGCAGATGGTGCAATTTGTCGAAGACCCCGATCGATTTGGTATCGATTCAGGGCTAGCGATATTTATTGTCATGTAGCATTTAACCGGCTTAATGAACCGCGCGGGTCATTCCCGGCTATGCGTGTTAATGCTATGTACGTGCGACACGGCGCGTCTCTCTCTCTCTCTCTCCCTCTGCATCTGTCTAGGTATACGAAGCCGTGTCGTACGTGTATCCATAGGTACGCATACGTCGCACCCCACACGAGCTCGTGTTTATTTCCACAATCAGGCGAGTCATAATGCTATTATCAGAGGGTGGGTAGCATGGAGAGAAGGGGGAGGGGGAGGGGAAGGGGGAAGCACGGTGTGTCCCTGTACCGTGGCACACGACCCACTGATACGGTGACCCTATTGAATGTGAACGGTCAACGATGGTGTGAGGGACGTCGACCCATCGTTAGGCTTCGAATTCGATCCAGTTGAACGCGGTGTCATCGCAACCCCTCGATTGACCGTTTCATCTAAGATACTCCTCGGACGCATTTATTCGCACCGATAGGTCGCGCAAACCCCACATGGATCGAGCTCGGAGGATTGCGAACAGGACTCCTCGACTGGAGATTTTCGAAAGCGGACAGGATACAAGCGATTTGGGGAATAATTGGCGCACACTCAGGAGGTAATTCTCGCGTGTAATGGCAGCCGCTTCTCAAGAGCACCCGAAAAATCAGAGGTAAAACGCGCTCACAGCCAGGGAGAGGAGAGCCGGAATCCCAGTCGAAATTCGCATAATTGGCCGGATTCCGGTGGACTGGTTGGACCGATATGCCAGTAGCGTGCTTGTGCGCGCGAGCGTGCTCTCGCGCTCACACATCGCGGTTCATTTATCGCGAGGGTGTACCACTGGGCTGTAGCCGGTAATTTTATCTCCATCAAACGTTTTTCCGGGAAATCGAAACCAAATGGGGGTATTAATATCTCATTGTACTCTCGTGTGTCGGCGACACTTTTCCGGCACAAGTGAGTGAGCGAGCGAACGAGAAAACGGGAGAGCGTGCCGCGGTTTTCCATCGATTTATTTCTCTCCCCTTTCTTCCGCACAGATTAAAGTGAGTGGCCGCGAATCCACGTGCAACGAATCAACTCCCCCGACCCCCGATCCCCAATCCACTCGCGGCTTGCGACAAAATATTCGCGATCGTCGAAACAATTATGCCTTGTTTACGCTCGCATTATCCAGTCGTATCGGTGTCAATGAATATAATGATGAAGCGCTTGTATGTAATTAGCATAAAGGTGAAATGAGCAGTAAAATCGGAAACGACGAGAGGAATTTTGATACGATCGGGATTTTTGCGCTTATCGCCACCAATTTTACTGCCTCTCCGCATTCGAATGGCCCTGACCGTGAAAACCAAACCATTTTAAGGGTCGTACCACGGTAAACGTGCCTTGACAGTATTTGTTTTTTTGCAATGCCCTACTGTTTTCGCGCAAATCGGCTAACGCTGGTTAGCTTGCGTGTGGATATAACACTATTGCCACGCAATTAGCGACAAAGCCGCATTAAAAAGTTCGATCAACATTTGACTGGAAAATGTAAAATATTGGCTCACCTACTACAAATCGTATACGCCCTATTGACCGTTCTTTAAAGCCATTCGCATTCTGACTCGCGTCGCGTACTCTGGGAATGCTAGTAAATGTATCAGTCGTCCATTGTGCCATGCCTTTTATTGCCATCTTCGCTTTATTAGCTCCTCCTGGACCTTGGGATAAGCTGGATAAACGCTGGAGGAGTATCGAGGACTATTACGATTACGGATAATCTACTGGCGATAGCATCGTCCTAAGATACTGTAGTTTCGAAGGGACTAGCTTATCTCGATTAGAATCTCCTGCCCTTAGACCAGTCAATCCTCACGAGTGGTGTACGGAAGATCGAGAATTAGCTTCGAAAATGTGCTTACCATTGGCACACCACTCAGAAGACTCATGGTATTCAAAATAAATCGGCCGAGTATAACTCAAATGCAACGCAGACCCATTGTGCTTGTAATTTACTTATATACATATATTCGATATAAATGTAATTCATTGCAGACCTAATGTAACGTGTTCAAATTACAACTTGAGTGAGTCCTCGGTTGAAGCGCAACCGAGACCGTGATAAATCCGAAATGGTTCAGCGTTCCGCGCGACACTTTCCCATTTCATTATCAGAACCACGCAAATTACGCGCAAAGTACTTCTCCCGGGGAAATAGTTCTACCCACTTTGTTCCATAAACTCATTTATTTCAGCTGGTAATGAGAACATAAAAGACACCTGCAGAATACGCAACGCATTCGGCGCTATTTCATATTTTTACGCGCTAAGGGCATTCAAAATGAGGGGACTTTACATCGACGGGAGCAAAGGCTCTCATGCGCCGTGAAATAAAAAAAAAAAAGGAGAAAGGGAGAGAGAGAGGTTCGCGCGAGTGAGCCAACGGGCGCCCACCTCAATGAATCTCCAGAACAGTTCACTGGTTCGAATATTCAATTCGTCAGCCAAAAAAAAAAAAAAATTTAAATTTCCCAATGATACCACACCGAATGGGTGTACTAACCGTTTGCGTTCGTTGCGTTCGCGCCTCTTTTCTTTTTCTGCCTCGTTCAGCGCAGTGGCAGGCTTCATCGCGTTTTCGTGTCCTCGGCGTCACACCCTTTAATTATTATTAGGTCATCGCGTCAGGCAACACTTCCGCGGAGACAATTACTTAAAACGCTCGGAAGATGCGTGCGAAGAAGTCGGACATCAAGATTAAGCGCTTTCGGCATTTCCTCGAAATAGAACCTGTTCATAATTCATTGCGACAGAGCCCCTGGGCCTCTCTCTCTCTCCCTCTCTCTCTTTCTCTCTCTATAGTACCATCAAGTTCGTCCTCGTAGTCGTACGTGGCTGCTTCTTTGGCCACTCACAGCGAAATAATAAATTAGTCCAAGTAAGCGCGACAGCCACGTTGGGAATGGGGAAAGCCCGCAATTTACGGTCCCATCTGAGGGTAGTATTTTAGTGAAAATTTCCCTCGCGCCTGATCAGGCCGCGAAGCAGAAAAACTAATATTATGCGCCGATATTAAGTACATTATAAATCCGTATAATCCCACATTACCGCATGCCTCTAATTGCCATCAATAATTATCGCATATCTGTCAGCACCGGGAAACGTTGTTAAAATAATGTTTAAACTGCACGCTTTAATTACGTTGCTACCTGTTGCTGGCTGATTGCAAAATAAACATTTATTTGGTTGAATATTAATCAGATGGCAACGCGTGCCTTCGTTTATCAGCGTGGAAAAATCATCTGGCATTATACGGCTTTAACGTTTCATGCTTCTAACGCCGAATCACTCCCGGACACTGTACTGTTTAGATTTCACATTAACTCACTCTTCCTATTTTTCTCATAAGAAGCACATGAGTTAAAAATGTTAAAGAATTAAGCAAACCTACGTTTCACTACTCTAAATACATAATTTAAAACTGGTACAAAGATCAAGCCTTTATTAGAAACGCAATATCGGAGGGTATGATATATACCAGGAAGGATCCGTAGAGGCAAACGCTGGCTCGTTGAGCGGAAGCTATTAAACTGTATAAAATTTGCGTTTAATATTCCTAACTTTTACGAGAATAGTGTGACGTAATCGCTGTTACGTTTAACCGACATTCGACAAGCAATTGCCAATGCACGACCGTTAGAAAGGAACAGTTGCGATGTCTTTAGCGATAAAGTAACCGACTCCAAGGAAATCCTGGTGGCGGTTAAGGAAACCTGGGAGGTCGAAAGGTGCGAGCGCACCCTGCGTATCGCAGTTCGTATGGGGTACACCTGTTGGGGGCCCCCTTGAGGTGCACTCTAGCAGAACTCAAGTTCGTGTCGTGTGACGAAGACGTTGCTCGAAGACGTTCGGTTAAAGGGCCGGATGTGCTTTAAAGTCCTCAACCGACACCTTGCGCATTCGAGCGAGTATTATGTAATTGTATGCAGGCCACGTGGTGTAATTAGCGTGAGTAGAATTGCCTGGGGTAAACTGTCCAACCAGTCAGCTGAACCCTCATTCGATAGTAATCAGTATTCTCTGATATTGTGAATTAATCACTGACAATTACCACATTGATTAATTTTTCTTGATTTCAAGTTTCCATGGAACATCGTGGTAATTAATGGGTTAATGTTTCCTTGAGTTTCACGGTTGGAATTGATAGATGCGCGTATAGGTTAGATGGCACGAAGAGTGTTTTCTCAATTCGCGTAGTTTCAATTCCTGCGTCGATAAGAGATGCCCTCCTGCAAATGCACTGACGATACTAAACAGTGCACACACGGATGGCCGGGTAGATGCGTGGATGCCTGAGCGCATGGAAGAACGTGTTGTGGGTTCGCGCCGCGGAACCATTCGGGGAATGTGCTCGGGCAGAACGAGCCGGACAGGATTTGGACGCCATTACCATGGACATTGTCCAGCGGAAATCATTAAACTAAAATCTAACTGCGGGCTAGTATAGCAAACCCCGCGCCTATTCTGAAAGCTTTCACGCCTGCCGCAATTCGCCACACAGTTTCGTTAGCCGCAAGTGTGAGGGCGCCGAGTCAAAGGACGAAGTTCCCGCACAAGTTCCTCGTTAAGCGACAAAGATTTCGTTGCATTATCCCAAACCAAACGTTTCGAGGACCAATCGAGAATTGGCGGACATCGAACGATTGCACTCTGATGCATTATACCCTCGAATGGTCGGCTACCCTTTATTTTGCATTATAGATCCGCGTGAAGATTCGAAACGAAAATAGCTATGTCATTCGCCATTCGACCCTCGTCCCCTGGAATAAAGCCAAGCATAACAATTTAAGTCTGCTACTCGCTTGGAAGGAATATCAGACACCTTTGGCATCCAAGGAGCATCGAGGGTGAGCCGACCGAGGGTGAAAGTGATCGATGCTCGAGAACAAGAGTCCCGGATACCCCAGCGTGCGCCTTCAACCAGCTAGCCTCGCTCGGTGGTCCGAACTTTAAATAACAATTTCGCAGTGGAAAATGAGCCATCAAAAACAATGCGACAGTTAAAAGGTTTAATTCGACCGGTCAAAGGTGGAGGGCCCAGCAGCAGGTCCGTTTGACTGCACCGGTGCAAGAACGAGAAGGTCGGTAGAGGGAGAAAGAAAAGGAAAAGAGAGAAAACAAGAGACAGAAGTATCAAGGGGTCGAGAAGGTCGGGGGCAGAGCGCGGAGGCACAACGTAGAGATCGTAGAGGCAGAGCGTGGAGGCAGAGAGTGGAGGCAGAGCGCGGAGGCAGCGAGGGTGAAAAGGAGAAAGAGAAAAAGAGCAACCGGGTCGCGGAGGGTGAGAGAACGAGAAAGAGGGTTTAGGGTGAGGAGGAGGACGAAGTTGAACCGGTACCTTTCAGCGAACATAGCCAGCCTCCGTACTAACGTAGATACGCGTGTACTTGTACGTCGGCGAATTATTATGGTAAAACGGGTACGAAAGCAGCCCGATATCCTCCGTTAGCGGTCCGCGCACAAATGTAGCGTGTCAGTGTGCGTGCACACACGGTCGGAATACTCCCTGAATGCTCGCATCCTGGTGCTTTCTTGTCGTGGTGTGTATGTATCGCGGGTGGTATGAGTAGTTGTCGGTTGGAGTAGGAATGTTAATACGCCGCCTGTCACCGCCAGTAGCAACGGCAGGTCCACCAATCCGTCCGCCCGGGTGCAGACTTTTCCGACGACTTGCTACGCGAAAATTGAACGACAGAAATCATACGTAGGTAGACGCGTGGACGGTGAGCGCACACACTTCGAGAATTAGAGTCGGAAAAATCGAATGCGCATCGACAAAGAATTCCATCCCACTGAGATCAGTCTGGAAAACCGAGAACTACACCGAGTGCCAATTGTCTCAGAAATCAAGTACGAATCTACACTGAATAATAACAGTTGCATTTATCGACATCAATAGGAAGTGACGTGAGAAAATTCGATATGTCTCGGAAAAATAAAATATTCTCCAATAAAGAGTTTATTAGTTCGCGTCCTAAGCGTCGTTTCCTCGATTTAAGTGTCCCGTGAGGGTTCTCCTCCAGATAACAAACATGTACATGTACGTGTTACCGTACTTGCAGATGGTACGCGTATATAGTCCCATCCTGATGGAACAGGAAGGTGGAAAAGACTGACTCTAGGGAGCCAATGCTATCGATCTGCTCGATCTATGGAAGCTGGACGCCCACAAATCAACTACCACACGCAAATTCGCCCCATTTGTATGCTCGCCCGTGTTACTAAACGCTCGCCGTTCCTTCCCATTGTTTAAGCGCATCCGCTTCCGTAGACTTGTTCAGCAATGTGTCAAGGAATTACGGCTTTCGAGTGCTAATTGTTTTTCTGCCTGAGACAATCGTATTGAACGGCCAACGGGGAAGCACCACGTTATATCACTCGCCGCCCCGTAATTATCGGTAATTATTCAACATTCGCAACAGTCGATATAAGCAGCGGAAAATGCGCTGATGCAGTCGACGCGTGTCGCGATCGTCGACGCCAATTGTTCTGGGTGACGTAGGATACCGTGACCGAGGTACGAGCATCGCTCAGCGCGCGAAACATGGCCAACGTGCACGAAAGAAGTTCCTGCATCCGACGCGGATACACAAAAATCGAAGGTCAATAGAGCAACCGGAAAAAATTGTAGAATAGAAAACAAACCCCGGAAAGGACAACCGAGGTTGACTAACAAGAGAGAAGAGGATTGGGGAACAAGTAACGAGGACAACAAAGCGAGAAGAGGGTGCCGGAAAGAAAGCGCGCGAAGGAGCAACCTTAAGAGTGACAGAGAAATGAGGGGATGGAAAAGTGGCGTGGCGTGGCGCGGCGCGACTAGCGAAAGCTGGGAAAAAAACCACAACGCGAAACCCGGACGCTTCGCGAAAAAGGAGCAAAATAGCGGAAAAAAATAGTGGAGCGTGCCCCACCACCGTGTGAGGGGGTGGTAGAGCGGGGTTTGGTGTGCGGTACTGGCCTCACTCCTTCTCTTTCTTTCTCTCGCTTTTTCTCCTTCTTTCTCACTCCTCCAGCTGGCTACTCCGGAGGGGCGAAATGAAATCGACAGGGCGTCCACCTATCAGACCGATAGCACGTATAGAGCAGGCAACGATCACACGTGGAGCGGGCGGGCGAGCGCACACACGCACACCAACGAAGCTGCTCGCTTCTCGAACCGCTTTGGCCGTTCGAACCGAGCGTGTCGCGATGGCCACGAGAGTCGCACTCACATACGCAGATACACACACACACGCACACACACCCGTTTCGCCTTTGATTGTGTGCGCCGCTATTGACGGAGCGTGTGTACGCCGACATAACTAAACAAGCAACAAGTGACCTTAAAATCTGCGAATAAAAATACCGGCCACTGATCGGGTATCGCGCGCGCAGCTGCAATCGACGAGGTTACCACCACCGCACCGCGCTGGTAGAGGGTGCCTCGTTGACTCTATTTCGCCGTGTCAAGGAACCACGAGCAACGGGTTCCCGCATGTAAACACCACTGATCTCAGCCAACGAAAAAAAAGAGCCTTTCCGGCTAGCGATTGCGTTGCGATATTTCTCTTTTTTCTTGTTATCCAAATTTTTCCAATTTTTTGATTTCTCTTTCTTTATGAGAAAAATTGTTCGCCCCGGATTTTAGCTGTACCTTTTGCTTGCGGTTTGTTTGTACGCTTTGTTGAGATTACGGAAAAAAGCAACTGGGTTGTGGGCAAGCGTTGCAAAAAGTAGTTTGTTATGCTACTTGGTTTAACGTGTGCGGTGTATATTAAAAACGTATTGGGAAAAATAAACGCGTCTTTGCAGTGGCTTTTTCAATTTCTTTCATATCGATGGATTCGGATTATTGGATTGATACTTGGAAAAAACTTGTATCGGTAAAAGGGAAACGTGAGAAGAAAATTAGCTCGAGAGAGTAATGAAGTAAAGGGCAACAAGTGACCTTAATACGCGATATGATAAGAATAAAAGCGTTCGATTGGAAAATGTATTTTCTCTCTTTAAAAGCGGATGGATAGCAGGATGATTCGCGAAACGAAGGTTCGTTCGGGGTCTGGGCGAACTGGAAAAGAAAAAGGGGTGAGAGCCACGAGGCTCGGAAGGAAGGGTAACCCCCGAATAGACGACTGCCTAGAAATCACGTTGCTTTATTGACCATCCGTGACGTCAGCGGGGACGACAAAGAAAGTGACCCCCTTAGGGGATAAAACAAGAGGGATGGAGTTTTCATCTTGATTAGACGCGGCGAATGTAAGGGTAGAATCTTCGGTCCCATTTAATAAAAAGAGAGAACTTTTACAAACACGCGGTGTAGAATAAGCGGAAACAATTGGCAAGCAAGTATTCAGAGGCTACAAAAGCCAGAAACGATTCCGATAGGATAATCGAGAAGTCTGTGTGCGTAATACTTTTCTGATCAAGTACCGCACATTTCTGGCAATTAATCAAAGATTTCCATAAAACGCGGACCACGCTTAAAGCTTGCAAAAGGGAAGATCGGAGGAGCAGAAATGCCCACAAAGAGCAAAGAGGTTTGATTCAACCCCTTTTCGGCGTTAGTTCTCGTATCAGCCGCCTAAGCAAGAGCTCGCCACTGTCCAGCAACCCTTTCGCCAACACAAGCAACTCTCAACCCCTTAGTACACACGGACGCGTCTCTACAGACGCGGGATGATTTTTCTTTGGGGCACCAACACGCCGAAGCGCGACGTCTCACCGCCACCACTACCACAGTCTCCGGTTTCTCCGTCGTGCCCGATAGCGAGGCGCACCAGTGGGGTTGCGCGTGTCCTCGTTTCCCGTACTAAAAGGGTTGCGACCCTCTCTTTTCTTCGCGATTGCGCATAATCGAAGCCGCTCTCACGCTCTTTCTCACTCTTGGCTCGCGTTTGAAGAGCACCGATGCCCACACTCCTTTACCTTTCTCGCTCTAACTCTATGCTTCTCTCCCTGCTTCTGTCCCTGCTTCTCTCGTTGCTTCTCTCGTTGCTTCTACCACTGTTTCTCTCGCCGCTTCTCCCATTGCTACTCTCTCCTTCCCTCGGCGCGAGAGACTTAAAATGACTAAATTGTTATTATCCGTCATGCTTTTTGGCGAGATCGTGTCGGCGGGTGCGCCGACTTTGATCAAAACCGCGTTCCGTTTGACTTTTGAAAGTACATGCGTTTAAGTGCTCTGCTCGGGGTTTACTCTACTTTTGCCTTGTGCGTGAATTATTAGGATAATGACTTCTATTCGTGCTAATTAGCGATACTCTTTCTATTCTGAGCGTGGTACATATCCTACATAGCGCGCGCGAGTGCTCGGTGAATCTCCACGGTCGTGTTTCGAAATAAAAGAGAACCGTGGAGTAGCGCGTCGAGGGTCTTCCCTCTTATTCCGCTTTGAACAACCCCCAATTGCATTGGTCGAAAGCGAGCTCGCGTTAAGCGTCGTGGATATCAGACTGCACGATCGCATAGAGAGAGGTTCGACGTTGCACCTCGGTGGCCGGCTCGGCTCGGCGCGGTGCGCGCGAACTCGCCCACACGTACACTTGGAGGCAGAATCGCGATAAAGTTGGAAAGCTCTCCGCTCTGTTCCGAGGTCGGTGGTCCGCATCTATCTGTCCTTCTCGCTCGGTCCACCAGCACGGCGAAGCATGCAAGTGCGTGGTCAGCTTACGAAGAGATCCTCTCTCACTCGAGCCAACCCCGTCTATTCCAACCGTCCTCTTCGTCCTACCGTCCATCGGCCACCCCCGCCGACCGTTGCCTCTGTCGTTGCCTCTGCCGTTGCCTATACCTCTGCTTCTGCCTCTGCCTCTGCCTCTGCCTCTGCCTCTACCTCTACTGCTCCCGCGAGCACTTCACCCTCTTTTGCCCTCGTGCTCGCTGCCCGGCGATTCGGTCTCCGTCTCTTCTCTGATCGGACGCCGCGCCACGGCGCGCTCGACTGCGTCTCGGACGAGTTCGGGGATGTTCGTGTCGTTCGCGCTCTGCTCCTCTTCGCTTCTCCACGCTTCTCCTCGCACTCTTACTCCCACGATTTATCCTCCTGCTCGTCCCTCGGACACCCAACTCCCCGCTCCTGAACGCCACCCTCCAACTGACCGCACACGCCCGCCGCACCGCGCCACGCCGCGCCGGCAGTAACCTGTTCAGCGTTTGCCCACCACCGACGATTCCACCGTCGCAACCTTCCACGATTGAGATCCTCCTCGTCGCACCGCCGACTCCCTCGTTGATATCGTCTTCCTCCGAGAGGGTTGGCTCAGGTCCGTCCGCCGTTCACTCATTACCCCGAGCTTCGTGCTCACGCGGGGTTGCAAAGGCGCGCTCGAGTTTAGATCTGGCTACGCGTCGACAGCGTCCACACTGTTCCTTCTGAGTCGACCCACGTGTTTGTGCGTTAAGTAAGGAAACCGTCAGTGTTGTAGGATACGGAGAAAAACAGAGGGCTTGAGAGACAGAGAAAGAGAAAGAGAACGAGAAAAAGAAAGAGGAAGTCCCGTGTGCGGAAAGTCGAGGAGCAGAAGCAACCGTCCGAGCAACCCCCTTAGCAGCTAAGACCGTCCGCAAGAGCAACGGTTCTAGGGTGACACGAGGTAGCAGCCGTCCATCGAATACTCCGTCGCTGACCGCTGCCTCTCTCTCCCTCTCACCTAAATTACTCGCAGTCCTCTGGGGACCGATCGAGCATCGCCGACGGCGCACAACGACGGCGGCTCGCATAAATCTTGAGTCTTCCTACCGTATTCGGCGACACTCCTGCTTCGAATCGCCGCTTTCCTTGGTGATCTACGACGACATAACTGGAAAGATCCAGACGCGACCCGCGTGGTTCTTAAGGATCAGGGATCAAAGGAAGGGTGTTCTTGGAAGACGGTCCTTGGTGTTGGAGATTGGTCGCGTGAAAAGCGCGTGAAAGGCGCGTGAAAGACGCGAGCGGGAGGGAAGCTCGTGTTGGCGGCTACGGAGGAGCGAGAAGTGGAGCCGGCGCGGAGCTTTCCGGCAAGCACCGAGCCGCGGAGCCACCGTCCGGGGGCAGATTCGAGAGCGCGGTCGCCGAGGTCCGCGGAGGGTAGCGGGGGTGTTGTCGGAGAAAGAGGTGGTGGAGGCGGCGGTGGCGGCGGCAACGGCGGCAACGGCGGCAACGGCGGCTTCGCTCGGCTCGAGTGGTGGCCGGCGCGGCGCGCGTGTTTCTCTCCCTTCGGCTTACAGCATCCGGCGGAGGGTTTCCTCTCTCTCGCACTCGGTCTCTCTCTCTGTCCGCGTACGCGCCGCGAGAGTGCCGTGTGCGCCAGTGCGCCCGCAAGCCCGCAAGTTCGCGCTCCGGCACGCAGCGCCCAAGCTCTCTCTGGCCGCGCGCTGATCGGCCACGTTCGTCAGGCGGGCCCCACGCAAAAAGGCAGCGGGGCCGCGCGCGCGAGGGAGCCCACAATTCAAAGAGGCACCTACGATTTCTTAGTTCAAAATCTCTTGACCGACCCAAGGAAACTGTACGACCCAAGAAAAGGCCGAAAAAAAACGTAAAAGGAAAAGGAAAACAGTCGAAATTCTCAACGAGGTGCTGCGTTGGCGGGTGAACTACACGGAGCGAAAAGTATACCCGGACGTGCTATTTTTTGGACAACTGGACGCGCTAAATTCAACATCAAGTTATAATTAGTTTGTCAAAGTGATTTAAGACAACGTTTTGCGACCTTTCACGCGGGAGCTTGCAGTGAGTGCAAGAGTGACGATTGAAGAAGAGTTCACGGACCGCTCATCAGTGTGCCGTTTTTGTGAAATCGTCGTACTCGTACTTGACTTCTCTTGGATTCAGCGTGACACAGGTGAGTCTCCCGAATAGCCACATGGATTTTTTGAGGCTTTCCGTAATTTGTTCGTCGATTTTTTGTGTAAATGAAATTCCATTCGCCGTCACGCTTCTTCGATTCTCATCCGTCGTAAAGTGTGTCTGACCAATCCTCTATCACAGACCGTAATGTGCCGGTTCTCACAGCTAAGCGCGAAAACAGCACATCTTCCTTTCTCAGAACGAAAATTTCGCAAGTGAAACAGAAATTCGGCGAACATTCGGGAAGTTTATTTCCTCAACACAACTAATTCCTATCTTTTCGTCGCACCGAAATCTACTACGTGCAATGTAACCGGTTATGCAATTTTCTATTTTCGAGAATGTTTCTTCCTCAAAATAACCGTCAATCAATTTCCTGATTGAACAACGAAACGTCAAACGACAAGAAATATCTTGATAAGAGCATCTACGCGCCTGAGGCATCTTAGCAACCTATTTCATTTGATAATTTAAAAACAAGTTATTTTTATTTTTTTCAATTTTTTCCTAATGCGATTCATAGTTTTCGTTGCCTTCGTACGGCGGCATTTCCCCCGTCTCAAGACGAAGAGGCACTTCTCGTGCCGACAATTGAACTATCTCCATACACTCAGTTACCTTGTCCGACATCGACGGACACATTCCCCTTGTCGTAGTTCTCTGGGTGAAGACAGGTCTCGAATTGTGTGGTGACGTTCACGGTGTTCCTGTGCAGTGCTGGTGAAAACGGTGGCTAAACCGACAATAATTCGATTACTTTTCTAAATTACGACACTCTAAAACATCGCAATCAACGATCATCGCGAAGAAACAGGGAGAGAGAGAAATGTGTTGGTGACTACGCTCGCGTATAAAAAGTCAACTGTCAGCGAGTAACCCACTCGAGGATTAACGTAATTGTAATATCAACGAATTGAAATTTCCGTGTGAAGTAACAATCGCGAATTACGGCAATGATCGGTCATTATGACGTGCACCGGGCTCATTAATAAAAACGAGAACCTAAATATTTTAATGAGGCGGGATAAGTACACAAGTACGTGTGTGTGCATGTGTGTCGGTCGTTGAAACTGCTGTTGAATGTACACCGCTGTGCAATCGCTTTTGTTTCCTCCCCCCCTGCGAAAAATCCAAAGTCAAGTTCAAAATCAGTGAAACGAAAATCGTACGATTGTAATGTAATACAACGAAACAGATGGAAATGCGAAATGGTATGCGCAATGTCGAACATAAATGCAAATAATGCGGCTGATCTTGAACAGAGGATGAGAGAAAAAGAGAGGTTGCATAATTAAATTGAAGAGAAAGAGCCAATCGGAACGATTAATTGGAAAATTTTGATATAGAAAATATAATGAATTGCGAGAGGGAAGCGTGCTTCGCGTATCAGAGTAGATATACTCGGAACGTGTCAGCCGCGGTATCACTTACATTGAAAATCGTTCCGTCGGCCAATGTGTAATGCAATCTTCGACTAAAAAATCGCCGCAAAAAGAATTTTCAAGCACTCTATTTTTCGCTTAAGTCTAAATTGACATCGATAAATGAAATATTCTACATTTTTTCCCGAAAATTGTACATCCAGTGGTAAAAACGACCATACCTCGCGAATACTCAAACGTTGAATGAAATTCACAAAAAGTCGAAGAGTCAATAAATAACCACGAATTAACTTTAATCAACTCAGCTGTACTATTTACACATTTCAAATTTCGGCAGTGATCGTGATGCACATTTAATCAGCCTTATTCAGCCACCGTCAGTCATAAACCACCTATGCGCGAAATGGTCAATGAGAACGAATGAAATTTTTTGGAAACCAATATTTTTATTGCGATAATACGGAAAACCCCAATCTGGTAAAAAATTCTAACGTACATTCGCGAGCTGTCGACGAGTAAATTATTCGTCGGAACCTTGTGCGAATGACCGCACAACAAGAGAGGTTTCACTTAGCAAGACAGTATTTAGAACTAGTTGGAAAACGATATAAATTACTAAATGACCATTTTCACCACACTCCAAAGTCTGAGCCGTACGAAAGTCCCCGTTGAACTAACAACTAAGTGTAGAAAATGAAGATCCGGGGTTGAATCGACGGTCCAGTGGAACCAGTTTCGCCGGTTTGGTCAAGGGTGCAAAAAAAATACCGGACATATGCGTGCGATAGGCAGTCAGTCAGGAAGGGTTACCGCGGGAACACTGACCGGAACAGTGTCGTTGCCGAAATACCGCGTGGCAGTTAGTGAGCCGATCGATTCAAGCATATAAACAGCTAATAATCAAACGAATCGTGTCATAAACAATCCCACGGCTCACGGCCGCCGGGGGTGGTGGTAAAAGTATAAATGAGTTTCGATAGGTAGTGGGGTAGAAACCTGTCCGGTGGGGGTGGTTCGTTTCAAAAAGCACAGGGAAACTCGACTCGTGCAAAATTTTGTTGCGGTACAACTCCTGTACATCTTTTTACCTCTTTTTCCCGGTATCGCGATACTGATTTTTCGAGCAGTGTGTTCTGATTTGATTAGTATTACCACTTCCTGGGACATTAGGAAGAATTTCGCATGTCTGTGACAGAAGAAATTTGATGGGACAACACGAAACTGATGACGCGCCTGATTGTGGTTAATTCCAGTCGTTTCGTTTAGAAAAATGTTTCACACAATACATTTGCCGTTTCTCACGTTGCATTATTTACGAATGTGTTGCAAATATTGCGAAGTATTTCGCCACGGGAGAATAGAGAATGCGTAGGATTCATCTCGAATTTGCTGATTTTAGTGATTACATCCGAAATATTGGACACGGCTTATACTGCATTCCGCGAGATCTTAATGTGTTGCACAGTATAAGTTAGGCGATATTAACTACTCGCAATTTGGTTAGTTAATCTTGTCTACTCTGGGTTGAATTTCAATTTCTTTGCGACTCTTCTATTCTGCTGAAAGCACATCTCTCCAATGGTCTGCATGCTGTTTCCGCAAAGAGCCTCTATCAAATACAAGTTATGCTTCGCGGCATCCGAGCTTTCTAGATAATATTACTAGTCAGTATTTAACTCTATCGATCCTTGAAAATCGGTACTTGCAATCTCGCTAATCCAAAATCTGTCCCAGTAATCTTCTTTCCCCGAAATTCAACTTCGCAACCTTCGGAATCTCTCACAAATTTTATCCCGAACACTTCCTACCCAAACACACCGAAATCCAAATTTTCTCATCTCCGTCAAAAATTTCCTCTGGTCAAAATATAATTTCCAACTCCCATTAAATTCCGCTTTGTTGAACCAATCCGAATCCCTCCGACAGAGCTCTCAACAAAAACTCACAACTCTGTACCGTAAACACTTCCCAAAATCCATGACTCGACGTATCCTCAAAAACTTCCTAAAAATCGTCGCAGACGAAAATCGGAAGAACCTTTCCCTAAAACTCCGTCCTCGAGGTCCAAGTACTCAGCAGGGAACGAAACGGAGGCGAAAGTGATCTTCTCGATCTCTCCGGAACTAGTGAGTGGCAGCAATCGCATCTCCGGCATGCGTATCCGTCAAAGATCGATGAGGCTGACAAAAAAATCGCCAAAAAAAGTGACAACAATATATACCAACAGCAGGAAAAAGCACGAGGTCGGTCCCGATGTTGTCATCCCGGCTGGTGGGAGTCTGGCCGATCGAGGGTCGGAGGGAGGGAGGGAGGGAGGTAGGGTGGTACGAGAGGACAGGGGGTTGGAGGTATATGTGTTCCGAGGGTGAACGGTATGATAACGTCGAACGGGTCGGCACGCGGGATGTATCGGTCGCAGTCGAAGAGAGGAAAAAAGGAGTCACCAGCAGGCGAGGATGTAGAGGGTTGAGGTGGGCTTGAAGGTTGCCACGAAAGTATCGAAAGTCCCGGCGAGTCGAAGAGAGCGCGCGAACGCGCGCGGCAAAAGGAAAAGGGAGAGAGAGAGAGAGAGAGAGAGTCCGTCCGCGAAAAGGAGCGAGAAAAGCGGAGTCGTGTCGAGGGAAAAAGTGGAAGAGCATGAACGGCCAAAGTAGGGGTCGGTTTTCCTCCGGGGTCGGGAGGGAGAAGTGAGTCGCGCGGTGGCTGCTTGCAAGGGCTAGCGCGCGCCACTGGAGAAGTAGGAGAAGCAGCATCAACGCACCGTGGGGGCAGCCGAGAAAGGGAAAGAGCGGCGGAGATAGCGCGAGAAAGAGAGGAGGACCAAGAAGAAGGGGTAGTAGCTGAGCATCGCGTAGTAGAAGAGAAGGGAGTAACGTCGATCCGAGGTGGGGTAACGGAAGGAAAAGTCTCGGTGTCGGGTGGGGCGGGTGTCCGCCGAGGGTGAGTGGGTTAACTGCAAAACCCGATCGTCCGTGTTTTTATCTTAAGACGACTCTCTCGGTGGCGTAGAAGCCGCCTCGTAGGAGAGAGCGCCAAAGAAGGGGAATTCTCGGTGGTCCTGGAAGGGATTCTCTCTCGACGTCGGAGTCTGGCCGCGCTGGCTGGAGGGGTGGAAAGGACGGTGGCGGTTGCAGGGGTGGACGAGGACGGGAGGGCGATGGTGGTGGGATTGCCGGACGCTGGAAGGACGCGAGGGGTAGGTGGGTGGGCGAGGGTGGCAGTGGTTTCGTATCTACGGAAAATCTGGTGGGGATAAGACTAGCCTCGGAGGCAGGAGTGCGTTTGCGCCGCCGCCGTGGAGGTGGCATCGGCTGCTAAGGGTTGCTTATTCGCCCCGGTCCCTGGCGGGGGAGGGTGGTCTCTCTCTCGGCCGCTTCACGACTCGGGGGTGGGGAACCCCTCGTCCCCGACTGCAGGGTTAGGGTGGTCTTTAGGTCTGTCAGTAGCAAAGCGGCGGCCTCATCATACGGAGCTGCCGAGGCTGACCAGCCAGGCCGAAATCACTTAAGACGCGTACACCTTGTAATATAACCACCGGTACCGGCGCGCGCGCGCGCGCTTCGTTGTATCGCTCGCACCAAGAGACACGCAAACATACGCGTATATACCCGCCGCGCACAGTAACATACCCTTACGTACATAGGTACACACATATATGTATATATACATACCACACGTATATACACATATATATGAGTATATACAATCGTATCGGCATGTGTGGTACGGGGATAGATATGTGCACACACGTGTATATATTTTGTGAGACATAGGTGCGCGCGGGAGGAAGTCACGTCGTACAAGCCAGCAGGAACGCACACGTAAACAGACAGTGCACGAGTGCCGAAGCGATGTGCGCGCGCGGGTGATTGTCAGAGAACAGACTGAGGAACGAGGAAGAACGGAGGAACTAGATGTGCGTGAGGAAAGCCCTGCGTACAGGGTCGTACAGCGAGTGCACATCGGACGAGCAGACCGATCGAGGAAGGTGCTGACACGCGATTACCGCTACGATAGATGAATGTGCACACGGCCCGGGCCGGCCGCGAAGGACACCCCTATAACACCTTACGCGTACGTAGACAGTGCACCGCCCTAACAAGGACAGGAAGAAGTCGTCGCGAGCCGCCGCGAGACGCAACGAGACGCCGCGAGTGAAGGATAATAGTGACCGCGCGCGCGCGCCTGATTAGTGCGGTCCTGTGCTCTCCTTACCAGTGTTAAGGAGAGAATCGTCGCCACCGCGTCGTCATTGTCATCGTGACTGTGACAGCGCTCGCGACAGTATGACGGCGACCGGACAGTTCTCGCGCGAGACAGTGCTACCGTGATTACGCGTCGGAGTCGAGTCACCGGTCGAGCCGGGATGATGTTGGGGGTGATCTGAAGGAGAGAGAGATGGACTCGACCGGACAGTACCGCCAAGATCGAGCACAAGGACATTGTGAGACTCCTGCCGGTGGAGGCCAGTAGACCGGCTCGTTTCTTCCTCGCGTCGGTCCAGTGCTTCGTTGGCCTTCGACTGAGACTGTTGTGTTCCTAGCCGACCCCGACCCGACCCGAACCACCCTCTCCTGCGGTTCACGCTGCGACTGTTTGCTATTGGGAACGTGTTGCGACCCCTGTTACACAGTGTGACACGTGTTTCTTTTTTCCATCGGAATACTATACCGACTTCGAGGATAAGGTAATTCTACGTGACGACATTTCCACCTGTGCTCTACGTTGACTCCAAGTGACAAAAAATGCTGATCCGAACACCGTTTGCTTTTTCCTCTTGAGTATATCTCGCGAATTAGGTTCGCTATGGTGTTGCTTCGATTATTGTCGAGCATCTTTCGAACTTGATCGTGTTGGTTTTCTTTTGTGCAATCTGCTCCCCGGCAACTTATTCCGCGAATGGTCACGCGAAGGAAGTTCGCATTGCTCAAAGGGAATCGGGAATTCACCGAGGAGGATCCTTCCGTGTTCTGAGTTCCGCTTTTATCGAGTGTTCTTTTTGCTTTAATTTCTTCTTTTATCTACATGTTATGTTTTCTTTTCGACAATAGGTAACCGCAGGAGCGCCGAAGAATCTTCGCAAACTGATTTGGCCATTCGCTATTCCTGTCAAGTGTAATCGAGTTGCCGATACCGCAAACAGCGAATCACTTCCACAAATTGAGTGTCGTCCTTGTTTCGCAAGAATAATTCACGGGCAAAACTATGTACAATATTGTTCTTGGGATTGGGACAAGTGGTACCAAGTATTGTTCGGCAGCCCGATATTGTGATTACAGCGATGCAAGGCCATCGGGAATCGCGAAGTAAATTTTGTAACAAGCGGAAGTATAATATTGATAGCAGACCTTTGGAAGGTGTAGAAAAGCATTGTTCGGAAGTGGTTGCGCGTTGATGTTCGAATCAGGCGAACACGTTTTGCGGTAGTTAATTAAAAAAGAAAGGTGTTTGTTCGTTGAACAGGCCTGAAAAGGGTCGCGGCTCTCATTATTCGGCGGTGTTTAATTGAGATTTAATTGACCCCTCCATTATTCATCGCAATTGTCAATGCGCGGTTTATGCGGTGCGCGCAACCAGTGTTTCACTTTCATTTCTCCACATCCTTGTTACGAAATACAAATTATGCTTTCTGTGTTGCGTTGTATTTTATTTTTTATCATTCCCTTTGTTCCCCGCACACCTCTCTCACTCACCCTCTCCCCCCCCAAAAAATTATGCCTCATTTTTGCAAATTTTCTTTTTTCTGCAATATCACTTCGCATTTCGCATTATTAAAAAGCCAGGCCACAAAGCGTTTCAAAAGGATTCTCGCCAAAAGTATAATTCCCCGCTGCGAGTATCGTAAAAAAAGTGTACAATTCGACGAAAGTATTTGTAGAAACGAAATCGTTTCGTCGTGTTCGACATCTCCGTCAATTCACCAGATACCAATGGAAATCAGATATTTTATGAAGAGAAAGAAAAAGTTTGCGGTTCATAACGAAGAGATATGTGTGAAAACTGTGACAAGAAATTGGTAGCAAGCTTATAAAGCGTATTACAGCGTGGCGAGGAAAATAGATACGTTTAGCATTTCAGTAGTCATTTTAATTGAATTTTCTCACTCCGCGTTTCCTCCGTCGGGAATTGCTGCCAGCAAGCAGCCGCGTAGTCTCGTAGACCCCGTCGATATCGCATTTATTACCCCTCCGTTTTTGCCCGTCGCCGAGTAGATTCCGTAAGAAACAGTCAGACAATGCCTCGTTATCGCGATCACTAATAGAGCTTCGTTATTTTTTCGCCTTTCTCACCTTCCGGATTATTCGCGTCTCCAGTCATACCTGTTCGTTTTTCCGCAAAATTCCACGAAAGTCAATCAGAATTCCCTTGACACCAGACTTAGAAGCTGAAGATAATCCGGTGAAGCAATTTCCCATTTCGCGAGCTCGTGACACCTAATTCATTTTCCGCTCATTATACGCAGTGCGAGCGTGCCGTAAAAATTCAGCAGTGAAGACGATACACTTCGTGGTGATTACGCGCTCTTTCTCCATGGCAGTGAGCTCCGCTTATCGTTAGTAGTGCTAGACGCGTCGAGTCGGACCTCACAGTCTGACAAGTAGCAGTGGCTTAAAGCAAATTCTCAACCATCAACAGTGTGACAATAAATTAATCTCGAGTGGTTTTAAATTTGACATGCCATCTGTTGAATTCTCCAATTTCCTCGCGTAAGAAACTATTTCTTAAGTTTGACGATCGGAAAATTTCTCTTGAGTTTTTAAAATGACAGTCGTTAAAAAAACGCTTCCATTTGTATGTAGTACTACTGCTTTTTAAATGTTCAATAGTGCAGTGAAATTGAAATACATCTTGGCATCGATATCGAAAATTGCAAAGCTGCCAAAACAATGTGAATATCGCATCCGTACGAAACAAAACATTCTCCGGGAGTTCGGCATTTCGGAGCCGGTTAAATAAGATAAATCGAAAGAGGAAATTTTTCGTAAAACCTGTCTCTCCTAGAGCAGTTCTTTGATTCGTAAGGGGCCTTTAACCCATAATCAGCGAACGCGTCGAACAATACGGGGCAGCTGTCACTGTCCCTGTCTCTGTCGCTGTCGGCCGTTATCAACATCTGCCTCGTAAAGCAGGAGCGCACTTCTCTGTACGCATGCACGGTCATACCTTCACACACACACACGTAAGCGCATCATTGAAGCCGCCATAATCTACGACAGCCTCGAATTCAGAGTTCCACGCTTATCGCGGCCGCTCCTTCCAATATTTGTCCCTGGCGAAAGGGGGATCGAGTGACTTTTTATCAAACGCCGTATTGTCACCAAGAGAATGGACCCTGCTTTCCCACGTGAAATGCGCTCCTTGATACTCGCGTCTCACCACTACCTTCGTTAACCCCCCTTAACCACCACCCGTACCTCGATTCGATTACGATACCGAAACTCAAATAAGTTTCATCCGTAAGAAAACCAAATGGACACGTATCGATACCTAGCAGACAATTGGCCTTTCACTTCACCCGAGACTTTTGCCAGCTGATTTTTTTTAAGAAAAGACTTAACGTACGATAGGCAAACGAATATGAAGGGTGTTGAGCAGGAAGGAACGGGTTACGGTTTGTGGGCTTAGACTCGTGAGTAAGTACTAATTATTTCGTGTCGAGGACTGACTCTCCGCTGTGGCCGGGGTTAACCAGAGGGGAAGAGCACCAAGGAACGGGCTTATTCTACTGACAGCGGCTTGATCGGGCGGAATTAAACTTTGCGTCTCCATTACTCTGTGATCTTACTCCTTCCTCATTCCACAGTTTGCTTCTTAATTAATTTTCCCAAAAGCAATTTGCCGTGAGGATGACGCCAAATCTCCGCGATTTTTTTTTTCCTCGGCTCACAGTGAGACGAAACTTGAGCGCGCATAGAGTAGAACGTTGTGACGCGCCAATGCGTGCCGCTCGTAATGGAAATCTGGAGATCTCGCGATTACCAATTCCGCGGGGTGTCTAGCATTGCAAAGTTGACATCCACTTCGCCGGCGGAACTTGAGCCTGCGTGACTCAGGACTCGCGCTTCTCGAAGGAAGTTTCTGATACGCTTGGAAAGGTGGCGGAGAATTGTCAGAGGGAATTCGATGCACGCTGACAAGCTTCTCCGTCTGTTAGAAAACAGGATTCAATTCAAGATCCAATTTCAGGTTATATTTTAAGATTCCTCGAGGAATCATTGCCAATATCGAGGATTCTCTCGCGTGTAACAATAGGAAGATTCACCTGTCAGATGTCTCTCGGATTCTAGCGTGACGATCAAAGTCGTAGTATAACGATACTTCGATGCTATTTTATCGTGATTTCAACGAAACCAGTTCAGGCAGTGGCGACGAGCGAAGAGCTCGATAAAAAGCAATGAAATACTTCGAATACCATCATCTCCAACCGAAGCAGTAAGTGGGGAAATGAAACGAGGATCAAACGATTAGGCGCGCTTCCAACCGCCAGATCGTTCCATCGACGCATACGAAGGATTTTCACGCTGATATTACTGCTTATGTCTTGGCACAACGGAACAAACCCGAGAAATCCTCTCAGGCGCTCCCAAATGGCGGCCGTTGTCAGAATTTCCTAAGTTTGAGGGTAGGGGCCACGTCGCGTCGTGACGCGTCTTAACGCATCCTCGTCATCGAGTTTTATGCTCGCGAAAGTTTCGCGAAGGCTCGATTGTCGCGGCTCTAATCTCGGGGGACAGCGCGAACGCGAGCCAGAGTTAGTTCTCAGCGAGAGACTCCGATGTGAAAGAGAGAGAGAGAGCGTGTGTCGCTTAATCGAATAGCTCGTCGCCACCCTCTTACGTCAGTCTGACTTTGGCTGGGAATTTTTCCCTCTGTCTCGCGTATGCGTGTGTCGGTGAAAGCTAATCGATAGGCCAGTGGAGAAGAGTGCTGGTAGAGGCAACCCGTGCGAAATTTGCATTCGACGAGGATTGTGGAATTCGAAGCAGTGGCCGACGGAAGCGACTGGAACGCGGTGCGACGCGACACGGCATGACGACTACCGAACGAAGGCGTCAGTAATTTTGCGTACAAACGCACGCTTATAGTATACTCGTGGCGACGTGCATCCAGTGTAGTCCGTGAAAATGAAAACGAGGTAATAAAACCACAGTCGAGTGGAGGGCTCCCCTTGTTTTCGAAAGATTTCGGGTTACCCGCGACTCGACTTTTATGAGCCAACGCAAAGGAACCGGTGGCACGGTGAGCGCGCGCCTAAGCTCGTTGAAACAAATGTAGCCGAATGCCGGCCTATTTGCATACTCATTGTGCTCTAAGTGCCTCACCCTAGTCCCCGGTGTGTTTGGCTGGTCGCTCGCATGCCGGGGCAGGATGTGAGATGGTGTGAGAGCCCGAAAGCGGAACGAAAATTGGGAGTAAGCGACGACGGAATTATGAACGGTCATCGGGACAAGAGACCATCTCGTTATTCTATCCCGCTAATCTTTCATTATGCTAACCGCATCCTTTGCGTTGGAAAAACTCGAGAGGTGTCTCTCAATGGGGAATTCAATACTAGAGAGGGATCATTATACTTCTCACGGTGTACCATTTTTTCACAATACAACAGATATCTCTAAACTCGTCATAGTCATCGATACATTGGAATATGTCAACTAAAAGTATCGGAACGTAACGAGATCTCCCTGTAGAGCATACCACGCGAGAACATTCACCAAATACCATTAAGAATCATCCCAACCGGCAAATTAACAAGACTCCTCGTCATAAAGTTGATCCGTTGAATCGGAACGCGTCTTTATTCACGCGAAACAGATAGAGCGGCATGAGCGCATGACGAACCGCGTCGGATCGAGTCGCGAGTCATGGAAATTATAATTGCGGTATCGTTCGGTGGCTCCGTAAAGAAAAGCTGGGACCAACGCGGAGGTGAGGGAAGTGGAAAGCAAGCAGCACTGGCCGAAAATGGGGAACTCGTTGCAATTAATAATATCGGTAATTGGTGTACGCGTGCCGCGTGCCGCTGAACTTCAAAGGTCATCGGCTGGCAGCGAGCTTAATGAACGCAATCAAATGAAAATATTCATGCGCGTGGCTGAGTGTATGCGTGAACCCTACTACCCCCACGCTTCGCAACATCCGCATCTTTCTCTCTCGGTATGCGTGTGTACACGGCCAGTTGCCTCATTCCACTGACGTCAACCGCGAACTCATTATGCAAAAGTTCGTTGCGTCCCCACAATTTCAATATTCGTTCAATTCCCAAAAGGCTCGCCCGGTTAAATCGGTGGCATTGACCCAGATCGGCAGCGATTTTAACCCCGCGATACCCTCTCGCGATATCCTCCCTCCAACGATCGCGTCCGATAGTGCTGATTATCCCTTGCGCGCATTAAGTGGCCTCCAGCTAATTAAATTCGAATCGGCCCTGCCTGCTGCGGTCCACCGCGACTGAACAGGGCGGCCAAGGCCTCTGGGAGCTTTTCACCAAATTTTTCACCATCCTCCCACCCAGTGGACGTTCGCACACCCGGCTTTCAACGCGAATTTCCCTCGCGCTGACGAGAGCGCACGGATATTGCATTAATGACCGGCCACCGCGATTACTTAGCCGCGCCTCGATAACTTCATTATTCCCTGGCTGCAGTCACCATTGCGCTGCAAGACTTTACGACTTGCATCGCAAAAATTCGCACGCGAAAATGTCAATTATTCCTCGAACGTGCTAGACATTCGTAGGTATTAATACTGAGAGACGGTGGAAATATTGTAACAATCAGGAGAATATGTAAAGATACGTCGGTCTATTGTATCAAAAACAGTAAGTACTTACAGAACAGGCTTGAGTAGAATGTAATTGTATTTCTGGTTAGGAGATTTGACTGCACGGGTATGTAAACACGATAGGATTGTGGAGCACGCGCTAATTCCGATTCAGGAATTTCGAAGGAGTTTCCCCCACTCTAAGCGTTAAAGCCTTTAGAAGCTAAAAGTATGCTGGTAGACTTCCTATATTTTTGGTACGCTGACATTGTCATTATTCTATTAAATGATATAAGTATTGAATTACTCGTACAATATACCTACAAATATTGTATTTGTCTTACATATATATATTTATTGATGTGTGTAAGCAGACCTCCCCGAAGTGTAATATTCGATGAATTTTTATTTCTATTTCACGAAACGCGTGATCGCGATCCCTGCAATTTTGTTTTCCCCCGACGCGACACGGCGCGCGGCGAGGCATCGCTATCGCGCAACAACGCACGAATACACACGATCTAATATCAGATATTATCGTTCCGGAAGTCGGGTAGCTTTCTGCCGTTGGCTCGACGCTGCCAATTGGTGTCCTTCGTTATCCCCTGCAATTGTCTCGAGGATCCAAGCGGATTCTCGCACGGTAATTGCGAATCGACGTACCGCGTTAACTCGCGCCATCCTCGCGTCGTATACGTATAGTACATACGTTCATCTGGTCGCATCTGCCTGACGCTAAAGTGCAGTCTTCCAGCCGTGGGAACGGCTCTCCTTTACCATCCTCATCTTCGTCATACCGATGAAAAAAAAGAGGAAAAAAAAAAGAAAAAAAGGTCCTCCGCACTTAACGAACCACCTTGATGCGCTGGCAGCCTAATGAGACTCGTGCGTATCGAGTCTCGTGCAGACCATCCGAATTCAGTTCACAACGTTTAACTGTTTACAGGCCGTTGTGGTGGGCCGCGATCCTAGCTTGTAGACCGAGGAAAGAACATTTTAATTATATTAGCGTGCAGAGTGCTTTGTTTGGTATTGTGAGTCGACAGGCTAGATTATTCTGCTGTCGAAACGATCAGAATGACGAAGGGTTACCAGTTAACCACCCTCCGTATTCATCGCCTCCCTTCACCCTCTCGCTCTCTCGTTCGCTCTATGAAACCTTTACACTGTGGCATCTATTCACGTACATAGAATAATACTACGTCGCGTTGAATCGTCATCCAGCAATCATCGAGCCTACTACGTAGCCAATAGTAGCTTTCACTTTACAGATTAGACAAGCAAGCAAGCTAACAAAATCAGATGGCAGACGGATTGAAAGGACATACTACCCCGTGAAATTTTATTATCTCACCCTGTGTGCGATAACAACGAACTACCGTAACCAGGGAGTTTCCGTGTCCTCCAGAAGGCCGAGATCACTAAGTGCGCGTGCACAGGTCGCGATATGCTCGTTGCGTGTGTGGGAGATAATGACGGGGAGTCCCATAAACGCAGGCGGATACGCGTGGGTGTAGGTGTGTTCACGTATTGAGAGAGCAATGATGCACCGATGCGCCAGCAGGTTCGCTAAGAGAATGCATCTCGAGAAAGGAGGGGATAACGTCGTATGGTTCGTTGGTGTATCATCCCGCGTGGCTCTAGCACACCGCGTGTACCACGCGGTGTGTATGGGCACGAGGGTAGCAAAGGACACGCGGAATCGTGAAGGGAGGTGACGGAAAAGGAGCGCGGTCTGGATACGGAGATCCATACTAATTAAGCGACCCCATTGTCCGTTGGGCTTGTGCGAAGACATGCTAATTACATCTCGAAGAAGAAGTCTTTTTTCGCCCCATAGACTTGCTCGTGAATGAAGCGCGAATCTCTCGCGCTCGCTTTCTTTTCCGCGCATGAAAGGATCTCTCCGACTTCTCTCACGTATGCTCCCGGTCTCCTCCTCCTCCTCCTCCTCCTCCTCCTCCTCCTTCTCCTCCTCTGTGAATCGGCCTCTCTGGGATCCATGGCCCGACCCTACCTTGCCGAGTGTATTGTGCCCCTCTCATGCACGATACCCTCTTTTCACGTTGCGCTCAAGCTCTCGTTCAGGAGGTCTTAAGACACCTGTATTTATGTCTAGGATTTCGCATGGACGATCCTTTTTAACCTTCGCTTATTATCTGTTACCGATAAGATTACAGGGATTGGAATTGATGATAATTCAGGCACTAAATACTTTCATTATTTCACGTACAACAAGTGTCGAAATACTCGTGGCTAGTTGACCCTTGGCCTCCTCCCCCGCCATGAAAACAGTGTTCAAGAGCCACGAGTGACGCCCATGTGAAGTGGTATGAGTTATTCACGGACGAGCTTCAACCCCAAAATCTCTCGGCCGATGTAATTAGCAAATAAAATTCGATAATCGTTTTAATTTATCGTGCGCGTTCGGCCGGCCGCGTGCTCGTCCATTCATTTAATATTTTATTGTTATTTCGAGCAAATATTTGTGGATTTTAATGAAGTGACGGTGGAATGCCGCGGCCAGTTGTATAATACGGGTTGTGAAGGTGAAGCGAGACCGCCGCCCACCCTCACCCACCGATTTAATAGAAATTACTTGAAAACGGTTAAAACCGGCATTTCAGCGAATTAAAATTAATTTATGCTCGACAGTGAAATATTTTCTTCGATGGAATCAAATAATTCATGCGAAAAGCCGCCCGTGAATTCCGATACGTGTGTGCATGCTCTTGACCTTGCGCGCGATTTAACGCCTCGCGAAATCCTCGCGTGTTTCTACTCGCGCCACGTGGCTGCGCGGTTATATTCACAACTGAAGAGGGGACCACTTTTTTTTCATAATTCTCTCTTTGCTGTTTAGATTGACGAATGAAGCCGTAGCGGTGAGCTGGCTGGTGCACGGATACCAAAACGCAAGAGGTGAGTCACAGAAAGATTGACTTATTAGAAAATTCTCATTGTTATGCAAACTCGTCGATAATTAGGTTCGTTGAGTCGCACAAGATCTCCGTAACAGTATTGCTTTGCAGCATCGAATTAGGATTCTCGAATTAGATAGTTGCGGGAAAGTAGGCTCTTTGACGAAACGCGATAATCGCGGGCCAATTATGACGAGGGTATCATAACTTGACGAATGCTGTGAGTATATACGTGGTGAAGCACACGACGGAAAATTCACTGGAACTGAATGCATATTGATTATGACGACGGCAAAGGTGCGCGAGACGCAGTATTTATATTCTATGAAATATGTATCGCATTTACACGCAAGTTACACGATAGGGCGCAACACGTGTGAAAAGATTCGTTGACGCCAGTCCTGGATAAAAGCTGGCAGTATGCGTTCGAAAGGTTTTATTCAGTCCGGGTATTTGAATTCTTTATCCCCTCTGTTCTTTTCACCCCTTGATACACCGCACTTCAACTCTCAGCACGGCGGAGAGAGCGCTATCCTCGCTGATACCATTACCGTATCCGTTATTGCTTTCTTAGTACTCTATTAGGAAATCGAGGAAAACTGAGTAGCCTCGTTTGCACTCATTGGCAGTGTCTGAATCAGCCCGAATTAGTACGAAATCTGATCGGCGATACGCGTGGATAGTATTCACTTGTTATTGGCTAGAATTGTCTTCTTCGCGGAATGACGATTTCGCGAGGGGGAGCTTAATCCACGGTCGCTATGCGATATAGATACGGATAGCGACAGAGTTAGAATGCCGAGGGAAGCAGAAAAGTAAAACGCGGAAGACGATTGTGTCCGAGAGTAGCGCACAGCAGCATCCACCATCCGGCAAACGTCTGATTCGACCACTGCATTATAATTCTTCCCTTCCTCTCCGTCGTTCCTTTTTAACTTTTGTACGTCACCAGCAGGATTATGCAAGCAAAGAGCCGAGGTCTTTCCATGACGCGAGCGAATGCTTAGAATTTAAAATGCATTTCATATCGTTATACTCTCTCATTCTCTTTCTCGGCTCTTCTTTGCCCGGGTTCTGTCTCGTTTCGTATCTCGGGCCACCTTTTCGTCTCTCTCGCGGTCTTGCTCTCGCTCGCAGCGTTGCCCTCCCTCACAGCTTCTGTCTCGTTCCTCTCGGCAAGACTCGGTCCTCCTGCCCACTCGTTCAACAGACGGCATATATGTCTTTATGAACGGCATGTGGAGTAGACAAGTGCATTAAAACCTCGGGCGTTAGTTCAAGCTTCAAGAGGTAGGAGGATGACTGGGTTGTAGGAGGGTAGATGGAGGGCTCAGGAGAACACACAAAGGAATGCAAAGTAAGAACCACGACCTCCACCAACCCCCGTCCACCAACGCTACCGCCGTCATCCCCGTCCTCCTTCCCTACGCATTCCGCGCTATACTAACGCGCTTCATCTACCTTCATCCTCGCACAGTGCAACCTGCTCCTCCATCTCCATCTCCATCTCCGCCTATCACCTCCGCCTCCTCCTTCATCCTATCGTTCTCCTCTGCCGGAGGTTACAACGCATTATCATACAAGGCGGCCCTCTCCTCGCCTTCCCTTAATTGTTTTCCACCTCGTTCTTCCGCCTTTCTCACACTTTCTCCCCCGCACCACCTACCCCCTCATCACCTTCGGTCTTGGAGCCCCCATCTTCCGCTCTCCCTTCGTTCTTTCCATTCTCAGTACCTTTGGTCCATCAGGCCGCATCGCGCGGAAGCAATCACTTGGTACAGGAACCCGCAGGATGCTGAAAAAAGTCTCTCTGGTTAGTTTCATCGATGGGGAGAGCTCGAAAAGGTCCGGAGAGGGTACAGGTTCGACGAGTGGTCACTCGTCGGGTGCCAAATTCCCAGTGCCAGATGATTCGATCGCTTTACCGATCCGCGAGATCAAAGAGGACCCTGGAGACACTTTACAAGCTGATGGCGCGGGTGAGAAATCTCAGGGTTCGAGGTGCGCTACCACCTCCATCGACTCTATCGTCTCTCGGGTGGGGTTTGCCTCCTCTCTTCTTTGCTTCGTCTGTCACAGAAGGTATCGCTTCGTTTTGCGAATTCGTCCGCACTCCATTGAGTCCGCTTCTGATTCTCCCTTGAATACTTGATTAAAGGAACGCGGCAAGGTGTCGCCCGTTCAAAGATCTTTGTTCTCAATTACGCGCAACTTCTCTCGCCTTGGTGTCGTTCGCCGTGTTCTGGTGAATTTCGCGAGTTCTTCACCGGCGTAACACTCGATCAACGAGCTATATTAAATCGCAAGCTTGCGATTACGCATTGATTAGTACGCTCGAGGAACGAGTTAATTCAATTGGCGATAATAATTTCTGCTTTGGACCGATAGCAAAGGAATGCTTTGACTAATTGATCGTTGGCTGGCTACTCGTTTCGTCGACTGCACTATGCGATTAGCCTCGCCAAGTGCCGTCTTCGAAGAGAGGATTAGCGCTTAAACTTTGCGGTCCGTATCGACATCTGTCTAAGATGACTACTAACCCGCGATGTCGATCGAGATCGTCGAGAGTCAAACATATCTCAAACTCTCGTTAAGGTGCCTCAGGGTCCTAGAAGTCCGCAAACGACGTGTCGGCTCCTTTCCCGAGATAATTACGTTTCTCGATTGCTAGAATTTCGGCAGAATTGGTCTTGCGCGCTTTTCAAGCGCAGCTCGTAGCGGTGGTAATTGCAGAATCGATATTGATACGGTCGCATTCGATGAGCCGTTTCTTTTTCTGAGTTCATGTGCGCGTTGTAAGCACGGGTTAACATAATTACAAAGCAGTAGCGGACTAATTCAGTTAATTCCGAATTACCGCCCCTGATTTTACGCATCGTCAAGCATTGTTAGCACGCTACACTCGGCAAAGGCAATCCCAGTCGATTATGTATATGAGCCACGAAAATCGTCATAAATTTTATGACTACGCACTGTGCGCCACGCGGCACTGAAGATTTTGACTAAATAATCCGCGCGATGCCCGACGATCAGTTGCATTTATTTATGTTCTGTATTCCGCCGAAATGAAACCCACGACCGGCCGACTATATTACAATGAGGATTATCAGAAATTCGTTTGGACTCGTAGACCACATCGCAGTATCAATAAACTCGCCATTCGCACGTATATGAAACTGAGGACGAGGTTCGAGCGCGTTCGGTAGGATGACCTCCCAAAAACGAATAGAAAGTTCTTTTTCTCTCGAGTTCCTTCTGTCTCTTTTTCCCGCCGTATCAAAATATATCCCAGCTCGCGCCTCTATTGTCCCCGGATGGAGCGCGTGGGAAAATAAAGCGTACGGATGGCTCATTGAGCTGGTTCTCTCTCTGAGAAGACGCATCTTCGCGATATCTGCGCGTGTGTTCATTCAGCCACAGCCAGTGAATACGGCGAGCGCGTTAGACGCAGATTCTACAAAAAGAATGAGTCGCTCGAACGGTAGGATGACGGGGCATAATAAGGGACGCGCGGTCGCAGCTATCGACGGGAAGATACACCTCCGATGAGCGGCCGCGGGCGGTCTGAAAAGACAGAGCTCGGCCTCTCCCGCATCTCCATTCCGCGCGCGAGGCGAACAAGGAGCCTTGGCAAGTTCCTGGTTTGCAGTAGGCTGCAGTGACCAGCAGCCAGGCTAATTACTCCTCGCCGCGCTGGATGGAAAAGAGGCGACACCGGAAGTTAAAAGAGAGCGTGGACTGCGGGGGTAGCGGGGGTAGCGGGTGCAGGGCAGGCCAGGCCAGGCCAGGGCAGGGCATTTGCGTCAGAAGAGAGAGCGTAGCGCGTGTAAAGCCACGAAGGCGTGTAAGTGCATCGGATCGCCGCCGATGAAGGTGAGCCACTGCACGCTGAATGGTCGTCGAGAATAGCTGGACGACAATGGTCGATCGGCGCCGCGTGTTCTCCATGTTCTCCGTGTTCTCCATGCTCTCCATGTTCTCCATGTTCTTCACGCACCGAATGGGACCGGATCTGCGGTCAGTGGGCCCCGCTGATGCCATTGGACCCGATGCCATCGTTGTGTGGCCCTCGCCACTCTGTCCCCGCCAATCGCGACTTGCACCGATGCACCGTGGCACGGCCCATCCCGCGAAGAATGCGAATAATTGTCATTTCCGCCAAGAGCCGAACTATCCTACAAAGCGGATTTTTTTTCGAGATGCTCCCGCGGCTCGACGCTGCGCCGCGCCAGCAGCGTTGCATTGATTTTTCACCGGGCAGATTGATATGCCGCCGGTATTTCGGTCCGCCTGACACTGGCGTGTGATGCGAATGGCTTCGGGAGATGGATGGGATTTAATTCGGTGGTCTTCGTGGCGAGGTTTAATGGCAGGAATTAGGCTTTTTGGAATCGGCCGATATTGCATTGACGAATTTTCGCGCACTGTCGATGCGATCGCGATAGTAGGAACTCAAAGGCTCCAGTCAGACTTTCGTCATTTTCCGTCAGTCATCGAAAAAATAGCCAACCTCGTCCACCTCGATTCACCTCGATCTACCTCGTCCAGCAGACCAGCGCGCTCGTTCAATTAGGCACGCTTAATAGAATCCCCGTACTGTGGAAAAATAGTGGAAGGCACCTTGCCGAATTGTATTGCGAGCTCGCGCAGCATTCAGCCGGTGAATAGGGAGAATGGACTGCTTAGAGCGCGGGAGATGTGCGGTGGTGGACGTCGTGGAAAGATTACATCCGCGAATGGCGAACCTATTTACGTAGACACTCGAAGCACGTTTAGGTGGAAGGGAACGGAGAATTACGTCGACGCAAGGGGAGGAGAGGGAGTATAGTGCCACGGATAAATGGCTACTTACACAGCCAAGCGAGATTACGTACTCCGCACTTGTCATGCGGACTCCGAGCTTATGAGCCATCAGTGTCGGACACGTGAGGACGACTCCGTAACCGTACTGGAGTCTTCATGGTTCACCTCCGACCAGCCATTCCCGAGCTTCCGTCCATCCAACGGCGGACAAAAACTCCGTTAAAAAAAATCCTCGTTTTTCATCGGCGTGTCGTGCCTCTTCCTTTCCTGCCTTTTATCCCGATGCCGTTCAATTATTCGAATTGCACCGCATTACGTATACTTGGACTGATTTTCCTTCTGCTGCCGGAGGAGGACGGATGAATAGACGAGCCGCGACGCGTTCTCAAGGACAGATAAATAATCACGGTACGTCCTGTATCCCCGTCGCTTCGTTATCGCGCGATCCTCGAGCTCGAGGAAATCGAGGGAACGTAGAACGTAGTATGCGGAACGGGATCGCCCTCTCCTCTGGTATGTACGTGTATGTGTATCTCCCCCATACTCTCCGGGAACGTAGGTGTTTGAAAAACCTTCGCGAAGAATATCGCCGCGGAGAACTGACCGGGTCTTGCAAGATATCGCTCATTATCGTCCGGCAATATTTCCGGTTCCTGCCCAAGAAGCGTGCTCTCAGAGATAATTGTTTATCGCGCGGCGTATGTACCGGCGTGCGCTCGCTCGCTCGCTCTCTGCCTCTTTCCGCGAAGTAGAGAGCAAAGAGAAGACGACGGAGACGGTAGCGAGGAGCAGGAGGCGGACGATGACGATGACGATGATTGGCAGCGCGACCGTGGAAGTAGCAGCGAGGAGACGCGGGAGGAAATGGGCAGGATAATTAGAGAGGGAGAGAAATCCTGAATCAACGTCATCGAGCGAACAGAAACGAATCCTCAGGCTCGTCCTCGTCCTCGTCCTCGTCCTCGTCCTCATCCTCGTCGAACGAGCCAAGCGGATGCACATTGTGCGTTGTTCTTGCGCCTCCTCTTGTCCCCGTGCAAAGAAAATTCCGCCACGCAGCACCGCGCGACGCGCACTCTCGTTTCGCGAAGCGTCGGTGGAGAAAACTCGAATGTCGGGGTTCCCGCTGGCTGTGGTACTGCTAATGCTAATGCTACTGGCACCACACGCCTACCTCGACGATCGCTCCTGCTGCGGGTCCCGCGTGCACGCGCGCTCTTTTCTCCCGGCGAATCTCAAATTGAATGAACGCCAAGCTTGAAGCGGGCGAATTCAGCCCGAAGTATGGGGCGTATGTGGATGATTTCGAATTCGCCTCCTCCATCATTACTCGAGCGTGGATCGTCGAGGACGAACCAGAGAAGGAAAAACGGAGATGGGGGAATGGATGAGGCGCCGAAACTACGCGCGGAGGAAATCGACGTTGGAACGAGCAAGTTTAAGAAACAGATAGGGAAAAAGTGGTCAGAAAGTGTACTCCGCCATGGGCGATTCCCGATGGAGCGGTATTCACCGGGCATTCCGGACCGGAAAGTCTTAAAAACGTAAAGAAAGAACGGAGAGAGGCGGACGGGTACGGTGGCGGGCATTCGATCGGGGAAGAAAAGGCGGCCGCGGTAAATACGAAAGAATTCCGAGTAGCCGGGGGCCGTAACTGCATCAGCATCGGCAGTTGCAAGGGAGAGGGAGGGAGAGGGAGGGATAGAGAAAAAGAGAGAGGGAGAGAGAGTGGAGCATCGAACGGGCGAGCTATCGGACCGGCTCGTCTCACGACTCACGGTATAAAACAATATTGATTGGTCGTACAATGCGGGTGGGATTACGGGGTAGGTCGCTCCTGGGGGTGGAGGGTGGACCGCGATGCATTGTGCTCGCTGCGTCCGGTCAAACTTTTCATCGTCCCTCGTACCCTCTCCCTCTCGGCCTCTATCGGTCTCTCTCGGTCCCTCTCAGTCCCTCTCGGCTGATCCTCTCTTCTTCTCTCCGTGCATGCTGCCCTCTCTTTCGCTTTTCCCTCTGCACTCACCATCATTCTTCCCTCTCTACCTCTCGCTCCTTTCTCCATCTTCCTCCCTCGCGTGGTCAGCTCGCTCTTTCTACCTGGCTTTCCTCTCTCCCGTCCTCTCACCCTCTCGCCCACTCGCCCGCCGCCCAGCCTGGCTCTCGAAGCCCTTTCCCTTTCCCGCCTCTCTCCTCTTCTGGCCGATAATTATTGCAGACCGTCTCGATGCCATGCCGCTGGCCTTTCGAGTCTCTGGCGGCCACCTCGGGCTTCAAAGTTCCGATCATCGCCCTCCAACCATCCTCCAACATCGCGAGTGATGGAGCACGAAAAAGTGGTGTTTTCGAGCCACGAGGCGCACAGTGGATGGACGAACGGCACGATGGTAATCGTTGTCGAGGGGGAAAAAAAGGGGTGGGTGCGACAATTAAAAAGAAATAGCTAGGAACGCCCGGGTGGATCGTCGAGTTTAGGAAATAATGCGCGATTACCAGACAGAGGATGCTCGCAGGATCCTTTCCCGCGCACGTGTGTATCCATGGATTATACTCTAATTGTACCGCGAGGTACATCCAATGACGCCCTCCTCCTCCTCCTCCTCCTCCTTCTCCTCCCTTTTCTCCTTTGGCTCGAGTCGCCGAGAGAAAGAGAGAATAGCCCTATCCCGCGTATCCGGGGCTTTATTACGGCTTTATTAAACGACGTTGGCCAATGCAATCGGCTGAGGCTCGTAGACAAGCAAAGTCTGAAGGATAAGGAGAGAGAGGAAGAACGAGAGAAAGCGAGGAGGGAGCCAAGCTGGGAGATGAAAAACCGGAGACGGACGGCACGAGACTGTTGAGCGAATCGCGAGCCGCGGAGAACTCACTTTGAAAAGCCGTAAAGCCTACAGCGCGTCTACTTTTCGAGCAGTCGAAATACGCTCGCGGCTTGAGAACGTCCAAGTATCGTGTAGCTACACGATAACTCTTGCCCGACCGACCTGAGCCGGCCCGGGATACTTTCCCGCGGGGCACCCAGAGTGGACTCGAAGGGTACACAGAGATCGAGAGGGCGAGGAAGAGAGAGCCAGAAACATTTCTATGACTCGCGATTGCTTCGCGCTTCCCGAGATCCGTATGAGGGCGAACCAGAGGAATCGGTGGAACAAGGTGTGCTCGTGCATGCCTGGAAAAAGTCGAAACTCGAGAACTCCAAGCATGTAATGATACACGCGTGTTATGGCCAACTTTCCTCCTTGAGACTGCGGCCTTGTTATTGCGAGGAACATCGTTCGAGTGGCCACCTAGATATCCCAGATGCCACTGGCAAGTTTGCACGACATCCAACCCAAGCTTATTTCGAAAAGATTTTCTTTTTTACACCCTCTCGAAAACGCGACATTCGCAACTCGATCTCGACATCCGGCGTTTTTCAAGCCACTCGCGATGCTTGCGACATCAACATCGACATCGGTGAGCTTGCCCTTCGAATTTTCTCCGTTGAACTGCGGAAGTGACGATCGAAGCACGCTTTTGCTTTCGCCCCTCTTGACGAGCGAACGGAAGTGCGGGGGAAACGAAGAGTCGAGCGAATCGTTTCGAGATTGTTTCGCGGAGAGTTCGACATCCCGAGAGAGGAAGAAGGGTGGACATTCTTGGAAGCCGTGGAGAGAGCCCATGGCAATTTATTTCTTGCCGGATCTCCTCAGGTCCTGACCACAGGACGCTTGACAAGCGTGCCGCCGCGGACGATACGTACAGTTCCGAAGCGCGAGGGCTCGTCACCGCGGAGAGCAACTATTTCGAAATCAATTAAACTATCGGACCGATTGAATCGTTAATTAGCAGCTGCCCCCATTGTTCTCCCGACTCCCTTAGTGAATTAACGCGCCACGAGCTTGTCCTACCCTTTATTTACGTCTTGCGTCATTGGGAAACGCTGCGCACCACCTCCTATCGATCCTCGGCCAGCGCGACCCTCCTCTTTCCAGAGATAGTATCCTCAAATTATTATACGCAACTTTGGGACACGACGCCGAGGCAAAATCTAGTAGCTTACTCTGACGATGCATGTATTAGGATGATGATTTTGAAAAAACTCCTCTCCCTTTTGATTCTGACGGATCCCTAAACTCTCGGTGGTACGTTTCTACGAATAATAATATATCCTATAAATTTTCACTTCTTTGTCGAGATTTCGGCACCACACGTGCACAGATGACAATCCCGCTCTACGAAGACATCGACGAAACATTGTTCAGAACCGTGTGTGCAATACTATGCGCGACAAATGAACCATTTAATAGGAAACAACCCCTGGCCCCGTGCCACCGCCCCCCCCCCTGGTATGCGCGAGAACAAGAGAGGAGACTGGAAAAAAAGGTCGTCGTCGTGTTTCCTGAGCCGCTAGTGCATGGCAGTGCGCTCTATCAAGCCCTTCGGAGGCTTATGAATAAGGGATGAAGTCCCTGCGTACGCGCGCGTATATATATGCTCCAGCAATGTCCACGCACTCATACAAACCCGTTCGAATTTTAGCCTCAATTGTATGCCGCTAAACGAATAAATGTGCAAATTTGACGAACCTGCCGAACTCTCTCGGTCTCTCTCTTCTGTTTCTTCTTCTCCCACATGCACACACTATACATGCATTTGCTCTTTGCACGTTTCACTCGAGTATTACTCAGCTTCTTTTACTTGTCACGATCCTCTTATCCGTAACGTAAAATAGACAATGAGAAGAATTTTAGTCTTTGAGTAGAGAGTAAAAAACAAGTTGGAAAAGAGACAAGATTCGACAGAATCTTGTGGGCGCAGCCATAAGTGGGTTCATGGGAACACCATCAAGAGGAAAAAGCGCGTGTGTCTGACGCGAATGGGTGTGCGGGTGGACGCGCGTGTGAAGTACTACGCAATACGTACCTCCCTCATGGGCGAGAACTGGGAGAGAGAACTGGAGAGAGAGCTGGGCGTTCCTACGCGGAGCGCCGTGAATAAAAATAATTAACGGAAAATATATACGAATGTCGAAGCGCCGATTGATTTACGGGAGTGCGCGAAGGCACGAGGCGGGACCCGTAATTTCGCAAAAACCGCGTATCTGCGGGCTCGGCCTCGATTTTTGTTTTTACCCCGGCCAACCAGTGGGGCCGATCGACTGGTCGTCTCTCCGTCGCTCTCTCACTACATATATGCATGTATATGGACATATAGTATATGCATATGCATAGGTACATATGTGTATGTGGGTGTGTGTGGATAGGTGGATGTGCGCACTCTTCAATGCATATGCGTGTGCACACGCACAATGAGCAGAAATGCCGAGAACCGTGCCAGTCTGGGTGCGCACACTCGCGCGGAATTTTTTTTACAACTCCTCGGTCTCTCAAGCCGCGCAGAACCGGCGATCCATGATATATGCGTTGCCACGGATATTACGGATAATTAAGCAATGAATTTTTACGTTTAATCGACTGCATAAATCGAATGCACTCGCTGGCGCGCTATGCAGCTGGCTCGCCCCAGAACAATCGCGTTGTTGCATTGCCTAAAGCTTTTTTGTTTCGCAGTTACCGAATTGAATGGCCGATGCTATTCTCTACCAATGGCGTTAATCCCATAGATCATAAATGACAGTCAAGCATTTCGGCATTAATTAATCTTTCGCTATCGATGCCTTCATCAACACTTATCTCATTTGTCAAGTTCTCATGTATTGAGATATTTTTTAACGATCGTGTAAGTATAGTGTAGTGCAAAATGTTCCATAGAGAGATTAGGGGTTGCATCGGGATTAGATACGCTCGAGAGAAAGAGAGATAGCGTCAGTGCGTCCAGGTGTACGAATTTGCAGGTAGAGGGAAGGCAGATGGTAGTCACCCCAGGGTAATAACCAGTGCGGTTTACTCAGGGCAGCAAGCCTACCCTTAAGAGGCGGCACAAGCCGGTCTCTAAGTAAATCCGCAATTTAAGCTATCCCTAGCACATTAAACCCCATCCACATACCCGGACACAACCGACTCCTTCCGGCATACATACAACATATTATACCGAGCTAGATACTATTTTCTATTTTTCACGGTCGACATAACGTGCCGACGTTAATTACATCCAGAGGAATGCAGCTAGCGAGGAGTATACTCGCAGTTGGCTTGGCGAGTTCAGAAGTTCCTTCTCTTTCGAGGTTCTCGCGAAAAGCTATTTTTCTCAGTCGACTCGGTGTCTGGGTTGGCAAACATCTAGAAAGAATAAATACACGCGGATAGTCCACCTCTTCGTTCGCGGGAAGATAATAACTTTTTTAATTAAAGGAAGCACTCTCGCGCAGCTCGAAAAGTAGCCCGAGCGCGAGAGGAAAACCTAGCGACACGGTATGTGTCCCGGGTATGCGCGCAGGAACTTAAGGTACTGGGTGGCCGTACCTGCCTCGTACACTTTTGCATTATCTTATCCTCGTAAAGGGAAGAGAGGCCACAGTGCCGTTTACAAAGCAGCGCGAGAAGCGGAGGCGATTTAACGCCCTGAACGACTTTCTCACCCCACGGTACCGGGAGTGGGAAGGCGTTGGGGGAAGTCGAGGGTGAGAAACGAAGCACGAGCCTAGAGAGAGCTAAGAACCTAAGGGCGGGTTGAGGTGAGACTGACGAAGCGAGAAGCAAAGTGCACCGGTAGGATGCACCGGCCCCGAGAGTCGAAGAGGGACAGAAAAGCATGACATGAAGGAGGTGGAGATGAGGTGGTAGAGGAGAAGAAGGAGGAGGTAGCCTCTGTAGACATAGGGCTAGGGTGCTTAGTTCGCACGGCGCGAAAAGCGGAGAAAAGCGCAAAGAGCTTTTTTTTCCCTGGGCCTGAAGTAAGTGGCTACATCGTGCATGGCACGTAAGTCCACAGGTGTCCAGGGACAATGGCTCGTGTCCCTGTTGTGCGTCTGTAGGTAGACGCACATCCGTACATCGTCTCGCGAATGAAGCAGTGGTCGGATAGGCCGGAGGCTGGCTGCATACTGGCTGCATACTGGCTGCATGTACTCGCAGCATACTCTTGCAGTCTCTGCGCACATGTCGCAGCATCGTCGTCGTCGTCGTCGTCGTCGCCGTCAAGTTGGGATTGGGTATATGAGTATGCGTGCGTACACGTACGCGGTTCCTCCGAAGGGGTTGGACTACCGGGAGAAGTCTCTTAATTTCCGTGCTTCGGGACAAAGGGGAAAAAACGAGCGCTCGAGAAAAGAGCCGAAGGTGGAGGAGGGCTCGCTCTGCCTCCCTTTCTTTCCCTTGTGCCTCGCACCGAGGGCCTCGTCTTCCTCCGGCTTTGAGCCTCCTATACTCCTACCGCTCCTTTCTCTTAGCTCTCCGCTCGATGGTAAATAGAGAGAAACAACCGACGACAACAGGAGGGTGCGCTGCGACTCGATACGTATATACGCAAACATTCGCGCACGAGGCGATCCTTTGACTCTGAAGCGCGCATCTCCTGCGGGCGGCAGACTCGCTTCTGCCACTGGCGGAGCAGTCTCCAGCTTCCAACCGTGGCTGAAGCGGCTCAAGCGGCCGCGGGATCGCCGCGTCGCACCGCACCGCGCGCCACGCTGTGACTTTAATTTCAGGATTGTTTGTTCCGCCTTCCCTCAAAAGTTAACTCAAGTGGCATGGAACTTTTACCGCGTCATACGTGCCATTATACCTTCGGTTGATCTTGCGATTGTTCCTGCCGAGCGCAGCCGGGAGGATCGCTCCTCGAGAATTCCTTTTCATATACACTTGAGCGAGTCCTTCGCTCGGCCCCGTTTGTTCCTTTCGCGGTGGATTCGCTTTTAACGTTTACAATCCTGTCTTCGCCTTTATCGCCACGATAAAGAGATTTAACCCCGAGTAACTGGCGGCATTCCAGCTAAAACGTATTATCGGAAATGAAGCAAATGGATCGTCTCTCGTTCTTAACTTACGTTAGATTCATTTATTCCAGAGAGATGCTCGCGTCTTAGCCCGAGAGCACAATTATCGGGAGATACAGATGGTGACCCAGATCGTACAATACGGACACCGCGCGCATCGGCTATTGAATTACTCGAAATCCAAACCGCTCTGTCAAGGGGAATGCGAACATTTGTTTGTACACAGTCATCACATCTAATTGACAGATCAGGAGGAGCTTTGCGTCGCAGACCTGGCGCGCCCGCGACCCAGATGCTTTCTCAAACCTACTCAAAATGTCTCTTCCGCTCATCGCGAAAAGCCCGAATGCCTGCATTTCGTCTGGCAGTGGGTTCTCGAGTTAAATCCATTATCCCCACGGCACTGTTTCGGACTCACCAATTTCGACATCTGCCCCGATAGCAGCTGAGGAAGAAGAGCATCATCTCGAATTACTCCCACGGGTTTCCTTCGCGTCGTCTTTTCGTTTTCTCGGGATGAGGCAACTGGCCCATCTCATTCGTTTCGTGGCGCAGTGTCCGTCTGTCGCTAATCCGAAAAATCTGAAAGAATCCCAAAAAGGCTGATCATCATCTGCTCGTAGGTGGCTCGCCGCTGTCTGTCTAGGAAGAGTGCATAATGCTGGTCGTCTCGTGTTTGGGGATGTTTTGTGGGCAAACAGAATCGATGATCTTCTCCACTTTTCCTGCTGCTTATTCCCTCGCCTTTCCCCGTAACCACGCTTTTTCCACCCCCGAAGCTGCTCCCTTTATCTCCGCGCCCAGCCTGCCTTTTGTCGGTGTGCGCTCGAGCGACGCGCCACCGTTCTGCATATTTTGAATATCCGAAAGGATCCGTGCTCCTTTTCGGCATGCCGCGGGCGCGCTGTTCGTTTACTCGCTCACTCGCTCGTTCGCCTGCTGCGCTGCACTGGTTCGTTGGTGCGTTCGATAGACAGGGAAACCTGGGGGTGCCCTGACATGCCTCGACGTGATCGAGTGCATCCTGGGTGGTGGTTCGCTTCCTTCCTCCCACGAATACGAAGGAAGGATGCGGCATGGCCTAGCGTGGCGTGGTGCGGCGAGGCGCCCTGGCTCACCTTCTCGGCATGTTTACGTAACAGTACAGCGCGGTTAAATATTTATCCCCTGCAGGGCCATCCACTTTTGGAGACACAATGGGCTTGGCCCCCGAAGAAAGAGGATCGCGGTACAAAAAGCGCAGCGACCGGTAAAAAGTCACGCGCCACGGATAGGGCTTTCAGAGAGCGCAAGAGATCCGCGGGTAAACCTAGCTCTTCTACCCTGGCCCCGAGATCGCGGGGGTGATCACCACCGGAAACGGCAGCTGGTGCCACTTGGAATACCGATCTGCTTTGGAAATCGGAGTGGCACGAGAGACCAAGCAGATAGGGCTGCTTGACTGATCGGGAGTATTGTGCTACTCGCAAAAATGCTCCTTTGCATCTGAAGACCGTTCGCGGTTTGAAAAGACCGCATACTTAAGTAGACTGTAAGGGGGATGAAATAATAAGGGAATATACACGCATGAAGCTGGAGTAGAGTCAAGCGTGCCAGCCAACGGAAGCACAATGCCGATTAAGATAACGATGACAACGAAGTTACATGTATACTTGCTTGCAACCCATTTTCGGGAGCGAGGGTGCATTCTCTATGGAATCCAGGGCTCTGCGTCGACTGCCGTTTTAGGTGGAGTGCAATTAAACAGCAGGATGATTTTTTTTCGACCGGCGAGATGTACAATGGGAAGGGCGTTACACAGGTGAGCATCATCGGGATGAAGGGTTTTATCTCCGTTTCCGTGTAATTTCCTCGTAACGCCAATTTTCCTCGAGACTAGTAACCCTTCGCACCAGATTCGAGCGCCCTCTGGGAAAACAAAGGTGTCACTTCTTCAAAGAGCACTTGGCTCTTCTGTCTCTCGTTCCTTCCCACTTTAAACTTTAGAGGTTCGCCTCGCTCTCGCGCGTCTTTCCGCCCGGAAAGATCTCTCTTCACGCGCTTTTTCATTCGCCTTATCACCCTCGTTGTGCGTTTTCCCTCCTCCTCCTCCTTCGTCTTCTTCTTGTCTTCCGATCGGTCGCTCTTGCTCTAGAGATATTATCCCAAGCTTCTCAAGATTCTTTCCCCCAACCTCTAGTAAACGCCGGTCCCTTCTTTACCACCCTGCCAAGAAAGCACTTTATCTTTCGAGGGGTTGCTTCAACAGGTTACAAGACGTCGAGAGTTTGGTTTTTCTTAGCAACCCCTAAGGAAGCCTCATCCCCCATGATTGTTTGCCGTTTCCTTAGTCTTCCGAAGGGACGCTTTAATAAGCATCCCGTCGTCGTTGATTTTCTCAGATTCTCCCTCATTTCCTCGTTCATCCCTCAAACATTGAATACACCGTCCAACTACTATATATACGGCATTTCGTTAGATAGATATGTACATACGTTATATCACATCCCTCATAATGTCACAGTGACATTATCAATACGATTTCCACGCTCTCCGTTCGATTCCATATTTACTATATAAAGTGGGTTAAAGTTGGTGCTATTTTGAATAGAATTCAGTCAGATATTGCTTCAAACTTCCTTGACATTAGCGATACATTGTACAATATAGAGAACAAGAGCACAGTTAACCAAAAATAACCATCGTAATATGAAGATTGGTGTGAGGTTTGTTGGTTGGCAAATCGAACAATCAAAGCTATCAATCGGAAAGCTCCTTTGCATCGGGTAGCTGGGGCGAGAAGCCACTTGAGCCATCCTTCCCCAATTGCCGAGGGCGCATCCAACAGGTTACAAGACGTCGGAATCGTCTTGGCGTCGCCAACCCCTAAGGAAGCAACGGACGGTCTCCCTCCGCATCTTAGTCGCTTCCTGAGCCCTAAGAAGAGCCACCCTCGCGCCAGAGGCGGCTCGGGCTTTCGCTTTGGCGTGGCAAGTTTTCCAAGCGCTTTCACGGCCGAGGGGTTTCCCTCAAGATTTCCCGGGGCAGAGGCCACGGATAAGAAACCTGTTGATGGGAAGAAAAGACGCCAGCGACACAGTGATGGGGTGAGGCGCTCGAAGAAAAGAGAAGTGTTTTCTTACGAGGATGATGTCTCTCACCCCCCTTGTCCCACCCCCGACCGAAGCTGGTGCCTTCCGCCAGGCAGCCCTAGACGGCCTCAGGGGAACAAGATATCAACTTGTTGCTGTCGGGATTGAGCGTGGGCCAAGGATAGCTGCGGAGGGTCGGTTTTATTTTATTATTTAGAGACGGCACGCGAGAGCCTCGCCTGCCGCCAAGCGCTATGCCAGCCGCTCCAGCCGCTCTATCCTCTTTCATTCTCCTTGGCCAAGCCGCCTGAACGCTTTTTCCTCGGGAATTAGGTGCGCGCTTTGTTACGGTCTCGTGACCGCGAATCGTCCCCCGCAGCGTTTAGCTCGAAAATTGTCGGCCACCACTGGGCGAAGGCGCCCTCGCATTCGCGTTACACCCACGAAATCTAGCAATAAAATTGATAACCGACAGTATTCAATTGTTACGTGACTAACTTCTCGAGAATTTTTGCACGCTGGCGGATCTTTTAACTCTGTCTGCGAGTGGGAAATACGATCCGTCGTGTTTTTATCCCTTGAATGCTATCTGCGTTTTTCTCACTGCATGTTGAGCTGAGCGCGGTTAATAAAGCTGCTCGTGAATCAATGGATATATTCAGACGCGAACCTTTATTCAGTGACTAGCAAATACTATCGCGATTATCAGTTATCAAAGTCCTACTACTATCGCGGAAAATATTTTAATTTTCATTGATCTGCTTATTGAAGGATTTGCACGGTAGTATGTGGTTGTGGTATTTTAAACCCCTGTGGGTCGTTGGGACAGAAATTGATAGAATAAGCAACCGGTCGAGTCGAGCGTTAAATCCGGGTAGTAAGAGGATCAGGGAATTGGGAAAAGATGCAACAGCTCCTTCGAGCAAACTTCCTTTAAGGAGTTTCCAAGGCAGACACCCATTTGGAAAACACTTGTTGAACATCGAGCTAAGATTGTTCGAGTTAAGAAGCCACTTGTTGCTTCGTCCTTCCTACAAGGAATTTAGTGTCCCGTAGCCGGATATTCGAGGGTAATTTCGAGATAAATCTACGATCAGTTTCAAATCCGCATCTTTTCCCCTTCATTGACGAATTCCTTGCCTATTCGTGAACCTATCGCGATTATTACACACTTGTCGACTATTCACGGCGGAAGAAAAGTCCAGTAAAAAATGCAGACTGTTCTTATCGATTTTCAATGTTTTACGCAAACACCAGGGAAATTTGTTTCTTGCAGGGTTAGGTGGCGTTTTTATCAAACGACTAAAAATCGAGATATTGCTTCGTATGGTAACGATTGAAATATTCCATTACCACTTGAACGATTAGTCCAAGGGGGCGTCTCCTGAGGCAGGGGGCCACGTGTTTCCACCTCGAAGCGAAACACAGATGCAACGCACATTTGCTGCGGTTGGAAAGATTAATCAAATGCAAGATAGTCTATCGAGCGAGAACTTCAGATGGAAAAATATAATCTTTCCTGGTAATCGCCCTCTGCTTGTCCGATGCCTCGTACGACTCGAAGAGATCAAATGCAAATTGCTCCTCTATACAAACCGACGCAGTTATTAAAACAGCAATATTACTACACCTCTTTGCGAAATAACCTGTAATATGTTGTTTCAAAGAGTCATATTACCGTATGGAGTATCCGGTAAACGATCCCGCAACGATTGGAAGGGGAATGATTTCTACATAGGAAAAACCGAGTCGAAAATACACAGTTAAATTATTCTATACGAAAGTCCACTTTCGAAAAACTGACTAAACTTGACATTTCGGGTTGCGGTACCAATCGAAGGAAAAGTTAACTGTGTTTCGATTTGGTTGGATGTTCGCTGGATGCTTCTCGCGTATAATCGATGCCAAGTAAAATGTAGATATTTTTTGCTACCCAATGATATCATTATGTAGAATCGGTGAAAAATATCAAGGAACAGTAATCAACGATGAAGTCACTCACCCTGGGATGCAATGGAGCAAATCCATTATTGACATATTTTCTATAGTTTTTGTCGAAAGCAAAAAGCGTGGTGCGAAAAAAAAGTTATTCCATATTTCCGTTTGAATCGTTCATCTGTACACATACGTGCATATATCGAGTGGAGAGAACTTCGTAAGTCTGTTGCGATGTTTATCGCAATACAAGCTTCGCAAAAAATATCAAAGAGAAATTGAAATAACAGCGAGACGAAGGGTGCCCGAGGGTAATACAGATTAATTTCCATCGACTTAGCGATCCGAATGAGGAAAGTTTAAAAAAATCCAGAAGATTAGTCCGAGACTTGGTGGATGATTGGATTCGGGCACGTGGCACGGTTCCTCGGCTCCTGTCATCGCGACGCCCATTCTTTTGTCACACGCGTGCGTCTGCTGCGTGTCCGGGCCTTAATCGTGCGTGGAACATAAGACACTCGGGCTGCTATAATCTCGAATGGCGAATTGATTGCGTCTGGATTCTACGAGAATTTATTGCAGCCCAGAATCAATGCTTACGTGATGTCTAGGTGACGCCCCTCTTACATGAGTAATGCTTCAGAAACACGAAACAGTGTTTCGAGATAGATATGTCACTGCACAAGTCGACATTTTCCACAAACCAACCATCATGATTTTATTGACAAGGCAGATAACTTCACTCGAGCGGAATCTTTTCAAATTCTTCCGACTCTACTACTTCACAACTTTTCAAACAAGAAGAAAATGAAAAAGAGAGAATTGAATTCAGTTAAAGCTTGTTGGAAAAAAATTATAGTAAAAAAATATAAAGATTATATTTAACGATCGAAAGCTGCAAAAGATAATCTGAAAGAAATAGAAGAAGTATTCGATGCCACGGAAATGAAGAATGTTAATATTCGTGTGTAGGTTAAATAAAAAGACCACCACGACCCACAGAAGTAATTTCATCGGCTGTATCGCGGCTGTTAACGAGTCCCTAGTAAAGGGTCGGCACTAACCACCCAATCGTCGTAAAACAGCGCGAAGTACCCTTCGAAGTAGTGTAGCATTCTCGAGCCAGTGTCAGCGGGAGCGGCAATGAAGGGGAGGAATATTTGACGAACGATATCAAACCCACGAACGAAGTGTAGATAAGTAGATCCCTAGGCCGACAGTCGCAGTGTAGAAGATAGAAACTCCAATCTTCCTGGGCGAAGATTTCCATCGAGACGACAATATTTGATTTTCAACCCCATCGTCCCTTTGACGTCTAACTGTAGAGTGGCAGACCCTTCGACGCAAGGACGATCGACTTGGGCTTTGGTTTTATTGGGTTACGCAACGCAATTCACGCAAAGCAGTCGGCCAAGTTCTTTGTGTATGCAGCCATCTGTCACCTCGAAGGGCTAGTAACCGCACCATTCGAGGGGTCGAGGTACATTCTCCGATCGAGGAAGAGCAGCAAAACCACTAGGAGAAAGAAAAAAAAGACGAGAGAAATATCGTGGGCGTTGCAAGGGCTATGTTTTGCTTTGCCTAACATCCAGTTGCGTTTGTAAATGGTTGCTCGATTCTTGGGCAGAAGCGGGTGGCAGACGATGCCAGAGGCAAAGAGGAACACACGAAAATACACGAGATACGATCGAGATAAAAAGAGAGATAGCGCAAGTAGTAGAAGCGGACCTACGGGATGTGTATATCGAGTATTGATTTTCTTCGTACGGTGTTACGCGAACGGGGTAAGCCGAGGCGCGACAAAGTTTATTAATCCTGGGGGCAGCAAACGCGTCTGCGTGGCCCCGGACGCCCGGCAAAAAAAAAAAAAAAGGTGTACGATTGTGTCGCGCGCATGCCAGTATAAATCGTTTGATGTCGATTCGCGACGCAGTCACGGTTTTCCTAGATTCCGGTGGACCGGCGTCGTTGCACTGTAAGCGAAATATCGTCACGCTGCATCTTCTCTGCCCGATGCGATACAACGCAGCCTGGCCCAACCCGGCTCGCACGCGAGCCGATCTCTCTGCACTTTCCTCGCCATGCTTTATCGATCGACGTGCGCGTGTACCATTCGTGTATGTATTATAGATACATGTACCATCTATACCTCTCGATGTATGTGTGTGCCTCGTGGCATTCCAAATTTCGTTATTGTGCCGCAATAACGAGCCCCGCCGCACACAAAGCGACGTATTACTATATGAAAATATTTCGTTCTCGATAAAGGAGAAACCGCAGAACTCAATTCCCTTTTAACTGCACTTAATACCTCGGGCGATCGCATTAAATCTTTGAAGGATGCCCAAGCGCACGGCTCGTTAATTCACTTAGGTGGAAGTTGTGCCTTAAATCCCACTGGCGCATAAATTGGTCAGTGTTTGGAGGTGGGTGGAAGAGAGGTCCGTGTACCATAAAGCACGTACGTACGGGAGAAAGGAGCAAGAGCCATGGTGAAAGAGAGGCAGAGGAGGTGCCGAGCGCCTAATACATCATAAACTTAGGAACAAAGAGGAGAGAGGATGTCGTGGCAGCGCCGGAGAATCCGCCGACTCGAGTATCCCCGCGAGCAAAACTTTGCCTATTTGTTAAGTCTTGCCAACAGAAACTACCGCAGATACTGGCGTCGAACTACGCCTCACACCTATGACCTCCTTGAACCCTGTTGTCCTTCTCCCTTTTGGACCGTTACCTCCGTTATCCTCGGTTATCCACGTACCAAGGGCTCCGTCTCCTCGGTGCATCCTTACAAAAGCCTGAATTTACTGGCCGCTCAACGAACCGGTACGCGGTGGCAACGTAACGCAGTCGCGGCATTGCCACAACAAATTCCTCGTTGGTGTTCTCTCGTGCGAGCGAGCTGGATGTCCGCTGACTGCGCTTCGCGCGAAACTTGTTCCGGCGTCATTCAGTAATCGCGGTGTAATAGAGCGGAAGGGTAGTAGTAGTAGTGGTAATGCTCGTGGTGATGGTGGTGCGCTAATGGCGCGCGCATTACCGTAGGAGCAAAGGCAGATGCGCGATCAAAACGAAAAGCGTAATTTAAAAAAAAATTGAAGAGCATACGAGAGAGTGGGCGAGTAAGCGAGTAAGCGAGTGAACGGACGGCCGAGTCAGTGCACGGTCATCTGCATTTAAATTTCCTGGAGCACAAGTTGGGCGTGCGCCGCTTCAAAAGGATTTTAGTGTTTCCAACGGGAGAACTCGAAAAAAAAGGCTGATAAAATTTTTATCATGCCGATGTATGCGTGATCAGAATTCGCAAAGTTTCGCGCATCTGGTTCGAGGCAAAAGTTCGAGTGCGACACGCGCACGTGACACATCGTCTGTGTCGGAGTGTGTATCGAGGGTGGTGGCGAGCTTTGGGGGGTGGTTTCATTGTGACGACAATTTCGCCTTGGGCGGCATTGGCGAGGTAGAGATGCAAATTTCGTGGAGGACACCACTCCGTTCTCTCTATGTTTTCATCTGGCAGAGAGACGAATTTGGTAGTACTGCAAGGGCTCCTAACGATGCTCGATTCTTGAAGCACCGTCTCCATCTCCTTCTTCATCTCCTTCTCCATCTCCATCTTTCCACCGCTCCGCGTAGCCATCGAATTAATATTCTACCATGCAAAACAGACTTAATATATCTCTCTCGCTGACAACTATTTCTATTAGTCTCGCGGCCGATCCTCGTCCATGGAAATTTCTCTCGCTGTCGTTTAACGACGCTCAATGCCCTTACGCCATACACGATTTACGAGTATCGCCGATCAAAATGGGGGGGAAAAAAAAAAAAAAAAATAAAAAAAAAACAGAGAAAGTTCCCCGCGTGCATTCAGCGCAATTGGAAATCACCGCTTGAATTTGTATACATACACACACCCACGCGTAGAAATTCGATCCTAGAGTAAAATCGAAAGAGCGAAAGAGCACGGAGGAGTTCCGAGCAATTGCATTTCCGATCGAAGCATCGATCGGAGCCAGACTCACTCACGCGCTCGCTCGTGCATCTCATTTGCTCCACGAGCCGCATTTAACAAAACAATTCCTCTGTTTCAGGGGACAGCATCTTTAGCATCGCCACGGCAACGTTCATCGTAAGTACCCCATACTCAAGTGTCCTTTTAATCGCGGCGTACCCCTACGGAGTACCTCATACCCCTACGGCTATATCAAACATGTAAAGACAAGCTCAATCGCAAAGACATCCTCCTTCATGCGCGGCCCTGATGCACACGTTGATGCACCCAGCTAGGGACGGAGGGTAGCCAGACCTAAGTGACAAAGCCCACCGCGAAAAGAAGGCTCGCGATCATCCATTGTCGTTGCACCGGCAATATCTCCGAACTCTACGCCAATGCGTGCATATATGAGCGTGCAGGGAGGGTGCGGGTCGACTGACTGGGGAAGGGGTTGACAATGCAGCTGCGACGGGGTGGCAGCTTCGCCGACATCGTCGTCGGCGGCATCGACGTCCTCGTGCAATGTCAGTGACGATAGCTGGAGCGAGTGTACACGAGGCTGGCGCTGGCGGTGACGGCAGAGATAAATGCAAAGGAGGAAGGAGGAAGGCCGCTTAGACTCGAGGGCGGATCAAACGGGTGGAAAAACGGAAGGAAGGAAGGAAGGAAGGAAGGAAGGAAGGAAGGAAGGGTTGAGGATGGTAAACGGAGCTCGAGATGCTCTAAGGTACATAATCATGCTTGCTGATTCCTTCCCTAATAAAAGTCTCACTGTCAGTCCATCCCCGGCGGCCTCGGTGCATCCATCTCCCACCCTTCTTTTCTCTTGACTTCACGGATCCACGTCCGGACTTTTCCGTTGCGACTGCTGGTCGCGTCGTGGTCGCGTTGCAGTCTCAGAACGTGTGTGTATCGTATGCACCCTTGTGCATCTAATAAGTACATAGACTTACTAGGGTGTGCCGGTGGTAAGCGCGAGCGCGCTGCTCCGTGTGCCAGAGATCGGGGTAAGCTCGCTTCTGTAAGGAGACAAAAGGAAGAGAGGATCCGGGACGGAGAGACCGGCAATGAGAATTAAGCGAGATACGGGTCAGAAATGCTTGCCGCTGCAGCATCTGGAGTTGCAATTTTTTTTAATCTCCCGATATGCACTCGAAGACTAACGTGTCCTAGGGTGTGCACCACTACCTTCGCTTCGCTTGGTTCCTGTGCATCGCGCCGCGTCGCGGAGTCTCTTACCACACTTCCTTTTCTGGTCTGTGTGCACGCGCGCGCATTCACTCGCTTACCCGTACAAGCGTCTGCTATCAATACAAGAGACTTACCGAACTGCCGAACGATACCATGCGATCCACGAGACGGCCGATCCCCTCCGATCCGTATCAAGAGCGATTTGCAAATTAATTTGGCTTTGTCGGTGGACCGTCAACAATACGCTGATCTTCTACGCAAACAGTACGCATTCAATGTGCTCGGTTCGATGTAATGTTAATAGGTAGCTCTCGTGCATGTCGGCGCCCTATCGTTGTCCGTAGCATCAAATCGCTCGTTTTATTCCGCCCAAGAGTAAAAGGATTGAAATACAGGCGGTGGGGAGATTTTTTGACAATCCTATACAAGAGCTGAAATTGAGCATAGTTCTTTGAGATCGTTTCACGGATATCGAATTCGCGAGTTAAGTGACCATTAAACGTCTCCCTTCGAAGGGTCAGTTTCTTTGCCCATTAAGAAATTGATAATAAAGGGGACCGATAAATGGTACCGCGACAATCAGAGGTAGAAATCGGGGATCGAGTAATGTTAGACGGAAACGTGATCCAAGTCGACAGGACAGAAGAGGGTATACGTACAGGTATAATATGCACATGAGAAAGTGAAAAGAAGCTGAACTATTCTAATAGTGGTTACCCTCGAAGTTGTTGGGGCGCTATGAGGGTAAAGGAAGGAAGTAGTCTCGCTCTCGCAGTGTCTTCGTTTCAGGGTCGATTTTTAAAGGGCCAGGCGTTTAAGGGTCCTTGGCCCAGACAGGTCTCAAGGTGCATGTCTCTGGTGGATTTAAAAGACCCTCAAGGTGGTCGTGCGTAGGGAGAGGCTCGAACCAGATGGCTCGACCTACCTCACAATCTTCATCCTCCTCCGCCTACCATCTATCCACGTGTCTAGGATCACCAGACGATCCTAATGCGAAAGTGGATTTCCTATTTTTCCACAATCTTCTTTCTTTCTTTCTATTTCTCTCCTGCAGATTTCTTCCTCCCTTTCTCATTGGTAGCACGCTCCTCCGACACGCGTTAATAACGCATCTCGATGCGGGTCGGCGAGAGGATTCCGTCGTTCGACATATGTTACACCGTCATTGTGGGCCGCACGATGAAAAAGACGATGCGCGGCTGTGGTTCGTAGCTCGTGAGCGCCACTAATACGGTCCTTCGTTTTTGATGCTGTTAATCTTCCGTTAGAAAGAACGGCGCACCGCAATTCGGTGCCGGATATCGTCGAGTGGCTCGGCCAATCTGGCATGACTACCCGAATTGGGAAGTACGCGAGGGCGGCCAAGAAGAAGCTAGACGAACGGTTTCGTTTTCTTTTTTTCTTCAACGAACAGACTGTTCGTTAGACCCGTTACATCCGAATGAGTAGCGGTGGGTCTTTTTTTTCGAGTAGGCACGCGTGATGTTTAGATGAGAATCCGACGCGTGCCCGGAATGCCGGCTCAAAAAACTTAAAAGGAAAAGAGGGTAGAAGAATCCATGCCTCTTAAATCGATCTTTAGCTTGTATTAATTTTATCGAGCAAGAATATCGTGGGTGGTTGGTCCAATAAAGAGATCCAGTCGAGAGGATCACGTTCCAATAGAAGATATCTAGCGAATCCCACAAGGATTTCCAGGTGTCGCATCGAGAAAAGCATGTTCGGCACGCGTTTCGCTCTAGAAACCTAAAGGTAGTCCGGTCAAAAGGGAAAAGAAGGTTTTACGAGCGCGACATTATGTTTACCACACGAACCGCCCCCGCAACGCCTTGCCGGAAGGCCGGATGTCTCGTGCTGAGACTTAGCTGGTTGGATTTACGAGCACTGACAAATCGGTTGGTCCTCTCTTTTGCCCGAGGCGTGAAAACGACCAATTGGTCTCATTATTGGTTACACCAGTACCATTTAAGGACGCTGTCCACTTTGCCCGAATTACCGGACAATGGTGGACCGCATGCCGCACTCGTTTCCACGGTTTGTAAATCTTCCAGAGGCTCGCCACAATTAGCTCAGCTTTTGCTCTTTTTCGCTGGACGTAGTACAAGCGACTACCGTGTCGCGCGTAAATGGAATTTTCTTCTAATATCCCTGCTGCCTTTATGTAGATCACAAAGAAGAAAGCTGATGGTCAATAGATCTCTAGGATCTCGTACAATGACATTGTTAAACTTGTTATGAAAAGCTTTGTGGAATTTCCTCGTTCAGTGGCAATTACACGTTGGCATCCGCTTCTGACGACTACGTTAGTCCAGTTATACCGTTCAAGGATACTGTAGTTAATAGTTCTGACCGCTGTTGCTCGTAATGCGTTTCGGATTAGGCTCAAAACCATTTCGTGCTTGTTGTGTGAAAGCACTAGAAGATCTCGAATTCTGAGCAATTCATTTCGATTCCATTCTACCAAGTTGCAAATTTATTTGGTCAAAGACAGAATGCAAAAAAATTTTCGTAGATCCCACATATCATCGTGGGCGGCTGAGCAAACTGACATTAGACAACGAATCTTGGGGGGATCGGATTCCTGCAAATCGATGGTAGCTTTGTCACCTTAATAACCTCTTTCTTTTTTCTGATCGTGCGGTCCCCCTTGACGGTGTGTGTCGTACGCGGCATCAGCGAGCAGCCGGGCGTCTGGCCAGACGGAATTTCAATGGGGCACCATGGCACCCCAGGGCAAGTTCCGTCCTCTAATGTGGAAGTAGCTCGTGCTACCTGAGCAGCTGCGCGTGTGTGCGCACGAGGAAAAGGGGACTCCCTTGGCAGGAGTTTTATTTTATTTGGCCTCACCTTATGCGTGCCACCCGGCGGAGGGGGAGAGCTTGGCAGAACGGACGGCTGAGAAGGGGGAGAGAAAGAAAGAGAGAGAGAAGGCTGCTAGAGGGTAAAACGAAGAAAGGACACGGGGCCCCATGGGCAGACGACGCCAGGTACCCTCCTAGTAGAACGTCACGCTTGAGAGGGGGCCCATCTGCCCCCTAACGAGTGTGTGACGTCAGGTGTGACGACGTGTGCTCAACTAAGAAGCGTCTGTGTCTTCTACCCTCCTTTTTCTGCCCCCCCATATTTTTCGTCACTCATTCGAGTATGCCTACTATACCATTCCTGGTAGCAGACCCCACTCGCATTGCTAGCTTCCTATCTAGCCTCTCGAATTGTTCCATCGCGGATAAATGACACTGACTGGATTCCATTCGAGGTCCACTTGCCAAGCGTATTCTTAGGGAGACCCAAATTCATTAAGACTACGGAAAATAACCCATGGAGCATTAAACCTCTCTTGGCTGAAAAGTATGTCCTTGAATGACGATGGGAAATATAATTAATTATTTTATAAGCCATTTGTATACGAGCTCCTTTGAGCGGAAGTAAAGAGCTTAAAACCGGGAATGGGCGCGGCGGACAGTATTGAGTCGGGCAAGGTTTTTGCGGCCAAGTAAGAGAGAAAAAAAACAAAACATAAAGTCGCAAAGTTTCGAGGGCCAGTGTTGAGAATCACGTGCGCCTTATGGCTGTTTAATGCTTCGGTTCGTTACGAACTTCGTCGAAGTAGCTGGAAGGTAGGGATAATTGTCGGTAGCGAGTTTCCTGAAATATGGTTAAATATGCCAACCCCTTTGGACGTAACTTGTTTCCTTCAAACAAGAAATGCTAGACGGTGGAAAAAAAAATTTCAGCTTTGCTTTGGAAGGCAGCGCTCGTAGAAAAGTACTCGCGGCCACTCGCAGAGTCCTCATTTTATTAAGCATATCGTCTTATTTTACGGCTAGATAAACCGTTAACTTCTCGGCCCTTTTCAGACACACTCCTCCAGAGTGTTTGAATAGTCTTGGTAGGAAACTCCACCGAGAAACAAACCCACAGCACTGCGGTGCGTCAGTAATGTTAGTAGTACACTGGTGAACGCTACTCCAACCTCCGACAGATTCTCGGTGCATGTACTGCGACTCACTTTTATCGCAGTAGGCGTATTTCGTATCTTTAACAAGACCGTTAAATTGTTCTTTATCACGGGGCCACGGCGTTATCGCGCGGGGCGGCTTCTGGAGATACATACACACATACACTTATAGTAGAGTACATGGTCGCGGCGTATGTGGCATTCCATATGATTCACACGTAGCTGCTATACTCCCGACTCGAGAGACTAGTCTGCTCGCGCCAATAACCACACCGCCGATACCTGCCTCAAATTAATCCGAACCCTGCCAATCGGTGCTCTTCCTAAAAAATTACCCTAAACAAAACCAACCGAACTCACTGTTCACTTATCCAGGCCACTATTTATAGAGAACTTCTCTATCCAGCAACCGGGCGCATCAAACATTTGGGTCGGTCATTTTCGACTTGAAAGAGCCTGTTTACGCGTGGCAAGCCAGACAGTACATGTACCTGTTAGCAAGAGTCTGTGGGAAAGGATGGTTTCGAGAAGGAAAGACGTATCTTAAGATGGACATAGGATAATTTCGCGATGCACGCCAGTGGCGAATACACGCCGATGCTTGATCGATCGGGGTGGTTGGTCGCGTGTTGTACACCGTGGGCGAAGTATAAGGACGCGGTAATACGTAAGAGTGGCGGCGGGGCATGCGTCAGGGAACATCTGCCGCGGGCGCGTGGCCCCTCGGTCCGTGCCCCAAAGAGCACCGACTGAAGAGAAGGGTCCTTTGAGACAAAGAAAAAGTATGACGTACCGGCAGCTGCTGCACCACGGTGACGTAGGCCCCCCTTCGTCTCGCAGAAGTCCCGATCACCTAAGGTGAGGCCCCCCGCTTCAGGCCCCTCCTGCTTTTCCCTACAGCCCGCAAATCGAAGATTTATCGCCCGTGATCGCGTATATGCGCCCGCAACTGCCCTGCTAATTGGGGGTCGAGGTCGCGCGAATGTTACACCCGGACGACTCTCCTCACCCTCCCTACACCCCAAGACTGTCATGTTTGTTTTTGAAGGAAGACCCACGAGCATACGCGTTATTTGCACTGCGTCTCTCGATGTTTTCCTTGCCGATTGCAGTGGCCCGTCGTAAAAGGGTGACGCTGCTTTTTGTACTCGCGATAAAATGAAGCGAAGAATTGGAAGAAGTCGAGTTGGAAGATCCATGCATTCCTATACTTGAAACATTAATATCGTAGAATAATATCGAGGAAAAAGAGTGATCGATTTTTCTAGAAAACTGGCAAGCTGGCTGCTTGCTGGTTAATAAGTCGGAAAGTATCGTGCTCTCTGAGAGCGACCACTGGTGTGCGAGTCTCGGTCTGAGTGTCCCTCTCTTTTTCCCTCTTTCGTGCTCGATAGGGAAGAAGTAAAATCCGAGAGTCCATCCTCAAAGCTACAAGCCGCTGAGTGCATGCTTTTCTTCTTTCAAGAGAAAAACGAAAGAGGAAAGACAGAGAGAAAGACAGAGCCCACGCGGTAAAGCGCACTAATCTCCCAAGTAGACGCGCTAATGAAAGCCCGGATGCCACTGTCTTTCCCAGTTTTTTCAAGCCACGTCATATAAAGTATATCTTTTGTCTCTTTTTTTTTTTTGGCCAAAATTACGCCGGAGGAATTAAAGCATAATACACTCAAACATCCCTTCGGGTCTCAAACGCCGCTGAAGAACTCTCAATGCGGCAAAAACCGGAAATATTTCAAATCGATGCGCGGAGCATTCCGAAACAATCGGGCTGCCGCCACTGCCGCTGCAGCCACTGCCGCGCCAGTAGCAACGCGATACACACAACGCGGTTATCGATAGCTTCCTTCGCGTCAGAACACTATTCGACGGGGGCGCAAGGGTGTGGATGGGTCCCATTTGAATAAACATTTGAATAAGTCACACCGAAGGTAGAATTCGCGTGCTGCTCGAAGAATAGCGTTTCAGGGATCCTTATTATTTACCTGATGGTTCTTCCGCACCCCTGACTGTAAGAGAGTGCTCCGCGCGTTCGGCGTTCTGCCACCCCTAAGTTTCTCACATCTGCCGGGGCACGCGATTCGACCCTCCGCACCCGGAAAATAAAGTATCGAAGGAACCAGCATCGTGCCCACGTGTTCCCTGTGGTATTCGTATCAAATGATTAATCAAGGAATCGCTTTGTATCTCCCGGCATTGATCTACCTTGCAAGCTAATCCGTGCTCGCATCCCAATTTTTCCGAGGGTTTTTGGAATCTGGTTAATTTCATGCATTTACCTCGCCGAGTACGTCTATTTGCGAAGGGTTGGGAGGAACGGTGGAAGGGTTGGAGGGAATTTATTATGAATATGATTGAGGGCACTCGCCATTCGATACCGCACTCCGACAACGTAAGAAGGAAACAATTAATTGCAGATGAGGGGGCACGTAAGTTTGCTTAAAAGGCGTTCATCCGCTGGGGTGACATTTCAGTTTCTATGGGAGCAAAGCTACGTTTCCGTCCTCCGCCAAATTCTAGAAGCGGATGCACATTAACGGGAGTGCACGTCAGGTCCCTTACTGAAATTTATTCAAAAATCGGAACGACTGGTAATTGCTTCGTCCTGTTTTTCGGGCTGGTTTCAATTCATCCGATCATGATCTTCATTTCTACAGCCGACAGGCACATGCTCTACTCTCTCAGCTGAAGCACTGCGCCGCCACTGCCGCCGCCGCTGCCGCCGTTCGCATTCGCGGTACACTGCTGTCGCCGTAAATCAGCTAACTCGGCGATCTATTTTTCATTCGTGGCACAAACAGCCGCCCCTCCCTCCTCTCTCTCTCTCTCTCTCTCTCACGCACACTCTTTCCGAAGCTAGCGAAGTTAAAGAAAGGGTGGAAAGGGTTTATTCGAAAGAACGCGTTTTCGAGAGAAGCGGAAATACAATGACCAGCAGGGCAAATCACGAGTGAATTTGAGAGCGAAATCGTAGGATATTGTTCGTGAGACAGATGCGTCATATACGCGGAGAATGTGAGCCGCTGTGGTGAAAAGGATTCGCAAAAGGGCCTCGGCCCGGTAAAGCCGCGATTCCTTTGCATTCTTCCATCCAGGAGGAACCCTTTCATTTGCATCTGTCTCCGAAATGCAAAAAGGGGTTTCCCAAAATACAGATGTTTCGGGATAGGCCGTGCCGCATCGCATCGCATCGCATCACGTCGGTGAGCGGTGCACTCCACACCGCATCATCGGTCTCTATCCTACGACGACCACTCGAGTGGAACGAAAATAGGATATTGTGCCTTTCCGAACTCCTCCAAGACACTCGTTTCCACCTTTCAGAAATCCTTCGCATCCGAAATCTCAACCCTCCGCGCGGCCAGGTGCACCCGAATATCACCTGCTTCCTTCTTGACAGGCTATCCTCCTTGCGAAAGAAGGAATCGCATTTCTCTTATTTTTCCGCTTCTCCATATCGCTATGTTGAATCGAAGCCATCCAACGAGAGGACGTGTTCGAATCGCCTTCGTTTCAGAGAGACGGCAGTAGCTCGCGATAACGCGGAAAAAGAGATTCGCATTCCCATTTGTCGTCGTCAGTGTTGATCGTGTTCCCGACGATCGCGATCTCGAATTCGCATTAAACGCCGTCTCTACATTGGCAGAGGTCCGATTAACGATTCGGCATACGCGCAAAGGGACTAATCTAAGGAAGGCATCCGCGACAATAATACCGATTTGACGTTCCGATTAATTGCGAGGAGAAAAAGCCCGGGATCGGTGCGGCTCCACGGGTTCGTATCGGCTCTGACGGGTCTGAAATTGCAAAAAAGGAAGGAAGGAAGGGTGAGGGTGAGGGTGAGGGTGAGGGTGAGAGCGAACGGGAGAGGGGAACGCGGGAAGAGGAGGGTAGGAAGGCGCGGCTGGTGGATCGGCCAGAGAGGCAAGTCCAGCGGCTAGAGTGCACATATGCAATAGACCGGAAAAAGAGAGCGCGCGAGCTCGACTTTGGTAATTTTCTGTCGTACCTAAATTCCTCACCTTTTTTTCCTCGGCCGGCGGCGGTGGCGGCAGTCCTTTGCCCTGGTAGGCTGGTACAGTGGGCGACTAGGCAACGGGCGACTAGGTAGCGGGGGTTGGGGCAGGGTCGTGCGAGCGGCCAGGTAGTGCGCGCTTTTTGCGCGGAGATTTTTCGCAACGCCCTTCGCTGCGTTCTCCAGCTCTCCGGCATCGGTGGTGCTGCTGGTAGCACCCCCTCCCGCGGCGCGCCTCACCTAGCCACGTTTTTTATTTTACCCCGTGTGCGTCGCCGCTCGGACCGCTGGCCGATCAATGAATTGAAGCGTCCGTCCTTTTTTTTGGTCAGCCTCTCGCTCTCCTCGTTCGACGCACTGCCGCCTGCCTCGCTGCATCTCCGTCTCCTTCGCGCCTTTCCCCTCCCACTCGCTCTTCCGCGTTGCAGCCTCGCGTTCTCCCTCGCTCCTACCTCTCTCTCTCTCGCTCTCTCTGCCCCGTTCGGGTTTGGTTCCGCTCTCTGTCTCGGAACGTGTTCTCCCTCTGTTTCCCTCTGGTAGCCGCTTCCTCTGGTCGTGGGTTTAGCGCACTCTCTCTCCCATTCTCTCTTTCGTCGGTTCTCGCTCGTTCCTACGCCTCTTTCTCTTCTCCCTCGATCGCTCTTTCGCGCTCTTTCGCCCGCTTTTGGTCCATCGCGCCCTCCCGCTCCCGCTTTCGGCGCACTCCTCCACGCACGGACCCCCCTGCCAGAGTTCGTACCTCTCTGTCCACGTATCTCATTCCGTCCCCGTACCCTTCGGCCGCTGCGCCCTGTTATCGTCCTTCTCCACCTCCGCAGTCCACCACGCGTCCTTTTCCCGACGCTATGCCCGCCACTACTCGCTCTGCTCCGCTCCACGCTGCGCTTAGGAGAAACGGACTGGAACCTATTTCCCCTCACTCTCGCGCTACGCGCCGCTCACCCTCGTTCACCCGCGCTCTGGTCAGAACCTTTCTCCTCTGTCTCTCTTTCTCATCCTCTTTATCTCGCTGCTCGCCAGTTCTGCCTTTCCCGCGCGGCCTATCTGACCCTACCGATTCCGTCTCTTTTTGGCACTCGCCGGACACGTTCTCCGGCTCGCTCGCTTCGTACTCCTCATCCTCATCCTCCTCTTCCTCTTCCTCTTCCTCTGCCACTGCCACTGCCTCTTCGTCCTGGTGGTACGCTTCGCGTTTTCCACCCTATCCCACCCTCCAGCCGCCACCCTCCTCTATCCCTCTCTCGGCAGAGGAACGCACACGCAGCCGGCGTCTCGCACACTCACGCACATGGAGCTAGCCTCGCCCGGACACGCGGATGCATGTGCACACGCAGTCCACATGCTCCTGCACGCACCAAGCACCCCCGTGTCTCGCGATCTCGCATCGCCAGATAAATCTCGCCGGCACGACCGTGGCGTGGCGTGGCGTGGCGTGGCATGGCGCGGTGCGGCGCTTACGTACGAGCCACCCACCGGACAGGGAAACGAGATAGCAACCGAAGAGAATCAAACGGAAGAGAGAAAGAAAAGTCCACAAAGCTGAAATAGAGAGGCAAGAGAAAGAAAGAAGAAAGGCCGAAATGAAGGACCAAATGAGAGAGAAATGAGAGAGAAATTAAGAGAACAGGACGAAGAGAGAAATCGCGGGGTGCATGCGCGCTCAGGAGAACACCGCGTCGCCGTCTTTTCCCGTATGCATTTGCCTCGGTGCGTGCATGTGCCGTGGATGCGTACATGAGATCGTGCTTCGGCGCTTTCTCTTGAGGCCAGCACCCTCGTTCTCCTTCCCTCTCTCTTCTTCTTTCTGTTTTACTCTCGCACACCTTCCTCTCCTCTCCTCTGGACGCGATCTTCTCTGGCTTCCTTTCTGGCCGCGCGATGCACTTTTGCATCGTCCACAAAGGATTCGAGGGCAAGCGGACTCCCGAGCAAAGTGACAACGGAGACTTTGAGTTGCATCGTCGGGAGACAGTAGCAACAGCGCCAACAGCAGCGACGGTTATGCGTTGCATAGAACGGTAAATACGTTAGGAGAAGTTGGCACTCAGGGTAAAATGCTATGCCGACAATGGAATGTAACCATCCGTCAAAGGACTCGGACGTCCGAGTATTGTATATCCAGACATCTCTCGGCACTTACATTGTGCCCCGATTAAATTCTAGTAAGTAAGCTAGTACTTTCGCATATATCGTAGGCGAGCGGGTAATCTCTCCTCGAATTTCCCTATAGCTTCGAGGCTGTAGCTGCTGTTGCGTTACAAACTCTGTCGGCGGAATTGATGGAAGTAGCACCGGTGAAAAAAAATTTCCGAGCGGATTTGACAGAAACGGGGAGATTCGGAGAGAAAGAGTAGGAAAGAGTGAAAGAGGAGAGCGTAAAAGGGTGAGCGCGGACGAGCGGAGGACGCTAATCGTAATTTTTGTTCTATCGCGTTTCCTGGTATCCGCCGTCGGCCGTGACGCCCGGTAATCTCTTTCTCTGTCTAAAGAGACGTAAGTTTATTCATTATCCTGGCTGCACCGTGCTGGACAGTAGCAGGCTGGACAGTCGGACTGCCAACCCCATCGAGGATAGCCTGGGAGCCCCAGCGGCAAATAAAATCGTATTTCATCCCCTTGCCGGCGAAAATTGTGTCTCTCTCTCCTCGTCCCTCTGCGGTTCTCGTTCCCTCTTTTCGCGGCGCAAGCTCGTACATCAAAGCTCGGCTGCGTCTATCTTCCTCCTCGAATGTTGCTGCTACTGCTGCTACTGCTGCTGCTGGCGTGCGTCCTCCTCCGCGCCACCCTCGCGGAGCCCTCGATCCCAGTACTCCCCACTGCTCAGGCCGAACCACCACATTGCCCAACTACCCCCTTTTGCCGCCCTTCCGCCAACCGCCACCCACTCAACCCTATCCTATGTACAACTCATAAACTTTTGTACCGAGCGTTAGTAGCTACAAGCTAACTTCCGGTTCCACGACACGCGCTTGTTTTTCTAGCACGGCGCGTCGCGTTCTCTCGCGTTCCGTCGCGCAGCGTTGCGTCGCAGCATCCGCGATGCCAATCGAAAAGTCGCCGCGCGGTTCGTATTAAATGCCGAGCGGCATTCATCGACTGTAAACCGTGTTGATTGCAAACATATTTGTCCGTTTACTACGTGGCGCAAATATCGACGAGTGGCGAAACGCAGAGCGACGGCTGCCTCCGATATCATTTCGATGAAACGTTTGGGGGTTGCGGCTTCGGTCGAGGCCGAGCCCGAGGCCTTGCTCGCGACCGCAGCTAGCCAGCTCACTTTTTTTTTTCCTCTCCTTAATGGTAATTGCTGGTCAGCTTGATCGACGAATTCCGAGCTCCGAGATTTGCGAAGATGGCGGGGTCGAAAACCCACTGATTGCGAAAAGGGTGAGGCGGAGGTATGTGGTGTATACGCAGAGATACGCATATTGCGGGACGCGTTGCGGGCGAAAGCAATTTTTCGGTAGGGTTGATCAGTTTGGGGGTAAGGTCGGTGCACGACCGCGCACGGAAGTGGTGAGCGATTATTTATTTTCCAGGTATCTAGTTTTATTTTATTGCGAGCGAATATTCGTCGATGGCAGCCGAGGGAATAAAATACGAAATCGCACGAGCGCGAGCGCAAAGTTAGCTCGAACGCAGCATCGCGATTTATTTCAACCCTTCCGCGGGCCGTGCTGCTCGGGCTTCGGGATGCAGAATGCAAACCCCGGTGGTAAGCTAGCTGACCGCCAGTGGTTTTCATCATATAACTCGATTAGTCGTGAATTCTCTCTCTTTTTCGATATAATTCAACGGGGAATGCAATTTTCAGTAATTGTAACGGCGGCAGAGGGAGTTACGGCCGCGGACGATGGGGACAAAAAATGTGAGAGATCCCATCAAACTGCCGACTCGCGGAAGGCGATCTTCATGAGCGCACGAAAATTGTGAATCAAATTTGCCATTCGGTAATCAACGGCAATCTAAAATAAGGCGCGAGTGAATGACCAGAGAATATAGAAAAAGTCAAATTCATTTCTCTGCCCAGTCCTTTTTTCTTTCGAAAAAATGATTTAAAGACTCTTAGCAGAAAAAAAATACTCTCGACTCGACTTTGACTAACTCCATCTCCACATAGTTATTCGACCAAGTTTTTTGCACGACCTCGTGCCACATTAATTAAATAGCGCACCGTTGCGCTCGTTTGCGGCCCAAAGCGCTCAAAATTGGTGACTGGCAGGATAACTGGCTTGGATGCTTGCTTGCCGCCTGCCGCGCTAAAAAGGATGCCCGTGAAGAAAAAAGAAAGTCGTTGATCGAAGGCTCTCCGTAAGGTCGGGATCAAAGGCATCATCCAACCGGCGGATGCGGAAACTGGTCTCTCTGGCCCTCTTCCTACACCCTCGCAGGGCTTCACGATCCTAATTGTGCTATCCGCCGTGGAAAAAAAAAACGCGGAAAAACTGTTGTATTTTTAATTGGAGAACAACTGTCGTCCATCAAATTGGACCATTTGGCACGTGGCCGGCACGCAAGACCCCCGTTAAACACCCCATGGTGCGGCACAGTTAGGGTTTAGCCACGCTCTCCTACTGGAGCTATACTCCACAATGGCAGGTGCTATGGATAGTAATTATGGTCTCCATATAAATTCGATCCAAATGATCAGTACTAAACGTCAAGAAAACAGGGGTTTGAGTGTCTCGGAAAACATTCACATTTTTCCCTCAAACACTTCTGTCGAAGTGAAAAACTGACGAGTGTTAGCACCGTCATTTAGAGGAAATTATCCAGACGAATTATGTACTTCTTAAAAAACGCCGGTGGGTGGGTGTTTGGCTCGGCGGTGAACGGGACTGCGAAATGAGACTAGAAATCAGTGGTGAGAAGAGTACACAGTAGTGAGAGGGTGGAGTACCTTGCGTTTAATACAACCTCTGTCCAACACAATTAAAATTGCTCGTAATTAATTCAGCGGTGCTTTATATCGGTAATTGAAATTACCACGGTCGTTGGGAAGCGAGTCATTTAATATCAATAAGGTGTTCGCAGTCGGGTTGTAAATGATGCAGTCAGCTGGTAATGCATTTCCACCCCCCTCCCAGCCAGTGCCTAATTTCTGACAGACTTTTATCCGCGGCGCGCGCGCGGCAGACACGCCCGACATATTCTTTCACATCGTTTCGATCGAACGGCGATCGGCCGGGCTGCGTTCTCCCAGTCGGATCTGGAATCCGGTCGTGAATTTTACATGCAGAGGGGCTGCATGCGTTCGACCGGGCCAATTCGCAGGAAACTCCAACAGCCTCTTTCTCCTCTTTCTCCTCTTTCCCTCTCGTGGCATCTCTCTTTTTCTATTGCTCTCGGACTAGCTCTCTGACCCTTTCTCTTCGGCTCTCGCTCGCACCCGCTTGCTCTTCGTTGCCCTTCGTCAGTGCGAAAAAAGCTTTTGTCACGCTCGAAAATCGGACCTATCGCGAAGCGCTCTTTAATATTTCCCTTCGCGGTGGAAATATGCCGGCAGCGCAGCGTAATTCATTAAAAGTTATGCTCCCCGCTCGATACCGTTCTTTTAGTTTATGAAGATCGTCTCTCCATCAATATCGACTATTAGAGAACGGTCCACTTGCGACACGATCGGCTCCTCGATCAAGCGAGAAGAACGTTCGATTGGAAGCGAGTGCCACGGCTCGAGCGCAACATGTCGACGTCGGGGTCGACGTCGGGGTCGATGTCGCGCTCGCTCGTTCGCTCGCTCGCTCCGCAAGGAAACAGGCCGACGCGACGCGGTGCGGCGTGACGGCCGCAATTCTCCATAATTAAGGCTACATTCAACACCGCTTAAAGTATCCGCGGGAGCCGCGAGGAAGCGGGCGAACGGGCGAACGGGCGAACGAGCGTGGGGTTGCGCGGGGGTGCGCCACTCACCCGAATTGCAACTTTTCCAGGAGAAAAGAATACTCAAACGGTTCGATGCTCGAGATTTAACGCATTTGCCGCGCTCTAACCGCTCGCTCATTCTTCCCGTCATTTCGCGTCCGCTGATGCGTGTCCGGCAGACTTTTCGACGGGGTACGCCAGCCAAAACCTGTATCCACACGCACCGAACCGCGCCACCACCCGAATCCATCCCGCGGCTCGCGCTCCGCGTTGTGCGGCGCACCCGCACACTGGCACATCGTTACTCCCGAAAAATACACCCTCTACACGCCTCTACAGCTCCGCATGCCCGCAATATACATATATATATATATATATTGATATAGATGTCTATGTATAGAGACCGAGGTAGACGATGGTGTAGGTACACATAGATTCACACGTGCGAAGCCAACCAGGAATTTCTCGTCGTCGTACCGCCGTCGAATCCAGAATACCGCCGTGAATTCTGCATAATGCACGGGCCACGCTCGGCCGAGCTTCCTGCATAAAATAATCTCTTTCCGCGATCGCGATTCGCGGCCCAAGCCGGCCAAGTGAAAGAGTGGCAGATGTCACGTTACCGCGTATTTTTTATCCACCCGCCCGCGCCCAGCAGCCGCATCGCATCGCATCGCAAGCCCATCTCTCTCTCTTCCAACTTTTAGCTCGTACATAGAGTCCCCCTTTCGGCCTCTGCCCTCCGCACCGTCTCGGTTACTCCTACACCTTTACTCCCTCATCCTCGTTCTCCTCGCTCGTCCGGCGCTTCTGTCCTCGCATTCTGACGTTCGCGTTTCCACGCTCGCATCGCGATCTTCTTCTTCTCGCTTTCCCCGCTACGCTGCGCTGGCGAGGATAGCGGCGGAACGGAGGATAGAGCGGCACGCCTCGAAACAGGAAGAGATCAAGCAGAGGAAAAGCAGGAAACACAGGGAAAGCAGGAAAACCGAGGTAGATAGAGAGAAAGGGAGCGATGAAGGTGGGTCTGGTGGGAAGAGATGCACCGGGAACGCAGAGGGGTGGTGATGGACGGTAGTAGAGTACAGCACCGTGCACTTGCGCCGGTGTGAGCTCCCATTTACATGCGACGTGTACGCGCAAGCCGGGATTAGGGGGGAATAAAGAGAGAATTCGAAAGTGGCGATGAAAAATCATTTCCACCGGAGGACCGGAACTTCGCAATGCCGCTTATTATTATTATACGAACGCCCGCGCTCACTCGTCCGACTCTCGCATTTGCTGCCCCAGCACTGATGAAGTCCGGCGGCTGCTTTCGAGAGTTCCGAGATAATAATGGAGATGGGCGATTTTTAGTATTCCGAGTGAAGAGAAATCTCAGATTAGAAGAGTCTCGCGGATACTGATCGGTAACGCGCCGGGTGCGAGTCATATATCGAGAGACGCATTAATCGCCGTTTCCTTCGGACGACTGAAATTCAATATGAACCAAAGTAAAGAGATGCAAGGTAAAATTGCAGTCGATGCCAAGAGACCCCGAGAAAACTAATACGATTCGTTCTTATCGGATTGGCATAGTCAACAGTAATATTCGCAATGATTCAATTAGCGAACCCCCGAGATCCTCGTGTGCCGATGCACTCTCGTAAACACGAACCATTCGCTTCTGACAGCACAACGTAAGCATAACATAGGGTAGAAAAAAATTGGCGCGGTGTATTCTCTCGTGGATTTCCTCCCAGAAGCGTTCGCTTCCAAACGAACCGGCACTGATAAATATCGGGCTTCGAAAATTATTAATTAATCGCCACTTGCCGCGTTGTATTACGACGTCAAAGGAGTAATAGCAATTCCTCGGTTATTCGTGACGTGCACTGGCATCGCGTTAGGGTGACAAAGAAGCGTACTGTATACATGTATGTACTTTGGTACTGTGCACGCGTGCAGGCACGCTCGCACGCACGTATGTAGGCACTGGACGCTCTTTTAATGAGAATTGAATATTCCAAAGGACGCAAAAGCAGGAAGCTAGGCAAAGGGGTAGGAAACGTGGCCAGGGGGTGGCGGGCGCGGCACAGCGAGTCAGCGAGAGACGAATTAGCTCCATGCACTGGCGAGCGCATATTTTTGTGAAATTAATAAAAAAATAGCGGATAGTGGATGTTTCAGGTGCACGCCGTTGGGACGTTACGTGCGCACATAATGTACGTTAAAAAACGCAGCCCGTCAGTTTCATTTGAAAAATCCACAGTCCCTTAAATTGCACGTACGTGCGGGCAGATCATTTTACGTTTTTCAGAGTCAAGAATAGCATTGTGATTTGACCATTTTAAAATACCCCTGTCCACCGGATAATGACAATTCTGTTCGGCGGATTGTCTAAAAAAATATCTGCGCCGCGAACGGCGATGGGGTTGAAGCGTATGTACAGCAGTGGTGGTAGTCGATGAAAGAGGGAGAGAAAGAGACTCTGGTCATCAATGTCAAAGACAGCCGGTAAAGGGATATCACGGCTTGAGATAAGCCACGTTCCAATTGAACTCAATTTCCCCGGAAGCAGCACGGTGCACCGCGTTGCACCGCGCTGCTAATATAAGTCCACCGGTACCGTGATTCGATTATTCCTCCGGAGCGCCGAAAACTCGAAAAGAAGCGGTCGCGGGAACGAGAGCGAGAGAGAGGAAAAGCGCGCGCCTCAGAGCGGCATCCTTTGCAGTACGAAAAGAATTGCTTGCTCACTCGCGATTCTCGTGCACGCGCATCGCACTCGATTACGCTCGGGTATAGTCAAAGCTTTGAAAAGTGCCGTTGACTTATCCTAGCCGGGCATTCTAATGAGAGTCGAATACGCTCAAGGACAGTGGGAGCGTAAAAGCGGGCTGAAGCGAGGGTGGATGTGCCGGCGCGGTCGCCTGCGTTACCGGCTCTAGGCAGTGGTGGAGGGCGGAGGGCGGAGGACGAATTAGCCCAGCAGCGGATTAGCGTCCGCATATTTTTGCAAAAACGAGATAATGCAAAAAAGCGCGCTAGCCGGACGGACCGGGCAGCCTGCTGGTACGGATGCTGCGTGGCAGAAAGAGGGTGGAGGAAACGCGGGGGTGGATGGGCGAGGATGGTTCGTGACGGACGGACGGAGGGCAGAGAAGCCGGAGGTGGAAGTAGAGGAGGATGAGGAGGAGGTGATGGAGGAGGTGGACTGGGTGGATGGGTTGGGGTGCTTTCTCTCTCTCTCTCTCTCTCTCTCTCTCTCTCTCTCCCTCTTGGAGGTGGCTGTAGGTGGTTGTAGGTGCAGGAGGCAACCCGGGGGCGGGTGACGTGTGTCGGGGGTGGAGGGCGTGGCCAGGCGGCCTCTGGCAGGTTTCGAACGAGAAAGAGAAAGAGGAGCCGCGTTTCCGTGGTACCAGAAGCCGCGAGAGCGAGCCAGAGTCAGCCGGAACAAAGGTGCGAGCGAGAGCCGAAAGCGAAAGAGAGGAGCGCGGAGATCGGGAGAAAAAGAGGCAACGAGGAAGAGTGGCAGCGGTACAAGGGAAAAGGGAGAAGCGGGTAGGGAAAGCGCGAGGAAAACGAGAGAAATGGAAAGAGAACGAGAAGGGAATGTAGAAAGAGAGGAGGAGGAGGAGGAGGAGGAAGAGGACGAGAACGAGGACGAGAAGGAGAACGAGAAAGATAAAGAGCAAGGGAGAGAGAGAAAAAGTGAGTGAGAAAGAGGAACGAGGAGAAAAAGTTATAGATGCACCGTATCCATGTGGTTCACGTACACGATGCGGCGTGGCGCGGCGCGGTGCGGTGGCAGCGACGGCGGCGTTGGCGGCCGACAAGACTCGCGTGTGCTGGTGCGTTGCATAGCGGCCACGTACGCGAACCTCACATATATTTCACGTATGCACCGGCAGCATACACGTGCCGGGCGGATCTGTGTGCGTTTAACTATAGCCAACGTGGCCCGTGGGGCAACCGGGGGGGTAGGGTGGGACAAAGGGGTAAAAATCATTGCGCGGTCCAGCCTCGAGGCTGATCGATGGTTGCTGCACTCACCCCTGCATCTACTACCCTCTGCTTCGGTGCAGCCGTGCACCCGTGCCCCCCGGACGACTACCCTATGTACCGGCTATGCCGGCTACACCGCCTCCGAACTCACCCCGCGCGCGCACATTCACTGATCCCTGGGACTCACTGACTGGCCAGACAAAAAATGGCCGGTTCGAAGCCCATCCGGCTTTGCCCAGGCTGACGTCGGGTGTTTGATGACCTCGGCCGAAGCGGCGAGGAGACCCGGGAGGTGAAGGGTGCCAGCAACACTACCAGCCACGCTCGAACCGACCCCAAGGGGGGGTGGGGGGTAGAGACTCAAAACCGGCGTGGCGCGGCGCGAAGCGGCACAGCGGACGAGTCGGTGGATGAACGAACCATACGAACCATACGAACGACCGACCGACCGACCGACCGACCGACCGACGCGCGATGCGACGCGACGAACCTACGTCCGAGGGCCGAAGGCCGACGGCCGGAAAACCGAACCCTCCACCCCAAAGCACTCCCACACCACCCCAGTGGGTTCGTCCACCCACAAAAGGGTGGACGCCGGGCTGGAATCGATGACGGTGGATGATTTTACGTATACTCGCGCTCGCCGGTCAGCTCTGCCCTCTTTTCGCGGATTCGGCAGCCTCGCGATTGGTGGCTAGCATTCCTGCGTGCCCGCGGCACTCTACGTCGCGCTAGGCCGCGCCGGCTAAGCGTTCTACGCGCCATGCCGCACCGTGTTTTCCACGAGCTCTCGGAGACAACAGACGCAGCCCTATGTAAACTAAGTAAACCTTCGTCCGAAGACCCTCTCGACCCGAGACGGGCCATTGCATACACTGATTTCTTCTTTTGCCAAGAATGCACGCGTGATTAATCGATTCTTTGTATGTATCCTCAATACGTTTATCTTGCGGCTGGTTTTTTTCCGCGGCTATCCACGAATACGGAATTGCCAGGAAAACTAATACGAACATTCCGCGAACTAACATACGCAATCGACATACAGACTCGTTATTTTTTCTTTGCTTTGAAGGCAAAACAATGGGTTTATATTCTTGCATCACAAATATTTACGGAGGGCAAACATTTGCACCGAGCGCACGATAGTCGTGCTTATCCAGGTAGGAGACTTGGAGTAACCGGGAGAGAGGGAGAGGGAGAGGGTGGTACAAATCTACTTTTCCAATGGTAACAGCTTATGCACCGAGCTCCTTGCCTATCGTTAGTCGACCGCTCAGCGAACAGCGGCTCAAAGGCGCACGCACGATCGCGCTGACAATAGGGCACGGTCGTTAAAAAGCTCCTTCGTTGTCTCTAGAAAATTCGAGCTCCAGGTCTAAAGTCGATCCGCGGTAACCCTTAGCGCGCGCCCGGTCTCGCACTCTCTCGTATTCTCACAATTTCTCTCGATCTCTCCCTCTCTCTCCTTCTTCGGTGCTCGCGCGAGCCGCCACCAAGTTCAACGCCAATGACACGTCGTCACGCCCGTTAATGATCGCCTCCACCTCCGAGCGAAGCGCCCGCGATCCTTAGATTCACACCCCTGGAGACAAAACGCTCCCTCTGCAAGCGCGGCCTCCTAAACGGATGTATGTATGATAGTATTTCTTCCGTCATTAAGAAAGCCTTACAATGTGTACGGGTTTCTAAGCGCGACCGAACAAGTGTCGTCCGGATGTCGACGCGCTCGGTAGCGGCAAGCCGGCCGGTACCTGCGGACAAAACTTTCGCGGTCGGCCACGGCGAAGCGAGGCGAAGCGAGGCGAAGCGAGGCGAAGCGAGGTGCGCCGGCGAAAGTACCGCGGTCCATACCCGCACCTCGAGCCACCCCCCCCTCCTCGGTACCGCGGTGTATATTCGTCGTGTCTATTGAAGTAACGGTAAACGCGCGACTCGTGAAAATTCCTCGCACTTCGCGCTCCAGATCCGCCGGTTTCTTGTCTCTCCTTTCCACCGGCGACAGTCCTTTCTTCGGCTCCCTTTTCCGTCGCGCGTTGCGCACCGCCACGGCATGGTGTGAAGCCAACTGACTCGAACTGACTCGGCATCTCCTTCGAACGAGCAAGCGAGCAAGGGCTTTTTGCCGCGAGCCGACCGCTTCAATGGTTACGCGCGTCCCGCGTCTATAACTCGTCAGGTGAGGATGAGTCTACGGAAGGGGGTGGGTCGGCTGCTCTTCGCATTATGCCACGGATGGCTTTTCCATACGGTGAGCGGCGTACTGAGATGTTTCTCTCGGTTTCTCGTGTCGCGCAAGAATCGCGTGGTTTGATTTTTACCTTTGTCGTCGTGACGGGCTTTAGACGCAGCGCGAACCGTGTCTTGCTGCAGCGGAGACACTTTTAACAGCGCGAGGTCGCCGCGCTGGTGTGAGTGCCACCGGCAGTAGTCGGATTCAAAGTCGCTCCACTCTCTTTGGGAAGAATCCGAAGCGGAGCGCTCGCTCGAGAGATGTGACGTGGCGCGGCGCAGCACCGCGGCACTTAAGACAGTTGCGACATTAAAGGTCGTCAGTGCATTTGGCAAGTCGGGCGAGGAAATTCCATTTGGCAAAAGGGCTCACGATGTCGCACTCGTACACTGGTGAGACAAACGGCAACTCACCCTTTTTTCTCACGATCGTCGTCGTCGTCATCGTACGATTCCACCAGCGCAAAGTATCCACCTGCAGTCCCGTTCGCTTTCGTCCGCGTTAACCCGAGGCGCGGCCAAATTGAAGCCCCGCCAGAGTGTCGTGCCTATATTGGATAGAGGCTAGACTTCAGACCTGCGAGTCATCGTAAAGTGTCCTATCGTGTTTGGATAGCGATCCGAGCGGTCGACATGTCGGCAACCCTAACCGAGCCGAGCCGAGCCGAGCAGAGTCGGTTCAGAAAGCCACGTAGGAGTACGTGGCTGGGGGTTGGGGCCAAGCGGCAGCCCATGCACGGGGCCGAGGGGCGTAGGGGGGTGGCAAGAGCACAGGGGGTATAAAGCACAACTCTAGTACAGTAGAGAAAGAGAGGCGGAGAACGATAGGAGGCGGGGGAGGTAAAGAGAGAGAGAGAGAGACAGAGACAGAGAAAGAACTCGAGCCCGGCCTAACCTACCCTAATCGAGGGCTTACGTTGGAAAGCTTGCACGGCAGCGTAGCGCGCGGTGTAGGCAGCGGCAAGAGAATCATCGAAAAGCTCGCCGCTTTGCCGGGTGGTGCAGGGTGAACGAGCTACCGGTGCGCGGTCATTCAATGGACGGAAAAGGGAGTAAAAATCATTGAAAAGCGATGACTGCGGCCCGACGCTGGCAGAGTGGATCATCGAATGACCAGAGGCCACCCCTTGCCCGCTTCTACTGGCCGCCCTCGCGTGGACCCCGCTTTCATGATTTCTACTGGAAATTAGCCAACTGGCTAACGACCAAATAGGAGCCGCCCGCCTTCTCCCTTCCTCCCTATCTGCCTCTTGTCTCTCAATCTTTCTGTCCTCTTCTCGGCCTCCGAGCCCCATCCTCCATCTCCTCCCCCTCGCGACCCTCAACTCCACACTCCTCTCCTCCCCCCTTCCTCGATCTCTCTTCTCGCTCCTCTCTTTCGTTCGCTTCAGCCCTGGCAGAACTCTCTTCACGAGAGTTGTCTCGCTTTCTCCCGTCGCCTTTTCCACGGTTCGCAACCCTATCGCGTGCGCTCACATGGACAGTGAACTGGACACACACCGATCGCCTCTGTGGGCATTGGACGCCGCGGTGCGGTGCGCTCCGGTGCGGTCCGGTGCGGTCCGGTGCGGTCCGGCCGCGGCGGCTCCGCTCGATCGGCTGACCGTGTCGGCTCTTTCATTTTGCGAATCCTCCGGGGCTGGCTTTCGATGATGCTGCTGCCGTTACCTCCACCGGCGCTGCTACCGCCATCCAAGTCCTTGCCCCCGCGATTTCGAGTCATCGCCGATGAATCGCCGAGTTCGTACGTGAGAGAGCGCCCGCGCGCACCCGACGAACTAATTGCCAGCCGAAACGGGGAACATCGGGCGATTTGGTTAGCGATCGATCGGAGGAATCTAATTTCGGGTGTTGAATCATTCGAGGCGCCCGCTCATTGCTGGCTCCGCTGGAATAAAGGCGCGATCGATGAACCTTTGGAATCGCGGCTCATATTCCTGTCGGTATTCAATTCTTTCCTGCTCGGCTGTCCTTTGCGGAGGATACCTACACATAGTTGCAGTGCAGCGGTAGAGAGGTGTTCGACGCTTAGGTCGATGTGGCACGAACGCGGCAGGAAGAAGGATTAGCAGCGAGGCCAAGTCGCGAATACCATTAAACTTGATTTCAAGTCGAACGCATAGCAGGGGCATATAGTCTTGCTCGGGTATAGGCCACGATGAGTTCTCCACCGGGAAGAATATATCTCGCTCGAAGGAAATATCCGATGATACGGGCCAATCCACGCAAGGTGGAAGGCGGAAGGTGGGACGAGACACGGGAACAAAAGTTTCGCGGTTCGTGATAGAATGATAGACGTTTGTTCGGGAAAGAAAAATGCAAGATTCGCTGCAGTCACGAAATGGCAAATTGGAGTTGAAACTTCCCTCGTACGGGTTTGGGGTAGGTTGGGTTAAGGCGTGAGGGCGCGGGGTTGCAAGGGCGGCAGGGTACGGTTCTCCTACGGAAAACACTATCCGAGGGCGAGAATTCCGGTTAATCGGGTTTCGTCTCCGCGAGAATTACAAATTCGTGCGTACGTGTGCTAACGAATTACATGACCCTTTCCTTTCCGCAAACACCCTTCCGGCAATACTCTTTTACAAATGGTTTTACAAGTGCCTATCGTGTCGATCGACCAGTCGAAACTACATAATTGATAAATGCCTAATGCACGCTCGTCGGTACCAGCAGGAAACGATAGGCCTCGGAATTCCTCCCCGAGGAATATCAGGGAAAAATTCTTCATAGACAATCGTGACCGAGCTCACGGGGTGGGCAACACCCCTAATTGGAGGTAACGCGCGTCTCGCTGGAAGAGACAGAAAAATTACCCTCGCGGCAGTAGGACCGAAAGGTGAAAAGAAGACAGGACGCGCGGGTAGCGGAATAGCGAACGAGGGCGCGACGGAGACTGGGCCAGGTGGAAAAGGATGAACGGGGAACGGGGAGAAAGGGTAGGGTAGCCGTATAGATTCTCTCGTAACCTTAAAAAATCTTAATGCGGCTTTCGGGCGGGCAGGGGCAAAGTTTAAATTGAACCTGGTCGGCGGAGGGACGGTGAGATGCCGGCTCGAGGAGAAAGACAGAGACCGGGCACAGAAGGTTAGGGCTTTGGAAGATATACACCAACCGGCGGCTCACGCGGCTCGAACCCCGGGGGTGGGCCGTGCGTGCGAACTCCCGAACGGAACACATGCAAGCTTTGATAAGCTTTGGGAACACATATACGTCCTGCCGAGCCATTCGAGCCTCTAGGTTCGCGATTCGCATAATATTATGTAACTCGCGATTCACCGGTTCCTTTTCAGTGCTGGCCAGCCGCGTTATGAGGAAGACTTCTGAAAAAGGAGAATAATATTCGACGTCTGCTTCTGGCTCTGACGCTTTGCTTTCCTGCCCACCCACGCATTTTCACTCCTGCTCCTCTCTCTTCCCGAATAGACTCGGGGGTTCGAACTTTGGGGGAAGCGGGGGTGCGCGATCCGGTTAGATTAGACCAGCCAGGAGGCGAGACAGAGCAAGAGGGGCTACTGAGTACGGAATACAGTCTACGCGAACTCATACGCGATTCGGCGAAGGGCTGGAATTGCGGCTGCATACGAAAAACAGTGAGGCAGGCTCGGCTCGTTGTCGTATGTAAAAACCGTAGTTAAGTGCATACGTTTGTCGAGCCGCTATAGAATGAAAGAGTAGTCTACGTTTGCTTTGAAGCACGGCTAAACAATGCACACTGAACGAACCGATGACCTCGCGAGGCGCACTTGCTCCTCGAGTTGTTGACAAATTTAAATCAGTTGGCACGAGCGAAATTGGTTGCGCGACGAAGAGAGAGAGACAGAGAGAGAGAGAGAGCGCGAGAAAGGGATAGGAGCAAAGAGTGAGTTTGAGAGTTGCTTTTTTTCCCAGGCTGTACTTCTTATGTACTTTTTCTCCGGGGGTGTCTTGGTGGTATCTTTCCTGCCCTCCGCGAGATATTCGTAGGACCGAACCCCCGACGTCAGTCGAAATAAGGGTTGCATCGGGCAAGTAAGGCGCACAAGCCGCGAGAGAGGGCAGAAACCACCCTAACCAAGTCTGGTGGCGTACTCCCTCCAGCGGAGGGTCCTCCAAGGAGGGTCCCTACTGCTTATTTATTTCTCCATTTGAATTTTATTATCTTGTTCCGTCGTTACGGAGCCCCGGTTCGTTTCTCGTTCTTACGTGCGCGACGACAGCGAGCGCCGGCGTGCCGCGCCACACCGCGTCGCACCGCACCTCATCCGTGCGCTACTCAAGATGGAAAAGGACACTCCTCCACGCCCCACCGGATGCGAAGGCTCCTTTTTTTCCCCAGGGTTGATTCTGCGGAAGCAGTCGCGCGTTAATTCGAATACGGTAATGGATTGCAGTCTTCGCCTCGAGGCGACCTCGGCATCCATTCTATCCGGGAGGCAGGTTCCAATCACCTTAAACAAACCCACCGTTTCGCATCTCCGATATCTACATGTATCTCACGGAACTCGATTAGGCAAACTCGAGTGTTGTTCGCGATCCGGTTCTGACCGTGCAATTTTGACATGGTGCAATAAAAATTTCCGCAATAGCTCCCGGCGAACGGGACCGAGGCTCGCGCCTCGAGAAAGTTGAAATGCCCAGAATAGGTGAAATAGGCGAAACACTGGAGCCGGCTGGAGTCCGGGAAAAGTAAGATTGAAGCGGTGGGCCAGTTTGGAGGTGGAGGGCGCGACGCGAACCTCGGTAGTCCTGGCGATGGTGCATTAACTCACAATAAGTTTTTTAACATGGCCATATTACGTCGAACGGCGGGCTTACACGCGTCCCTTGCACGGCGCAAGGGGAGCACCGAGGTCAAAACGAGGAGGAGTGCTGCCGCCGCGGGTTTAGGCATAAGTTTCGAAGGTCCTCGAAACCGACGCTCCCGTACACGTAGGTTTGCCAAATTGCCGTGTAGAAAAAGTTCTCTTTAAACGTCCCGTTCTCTATCCGAGGACCTAGAGCCCCTGGAATGTCGGCCTCTAGCCGCTTCTGGACATAGAAAACGCGTGTGCTGGCACGATACGCTCAACCTGTCGAATGTTAGGTTAAACGCCGCTCCGTACCGCGCCGCGCGTCGTTCGCTCGTACGTGCCCGGCCCTCGGAGTTTTGTGGACCCTCCTGACCCTTCAACGCTCGCGAAGTTGGGTTTATCGATCGCTGATGCAGCCCCGTGCTGCTACGCTGCAATTTCGGTATTTTCGTCATTAAAAGAAATTCCCCCTCGGACCATCATCGGACTACATCCTCATTTTTTCCGTTTCCTCCCTAACCCCTCCTTTCCCCGGTTTTTTGTACCGCGAACCGCATCGCGTATATCGAGGACCCCGTGAAGAAATTTACCCCTCGGTTTCGACTGCACGCATTCTTTTTCTCCGTTCTATTGCTAATTTCTGGCCATTTGGACTCGCGTAGGCGTGCAGCCGTGCATCGCGTCGGGGCCTCATCGATCAAAATTGATTCTTTGGATTGCTCCCTACCAACCACCCTATCCAACTCGATGCGCGTGTAACGAGTTGCCGAGGCAGAGAAGGGACACGGGACTATTTGGCTTGAGCGTGTTAATCGATCACGATAAAAATTCAAACGTCCATGAAACAGAAATTTATTTTTTCCATTTGGAAGATCGCTCGTCGTGGATCTCTCGAGCGAGATAGGCAGACTGTACCTACCTTAACCTTACTGCGTTTATGCGTACTTTAATCTTTTTCGTTCGCTCAAACTCAGTTTTATCCTACTTACTTCCGACGGCGGTTCGACTCTCGTGAGCAGGAGTAGAAGAAGGGTTCCAGTCTTTCTTCCCTCTCGACCGAATCCTTCCGGCTCCCTCTTTTGCCCTCCTTGCGAACATGACTTAAAGCTCGCCGTCCTTCAGCCGAATGGGGTTTCGATGGGGTGATTCCGACGATTCGCTCGTCGACCGCTTGCGAACCTCCAACTTCGTCTCGAGCCACCGCGAGTCTACCGAGGGTAAGGGATCTCGGCTCCTTGGAAACTCGTTAGACTGACGAATTTATCGAGCTCCTTCCTTCGATGCTCGAAAATGCATACAGGCGTGTCACTCGCCTCGTAGACTCTCGTTGGCGACGTCTTCGACGTCGAGCAAATATCCAGAAAATGGATCTTACGCTTAAAAGCGTGTCTTCGCTTTTAAAAGTCTCCTCGTCAGCCGCGAAAGCGACTCGCTCGGCGAACGAAATGCCAGTAATGTCGGAAGAGAACGGAGAACGCAGAACGCAAGCAGAGACGGGAAAACAAGAGTTACGGTATCCGTTGGTGCATACCATCCTAAGTAAGTATCACTCGAGATGTCGAGGCCGCGTTCACTCGAAATCTCCGAATTTTCCCCTTCCGAGCGAGCGATCCAACCGAGAAGCACGATTCGTCGCACCACCGATTGGTATCGATTCAAGATGTAATCCGTCCCACGGAGAATTGTTATTTGGATTCGAGAAATTCAACCCTCGAGGCATGCAGTGAAAACTTTAATAAGGGTCGTTGAAACTTCCGAGTTTTTCGTTCGAGCAAAAATCGTTGTTCCACCCGGCAATCGAGTGAAGAAAGCAGGCGGTGGCGGCAGTGCCGCCCACCACAGTCTCTCGCCTCTCGTCGAGTGCATCCGCGAGCGGAGAGACGAGAAGAGAGAGAGAGAAATCATGGAAAGAAGAAGGACCGACGTAGTATCAGGGGCGCCGATACCCGCCGATGAGATGTGCGAGAGGCATTAAATCGACTCGCGAGGCGAAATCTTCTTAATAGCGAAAACGAGGCCTGCCGGGGAAAGCGGGGTTTAGGGGGAAGAAAAAGGGACAAACCGCGGCTACAAGACAACCGGAGCGACCAAGAGTAAGAAGAAAATGAAAGAAAGGGTTGGCGAGGGTGTCGAGGGTGGGAGTGGCGGTTAGAAATAAGCGAGAAAAGAACGAGGAAAAAGAAAAGTAGAAAAAGTAGAAAAGAAGATGAGCAAAGAAGGAAACAGGTAGACGGGCGAACGAGCGAGGAAGAAAGTGGAAGAGAAGGAACGAATAAGGGAACGGGGCGATTGAAAGGGAGGGTTTGAGGAGTCGGTAGCCGACTCGACGACCTCCAGCGGCGATGAGAACCCCCCCTCCCAGAGAAGAGAAACGAAGAAGGAAAGAGTTAAGAGTCGGCTTGATGACGAGCGGAGGAGGAGGCCGCCCACTGGAGGAGGAAGAGAAGGACGACGAGGAGTCGGAGGTAGAGGAGAGAAGGTGGTAGCGGCGGCGGGTGCCACGCTCGGGAGGTGGAGTAGACTGGATGGAGAAGCCCGCGTTGCAATGATATCGATTCCAATGCTTCTTACTAGACGCGGTTGGTTAGGGTGGGCAACCCCTTACTTTTTATCCCTTTTCCTCCGCCTCACTTCCCTGCACGCGCCCCCGACCACACTGTTCGTCCTTCTCCCGTCCCCGCTAGCCCCTTTCGATCCTCTTGCGATATTTTACTCGGTTATTTTTGCCAGTCTTCCTTCTGCTCCTTGCTCGCCCTCCTCCTCACCCGCCCCCTCGTACTTCCCCTCGTCGTCTTTCGAGCTTCGAGTCTCTCTTTCTCGCGTCCCCGCATCCCCGCATCGCCACCGCAATCCGCACCCGTTCACCCTTTCGTTCCGGACGTAGCCACCCCCTGGGAGAGAGCGCTCGCGCGCGCCCAACTCCGCTACCTTCGGCAGGTTTGTCACTTAAGGAAGCAGGAAGAATTATTCCCGTCGATCAGCCGTCCAGCTGCCAGGGTCAGAGGGATCCATCCATCCACCGCGCGACGCGACTAACGAAGCGTGTTGCCATTTTACGATAGCCCCTTGTTAGGAGCATGATTTCGACCGCACCTCCGAGAGACTCGGCGATTATGTTAAACGGAGCAATTAATGCAGCTCTCTTATATACGTATAGGAAAAAGGCTTTCTCCTTTATGGGAGAGCCTCACGGGGGCTGAATCACCGTCATTCGACGTTTGTCGTCGTAGCCTCGTTACATCTAGGTCGTTATGTATCTGCAAGGAGTCACCTGGCTGGGTTTAAATAAATCTTGGCCGGATCCGGCCGGCTTTGCCGGATAAAACGCGAGTTATCCAGTTCGCGTACACATTCTTCTTTAACCGCTTGACTTTCAATGGGCACGGAATTAAATGTATCACACAGTTCGGGGCCGGGTTCTCTCGTTTCTCTTTAAATCTACATCTCACACAGCAAGCGGAAACTTTGCACCCGAACTTGCCCGCTGCACTTCACCAGTCGCGCTTCCAGCTTTTTCTTGCCGCAATATTATTCTTTCCCTGCCGTCGAGTCGAAACTTCGGTGATCCTCCTTGCCGAACCTCCGCTTGATGAACTCTTCATGAAAAAGAGAGAGAGAGAGAGAGAGAGAGAGAGACTGAGAGGGACCAAAAGAAGCCGGTGTACCGGGGGAGGGATAGGATTGCAGGCGACGAAATAGATGAGGAGAAAGAACCAGGGGGCAGAGGAGGAGGAGGAGGGAAGAGAAAGTATATATATATATGTATGGATATATCTATATATATCTAGAGATCCCCTGATTACTGCGAACTCCGTCTTTCGCCGTCTGTCTTTTCGTCTTTCCCCGCTTCATCCACTTGACAGAACGGCCTGCACCCTGCTCACCCGCACCAACTCTTTCGCTCTCTTTCTCCTTCTCTTCCTCTTTCTCATTCTCACCATCTCGCCTCATCACCACCCCCAACCCATTTCTTTCTCTTCCGTATCGTCTCTTTCTTACCCTCCATTTCTCCCTTTCGCCTCTTCCGATTCTCTCTTCCTTCCGCGCTCGATCTCATTCTGCCTTCGGTGCGCGACCACGATCTCTGTCCCCCGATCGGTCTCTGTTCCGTTCCCTCGTTCGCTCCTCTCCCTCGATCCTTTCTCTCTCTCTCCCTGACGGTTTGCCGTTCTCCTTCTCTCGAACAGGTTCGTCCCTTAGCTGATTCCCCTCTTCGGCCTTCCTCATCGGCCTCCCTCCCCACGGGCAGGTTCTCTTCGTTTAATTGATTTCTTAAGACCCGATGGGGTTCGCGGATGTGACTCGAACGGATGCAGTTTTTCCTGCTCCCTCCGCCCCGGTACGGTGTGGTGCGGCGCGACGTGGTTACCGCTGTCCCGGCTTCGCTCACCAGATCCGCTTTCACCTCAGCCGCTCAGACCTCTCGGATTTTCTTCCTCCTTTTTTTCGAGGACCGCGCAACGACGTCGTCGACGACGACGACGACGATGTAGAAAAGGACGTAGAAAAGGACGGAGAAAAGGACGGAGAGGACTAGGAGAGGACGTAAACGAACGAGGAGACGGACGGGTTGACGGAGAAGTCGCAGGAGAAAGAGTAGGTGGCAGTGGTAGAGTAGGGTGCACCCCGAGGGAGGGGAATGCAAGATATTGCAGCCCCGCGGGACACACAGGGACGTAATCTCCACGACGGAGCCGGAGACGTATTACAATCCCGCGGTCCTCCAACCACCAAGTCACTCTGTGCCCGTGCATGAATGGCCCATTCTCCTTGGCCTGTCTCTAGGAAAATCCCTATCTATTCCGATTACTGCTCCACTGCCACCCCTCCGCCTTCTTCTTCTCATCCGGTTCTTCCTGCGCTGCGCGCCTCACCACCTCGCCTCCCCCACCTTGCATCACTACTGCATACCGCGCGGGACGAGGCATCAGACGAGTTTTACCTACCCCGCTTTTTTTACCTACCACCAGCCTGGGCCGCGCTGCTGGGGCTTCCGAGAACAAAGATTTCATTTTTCACCAGGCGCCAGGGACCAAGGCGACGGATTCTGGAACGGCCTTCCAACGGAACAGGAGGAGTCGGCCCCGCTTCTTGCGCTGCGGATTTCTTTCATTATTCCTCTTAATCACACTCCGCTATGCTGACTGCACGGCTCTTCCCGTCGGCTCTGACGCGCTGAATTAGGACAGCGGATGAGATTCTTTTTAAGAAAATTTTCTCCTTGTCGCTTGGCGGTTCTCGAGACTCTCGGACGGTCTCTGGCAGATAGTTATATCCGACTCACGGGACAATTATCTACGCTGATGATCGCTAATGGTCGCGAAACGTCGAGTTTCTTGGAGGTGAATTCGGAAAGGGCCTGGTTAAAAATTGGTAAATCGAGCGTGATGGTTTTGCGGCAAGAATAACGATTCGCTTCCCGAATGTACCTTCCTTAAAAACATCCTTCCAGCCCCTTAGCGTATACGACGGCACGACGGTGTGGCGGTGCGCCACGCCGTGGGGCCCTTCGTTCGTCCTCGAGGATCCAGGCTCTCCTTTTCTCCCTGTCCGTCTCGCGACTCTCTTCTTCTCTCGAAGCGTGCTCGCTCTCTCGCCGGGCGTCGTAGACGTATGTACCAAGGGGTGCGAAGTCGTACGAGCGTGTACACGGCGCAGGAATTGGAGGAGGACGAGGGCCAGGACTAGGGGGACCGCGAAGAACAAAGAGTGCAAGTATAAGGTGGACGAGGGGGTTAGCTCCGGGGGGTGGACTTGGGTGGGTGGTGCATATAAGATGGGCGACGTACAATGCACGCACCCTCGGCACACTCGAGGCTCCTCAAGCAATGCCCAAGTGAAGGGATGAAGGGTACGGAGGGAAGATTCCGAAAACTCGGCCGCTCAATACGTCCGTGCTTCGGTTCACCCTCGTATTTTCTTTCCTCCGTTCCTCCTTCTCCTCTTCCTCCGCTCCGTTAGACCCACCACCGCTTCTTTCCTCTATCTCTTGTCATTCGTCTCTCTTTCTCTCGCTCATTCATCGCGACTGCTCCTCCGACTCGCAACGAGCCTCGATCTCTCCATTTCGCCTTGTGGCCCGCCGACCCCCGACCCCCCGATTCAACTCGCTCGACTCGCCCGATTCGCTCGGTTCGACTATCGTCTAGATTGTCTAGAACGAGCACACACCACCAGTTGGAACCTGACGCTAGCCATCCCGATCGGGCGTCGCATCGTCAGAGAAGACTCTGGGCCACGTAATTGCGTTTAATGGGCCTCGAAAGGAGCCACACTGCCAGGGCCGATGGAGTACTGCGATGGAACTTTGTCCTGCACAAGCTCGCGCTCGTGCGTATCCGTGGCTCGTTTGCTTGCTTTTAGCGGCCGAGTGCTTTCGTTTCGCTGTTATCGGCCCGTTCAAATTGACGACGGACTGGCCGTCGACTCTACCAATACGTTTCTAATAGATCATTCATAATGCAGAGCGCTCGCGCGCCTAATTGGGCGTTTGAAATTACAGCGTTACCGCTATAATTAACGCAGCCAGTAAATGCGATTTAGTCAATGCGCGACGATAACAACCCCGAGAAAGCGCGAGAGAGAGAGCGTGGAGCGCAGCTCTCTGTCGAACTTGCGTCGCGTCGGGCTGCCAAGAAGCTCCCTCCCTTTCTCGCTCTCACGGTGAAAACCGATAGGACAGATATGTTGTACGTGGTTTTCTTCCAAGGGGATTTGAGCACCCCTTGTAAGGTGGATACACCGGCGACACTCGAGGATTTCTTGCGCGTTCTCGGGGTGGGCGGGGTTGAAGCTCAAGTGGAGTCATCGTTTGCGAGAGTGCTTACCAGCCTAACGTCATCCTCCTCTTCATCTTCCTTCAATCTGCAGCACCATCCTCCTTCTCGAGGAGAAGACTCGCCGTTGAATCCTCGAGCAGCGAGGCGTCGTCTACAACGAGAGCGACGTAAACCTTATTCTTACGCCACTTTACCACAAGATGTTGCCCACGGAAGGGGTACTCTTCAAGATAGCGTGTGCACGCCGAGATAATCCCTTCCTGGGTAACGGTGACAAGCTTTCGGGAGGATGATCCCCACAGGGCGCGACGCGCGCCTTCCCTTACCCTCTTCCCATTCGCCTTTTTCCCCGTTACTTTACTCTTGCCCCTTTTTCCTCTTTCTTCTCTTTCTCTTGGCTCGTTCTAAACTCGGCCAGCTCGCGCCTTCGATCGCGACTTCTTCAGCAGCGCGGTGCGGTGCGGTGAGGTGCGGTGAGGTGCGGCGCGACGCGCCGCGCCGTGCTGACGTTGACGCTCAAACTTATCGGCTGCGAACTTTCTCGTGTCTTCGACCCAGTTCGCTCTGCTTACTTCCACCGTAGCTGCCATAGACGCCGGTGAGAATTATTTTTAACGGCCATTGGCTGGCTTCTTTCCTATTCAACGGAACACGGCTGGCGCTGTGTTGTGAGAAGAAAACGACTGCTCTTACTCGCTACCCTTTCGGATAAGAAAACCGACGGTGAACTGGCGAACCGTGAATCAAAAGATCGAACGTCTTCGAAGAGTTTTGCCTCGGTCCAGGATGAAAGTGGGGGAAAAATGTTGTTATTCTCGGATAAGCTTCTTCTTGAAGTCGTCGCGGGAGCAAGGCAGAGATGCATAATTTCAGTAGAAGCTGGGCGACCGGGAGTATCGTAGCGAAGTAGGTACTGACAAAGAAGTCAGTCGCGGACGGGTCGAGATGCAGAGGAAGCTTCCTATCGAAACACTTTCGTTCGCCGGCACAAGGGAGGTTCTCTTCCAGGCGAGGAAGCTTACAGAGAAGTCGGCAGCCGTGGTCGTCATATTCGTCATCGTCGTGAACGGGCTCTCCTCTTTCGCTCTCCATCGGTAGAGTGCTACTTAGAGGAATCAGAGCGCGGCTCGGCTCGGCTCGGCTCGGCGCAGGCTCTCCGTGCTACTTACGTCGTAAATAGAAGAAGACTCAGAGAAAAGAGGTATCCGGTGGAAGGAGGCAGCCCGTTGGAAACCTCGAACTCGCCGTCTCACTCTCTCTCTTGGCTGTCCTTACCTCGAGCCTCTCTCTCGCTCCTTGGTGGTAATGTCGAGAGCACGCTTGCTCGTCGTCAGAAGAGCTTTTCTTGTTCTTGATGCGCGTTGGACAATGGCGAGAAAACACTCTCCTACCTTCTGACTACTCCCCTTTCGGCGCGTTGCGTCTCGCTTTCTCGAGGCTGCGCCCGCCTCCTTCCATCAACCCTTTGCTTCTGCTGGTCTTTTACCACTCTGTCTGCGGGCATCCGTGATGATACGCGCCTCCCGACGACGAGGACGAGGACGGTGACGAGGACAAGGACGAGGACGTCGGGTCGCAGGAGGAGGAGGAGGAGGAGGAGGAGAGGAAAAGCAAAAGAAAGAGAAGAAGCAGAAGAAAAATGAGGATGAAAAAGGGAGCGAGAGTCCTCTCTGAATGTCCTCCACTCACTTTTCTTCCGTTCCTCCTGCGGGAGGTACCTTTTTCGTAAGAAAAGAAAGCTCCTCGCACGAGGAGCCATGAAGAGGTGAGCAGAGGTATGAGAAAGCAAGAGGAGGAGTTGGAGGAAGAGGTATGAGAAGGCGCCACGGAGATGCCGGAGATGCCGCCGGAAGCCCGGGACAAAAGTAACGCGTGCACAGTTAGAGACACGCGACTCGGGGGTGCGGGACGGGGTGAGAAAGGGGCTGACGGCGCCGCGCCGCCTTCAGGAATTCAAGAAAGCTGTGCCGCTGAATGCGTCGAGGAGGCATGCTTTCTACTACCACTTCTTTCTCTTTCCTCTGCTTTTTTCAAGCATTTGCCCGAGGGTCCAGAGATGGCGAGGAGAAGGGAAGAAAAGGTGGTCGGGGGTGGAGGTGGGGGCGGGGAGGCGAAGAGACCGCCGAGAAGGAGAGACGGAACGGGCCAAAGAAAAGCGTAATACGCTCGAGTGGTGCAAAGTGAGGATTGTCTCTTTCTTCGCCATGTCGCCACCTTCCCGGTAATGTGGTCCGCTAAGTTTATTAGCCACTCGCCTCGTTACTTCATCCGCCTGAAGAACTTCTTACCGCGCTCAGCGTTCAGCCGAGCCAAGAGGACGCCGCACCGACGTCGTTACTCTTAAATCGCTTCGCACCTCGCGCCGAGAGAGCTTTTCCCGTGCTTGCTCCTCCTCACACCGTTTGCCGAGCACTCCTCGCTATTACTCGAGCACCACCGCTGCTGGTTTCTTTCCGGCATTATTCCTCCTTCAACGCGATTGTTTACTCCATCGCGTTGATCGCGCAGAGAGAACGTAGCCTACATATTCTATCGCCACAATGCCACTCGAGAGATAACGCAATGCGAGAGAGCTAGCGAGAGAACTAGCGAGATAGGCGTCACGCTCGAAACTGGATAACTGCATTTCGAGGAAGTCGTTTGAAAGGGCATTTACGAGTAGTTTGGATATAACTAGGTGTGTCGATGCTCGATGCCACTACTGCCGCTGGTGAAAAAGCAATATAATTTTCTGCCACAGGTAGAATCTTCGAAGCGCGACAAATAGGCGCAGGAAGCGCGTACCCACTGGACCAAGTGTCCTCAGTGGAAGCTTCCTCTCTTTCCTGGAGGAAATGAGCTTCGGTTCCTTCCGTTTCGCGGGATGCACGCGCGCGCGTGCTCGCGATAACGTGACACACCTCCACGGAAACGATGGCCCACGGAGATATAGTAATGCTCTTTCACCGGTAATTACGCGCACGCACCTACGGTATGGCGTATGCACACACTCGATGAATTTGATCGAGTACCGTCGCGGACAAACAGTTGGAACGCACCGTAATAGTTACTCGTTGCGATAAATGTAATTCGCTTCGTCAGTCGACTATGATTTTTTATAACGGCACATTATATCAGATTTCTTTGGCACAATGTACAAAGTACGATATGTGATCAACTTTAAAACAACGTGCATCGGCGGACGGGGCGGCCAGGTATCGCGTTACAAAACTATAACGTCGAATATGCAGAGGATGAAAAAGGAGGGGAAAAAATATATTTACCCTGCGCTCTGAGCGCCGACAGTGAAACAACAAAAAATGGTATTGGAAATCGAAAAAGTACAGAGATATATACAAAAACGAGAGAGATAGAGAGAGAAAAAAAGAATGGATGTACAAATGTTTTAAAAACATTACCAGACGGGAAAATGGATAGTATGCCCCGGAGTTAAAAAGTGGACGCATGATCAGACATTTGGCTCAGTACGTGCACCTGATAAATCGGAAGTTAAATGAACGGATAAGAAATTCGAAACGCTTCGGCAGATTCTCCCCGGGGATTGCAAACGAAAAATCGGAGAATCGCAACAGAATCCCAGCTCCCCACTGGATTCGCGATAGGTGGAGTCCGCTAATGAGCCTAGCACACATGAATCCTGGTCTGACTTACAGCCTTCTAATTAGTCGGGAATCCAGGTTAAAGCCTTTGGAAGGTAGAGGAGGCTAATTATTACTATCGGCGCATCTTTGAAGCGAGTGACCAGTGCTGGTACGATCGGAAGGATCCTCCCGCGGCAGCGGAAACAGGGTGTGCTGGACCAGGCGACCGTTCGAGCGAGAGGCCGCTTCCACTTTTCCAGAGGAAACGGGGCCGAGGCCTGCTCGTTCCGTTCGCTCTTCGGGCGAGTAGAGAGAACGAGAGAAAAAGAGGGAACAAGAGAAGGCGCGGAAGGCGGACAAAGGGGAAGAGAGAAAGGAAAAGAGAAAGGGAACGAGAGGCAAAGAGAGAGAAAACGAGATCTGATCAGGGACAGTGGAAGGTGTAGGAGTGAGAGGATTCGGGCCACAAAGGATATTAGCGAGAGAGAGAGAGGAAGGCGCCGAGGGAAACAGGTAGTGCGTGAGAGGAGTGTCACAGGTAAGGGGACGTGGAACGATACCTGTGCGACTGTCTGTCGTCCGGACGTCCGTTGTTTTGTTACAATCACGTATCCGTGGGTTTACGCGGGTACACATCGGCACGTTGTAGCCTACGCGTAGCTTATGTAGCCTGACATAGGAAGGTACCAGGCACTGGGCACCAGGCACGAGGCACCAATCCAGGATGTGAGCCGTGACTGGGGTTGGGCTCGAGTGGACGCGCGGAGCCGCGTTTACTCGAAAGGTGCGGAACAGAGGTTCCGGCCTCCGTGAACACATCATTGTACCTATGCCGGAAATGATGTCTTAATTGACTCCCTCTTCGAGCAGGCAACCCGCTGGCTCCACTGCACTGCATTGCTCTGGCCTCTACACGCTCATCAGCCCGAACTCGCCTCGAATCGTTTCTCTCCTCTACTCTTCTCTTCCTCACTCATTCTCTCTCTCTCTCTCTCTCTCTTTCTCTCGCTCGCCAACGTCGACGTGGACGTCGACGTCCTCGACGAATTCGACGGCAGAAATTGCCTCGGAATTTTCCCTCGCAGCTTCCAACGAATCGGTTTATGAGCGCGCGTTATGAGATTAACGGCCGAGCGAGTTTAGTGACGGATGAACGGACAGACCGGACAGGGATGGAAAATGACGGCTTTTGCCGTTCCACCTGTACCTCCACGAACACAACGACGACGCCGTTCACCCCCCATCCTACTCGTTCCCCGTTTTCCTTCTCCTTCTCTTTTTCCGTTTTCCTGGCCTCTCTCATTTTCTATCTCCCTCCCTCTCGCACGCACTCTGGAAGCCCTCGTCAGCGCGGATATTATGTAGGCGATTAATTTCGCGAAATTCTCTGAAAAATTCGCCCTGCCGCTATCGGGGAGAGTCCATCTCGCGAGGAAAATATTGATCCTCCCTTGCCTTCGTGCGCGAGACCGCGGCCTGACTTAATTAAAAGAACAGCCCATCTGTGGCGAACTGGACAGACAGTTTTCTCCCCTCGATGTAAACTTCAATTCCGTTTAAAGTTTCCTGCGATTAAACGCGCCGGACAATGTCTGTACTGCGCCGTTTGGTTAATGCACCCGAGGACATCAAAAGGGTCACGGATTGATGAAATATTAAACCAGGGACAACGTATTGCGTGCACTCCTCCTTGAGAAGCGAAATACGGGCCACAGTTTCTCCCGAAGAATTCAATAATGACATATAGTAGATTTCTAAGGGGAAACTACGCGGGTTAATTGCTTAATTCGACACCGATTGGCCAAGAAAACTCCAAGTTTCATTGTCTTTGGCTACTATCTAATTCATGATTTCTGAGTTTCAACTTCTTTCCATCCTCACCCTCGAAGCATACATTTCAGAGATGTATTCGCGCGCGACACTGAGCGTTTTTATGGGACTCGAAGAAAAAAAACCCCAATGAGAAGGAGAAGCAGGAGAACGAAAAGTATCGAGAGCGCAAAACTCGAGGAGCCGTAAACTGGCCAGAACGAACTTGCTGGCAGTAAACAACGCTCGTAATATACGCGGGAAAACATAACGAGGATTCGCGCGCACCTACATAACAAAGTATTATAAAAGCATTTTATAGTCGCCGGTGAATTTTTACGCGTTCGCACGCTCCTTCGCGACCCGCGCGAGTCACTCGCAGTGCCGTGCCGCGAGATAACCACGGGCGAACGCGCGCAGTCTTATTCTACTTGTGCGTGATGAGTCAGTCGTTAATTCGCCCGAAACCTGCCGCTTCTCCTCCTCGTCACCGAGTGACGCACCCACCGTCTTCGGTTCGTCCGCGGAACTCCATTCGGACGACCAATATCGGTGTGGTTCATTTTCCAAAGATACTCGATGTTAATGGGAGGCCTTCTCAATATCGTCGGAGGGGACGCCGAACCTCGACCTTCGTCGAGAAGAGGAAAATGTCGAGCACGGAATCAGCATACACGGGTAGCAAGAGAGAGAGAGAGAGAGAGAGAAAGACAGAGAAAGAAAGAGGCCGGTATTTAGTAGGGCCCTCGCGAATACGTGGGCGAACATATACGAGCGCGAATACTGGCTAAAGGGTAAAAGGAGTCGTATCCGCCACGGAAACGCACAATGGCTCAGGCGCACACGCGCCCTGCCCGTGCAATTACCAGGCTCGTGTGCACGCGTGCACATACCGCACGGCCACACACACACACACACACACACACATCTATCACCCATCCCAAGCAGTGCAGGGTGCACACACAGATCCATGCATCCACCGCACTACGCCGCATCCACTCTTGCTCTCTTTCTCCTTGCGACGAATCCGCAACAAGTTCGCCGCAGGACGGACGCGCATCACCTACGGGGTGCATCCGACGCATCTCTGCTACAGTGGGGGAACGAGGAGAACGATCTGCTCGTGAATATTCCACGGGATGCTCTTGTCATTAGGTGATTGAGCGTAATTGCGAGGAAGAAGTTCGTCTTGGAGAAGAGCCTTGGGTGTGGGCGATCGAGCACACGAAAGTGGACATATATTAATAGGGGAATGGGAGCCAACCACTCGAACTCTAGGAGTCAGAAGAGGCCGAGATAGAGTAAGGGAGAGAGAGCAACAACAACTTTGATGGGAAAAAGACGTCATCGAGTGGTTAATTCTGATTAATTTTCATGACTCTATCTCTTGGTACTTAGTACGAGATTGCAGATATTTCTGATGGTGTGGAGCAAATTCAAATTCGCATTCGATACCATACTAATGCATTGACTGTTTTATAATATTGTGGCATACAGTAGCAGTACTAAGAATATATTCCACGAGTCATATTGGTACTTGTCGTAAGAACGAACGTATTAAAGGCAACGTAAGCTGAGAATTTTGAGCGACAGTCTGCCAATTGACTATATTTTATCACACTATGGCAAATAGTACTGTGGGCTAAAGGTTGCGTGACGAGAAAACGTTCAAGAATTGCAGCTAAATTCAACCAGAGCCAATTGGTTCCATGACGATAATTGAATCCTCATATACGCTTAATATAACTCATCATTTATGTGCTGTGGGCGAGGTATTGGCTCGAAAAATAGAAGATTTTCAATCTAACGCTACTAAAATATCGCTCCGTCGATCCGTCGGAATTCCTTTTTTTAACGAAGATTCCACAGACAGATCACACTGAACGGTTGGTTGCAAGACGAATCTAAAATTGCAGCAAATCAGTGCAGAAATGGATAGTTCCGCTGTTACTACTCTTGATGCATCATGAAGACCGATAAGGGACATTACAGCATGCGCGTCAGAATCGGATTAACGACCGACACGGAAGCGCTAACCATCCCAGTAAATAAGACGGGGACTAGCATTAACAATCTCGCTGACGAGTCGTCGTAAAGGCATCGAATCAGTGTCTCAAAACGCAAGACTTAACAGAATATTTAAAAATCGACCCGAGATCCTTAAATATACAATATTCAACACAATATAGACATCGATCAAGAGTATCGAATCTTGTCAGCAGAGATACTAATACTAGTAGCGGGTAATTTGTCGGTGATCTTAATCGTCGCACACTCGGCTCTCCCGATTACCGGCAATCTCACAGAGAGTCCCGAGCGACCGAGCGGCACACGGAAGTGGCTTCATTAGCATGGGCGCTCAAAGGCCGCAGCAACCGCGGAAGATCGTCGCGGTGCTGCTGCGGGCGAGGGCCGCGAAAAAAAAAGTGGACGAGAGCGGAAGGCCAGAGCGAAAGAAAGAAAGAAAGAGAGAAAGAGAGAGAGAGAGAGAGGGAGAAGGAGAGGAAGAACGGGTAGCGTTTTTTGCGTAAGCCACGAGAGGTAAGTGTCTTGACCGGGGAAGAAGAAAAGAAGGGCCAAGAAGCGGAAGATCCGACAAGTGGGTTCTCCTTGAGGAGAGGAGAGAAACGATAGGGGTGAGAGAGCGGAGATCAAGCGGTAGTAGCTAGAGGAGAAGCAGGAGACGGAGAAGGAGGAAGGCAAAGGGAGCAAGAGAAAGAGAGATCGCGAGACAGTGGGATAGAGATGGAAAGGGAAGGAGGGATTATGGTCGTGAGTTTGCCGAGGGACGATGGTCAGGGACGAAGAGGGGTAACTCAAGACGGGTCTAAGTGAGTCTTCCGGCCGACAGGCAATGATAGCCCTGAGAACTGACCCGACCCCCGGATATGTGTTGCGCATACATGTGGGGACACGGACACCAGCCTCGCCACGACGTGTCACAACATTGTTCGTCTCTATTCGCTCGGCCCGATCCGTAATGGCTTATTTCGTAAATCGGAGATTCGTGATGGGGAACGGGTACCCGTTCGCTCTCTCTCTCTCTCTCTCTCGCTCTTGCTCGTGGACCACTGGCCCGAACCTGCCGTCGACGCTGCTGCCTGCGGCCAATTCGACCTAAGCGATTTGCATCATGCTAATGCTTTTCGTTCATTAGTCCTATGATGAAACCCAACACCGGAGACGGCCCAGGGACCGCGCACCGACCGTAGACACGGGAATACTGCTTCTCACACTGCTTCTAACTTTTCATCGTACACCCGCTAAACCTAAATATAATTCCGTCGGTCTACCGATTAATGGATCGTACAATTCGACTATTATGGAGGTGCGAGCTACAAATCACGAAAGAATGACGTAACAATACTCAGACGAGTGGGTTTCTCCTCTGTCACGTAATTACGCAACACGCGATTCATCGTGGCAAGTGGCTGAATGCACGCGAAACGCGATTGCTTCGTTCTTGGCAAGGCTTTTCCTTAATGACCAGGGCGCGACGTCTTGCCGCGTACTGGACCCAATCTACTTCGGCTCGACGAGAAGTTCGTTAGGACGAAATTACGACGCGAGGAAGATTGAAGTTTTTGAGAGGTGGTTAACGGTGAAGATAACTATCAGATTGGATTGCGAACGCGACTCGCACGCTAAATCAGCCCGAAGAAGTCTCGGGCTTCTATTTGATCGTCTACTTCGCAATTTTAATTTGTGAGGACGACATGTCATTAACACCGGCCGACCATTTGCCACGTCTTACTTATGTTCGACTTACTCCTTAATGAGAGTCATACGACAAGTTCGCGCGAGCGAGCTTAATGACGTCGAAAGTATCAGTTTAAAGAGAAGCCGTGGAGACGAGCTTGAGGTCGTCGATCGATGACTGCCAGGATGTACACGCCGAACTAAAGGAGTCATTTGTCTTCGTAGCCACTTTGCTTGTCAAATCGTCCAACCTATTATTATACTCTGGCGTCGTCGCGAGATTCGAAGGCGCTCGTTTTCGAAGCTAATATCCTTCGCACACCAAAACGGCTACTTTGGGTGGATGATTAAGCTGCCGAGAATTAGCACGTTAACTCGCAGGAAACTACCGATAAACATCCTGGATGCGAAAGGCGCGTGCAATTCTCAAGCGTGTCTCTCATACCGAACTTTAGCGAACCTCTTCACTGCTAGCATACCGACCAAACTTTCGACATTCTGGAACGCAGTGTGATAGAGAAATTTCGAGACTCTGCCCGAGTCAGTCTATTACCGAGGATCCGATAGAAATTACCTCGACACTCCCACACCGGGCACTCTGGAATCTCGAAAAACGACGCGAACACAAAGGGAGGAACGAGAAGAATAGCCGCGGAAAGAGGCGGTTCTGACGCGCGTTTCCGAGACCGGCATCGCCTCTCTGCTCATTCACTAATTCGGAAGCAATGTAAATAATCGCGGCATCACGAGGCCGGACGGCAATCACGACGCGAATAGCCTGCTCGGTCTTTTTCAGGAGACGAGCTTCACTGACCACGTGGCTTCCACGAGAAAGTCTCGTCCGGTAGGTTTTCCCTTAAAACCCTGTCGGCACTGGTCAATAGATCTGCAGCGTGGTCGCGCGTTCGTCCAGGTGTATCGCCTTCCGTAGCATTGTCAACAAGTTCCGGATCTGAGATACCCACCTACCTATCTCGGGAATTTTTGTTTCCAGTCTCCAGCGAGCGCGACCGTGATCAATTCCTCTCTAGCTATCTCCATCTCGTCAGAGAGGAGGTGCTTTATTAACGGACGTAATGAGATTTATCGTCCAATCGCGATTCGCTCTTTGCCTTTCAACGCAACTTCTCCGGGCTATTTAATTCCCTTATCTTTGACTGGTCGTCATACGGTATATTTTCCGCGGCACCGAGAGTCTCGTTAGAGCGACTGCGGCTTTCTTTGCCAGTGTATCGCGCGCTGCAGGGTTATTTTTACAGTGGCGGGTCAGCCCCGCGAGATTCCTCTATCCCAGGACGTACAGCTACGTACTCTGGCAGGTGAGCGTGCATCGCAGCACGGCACGGCTCGGCACGGCTCGGCACGGCAACTTTTCCTGTTCTTGGTCCGCGAGCAAGCACCGTTTCCTACCTGCCTCCCTTTCTTTCATGTCCTGACACAAGGTCTCGTTTATACCTACGTAAACTCTGTTTAATTAACGCGTTGACTGAAAGAGGAGGAATTTTCGATGTAACCGGCGCATTGCAGCTCGGGCTCCACGCGTGCTCCACGCGGACTCTGCCGCACGGGGTAGACGCATTGCGATGATCCTACCTCGCTGATGGAGTCGGCCGGAGATGGAGACGATGGAGGAGCAGTAGATGGAAGCTGGTCTGCAGGGGTTGCAACGGTGCGGAGGGCCAGCTCTCGTTCGTTCTCTATCCCTCTCTCACTTCGATTCTCTCTTCTTCTCCTCCTTCTTCTTCTTCCCTCGTTCTCTCACTCTCGCACCCTCGCCTCGTAGCGTTGATGATCACGGTAATAGTGGTGGTGGTGATGGCTACGTTGGTAGTAGTGGGTACTTGAGAGAGCTCGCCGTTTCCCTTATTCCTTCAATCAACGTCAGCTGGGGAGGCAAGTCTAGTGTGTACCCTGAGCAAATACTCGCGTGCTCCGCACTAGAGCAGCATAGAGCTCAATGACTACATCATCCACGAAGGTGGTGGTTAGCTAGACGCGCCTTTGCCCCATCCCAGGCAGACAGTCATCGAAATCGATTCTTTCCGCGAAATAAACGGCTCGTTTGCAAATACTGCCCCAGCATTGTAGTAAATAGCGGGTGAGAGGAAATGAGAGAGAGAGAGAGAGAGAGAGAGAGAGAGAAGGGCCTCACTCCAATGCCACCAAGATGTGCTTTATGGGGCCTCTCGCAAGGCGCTCGTTTCATTAATTATGGAAACCCTTCCTTCCGCGGGGTGTTCTTTTCCGCCGGATATTCAATACAACCGTTCCCACTATTTGCACCGCAGCAGGGCCGTTTAAGATATTCGTTTAAACGAATTAGCCCCGCGGCCAAAATAACCCGGCCAATATTGGCAAAAAGTGGCGCGCGAAAATAGATTTTTTTATCCCAAACGAGAGTATTCGGTTAAGGACCCGAGATGAAAGCCAGATGTCGCGATGAAACAAGAATCGTCATTTTCCTTTTTTCGAACGTCCCGAACAGAATTGGCCCATCCGAATTCATTTTGATCCGGATATAAGTAGTTTTAGTAACGGAGCTTCGCGAACCTTATATCGTCCCCGTATAAAATAGGAGTGATATTTTCGGTGCAATGCGGCATAAACATATATGCATATGAGAAGTAATGGACGTATGTGGAAAGGAAAAGAGAGGGAGCGAAGAGCGATATATCGGTTACTCTTTCCGCGGGATGTGACCCCTTCGAGAATGAGCACCGAGTGTCGATGTCTCGCGCCTGGAAGGGTCTCGTTAAAGTAGGAAGGAAGAAGGCCGGATACTCGGCGGTTACGCATGCATCATGGCTCGTCTAAACAAGCTGTTTAGACGACTTCAAGTTAACCCAAATTGACTCAATTGGATTAACCGCGCCGTGGCTCACCCGACACTTGGGAACCGGCCCGCTCCGGCCCGCACTGGCCCGCAACGGCGTCACCGTATCCGCGAGAGAGCCAGTCCTTTGCTTCTCATGCAAATACGCCTCGTGCGCTGTTTCACCACTTCTGCCTCGCCTCTCCCTCGGTTCGCTGCTCCTAGTTCCTTTTTTCTCACCCACTTGGCCGCCTCGACTACCGAGTTCGTTCGTATGCTCGCTCGCTCGCTCGCTCACTCGCTCACTCGCGAATTCAGCTGGTTAGCTGAATTGACGGCGTTTGGGAAAATTGGCGTGTCTACGCCGCGTTGGCCGACTATCGCCGTGCAGTCGAAGACCCTCCGCTCCAGCTTCTCTACGAATACGTCTGTGTAACTGCGCTCGATCTTTACCTCTCTCCCTCTTTTGCTCTCGCAACGCTACGTCAATTCATCTTCCTCTCTCGGTGGCTCTCGGCAATGCAGCCATATAGACGCGCGCGCGCGCACACACACACACACGCGTGCGAGCTGAGCGAGCTAATACCCAAAGTGTCTTTGGACCTCGATGGAGCAGAGTGAGTGGAGAGCGCGCGACCGGGAGCGGCCCCTGAGCGCATTAGGGCACGGATCACGAGGAGTCTTCCGCTGGCGAGTCGTGCTGACGCACGTCACTCTCCGGTGTCCTGTCTCTCATGTCAATTTGTTCGGAGGGCCGCGGAAGGAAGAGGATGGCGCGCGGAGAAGAGGTCCAGGCCTAGGTCGGCTATCGGGAGCGGGAGGGTCGGCGGATTGGAGTGTCCGCTTCTTGGCTAGCGATCGAGCCTATGCACGCCGACACACACGCTCCGTCTCGATTGGACCCGCTGGAGCTCTCTTTTCCTGAGGCTCCCACTGCCGACCGCTCGCGCATTACTCCTCTATCTTTATTATCGGTGCAACCAGTCAGTCAGCCAGTCAGCCAGCCAGCCAGCCAGCCTGGCCCCGGCTGTCTTTCTCTCTTCTCTCGCTCTCCGCGATATATGGATCGTCGGAAGTCACCTTCCTCATTATCATACCAACAGGCTCGCTCGCTCACTCGGGCACAGCCTTCATCCTGTGCCCTAGTCACTTACGGCTCGCGGGTGACCAACCCAAGTGCGAGTATGCTCGCGTTCGTTCCCTCGCTGGGGTGGACGTCGGCGAAGGCCGCTCGCCGCGAGAACCACTGCTCTGGGGGACAAGACGCAAGTCCATTATACTCAATCACGGCATGATTGGCTCAAACGATCGGACCACCGCTCGCCGCCCGCGGCCGCCTGCCCTTCCACGGAGGAGGTTCGCGCGCGTACTACGTACCGATCTGTGTACCGCGCGTCGCATTTCGTAACGTCAAGAAGGAAAGATCCTGTTTCCCGCTGCTCCACCTCGCCAATCAGATTGCCGGACTTCCTCTCGGGTGAATCTCAATCGTCTCGCTTCCATTACGCCTACCCCCCTTTTCTTTAGTCGACTGTGGTCGTAATGATTTAAAAAATCGTACGCAATACACTAAATTTGTCTTGTCACTTTGTGCCAATTACGCATAATTGTATTTAATGCTTGGTGACTAAAGTGGCTACAGGTCTCGGGTATACCGTTAAACGCGACAGTAGGTCGGATCGAGAATTTATTGGGGATTCGTGATCACCAGGTGTTCCTCAATTCGAAGAGGATCCAAAGGTGTGTCCTATGAGCTATCTTCGCCGCCGAATGTAGACCAAGGTCCAGCTGCAGCGAGCCGTGGCTCTCTCTCTCTCTCTCAGCAAGCACCCTATTTCCTATCTGCTCCATCCCCGCATCTGTTCCGCCAGATCTGAGGATGACTCTCCATCTCCCGCTGACCTTTTTTATTTTACCTACTCAAGATAGATTACCAGAAAGCAGAGTTAGATATCGCGTACTCCATATCGAAGTAACTTCCACAGATATGTACACGTATCGGACACTCCATTAATAATATGAAATGCAACGAACATAGGCGAACAGTGCTCTCGTGGTTCGCGAATGGCAGGATTCGAGAACGATGCATCACTTCCTTGCGCGACTTCTCGTCGCGCAAAAAGTGCGCTTAACAACGATAAATTTCTAATTGTCATCGAGGAACGAAGCAGAAGCGTCATCGGGTCGTTCTGGCATACTTGGAGAAACAGCAGTTCGCAGACGGTTCGGCGGAGACATTGCCCGAAGCAGTGCGCCGAGCATGGAACTTTGGCAATTGAATATAATTAAGTAATCTCGGATGGGTAACAATAGTGGCGAGTGGGGCGGGACGTCGTAGGAAAAACTGGAAAGCGCATTGGCCGGTTGCCATAAGGAGAACTCGCCTCGAAATGGCAACGACAATAATGCTGGTAATCCTGGACGCTCTTGGCTGCCAATATGCCGCGGATGTATCTACATAACTGCCTCGAAAAGTAGCCCGTGGCCAATAAAAGCCAAAGAGAGAAAGACCCGAAATCTGTCGTTAAGCCTTCTCGATCTGCTTCTCGCTGATTGCTGCACCGGCGAATTGGCCGAATCTGGGACTACGACTCCTACTAGCCATCAGGAAAAAGAGAAAAAGAGCCAGCGGAATATCCTCCACTTGTACTCAAAACATTCCAAGTGACTCACACTCATTCTCTCTCTCTGTCTCTTGGAGTAATTACCATCCGGAGAAAAAAATCGGCCCTCGGTAACTTTTGCACGCACCCCATGAATTGAAACCTTCAATGTCAATATTCAAATCATACTTTATAGCGACTTCCTCCCCTAATTATACCCTCGTTTACATCGAGTTCGGGACGATCCAATTCGTCGGTTGGTCGTTGGCTGATTTGTTTGGGGCCCCTGTCTCTGTCGGCATCCACAAGTCCGGCAGGAAACCAAAGTCGCGGCAAAGGAAGCGGAGGAAACCGTTGACGTTGGTTTCGAGGTGTACATTCGTGGCACGAGTCAACCGGTGGCTTCGAGTTACTGGCGCGCGACTCTTAAGACGTTGCCAAAGGGGGTCGCGTTTGTTCTTTAAGACGTTGGGACGAGTCCAGTCGGGTTCCTAACACAATGGCAACAAGAAGCCGAAACGTCGGTTACGCCTCGGAACGGCAGCTGGCACGCGCTCCTTCCAAGTCGCACGGACTAAGGAGGTCTTTCCTTCTGGCCTCTAGCTTCTTCGCCGTTACACTCAGGCCCCTGGTGCCTTTCTTCGGGCACGAGAAGGGCGCGCTCAAGAGGGAGAACCAGTCTCGAGAGAAGTTACCTTACCTGAAACGTTCTGGGGGATACCTGGCCATTTAAATCGGAGAACGTCACCCGGCGAAACCACCTGAAGACTAGCAAGGGGGCCTTCTTGATCTTGCATTGGTGTCGACTTTCGGGGAGCTTGATTTCTCTGAAATTTTTCAAATCATCGCTCACACTTTTATCCTGCACAAAATTCATCAAAGAATATGTACGTGTATATTTGAAGTATAAAACGGACGGATTTTACTTGGCTTAAAGAACGATAATAGTCCAACTTTAAAGTATCGCACTGCTCGATATTCAGTAAAGAGGAAAACCTTGTTTAACCGGGATCGATTTTATTTTTCGTTCATACCAGAATTGCAATGAATTAATAACTAAGCTGTAATCGATAATTCCCGCACTCCCGATAACGGGAGACCCCGGCGAAAAGTAATTACAAAGTCGCTTCTTAAATAATTATTGAATTGCAAGCGAAAGTAGGGTGGGAAATGGAAGCTCGATTACGAGATTGAACCACGATTGAAATTCGCGTTTGCAAAATATCAAGGCAATTATTGTACTTGCGGTTCGATAATACGAGGACGGGAAAGCAAGGAAATTTAAATCACCAATGTGTATAAGTTTCAATAGATCCGGTATGCGGGCAAGCGAAGGGTAGTCTACGCCACTGAGGGCAAGGACCGTTGTTCCTACTTCCTTTCCTGAGGGAGGACGAAGGGCGCCCCGTAGGATTTTTTGTAGCTTTCAATATCAGACGTTAGCGTTTCCCACAATGAGAAGTCATGGGAACACATTCGGGTAGGACCACGGAAAGACTCCTGGAAAGTCTCCGAAGAGATTTGCGATCGCACCTTGGGAAATTTTCATCCGATCCTCGCCCTTTCCGAATAAAAGGAATACGTTGGAACTCCTCTTCGGGATTCCCCTTGTTCGTTCTCAGATTCGTAATCTTAAAATTTCGCAGATCGCAACGTCTACATTTTTCAATCACAGTAATACGGTTAGATAAAAACCTTGACGGGTATTAAAAATCAAGACTTGGTACTTGGAATTTCCGATACCAAGTTTAACAATATAAAAAATCAATAAATAATTGTTTATTAATGCCTTTGCACCATCCATGAACTTAAAGATGAAAAATAAGTGGCCAACGTTTCGATTCCGGGATTTGGAATCCTCTTCAGGGTAACTGATTAGTTTTTCACTCAATCAGGTGAATTATCAACGAAACGTGGTGTTCGTAGGCGGTCACCCATCCTAGTACAAACCACGTCCAACCTTGCTGCACTTCGGTGATCTAACGAGAATTTATTCAACTCTCCCATCCACAAAAACAACATATATTCAGATAAAAAATCAATTTTCATGAACGAACGAGATGCATCGACGAGATCGACGAACATACTCGAGCCGACCTTGTCCTTCGAAAGCGATGAGAAAATTCGAGGGCGCATCGTGGTACGGCCGGTTCGTCGAGCGGCGGCCGTGCGGCGAAAAGCCTCGTGCTCATTATCGCGCGTACTATCAGCCAGGCAGAGCACATGAATGGCGACCGAAATCGAAATGAAAACGGAGGAAAGGTCATGCTCGCGTGCCAGGAATAACACGGCCGTGGCGTTGACCCACATTGTTTTTGAAACGCGATTAAACTCATTGAAAACGACCGAAGGTAGATTAATGGCCCTGGGCCGCGTAACCGCGAAAAGCGGGGCAAAAAGCGAAACAAATTTAACGAGCTGTGAATTATGAAAATCGGTGACAGGCCGCTGCTTTTAAACACACTCCCTCTCCCTCTGATAACCACGGTAGAGCACGGCACAACCCGATCCGACACACCCAACACACCCGGGGGTGTATGTCTGGCTCACGCTCGCGAATTCCTCTCGCAAATTCTCGCTCGCGATCTGCTTCCATCTCTCTCTCTCTCTCACTTTTTCGCTCTCTCGCAGCAGAGTTTGGTTTGGGCGCGTGCCAGTGAATCGAAACGATTCGAATGCAAAATAATAATAAAACAGTGGGGGCCCGGGTTGGGGGTGGTAGGGGAGGGGGGGCGGAATGGGAGGATGAGGGTGAGGGGTTGCCGTCGCCGCTGCTTGTGTCGGGCGTTCGCGGCCCGCCGGGAGGCGGGGTCGACAGCGCATTAACGCAATTAACCTCCAATTAATAACACATCAATTGACACCCGGTCAACTTGTTGCATCGGAGCAGCCCGATAATATGCTGAACGCGTGTGAACAGTGTGTACACACACCCCGTCGCCCGTACGTTTGTACCCGCGTATCGCTCTCTGTATATATAATCATCCTCTCTCTCAGTCGCTCCTCGGCATTGCTTTCCTCCCTCGCGGTGGACTCTGACTGCCTGCCACCCTTGGCATTCTCTCGGTCGGTCGGTCGGTCGGTTTCTCTGTTTCTGTCGTCGATCTCTGTCTCCGTCTATGTTACGGAGGCCCACAAGTGTGAGTGAGAGAGCCACGCACGCACGCACGCACGCACGCACGCGTTTCCTATTAGCCGATGGTCGTATTAACGCGTCTAACGCAGAGTGCGTGCCATCGCGCGCAAAGGGGGTTGCTCAGGAATAATGACACGAGTGTGTTACAATAATTTTATATCAACGGGGAAAGTGGAGCGAGGAATCGCATATCTATGCAACTGCTGGGGGCATAGGTGGGCGTAGAGTAGCAACAGCAGTGGACATGGGCCGATGACCACACTCGGGTTCCCATGCAGCAACCCCCTGCGAACACTCTCTTGCCACATGACACCTAGCTAGGGTGGAATTCCGATGCACATGCCGCTGCTCTGTTAGTGCGTGGTGGAGTACGAGGAGAACGCCGCCATGTGGGGTACGCGCACCATGTGATATTCCACCGAGTGCCGGCTTTTCTACGCCTCGGCTACTTACACCTCGCTACGAATGCCCGCGGAAGGAAGTCGTTACCGCCGCAAAATACGGGAACCCCTTCCTATGAAAACGTTTCGAACTCACGGAAGCCCTCGATTCGCTCTTTGACGCAGCATATTTTCTTCCGTGGGATAGACAATTAACGATCTATTATCAATGAAATTGAAAGAAGAACAGTCGATGCCAAGAAGAATATACCTTCCGACCTTTTTATGCGTCTCAATGACATATTCAGGTGAAGAATCTATTTTCGTTTCGAAGTAAGAACCATTGGAACCTGCTTTCAGGCCATTTTACGATCGTCGGCTCCTTATGGTTAGCATTTGTTCGGTTCAAGTACGGCCAGAAGTTATCAGCATCGATAGTTATCGAAACCTATAGCTGCGGCAGGTTATAGACCTTTAAACGCCAAGAGTCCTCTCAGGGATAGTCTCCGGAGATTGTATCCAGGATCTCATTGACTTTCGCTGAGAATCGGTAATTAATTTTCCGCGTTCCAAGGGAATTATTTCGTGAATAATTCCACGCGATTCTCAGTGGTCCCGCAAACGATCAACGAGGTACTCGGAGTTAGCGATGCTCTAACCCCATATCACGACTGGCGCACCGTCGTGCTCCCCGTAATCACCCTTTTGAATCAAGTCACCTGCTTAAACGGTAAATATCGCATGACGCACAGGAAATGGTAGTTGGTACCTCATCAACTCGCGCTCGCATCGACGAAAGCCGATCGATGCGCATGCCATTGCCTTTTGAAAAGTTCGACGACGCACAATGGGAGAAGAAACAGTTAAAAAAAAAGAAACGAAGAAAATAGTGGAGCTATAAATCAGCCCTTTATTAACCCACGATCATCGATATATCCGTCGACGATCCAATGGGATTGAAACTCTTTCAAAATCCCACTTGCCTGCTTCTTTCCACTGGAAAGAGCGGGAAGTTTATTAGAAGATCGCTCGTCATTGAGAGCGATTAAAAATTCCAACACTCTCTCAGGCGGACGTATCCGTCCCTCTCGCATTATTTATCGGTAGAAGTCACCCGCAACGATAGCGCATCTATCCGACATAATAAAGCCGCGGAACTTCCTCGGCGAGCCACGCGTTTCTCCCGCGCGTAATTAGTCCGCCGTGTCTACTTCCGAGTCCGGTTGGAACACTGGGAGAGTAGTTCGTGAAGCCATTTCCGGCGGTGGGACCCGAGCACCTTTTTGTCTGGCCGTGCGTCCCACGCATGGCAGCACACGAGGGAAAGCCGTAGCGATCAAAGCTGCGAAGGACAGTGAAGTTCGTCGGCCCCCCCTCGAAGCCTGCGTTGCGTTCTTCCAGGTACGAGCTACGATCAACCCCTCGAGACCTTATCGAGCTCATGACCATATGTCACCTTTCGAGCAGCCAGACCGCGTTTCGTACCCCACCTCCTCTCTTACCTCTTTCTATCGCGCTTCACCCCTGCAGCACCGATCGCGTCGCTTGAGATAATTGAGGAAGAACCCTCTCCTACTTTTTCTGAACAGGCTGCTTCGAGGAAGCCCACATACGCGCGATACGCTCCCGTTATCGCAATCGGTCTACTTCGCGATAAGGGCTTCGATCGGTGATAAAGACTATCTGGAGTGGCCGAAGGTATCGCGTGCCTTCTGTTTGAATTAAGACTGTCGATGGATTTCTTGTTTGACAACTGTTTCGCGAAGGAGTGGGATAGAGCTCAAACGATTAGCATGAGACCGAAGGGTTTATTTGACCGCGAAAAGATAGATTTCAATTGCCAACGAACCTGATTCAATGGGCTACGAATAATTCGAAAGATCGGGAGGTCTCTGTCGACTCCCGAGTAGATCCACGGTGGTATCCGGAGTAAAGTGCAACCGGAAGCGAGCGGCACGGAAGAAAAAAAAAAAAGTACAACCGACACGCTACTCGGAGGAATTCGCCGCTTTGCCACGTGTTGCTGCACGCATTTCTCTTTGAACCTTCTTGTTGCCTCATGACGCGCTGTATACGCGCGCGCCTAGTCGTCCCGTCGATATGTATAGGGACGAGTGCTCGTGTCCTCGAACGGCAGGCAGCTCATGCGTAGGCAAACTATGGAATATGTCGGCCTATTGAGCGCAGGTGCTTTAAGCTGCTCAGCTGTTGCTTCGAATCTCATGCACATTCACGCAGACGCGTATGCCCCGTTGATATTGGTGCGCACTAAGCTTTCATATCAGACTGCACGCGAGTGCAACGCGGCGCACTTACGTACATACATATGCACACTAGACGCACCATCGGCAATCGAGCGTCGCGACAACGATCGAGTCAGCACGCTGCGGGACTTGCACACCCACCTTCCCTTCGACCCCTGATGAATGAACACACCCCATTAACGCGAAAATCGCGAGCCACAGTTTTGCGTCTGGTGAAGCCGAATGCGCCCTCGAAGGCAAAATCAATTTTGCCCTGGACTAATTGTGCGCGGCCTCGAAAACTCTCGTGCCGCGAAAAGGGCCATTTCAAAGCCGTGAATTATGGAAATCAGGCAAACGTAGTAAAGTTTACCGAGTGAAGTTCGCTTTTCTCAGCGACCATCGGCCAATGCGAAATTCATGCGACGTTGACCCAAGGGTTCCATTGACAAACAGTGCTCGTCTGGCTCTGTACGATCGTAGACATTGAAAGTTGATTACTTAACTTCCATTGGGCCCTCAACGGGCACAATCCCGAGTGCAATCAAAGATTTGTCGGCTGTTCTTTTTTTTTTCTTCTCGTATTGAGTCCTCGCAAGGGGGATGAGTACTTGGATGACGAAGAAGAGACGGCATGACGGAACCGCTTACGTACGGAATAAGATATTCAACGTAAGCAATTTTCTTATGGTCGATTCTCGAGCATGCCGCCCCCATCTTTGCCAACCCCCTAGCTGCTACTTACTATGCTTGGACTTTCTCCGGCGGGTCTTCGTAAAAGTACAGAGGGAAGTTAAAATATATCACGGATGACCGATGTCCGGCTGTTCTTTTCTTGATCGCGGCAGGGTCGATTACAGTATTTTTAACCGGCAACCCTCGAAATCCCCTTCTCGAGAGTCTCGAGTCGTGCGAAATCGCCGAGCAACGAACTCGCGTCTCTATTTTCCTTCCGCCTACCAAAGAGTCGTCGATTCGCGCGTCATTGCGATAAGTAGTCGGAGAGTGAGGAGCAATTTTTCCTATACGGTTTGACCAACGAAGAGGAGGAGGAGGTCAGTAGCGAAAGTAACGCGGAGGGACAGTTTCGTCCGTGGAGGAGTCGTTCCATCTATGACCCGAAGTAGCTTAAAATAACGGCCGTCTTCCTATCACCGTTACGACGGATCGATTCTTTGATTACAAGGTAAAACGATGCGGAGCAGAACCGAATGAGTCTCTTTCGATCTCTGGTTCGGCTCGGCACTGAGAGTAACGGCCCCACTAAATCCCGGACCGTCTATTTTCTGTTGCAGACGAATAGAAGAATCGCGGCGAGGCAACTCGAGACGAGGGAGCGAGGGGCACCCAGCCCTTTGGCGAGCTCGAAGGATGCAGCTCCCAGGCGGGAGCGCGAGAATTCCGCCCGCGAGAGCACCGGTTTCAGTGAGCCTCCTTCACATCAACGGGAGCAAGATTGCAGCGAGTATCGATAAGCGCCACATCAGAAACCGCAGAACCGGAAGAAGCGCCGCTGCCGGAGCCAATTGTCGTCGTAGCGCCTGCGGTAGCAGTAAAAACCTTCGGAAAAGCGGTACCAACGGAAGCAACCCCGCTAGCGAGCGGACTCCTGCGAAGAGGAGTCGCCGACACCGTGTCACCCCACGGCGGAAGGACCCTACCGAGGAATAGTGAAGAAGAGAGGACTCGAGAGGTGAAAGCGCGGAGGAGCCGAGTAGGAGGGGAAGGTAGGACGGAGGATAGAGGGGTGGAGGACAGAGGGGGTGGAGGCGGGAGAAGAAGCAAGAGGCGCTCACCGAAAGGAATAAGGCTGCCGGCGTCGTCGTCCTCGCCGCCGGCGGCGGCCGCAGTCCACCACCGACGGCACCCTAAGTAGCAGCGGGAGAAGGAGACGAAGGAGGAGGAGGAGGCGGAGGAGGAGGAGGAGGAGGAGGAGGAGGAGGAGGGGGAGGAGGGGGAGGAGGAGAAGGAAGAAGGGAAGGTGCTGGCCAAGGGTAAGTCGGTGCTGGAACACTAGCCCGGCCAGAGGAACGGCCGGGGGTGGAACGAGGTAGAAAGACGAAAGAAGAAGAAGAAGAAGAAGAAGAAGCCAGAGGTAGGACGGAAGAAGCTAAGAACGAGAGGAAGGAAAGGAGGCACGCGTGGGAGAGGGGATAGAAGCGGGCTCGGAAGCGAGCGAGCCGCGTGGGGAGGACAAGCGGCGCGCAAGGTACTGCTGGCTGGCACGCGGCACGAGGCACGAGGAGAAGAGCACGCGGTGGGTAGTAGGGGAAAGCTTGAGGCAGCGGTAGAGGTAGCGTGCTGAGAGTAGAAACCGAGGTAGAGCGTTGAGCCAGCCACGAGGGGCTATTCGAGCGCGAAGGGGAGGGGTGACAAGGAGCCCTGGCGGGGAGGGGACGCGGAGGCCTTCGGGGGGCCGACCAACCAGACGGCCGATGATGTCATCGGAGGAGGAGACCGAGTGTTTCGCCCTCTACGGAGCAACCACGGAAAGCAAGCAACAGCAACTCCTGAAGAAGCAGAAGCGCACCAGACAGCGCGTGGACGCCGGCGAGCCGCGCAACAGCTACTCGAGCATACCGAACTTTAGCTCCCGGCCTTCCTTTCTCGGCGGCGGTCTTTACGGCTCGATCTTCAGTGGCAGTGGGACACCGACCCATCAGCCGCAGCAACAACAGCCGCCGACTCAGCAGCAACACCACCATCAATCTCAATCGCAACCCCAGTCCCAGTCGCAGCCGCAGCCGCAGCAGCCGCAATCGCAGCAACCGCCGCAATCGCAGCCACAGCAGCAGCCACAACCGCAACAACAGCAGCAGCAGCTCCAGCAACAGCAGCAGCAGGCTGGAGCGGCCGGCAGTCAAGGTCACTTGGGTACAACTACGACGGGTCCGACATCCCAGCAGCATTCCGCCCACGCGGCCTTCGGGTTCTTCGGGGCACCGGGCTTCGGCCCCGCCAAGATGCTGAACGAGCTCCTCGGACGCCAGGTGAAGCAGGCCAGCGACGCTGGCGGCTCCCCCCCGGAGGGTGGCCACGGGATGACCGGCGCGGGCATGGACCCAGCCGCAAATTTGCAGCCGGGCGCCGTAGTCAATTGTGACGATCCCGCCACCGCCGAACTCACCCAACACATGCTCCGCGACATCCTGCAGGGCCGTAAGCTCTCCGCGATCGCCCTACAGGAGCAGTCGAACAATAACAACAGCATCCACAGTAACAACAATAACAACAATAATACTACCGCGGATCTACTCAAGTCCCAACAACAGCACCAGCAGCAGAGTCCCCAGCAGCACCAGCCAAACAGTGATAGTGCGCGCAGTGGAACAGTGCAGAGTGGCGGGGAGGAGAGTGGTGACGGGAATAACGTGAACAGCGCGAATCACAGTGATCGTGACACCGTGATGCCAGGAGACGCGGAGGACAGTGCGGAGGACGCGGCCGCGGCGGCGCGTGCCATGGAGGAGGCGTTCGCCGAGGCCGGCATGGAACCCGGCGCCAATCTCGACGGGTCGGATTGCGAGCAAAGCCTCTCGCCGAGCCCCACGCAACCGAGATCGGGCTCGGTTTCCGTCAAGGAGGAGATCCAGGACACCCTGAACCTGAAACGCAGCCGGAGTCCCTCGCCCTGCCCGATCGTCCCGAAAACCGAGACCAATTCGCCCACCACCGAGATCAAGCGCGCGCGGGTCGAGAACATCGTCAACACGATGCGCAGCAGTCCCGCGCTCCAGCCGGTGAACGGCTGCAAGAAGCGCAAGCTCTACCAGCCCCAACAGCAGACCGTGCACCACGTCCTTCAGCACGGCGTCAACGACACCCTGCTGGACGACGAGGAGGAGAACGACGAGGAGATCGAGGATCCCCCGACCCTCAGGCAAAAGCGCGAGGAGAAGGATAACCTGAAGAGTCAGCTGAAACTGCTCCACGAACAGTTGGCGGTGATGCAGCAAAAGTACATAGAGCTCTCGAGTAGAATGGAACCGGACACGAGTGAGAGCGGCGACGCGCCCCCGAGTCCTCAGCATCAGCCGCAACCACCGCCAAGACCGCCGAGACCTCATCCGCCACCGTACAACGGTCTCCCGACCCTTCCGCCCGATCACCCGCACGCCGCGGCTGCCGCCATGTACCACATGAGCCACAAACTCTACCTCGAGCAGCAGCACGCCGCCCTCGAGCGGATGAAGCAGCACCAGGAGGCCGCGGCGAGGCAGCAGCAGCAGCAGCAGCAGCAACAACAACAGCAACAGCAGCAGCCGCACCAGCAGCAACCGCACCAACCGCCCCAGCCTCAGCCGCAACCCCCGCAGCCGCAACCACAGCCGCACCAGCGGCAGAGCGCGTCGCCGCCACCCCCGCCACCGAGCCAGACGCAGCAACAGAGTCAGAGCAATACCGGGCCGCCCACGCCGCAGACGCCTCAGATGCCGCCCGCGAGCACGCCCCTGCAGCACAAGGACTTCCAGGAGAGGTTAAGCGTATTTCGAGGTGCCGCCACGGCAGCCGGTTCCTCCGGTCCCCACATAACGAGGGCGGACCTCGAGGGCCTGGCGGAAGTCCTCAAGACGGAAATCTCCTCCTCTCTAAACAACCTGATCGACAGCATAGTCGCGAGGTTCATGCAGCAAAGCAAGTACCTCGGGAAACACAGCGAGGCGGCGCAAGCCGCCGCCGACCAATTGAACAAGGACCTCCTATTGGCGAGCCAAATACTCGAGAGAAAGTCACCGAGGACGAAGGTCGTGGACCGAGGAGCACCGCAGCCACCCGGTGGCCCAAACGGGCCACGGGGGCCCCTCAACGGTGGGCCCCCTCCTCCGCAACCTACGGGCTTCCCGCCAATCGGTCCCATGCCTGGTGGGCCCCATGGTCCCCATTCTGGCCCCACGGAAAACAATCTTAATCAGATGAATCAGCTGCCGCCCCACGTCAGGCCAAACGCCAGCATATTTCAGACTTCGAAACCGCCGACGATATACAGCATAAGCTCGATGCAGGCGCAGCAACAGCAGCAACAACAGCAACAGCATCAGCAACGCGAGCAACAGCAAAGGGAACAGCAGCAGCGTGACCAGTACTGCAATCTCAGAGGTGACGAGAGGGAGAACAGGGACTCGGAGCAGAACGAGGCCCTGTCGCTCGTGATGACGCCCAAGAAGAAGCGCCATAAGGTAATGTCCCCCCTTTCTCGTTCGTTCTCTCGGATATCTCGGTAGACGTAGCTATCTAACGATACAATGTTTTCCATTATCCACAAATACGACTGGAGCGCAGGAAGACGAAAGAGTAATTTAGTGGTTTTTTCCGCAGGTGACGGACACGAGGATCACGCCGAGAACGGTGTCTCGAATCTTGGCGCAAGAAGGCAACGGCTCGCAGTGTGGTAGCGACAGTCCGCCGCCACCCCCACCGCCAAGGACATACCACGGGGCACCTCCAATGCTGCCAGTGTCTCTACCAACGAGCGTAGCGATACCAAACCCAAGCCTCCACGAGAGTCAGGTGTTTTCGCCGTATTCACCATTTTTCGACCCTCGCACGGGCCATGCAGGTCACGTACCACCACCGGGTCCACATCACCTGCCTGCAAGTTCTCCGGGCGGAGGTGTAGAACTCAGGGATTCCCCTCCACTGCCCCATCCACCAGCCATGTTGCACCCTGCCTTATTGGCGGCTGCCCAGCACAGCAGTCCGGACTATGGACATCTAAGGATGGACAGTAATGACCGGGCTAGTGATTGCAACTCTGCCGACATCAGCTACGAGGGAATTCAGCCTACAATATCCTTTTCTAATGCTACATACTCGAGAAAAACTCCGCCAACGAAAAGTTGGAGGACGTCCAGAACGATGTTCCGGAAAAATATCCGCCCGCCGTGTACTCGACGGCGCAGAGTACGGTGACCTCGACTACTTCCGTCAAATTCAATTTCCTTCGTTTAGCGCCTCGACGCGATGCAACCGAGACCGCCCTTACAGCGTCTTGCCCACGCATTGGCGAGATACCCATATACGTACACACGTTAATCCAGTCGGTATTAAGCGCATAGGGAACGATAAAGAGCCGAGCAAAGAGGCGACCGAAAAAGGAGCGGCAAAAAGAAGCGGAAGGCGGAAGAGTTGAGATGACGATGCTTAGGAATGTTTTTGGCGGTAGAAGGGAACGCGAAGCTCGAAAACTTTGGGGGAACAACGACGAGTTTTCGGGAGAAAAAGCTCGCTCTCCGGCAAGGAGAAGGTAGTCGAGAGGGCGAAAGAGCACCGGGGGAAAGCTCGGACGAATGTTAGATTAGTTTGCCACGGAGTTAGGCTAATGTTGGCTGCACCTACGAGTAGAGTTTGTCCGGCAACAACGCGCGCGAGGCCGAAAGTTCTTTGCCTACTACTCGGCCCTCCCTCGGCCTCGAGTCTCACCCAACTTCGCAAGCCAATAATCTGTCCCGCAATTTCGGAATTCAGCCGCGGAAACGAGAGGAGGAGCCGCTTCGCGAACTTCCCATCGTGGCTTTCGTCTCCTTGACTTATCGTAGATAAGCCACTTCTACCGCTCCTCTACCATATGAGAATCCCCAGAATCTCGCTCCGTCCTCCCAGAGGCCAAACTTCCTCCGAGCGGATTCCTTATACTTGGCCGACCATATCCAATTGCCCATTGTTTCCAGCCACCTCAACAGCCTCTTCTTCTTCTTCTCCTCCTCCTCGTCATCGCGTTCTTCGACTTGGCTACCCTCTCAACTATTATACTCGCACCACCAGTAACTATCCTCACGATGTCTCATCCAATCGAAACAGTACATACGTGTATAATGCGAATTTTAATTCGACTGCTAGCTAGCTATATTCTCAGGTGTTCCACGGTCAGAGTCAGGCGCGAGAAAAAGGCGCGAGCGGGTGTCGCGGCTCGGTAGGGGTGGTGAAAGCGCGAGGGTGAGGGTGAGGGTGACTGTTAGGATGAGGGCGAAAGCGTGTGAACGCGTTGGACGGTGCAACGTCGAAACTGCATCGGCGTGTGTTGTTGGTCCGGGTGGCGGTTCGATCGGCAGGCTGGCGTCCTTTGCCGCCTTTTTAGTCGGGCTTTGATGTAAAATCAATGGCGCATTTTTTTCACTCCCTCCTCTTGGGGTAGGTCGAGCGCATCGTGCACGACCGCGGCGCAAGCAAGCAAGCAAGCAAGCAAGCAAGCAAGCAAGCAAGCAAGCAGGCAAACTAGCAAGCCGCGATGCACCCTCCTCTGTCACAGTTCGCGTTGGCCTTCGAGCCGCTCGAACACCGTTTTTTACGGTCCATAGATCTTGGTCGGCGATCGGAACGTGGCAAGGAGCAAATTGCCGCTAATCGAGCGGTGTGAATTAATCGCGAACGCTAAATGGACTTCGGAGAGGTCCAAGGCCTTTTTCGGACACATTCATCGAGCAATTCCTCGCGGAGAGTTAGCGACCAAGCCGCGAGTTAAGGGGCCTTTGTCATCGAGGAAGAAGGAATTACCATTGTGCTTCTTAATGAGCTGCTGCCTTACAAACACCGCGCCACGCAATCCCTCGATGTCGTTATGCAACTTTCGCGCTGGCTTCGCGTAAAGAATGTCACGGATTGAACGCTCAGACTTTGCCCCGCGCTTCCCTATGATTGTCGAATCGGATTGGTTGATTGTAATACTACTGTTCGGAGACGAAAATAACAGACCCTTTGCACTTTGAATAAAATGCTACCGGGTTGAAAATAATTAGTACTCGTAAGTGATGTAAAACTCAAAACGGAATGTTGTCCGCTAGTTTTCCGTGTTTCCTTGGGATATAGATTCCAGTGCGAAGGGTCAATAGTAAAATTGTCCGGAGGGACAAACGGTAGGTTCCCTTTGCCTCTGTGCCCTTTTAACTAGCTGATAGCCGAGCAAGTTTTCCTCTTCGAAGAGTAACCCGCAGGTGAAAGTATCGCTGTCCTCTCATTGAATTATCGGAATCCCTTGCGGCAGGCGGCGATATAACGGTATAATGTAGGAGACGCGTAGGTGCGTGAGCCCGAGCAGGGAGAAGGTAGACGGAAGGACCACCCCGTCGGTCTAGGGGCGTCTGAAGGGTGGAATAGCCTTTATTACAGTCTGGCATCTCGTTATCGGCCACCGTTGACGTTACCAACCCGCGAGTGAGCGCAAAATATGACGCGCGCGCGCGCGCGCGCGTTCACTAGCTCGCTCGCTTGCGTTTGATGCGAACGACTGCACTCGTCGAGTCGTTCGCTCGTAAACGACGAGTCCGCTTCACTATTCACCCCCCGAGTGTATTCGCGCACTGACACTGACGCCGATGACGATAGGCATCGATATAAAGTACCGCTCATCTTTTGCCATCCGAGAAATTACGGGAATTTGTCTAACCGAACGTTTCGCCCTCGATAATTGCACTCTTTCGCACCCATCCTCATTTCCTTTGATTTCTATACATACGTATAGTTCGTAGTAGAGTATATTTTCCCGCGATGGAAATAGGCTTTGTAGCGTGACGAAAGTAAGACGAAAAGAAGATTCGAATTGGTAAGAGCGGCCAAGTGTTAGGGTTGAACCGTAAGTTTGGGTAGACTCGGCTTGGAGATTGAACACGCGGATTAGCTGTATAAGAATGCGATGAAACCACATGAAGAGATCCTATTACGAATAAGGAGTCGGTAAGGCTTCCGCTGAGGATACGGCCAATCGTGGGTCAACCTCGGCGAGAACGTTAGACCCCTACTACCACCTACCCTCGCGACACCCACAGCTTGTACGATTTCTAATCCAATTTGATACGAAGGAAACACGATTAAGTTTGAGATATTCGCGTACACACAGAAACAGATTTACCCCGACGAAGTTGCACTTCCTCGATCCCGAGGCTCGATCGCGTTCAGGGGTCCATGCCCGTGTATCGTTCGTAAGATTAAGAGCAATTAGGACAGAAGCAACGAATATTTCCTTAACCACAGTGCACTCGTCGACGCTGACGCCGATGCATCTGAGGAAGGCGAAGCTGATGTTCTTCTGGGTCAGGTACCCGTCCTCGTCCGTCCTCAAGATGTACTTCCCCGACATCAAGTTCAATAAGAACAACACAGCGCAGCTGGTCAAGTGGTTCTCCAACTTCCGGTGAGTAGATTTATGGTTACTAAACGCAAGACACATCGAGGGTTGTTCCGAATTTCTGCAAATTTCTACTCCTCCCTGAGCATCAATTCGCCAAGTTCTCTCTACTTCCGACCACTAAAATGAGAGAGGAGGACTTCCCGCGTAAGCTATAAATCGGAGCAGCCCTCGATTTCCTTTTTATTGCATGGACGTATACTAGTTGTGCGCAACGGCGCAATTACCGAGATGAGCAAAGGGGTCGGAAATTATCACGCTCATCGACTAAACGCCAAAGCAATTGCACTCGAGTCATTATTGCGCTGGTGAATGGCTCGCGACGCTTTGTACCATAAGAACCGAAGATTCTTCGGCCGATCGGACAGAGATCGAAGGGAAAGAGGGGGAAGAGTAATAGAGTATCCTGTCCGTCTATTCGTCTGTTGCCCCTCCTATTTGCATAACATGCCGCCGAAAGTAGTGCAACATACGAGTTCCAGCGATCCAGCATTGAAGCTCCCATGTAAAGTTCAATGGAAAGCAATCTCTAAAGGTAGATAGCCGTCTTTCGAGCCGCGCGCGCTTCTGTGTACCCAGCCAGAGCGACAAGTTGGATCGCGATCCGATCGGGAACGAACGTCCGACAGGAAGCAATAAGCGCAGTTAGAGCGCGTTACTATTACTATTGACTTGGACTCCTGTTCCCTTGATTTTCTCCGATGCAGTGATTCGATGTTCGTCGATCGAAAGAAACGAATCGTCGAAGAAGCTGCCAACGGGATGGGAACGTATGTGATCGTGTTCCGCGTATGCAAACGAGGACGAGGTTTTCGAGGGATCGACCACTCCCTTCGCAGAAACGGTCAGAGCCCAAGAGACGAGAGTCACGATGGGTGTGTCCGAATCTTAATTACCCTCTCTACGGTAACAGCTGGGGATAAGTAACGTGGCTACATTGCGCCAGGTATAGAACGTAGGAGCTCGCTGGCTACCGACACATGCCGGCCAGCATAGGCATTAGCCTGATTATAATTAGCCTGAGTACAGTACAGATCCGAGATATAAGGTGGTCGAAGGCTCGCGCGTGGCCTCGACGCTACATTATTACCGTTTTCTTATCGCGAGAGACGCCCATCCTCTCGAAAACCATAAGTTCTCCCGCGACCCGTCTCCGACTGGTAGTCTTGGTCGTCACCACCACAACCATTTCTCACCGTTCCTCCGTCGTTCTATTGTTGCCTCGCTTCGCGTCCTTATGCTTATGATTCATCCACCCCCGCTTTCCACTTACCACCACTCGTCGTGTTTCATACGACTGACTTCCGCGCCCGCACCCGGCCTTTTTACGCTCGTTAAACGTCGTGGAAAAATCTTAGTTTGACCCAGATCCGCAACACTTTTATTCCGGCTAAACGCCCGCTCGCCACGAGACCAACGAGGCTCTCTTCTCCTCCGATATTTCTTCCGCTATCCTTACGAGCCCCTTTCTATTTCTTCTAGTCTTTTTCTGACGGGGGCAAAGAGCTAGGAAGCGAAAGGGTCTCGCCATCGGTAGTGCATAGTGGTACGCGAAAGAGCTCGTCGGTGGTATTGTCACTCGATTAAAACCTACTCTCAGGAATTGTCATTTAAAATCGGGATGCGACGCGGCGGGATGCGAGCGGGTACAGGGGAAGGGTGGGCAGATCGCGGATCGGCCGGATTGAAACAGCAACGCGAGATTAGAAAGCGCGGCATTAAGGAGAAAATGGGAAACATAAAAATGCATAGCGTATTAACCACGCGCCCGTGGAGTTCCGCAATCCAAAGGGTACGTGAATCAGTTGCGCGAACTTGTCCCTCGTGCCGTTACTCGTGCTCTCCATTCCTCTCGCCCCTCATTCGCTTCCTCTTGCTCTCGCTCCCGTTCCCGTTCCCATCCCTCTGCCCCTATTTCGTTCTCTCGAAACATTTTCATCGTAACCAACGAGAAAGAGAATCGGGTAGAGTGGTTGATAAGAGAGACCCGGGTACGGAGTATGTTTGCAAAAGTTTCAAACGTCCAGCAAAAATTGCATCAGAGCTAGCTTCCGCGGTAAGCACAAAGCTAATTACCGGATGAATATATTTCGGTACATTTTGTCGTGTTGGCCGGAGGGGTCTTCGTTCGTCGTCTTGCTTACCCCCTTTTCCCTTTCCCTCTTGCGAGCTTCTTTGCTCTGCGCCCTCGGCGTCCTCTTCTTTTTCCTTAGCCTCCGACGTGTACTACCTCCCGTGTTCTCGATGACGAGTCAGACTACAGATCCACGAAACAACCAAGGGGAGTTACTCTCTTTCGAAGTCTCTCTCCAAGAGTAGGGCGCCGGTCAAAACTCCGAATAGCGGCTCGCTCTTTGCCGCCCTTCGCGGTTCCTCCCAAATGTCTCTCGGCGATGCCGCGAGACATTTGGGAGCCTGGTCGCGTGCGGATCCGAGCCACTTTGATGCGAATTACAGGCCCTTATTACGCACTCTTTCCTCTCATCGCCCTTCGAAATAACGCGACAAGGCTCGCTGGTGGATTAATCGGGCGGTGCACTACCCGTGTACGAACTAATACGTGGCCATAGAATGGCTGTGCGTCGAAACAGCGAGAGAGAAAAAGAGGAAAAGAGTAGAGCTTCTAAAAAATTCATCGGTAAGCTGAGAAAAAATTTCCCTCGGATCTGCCAGCAATTAAAATCTCGATGTCCCTCGTATGTTCTGCCAGTAGTGTCCATAAATAATACAAACTTTCCCCGGTTGGTAGCGGTGGCACCCTAACGCTCGTGAAAGGGAGGAGCTGAAAAACTTTCCTCTCGATAATCCTTGCGTATTAGTTTCGTACAAGTTTCCCGTGAAACGACGATTGAAGGACGATACGAAGGTGCCAGAGTCTTGCGGCTCATTGGGCACACTCTCGCCCGAGGGACCCTCCTCTCCTTTGACGACTAATCACGTAAGGGTTTACCCCGACTTTTTCCTCCTCGTCCTCGGGCAGTCGTTGTCGAGCGTGCTCGATCTGATAGCCTAATGCACGACTTCCTATGCGGAAATGCCTCGCCACATTATTCTACGGTACTACTACCACCCGTACTCCAAGCTCGTTCCGCCCTTTCACCGCCGACTCCCTCTCCCTTTCTGACTAACATTCTACTTTTGTCACGAGAACTCGTCGAGTCTCCCGTCGTAACCACTAACGCCTTCGCATTCTTTCGCCTTCGTCGAAAAAAAAGTCTGCTAGCCAACCGACCAGAAACCACCTTTCGTATCGTTATCAAGATTTTCCCAAGTTCTCTAACAACATTTACAGAAATCTTCACTTCCACTGCCTTGAGTCGACGAACGATTAACTCTAATTTTCTCGGCGGTCCGGTCCGACTCACCCTTTATTTCTCTCGCATTGTCTATTTTATCGGGAGTCTGGCGCAAGAGCGAATCGATTTACTTTTATTAGACCGAGTGTCGCAATGGTGTAGCAATCTAGATAAGAAGCCCATTATTTCGATAAAGCACCCGGCGGCGCGCATGATTCACGTAACACAACAGAACGAGTGCTCTTCTCTGGCATTTCGCAGCGCGCATCGCGGTCTCTTCGGCTGGCTTTCCACTGGTGGGAGCCGACGAGAGAAAATCGGTTGCAACGTCGAGGCCGGGTTGGGCAACGAAGAGGGCGAGAAAGAGAAAAATCCACGACAGACAGCGCTAGGTCGAACGAGAGAGAAGGGAAAGACACGGGAGAAGGGAGTGAGAGAGAGAGAGAGAGAGAAGCATTCACAAAGCGATCCTTCGCACCCTATTTTCTCACGCGTACGTCGAATCGAAAGCTCGTCCGATATCTTACGGAGACTCGTTGACGTCGGGCGCACATCATCGGATCTGCTTATACCGACGATATTGACAGCCTTCGTTCAATGAAGCTTGCCCGGGGGGGATGATTGGGGTCGTCGGCGACAGAGTCCCGAGACGGGCGCAGGCCCCTCTACATATTGCACCGACACGCGGGGCGGCGCGGGGCGGCGCGGGACGACGCGGGACGGCGAACCAAGTGTGCGTGCGGCTATGCGTTTGAATTCGCATTCGTCTACTATTCGTGGCCTGTATGCTCTTGTCAGTATCTCCATGCATCTCGAGCTCCGTCCACCGGTTTGTTTGTGCGCTAGTAAGGCCAGAAAGAGACACGAAGGTGAATACCAGGTGAATACTAGGGTGGGCGGGATGCGCGCGGGCTGGGGTTGCCCCGTTATCAGATCCTACGGCAGGACACGCGACTCAGGTAGCAGATCCTATCTTTGAGATGGAAGAAATTTTATGTCGTATAATGGACAGCGAGCGTACACGAGACACAGAGCTGCCCGAACGATGGATCTACTACTTTGCACGGAAAGTAGACCCCCAGTGTTTCTGACTAGAAATCCAGTAACGATTTTTCCTCCGCTGCTCGTGCCGCGGATACTGTCGCGATAAACGTCATTGACGTGGCAGTCTTAATATTCCATATTAACTTTTGTTCTCGACGTTCTTATATTAGACTACTTGAGAATGCTTTTTTTTGCATTTGCTCGCTCGAAATAGAAGACCTTTCGGAAGAGATGAAGAAAGAACAGTCGGACAAGTAAGCGGATCGGGAAACATCACTCGGTAAATTAAGAGAGTAAGCTAACGATCCATTCGTAAAGGTGTCCGCAAAGAGGAGAGTACAAGGTATATAAATGAAAAATCGACAACCCTTCATTCACGGAATAATGAAGTCGGCGACTGAATTTATCCAGTCACGCTTTCGAGGGGTTGCTTATCGTCTTGGAATCCCCGATAATTTAACCCGGCACATTGCCGGTACCGTTTCTTCGCGTCTCTTTCTCTAATTTCTTCTTCACCTCGTTCTTATCGAGCGACAATCGCCTCTGTCAGGCATTACGCTCGGTGTTGCTCGACCCCAGGACGTTTGCTCGCGACTGCGGTCGGGGTAATGACGCGGTAATTTTCTAAACACAAATTTCCTTTTCCACCCCTTATCTGTTCGTCGGCCACGCGACTGCTCGTTAGTGCTCCCACTCTCCTTCGTGGTGGCGTCTCCGAGTTCTTGGTAACTACCACGACGCTGCTCACTTGCCCCGATTCCTCGTATTCCAATTTCAACACACCTTGACTCATACTACTTTTTCCAACCTACCTAGACGAACCTACCGTCGCAAACTCGAATCATCGGCGCAACTCAATTTCCAGTTTGAAAAGGGTTCGGCCCCAAAAGTTCCTTGATCGACGAGATTATCCAGCGCGCTCGCGATCCCTGAAGGTGGACAAATTAGCGGAAAGTAACTTTCCTCCTGAGACCGCTTTCGATGCGCGCGATAAATAATTAAACAGCACTCGGGTAGGTAGGACGGAATGGGATTGGAACTGGATTCAACTCTCGAAATCCCATTAAAGATAGCCAATGCATCTGCAGAGACGACGAGTCCGGTCGCAATAATCCTCCGTCTTAATCCTCAATCTGGAAGTAGTCATAGGACTGAGAGACGAACGTTGGCATGGGCGTCTGTCGTGGGAGTGGTAGTGGCGGTGAGAAGAAAGCGGCCAATTAAAAAGCTGAGCAGGTCGCAAGTGGTTTACCGAAATCTTGACTAGAAGCGGGTCGCGCGAGTCGTTGCGGCTTGGCGCGGCGTTGCGCGGCGTTGCGCGTCAGGCAATCTCCACACGCGGGCCGCGCGTGTTCTCGACTCCTCGGCGGTGGCGTTGCGTTTTAATCCCGGAAGATTGTGCGGCCACGGACGGGAGAAAGGGCGTCGCAGTCCTGGGTGTCTGAGGGTGGTCGAGGGTGGAGACGAAGGCGCGCGTGGGTGGTGGTAGTGGTCGGGTGGTAAACAGGCGAGCACACGGCGAGGGCCATTTAGCGAAAAGGCTAGAGAGAGGAGTGCGAGATGCCCGCGTGGACCCGTGAGTGTGTGCAGCAGGCGGTCGCGTGTGTGAGCGTGCCTACACGCACGAGGCGCGTGAGGACGGCCGAGCCCCGGTTTTCTCTTATTGTGAGGAATAAGCTGGCTGCGCGACCGAGCCTGCAGAAGGAGGGGACGCGGAGAAAATTCAAGCCTTGAGGTAGACACGGCGAGAGGCCATGCACGCGTGAGAAAGATAGAGACGGACGAAAGGAGCGCGAGACTGAGGAGAGAGAAGGATAGATACCGAGTGTGGGAGAGTGAGGAAAGGAGAGAGGAAACGAGCCGCGCTACGTAGGTGCATACGTAGAGCCCCATACGCGTCTCGAGCACCTGCGTACGCGTGCACACGCACATGCGAGTAACATACGCCACTGCTCGGCGACTCCCGTAGCGCGAGTATGTGAGCTTCCGGGGTAGAGCCGAAAGGACGTGAGCGCGAGCCTTGTAATTACTATGCTCTCGTAATCTTTTCTACTTCTGCGCTTGCCTTCCTCCACCCCCCGGCTCTCGCCGTTCTTCTTTCAATTTCTGCTAATTCCTGCCCACGAGGTTTGTCGTTTCGCAAGCCTTTTGGCTTTCAGGAGCTTTTCCTCGGGCCCGCTCCTTCCGACTCACTCCGCGAATTCGTTTTCTCTCTCTCTCTCTCTCTCTCTCTCTCTCATTCTGTCTTCCATCTCGCTTCTTCTTCGCGATCCCAGAAGGTAAATCCACTAAATAGATTTGACGCGAGCGTGGAGCTCGTAATTAGGATGATTTCGTAATTTATTTTCTCCCATCTGACGTTGCGCGATCTTCCACCGTCCCTCCGACCCCCGACAACTAGGGTTGCTCTCTCTCGCGTTTAAATTCTTCGCAACTTCCACGCGCAAGATTTTTTCGTTACGCGACGCGACGCGAAGTAAGTTCCCGGTTTGCCCCGACTGTAAGCGCATGACCTATTTCTTCCTTTTGCCTTTTTCCTCGTCAGTCTTCCTCCTTCCTCTCCTTCCTTCCACCGCGGTACACCACGGATACGCCTTTTACCCGGTGCTGCAGCTTTCTTCTCGCGTCGCGATTCCGTCGAACGAAATTCGTCTGGTCGTTAGGCGACACGAGTCTGCCAGTAATTAATACACCGACAGGATCAATGAATTTGATTAGCGAGCACGCGAGCGCGCGAGCGCGATCCCATGGACTACGGACTACATCAAAGTGGCAGAAAGGGGGTGCATCGCCCTCTGCTTGGTACCTCGTACCCCACTACTACCCGCCGGATCCGTGCACGGCGACATGCTCCCTCGAAAGAAAGAAGGAGTCCTGAGCGAAATGAGCAAGTACAAGTCCTTTGAGACAAAAGGCGCCGAGAGACGAGTAGTGGTAGTGGCTCTCTTGCACTCCGGGGGCAAGACGCCCGGCGAGAGTAGTAAGAGTTTGGAGACGACGAGAAAAAGAAGAAAGAACGGTCAGGGAGTAGCGAGGGCCAAAGAGGGACAGAGGATGTATCACGGTAGTTCCGTAGTCCGGAGCACCCCGCCTCTCGCCCTCCCTAATGAAAAGAAGGAAACTTTGGTCTTTGACTCGCGGACCGCGCGCACGGCCTTGCCACTGGCATTACCTGCTCCTCCATCTCCCGTTCTGCTCCGACTGAAAACCCTGGACGAAACGTGCCGGTAGCCGTAATGGCAAAATAAAAGTGGAAGATGAAGAAGACGAGGAAGAAGAAGAAGAAGAAGAAGAAGAAGAAGAAGCCGCCGGCTGTGGTGTCTTGGAGCGGCGTGCCTTGCCCCTTGAAGTCCACAAAAGGAGATATCCTGCTTACCGCTTCCTATCTACCCTTCGTTCCTCGCGCGCACGCACCACCCTGAGGACGGAGACGAGGACGGGGACGCGCATACGCGCCCGCGCCCTCGCCGATAGCAGTCAGTCTGTATTGGTGACTAAGCGGGATCTCGAGGAATTCGCGCCAGCTCCTTAATTAAAAACTCAGTGCACGGCACAATGGAGTGGCAACTCTTTGGGTACCACTACTTACTGGCGTGGCTGCTACTACCGCTGCTTGCTCCACTACTACCGCGACTGCTACCACCGCTGTTGGCCTTCCGTAACCAGGTACCTACAATACCGACCTACCCCCAGAGGCAAGCGGACTTTTGCATTCGTTCCGCCACGCTCACGGTGCTCATTTCGGTTTTTATCGCGGTGAAAGACAGGGACGCGTGTTCTTCGTCGGCAGCAGAGAGAAAAATGTTGCGCGCTGGACATCGCCGAAGCGAGATTAACATTGACGCATTCCGACAGTGAAACCGATCGAGCGATACGGCTAATTCCCACTGGCAATTAATCCTTGAAAACGCGCCAAGTTAAACGTCCCTCGACTCGTTACAAAGAGGCTCGCATCGGCCGATACTTGGTCATACCGCTCGCATTAATACGTTTAGCAAACACACTTGGCAATGGTGCATATTAAAAAATTTGGAAAACGAGGGAAACCAGGAGAAGCGGGAAGGTAGGCGGATTCCGAACTATCGAAGACGAGTTAATTCGCGAGAAAGGGAATTTTTCGGAAGAAGGGTAAGCCGGCTTAGCCGGGCGCAGGCGGATGAAGCACCCTGCATCGAGCGAGCTTACCCCGTACGTGGTGGTTGTGCGCGTAAACGGCAGTCACTTAATTAAAAATTACTTAATTACGTTCTTGGCACTAATTAGTGGCGCTTGGCTCTCTCTCACCCGTGTGCCTCGGCTGGCTAGGCACCGCTGCCACCACCTCCTCCTCCTCCTCCTTCTCCCGTTTTCTCTCGCGTTCTCGCTCTCTTTCTCCCGTTTTCTCCCTGGTGCCCTCGGTCCTCCCACACCAGGGGCTCCTTCAACCCTCTCGGTCTCCTCGCCCTCCTCGCCCATTAGCTGCCGCTCCTCCATCTCCTCTTACACCCTCCTTCGTTCCTACACTCCGTTCACAAGCAGCCGCCAGCGAAATCTCTGTCTTGGTTGCATTATTCCTCTCTGTTCCGCGGGTGCGCAGCCACCCTCTCAGCCTCCCTCTCAGCCTCCCGCTGGCCTGGCTTGGCCTCTCTCCTCGCCTCTCACCCTGCTTCACACCACCACCCGCTTCCAACTCTCGGCTTCGCCTCTCTCTTCCCTTTTCTTTTTCTCCTCGCCGGAAGTCAGACTAGCAACGAGTTACCCGAAGCGCCGTAAACTTCCGGTTAACGTTATTTCCCTCTTCTTATTCGGTTTTCTTCTCCCGGTTTTCACGCGCTGCTGACCCCTCTCCTCCGCGCTTTCCATGACCCAGCTTCCGCCGGGATTACCCTTTTGTCGAGATGTATACGACTTTGGAATTATCTTTGAAACTGGAATAATATACCCGCACGGCCCGCAAAATCTCCCTTTTCCTGGCGCGCTCCGCGAGGATTCAAGCGAGCGAACAAGCGAGCAAGCGAGCAAGCGAACGAACGACCGCCCCCTCGCTCATGGAAAAGACAGACCCGCGAGCTCTTTAACGAGAAATCCTAGAAACACACACCAACCATGGATGATCGTTCGATTTGCCGCGGTGACGCGGTGCGCGCCCTCAGGATTAAAAGTCCATGCCCAGCGCAACAAAATTGTACGTCAGAGTGATGAAGTCGCGATGACACGATGTTCTTCCTCCTAGCCAACGTGAAAAGCTCGCGCAACACCTTGATAGGTCTGCCAGGGAAAGAATGGGAGTCCTGATCAAGCGGACGAGGAACCTCGTTGCTCGCTCCCTTGCGAAATGTCAGTGGCGTGCTCCCAAGCGAGCGAGCAAGGGGTTCCTGCTGGCGTTGCAGCAGGCAAGCAGTCAGTCAGTGCCGGTAGCAGCCGCGTTCGCGGAGTAGTAGTAGCAGCAGCATCGCTCCTTTTCGAATTTTTTGATAATGAACACAAGTAGGAGAAACAGGAGGGGTATTGGCTGGGCGGCAGACAATGCGGTGGCCGCAGGGCTATCGCGGGAGGAACAACGAAGGAGGCGGGGGTTGGCTGACGGGGTTTCGATGGGGGCGAGGAGGAGGCAGTAGCAGTAACAGCAGTAGCAGTAGCAGCAGCAGCAGCAGCAGCGGCGGCGGTCGCGACGGAGGCGGCGGTGCGCACGGGGGAGAGAAAAGGAGCAGAAGAGAGAGAAAGAGAGAGGGTGATGGCAGGAGGCTTTATAGGGGATGTAAGCATCGCCACTGCAAGGCTAATCCGCCGCTATGAGCTGCTACTTGCAGCATGAGTACGGTACACTCCCTGCCAAAGACTCTTTCCCTGCCGCCCCCTTTGCCAAGCCTCTTTTCCGCTTCTTGCCGCTGGACGCCCGAAACGGTTCGTTGACCCTACCGAGAGAAAGGATCCTCCCGCGCGGCCAAGACGAACGGAGATGAACCGCGCTCTGTTTACCTGCGTATACACCTGTCTGGCGGGATCCGAAATCCTTCCGCTCTCTCGGCAAGATTCAGACAAACGGACAAGAGGACCGCGCGCGAAAGAACAGGGATACGTCAGGTGTGCAAGGGTTCTTGTTAATTTCGACCGATAATACTCATCGTCACGAGTTATTGGACCGGATCGTTCTGGTTGTTACGTAATAATTCGGTGGCTCAGCATTTTCCGGGCATCCGGTATCCCGAGAAAAATGCTTCTGACGTTATAAAGAATCTTATTGTCCCGCAGCATCAGCCGAGTCCGAGTCTCGTTATTCGTATTCCCATTGTTCGCCAAATGCATTCGTCTCTCTTTTTCTTTCGCTGTGTCTCTCTCTCTCTCTCTCTCTCTCTCTCTCTCTCCTTCTCTCTGGGCAAATTACTCCGAAACATCTCCCGGCTGGTGTACAATTTCAGGCTGCCTAAGAAATATCGGAAATAGTTCGGCGATCCGCGAAGGAAACACTTGGCACGCTGCCTAGTTCCCTCTCGGCTCTTCCACGCTTTCTCCCTTCTCCTCCGCCTCGTCGCAACCACCCGTCTCTACCTCCGCCGCGCGCTGTGGCGGCTTACTCCGGATGCGCTACTTGGGATGCATTACTTAGTCTGGAAGTGCAAGCGCACGGAGACCCAGAAATTCACCGTCGAATGAATGCACCGTCTCAACGTAGTTTTTTTTGTTTTGCGCCGCGATCGCCTTCGCTCGCACAAAAGAAGTACTCCTGCTTCGGCGGGGAATTAAAATTGCCATATTGACCGCATCCAGCAGAAGCGAATATTGATCCTGCTCCTTTGTAATCTCTTTTGTTTCCTTTACAACGGAACCGACCAACTGACACGAATATCTTCTTTTCTGCCTCAAGACGAGAGAGCTCCCTACTAGTAGTACCTATTACCTGCCTACCCTCTCTCCACTCGTCAGAGAGAAGGTAAAAGGAGACTTTGCGCTCGTAAGAGCCTCCTTCTTAAACCGTCTCGACTCTTTGCACAATATGTGAGCTGCGATTCTGCGGTCTCAAATCTTCTTACTCCGGAGCAATTATCGTGCTTCCTATGTTCCTAGAGCCGTAATACCTCAATGATACCACGAGCAAAGTTTCTCTCCGTCCGAGTCAGCCAATCGGAGTGCTGCTACTGCGGCGCGTCAACCCTTGCCAAAGTCGGGCCGCCAGGAATTAGCCGTGAAAAATCTCCACGGCGTTTCTAGATAAATCTATACCTATTTCCGGTAATCCATTATGCTGCCTCTCCCAGCTGGCAGCGCGTCCTCCACCCGTCTCCGCGCGTCTCCGTCGCTGTTCCTGTCCTCGGCAACGGCCTCCGGCGAGTCATCCAGCGAGGCATCCAGCCATCCAGCTTCCCGCCTCGTTTTTCATCCCCGTTCGAAAGATTTCCGCGCGCGGACATGCACTCGCTCTCGCTCTCGCGATGCTGCTCGACACCTACGCGCGGCTCAGCCGCACACACCCTCTCGCTGGACGCCGCGCGCTGACCGTACGTGTAGGATGAGCATGAGTGTGCACGCGCGTACGCGCGAGATACGGGGCATAGGCAGAGTCGAGCCGAGCTACTCTCTCTCTCTCTCTCTCTTTCTCCCTCTCTTGGCCAGCTTGAGCTTTTCGTCTCTCTCACTCTCGAAGCGGGTCCGCTCGAAAAATGTGAAATGATAATGTAGCCGGTGTACCGGCCTAATCGGCTTTGTGTCCGCCGCGATGGATGGCGGTGCAGGAGGCAGGGGTGCTCGAGGCGTCCGGGGGTGTTGCAGAGCGTCAGCGAGAGGGCGAGCGTAGCGCATAGGAGAGGAGAGGAGAGTTCGCGGTGGACGAGGGCCGGGGAGGGTGGCAGTGAGGGTGGCAGTGAGGGTGGCAGTGAGGGTGGCACTGACGGTGGCAGTGGCGGTGGCGCAGCGGTGGTAACGGTGAAAGGGGGGTTCGGAGGGAGGGAGGGAGCTGGAGGCTCGGATCCTGGGGGCAGCTGGGAGATGCAAGCCTCCGTCGGCCTCCATGGAGGATTTAATTTACATCCACCGGCGAAAAACGCGGAAAACAGTTTATCAAAAAAGTTACCGCGCAGGCTCGGGAGGTCCGAGGGTGCGAGGAGGTGGCTGAGCTGATGGAGGCGACGGAGCCACGACGGGGGTGGGATAGAAAGAGGGTTCACGACGGCAGAAATGAAATTGTCCGTGCATGGATTACCGTCGACTTCGTTATGCCCTCGAATTAGTCTCTCCCTCCGTCGGCGACTTTTCTCTTTCTCTCGGTCTCTACATGTCCATTCTTCTACCTCCATCTCGCGGCGCATCATTTATTCGACGCTCCTAAAACGACACTTAAGTATTTTTTAATAAAACCTCTTAGCTCGTGCGAGTACTTATACCTCTGCCATTTATTACGCCGGCTTTTCCTGGAGGTTTCTTTTATTGCTCGCGAAATAAACACCGAATTAATTTTATACCCCCGTCTCCAAACTCCCTGCCTCCCGTCTATCTCTGCCTCTTTCCGTACTCGGCTGCCTGACTCTGCCTGACTGCCTGACTGCCTATCTGTCGGCATACCGGTGCCTCGCTCTGCCAACTGAACCGACTCTAGCTTCCTGTTCACCCGCTGCACTTTGATATCGCCGCGCGGTCATACACACCTTCCCGAGTGTGTACCCGCGCTCTCGCGGCCTCACGCGCTCCGACCAAAATACATACTCTTTTGCGAGTGCGTGTTCGCGTTTCCGCGTGCAAATCAAACAAAAGTAATTTAGATTCTGTTTGAAATTTTTCCGATCTGATGTTTTAATTGAACGGACGAGCGGGAGCGTTGCATTCCGTCGGTGGTCACGATGCTGACGGTGAGGGTCGGCGATAGTCAGTGATGATGGTGCCGAACATTGCTCGAATATATCCAGGGAGGACTCTGGCGAGCTTGCAAAAAGACCGAAGGAAATAGAACCTTAGAGGGAACTTGAAAGTTCCTGCTAATTCCATGGAGAGTCGGCTCGATGCCTCTCGTGGCGTGTTCCGCGGTAGCGCGGCAGGACTCGGGATCGGCGTGGACCGAGCGTAAAATTACTGTTCCAGCCAACATTTACCCCGGCATTCGTGGGGGTAACGTTCGACTGGACAGCGACTCTGAATTGATTTCGTTTGAAATCCCACCCCTTCTGCGTCCCTCCTACCTAGCTCTTCCGCGTCCGCGACTCACCTCCCTACTACCCTCTGGATCGCTGTTCGCCACCCTCGTCTTTCTCTCCTTCTCTCGGCGCGCGCTCTTTGCGCTCGTTCTCTCGCCCACGCTCACCGGATTTACCTCTCGCTCTATTTTACCCTCTTTCTCTCTCACCGATCCTCTGCCCAGTGCACTCTGTTCGCCACCCACGGCACTGCACCCCCTCCTCCTCCTCTTCCTCCTCTTCCACCCTTTCCTCCCTCCGTTTTCGAATCTCGTTCGGGTCTCCGACGCCTAGGTACAGGCCGGACAAAATGCATTTCCATCCGCGCCATTTTCTATCGGTCACCTCTCTCTCTCTCTCATTCTCTCCGTGTCCTCGGAAAAAACTCATTAGTCGCCATGTCGGACCGCGACCGCGGACGCACGGAGAAAGTAATACTTGGATCAATAGCAGCTACGCTATTCCCATGTGTGCCTCTTTCGAAATTTTTGCAATTTCCCCGGCAATCGCGAGACAATGTTCCGCTGCCCTTCCTTCTGGCCGCGGCCGCGACCGCGGCCTCAGACGCGCAGATTTCTATGGCTTTTTTCAAGCCCGATTGGAATTGTAGTAGCGCGCAGCTCAAATGTCGTTACATTGTTTCGTTATCGCGGTAACGTCAGCGATATGCATCGCATTGAATTTTGATCCCTCGATGCGAACGCACTGAGCTTTTGATTTTATAAACTCGATCCTCGATTCGATTACGACGACTATCGTATGAAAGATCTAATGACGCGTAACAGTCTTAAGCAAGGCAAGAAACAAAAGAGTCTCCCGTCAGGACGATATTATTCGTTAATCAGACTGGCAGAGAGAGAGAGAGAGAGAGAGAGGCCGGCACTGATAAAGAGAATGCACGCGGAGTGGACCGAAATGAGGAAGCTAATTAAAAAGAGCCGGATGCCAGCCACGGCTGATCTACCGATAATATCTCCCGTAGATTCGAAGACGAGGAAAGGCTCGGTGTCACGGCTCTCGGCGCCACGTCATTCGATATTTTTGTCAGTAAAACGATATCAGGCAAATTGCATCTGTCCTTTACACCGTGGCTCGGAGCCAGATCAAACAGTATTCGTCCCTGGATATTACTCTTCCCTTGGTATTGTCGGTCCCCGACTGCACTTTTACGCTCCTATCTGGCAGTCGCCGGCGATCGAGTACTTTTCGGCGCGAGAAAGGACGCACCGGAGAGGGCAATAAATTTATAGTCTCTCGAAAAATCACTTTTTGCATCTCCTCTCCACCTCCACGAACACCCGAGTGGAGTGGAAATGCACGACGCGACGCCGCGCCGCGTCGCTCTGGCCATTGGCCCTTCGCGCATTCTCTTACTTTATTACCGTCCTGTACTGCTGGGTGATTAGCCTTCCGCGAAAGCGAATTAAAACTTCAAAGACAAACTTCGCATTTGGGAGATTCAGGAGGGGATGATCCTCCTGCCAATTTCTGTATTAACTGCACTCGTGCAGTCCGATGCTCGAAATGCACCATTTTTTCCAATGGCATAAATGCACCCCGTAAATTTGCCTCACAAAGGTGTCTGGTGAGGTAATGTACATACATTTAATTTGGCATTCTACCAAAAGAATTCCCCCAATCGCGATCGAAAGGTTCAACTCTGCGCAGTGTGCCGACGAAGAACGGGACTCTTAAAACATCGTCGTCGTGGGGAGCGTCGTCACCGTCGTCGTCGTATGTAAATCGCCCATATGCAGAGTTGACTCCTCCTGAGCATACGCGAAGCATGCGGGTGCTCGAGCGAAGTAAGCAAAGCACGACTATCTTACGACACGACATACGGGCGACAAGTAGGGCGTCGAAGCGCATCGTTAAAGGAGTAGTAACCTCGGACGTGAACGACGAGCAGAATACGTAGAGCATAGTAGGGATAGCGGAGTCTTTCGCGTTTCAATTTAATTGTTCGATTGTGTTCCAACGTGCGGTGCTTACCTGAGCGAACTCCACCAATCGCCCTGGCAGCGTTTAAGAGGCATAAGCGTAATTCGCTTGAATATTTACAGTGGCCGCATCTCGTCCCCAGTAGCCAACAGTTGTCTAGCAAATCCTATTTACTGTTGGCCAACGGACTATACGTACTAGAGATGCTAGGAGGGTGCCTATCGCCCCTTGCTAACCTACTGCCCTACTGGCATCAGTCTCACCCCTGAAAGAGTCTCTCTCTCTAACCTTTATCCTCTCTTAGGTGGCAGACTCTCGCTTCTCTTTTTCTCCTCCTCCCCTCGTGGCAAGCATCGTCGTTTCTCATGGCAGGCATAACGGTTTCTCGTGGATCGGATCACGCGATGATCTCGCGATATTCTCCGCTTTCGATGGGGTGGAGAGGCGGATTTTTTTCATGGTTTTCCGTCCGAACGCAACGAAATCGGAATCCTCTCCTCGCCCTAGGAGCCGTTGTCTCTCTCCCCTGCCGCTTTCCCTTTGGTTCGAGTAGCGATCGGTCCGGAGTGTGGCGCAACAAATGAGAATCATCGATCGGTCCTCGGACGGTCCCGATGCTCGTTCGAGCTAATTTATTATGTGCATCGTCGGACTCTCTCCCATCTTGTTAGCTTCCCACGTGGCACTTTGTGCTTTATAAGTAGAGCCATTGGTATCTTTTTTTAATTTAGTGCGATGGCACGGATATCGGCCGAATAGGTCGCGGAGAGAACGGGGAGCAAAGCGAGTGCTTTAGTTAAGTGCGCGCACTAAAAGCGCGGTGGGACTGAAAATTGGTCCCCACTTTTGATCTTAAGGGGATAACGAGTTCATTAGAACGAGGGTGGCGGTCGGGAGCGTGGTGGTGGTGGCGTAGGTGGCAGAGGTGCGAGTCCGCGGTGGTTCCCTTGAAAAACACGACCTAGACCCACGTCTCTATTCCTTCGAACGCACGGCAAGCCCTTTCAGGCTAGAAGGGACCCTCCGGTAATATGGTTTAGCGTGGCATGACAGGAGGTAAACTTGACGACAAAGAATTATTGATTTTTTCTGAGCGGGTTGAACGAGTTGCTGGGCGGTTGAGCGGTCCCGGTAGGGTATTCGACAAAGGATGTTTTCCGAGTCCCTAACCTAGGCAACCCTTCTCCTACGGCCGTGCCGTCCTATACGTGTGTTTCCGTGTATTGCCCGCAGTCCGTGGGTGTATATACTTAGTCCCGTGTCGACTCGCGATGTGCCCGCACCCGCACCCGCACCCGCACCCACACCCGCAATCGTGCGCGTGCCTGTGTGCGAGAGTTGGGTTTTCGTCCTACTCTCTCCTGACTCGAGCTCATTTGCTTCCTCGGTCTCTCGCACCCTCTTTTTCACGTGTCTCGCTCGCAGTCTCGCTCGCAGTCTCGCTGCCCGCGTACGGCCTGTGTACTCAGCCGATGCGCCGAGGACTTAACTGCCTCATTGTCGTCCCAGCAGGCATCGGAGCTTCGGGACAGATGTGCAAAATTTAAGGTCGGAATACCAGGGAAATCGTCGCACTCGTCGGGACCCTGGACCTTCCCGCAGCTCTCTTTCGTGCACTTCGCGGTGTGGTTCCCCCCCCGTTTGTCCTCTGAATGGGCACGCGGTCACCGATGCGTTTTCTCCACTGCGACTGGTAAATATGTATGCGACGAGAGAAAGAGAGGGAGAGAGCTCTTCCCCACAAAGTTCCGAAGAAATCTGCAAGACTTTGCTCGCGGTTGCGGATAATGCCTATTACCATTAGAGAACCTTCTTGCGAGGGCTCAGCCATCTCAAGAACGATCAAGGAACCGTAGACTGCTCGAGGGTAGGCTGCACCGGTGTTGCGCTGACTAATTGAACCATTAAACTCCCACTCGATCGAGCAGTACGGCCTTAATCAAAGAATCCGTCCGGAAGACAAAGCGCGCGCGGCCCACTCCGGACTTCGTCCTCTCCTCTTAGTTAGCCTTCCGTTGGAAAGTGCATCGATGATAGATAGATAGAGCCGACCGGCAGTCTTTTTGGAATAGCGTGCAGCCGAATAGTCCAGTCCAGCTTTCGCACCTTACCCACGCGAGGCTGCACATGCATAGTGCATCATCGGCAAGGCGGCAGGGTGGTCCCGAAGGGAGAGAGGGCGAGGACGAAGAGACGGAGGAGGACGAGAGTGAGGGTGAGGGTGAGGGTGAGGGTGAGGGCGAGGGCGAGGTCGAGGGTGAGTGGTACATCGGGCAGGCGGGCGGGCGGACGACTCGGCCGGCAGAGAAAATCGATCGAATAAAAAAATGCTTGGCCGATGCCGACGTGTGACGAGGACACGAATCGCGGCCGATGGATGCCGGAGGAGGCGGAGGCGATGTCGAACGGCGGAGGTGGAGGAGGTGGAGAAGGAGGAAGAGGCGAGGGATGGAAGGCGGACGGGGGCTTAGTATGGTAACAGAAGGAGGGATAGTCCGGGACCATTGAAGAGTGAAACCGCTCAAAGCAGCTGCCCCCGCACCCTTCCCGTCCAACCTTTCGCCCTCCTCCGCGCCTTCACCCTCATCCTCCCTCTGGCTTCGGCCTCTGCGCCCGCCGCCGACCCCAGAACCTCAGCTCCTCTCTTACTCCTCGCAGCTTTGAAAACCACCCCTCTCGGCTGACGGACGGATCGCGCACCCCTGCCTGTTCTCCTCTTCTCTCCTCTCCTCTCATCTCGTCTCATCTCATCCACTACTTTTCTCTCTTCCTCTCTTTCTCTCCCGAGTCTCTCTACTCTCTTGCCGCAGAACCGTCCCTTACGGTCTCCTTTTCACCCTCGGGGACCTTACCCACCAGCTAAGAGGTTTGCGCGTGCTTACGGCGTAAGGAACGAGGTTACGTTCCCCGATTTATCCTTCCCCGGTCTTCCTCGGCGACCAGCGTCAGAGATGCTTCATTTGGCATCGGGGCTTCCGATTGGGAGGCGTGCATACGTGTGAAAACGGACTGGCATGAGGAAACTTTCACGACGCTCCGGCTGCGAGAGTGTTTTATTGTTGAGCGCACCGGCTCTCTTGACTAGAAGCGGGTGATACGCATGACAGATAACGCTGTTCATTGAGCTGACGTCAGTAGTAAGAGAGCCGGATAGCAGCAACAGATAGTGCCGCAAGTGTGCGTCCCCGAAGATATGTAAATGGGTGTGCGCACGCCCTGGCACACACGGGCACATGGCCCCGATGGTGAGAAGAGACTCAACTATGAACCCCACGACTCGATCTCCTCTCAAATCGCAAGGACAATGGCAAAACTTTTTGCGCCTCGCTCTCTAATGCTCTTTGCATAGGAAAATCAGTCGAGAGATTTGCATCGAGTCCATCAGAGAGATCCGGGTGGTGTCTGTCTACTCTCGTGGTCGCTCTTGTCCGAGCCGTTCGTCCGCGTCCGTCCGGTCGCGAACAGGCCGAGAATGGGCCGAGGCTATAAGAGAATGAAAACGAGTTAGGAAGCAGAAGGGGGACGAGAGGCAAGCAGTTTGCAAAGGGGAACACGGGGCAAAGAGCTGGGTCTAAGGCAGCCAGATGTAAAAAAAAAAAGAAGAGAGAGCGAGAGCGAGAGACAAGGGGAGAGGATGGGGGAGTCGAAAAGCAAGGGGCACACACGAAAAGTGCGTATTGTAAGTAAGATCGAGCGGCGCGTGCGGCACGCGGAGCCTTCGCCGTTCGGCGCAGTCGATGCTGCTCGGTCGTAGAACCCCCGGGTTTCGAAGTAAGCCCCTCGTCTCCCTCCTGCCTTTTCGTGCCGCCGTTTCTCGAGTTCCCTCTTTGACGAGAAGGGGCGAGGGCCCAGGAGCAGTGCTCATTGTCGGGGGCACATCTGCTGCGTGATCGTCAACCGATTGTCTCGCAGGCTTAGGAAACTCGCTCGTGGAAAAAAGGTGGCTTAGCAGCGGGGGGACGCTCCGCTACGCCAGCGGCTGGTGATGGGGCACTACCGGGCACAAGGCACAGGGCACCGGGCACGCGTCCTTTCAAGAGGGCGAGGGGGACCAGGGAACAGATCTTGCCAGTAGAAAAGTAACTTTTGCCAACGCGTTTGCCACGATACACATGGCGGACGCAGACTCTGATATTTACGCGTGGCCAATGCAGTCGACATTGCGACCGCTCTTGAGCAATTTCCATGATCCACGAGACGCGAGACGCGAGACTCGCGTAGCATTTAACTGTCGGGCGCTCGTCTTGTGGAGTGGTTCGCGAGAGGCGCGAAAAAGTTCGTCGGCCAGAAATTACGAGTCTCCAGGGTTCGGTGTTGAGAGGGAAGGGGGCTCGCGGATCCGCTCCCGAGCCCCTTCGGTAAAGGCAAGAACCGCCTCGCCGGTTACAATCAACAACACGGTCGACGCAGTCAGCGACCCTTAAGCTCGCTTGGAAATACCGCGCTCGGAACATCGTACTCGCTGAGCGACCGTGACGGAACAGAATGAAGTAATCACTTGTTAATTTGTATTTTAATTACGTGATTTTCCAGGCCGTGCCCGCGACACCGGGCGACCGTCGTCGTCATAGTTGCGCTCGCCCGCCTGCTTGCCGCTGCAAGTCTGAGTGCAGATGGCGTTAAAGTGTTAATTACTAATTAAGAAGGGTGCACAGGGTGCAGCATCAAGACCCTGCGCGACACCTTTTTGAACGCGCCCTCTGAATGGACGCTTACGCCCTGACGGGCAAACGCGTGTACTCACCCATCCATCCGCGCCCGTCCACCCGTTCGTCCGCCCACCACCACCCTTTACCCGTACTAACGCGCTCCTGAACGCGGCTCCGCACACACCTCCGTTAGCCAAGATAGGATTGCGGACACGCATGCGAGTGCGTGTGACACGGGAGCGAGCGAACGCGCGCAGACGCTTAATATTCTCTCGTTATATGCACTTTCACGCCTCGTGCCCGTTACCCGCAAGGATAAAGTAGAGCGTGGCACGACGCTCCTCTCGAATTCTTTGCGAGCTTCTTCTTCCGCACCCTCTGGTAACGGTGCAACCCCGGCCGGTTTTTCCGGCTGGCTGTGAGCCCATCGTGTCGCCCGGGCGAACGCACAAAGAAGCGCGCCTCTACGCCTCTGCGCAACCACCTATCCGCGAACTTACTTCCACCGACGTAAGGACCGCTAAATGTGCAGCCTCACGCCCACGGCTCAGCTCAACCGTTAATCGTGCCGCGGCGCGAGGTGATACTAGGCCACGCTCAAAACTTAACACCCTCTCTAACTCTCCCCCGCCCCACTCATTCTCTCCGTATAACTAGGCAGTAGAGCTCGTATAGCCGTAGAACGCTCGCGAAAGATCATTAGAGGCTGTTGGAGGGAAATTACGTGCTAGGCGAACCCGAGGTATACGTTTCACGATACCCCTCGTGGGATGATCCTCCCTGAGAGATTCCCCTGTTAGACGACGGCACAGCTGTTAGAGAAGGAGGAGGAGGAAGGTACGAGGAAAGTTTGAAGGTGATCGACAAGCACCAGGGACACTTTGCGAATCTTGCTGGATTGTTCGCAGTTCCTTAAGCGTCTTCTCCCCTTCGGTGAGAGACGCTCGTGGGAAAGTTGTGCCAAGAAAGCCGTGCCAACCGAGGGGTTCCGTGTCTCTCTCTCTCAGGGTCAGCACGGGTCTCGGGGAGCCGAGGTGTTTGCTATTGTCGAAGATCGACCGACTTGGCATAACCGTTGAAAGGGGCCGGCTGCTGCCTTAAGAAGTACGATCGAGAAGTCTTGAATGCAAAAGGAGGGAAGAAAAGGGGCGCAAGAGGGGCGGAGAGAGAGAGGGAGACTGAGCGTAAGGCGAGAAGACGCAAGGCGTCGCATCACGCTCGAGTCAGGCCGCAGTTATGAAACGCGAGCAACTTTTTGTCGTCATCCCTCGCCCCGCCCAACGGTTGAATGCACGTCGAAAAGTCGCGGATGCAAATACATAGAGCCATTCGCACGACACCCATCGCCTGACCCTCAAATTCTTGCTAAAAAGGAATCTTGTCGGTGCGCACCCTTCCCAGCGCCGACACTCGTGTCAGACTTTTGGCCGCAATTCTGTGCGGCTCAAACGCAGCTTGAAGAATGTCAAAGCTCCTGGTGGTGTTGCTGGTGGCACTACTACTGCTGCTGCTACTGCTGCTGCTGCTGTTGCTACTGCTGTTACTGCTGCTTCGTGATCGGGTTTTGTGGAAGAGAGAGTGTGCGAGGTTTTCGCGGATCCCTCGCGCAGAGTGGCTACAGAGTGGCGCGTTGTTAAAAAAATCAACTAAGTGCTACCGTTCCCCCTTTTAATTGGTGCTCTCGTCTATACGGCGTGCAACACGCCACAAAAGCGGCGCGTCGAAACAGCAGCTCGCGATGATGAAGATCACGACTGAAGGAGACACATCGCGTCGACAAACATCATTGCCATTAAACGATTCAATACGCGGCACCTCTAAAGCCCGCGCATCTCATCGGTTCGAGCCTCAGATATGCACGCGAGAACGCGCCACCGCGAATGCGAATGCGAATGCGAATGCGAATGCATTAGCGCCGTGAGAAGAGAACTGGACAGCATTCCGCAGCAACGTCGGCAAACGTGGAAAAGAAAAATTTGGCGATTGAATCGAACGTATGAGAGTAGTAGCGGCGACATCCGCGTCAAAACCAATGGAAAATGCAATTTCAATGTTCAACGTATAACCCCATTAAGCGAAACTATATCCATTCTCGATTTAATTGGTATTATCGAAGAAGAATAATTGCAACGAAGCGGAATGATTCGGGGAAGAATTATTTTGACTCCTCCTTGGCGTGCGTGGTTCGCGCGGCCTGCCAGAGATAAAAGACAAGGATACGCCTGGCGCGCAGCAACGATTCCTCTCTCCGCATGATAGGCTAATTATTCTCGCCTCGAAGACTCGTCACAGCCTCGCTTTTTTTTCCTAGCCAGACCGCGACTCTCCTCTTTATCCGACTCTTTTTCGGTGGCAAAGCACCTCGTAATTAGATGCTAATAATCAGCACCCTCCCGAAGGATCGCGCTCTGTTCCTCTCGTCGCTCAGAGCGGCTTTCGCTCTCTCTTTCTCTTCCTCTGTCTCTCTGTCGGTCTCTTTCTCTCGTTGACTCGGGCATTCTCGCGACGACGCCCCGTTGCAACGGGGCGCAAGAAAACCCGAGGCCCTGAAGAGCTTATTATTATCCTAATTATACAATACTATAATGAATGACTCCGCGGCTCACCCTCTAGCTCTTACTCTGGCACTCTCTCTCGTTCCCTCTGGCCGCGCCTATCTTCCTCTGGATCGTCTCGCGCTCGGGCTCGGGCTCACGCTCGCGCTCGGGCTCGCGCTTCCGCGGCTCTCGCTCTCTCTCTCGCTTCCTTTCGAGCGGCACGGCGTTGCTCTTCTCCTCTGCACTTGGTGGTCGAAGAGTGGCAATTCTAGCACTCGGGCTTTTTGTCAAACCGGCTACGGAACTAGCGCCGTCTCCCTCGCGCCCTTACACCCCATTATGCGACCAGCCTCGTCTCTCGTCCCGTTTTCTCTCTGTCTCCTGGTGTCTGTTTTAATTAGGCACTTCGCGGATATATATACATACCTACCATGCGGTATTACGTAGGTAGGTACATAACCAGCAGCCGAGCCGAGCCCAGTCGAGTCGAGTCGAGTCGAGCCCAGCCCGCCCAGCCTAGCCCAGTCTGCCGCCCCGTATTCCGCCCCGTATTCCGCCTATACTCGGCGATCCGCCGAGCTTGAATGCGGTTGATGGGTGGTTGAGTAAGGATTATAGGCGCAGGTGACACATACTCAAAGAGAGAAAGAGCGCGAAGTCGGGGGTGGCTCGCCCGATGGGCGGGTGTCGGTTCAAGGAGACACTGGAACGAAGAGAGCGACCAAGAGCGCGAGAAGGAGAGCCGCGCCGCGGCAGAGCGCGGTGGATCGCGCACACCCGTACCCGCCCAGAGTGCGCCCAGAGACACACTCCTCTTTCAATTTTCCTCTCAGCGTGTGCAGGCTTCCTCTGACTGACTGCTGATAAGAGCACGCGAAATTGTCTTAATTGGCGAGAGAGCCAATCTCGAGTGATCGAATGAGAGAAGAGGCTCTCGCCGCGTCTCTCTGCCACCTGCCACCGGCTTGGCTCTTCTCGCTCTTCTTGCTCTTCTCGCTCTTCGCGCTCTTCTCGCCCCCTTTCTTCTTTCAAGCTCCCGATGCGAGTCGCGAGCTACGCCTCACGCTACACCTCACGCTACGCCTCGCTCGCGCTACGCCACCTCTGCCCTCCCTCCTCTCTCCACTTCGGTCCTTCGGTGCCCTCTATTCACGCTAGACTCGTTCCAAGTAATCTTATTTCCTGTCGAGAACTTTATTGGCTCTCGACTGCGCGCATCGACGAGGTTCTCTTAACCCTTCGCGGAGGAATTACCGCGAGTGGTAGTGGCGGTGGTGATGCTGGCACAGAATGAGGGGTGGACGAAAGGGTGGATTGGAAGATGGCAAACTAACGAACGAACAAACCAACCAACCAACGAATAAACAAACAAGCAAAAGAACGAGCCAACGAGCCAACGTCTCGACGACGTTGCCTCGGCTGGTCCTTGCCGAGAGGATCGTCGACGGATATGGAAATGCTAGAAATCCAAAAGGTTGGTCGATCCTCCGCGTTTCACGAGTCGGCCGTGCGAGTCCACCAGGCGGAAGCAATCTTAAAAATTGCTCCCAGCGGCACCGAGCGAAGACCAAGACTCGAAGGCTGAACCGGTTGGCTCACATTGTCGGGCATTCAGGGGCGCCGGGTTATAGAAGCAGCCGCGGTACCACTACCGACTCGTTGGTTTCCAGCTGAACCGTACTTCTTTGCATCCCCCCGGGATCCAAAGTGCAAGATCAACCTGACTGCCATTCTCACTGCCATTCCGGCTGCTACTCTAGGATACCTCCAGCACGGGGCCGCGCTTCTGTATGCGTTTAAGGGTGAGCGCGGTAAGCCGGGGGACCTCGGGAAGAAAGATCGAGAGAAGAATGGAAAATATCCGGACAAGTAGCAACCTCTGCCTACTCGCTCGCTTCCTCCCACTCGGAACTTTGGCTGTGCTCTTCTCGCGCCAAGTCACTCGCGTGTTTCCGTCGCTCGACTTATTCGCCCACGACACGGAAAAAATACGGAACCGCGCTCACCCTCCGCCCACCACCTTCCCTCTTCCTTTCCTCCTCCTCCTCCTCCTCCTCCTCTTCCTAACCGCCCATCCTTCCATTTTTTCTTGCTTTTCCTTTCCTCGCCGCGATCCGCACTTTCCGCCCTCCCGGGAAAAAGTAAGCACGCGCGCGCGCCGCTTCCAGATTGAGATAGAGAGAACACAAGAGAGGGAGACGGAGAGAGGCCAAGTCGTATCCGATGCTCGATTACAGAGGTCGTCACGAGAGCCAAGATAATCTGTTTCGCGGTGTGATTCGATTGAAAGGGCACCGTCCGCCGCGACAAGGGAGGTTGGGGGTTGTGCTTGAAAAAAAGCGCATGCATTTTTTATGGGCGACGCCAACACCGTCGAGCAAAGAGCAAAGAGCGTCGTACGGCTCGCGCTTCTTTCCCCAGTTTTCGTGAGAGATCCGTCCAAGCGAAGCGCACCCCTCTCACTGACTGGGTAGGAAGGCCCGGGTCAGTATTACTATACAAATTACCCGCCAATTAGTGACTTGTGCTTGTTTAACTGCGTTAATTAATGAACGTAAACGCTAAACTTGGCGGGAGCTCGATTTTTTTCTCTCTGCTATACGGGCAGAGCAAGCGAGGAAAGGAACGATGAGGAGCGGCGCGGAGAGGAGAGGAGAAAAAGAACGCCGCACCGCGTCGCACCACTGGATTCCGTGCGAGGGTCTGTGTGCGTCCCTGTGTGAAAGTCGGCGTTTGCCTCCACGAGGGTGTCGAGGTCTTCTTGGACGATATACAGTAACACGTTCTTAATAGTCTCTTTGAACCGCGTCGCTTGCCAGTCGACGAGGAGTTGTACACACCTCTTTGCGATTCTCTCCCCTTCTTCTTTTTCCACCTTCTCCCGCCTGCGTCAGACCACTTTTAGTATCGACCCTTAATTAATTATCGGCTCTGCATTAGCATCCTCGCTTAGCAGCCGCAAAACTTGGGGTGGGCACGATACTGACAAGGTCCGAAATCATCGCGAGCAGTCGCGACGAGAATGCTTATCGCGTCCGACCCCTTTCGGATATACATACGTACTGTGTCATCTCTATCGATGTATCAGCATGCTCACTCGCAAGATTTCCATTTTTCACGTGAGAATAATTCCAATGTTTCTTTCAGGGAGTTCTACTACATCCAAATGGAGAAATACGCGAGGCAAGCGGTCACGGAGGGTGTGAAAAACGCGGAAGACCTCCGAGTTGGAGCGGACTCCGAAATCTACCGGGTCCTGAACCTTCACTACAACCGTAACAACCACATTGAGGTACGGGGTCCCCAGGTGCGCAATACAAACACGCACACGCTTCGTTTTCACGCTTTCATTTACCATTGCAATTATTGTTTCGCGAACCAAGCACGTTCGACGAGGAGCATGTGCCTAGTCGTTGTATTGCTGTCCAACACAAATCATCGCATCGTTACTCGCTATGTACTTACAACATACATACGTATAGTCGTGTTACATCGGCCAACGTCCGTGAATGCACGACCGGAACTGGCTGCTGTTAAATGCTTCTTAAGCTCGCGCCAACTTTTTTTTTTCTTTTTCCTTACTCCTCGGCCTCGCGTTGCACGACGACGAATTACAATTTACTTTCGCCACGTAGAAACCGTCGAATCGCGACCACGCGATGTGTGTCAACCATCGTAGGTACACGCTTTTACGTCTGTACGAGTGTGCTTCACCGATTTGTGTTTGTGCGTGGCCGTGGTGGGTCTATGTCTGAGCCAGCTGTGTATTATTATTTAACGAGACTCTGCTGAAACCTGGCTCCTTTATTCTTCGGATCACGGTCACAATTGCCAACCGCTTGACGCGTAATTAATTACTCCTACCCGTTAATAATCCAAACGCACTAATTATAAGTGGCAGGCCCTTAGTGCGCTTACGCAGATCGCTCGTTAAGCAACAATAATGTGTGTCACAGATTAGTTACAGTATCGTTCTCGCACCTTCCATTTTTCTGTCCGCTAGAAATTGTCATTATTCTCAAGAAATTGCCCTTATCCCGGGCAACGCGACCCATTCGCCACCGCGATCCTCTTTTTTTGTCTGACTCGTATTCAACACAATCTACCCGTGGATGGTGGTCGCACGCTCATTAGACTTTTATTTCCTGCCACTTCGAAGAAGTGCTCGAAAACGATCGCGGAAATACCTCCTACTTATCGGAGATACAAATATAGCGCATTAGCTATCTTAACGTGTGCACGTTGCGAATACTCGAATTAGAACAGGTTTCAGCGAATAGCTCGGTGATGAAGCACTTATCGCTCACAATTCACTTGCAATATATATTTTAATTCGGCAGTGCAAGTCTTTTATCGAGTAGCGTGTGTCACGCGGATGCACTAACGTTTCGTTTCGATTGCTTCAGGTTCCGAGCACCTTCAGGTACGTCGTCGAACAGACCCTGAAAGAATTCTTCAAGGCGATCCAGGGCGGTAAGGACACCGAGCAGAGCTGGAAAAAGTCCATCTACAAGGTGATCTCGAGGCTGGACGATCCGGTGCCGGAGTACTTCAAGAGCCCGAACTTCCTGGAGCAGCTCGAATGAATCAGGGGGTCGCGTGGCTCTTGCTCTTCGTGGTACGCGAGCTCATCAGCGCTCGTCGGCTCCCGGTAAATCCATGGAACGGCCAGCGAGGAAGGATCGCATCCGCCAGGAGGTACACGTCCTTCGCGTAAAGCGCGTTCAGGTATCCTTAAATAACATATCGCAGAACGAGCGTCCGAGAACGGGAACGAGAAAGAAAGAGAGGGAAAGCGACAGAGAGAGAGAGAAAGATAGGTAGTGAGAGAGAGAGAGAGAGAGAGAGAGAGAGAGAGAGAGAGAGAGAGAGAAATTGCGAGGTAAACCGAGATAGAGTACGTGTTAGTAAGCGAACGACGATGACGAGGGATGAAGATTAGCGATACAAGATGCGAGCGGAAGCGATTGCGAGCATCGTCATCCAGGAACGATGAGGAGGAGTGCCGACCAAGGATCAGGCTGTGACCAATACCGACCAATGCCGCGGTGAAGATGCCTCGTGCACGCAGCTCTGGCCCCGCGGTTAGCGGGGTCCCGAGGCTCGTGGGGGCGACCGCGCGGTCGTCGGTCTACTACCTTGACTCCCGCCGAGGCGGGAGCGACCACACACGTAAACCCATCACACGGAGAATCACGAAGAGAGACACACACATACACAGTCTTGGAACGAAGCGAAGAAGCACGACGAAAGCGTGGTCAACGAAACGGCAAGGATGAGACAGCTTCGAGCGTCGACTTTGTTCTCGATCAGTTTGTTACGTAAAGAGTTAAACGATTCGTTACCGCCTAATTTTAAGTCACTCGCTTCTCGGGACTAGAAGTTAAGGATCCAAGAGTCGACGACGAGGGTCGCGGGAGCGCGTCGCTGGATCGCGTCGCTGGAGCAGCATCCCTGGGAACCGAGGGCAACCGATCTCGCCACTCCTCGTCGAACTCGTTCTTCTCGATGGCAGAGATACACTTGAGTGCAACGTAAAGTGTCACATCGTGGGAGAGGCTCGTCAGCGGAGCTCCCCTCGAGTGCTCGATCACGAACAAGATGAGGAGCTCCGTGAGCGAACACCGCGAACACTGCGAAACGAGCCGAGACGGACAGCTTCGCTCTGCGTCTGGGCTCCTTTCCAGACCGTTCGATTGCCTTTATCAAATCTGCCGGAGTTGGCGGGATCCAAAATTCGGATGGGCCTCGACGTCCCCAGCGCCGCGGTTTCCAGCGGCCTCTCGACGATCGACTCGCTTCAGCGCGACAATACACCACTGCTTCTATGAAAAGGGACGCTTGATAATTTATTTTTAGCAAGAACGACAAGTGATGACGAGAAAGATAGCGAGAAAGAAAGAAAGAAAGAAGTAGGAAAGAAAACTGGGGAAAAACGAAAAGTGATATCGGGAGTTACGCGGCGGCACGGCGCGCTCTTCATGAAGAGGAGCGCGCCCTGTTTGCCGAAGGATATCTACGCAGTGGAAGTTTTTCCTTTGAGCAGACGATCGAAATCGCCGTTGAAAGCGCGCGATGCCTCCGGGCAGCTCCGGGCAGCTCCAGGCGGTTCCGGACGGTACCGAGCTTGCTCTGGATCGGCCCCGAGTGGCCCCGGGCGGCTCCGCGCTAGGAGGAGCTCGATCCTACCCCCCACCCCCCAAACCCCCCCTTCAGTTGTACATATACTTACTTATTTCACTCTATCGAACCTGTAGAACCGTGCAAAGTCGAACGGCGAGTTTCTGGGATCGACGTGAAAATGCTTGGCTTAAGTAGACGTATAATAGGGTGACGCGTGCGAATCGTACGCGACTCCGTATCCCGTGAATCTCCGATTTGAACCTTCAACGATCCGACGTACAGTCTCGATTCGCGTGAACGGGAGAACACATAGCTCGTCGACGACGGGGTAGGGACACGCGTTACGCTCCAAATTACGGTGCATTGGTCGTATATATACATATGTATACATATATATACACGTATGAATGTATCTGTGTATACATATGTGTGTGTATCCATATACGCGTATACATATATATATAGAGAGCTGTTTTTATCAATGGTTAATTAATAACGAGCGGTTAGGCTAGTCGCGGTGACAGGAGGACGAGCAGTAGGAACGATAAAGGAACGGGCGAATCGTGTAAAAAGTAACGACGATGCACCGGCGCCATCCTAAACTGTTAGTGGATTTAACCGGCCGAGGGAGAGATAGAGAGTAAGGAGGAGATATAGGGAGTGAAAAAAAAAATGGGGGCGATACGCAGGCGAAAAAAAAGTACTAAAATTAGGAAGCTAAAAATAATCGTGTGCGCCGGTGCGTAACTATATAAAGGTAGATTATATTGAGAACGTAAAATATATATATATGAAATGCAAAATGGAAAAATATATATACAAATATATATATATTAAACTTTTAAAGCGGAAGGCGGATGTTGGCGCGATTAAAGTTGCGTAATGAGAATGTGTGACAGAGGGTTACATACCTACGCCTCCTTTATTCCACTTATGTCCGACCTACCACCATCCATACCAACCCCCCACACCCTACACACACACACACACACACATACATACGAACACTACATCCACACGTATTCACTCACCTCACTCACACCTTCACACCCTTACTTGCGCACATACCAGCGGCGTATTTGCGCGTATACAGCGGACGGAGAGAGTACGAGAGAGAAAGAGAGAGAACAAGAGAGAGAGAGAGAGTATGAGAGAGTAAGAGAAAAAGAGAGAGATAGAAGAGGTAACAAGCGCGAGACAAATCGGAGACGCGTCTCTGTGTTCTTATCACCCTTCTTTTCCGTTAGACGGACTTGTAGATAAAACGTTTGACAGTACGATAATGATTATTGCGAATAATTCCGGATGGTAGCGAGTCCTCGTAATTTAATCCAATTACCCATCCTTCACTTTTCTTATCATCATGATCATCATCGTCAGCGATTATTATGATTATGCTCGCGATTACCTACCTGCACTATTATTAATGCTGTATCATTATTATTATTATTATTATTGTGGTTATTATTATTATTATTATTATTATTATTATTATTATTATTATTATTATTATTATTGTCGTCATTACGAATATTATTGCGAGTAATGCGTACCATTACCATTAGATGCTTTAGTACGATTACAATTATGATTTTGCGAGAAACTGACAATCGAACTGTAATCGGGGCGACAAGAGTATCGGCCTCGCGAGAAAATTGTCATCGCCGTTTTGTATTTAGTTAAAGCCTTATGATTTATATCCGCTCCCCGCAATTGATTTTTGCATTCTACGTGGCATGACCTCGTATCCTGCACCGTTTGATTTTTAAGTCGCATATATACAATAACGTATTATCAGATACACAAAAGTCGTCCGCATGTCCGACTCCGGAAAGATGATTTCTTTCGTATATAGATACAGTACATGGATATATGTGCGTTTTTAAATTATCGTCGTAACCGTTTGCCAGGAGTACCGAGATGACGGACATACTTACACACGTACACACACTTCTTTTGCAAAAGCGGTGAGTCTTAACCTAGTCACGAGTCACTATTTTTTAATTTTAACCGATCGATTTATTGATTATGATTTTATTTATTATTTACGATACAATAAAAAGGAGACATTGAACCCTTGAGGTCAACACCGCACCACTACCACCACCACCACCACCACCACCACCACCACCACCACCACCACCACTACCACCATTACCCCCATATTTTTTTTCGTCCATTCCCCAGCAGCGCCAAGACCGCTTCCCAGTGACAAAAACAAAAACCCCTTTGGCAAAAACTCGACGATTCGCGACCGGACGAGGAAGACGCCTCGCGCGACTCCGATGCTCCAAATCTTTTCGACTGCCAACCTGGCCTATCTTATGTTCCAAAAAGAAAGAAAAAAGTTCAAGTTCACCTCTCTTTCGAGGAGAAGCAATTAACGACATTAATTAATGGGTTTCGAACGATCCTCGGGGAGAACAATGAAGAGGGCGAGAATGAATTTCCCCCGCGTGGAAATTGAACCGGGGCAAGGAGGGGCGTGAAATTTGGAAAATTTCAACTATTAGATACTAGGACGTGGCCTAAAATTAGTGATCTCCTTCGGCGCTGGCCTAAGATTTTGGTCTAAATGCTCGCGGGGAAACGAGTGCGGAAGGTTGGGGCTTAGGAAAAGTTTTCGCATAGTTCCGGTGATTTAAGAGTAACGTACCTGCGGTTCTCGAGCCCTCGGTTGTTCCTCGTTGATCGGTTGGATCGTCATAATCATCGTGATCGTAATCCTTGTCCCTGAAAGAGAGAAAGAACGAGATTATTCTTGGATGAGTCCTGTTTTCTTGTGACTTGGGTTCCTCTTACAATTAGCCTTTGGAAATTCGCGACGAAGCGTATCGATTGCCACGCGAAATCCCAAGTGACGGCAAAAGCCGTCGCAGTCACGCGAACGCGATCTACGTGCACTCGAAACTTCTCGATCAGCTTAAAATTAGGAAATGCGCAAAATTGACCGCATATATATATATATATATATGTGTGTGTATTAGACGCGATTAAGAAAAAAACAATCGACTAATTGGTATTTTCAACGATTTAGGAATGTTAGATATTGTGTAACGTAAAGAGGAAATCAGTCCATCCCGAGTGAAAGTCATTCCTCGTGGGGATTTATTGGCCATAAATCGACCTTTAGGTGAAGCAATTGATGGAACCGTTTCGTTTAGGTTGTAGGTAACGCATGCTCGTGGATTTCGTGTAGCGAATTCGAAAAAAAAAAAAAATAATGCTTTGCGCTTTCACGTCGATACGCGTCAACATCTTTTCCAGTGACCCCGTCCGATGTACATGTATCTTGCTTTCTGTTGAGAGAGAGAAAGAGACTCAACGATCGCAGGCAAGAGAAACAGGTCCATAGTACGCAACGTTAAAAACGTAAACACCGCTCAATATCATGGCAGGAGAATCACACTCCTATGCCATTCATTCTCTTTACGATTCGACCGACGAGCTGAGCTTCACTGACCCTCGTACTTTTGAAGTAGTAGTCTTACGAGAACCTTTAACCAAGTATTAACCCCCTAACCGATGTAAAGCTTTATGAAATGAAGTTTAAAGATTAAAATGCCAGAAATTGGTTACCGCTCATAAACTAAACTACCAATATCAGTATAGATACACTTTTACCCCCCCAAACCCCCCACCCCATATAACTAAGCAGAACAGTTTAACCAGCAACTAATCTTATCTTCTCCATATACTAATCATCATACGAGTAATATCACGCCAATAGTTGACCAACGTTTTCAACCTCGTGTATCATAGCAGAACCGACCACGACTGACATGCACGCTCCGATAGAACAGTAACCGCATCACATACATACTATATATATATTATCGGAAGCACTCTCAATCCCGGGTCGTCCTTCTCATCAAAAAGTAAAGCAAAGAGATAAGTTAAAAATGAAAAAAGGAAAAAAAAAGGATCTCGAGAGCCAACCGTGTCGAAACGGTATGATGCGTCACCTCGAGATCCACCAAAATCGAAGCTGAGAGAAACGAAATCAATGACAAAGGCAGACTCAAAAAGTAATTGTGAAATAAAAAAAAAAAAGTAATGCAAATAAGTCAAGGCGACCACGGTAGTCCAATTCTCGCGCGATACCTTCAACCCCATCAACGCCAGATTCCCAGCACCAATAATATGTACACACATAGAAGCAAGACGCAAACGAGGCGACAGCCGGGCGAAACGCTCACTTTCTTTCTCCGTTTGAAGAGCCGAGGATCGAGAACTTCCAGCGCGAAGGACGAGCCGACCGTCCTCAAGGAGGACGTCCTTTAAATGCCAGAGCGATCGAAAAACCCGTACGGCCGGAAGTCCTCCTGCCCGTAGCGAGGAGGGTCACCAGCGAGAAAACAACTTCAAAGTTACACGGAAGTAAGAGTGACGAAGAGAAAGGACCACACTAGGTCCTGGAGTGCGGACGCCGACGACATCACGGGGTCAGAGTTCGCGCGATCCTGTTCGAGGCACGATGACCAGATATTCATAACTCAGCGATAGATAGCGAGATAGGAGAGACCGAAGTGTACCAAGTAGAAAGAGAGAGGAGACACGGAAAGAGAGATGAGAAAGGGACAACCGAAAAGATCGACTCGCCGTTATTACGTTTTGTGCAACGGGGCCGAAGCACGGAGAACGAGAGACGGAACGAGAGAACTTGACTCTTCTCGTTGAAGCCAAAAAGAGTGAGATCGCGAATGAGCTAGCGAGACTTAAGGAAACGAGAGAGAATGCGACAAAAGATAAAGAAATGGTTAAGGAGAAATGGAAAAAGTACGACGAGGCAAATGCAATGTGGAATAAGACATGCGAAAGAGACGAAGGGAAATAATAAGCATACGTACATACCTAAACGCAAGTAAGTTTTAAGGACACGTGTAAGCAGAATTAAGTAATAGTATTTAACGTTAACACTTGCAAGCTATTAATTATTATATAAACGATTAACTAAAGATAAAAAAAACCGAGCGGAAGGTCGTATCACGCTGCAGAGGAAGAGGATACCTACTTAAAAAAATAAACACACACACACACTAATAAACTAATTATTATTATATGATTATATATATTATTATTATTACGATTATTACTATCGAGTTCGAGATTGTCGTAATAAAAAATAGTAACGATACGTGAGCGTGAGAGGGAGAGAAAGGGAAAACGAGCGATAGAGCGTGCGAGGGAAAAAAAAAAAAAAGAGAATGAACGAGCAGAAATGTGAGAAAGCAAGGAAGAGAGAAAGGTAAACCAGTGATGGTAGGATAGGGCGGGTGAGGAAACGAGTGAAAGAAGAAGAGCGCGGGAGAGAGATACATATTTCGAAGTACGTTCATCGAGAATAATAATTCCTCAAACTATTAGAAGCGTAATTAGGGTATATTTATTACGGAGAATGCGCGATTACGGAAACGACGTGACGCAATATGTATATGAAGAGAGAACGCGAGCAGATGAAGCGAAAGAGATAGGAGAAAGCGGGGAGATAACTAATAATCGAATAAAGGGAGGCGAGATATACGTTTTTTTTCTCCGTGAAGAGTCTCGTGCGAACTGCAAATCGCGCCTTTCGACTGGCGCACAGGAACGCGACACAAACGGAGACTGGGAGCGAGTGTCTGAACGGGACCGAACGAGTGATCCAGTGAGAGAACGTGGCTGCGAGCGATAGAACGAGAACGAACGCGAACGAAAGGCTTCTGAACGAGAAATACGGAGAGTGAGCGCCCGAACGTGCGAACGCGAGCGAACGAACGAACGAACGAACGAACGAACGAACGAACGAACGAACGAGCGAATCTATGTATGCATGTGCAAGTGTGAAAAAGGCAAACTATGTTTTTATGCGAGGGATCGCGTGCATACGCCAAACGAGAAGGAGGAAAAAACTGATTGTTGACACCGAGTGAGCAAACTTTCCGTGTGATAATCTCGTAGTACATGTAGCGCGTTAGGTCTACAATACGTTTGGTGTAGGCTGTAGGGGTTTAAGGCTGTAGGCTGGAGCGCAAAGTACAGACTTCGAAGCGCAAGGTCGAGTCAAACCGAGCGTGGGATTCCTTAGCTCGGGGATTCCGAGAGGTCAGGTCGCCGTTCTTTTTGGAAATTCGACCCGGAGGGGGGCCGCGACCCCCGACTCTCGACATATCATCGCGCGTACTACGTACGTACGTACACATACCAAAAGTTCCGTCAGCATCCTCGAGGACCGTCGACTTACTCCGGTCCCGGGTGAAAGACTAAAAGAACGTAGGGTTGATTTTTCATTTCGATTTATCATTATGATTTCTGGGCCTTCAGCCCTTCGCCCCGAATGGTATCGCCCTGGATTCGGCCGCGACAAAACACGCGAGGCGTCAGGTTCTTTTACAGGATGACCAAAGGTAGTCGATACTCCTACCTCACTAGCATATAATGACCGTTGGCTCCCCGCAGCCCACGATCGCTTGATACGTACTGACGTTGTACTGTGACTGCCGCAGCCACGGGCGCTGGCCTTGCGAACACAATTTTTGCCACTGTTAGATTTTATACACTTGTAAAGGAACAATAGAGACTCGGTGTCGGCGCTGTTCAACTACCTCGAATCAACGAAACAACGGTGACGACACTGACGAACCACGGGGCCATATGCATACATGGTCGCCGAGCCGATAGGGCCGGTGAGCCGCGGGGAGCCGACACCACCGCGAAGACATAGTCGTATACATACTTCTATCTTTAATTTACAGGCCACGAAAGACGAGAGGCTGTCGATACACCAGCTCTCGATCGTTAGGCACGCACGATACGCTTTATCGACGACGCGCGATACTCGCGGCTTGAGTCGCGGCCGCGCAGGGCGAGTCCCGTTTCCTCGAAGTAAACCTCGAATGATCGCGGAACACCTCTCGGAGTCTAGTACCGCGAGCGAGGATTCGCGGAAGTCGGGGGTGGGTCGGGGTCCGGGTGGTTAAGTGGGTTAGGTACATAAGGGAAACGGAGAGAAAGGCGAGAACGAGAGCGTGCAAGGACGAATGAACGAGTGAGAGAACGGGAATAAGTGAGCTAGTTGAGCGTACGAGAGAGACAGAGACGGAGACCGACGAAATTGTGGATGGTGTTAGAAGCGTGTAGGGAGCCAAGTGTCCTTGATGCGACCGGCGTTGAAGCCACGAAATCTCGCGATCTCAACAGGTGATCTTTTTCTTCTTGTTCGACCGATAAGAACCGAGGAGAGACGGGAGAGATAGATAGAGAGAGAGAGAGAGAGGAGGGATATGGGACGAGTCAGTACAGCAGATTCTACTCGCGAAAGATCGAAAGAACAAGAAAAAAAAGGGGGCAAAAAAAGAGTCACGACTGAGAGAAGAAATCCATGAGAACTGCGATTTCGGACTGTGAGTTCAGAGCCACGGGCGAGAGACGTTCGGCGCAAACCGATCCTAATTGAGAGGCAGAGTGAGAACGAGTGAGAGGGAGAGAAAGAGACAAGAGAGTCAATCGCGAGAGTCTGGACGAGCGAGTGTCGGATTAGAGCGAAAGACAACGAGCGAATGGGAGACGAGGCGACAGAGGAACCGAGCGACTGGCAGAAATGACAGCGAAGACCGAGTGAATGAAGTAAAAAATTGAAAAGAAAAAAATGAAGAAATTATACAGAGAGAGCCGACCTCCTTGCCTACCGGGAGGTCCGCATATATGTATTGTAAAAACAAGACTAGTAAATGATAAAATTAGGAAAAAAGGTGAGAGTAAACGGAGAAATTATTAGGCCAGTTATAGGTGTAATATATCGCGGAATCTTCTCCCCCACCCTTTTCGTGCACGATACTTTTTGGCAATTCTTTCGCGAACGAGAGAGTGTGACCGTGTGCAATGGGAATCGCGTGATCGATTTACCTGGATCAAGTGAGATGCGTGTGCAAAAGGAACTAGTAAGTAAAAGATGGATCGAGTGTGAATTCTGCGAGAGTGAACGAAATTGAGAGAAAGAGGCTGTGCGAAAGAGAAAGATTGGGAGAACGATAGAGCGAAAGGTATGTCGAGAGAGTGAGGAAAAAGTGAGGAAAGACGGGATAAAATGGCCCACTAGTGGTCTGTGTCGTCCGACTCATTGTCATTAGAGTGCTATCAAGAACGATACGCAGGATAGATTGCAAAAAGGAGGCAGTCAGGCAGAAAGACAATAGATCTATTTAAAGAGCAAAGCATCGGAGTACGGAGAGAAGCTAAACTGCCACTGTCCATCCGACCCTTCAGCCACCGAGAATGCAAGCAACGAATGTGATAGTATAGAGAGAGGAATGAGTCTTGAACCGGATCCTGCTTCGCAGCGGAACGCACCGAGTATTCCACTCTCCGTTTGAATTTCTTCTTAACCGGACGTTCGACAAATTTCTTTCGCCGTCGTACAGGTTCTTCCTTGACAAAAGGGGAAAGACTCATTCGGAGACTTGTTCGCAACCGTAAAGTTCTTCCTCGGTCAGAATTCCAAGCTCGCTCCTGAGCTCTTATCGAGTGATTCAATTGATCCGATCCGATCGATCGTAAGGAAATAAAAAAAAAAAAAGAGGGTTCGAACGTTCTTCTTCAGTGTACGTACATAACTGTCGTTAGAATCCTGCGTCGTGAATGAGTTTTTTGCGAGAGGAAGCCGAATAGGAGATGAATGCACACACGAGATAAGAATGAGAATTATGTAATGTCTGTATTCCTGGAGTGTATTACTTGCGCATACGTCTCAACCAGCAAGTCGTGTTAGGTTATACGTATTATCGTGTAGGGAATCGTAGGTGTATTAAGGTAAACAAAAAAAATGCAGAGAAAACATATTTAGTAACGAAGAAGCGAAGACGAGGACAGAAAACAGCCAGAGCAACAGAAAACAGTGAAACCTACGTTGATGTGTGAGGATGTGAGCTAGATCGCCGCGTTGAGTCTAATGAAGTCCTCAGAGATATACAACGCAGAGACCCTCCGGAATGAGGTGAAAAGGCACGCGACCGCGAGCACCCTCCGCCAGCCTCGTCGAGCCCCACCCACTGCACCCACTGCACCCACTGCACCCAATGTACCCAATGCACCCGATGCAAAGAGTGCACACGGCGTAGGGCCACTGCTGACAAATTTCTCGCCAAAGTCAGACAATACTCTTTCCTAAAAGACAAACTTTCGTCAAGTATGCAGTAGTACTCGCTAAACTCCCGCAAACAGTCCCAAAATGCCGAGAGTACCGAGTTTTTGGCCGGTGTGGTACTTGCGGAATTTTTCGGTCAGAAGTATTTTTTTCTAAAAAGAAAAAAAAAAAAGTACGCAAGGTTCGAAGGTGCAAACGGTTGCGAACGGGGCTGGGAGAGCTGGCGAGGCTGAGGTGTGTTGCGCGGTTGGATGGAACGTCTTGTAACGATATTGTGGGAATTGTTTTTCTGCGCCCCAGCGAGTCCGATTTTGGCCAAAGTCGGGGCATCATATATACACAAGCAACTATACATTTTCAGCCCGGAACTCTGTCTCTACTCACTGACGTTTCCGCGAGTTCATTATCGACACGATTTCCCGTTAGCTTTTCGTCGAGTACTCCATAGCGAAGGTCCGTGCGCCCCCGCGTCGGACTATCGGTATCGCCACAATGTTTAACCATAATTCGTTTAGCGCTCGGCCAACGTGACCGTGGTCGGAACGGTGCGCCATGCTCTCCTATTACTGTACATCAAATTACTTTGCTTCGACAATAGACATCGCCACTCCATGTCGCTGTCATTAATTGCAATAACATTGAAGCAGACGTCTGTGAGAGGAAAATGGTCTTTCGAAATCGCTCGCATCGCTCCGTCCACGGTAACTTTGCTCCGGCACCCCATTACGAACCGGGTTACGTTGCAATAGACACAGTCCGCAGCCACCCAGTGCTGCGGCCACTCAAGTGCAGGGATAGAGACAGAGACACAGAGGAAGAGTAAGAGGATAAGAGATACAGAACGCGAGACGGAGGTTCGGGCACCCAACCTGCCTACTTTCATGACTGCATTACGATATGTGATATGACTATACCACTTTCGACATGAGGATTCCTTTCGTACATTTTACCGGCGTTTTTCTGCGTTTGCTTTTGATACTGGATAAGAGAGTTCGGTTGGTAGATTCAGTTGCGCACAAGACGACACACAGACGAAGGGCGGTGAGACGCTCGGACGCGTCGCGCGCGCACCACACGCGCACGCACGGAAAATTCAAAAAAAGAATACATACATAGTAATGTACAAGGTGGATCTCGGATTCGATTGGAAATGGAAGAGAGGAGAATTTGGACAATTGGACGATTGGACGACGGGAAGTGTGCGCGAGGGCGCGTTGCGACGCGAATGAGCGGCTCTCCGCAATGGAGAGTGAAAAAAAATTCCGTTTTTCGGCAGACACGAAAAAAATTAGCTCGAAGCCCGAGCGGAAATGGGGGCGCGAGTACGCGCGTATTTCCGCCCGGGCGGCAATCACACCACAGAGAGTGCTCGGCAGAGGCGGACACACACCAACACCTTGTCGCCTAGCAGCACACCCACACACACGCGTACAGTGACACAGCACATCTACACTCCAGATCGGAAGAGGAAACACACACAACACGCGACCAACACGCATCTACACGAACACGCACACGCAGTTTCGGCCAGAATCTAAAAGACACATCAAGGAAAAAAGTACAAGTTTATCACGTTGCGCCTTAACGTTAAAATTAAAAGTTGATCAAAAGAGAGGAAAAAAGTGAAGCGTATTCTTAACCAAAATCGGCCTTAGTATATACTTTTCCAGGACGCCTGGTCGAGCGGCGTACGGGCGATTTTCCCGCTCACCCCCGACCCAGAGTCTCCCCCCTCCCCACCCCGCCCCCCACTCCCTTATACCCAATTCTCTAGATTGTATAAAATGATATATGTGTATATACATATTATATGTCCGCCGGCGGCGGGAAGTTTCGAAACCTCGCAGCTGACTCAGCAAATCACCGACCATCGAAAAAAAAGGGAGGAAAGAAGAACGAGAGAAAGGGTGGGAGAGAAAGTGAATGAGAGAAAGAGAGAGAGAGAGAGAGAGAGAACGAAAGAAAGAATGAAAGAAAGAAATGGGAGAAATAATCTTTGTCAATTCCCGCCGCGGCTGGTCGGACTCGAAATTCTTATGGTTCGCGTCCACGACCCGGGCCGCATCGGCTAAGTAGCCGATCGGCAAAAAGAGGCCCGTGGACGTGGACGCGTTAACCTTAACCCCCCTTCAGGAGCCTTCTCGAGTTGCTGGAAAATCGCTGGAAAATCGCCCGTCGAACGCATCGCGACGTCCGCGACCCCACTCCTTACCCCCGCATTACATGTCCCCCCCAAGGAACCAAGAGGAAAGCCGTGAAACACATACACACTCATCTATCGGGCGAGAGCAAGAATGAACGAAAAGAGAGAAAGAGAGAGAAAGCGTGAGAGCAAGTGAGAGAAAGAGAGGCATCCCTTTCTCGCGTCCAGAGAAGAAAAACACTTCCTGCATCGAGATGAAACCATCCGTGAGTGATGGCCACGAGTGGACGGGTCACCGGAAATAATCGCTCTAAGGACCGCTCGTCGTCGTGGCAAAAAGGACCCACGAGAACGAGGAACATCGCGAGAATTCGAGACAAAGAGATCGAAATGCCAAGACGAGGAGCGGTTTGGAATGATTTTAGGAGCGGAAGTAAGGACGTCTGTTGACTCGCTGTTCCCCGCGGCCAGAGTGAGGGAAAATTCGCCGAAAATTCGCCGAAAATTCGAGAGAATCGAAAAGCCCGCAGAAAAGAGAGCGAGAGGGTGAAAAGAAAGGAAGCAAGATCGGAATGGAAAAGGCAGAGAGAGATAGTCAAATGGTGAGGAGGGATCGACCACGTATTATCTCGTCGCGTAGATCCGCGGTATTCTTTGTCATCCGTTTTTTACAATCGTATCTCCGAGAGACTCGACCACGACTCGCAAGTAAAAAGGGGCGAGGATCACAATTGTGATTCCTGCAACGTTGCGCGCTCAGGGAATTTCAGTATGATGTGCATCGGGGTGGCTCGCGAAGGTAGACGAAAACGCCCGGAGAAACTGTGCCATCCAAAGAAAAAAGTTTTATCTCTGTGTAAAAGAAATTAGCAACCGGAAATTTGTACCGTAGCTCGGTAAACAATTTGGGCATCTTCCAAATTCCTAGAACATCCAGAATCATAATAGCCAATGTGGCAATCTCCGCAAACGTTTCTCCACGTGCTCGTTATCGAACGTTTGCCGCCCAAATGATCTCATCGGTAATGTCCGCGCGATTGGGCCAGCTTGTCTAACTCACCTGCACCACCAATTCGTTCGTTCGCAGAGTCAACGGCGATCACGCCAGGAACGACAATGAGCAAACATTTCGGCACAGCCTTCTAATCGATGCGTCTAAATTCGTGACGGATGCAAGTGCACGGTAATATCCGGGAGAATGCGCAAATTAATCGCAATTCTTCAGGCACCGAGAACGACGATGTTCTCGTCGTAATTACGAACGCCCCGAGAAACAACGCGCGACGATCCAACTGACCTGGTCCAATCCAACAGATAACGGACAACAGTATTATGCCAAGATGTAATTGCAATAAAACAATACCAAAGACACACTCAGAAGGACAGATGTAGCGAAGTAATGCACCGCATCCGAGCTGATGTATGAGCCAACTCCCAAGAGGAGGAATTGCGATCAAGCCTCGACGAGGCGTAATGCCCCGAAAATATAGCGTCTCGGGATCTCCCTTCGCGATTAACGGACGACCGCGAAAACAGCTTTTCGTAGTCGTGCACCATATAAGTACATACATAGATACAGTTATCACAGTAGATAGTACAGTAACAATTATCAGTTATATCACTCATTGTCAGAGAGACAGTAAATAATTGCAGAGCCATGCATTACTCGTTCAGTCGATCGTCGATAATGTGGAGGAGTGCAATTATTCGAAGGAGCCGGCCGACGGCAGCTGGCATACCTGCTTCGTACCGCAACGCGACTGTCCATTGTCAGTACGGGGTCAGTACGGGGTCGGGGTGCCGCTTGCTGTCAGCATGGCGCCTCCCCCGCCGATCCTAGATCAATAGAGTCGGCTTGCTATTTTAGCCGACACCTTAAGCGAACGATCCTCCGATGCTGTTCTACTTCCGAGCTTAACCACTGGAATTATCGATAGTTTACAGGCAGACATAGGTCGAATCAATCGACTATGGTCTTTGATTTGCTCGTACGATTCCTTTTTGCACCTTTGTCTTCTCGTGAAATTCCTCAACCCCCATCAGCGCGGTGAGGAATACACTTGCTTCGGTATTTTACGTTTCGTTCGAGTCACACAAACACACATACCGTTCATCCGTATGCAGAGCAGATGCAGAGGTGGTCAATTGGTATCTCTCCCAGACCACCACCGGTTTTCTTTTCCCGCAACGAACGAATTGATTCGTCACTTTGCTCGGTCGCGAAGTAGATCGGCCTTCGCAGTAATCATCAGTCCGTTCGGTGATTGTTCGAACACGACCTTCTTCCACGTTTCATTAGGATTAATGGCACACATACGTATCTCTCACAGCAGGCAGACACAGGTCGATTCATACTCGACTCCGGTTTTGCGTTTCCCGATGCCACAAAGACGAATCTTTCAGCATCCTCGACGGAGAAGTCGATGATTCCGACGTACACACACCACAAAGCCAACAAGACAGAGAAACCGAGAGAAAATAAGAATTGGAACGAAAAGGGGAGAAAACGAAACTCGAAGGAAAAAATGAGTCGGACCGATCGGCTAGATGCTGGATCGCGTCCGACCGTCATCCAAGCGAATCGTACTATCTCACACAGTGCACTAGCGCGGGACGGCATTACGAATCGAAGCGGCGAGCATCATACTTCCGGCATGATTGATCCGCAATCGAATCAGCCTACGAATAAGAAAAAGACGATGAAGAGGGAGCGTGTAAAAAAAAAAAAAAAAAAAGTCACGATCACTCGCCACAGAACCAGAAGAGAAGAAGAGCGAAACGTCGACGAGAAAACGGCCGCTGGCCCGAGTCAAAAGCCACACACATACACACACGCGGGCAACGCCGACTGATACGACCAGACCCAACAATGCGTTGTCTACAGAGAATCAAGGATAATAATAATTAAGCAAGCTTCACAACCAAATAGCTACGCCACCCGATAACCATAAACCAAACCCGACAAAGAGGATCCTTATAATCGAGGGAGAGAACTATTCTTTCTCTCCTTCGTCAGATTTAATCAAATACCTTGCCACTTGAAAATTCGTTGAAAACGCGACGCGTTCTAAGCAATTCGCATAATACACACATGCAATGCACAAGCGAATCAGATGGATATATACAATATAAGAGGTAGACCGTGAACGAGAGGAAAGACGATGAGGAGGAAGCGTGTGTGATAGGACGAGAGGGAGAAAGAGCGAGCGAGCAGTAGATTATTTCTCATTGTCAGGGAACGAGCGAGTGATAGAGAATGCGAGAGGACAGAGAGAAAGCGAGCGAGAGAGAGAGAGAGAGAGAGAGAGAGAGAGAGAGAGAGAGAGAGAATGGATACGAGAAAGAGAGCGAGAGTGAGGAAGAGATCGAGAGAAAGGTAGGGAAAAAGGGATAAAGGGAGAAAGGGAGAAAGGAAGCATGAGTGACAGGTGTACCAAAGAAGAGGAATCACTGGAGATCCGCTATTCGACTTTCTGATTTTTCGCAGATTTTCGCGCGGGACAACAGGTGCGTCCCCTCCAAGATCCTATCCCGCCAAGAGCCACCCCTCGACGAACCAGCATCCTCAGCCCCGAACCACTATTACCACCAGCACCCATCTCCCATCCCATCTCCTTCAGCAGCCCTTCCCGAACCAGGAACAAGGTTTGCTTCCAATCCGTACGCGTTATCGAAACCTAATAAGAAAAACTATAAACTACCTAACAATAAATATTAAATGATAAAAGGGTTAAGAGTATTGAGTAATTGAATTATACCTAACGATTAATTAAAGGTAATTAATGACTAATGATACTTAACGATAATATGATTAATGATACGTATATATATATACATATATACGTATATAAAAGAAATATATATGTACATGTGTATACATATATATATAAATAGTATAAACGATACGAGACAACCCGGTACATGGCGGCTAACAAACACACCACCGCTAGAGACGAGCTGCCGCGATCGTGCCCAGGCCGATCCTCCGATGGAGACACCGGTGCCGAGTTCGGTCTGGATCAGGCCGATCGCGAGCAGGCGAAAGAGCGGGCCAATGATTAGGGCCACGCGAGCCCTGGGACCCTGCGCCACTTATAGGATCGTCCAGGTGGTCGTTTCTTACCCATCATTTATACGCTAGCTTGTAACTTGAGACTTAAGTGTAACGAGAAGGAAGACACGCGAGATACGCCCATACAACCTCCGACACCCCGCCGTACACGATCACCCATACACGTACATACATACGACACATCAAAACACGCGCCCATTAATGATACCTAACGATATGATTATATTATTGATATAACTTACGATTATGAACTATCCTAGTGGTATTATATGACGACATAGTTGATTGATCTGTTTAATATTGAATGTCTGTAGATCACGGAGCGTTTGGAACTCTATGCCACCCCTGCCCAACGTAACCCCCCCCCCCCCCCCCCCCCTTTTAACCCTTAGACACATCTAGCGAAATAAGCTAGAAACTCTCCCACTACACCGCATATCGTTCCACGACTCGCCAATTAATGGCAAACTATCGTAATTAACCCCCTGAAATTTCGCGATTGGATACCACGATTGGAATTAACGAAACTACTAAATTTCACCTAACACGAAACGATGAATATTCGAGAGTAAGAAGACAAGCACACTGAACTTAATCCCTTCGTGAATGATAGCGTAGAAAGCTGGAGCTGCCTATCGCCAGAAGGAGGATTTTTCGATTGAATTGTCGCGAATGACGAATTGATTATTCCTGAAGGAATCTGGACCCGAAAATGGAGAAAAATAATTGAAAAATCAGAATTGAAGTCGACCGATGCATTGTGCGAATGGATGTCGATCCTCTGGAAGTCTTCTATGGAATTATGTACAGAAGATACCATACTCTTATTACCACGTACCATGACTTGAGTTTACAAGATTATACCGTGCAAAGCGCACCACGCGCTACTAGCAAACTACACACAACATATATTTCGCGACAACCGGTTTTACGTTTGAAATTACCCCTCGCAGAGTGAACGATTCACTTGAGCAATAGGAAGAGAGACGCTGCGTACCGCGTCTTCACCGAATATACATGTATCTTCTACTCTGACATATGCATGGAACGACAGAACAGAACGAATCGCGAGATCATTTTGAAGAATCGACGAGTCTGAAAAATTGAATTTGACACTTAAAATCATCCCAAATTGGATGAAAATGAAAGTTTAAAGGAAAAAAAATTGAAAAACTGTAAAAGGACGGGAAATAGTCCGTTAAAATCTAGTTGAATCGTAAAATACGTGACAGTAAAAGTAGTAAAATCCGTATTCCCTTCGTGCGCGAAGTATCAAGCGAAGGTTCTCTATCGCGACGTAGAAGAAAAGCGAGGCCTAGAAAGGAAAATTTCGCGAGAAACTCCTCGAAGCCCTCTGCCTCTGTTTTTTAAAGCACGCGTGCCACGTGACGTCCATCGACAAGAACCGCGCGAGGGATAACGAATGAACAAGCCTGAAAGAATGACAAAGTACATAGTTTGCGGTTACCGATAAAAAGTCCCGGGGCGGACTTCCGCTCGAAGCGGAAGACGATAACCCGTCATTCTTCTCGATCGACGTCTCCGACCATGGGTTCGCCTGATTGTTGAGTTTAAGTTTTATAGGGAGAATCTTCTTCTTACGGAGCGACTGTCGAAGGTCCTTATCGCACTCCGAATCTCTCCAGACGGCTCTCCTGTGAGTCATCTGGAATCTGATCTGGAAAGTGGATCGACCTCGCTTTAACAGTCCTCCTAATTTTTTGTACATTCAGCCGTACGTTCGTTGTCTGATAGCCGAACGACAATGTGTTTTTTCTTATTGACGACGATGTTTTATTGCTAGTAAGTCGTGTTTAGTCTGATGCCCGGTGAAGGTGCTACTTCCTGCGTCGCCACGAGCAATCTGGCGCCGTTAAATGGTAGCGAGCCTCCGTTAAATATATCTATGTAGATGATAAAATAGTTACGTTCCACTGTTTACCACGATTATCGCAGCTGTTGCTCGTTGACCCGACGCGAAAACGAGGCTCGCTGCTCTCGCTGTTCGCAACACGGGATTCCTTCGACTCCCTGTCTCTACGTTTCTGATGGTTTTTGTCTTGAGCGCAGGGAGCAGTGCTACACTGGCGCATCGGTGGCCGCTTGGAAAACTCCGATGATACACGGAAGTATCCAGCCGGATGTTATGTACATTTGCCGTTATCAGAGGGTGACATGGACAATTGGGGAAAACAGTATTATTGCATTATTGAGAGACGACCTCTAGGAGCCACGCATTATTCCTGGAACCGTCGTACGAACGCGTCGATCGCTCGATAACTTATAAAGATTATGATTTACAGGATAATCGAGAATACATAAGTCGATTTTTGCAATATACTTAGATAGTAGGTATATATTAGAATAACCAGATTTTAATTAACGAAAGAGTCGTAGTAACGTAGAAGAGAGACCTGCAAAGTTCTATTTGAGTGCAATCTAACACATGTTCAGTGTGTTTAAAGGACGATCGAAGGGTTCCAGTCGGTTCTATGTTCTTCCACACTAACGAGCAATGTTTCCCTCTCCGACGAAATTCTGCCAGGTTCAGAGAACGAGAAAACTACACGCATTACACTCGAAAGTACACACGAGACTTACACGAGATTACACGCAGACTGTTCTCGTTATGATCCCAGTGCTGAAAGTACACGTCGGAATGGCCCGTCTTTGGTAAAGCGGCAAAGACAGCGCTTGAAACACACAGTTTTCACGTAAAGTCTAGCAGATGCGGCGCACGCCTCATTCCTCTCGAGGACGTTCGTCCGCAGACCCCGGTTTTAATTTTGCGACAGCTACCTCAACCCGAGCACGCGGCTGACTATAAGAGCAGACGACTTGATTTTTCCGGTGATCGCGATCGTCGTTGATACCCCGACTGATCGCGGCAACACACACGCAATCGACCACAGCAGACTATCTTTTACAGTCAATCGCTTCTGAGAAGTCACACGGCTCGCAGGACTTTCAGATCGATCGATTAGACTTTTCTTTTTCGATATTTCGCCAACAACAAGTCTGCCAACGCTCGGAATCTTGCTCGCATTTTCCACGATGGCAATAGATAGAGGGAGAGAGAGAGAGAGATTTATTGGCAATACCGGCTTTAATTTCAAAACGTATATGTACTCGATACGCGCTGTCTTCGCCGTAACCATCGACGCAGGCCCTACCACGTGAAACTTTTGGCACAAAATATCCCCGAATTTCAGTTGGTCCCTGGGCAAGTTCAGGCGAGTGTCGGACCGGCTCTCAATTTTGAAATAGCCATTTCGACGAAAAGCGAAAAAAACTACAGACCCCCAAAAGCCGATACAATAGAAGAAGGCAACCGGATCAAAATACCGCCACACGAATCAACAGTTTCTCGCGTGGGGCCCGGCCGCGGCTGCCGCCAAACTTCCGCTTAAGAGAGGATTCTTCTCGAACCCACCCTTACCCTTGCCAATGCCCATTCCTGCTCCACCGAGCTCCTTTCTCTCCTAATCCCTGCTATCCTAAAACGCGATCCTTGCAGCTCGTGTGACGAGCCGTGCGAGCCAAAGTCTCCTAAATACTTTTATTAAGTGCGGCAGCCCACTAGTTGCGGGAAAGGGAGGGTGCATAATGCCTTCCCAGGGTCCGCTGTGAAATTGCCAGGTTAGCCGCGGCCACGTAACCGCGTGGAATCGGACCCCGCGCCCAATCTCACTCACAGCACACACTGGGCCGACTCGTCCGATAGCATGTGCCTTCAGTGTTGATTTTATACGAAAAAAATACTAAAATTATACAAAGGGGCCCGACATAGACCGAACGCCCACCCAAAGCCTGCCTGGTGCTCGCCCGCTGCCCGTTTCTCTCCTGATATATCTACCGGTCTCACATATGCACACACAGTACCACACATTGAACAGGAACACACTCCTCGCCTCGAGGAGAGACCCGAGTCCTGCGAATTGCGCGACCCCTCCACTCAATGACAACGCTAATCTATTTTGACGGAAGCGAACACCTGCGCGATCACCGCGCGATTAAGCGCCAAGCGCTTACTTCCGGGGGGAGGATAGTGTCTCTGCACTCGGCTATCCGAGGCTAGAAATTTTCTTTTGGGCGAATCACTCACTTCTGGGACCATTTTCAAAAAGACGTTTTATCGATTAGCGTTAGCTCGCCACTTGCTCTGACAGTTTGCACGGTAGCGCGTTATAGGTATCCTATAGCCTCGTCTTAGCGTACGATTACGAATGGGACGCGATGTTCACGGGGATCCCGGGGGCATTGTCAACCTTGCCTCACACACGTGCGCTTAATAAGATACCTCTGAGACCAGGACCACGACCTATACCAACCGCGCAACTCGCGCATCACACACATACCTTGTCGAATGAAATATTGATAGCCGTCTGACCGGGCGGGGGGGATGCGGATTCGCTGACGCGACGCGAGTTCTCTCTCGAGGCACAGTCACACTGACACACACACACACACACACACACAGACGAGATCTTTGAAAGAAGAATTATACCCTGTTGCACCGATGAGGATCCAACGACGAACCCGGCAGCGTCGCCACGCCGGTGCACGAGAATAAGACACGCATACATGCACATACACACACTCGCGCAATCAACCTCTATCCATCCATCTATCCAAATCCCAGAAGGATATTTTGGTTTATGCAAGGAGTTCGGAACGCTGCTATGCACCGATAACACACGTATATTGATTAAATGCAATTACTATGCGATAAGTATACTTACATAATATATATGTGTACTATGGTCTCTCCCACTTCCCATTGGAATACCCCCCGACTGTCGTGCGCCGATCGCGCGTGCAATCGCCGACGAGCGGGCGCGGTTCGCCCATCCTCGATCGGTGGCTCGAGACGTCGCAACCGCACGCGCACGTTCCTCTCGATCGGATCGGTCGGTTCCTTCGCGAACGAGCGGAAGCCTTCCGAGCGGAAATAAGAGGATCGGCGCGGCGGCCGGCGATCGATGCCGCGTGTAAGCGACGCGCTCGCGATCGCCGTTCGCACCGGGATCGGCACGCGGTGCCGCCCACAACTCTCCGTTCCCATGGACAACCTCCATCAGCCCCAGAAACCATCCATAAAGAACCCCCTTCATCCAGCCCCCCAGCTCCAAACTACAAGCGTAGAATTTAACCACATTAACTATGAATGACGAGAGCTACGTAAGAGCTAACTAACTAACTACAATTAAACTTACTTAATTATTAACAATTAAACAAGCAGTAAAACAGTATAAACAGTAAACGCCTAGTAACCATTGAATTGTGTGTCGACAACTACATACTAACTACCTACCGTATATCAAAGTAATAGCCGTATGTAAAAGGAAAGAAAAAACTTGTATTCTACCAGTTGTATCAGCCAGTCCAGTTCTAATAAGCAAGCGATTAAAAGTAATCCAACGCCCGGTTTTAAGCCTTCTCCCAACCTCCGCCACTCCGGATCAATCAATTACCATCCCGCAACACCGATTACACTCCCGACCCCATTACCAATTGTCCATCTCCTTTAACTTAAGTACCCTCCGATCCAACTGTAAACCCCTCGGTTCATCCAACCTCCATACGACATCCACCGAACCTTCACTTTCCTCAGTTGCCCCTTCTACCTTTTGCTCCAACGACCTCCTTTTCCTACGACAACGATGCACGCATCGCTGTCCACCGAAACCCTCAGCCCTCGACTCACAACAGCCCTTACCCCCATCGGACCCCATCCAACGCCATCCACCACCATCCACCACCATCCACCGCCATCCAACCCCGTCCAACCCATTCCCCAACTAAAAAGTAAAGACAAGCAGCAGCAACACAGCAACAACAATAACAGCAACAACTACTACAACTACTACTACCACTACTACAATAACAACAGCCGACAACCACGCAGTATAATCCATCAGTATAATGATATAAAAAAAAAAAAACGAAACCCGCCGGATAACATGATATTTACCATTAGTGTTTTTCGTAGACAGACTTATAATGAAAAAGACTTCGTTTACGATTGTACGCACACGTGTGGGGAGACCATGTAACTTTAGCTCCGCCGCTCATTGAGGGGGCCACGCGTCCGCGCGTACGCGATCGGCGGCGGTGGCGGCGGGCAGGCGCGCGTCGCGAGATGAGTCGTCCTCTCGATCGCTGGATCGACGATCGCTAGCGACGCCAGGATCGGGAGGAGGACACGGATCGCGCGCGCGCGCGTGCTGCTCGCGTCTCACGGGGGTCGCGACCGCGGACCCTCGAATGCCCCAAACTAACATCCAGCTGGTATTAGCAGCTAGCGTCCTTTTCGAATCCCCGTAACCCAGTGTCCCACGACATCCTTTCCACCCTAAAGTCAACCCCGAACCATTACCATCCCCCACCGATCCACCCGCAACCCTCGATTCCCTACGTGTTGTATTATCCGTTATTTTCGATATAATATTATATATAGTATACTAATGATATTTAATGATAATACGACGACGATAAGGTATGGGAGACGTTTGGTCACACAACAGAAATAGGACACTACATGGACTACGCCATCCTTACATGACCATTCGATCGACACGGACATCAAAACCGACACACACACACACTCACACACACACAGACAAACACGAGTAAACTACTACTCATCTATCGTAACACAAAGATACAGACCGAGATACAGACCAACACATACCGATACATACTGTCATCCATGCACCACCAGAAGCAACCTACCATGACATGTACACGTACCACAGCTACACACGCACACCAACCCACAGGATACCAATCAGCAGTAATAGACAGACGTAACAGGAAAATGATAACAGAACACTAGTTGCCGTGCAGTTTGTGAACAAAAAAAAAAAAGTAATGATAACCACCGACCTACCCGCGGGTCCGCTTCGTTCTTGCCCCGCGAGACTGGGCCGCGCGTTATCCGAGGAGAAAAACGAGGAAGAAAACCGGGTCTGGGTGGGAGAGAACCTCGAGACGGAGATACGCGCGTGGTTCAGGCTTCGCAGAAGGGGCTGAATCTGCCTCAAGCGTAGCTAAACGTTTTTGTACAGGATTAACAAAGATGCATAAACTGGATGTAAAATCTTGAGTTACAGAGCAGCACTATACATACCACACAGATGATGTATATATTTTTACGTTACAGAATATGCCTGCGCTGCAGTCAGGCGCCATAAGACTGGTTCTCATTTCCCATGACAATGAGTATATACATGCCACATAAACTTAACAAGAAAAAGACCCATATATTGTAATGTAAAACTTAATGATATTTGTATACAGTATACCGCCTGGTACCACAACACGGGGGTTAAACAGACACGCCATGGTCAACGAGACTGGGGCGGCCCGCTGGCAACACCGTGGTAATCGCTCAGGAATTCAGATCCGCCGGGCCGATTCGCGAGCGACGCGACGCACGCGACAGCGCGTTTAACGGAGCGAAGAAAGCAAAATCAAAATTCGGTCCCGATTTGGAAAAAAGGGGGGCAACGACAGTAGGAAGTCAGAGGATAGCGTCGTCGCGCGTATCGGCTCCGTGGATCGCTGGATAGGATGGGCACCAAAACGACGCAAAGTCGCATCTGGCGCACAATTGGCGGACGTAATTCGCGAAAGACCGAGAAACCCGTGCGTTTTACATATACCAAGGAAATTACCATCCTGATTTTCTCATTAGGCCCTTATGTCGCGCGCGCGAGAGCTCCATTAACGCTAAAGTCCAAAATCGAACCGCAGCCAAAAATCCTCGAAGCATCGAAAAGCCCAGACTATCGTCGACTGTGATCACTCGGACGATTACGGGAGGAGACAATCTTGCAAAGGCGGCGAGGCGATCGTCGCCGAGCCGTCCGTAAAGCGTGTTGCTTGCGGCTGCCTCACACAGAAGCATAACGCGGGTAGGAGTTTCTAAACATGAATTCCCGTAGCGCTCGAGTGGCGACCCTGCGATTCGAGTCGCGGGAAGGTCCTAATTTTCCGAAAATAAAAATTAATAATAATAAACACTAAAATCCGTACTCAGGGTCGCGCGAGTCGTCTGCAGGATCGGCCGAGGTCTTGGGACGAGGGCAACACACACGTAGACACGCGCGCAAACACACACGGGCGAATGGCGAAGGAATGGGCCTAAAACGAGCGGCTCGCTTCGCGCGAGACGCACCCAATATGTACACCTACCACACAATCCTATCATACACGTTGCAAGATTACCCTCGTCCCGGCACGAACGGCCCATCTCTGTACCTCGACTCGCGGCCCGGGGCATATTCATGACACACCTTTGAGTTACAGTGCAAGCGAACATCTCTATAGAGCCATATACGTATAATATGTTGTTGTATCTTAAATGAGGAAAGAAAAAAAAACGATGACAATTAAGCGTAGTAAGTGTACATTTTTATAAAAGGTCGCGGTTGCATTTCGAGAAGATAAGAAGACGAAGACGAAGCGCAGAAGAATAAGATGATAATGATGATGATTACGAAGAAAAAAATAAAAACGTTCGATGCGGCAAACAAAAATAAAGGGGCGGCAGATTCGCAGGAAGGAATCGCGATGATAATAATAATAATTCGAAAGAAACGAGAAAGTGCGCGAGAGAGGGAGAGAACGTGTAAGGTAGCGTAAGACAGCGCGAGAGAGGAACGAGAGTCAATGTGCGTGTCCAAGCGAGAGTTAGAGTAACCGATATACATGTAGAAGTAAAGCGTGAGTGAGAAGAATGAACTGTAGGACTGCGAATAAGCGAGGGAGAATAGACGCGAGCGCCGAAGAGTGCGAGAGCGAGCGAGTATCGAGAGTGAAAGAGAGTACGAAAGAGACACAAAAAAAGCAGAGACAGATAAAAAAAAAAGGAAGGAAACGAGCGATAAAAGAAAAAGGAGAATGCCGACAGACGCATCCTATAATAGTACGATCGCGATTGGCGGCGTGGTCACCGGCGGCCCCGTCCGAAACGGGTGCAACTAACTTTAGGTGTATAAAACGAAAGAAAAGAGAAAATTTTACCTATCCTCTCGTGGTTTTTAGGATGTTCTAAAGAAATTATTGTAAAAAAGACGAAAGATCTATTATAAGGGGGAGGTGGCAGTTTCGACTCGTGTGTAATATGCCTGTCTGGCTTGTATGCGTGTGCTTGTGTATATGTATGGGTCCGGAGAATTCTGTTTCGCGCGTGTGTTGTGCGCCCTATATATGCCTGTGCGTACGCGTGTAGACGTCAGAGAAAAGCGAGATAGCGAGAAAGTGGGGAGAAAGGAAAAGGGAGAAAGGAGAAGGGAAAAAAAGGAGAAAGAGCCGGTGGGGGAATAGAAAAAAAGCGGCGATTAATAAAGGGCGATGTAAAAAGCAGCTGAGGGCGAGAGCGAGAACTCAAGAGAAATTTATTGTAAATTCTTGGAGTGATTCGGTCGACCGGTGACTGCGCCACGAGCACGATGCCACCTCGAAATTGGACGGGCGCCGGGCGCCGGGCGCCGAACGGCGAGTTTGCGTCGCGTAGGAGTCTTCCGGCCTGTTTACCTGTTTTAACTTTTAAAACGATCAGCCCGCGACTGTAACTATCGATATGTAACTAACTAACTAAGTGAAAAGAGAGGCCGGTTGGCTGACTCGACACCGGTATATTCTCCTTCGCGGCGCAATTCGCTACGTTCGATACCTAAATACTAATACTTCCTTCCTTCCTCCCTCCGGCTTCCGGTATGCGATGGGGCCGAACTCAAACCCCCCCAATCACACACACACACACACACACCTGCCCCCACCCAGCCCCCCCCCCCCCCCCCCACCACCCCTCTCGCCGGATGGGAGGGCTCTATATATATATTTTCGGAGATTTCGGCTGATAGAGCGAATTCACGCGACATAGAGGAAATTTTTTGGAGAAACGAGAATGAAAAGAAACGAGGCACACACACACGGCGGCGGTTCGCGCGATTCGGCGCCCTTGACGATCTCGAGCACCGGAGCACGCTTGTTTCGGTTCGTGTCGATGTCGATTATGGGTTTTTTATATATTTTTGGCAACGATATCTCGAAGACACACACTACTTAAGGTATAAGCGCGAGCGACAACGAGGGGAAAAAGAGGAAAAAGAGAGAGATAGAGAGAAAGAGTGAAAGAAAGAGAGCGTGGAATAGAAAAATGCGGAGAACGATTGAAATTCAAAGGCGACGAACCAATGACCAGGAGACAGCGACGTCGCTGTCGTGTTTTGTCAAGATTTCGACGGGTCGAAAAAGGACAGCGCAAGAGAAAGGGGCAGTATGCGAGAGAGAGAGAGAGAGAGAGAGAGAGAGAGTGAGAATGCAAAAGCGAGAAACGAGTGCAAAAGAGTACGCGAGCGAGAATGAGTGTGTCGTATGCATGAGCGAGTCTAGGGACGGAGAAAAAGCGAGCGTTTGAGCGTTTGAGCGTTTTGAGAATACAAGAAAGAGATACGCGCGCAAGAACGAAAGCGAAACGAAGAAACCAGAGCGAGAATCGAGCGGGAAAAAGAAAAGCGGCGATAAAATAATATTTAAATATTCGTATCAAAGAAAACAAAAAAATGTGTAGGGCCTCGCGATACTGGCGACCGAATGGGACAAGAGGAGACACGAAAAGATGTGACAAAATGAAAAAGAAAACGATAGGACAGGCAAGAAAGAGAGGCCGAACTACTAAAAATATTTATAATATATGGCTACAAGTACAAATTACTTCGACTACTGAGCGTAGGTGTATTGATGTGTGAACAAAATTTGGTTGGCCGATGACCGTTTTTGAAACCATCATACTGCGTATCAAAGTATGTAAAATTTATTGAATAAACGCTAGCGTATTATGATATAATGTAATCTAATAATGTAATATTGTAATGACGAGTCTAAATGATGATGTTAACTTGAAGTTTAGAAGCGCGCGTGAGAGTGCACGTGGATAAAGAGGAAGAAAAAAGAAAACTAAGAGAGGACAAAAGAGGTTATTGTGCATACGAAAACGAGAAAAAAAAAATTGACAAATTGCAGCTTTATAACGATTATTACGGTCACTATGATGATTACTCTCCTCCTTTATATTCGTTTCACAATTACTATCGTTAATATTATTATCATCATTATTATACGTATTATTCGAAAGATGAATATTATTATTGTTATCATGATTCTCATAGTCATTTCGCGCTTTAAACATTATCGGTTGACCAAGTTCTTCCCTTGTTCTCTCAGTTCTCTTTGCGACAATTTACCATGTACCGTTATCAAATTGTTCTACCCTCCCCAAATTGTTGTAGAATCCGTGACTATTATTATGTATGAGTCTCACCAAAAAGCGTTTTAACTATATGATCAGTGCGATGATTCTGTAAGCGACACCCTCCCAAAAGAGCCGTATTTATCAGCCTTGACAGCGAAATCGCATGAGTTGTTCACACAATTTTGAGATACGCATATGTATATGTATATATATATACAATATATATATATACACGTTCCGGACAAAAAGACTATACCTACAAAAAGGACGAAGAGTTGTCGACTCGAGCGCTTTAAACGAGAAAATTCTGCGTGACTGACGGCTGAGAGACTGAATCGTGACGCGAATGCGAGGTGCACAGGTGCGAACGGTAGCGAGATAGACATAGAGAGAGAGAGAGAGAGTGTGTGCGTAAACGAAGCTGAGGGTTGAAGGAGAGCCTGAGGAAGAACGAGTCCCGGCGCCAGAGCGAGAGAGCGAAAGAGAGACCGGGAGATAACGAGTGATTGAACGGATAGAGTGAGCGAGTGTGAGAGGAGATGGAGAAAGAAATGCGAGAACGAGTGAGAAAAAGAGAGAGAGAGAAAGTGAGAGAAAGTGAGAGAAAGAGAACAAAAAAAAAAAGAGAGTGTGAGAGTGTGGCGAAAAAGTGTAGTGGGTCGCGCAAAAGTACGAGACGAGACGAGGTGAAGGGAGGTATATAGGGAGAAAATTTCCGAGACTAAATTATAATTGGGCGGGGCGGTGATGGAGGCGGCCGAGGATCGGGGGGCTAGGGCCCGACGGTTGTTGTTTACGGGAGGATCGCGGTATCCGACCGAAGGAAGGGTCCCTCGATATACGGTCAACGCGCGCGAGTTCGCTTCGGAGAGGGCGGAAAAACACGAGACACAAATACTTTTTTGGACTCGCGGTAAGCGTAACGCTTTGAACAAAAAAATTCCTAATAAGCTCGTCGGCACCGGGCAGCGACGCACTTTCGGCGCCTCGCGAAATTCTATTTTTGTAAGCATATTTCTATAAAGGTATACTAACGATACGGCAAAATTTATTATTCCTAGTGTGGTGAAAATGAAAATTGAACGTTTAGATTTCGTTAGTATAGTGTAAAGATGATGAAAAAAAAACACACAATTAACGATGTCTAGGTCCTATTCGTGTACTTAAAGGTGAACTATAAGAAAATAAAAATTATATCGTCGGCGGCGTCGTAGGTTGTAAAATTGTACATAAATTATTGCAAGAGGAGGCGCCGGTGGGTTGGCATCGCTGGCACGCGGCGCGCGGCCAGTTTTCCTTGTATATCTTTGGCGTTTTGGGGGGCTCGACGAACGAAAGACGCGCCGGGGGCCGAGGGACCCCACCTCCTCGTCGGTCGGTCCGCGTACGAAAGAAACACGTTGGGAATTGGGCAAAACTTATACCGATTCCCATTCTCATTCTCATTCTTCATGCCTCATTCGGCGACATAACCCTTTCGGCCCCGCAGTCGAAATTTGCGTCTCCCGTCGCCGTCATCCAAGCTCGCGAGCCTCGGTCGGCCGCCCCGTGCGTTCCTACGATGTTTCACGGCCGCAAAAACTCAACAAACCGAGAAGACAGAGAGACAGAGTGAGACTGCGAAAGAATAAGTGGAAGTGAGTGGAAGCGAGTGGAAGCGAGAAAGCATGAACGATCGTGTGTATGCGAATGTATGCGCGAGAGGATATCGTCGCAAAATACAGCGCACATTAATACGAGAGAGTGTATTTGGACTGTCTCGTTGCGCGAAACGAAAATCCGGAAAAAAAAACGATCGCCCTCCCTTCTCATAGCCTCCCATAGCCCGAGAGCGAATTCGACGACGATGCACTGCCGCTTTTTGAAGCAAAAGAAACAAAATAATATATATAAATATATAAATATATTATATATATATATAGATAGATAGATAGATAGATAGATAGAGGCACCAAAAATGGCAGAACGGAAATCGTGCGAAATTCCGCGCGCGCGGCTGGCTGAATCGCGGAGGGCGCCTCGTGCGAATCTCTTTCTATCAGTTATATTTCCCCCCCTTCCCCCACTCCAAAGGAACTTTTACGTTTATCTAGACTAGATGCCCCGCGGAACGACCGACCTTTCTTTCCCCTTATTGCCCCTTTTACCCTCGGTTTTTCTTTCCCAAGCTTTTCTTCGTTTTCGCTTTTCCGGTATTACGCATCGGGATTATCTCCCTCGCGCGAACTGTTCTTACGTACTTCCGTTTTTCCGTTTTCCCCGTCGGGCCACGACATCACGTGAGGTTTGTCCGGAGGCGAGATTCGCGACAGAGGGGAGAGTCAATCAGGGAGAGAATGTGTCAGGGCTGAATGTGAAAGACAGACCAGGCTGGAAGAGCGTGCCAGACCGACCGCGCGATAGAGGGTCTCGCGTGATCCGTAGACGCGACGACGATCGACGACAACGATCTTGATGTACGCTAGTCCCGTCGCGATTCCTTTTCCGCAAATTCCCATTTTGGCAGTCAAAGAGAAATTTCTTACGTACGGTTATGGCCGAACGTAGATGAAGACGGTTCGCGGAACGAGCGAATGAGAGGCGAAACGATTGAGGGGGAGAGAATGAGCGATTGCAAGAGAAAAGAAGAGAGAGAGAAAGTGCGAGAGAAAGAGAGCAAGAGAGAGGGGGAGAACACGGTCGTGAGAAAGGTGAGAATGAATTAAGACGAAAGGATGAAAGTGAAAATGAGAGAGAGAGAGAGGAGACACAGGAGTAATGTAGTACACGGAGGCACACCATCACATACGCATACACTACAATACATACACACACGTACACACGCATATTACTACATCCACGCGACATATACGACACAAGGACACGCAATATTATATATATACGACTCCATAGATGATGGCGCGGCACACTCACATAGTGTCTCTCGGATTGTTCCACAAAACTTTTCATTCGAGTTTGCTTCAAGAAACCTTCTGTTTTCTAATGTATGACGTGTTGTTGTCGATATATAAAATAAACTTAATAAAAAAAATACATCATGCGGTATAACTGCTGCGTTGCCCTTCATTCGATCCCAAACACGAATTCCATCGTGATCCCCACCCCCCAATGGACCACGAGTGTGAAGCACAACTCGCTTCGGACCACTGACACTACCAACGCTGTCACCATCCTGGATGAAGACGGATAACGTGGTTCACCATTCAAGGGAACATCGCACCGTTCAGTTTTATTCAGTCGGAGCAGTATTAAAGCGATGATTCTTTTGGCCGGAGCAATAATTAGAGTCTACGAGGAGGACGCCCGAGCAAATTGCATCCTTTCCTTATCCGATTTTCTTTAATTTCCAGCGAAGCGTGTACCTCCATAGGCGACACCCTGCACCGCAACGGGACCTCTTAAGCTGATAGGCGCGCTTTTGCAAGGCGTGAGCAACGACAAAAATAATCGCCCTTTTCTTGCAGCGAGCGAGTGTAAGCAAGCTGAACTCTCGGGCGATGCGAATCCTCGATGCGAGGCTAGAAGCTTGTGGCTCGTACAGCACTGTATGGCAAAGCAGAGAGATAGGCAGTACACAGAGCATGTACAGAGCCAACCAGAGGCAGTCGGCTCATTCGGCGCATTTGCGTCCGAAGCCTTTAGACGGGTAGCCAACCGAGCGCGTGAAGCTCAATGCGAAAACTTTTGAAGCCGCAATTAGAGCGGCAATGCGTCTTAGATCGTTATTTTGAGAATATGTTAATGAGGAGGGGGTTAATGAAACGGATGAATGAGGCAAGCCTACGCTTCCTCTTGGACGCGAAAGGACGTTCTGGCTGAAAACCCCAGAGCACTACTCGGATCTTCCGAGTGACGGGGCGTACAGAAGAACCACCCTGAAGCATGTAAATTCGCTTACGCATCTCTAAGGGCCATCCACCCTTCGAACAAATATTCCGGTCGTCCACGCGCGCCCGCGTCTACGTCGAACCTCTCCTCTTCTCACCGCGGACCACTCGTTCCCGGAGTAGACCTTACCACGGCGCGCTTCATTAGACCCTTAATGAAATTTCAACACTTTAACGCCCCGACGCCCCGGGAAATATATAACCAATGAACTCGTTTTCACGCAAGACTGCACCGCATCTTCGTCGCCAACACCTCGTCGGGTCCTTCGGCTCCCGCTTCGAGTATACCCTTTTCGCCAAGCCGCGTCTCCAAAGGAAAACAGGGGTAGAAATCACCCTTGCAAGGACGTTCGAAGTCGCCGCTACGTTTTCAGGCCACCGCATACCCTACTGCATACACGTACTTTACACTGGCGATCCAAGCGACCAGTGGCTGAAACTTCTTCTCGACTCTACCATCCCAGTGAACCGGTCGGTAATATCCTGATCGGTCACTCGCAACCAAAGTCCCTCGGAAACTTTGCTGTGAGTCGGCGCTTTCAAAGGACTTTGCCATCGACAGAATTTACTCTGCGAAACTGACCAGCTAACCATAAGCATACCGTCTCCATCCAAGTCGGTAAGTTATGCAAATTCTTATCTTCAATTGATATTCTTCGAATTTGCATCACAAGTGCGAAGGATAAACTGTACGGACAATAATTCAAGTGTTGATTAATATTGGTATTTGTTTTTGATATTAGGTACTGCCTTGCCAGACAAAGTTTACCGTATCAAGTGGACTGGATGAGAATCTGAACTCTTGAGAAACTAGTACCGACTGTTTCGACTATTGCAACGGCACGTTGAGGACAGAACTCTGTAGAGCGCGCTTGGAGATCGTTTGTAAGTGGTAAAACATTCGTTACAAATGTTCCTACATATTTACCAACCAACACGCATTTTCATTCATTTAATAAAATATTATTTAATTTTTAGGAGTTCGACGTGAAATTCCTCGCAAGTATAAGTAGTTACGGGGGAGTTTTGAATATTGAGGGTCGCAGAAAAGTTGTGGCAGTCTCGTAATTTTCCATCGCTTGTTCGACGGCACACGCACTTACCCAACGTACCCAACGCAACAAAAATTACTGTAAAAACAAGTTGTTTAGATTTTTTTTTCACGAGACTGTGCGCGACTGGGATATTGCGATTAGATTGAGATGCCGTGAACTTTTTTTTAGGAATAGCGTACAGTGTGTTCGGCGGAACCGTGAAAGTTGCCGACACACCTTGCCAACGAAGCGATCATCTCTTGGAGAGCTTCCCACTATAAGTCTTTTCTTTACATTCCACTGTTTACGATCAACCGGCGAATAATATCACAATGTTTGCCAGATTCAGTTTCCTAAATCTTCAGAGCCGTTCCGTCCTATCCTCGAGGCTCATGCATTCCGCGTTTTACGAGCGCGCGTCGAATAGAACCCGGCGAAATCCGAAGATACTGCGAAAATATCTTTCAAATGCTCAACTAAGGAATAATTATAGGCGTGCCGATTCCACTGCGCTAGATCCCGAGAACTTTGCCAAATTAGCTTTGAAAAGCTCAATATGCCGAATTTCGACACAGAAGCCATGGTCGATAAGCGCGCCACGAATGGTTCGGACGATTGGTAAAAAAGAACTGAATCAATCTTGGATCGTAATATCCAAAATCCGGACGATTTGAGAACTACATCTAAAATTCTGTAGTGTCCTTATTGAAGCCAGAAAACTGCATTATAATCTGCGCCGCTTGGCTGCAAAGTAGGTAGTCCGTCATTAGGTGAAACCGGTTTTTTGGGCCCACCCTGCAACCGCACGAACGGCTACTCATTGCGTATCTGTAATCTTTCATCGCTGATACCCGATCGACTTCGACGTTTTTTGTATTTATCTCATCATTGTCAATGTCCACAGCGCGCCGCTTTCTTCCGGCAAAAAGCCGTTTAAGACCTAAATTACCCCGAGAACCTGTCGTCCAGAAGTTCTCGTGCCTCTTTTCGTTCTACGTGCAAACGTGACCGATCAGCGCTGCAGACGATAATGAGAAATTCAATTTGATTAATGCTTTAACTGTGATGCATTTTACTAGATGATTCGTAACAACATGGTTTTGGTAATCATTCGTATAAGAGTTGTCAAGTTGAACTTTTAATGTATCTTAAAAAGATACATTTAGCTATATTTAAAATTTGACCAAATTCCAATATTCAACTTTTACCCTGACACAATCCATAGGCTAGGTTGACCCAAAAAAATCTTTGGATGGTAGCCATGAGATTTTTTCGAGCCGACCGATCTGCATTCACAAACAGGGTCTCAGGAGCTAGATATACATATTCTTTAATTCAAAAGACTCGGGAATAGCATTGATCCTATCTTCATCCATTGGTTTTGGTCGTCGGTCGAATGGTTCGAGCAACGGATTTAGAAAGTTAGCAAACGTATCTTCTTGGAAATTTCTTTTAAAGTCCAACCTTCTATGTTCATAACTACTCACATATAGTACCGCATATTAATTAATAAACAGAGGATTTTCATGTAATTACATATTTCATATTTCATGTTTTTACACAACTATAATAATTCCATATGAATAGCTTCAACTTGTCGTTCGTAAATGTCACTGTCGTACTTTCAAACATGTTACATAGCAATTTATGGTTATTGAAAAAAAAAATGTACACTTCAATATTTATATTCGATTTAGAATAACATAAAAAGAGAGAAAAATTGTACGTCACATGGTATTGCATGTTAAGTATAGATAAGAGATCACTATTGTGTCCATCAGTTGTGATCGAGATTAACCGGAAGATTTTTTATATTGAGTCAAACGTATGTCCGGCAATTTCTCATTCTAGCAATGAAACTCTTTAATATATTCGGGTTTCCATATTCATCCACGGAAATTGGATATTCCAAGTTTTTACCATGAATTTCTCAACTGCACATCTAATCATAAAATAACGTATAAGTAATTGCTGTTTACACAAGAGGATAGCAAATTATGAAAGCAGTTTTTTTTTTTCTTCTTCTTGACGCATTCAGCCAATTCTATTTTCCAAGTAAACAAGCAGTTTAGTAGAATATGCAAAACTTGTGTCCATCATTTTCTGTGGATTGATTTTGGATTACCGTTGGTTACTCTACAATTAACTGTCACCGTATAATGATCTCTCTACCTTTTTCTCTCGAACTTGGTGACTCGTTATCTCGCTCTCTCCGCCGCTATTTCTCTTCCCTTTTTCTTTCTCTCCCGTCACAATGTTGTTGCTGACAACGTATGATTATGCCTCACGTAAGATCCAGGCTGTTTCCCTTCTCTTCCCTTCTTGGAACGAGAGGATTCTTTTCTTGATGCACAACTGGAAGTGCACGTTTCAGTACAGTAAGTTCACAAGATATAATTACCCCGCGAGTCATAACATCAGTTCGTACATTTAACTCCTATTGTTTACGATGTTTTAAACTATAGGTAACTATGGCGACTTTGTTTCCACGAATCTGGCTTAACGCATAGGGCTATATAATATTGGCAAATAGCCTAAATATTAGTTGTATCTTCGACAAAAGTTATAATCTGACAATGGAATGATCTGGATAAAATTATTTCGCTAATTCTAAAAGATAAAATCAGAATCGCGTGTCGTTGAGAAGTTACTTGGTAGCGCGAAAGAGTAATGCCGCGAGTGAAGACCCAAAATAACCAGCGGTGTGGCTGACCCCTTACATACCGACACTCTCAGGCACAATCTTGCCCCAGCTACGCACGAATTGATGCCGAATCTTCCAAGTGACCGTCCAAACTGTCTAAAATAAATACAAAGGTACATAATCGGGTTCGTGAGAATAATGATTTCCTTTACAGTAAATTTTCTGTAATTTCTTCCGATGCCTTGGCCAGTGTCTCGTTTACTCGAGTTATGGTGGCATTTGTGTCCATATCTGAAAACATAGCAAGAGCACCGAAACCGTAAAACGATCAAAGTGTTAGTTTTGTCTTTGGAGAGCAGAATTCTTCAAGTGTCGGTCATTTCGCTTAATGCAAACATTGCTATTTTGTGCATACAATTACGTTTGTAAATGTTATTCAATGTTACAAATTTTAACATTAAAAATGTATAAAAATAATTGCAATTGAAAAAAATAATTATAAAGAGACGAATGCCTTATTTATACCATACAAGTCGTGTTTAATCAAATTTTCTTTAAACCTTGCAGTTCAAGAGTTATTCAAATTAGAAAATTTCAACCCTTCGGGGGATGAATCATTCCGAATCACCTTTTCACATAGCTCATTGAATTCGTCTTATTCTAAGCTTCCAGAATATTGAAAAGAGTAGGTAGGACCATTGAAGAAAATCAAGTTAACATTAATAACTACAAACCATCCAATTAAAAAAACACTCCTCTATTACCATACGCGCCCCCTCGAGCCGTCCAACTTTCCCATATCTTCAGAATTGATAGAAACATTCGCAAAGGCCATTCTTACTGATACACCCTGTATATCAGTAAGAAGAAGAAGCAGCGAGTATTCGATAACGGACAAATTGTGAACACATTGTTGCGCGTGCACATACACAAGCCTCGCAGAGATCAGCCGGACGGGATTAAATTACGCGGGCGGGGAAGCCGGCGCTCGAGGGAAGATCCAGTTTCTCGTAGTATGTAGGTACGGATCAACGGAGAGCAGCGGTGAAGAGGGTGCGAGCAGATTTCTCTATCTGCATCTTCTTCCATCTTCTGCTAACTGACAGCGGCTTCATCTTTTCCTGGATCCCGCGAGCCTTATGGCCCATTCGCACCACTGTTCTACATACATATGTGTCAGCACTGACAAGAGCAGAATTGGTTCTGGAGCCAAATTCACTCCCCCCACGCGGCCCAAGCACTTCGGGGTTGTCATGGTGATGGCTATGACGCACCAAGACGCTCAAAACGGCATATTGCAAGAAAGCTAGGCGTGAGACGCGTGGGGGGCCCCCACCGGTGCCCACAACTGTATGTACCGAACGTGGGTAGGCTTTTAGTAGGATTGAATCATTAGGGTGGTTAAAAAGTAACCTTCGAATTTATCGGACCATAAATATATATTTTATTTAGCAATGTGTGGTACCGAATAACATGCGGAATACAAGATCGACTTACTTGTTAGATATATCAGTGAAACTTTCACCAGCGAGATTTAAATTGTCGTCGATTTCTCACTTACCTCTTTTATAAGTTACGAGATGCAATTACACTTTCAGCCATGTTTCCTTGAGACGGAAAATTATCGAAGTTAAATGCGATGAACGCGGCCAATGTAATTAGGCGCTCCAGTTTTTTGCAGGAAATACGATTTCTCGTGTATCTTTCATAATAGTTATGGTTGATTGCTCGTGTAATTACGCGATTTTGCACCCCATATTAAACATTCTTGGAGTAATATCGAGTTCCTGGGCCTCGATAAAGACTTTGCTAACAACCCATTATGCAGTCAATTCGTGGTTACACTTTGATTACTTTATGCGGGCTTCAAACTTCAGACTATTTATATCACACGGATCTCTATAAGGAATTATAGAATTCTCGATGGACTAATCCATATTAAATGGAAAGCTTATATTGTTATATAGGAACCTCATGCATATTCAAATTTATGCAAATATTTCCAATTTACCGAAATAGGAAAAAACAGCCAGAAATAACCACGAAGGAAATTAGTGAAAATCAATCAGGTATCAAAAAAAATCGAATGACTTTTCGAAAAAATATCTGGACGCGGAATCTTGTCAGTTACAGCTTGGATACACATTTGTACTCGTGTCAAAGATCACGCGTCATGTCGGATAATCACTGCGAAGCGTCACATTAAATCAAAACTGTGACATATTAACCGAGAACCTTGATATAAAGTGTACACTTTGCGCAAAACATGCTTATCTGACAACTTGCTCTCTTATATGTATTACTTTAGAAGCCGAGTGAGTAGCAATAGAGATACGGAAATTACCGTTGGTGTAATACTCTGATCACTACACTTTATATTACAGCATATATCCATCTGATTGAAGAAGGTCATTATGACAGATCTTTTAACCAATTATCAAAGTATCGGCGAGTACTTTATCTCACTTTATCTCACACATTATGTTTGGTCGAAAGAGTAATCTTCATTGGCATAAATTGTATTACAGAGACTGGTACATAGATACCAAACCAAAAGTAATATCGAAAACCGTCGCAAGCAACGGTAGCGAGAAATGAGTATTCTATCGTAAAATTCACAGCTAACTCTTCCACATTGGTTCAAGTCTTTTGTAACGATATCATCATTGAGAGCACTTGTACTGATAAGACAGGCGCTATGATGCGCATCTAGTACGTTCTTCCGGGTACGAATACCGCGATTGAGACTACTAAACCAAACAGCCTCGTGAAATTTGCGAAAAAAGACTTAAAAAAAAGAGAGAACGGGGTACATAGTGTATATCGAATTTCCTTAGGCACGCATCTACCACCAAAGACCCTCTGTTACCCGGCTTACCATGATTTAGAATTTTAAAGCGAGTACATTGTATACACGACCAACATTATCCTCTTGATATTGCAAATGTAATAAACGGTGAAACGGCCCTTCTACGATTTACAATTTATATTAAAATAAAAGTGTAACCAATTCGCTTATAAACAACAGAGAGAAGATGATGGTGGGCGGATAGGTTACGCCAATGTTGGAAGAGTAAGGGACTGATCCATGAATGGCGCTAAGCCACGAAGAAGATGAATGGAATGCAACAAGGTTGAGGGCAATACATACTGTTATTTTGTAAGGCAAGAGATACGCAAGGTTGATGCGTTGCTTGTAAACTCTGAAGGCCGAGAGAACGAGTTATGTGGCCAACAGAGATGCTTTTCGTTCCACCAGTCTTAACTGGTGAAATGATTTGCATGTAACGCGCACCATCGTATCGCTTGATGCAGTAGATGTGCGGTTCGCATTTGTAATGCTTGCATTGGCGTACCTAATGATTGTAATAATCCTTTTTCCTTATCACAATTTAATCCTTCCCCTACGAAGCCAAATTAAAACGCAACGTATAACTTAATACTATAAATAATTTTATTCATAATTAATTCGAAAGAAATGCAGTTAGGAATCATCTGAAAATCTCGAGGTAACGAAGATGATCGATGAGTGTGCTATTGTGGAATTAGAAAAAAAAAAGTACCTAAATAATAGAAAAAGGAGCGGGTCTGAAAACACGTTATAATCAAGGAGATAAAGTAACAGAGAGTGAAGAGAGTGAGAATCAAAGTGGAAAAGAAGAAAAATTGCAGAAAAGAGAGAAAGAGAGATACGGTCAGATTTTGTAACTGTAGACGATGCAAACGCGTACAAAGAGCGTCGATACAAGCGCAATACGTTCGCCCACCCGTAGTATGCTATTTCGTTCCAGAAGAGATAGCGATTTGCAGTAGTACGTGCGTGATATTACTCACCCCTTTCAGAATTATCCGCTATGAAACGTATCCCAGAGTATCGTATACCATTACTGAATGGTAATCTTCGAACGCGACCATTTATTAATTCATTCATAAACCACTATTTTCCTTATCAAACGAATGCATTAATTATTAATATTAATTTATCGTGGCCTAAAATAATGTCAGGATTCAAAAAAACTAATGGATCAATTTTTTTATGGGATTAAAGTTTTTCGGTCATTATAGTATTGTTATTACTGTTCGTTAATTGAGATCTTATATTGAAATACATCATTAGTTGGAAGTACATTAAAGAGGTAGGATTCGAATTATCGAATCTTGTTCTTAGAATTGCCACAATTAAATTTACTTTTGAGTAGATCTCGAAGTGATCTCTGGGTTGAAAGAACTCTATCATTGGATCAAACGGTATAATGTCCATAATCAATGTACTGCGCCGACCCCACAGTGCGTTTCGAGGCTTAATTTCAACGCGCTTATAACGCAATTATTTGCCATCGGGAATAATTGCCAGTGGATTGAAAGAATACGTATGTACCAAAGTGTATGCCCCAGGATCGTCTCTTGTCGGTTCTTACTGTTGATACACTGGCGCATCTTTGCGTGTACTTCTCAGAAGCAATCACACGGGTAATTTTGTCAGTATCCACTTGCTACAGACCGACGAATAATTCGGATGAACCGGGAATGCCATTCGCCTTCGCCGTTCGTACCTTTGCCAATAATGCTATCTTTAGGAAGATTGCATCCTTACCCCAGAAAATTGACAGCCTACTGTATACATTAGTTCGTATCGAGATGTAAAATATTTCGGAGAACCGTTCGGCTTCGGAGAATGTCAAAAGGAAATTTGAGAAAATTACTATAGGTTCAACGACCGCATTTTTATACATTTACACTGACGGAAATTTGACTCAACGAAAATATGTATTGATAATTTCAATTGATTTCTATTGATCCTGTTCTTTGAATCACTATAAGAACGTATAATAGATATGAAGATATACGAGAGAAAACTCTGTCTCTTTGAAATCAAGAATTTAGCAGTTTCATTGAAAGGCCAGGTTTTAGTGGTATTTTCACGCTGCAAGGAAGAATCCGAGGGTATTGATATATATGCAAAAAGAGCTAAAGTAGCCGAGTGGTTAGCATTTTGCGACGACGCACGAAAATAGTTTACGAGACATAATATCGCTCTTTTACCGTACTTTGTGACAGTTCGCGGGCATTGCATCTCGGACACGTGTGTTATACATCAAGTTGAGAGACGAGATCAGATACGATCCGATCGGTGGGCCGCTATTTCTGCCAGTACAGTCCTTGGCAAAATTTCTCTCTCCAATGCTGCGACATATACTTGTCTTTGTTGATTCTGCTCTTGCGATGCTTTCAACTTCCTATTACGCGAAGCGGACTGTCTGAGGTCTAAAGTGGATATTCCAACAGCAGACATCGTCTATTCAAACTATTTTCAAGAAAATCTGCTATTTTAAGAAACTTTGTCTATTTCGTATTCTTAAGAATTGAATTATCTTACTAGAAGCATTGATTTTCATTCCTTCAACACGATTTTCTCTAACTCCAGAATAAAGAAAATTCCATTTAAATGGAAGATAAATTGTGAGTAAAATATATAACGCAATTGACCCTAGTACTGCTTTCGAAAAGTTAGAAATTCGTGCGAGTGAAGCAGGGTAACTAAAGATGATCCAACGATCCTGGCAATGTGGCAAGCATTTCGATGACTCTTCCGTTATAGCAGCAACGATAGCCACACCAGAAATAATACAAAGATATACATGATATAATTGATGCAATTAAATGCAAAGAGTGATGTGGTAGGATTCGTGCCAAAGCGATTGCTGCCAGTTAGTCGCTGACGATCAACGCACAGTGTATCATTGTATACAAGCTGTTTGAGCATAGTTTGCCAAATTTTCGTAAGTGTCAGAAGCAAAATATCTCTTCTTTACGGAAACAACTACTTTTGTAAGAACGATAAATAACAGATATAACGATCAAGACAATTTTATTTGTCTCAAACAATTGGGAAGTACAGTATAAGGTATTCAAATATTTTCCTTACTCACTGTATGTATGTAAGTACTTCGATATCTCATAAATCATTTTATTGCCGGGTGGATTTATACGAGTGGGAGATTACTGTACGCGCGTACACCCGCCAAATTTCATGTGCTTCGACTGCAACGAAACTTTTTGCAGGACACGCTCCCTCGCACAGGGAAGTTTGGCTACCGTAAGCGCGCAATAAACCAAGTTTCCTCGTAAAATTTCGCCTTACTATCCCAAACGAAACCCGCTCAGGCTGTTCATCTCCATCTCGTCAACCACCCTCTTTTCGAAACCACAGAACTTGTAATTTCCTAGAATAACGTAAACGTCCAGCTTTCTTCAGCTATTGATTAGCGACAACTTTCTCAACGACTTGGTCGATATTCGACCGGGGTCGATATTTCAATATCAATGAAAAAGGAAAATAAGCATAAAGAGTGTACTGTAATTGTAATTGATATAAAAATATACAGGGTGAGTCAGTGACCTTGCACCAAACTGAAACCACGTATTTTAGGGGTCAATAGAAGCCTAAAAGTCTGGGAACACAAAGTTGAAATCTCAACCCTTTCGGAATTACAGGGGGTTGAAATTTCAAGTTTTAAAAAATCATATCTTCCGACGGGATAATGCTAGCGTCACTGGTCTTTTTCTAGGATATGTGGGAGGGCCGGAGCTATGTGAAAAAAAATTGAAATCATTTAAAAATTATTATTAAGTCGCATTATTATTGATTTTCTTGCAGTTTCTCGATGAAGCAGCAACATTTTCAGGTACGAAAAAAATCACAGTCATTCTGTGATGCACCCCAAAAAATATCGCGTTATAAAAAGTTTAAAATTTTAATAAATGTGGCCAGGATAGTATATGAAAAAATGTAGGATTATAATAGTATGTATCGTGCAGTGTTCAAAAGATAAGCAATGTGCAATGCATTTGAAAGATCTTCGACCTTTCATTGGAAGATCTCAGGAACCAGTTTGCAAATGGTAGCTCGTGCGAAGAATACGTACATACTTTGGTATATTTTAACGGACCCCTCGGCAAATAAGCGGAAGTCGACGTATTTGTTCGTGGTGGTGTAAAATGTGATACACTGCTACTTCTATTCCAGATAAGTTATGTAATAAGGCAACGTGGAGTGGGCGCGAGCGGCACGCGCTAAAACAAACAAGCTATCCGGAATGAGCCGCAGCCGCAGCCGCAGGGTAAATACACAAACGGAGCCTTGCGAATGCATCGCAAATCTAACGATCCATCGACGCTACTATCGAAACCTGCTGTAGACCGATACTTTTAGATTTTAGATCGATAACTACCGGATACATTAATTTCTTTGAACCTCGAGTCTATACAGAAATTCATTAACAAATATGTATGTACTATTAAATTCACAATTATTTTCAAGATTAATTCACAATACTATAGTAATATGTATTTGTAATGATGTACCAATGATTGAAATCATTCCAATAAAAAACACTGAAAATATTTAACAGTCGTAAGTGGATAAATGTGAAATAAGAATACAAGTATGATAATTCGATTCATTTGATTCGATTAACTACTAAAGATTAAACTAAATTGAAGAAGTTAAGAGATTGTAGGTATAAATCCAAGATAGAAACTACACTTAGAGGTTAGCTAACATGTTTGCGCCAAAGAGCGTTTGCTAATGTATATACAAAATATAAAGGATCGGATTTCCTGTCTCTAATGAAGATGAAACGTTGTAAAGTTAAGCGGACATATAATCGGTTCTCATGAATTCCCCGACAGCCCTCACCACGTTACACCGACCTTTACCATCCGATGCAGCATGCAATTTTCTATGTACATATGGTGGAAATTGGCACTCGTTTCTCGCGTATTTCTTCGAACTGTAGCTAAGTAAGTAAGATAGGGGAACAGCTAGACCGAAGAATATAGAGGTCTATCTAATATAATGATTGGTCTTGACTATTGGACAGTCCTTAGGCCCGATGACTTGACTTTTTGGTACAAATGTCTTACTAGAGCCCTGCCTACCTAATATTCCAAACTCTAAACCACAATAAAGTCTTAATCACAAACTATCGTAAGTATTTTAGTATCGAGGATTTCTTTCCTCAATTCCCTCTTTTCAAATCGTTCTTTAAATCTACAATTTTCAAAGTGGTCAGAAGAACTTGCTTAAATATTCCCTTTTTCTTCGGCTTAGTGTTTTAGGATTTGTATTTGTTAAAATATATATGTAAATCGTTATTTATGATTATATGCTTGTCTCCATCAATCTTCAAAGGACTCTAACTACTGAGAGACTATGTACGCGTAATCGATAGCCCCGATTGGGGCATACAACCATATTGTACTTTGATTAATAGACAGGGTATCAAAAGACACTCGTTCGACAACTTGGTAGCGGATAATACAGTCTTCTCGTAATACATCCGTCCACTAATGCTTTGACAATATGCCAGCCGAAAGAGAGAGAGAGAGAGAGAGTGGGAAATATCCAGGACGTAAAATGAACACTGACGTACCAATCGTGCCCGAAATGCCAGTAACAAATGAAACAAAGTGCATAATGCACGTGGAGTAATTTGATACTCCTGTTTTCTTCGTATTCCCAGGTTTAAGACCGATCGTATCCGTTCAATCGGCCGTCAAAATTTCCTTCTTTTTGCACAGTCGACCTCTCATGGCATTGTTCCGACGAGTGGAATGCGCTGCGCCATCGTTACTCGCTCGCATACCTCTTACAACGATTTCCAAACACCCTGCGAAATTCTCTTCACACTTTGCTCGTAGACTGCTTCAAATATTGGATCATAATAGTGTGTTCGGTTGTTTAAAAAAATTCAAGTTACATTCGTTCCATTTCTTACTTCTACCGAGTAATTTTCTATTCCATTAAAAGCTTTTCTTTGCAAAATACAATTTTTTGCTAGCTCAGTGACTTTGATAATACTTTACTGTATATTACGAACTAATTGTTAATTTGATTTTTGAAGAGTCGATATCTGCCAATTTAACGATACAATCGGTTTTTATTTTGAGAAAGGGATATCGATGTTGGAAAGGGATTGAAACTTTTGGAATTCTGATTAAACATCTGGGCTAATATCTTAATTTCATGAGTAGCTTTCCGAGGATACAATATATATTCTTTTTGGAATGAAACCGCATCTTCATCGAGGACCAGTTCGCAAGGAGGAACAGGTCATCTCCCAGCGTGCGAACACGATTTTCACGCTTCAAGAACCGCTTCGCGAAAAGGAGCTCCAGTAGCTTAACATGAATCCTTCCGACGCGTTACACTAATATAGTTATCCTGCATTTTATTTCGTACTCTTGCACAAACCACTCGGTTTCTCTCGTTGGAAATAAGCCCGTTTTCCGAAGGGCAGGTGTCTGATTACCCTGATTCCAAGATTTCAACCATTGAATTCAGATAAAAAAAAAAAAAATAAGGAATAGAAGCCCTGCTGTGGCACATTTTTCTCGCACCAAACTAATCTGATTTCCATTCGACTTCTGTGTACGAGAAATAAACCATAACGCCTTCTGGAAAATGGGACGCGATCGTCGCGGCGATAGTAAAATTCTTTGCGTTAACAGCGCAACAGCAACACCCGCGGAATCTCGCATCCGCGGGGCACTATCGCTTCCTCCTGGCAAGCAATAGCATGTAAAAAGCCGCCCATAAACCGAGGAAAAGATACATAAAATATTTTACTCTGCGCCTGAGTGATTATCATAAGCGGTTCGGCTATCTATAGATAGAGAAGGAATGGAACGGATGCACGAGGTAACGCGAGGCTGCGTAAAATCAAGGAGAGGATATTAAATAAAAAGCTCGTATACGTACATCACGAACCTTTTTTGCGACACTCAAGCTTCGTTTTACGACTGGCAGCTTATTTCACCGCGCGTGCATATCCAGTAAAGGCACGTATGTACAGCCGGTGCACTTCCTTTTGCGTTTCGATGCAGTTGTCACTATCGGCAGTATCAATGTTGCCCGATCTGTATTCTTCGAGTCCAGTTGCTGATTAAAAAATATATAGAAATAAGTATAGTATGTTTTGGAAAATCTCAGTTCTCGATAAACTCTAAATTCTGGAAGACAAATTATAGTGTAATTTAGTTCCAATTGTGAACTTTGAAAATTTGTTTATATTATTTTCTGTATATAGAAGTTTTATAGGGTGCACATAGCACACAAATGGAAATCTAAATGACGTATCGGCTAATGTGTCAAACAATTGAAGGGCAAGTGAGCGTAATGATTATAGAACGAAATTGATCGACGCGATTCTCGTCAGTGATTTTCCACCCCATAAACAAATTGTAAATATTGTACTTTTACCGTGTAACGACCTGTAACCTTGGAAAAAAAGGATGGTTCCAGTGCATGGAAAAGCCGCACAACGATCGTTCACTCGAGTCGCAAAAATTACAGACCGAGCAACGTGGTAATCTTTCTCCAAAGCTACTAGTGCAATTCCACGAAATTTCCAAGGGAAAAATTTCATGCGACTTTGCTTGGGCACCAGAGACATCGTTTCATTTTTATTGCCACTTCACCATTCATTTGTTCGTATTCAAGTTTCACGAATGCCGATAATGGCTTCATTGTTAAAATCCAATTTAATGTCCAAAGTTAACAGGTTTTTTTTTTAAACCCTCAATTTGAAAATAATCAATCTAGCAATCTCTCGATATAGACGAACATCTATCGCAAAAAAAGTTTCTTTCGCCCTTATCGATCAGTCAACGAATCAATCAAAATTGGCGTCCGCTCGTTCTCCGACGATAAACGATAATGCAGCTCACGAGTCGCACTATCGTATCCAAAATGGATAAGAAGCAGCCAACGGGCAGGGTAAGTGCAATCTGGTAAAGGCACTCCGTGAATCTTCCCAATTTCTCTCTCTCTCTCTCTCTTTCGCACTCGTATCCCTTGACGAGGCAAGATTCAATCGTAAAACAAACCTCTCTCGGTTCGTCTAGCGAGGAGTACGCATTGTGGTGCCCCTCCGGCCACCTCCACAGACCGACTCCAACCCCTCCAAAGTCAGCCCTCCTTACCCTCTTTGCCCTCCTCGCCTCCTGGTGTGCCCGTGGTGTCTCCTCCCTCCGTGAGGGACGTGCCCCCTCCCCGACCCGTGGCTGCAGCCCGACAGCTCGACGTGCATTTGCTCGCCGTGGCCGTGCCGCTGCTACCAGCACTCTCTTAGTGAGTTACGGACTGCATGCAAGCGCGCATCGCTCGTGTACATTCGTGTTCGCTCGTGTTTCGCGCTCAACGAACGCTCTCTCTTTCTTTCTTCCTCTTTTTATCCCTTCCTTTTCTATTTCTCTTGTTGTCATCACCGCGTTACACCTGCCACCAGTGTAAATTCACAGACTTAATTAATGAATACTGTACCAGAGACGCGTGTGAGAGGAGAGTGTACAAGAGTGTGACGAGCGCAGCAACAAGTCACCGTTACACCTCGTGTAACACGGAGTGTGCACAACAGTGGGGATTCTTCTCGAGAGTTTTACTCGAACCGTGGACAAATTGCTATTCGGTTCAGCACGTACCGGTGAAAAAGCATCGAGGGAGATTTTGAACAGGTGCCCAGTGGGAAGAGGAAGTGGAAGTCTACATAGCTGATAAAGAGACACACACATACACACACGCATACCAGAGTGAGGAGTGGAGGAAGAACGGAGAACGAGGAAAGTAGAAAACGTGGCAGAGTGCGCGTGTGCGAAACGAGAACCGCCGAGGGAGGTTGCATTGGCCTAGAGTAGTAGTAGGAGGAGGAGGATAGACGGAAGACAAAGTGCAGTTCGCGCGGAGAGGAAAAGGGAATCGAGTGACACGCGAGGGGAACACTAGTAAAACACGCGGCGGGTGAAGGTCATCTATTGTGTGCGAACGAAAGAACGCTAGTAATTCGCGCGCGCGGGAGGTGTCAATCGAAGATCATCCTCCTACTACCAAAGAGATACATATATACCTGTCTATTACAGACTCTGTATTTACTCTTTGGATCACTTCGCGCTCTTTACTAGCTACAATCTTCCTGGCTGATCCCCCATTAAAATGCAAACGACTGTTCATTTTGCTATTCAGTAGTAATTACTACTGTTGGAGTCGGTAGTTTCCCAGCATACAGACGAGTGGTTCGAGGAGGAAGAAGAAGCTGCCAGTGCGAAAGGCGCCAGGAAAACGAAATAGAGAGAGAATAGGTGATGAAGAAGTGCCGAGACTTCCCGAGGAATTCGTTTCCGCTCGTTTAAGGGAGAAAGAGGGAAAGAAGGAAGAATAGGAGGATGCAGAATTGGTGATGGTGTTGCATTGAGCCGCGCACGCGTGCCGCTTGCAAAACATATGCGACACGAGGTCCGCCGGCAACGTGTGCTTCGAGTACGAATCTCTGGCATCTACGAACTTTCAACTTCTCTTCTTTCATTTTCTTCGGGAAAATACTACGAAAACTTTGGGACTAGTGCTTGCCAGTGCTTGCTTTTGTGAATTTGTGTTTATTCGGAAATCTGTGATTCTCATGTGATGACTTTACTTGCGAACTTGTAAGATACTCGACTTAGAACTGTTGATTGAATCTTCTGAGACGTTCCAGCATCGCGATACAAGGTAAATGTATATTCTTTTTTTGGCTCATTCTTCGATTCCTAATTATTATAAACAAGTTTTCACAATTTCATCTTTTCTTCCCATTCCTTCGAGACTTTTCGAAAAAAGTGCACACGTCGTCGCCACTGGTCAATCGAATCTATACATTGTGTATAAACAATATACATTTCGATCGAAAGAACAATGGATAAAGACATCCATTGATATCGGAGATTGTACTCGAATATTGTACACCTTATCATTCTCGTACTGTTTATTTCAAACCTAAGTCGATGTTCTGTGTTAACATTCACTTGTTTCTGCTCGAAAGAATCTGCTCTGAAACTGATAGAAATCTAAAGAAAAACGTGCTAACGTAATTCCATTTGCATGTATTTAAACTATAGTAACGAAAAACAATTTTTATAAGTATAACGCACACGAAATTACGTTCTTGCTTGCTCAAGTAATTGCGAACAGATTTTTTCCACTAGACAGATACAATCGGATAGATTAAATTAGAATGAAAATTGTAGAAGCACTGGAATATCTTTTGAATTAACTAGTCACGATATGGTATGTGTTCCGCATGCAGCGTTAACTTCATTCATTCATTCGTTCTATTCCGTTTGAGAGATAATCAAGGAACGGGGACAAAAACAATGTGCTGAGCGGATGCCTTTATTCTCGATGTCGAGTGTCAGACCATCAAGGAAGATCCCGATAGACTGGCGGATTTACGCGCGGTCATGCGAGATCCTGTCAGGATCGGTATATGTATATCGCTCCTACTTCTTCTTCCTATCTCACACAATTCCCTGTAATCTCGAAGACTTTGATACCTCCGCGAAACATGCATGCGGCATGCGTGAAAGAAGTCAGGACTGAGACAAATTAAGCGAGAAAGTAACATTGCAATTTGATCGGCAAGATCGCCAACTGAGATGAAACAAGTTTCGGATATTTTATTACAGAATTAAGAATGTAAAATTGAAATTTAACTAAAAATTCTCACTCGTACATGCAACTATTCTTGAATTGAATTAACAGGAATGAAAAACGTATATAGATCACTAACGAGATACTTCAGTTGAAATGAGTAAAATTGAAAGTTATAGAAATATTAATAAATATCGCGAATCGAATGGTAGATTACTCTACATGGCATTTAGGTCCTACGTTCTCGAATATAATCTTGATAAAAATACTCCGCGCAAATCGAGGATGAACCAATGCGCAAGAATATACTACATTGTATACAATCTGCCAAGAGAATCTGTGGCGAAAGCATGCGCGCCACAGTCAGACAAATATATCTTCTGGTCAGAGTGCCAGGGGTTAATAATATTCCGCTTGCCCTCTCGGCACGATCCTTCATAAAGATGTACCGCCGCGCCCCACTTCCTCGCGCAACCACATTTACTTACTCGTATACATATGCACGTACGTATCACATAAGCAGATAGAATTCTAAAGAGGCTAGAGAGAGCCGACACGCCTGGAGATCGTCAAACATAAAACAAATACCACCCCATAGAGAAGTTCACTCGTGTCATCCGTGTCGCATACCACAGACTCGCAGTCAGATATCGTTGCACCGGAAGAGAAAGATTCCGTAGATGAACAGGGCAACGCGCTGTGTATAGTGATTAAGAAAAAGAAGAAAGATGAAGAAGATCCAGGAGAAGAGCAAGAGGGTGTGTGCAAAGGCTTCGCGTGTAATTAAGGTCGGACGGTTCTGCAAGCACTGATAGGAAAAGACATATGAGTCCGACCGAGAATGATGCGCATGTCGTGCTGCCGGTAACTGGGAGGTCGTCGTTCGGTGAAAACTTGTAGCTATCCAAAAGCGACATTGTCGCCGATCCCTCTTCAGCAAACTTGTTCACTCTAGCTATACGTTCTCTTACACTCTTTGTCTTTCCCTTGACTCGTTCAGTCCGTGAGAAAGATCGCTGGTTTATTTGGTTCGGAGACCGGTACCTTTGATGCGGCTAAAAGGATTATGTTTCCTTTCCAAAGAAATGAAAAGAGTATCGAAAGATTGGGTCACTACGCATCAAGACAAAGCGAAGTCTCGTCAACGATTAATAGAGTTAAATTAGGGGATAATCCGTATTGTCTGTTTCTTTAGTTTCTTCCAAACGGATAAATATACGCGTAAAAGTTGTCTCATGGTTTCTTGAGTCCTACATCTTCGAAAGGGTCGTTACTCAAAACATTGACTTCTCGGACCCTCGATTGTCATTAGGAAGAGAATATGTCGCAGGGGTTTGAGCACTCGACTTTTCAATTAGAGGAACCAAGGGACTTATAATATATACAACTAACTGTTTATACAAAAAACTGTTTATTCAATTCGTAGAAATGATAATCAAATTCTTTGAACTCGATTATTGAAAGTTTAGCTAATCGTTTAAGTGTCGGTTGAAGTTTACTGATTTTCGTGAATCGATAAGTGAAGGGATTCTCGGATGGTTGATCAGAACAGTATCGGGTTTCCCCGTTTCGTATTCTCTGAAAGCTATGCTTCGTCGCTATTTTGTTTCGTTTAACCGTTGATCGTGTAGTTCTTAGTGCAACATTGTTCTTTGATGAATCTGAACGCGGTTTGTGCTTTCACCGATCGACGTTTGACAAGCTTTTATACTGCCTGAAGGACCGGTTTCTCTTCGCAATCAGTTTTGTTGCTCGTTTTCTTGTACGAAGTACGTTATATCGAGCGTGTGATGATCCGACACTTTGATGGGCTACACGAACCATATAACATAAATTGCTCACCTAATATAAGATTTTTATAAGAAGTATTGAAGGATTCCTCTTCCCATAATTGGGCTATAATATAACGAAAAAAGAGAATTCTTTCAAGCTTGCCAAGCTACCCTTGGGAAATGCAATCACTTATTTGATCGATACTTGCAGCTAGTGTTATCATACATTCTGTTACTTTGTTCATCGTGCGATAAGATATGGGAGTTTTTCTTGATTTCATTGATTAACTAAAAGATAAATTACTGCTGATGCAATTGTGGATCTGTCCAGAATACTTCGGATATTTAAATCTCAGTTTATGGAAACACAGACTACTCGCAGACTACAAAATAGCAGAGGCCTTTAATTATGACTTGCAACACGACATTCTCATTCGTGGGAGTAGTTTTACTTGCATAGAACTTGAAGAATTTCTGAGAAAATAGGTGATAGATCATAGTTCAGTAGAAACAGATACACCTAAAGCCAATGTCTATGATGAAACGATTCGTTATTGCCTTGCAACAATAATGATAGATTTAATTAGAAAGTCCAACGTTATTTACAAATTGTTGTTTAGATTGACAGAGGTATATATTCACTGTAAAAAGCACATCAGCCAATTTGATCACGATGCAGATTAATTAATACTTTTACTTAATAAAAAAAGTAAAATGAATATTACTGCTGAATCATGACGTGCACTTGGGATTTCGAAAATGGCCTGATGGAAGTACTCTGAACCTTGCTATACTTATTGTGTTCTGCACTTCTTGACGTTCTTTGGTTTTACGCACTGGTCATGATTTTCTTCAAGGAGAACGGATCTGTTGCCTTCGCGAGGACGTGACTCGCCTGTCCTTCATGGTGGTTTTAGCCATGCCAGAATTCATCATGATTTTTACCTCGGTATCCCCGTGACCTTAAACCTGTTCATCGAATTTCTATTTGATCCTGAACGAAGCACCGAATTCAAAACTCTCGTGAAATCAATTCAATTCGATTTTGATTATTTAAGTATTCGCAAAAATATCGAACTAACAACAGATACGTATCGATATTTTCAAACTTTTTTTTTTTAAGTATACGACAAGCTGAAGAATTCTATAAGTGTGTCTATATTTCAAACCGCGACTCTGAAGTGAGAATAGTTATCGCTACTTCATTGCGAAAATCGATAACTTAACAATGCCTCGTCGCAGTAACTCAAGATCGATTATAAGAAAGATTGTACACTTTGAGACAACGGGATTGAAAGCCAATCTGTCGTTATTCATTTATTTTCCTGACTTTCAAGTGGCATACTTAATTTCCACAGTCTCAGATTTCATTAGATGATTATATGAGAAGCCTCATAATTTATTATGAACATACATTGTTTAACCGAATGGTTTCTTTAATAATCTTTTTCTCAAGTAATAATTTCCATAATTTTTCTTCAAATTACAATTTACTGTTTACATTGAGCGAGCAAAACCTGCACCGCAAAAAATTCCTTATTATGCATGCGCATCTCCAAGTCTCGATCTTTCGAATGGTATCTCTCGCGTGGATCAACCACTGGACAGGTTTTCTTCGAACTCGTGTAAAGGATAATCGTTATGGTAGGATTAGTTTTCGGAAGTGTGTAAGTATGTAAGTACGTATGTCCATGCAAACCGCAAGAGGATTGGGGTTTCAATCACGCGATGACCGCAAAAGAGGCACCACTAGAGTTTGCTTTTATTTTGGAAAGAAGAAAATAACCAGTAGAATTTAACACGGAGAAATTAATAATATTCCATAACATTACTATCCATAAATACATAAAAAAAAGGAGAATCAATATTAGTATTACAGACGATCGAAGAAATAAAGAATAATATTTACAATATCTCGAATATTACTATGCTTCAGAACGTCATAACCGGAAGAGACCAGACGAGCAATGCGAAGAAGATTCTAAACGGCAGAAGATCGAAGAAATCAATAGAATTTTCCACAATCGTCCATAAACTGATTGCCCCTCGACTGGCCCGGAAACCGGGCACCAAAAAGACAAGGAAAAAAGTCAAGGGAGAAGGATTTAAAAAGTCAAGTGAAACAATACTGGCGGAAGTGGCTGCGCAAAGTTCAAGCTGCGCAGCTGAATCCTCGGCTTCGCAGCGCGATCGCGGATCCTCCTCGAGGATGGAAAACGGTGAGAAGGTGCACTCCGCGCGCACGGAGTCGAGCGCATCTTCCTCGAACAATACGACAGTCAACCCTCGTACTCCGCCAAATTGTGCACGATGCCGGAACCATCGACTAAAAATCCCACTCAAGGGTCATAAGAGGTATTGCAAGTATCAAAATTGCGTATGTGAGAAGTGCAAGCTCATCGAGGTCCGGCAACGCGTCATGGCCCGGCAAACTGCCCTTAGAAGGGCCATGGCCCAAGACGAGGCTAGGGTCAGAGCGGCAGGAGAGGTTAGTCCGTCTTTGTTCCTTCGGGGCCATTTAAAATTATTATGGGTAACTCGAATGTTACAAATGTGTCGTTCTATAACAAAAATCTTCCTTGTTACAGGAAGATTCCTTGACAAATCTTTATTTATTCAATTCATTTTTCTTTATGATTAAGTCTCTCTTTTAATTCTTTTGAGTAATAGTGTAAAAGGAAACGAACTTACATTATTATTTTATAAATAGCGTATATTAATAGGAAAATGTTCTAAATCATATAAGAACTATTTGCGCGGTAAAGAGAAGTATATATTTTTCTGATTAATTCAAGCCATTTACGTGTGGTGGGAAAACTCGGAAACAATGGAAAATGTATAAGATACATTTTATGGAATAAACACATGTAAAGTGAAACGATAATGATCGTTTTAGGGCCGTGTTATCTCAAGACACCGTTGTAAGAGGATTATCTCTGGATACTTTTCATTATTTTCCTGATTAAACTTTTGAAGACAACTAAACACGTGGATTATGAAAAAAATCGTGATTAATTGTAGCCAAGGTGCTATACTGATCGTGTATTCTCGCAAATTTGTATCATTATTATTTCTACTTGACTCAATTCCCGAAGCATTTCCTACATCCGGTTGTGAAACACAGAAGCGTGTGACTACCGACTATTTCTCGCAATTTAAAAACATGTTTTCTCAAGAAGCGCTTTAATAGACTATTCTTATTACAGCGAAATGTAATGTTCGAGGGCTGCTCGAATCATTGACTAATATTTTAGCGTTTCATGTTCCATGCAATATCGCGATGACCGGCTTGGGAAAAGCCCACTTGCGACCATAAATTCTCTCCCCCTCTTTTAACCCTCTAATAAACCGTGTTTAATACTTCTATAGCTGATATTATAAGTCAATCGACAAAGCTACATTAATTTTTCATAATGTTCTTTTATTTTTCATCAAAGAAATCCTTTAGACCATTCGCATAATATTTTTAATGTAAAGTTCACGTTTGTGTCTCTTACTTATTGGATTTATAAGATAAGAAATTAGCCAAGTGGATTATTTATTCGAGAAAAACTTGATTTTGACGAAAGGGTTAATCTAATCTTTCCTAGCAGGTGGACCCTCCGCCTTTCGGCATGGACGGTGACCGACTACTACCCCAACTGGCCCGCAGTGTCGAGGGCAGTTACGACAGTAGCAGCGGCGATTCACCGATTAGCAATCACGGGGGCAATGGTGGGGTACATACCAGTATCGTGGGTATAACCAACACGAGAAAACTACCATCCCTCCATACGAATCATCTGCCACAATTTCAACACGGTGAGTAGCCAATTTTATCTTCTTACTTATAAAGCATCTAATTTGATTCATCGCATCAATACCACCAAAACAATGTAATTGACTTAACTTCGTGTTTACTCTTTCTGCGAGTTTTACTAGTTCGTTAGAATCCACAGAACTTAGTTAATAATTATCCAAGAGTCGGAAAGAATAGTGATTCTTCTTCGTCTTGGATGCAAGTCTGTTTCATCTATCAAGAAGTTTTTGTCGGCAGCCTTCTTGCCACTGAATGATTATGTTACCATCATCGTCGTTCTGGTGCAAGTGGTTGTTAAGTTGTTTTTCAGGGTATTAAGATACTCTGACGATGAGTGTCGTTGAGCGCAATCGCGCGGAATGGTCGCAGTAATAATTTTAAGTAAGAGGATATAAAGATGCGAGCAGTGAGTTAGTATCGAGGCAACTTTTGCTAATTAAATGGTGGGATGGATGTGATGGTGAATAGCTAGAACGTAAGAGTGACAAGGATATTAGGGTAAGAGAGTTTTACGAGGCCAGTACTCTGTACTCGACATGTTATGCCAGTAGTATTGACGCAGGAATTGCTTGTTGGGTCAAACGAATTATTTTGTTAGATCGATAACTCGTTTCCTTACCATTGCACATCATTGTCGCAGTGGTAATTTCGCCGCTTGCTGTAAACCCAGATTCGTGCGGTCGACGCCATTGCTATTTTAAAAGCCACTAAATCTGAGAGTACAGTGAAACCTCTAGATACCCAAAAGGTTCGATTTCGCGGATAACAATCAACTTTATTGTATCTATACATATTCCAACTGCAATACACTCTTAATGTCTACGCTACAATGTATAGTGATCGATGATCAAAATGTGAATGACAATTCGTCCATCGTTTATTTTATTTCCTATAATCATTTTCTTCTTACAAATCCATGCAATTTAGAGTACTTCAAGCAATTGTTCCGAAGTAGATATGTATCTTTCTTGTTATTACAAACCATAATTATAAATAGTTCCACTCTTCGTTTACAGAGTGCAACTTCTCGAATACACAAGACTAAAAGATCTCGTTGCACAATAATTATATTGACTCAATCGTTTCATTTGAGGCTCGTTTTGACAGATACTGTTTCGGATATTGTACTCGAGAAGTTGTCGAGAGGCAACGGTTTCGAGTATGCGTAGAGCGGCGCGTCGGCAAAAATCGAACTCATCCATTAAGTTAATGCATGTTCAGCCCACCAGATCTTAATATGCATGCTCATCTTCCATTTACCCTGATGCACCTGACCCTCGGTGATGTATACACGTGTTATACGCGCATACGTACTACGTGCAGCCTGAAAACTGAGATCGCCTACCTGTTGCTCGTCGGGATTTCTACGTCACCCCTGCAGTTTGCCCTCGAAATCCACCCCTCGAGTGCTTTTAACCCGTTTATCGGAAATCAGTGTATCTAGTGAAGGATGAATCTACAAAGTCTTTCCAACCTTTCTCTTTTGCTTCCTTCCATTGTTCAGACTCGACGGTGACCGGAATGCATTTAAAGGTAGCAAAGGTAGCAGTGATATAATGCAATGATGGCACTGGACTTTTAGTAATTATTGTGCAGTTTGAAGTGATTCGAGCACGTCGCCAGTGTCCCGTTAAAATTACAGGTGCAAGCTTCCCCGACGATCTTATTATTGGCAAGAGCATCGTCTTTTCTTCTTGCCGTTGCCATTTGCTGGTAGCACGCTACTGGCATGTTCCAAGTCGTGGAAAGTTCCTGGCGAATTTTCTAATTCTCTTATTCCAATTTCTAAGCCGTTTTTTAAAGCGAATAGTCTAACGGTACGATGCGCGTATCATTTGCAAGCCTATCCTTTATATTGCACAAATATTTTTATCATGAATAATTGTGCTTTTAAATGAAATCTTCGCGGATAGTTAACTTCGATATAATTCTCTCGGAAGTATGCACTGAAGATACTGCTACTGGTTTAATGAGTCTCGATGGAATGGGTCTTATTTTAACGAGCGATTTCGACGAACAGATGAAGTTAAACTCCTACCAGGAGTTATAGGCTTCCAAGTACACTTTGTAACGGCGTCGCGTTGCTGGTGCCAAGTGCAATGACAATGAAAGATCTAATTTCGTCTTTTCCTGTCGCTGCTGCCAAGAATGTGGCCCACGAATCGCTACAGAATATTAATTACTAAGTACTATGCCTAGTTTCAATTTAGTTTCAACTCAGAAGCTCCGTTAATCTTATGACCCGTCGAGCATCTTCCTTGTCAAATTTGCCTACCTACAATAAGGCCTTTAGCAGGATTCATTTTCATCCGCAAAATTCTTTCATTTTAGATTTAAGGCTTTCGAGTAACACAATGAGAAGCTTGCTACGTATGTGGTCTTAGATTGGAAAGAATTAAGGCAGAAAGTTTTTTTATTTACTTTCTAGGAATATTAGTTTTATGTAAATTTGACTTGTGCGATGGCCGAAATTTTCTGTAAATTACGTTATCTTAAAACTGGTATCAATGGCATTACGAGAAGTTTGATTTTTAACGTTCAAATTCTGAAGGGTACTAGCGGAGCTTTTACTCGGCTGCTGAAACGACAAATGCAATTGCATAGCAGAGATTCGCGTTTACTGGGAATGACCGGCTGGCCAGCCGCGGATCCCGTCTAGCCTCGAAAGAGCAATAAAGCGAAATAATTATAGAATAAATTATAACCGCGCGAGATAGTGGGACCTCCTCCATCGCAGATTTCACGGACAAAGCCGCGTATTCAGTATACCAGAGTCAGGAGACAGACTCACCACTAACTCCTCGTGACTTATACACGTTATAAACCATTATAAACCATTATATTACCCGCGTTCCTAGCAATGCACAATGTCGTTCGATGAAGAACCGGCTAATGAAGGATCGTCGTTTGCGATTCGCGAGACAAACCTCTCACTGTGCTTCGATTTAACCGTGCGATTGATTCCGCGACCAGCGACCCTCGCGATCGGACTATTTCATTCGTTTGGAATTCACAAAGCCATTAGTGTGAAGTCGTTCGAAAAATAATGAAAATTCTCAAGATTCGCGAACGATCGTATCCAGAGACAACTCGAATGAATTATTATCAAATCGATCATGAATATTTTTCGCAGAGATTCATAACTTTCTACGGTTTCTTATAAGTTCAACACCGGTTAATTATTCGTGAGATCCAATTGCACGTAATATATAAATGGAATATGTGTATTTAATTCCATTGCGAAATATCCATAATAGATACACACGAAATTCCTACTAATACACGTAAACGTAATATGGCAAGTAATAATTAATGAAACTCTCTGTAACGTACGAAGAAAAAAATACACTAGTATCGTGGCGAATAATTATCATAGATTATGCACGCGATCTTTCCATTGCAATCTAATCTTGGTCCAGCGGTATTCGTGAGCGATACTCATTAAGACGTGGCGAGTCAAAAGCTAACTATTCCGTGAGATTACAAGTTTACGAGTCTTGTGATCGGAACCGCGGCGCGCCGTTTCCTCAGAACCAGTCGCACTCTCTCTCTCTCACTCTCGCAATTTGGGCGTGGAAGATGGAAAGAACGAGAAGACGAGAAGAAACACCCGGTATAAGCCGCCGAGGCGTACTTATAACGTCGTTCGCAGTGATCCCAACGAAATTCAAGCCACTCTTTCACTTGACAACCCGACCGAATGTTAACCCCGGTTTTACGATCGTCCCCATTGGCCGGCGGGCCATCCCAACCCGGCTAATATAATACGAACTTATAACCAAAGCCGAAACCTAGGAGCTCGCTTTTACGATCTGGCTCGTTTTTAAAAGTTATCGTTATTTTGCTCGCTTTCGGATGAAATAGTTTGTTCGCGGACGTAAACGACTTCGTGGCTGAGGGTGTGGGAAAGAACAAGCGAGAGAGAGAGAGGAAGAGAAGGGAATTGAGAAGTGAGAAGGCAACGGTAGAAAGGTGAAAAGAAAGAGAAATAAGTTGTGAGAGGTTGAGAGTGGTAGAAAAGGTAAAGACAGAGCGCGATAGAAGGTTGCGAGGATAGAGAATCCGTCTGTCTGACAATGAAGGAGAAAAAGGTAGAGAGAAGAGAGAGTGTGTCTAATTGTAACAGTGAGAAGGAGAATTTCCTCTCTTGCTCACTCGTTCTCTGTCTCTTTCTCTCTTACGACTAACCCGTAACCAGTAAACTCGAATTGACAGCCGCTTGCCTCTGCTTTCTTCTTCCAACGAAGCTCTGACTCGATCCTTCTCCCCGAGGATGCGCCGATCGTTGAGTGTAAAATTTTTTACGGGTTAAATACTGGCCCAGCGCAAAAACGGAGAGAAGACTTTTTATTTTATCCTTTTCTCGATTGTTCGTCGGCCCGGTAGACATTTTCTCATCCTTTGCGAATAATCCACAGAAGTGTAGCTTCTTAGTAATGGCAGGCCTCCTATCGTGCTACTCAAGATAGCTTAATTCCCTCGGTTAAATTTCCTCACGAGCAAAAGGAATCTTTATTGGAACCTAAAAGGTTCATGTCAGGTTGTAATATTTATTCGGAATCCGAATCAGGATTGTAAAATTCCTAATTGATTTACAACCGACTCGTTTTTCGTTGAGATAGGAGAATTAATGTGGGTGATCTCGTATTATCGGTATTAATGTAAAAGAATTAAATCGAGAGGGTAGACAGAGAGAGGGAAGGGTGGATTCTCCGTGGTATGGAAGATTGCAAGGAACTCGCGTTCGACCTGGAGCCGAGTGATTATGCTCGGTATATGGTGCTGTAAACTTACTCTTTACGAGCTTGCGTTTCGAGGCATCGAGCACGAGCTTTTAATAACGTATCCCTACTCCCTACTATTTTCGCTACGTTCGCGATTCTTCCACTGTCTTTTCACTCTTTTCATTCCGACCCTTCCGTATTTGCGAGAGATGAGCGCTCGCTGACGAAGGATCAGCGATAAATTTGCCTGGCGAACAATTCGACGATTAATTCGATGAAGCGAAATTTATTTTTACGATGACATAAGATGATTAGTGACTCGCTATCGTCGTGAACCTCTCAGCATGCTAATATGCATCGATTACACTGAAACATACTACCACTGTTTCCTCCGTTGTTTCATCAAATTTTTAAACCCCTAAATATTTAAATGAATTAAATTCTAATATCAAATTGCACAGGAATATAAAGTTTGTCACGTGCTTGAAATAAACATTTAGCAGATATACAGAGATTTAACAGGAGCCTAATATATCTATTTATGCGTCGACCGTAGCGGCGACCGTCGCGAAACGAGCAGAAGAAACATCCTATAAACCTAAACCCCAGAGGCCATCACTTCGATAAACGAGTTAAAGGAGAAGCTTGTAGCAAACTGTATCTCTTATCCGATGCAATTTCCCGACACAGGTGCTAAAGGAATAAAACGTACCGCCGAATATAGTGGGTAAAGTAGTGGGGGAATTTAAGAGAACTAAAGAAACGATAGTATAAACCAACAACGAGTTATACTATACTTGAATTTCAAATAGCTAACCAATCACAGTTGAGAAATTCAGATCGATAGATGAATTGTAGATCTATGCAAATCTATATAGAAACACAACCCAAGAACTAACCCTGTTTGTCATTTGCTTTTATACCGGACGCAGTGCATTGAGAAGTGCATTTTCAGTCTCGCCGCATGTCACGACCATCTGACGCCATATCGCGACACGCACAACTGCTAATTCTCATAATTACTTCTTTTTCTCTCCTCGAGTTGGTTCTTTAGATCCCTTCCTCCCCTCCCTCAGTTCCTCGTAGTCGGTCCCACCGCGCTTTTGCAACTTGCATACACATAATATCATTATCCTAACGAACAGCTTTATCCCTCTAACGATAAGTAAGGTGGCGCATTTGCCGTTTGATGCCTTATAGTCACCGTTATTCCTTGAAAATAATTTGTATACGCAGAAAGCCTTGGGAAAGGGGTTGAAACAGGGTGGCTTGGGTTAGTTCTCGAACCAACCAGATCTGAGTTTAATGGTTCGATAAAACCTGTTCGAGCGTTAAGATTCATTTTTAGGAGAGTCTTACTGTTACGCATAAATTGTTAACGTTTTCGATAATTTTACAATTTTATATTTTTTACAATTTGAACGATTGCTCCCTTTATATGACATTAGCAGTAAAATTATATTGGTACTCTTGTATGTCTAATTGGAAGGATCGCTCAGGTGTATAAAAAACTACATCCAATTTTGAGAATTCTAGAAGGAAGAAGTACAAATAATTATATACTACGTATTGTATAATTCACTCATTGTGAGAACTGATTGAAAGACACCGTGCGATTAGCCGAGAACGTAGGTCTCTCGAAAGTATTTACTGTTGGCCCTTCCGTTCCTCTCTTCTTCGAAATCCCAACTCATAAATCTTGCGGGTACTCAGCGGCTGGTTCCTTTCTTCCTTGGTCACCGCAATTCGTCGGACGCCGATAGGTGGGCCTGTCACGAAATTTCATCGGTTGGCTTTTTGAAGTCGAAGCCGCTTTTAAGGGTAGTTCTCCCGTTACCGTGTTTTCGAGGGGTCGCGTGGCACTCTCCAACCCGGCGTTTACGACTTTCTTGGGTTACAGTTCGATGTAGAGTGTTACGGTGCCGCAAGTTTCCACGAGGGTAGGTCAGGAGGACTCGAGGGTGTCGACGACCCTTCGTACTTCTCTTTCTTTCACAGGATTCGGCTGTTGCCGTATAAAATAGAATCGTCGAATTTTCTCTTTGTCTCTTTTTCTCTTTCCTCATTTATCAGTTGCGATTCTGAAAAATTCTTCTTGCGTAATAACTCATAAAATATACGCAGTCTTGTGTAATCTTCCGTGAATCTTTGGTTCTCTTGTCCTCTTCTTCCCTTTTACTTTTCAGCCATTGTAGCATTAAACTTTTATTTGCGCAAAGTTTCGCGACGCACACACACATAATATTTTACTATCGAAGAAATAAAAATCTGATTTATTGCTCGCGGGTCTTCATCGCTCTGCTCGGTTCGCGGTTCAAACTATTTATAGCTACTGTTTTTTATTCATTTCAACAACGTGCAAGCAGACATTTGCGTCGAAACCATATTTTTCATTAGATATACGCACTTTGAAGCATAGTATACTGTCAATACTCCCCTGTCGTACCTCACAGTCGCATCGGGTCACGGCAATAGAGTTTCCACATTGCACGATCGTTTTACGGACATTTAGCAATAATAATTAGTACCAAGGTTCATTTGAGTCGTATTGTTCGTGATGACCTTTTCACGAAACACAAAAAAATCGACTTATTAGTCACAAATTATCCTTGGACATTCAAATTCATGTTTCACGGAAATTCCAATTTTTCTATTGAACAGTAGTTTCGAATTAAAAAGAAGAAGAAAAAAAGATTGGCGTTCTATAATAACTTTAACGTCCTTTGTTCATTTGAAATACTATAAAAGTATGAAATATGAGTTTATCGTATGGAATAATTTATTATGTACTGTATTAAATATTTCAGAGTTTTACGTTTTCTCGAATCAGTAATCCTATGAATATATTTATATGCACATTTATAGTTAATACGTGTAGTGTATATTAGTGTGTATATTAAATAATATACATTTTAATGAGCTGGCCAAAACCATCACGATACTCTTCCTTCGGCTATTACCTTCTCAAAGAGAAGATTTCCCGATTGAAGACGGTAGCTAGCCGGCGACGCGTGCATAGAATACTATTCCCTCGAAACGATCAGACGGCTCGAGGTAATAGCCTCTTTCGGTGTCTTCCCGCTCGATTTTACGAGTCCGCCTGTCTGCTAGTCAACACGGACCCGTATTAGCGAGTCGAGTAGCCTTTCTTCTCAAGCTTGACTCATCTTTCTCTGGAATCGGACCTTATTTCTTTCTATTTCTCTCGCTCTCTCTCTCTCTCTCTCTCTCTCTCTCTCTATCAAGGTTTACCTCGATCTGGCGTTATCGACGAAAATTCTCATTGCTGTGCACTAGTATATTTATTATCCCCCGCACCCTCGAAATTCCACCGTTTTCACTTGACACTCGATACTACAGGAAATCCGGTTGCACTGGCTTTCCCATTTTATTCGAGCATCATTGAAATTGTACTAGGATGACCAAAAATAATGACGGAATGTATATTTTCGGTTTTTCTTTCTTTTTTTCTAAACCTACAGACTTCTTTATTCGGTGACGTATTAATTAATTTGATTCATGATTCTAAATCTAAAAACTGCAGAAAGAACTTCTCGTGGAAATTCCGTCACTACTTATTGACTGAACCTATGTTATAGACGAAGCTCTATTTCTGGATTCACCTTGCTAGTTAGGCAAGAGTCTTCAATTACATGTGGAAGTTACGAGAAAATTAATTGAACCACTCTGATGCAGTTTATGATTACGATTCTGTGAGTTCTTGACGGAAATCGAATTGATTGGCTAATGCCTCGTGTGCACCTGACGAGAATACGCTCTTTTTCCCCTTTAAGCATTGAAATGAACCCGTCGATTGCAAGCAGGTAAACTTGTGCGTGTTTGCTAATCACTGCAATTATTCTAATTTCTTTATCTTAATGATTCTGAATGATTTATAAATTGGGAATGGAAAATTCAAAATATACAATTCGAACATCATTAAAATTTTCCTTGTTTCAAATCTTGTTCCTATTTTATTATGGTTAATCAAATAGCTAATTCCAATGTAGCAGTGCATGGCATTTCTAGAAGCTGAACAACACGATCTATAAGTGCAAAAAATCTCTATAGACACAAAGATCGTGGGTATTAACGAGTTAACTCCGAACAATGAAGAATGGCAGCCCCTCGCAAAGTTCAATATCAGAAAGTACATAGCGAACTCAATGTTGTAAATTGTAGACGATGGATGAATAGAGAGGTAGATAAATTACATGTATTCGCTGGAATTGAACTAAAATAGATCTAATACGACGTAAAGGTGGAAAAGTTGTCGGAATTCTCTATTTTTCTCTTTGCATCGCATGCCTCGTGCTGCAACAGAGCAGTTTACTTGTATCGCGTAAGGTACTACATATTATGTGCACTCTTCAGGAGCACGATCGATCTAAGTGGCCACACTTCACGGAAATCGCTACAACAACGGTAGACAGAAGACACGCATTTCCATTGAACCCATTTCTCCTCCTTGTCATCATCGATGTCTTGAAACTCGTCCCTAGGTAAAACACCACTTTCCGGGAAATTGAGTCATTTGTAGCCAACTCTCGTGTTGTAGAAAGTACAGATAAAACTAACTTCTTTGAATCCACTTGTAACAATTCTTCTTTTCCACGAAACAAATGGCAGATCAGGTTTTCGAATGTAAAGATCTGCTTTTGAGGGTAAATTATTAGAATTTCCATTAAAAACTTTCTCATTATAGAATCGATGATTTTCCAGTAATATTGATAAGTCAATGTTCCATAAAGTTACCGAAACTGTTATGCGACGGGTAAGTAAGTTGTTAAAGAAAATCTGTAAGAAATATCTTTCTACTTTTGCGAAAGATTGCGATTTTCCGGCTGAGACATCGTGATCCACATACGCGTGACAAAAGAGTGAGAGAGTCGTGTAAGGGTGGTTTGAAGCTACCGGACGCAAGCCAGGCGGGCGTATAGTAAAATTGGTCACAGTCTACCGAGTCGAGTCGGTTCTCTTTTACGAGGCGCAGGGTTAAATGATCTGTCACTTTCACCCCCGCCATATCTTCTGGTGGCGGCGGCCTACCATCGTTAGAAAAATGTCGTAAAATATTATAGTGCGCGTCGTGGATGCCCGATTCAACGTTCGTCCACCCTTGTTCGTTTTTCTCCAACATAAATACGAGCATGCGGAAGGATGCATCTTCTCATTCTTGTTCTTTATACCCCTGGTTATCATACTCATCCGCTTGCATGCTTCTTTTCTCTTAATTCTTCGCATTTCTACTAAATTACTTCCAACTACTGTTCCTAACGTAGTTCTAGCTTTAATAGTAGTATCATGATTCTTGTTTAAAACATAACATAAAGTATCTGCTCGACGTTTCTGCATGTTAGCCACTTGTCAGGCCGATCTTTCTCGATCTCAAATGGTGGTTAAGCCTGTCGGCTTGAAGAAGACTGACTCGTTTGCATGCGAGAATTGCCTGAGGCTTGAGCACGCGAAGCAATTTCTATACATTGCCATGTATTCAATATTTCAGTTCACTGCGTTTCCCAACTGCTTAAAGTGTTAACTAGAACGCTAAAATTACCATCAATTAGGAGTAATTTTTTTATATTCACCAAATGCTCTTTCACGTGCAAAGCAAATAATAATAGTATTTTCAACGAATAAATTGCACCAATTAAAAATTCAACACTTGTCAATTTAACCCGTTTGACAATTCTGCTGCGAATTTTCAAATCTCCGTTCTGTTGTCCTGTATCGGGTTGAAAAAGTGAGAAAAATTGCTGGAATAAGAAAATTTGAAGTGAGGGAAAGTTGTCACACGGAAAAGTCAAGGATCATCTTAACGAAATGAAGTAGCAAACGAAGTAGAATAGGCTGGCGGCACCGATTGTCCTCTGAGCTCAAAGAATCCACGCGGCTTCATTTTCATTCTCGCGAGTCGCGAGCCAACTTCGCGTGTCCAAGGAGTCCTAAAATCTTTACGAGCCTCCTGCAGTGCTCTCGTACTCCTCCCCACGAGAGTGCGAGAGAAGAGGGCAACGATCCCCGTGGCATCTCGTCCAGTCCTCCTCTTGTCGGGGGTGTTTACGACTCTTTCTCCCCGCTCTCATTCCCTCTCTTTCTTTCTGTCTCATTCATTCCCTCTCTCTCTCTCTCTTTCCCTTTACTGCGTTCCTATCGTATTTACCTCATTGTGCGTTGCTCGCATCTCTCGTACGTTCGGCCGTCCAACATCGTCTGACGTCACGTCTCTCGTTGGACTCACATATAGGGTTACTCATTGTTGGTTAACGGCTCCGACGCGCGTGATTTCTTTCGCGACTCGAGAACACCCTACTGCCCGTGTACGCGCATACTCTACGTGTATTTACTTTACCGGTGAACTGTGTAATTATAACTTCCGGTTGGGCTCGATGCAAGTGTTTAGAAACTTTCAAGGAATATTTGCTTATCCTTGAAGGGTACGAATCTCTGTTCCTAAATCAAGGAAATAATTTCAATTTCGTTGATTTATTTAACTAAAATGGCTTTGGGAAATCCAGAATGTTCGATTAGACTTTGAAACACTGTAACTTTTTAACATTGAGTTAAAATGTAATATTTGGTTAAAAAAAAACTTTCTTTAACGTATTAATCCCTCGAAGTATCCCAGCGGAACGAAGGATTCTGGTATTTGACTCGAACCAAAACGTTCTTGCTTTATGACCACGTTCGTGTATGTGGCATGAAAAAAGATTTCTTTAGCTTCGTGCGTTGGAGGCCAGCCTGAAATGATTATACTCGGATTTTTTCCGGTGGCCAAAGCGTGGAACCTTGCTGCAACGCGGCTCGCAGCGCACAGTGGCCGGTACGGCGACGAGGAAGGATTTTTATGCGAACGCTTGACAGGATAGAATTTTACTGCTTCCGAAATGTCGTATCTCGTAAAAGCTGCCGCATTCACGAGCGCTCCTTCATTCGGCTCTTTCTGCAGGAACTTATTGCGATTCCGCGCTGACTATTTTTATAGGCGAGGAACTCTCTGTCGCAAGGAGTTTTTGCCCGTAATATATCGAAATTGACGCTCGAAGCCGACTGACAAAAGCTTCGGCGTCGATCAGTGTCGGGAAACTTTTCCCAAATTTGTTTGCTTCGCTCATACCAACTCAAGTTCTCTAACTGCGTTTCTCATAATGACACAGTTTTAAAATTGCGCATTGCAAACTTACGTTAGATATTTACACTCAGTTTCTAAAGTGAAAAAAATTATTCTATTTTGTATTTATCATTCAAACGACAATCTGCCTTAAATGTGCGCAACTGTTACCATAGATCAAGGGGATTTGACCAATGATCAGACTTCTCGATTACCAACGTTAATACCTCAATTTTGGATCTAAATTATTCAGCGAGCATTGGAACGGTTTCCGAATATTATTTACCTACCGATACTCGATTCATCGGGAATATCTGAAATTCAGTGTTTGCCGCGAGTAGTGAAAGAATAGGGAGAGTCTCGTTTTAGGATATCGGAAGACCCTTATAATATATCAAATACTAAATTTAACCTCTTAATCACGAAGAAACCCTTCTGTTACCGAATCAATCGTTCCAAATTGTTATCTTCTCCTTTTCTTCGATCAGACAGTTTCTCCATGTTTTCGCGAGAACAACGTGTACGGAAAAGCAGCTGCGACGCGAACACAGCAGAGGGTCGACGTTTAGTCGCTGGTGGTAACAAGAATAGTATAGTACGTTGGAGAAGAGTGAAGCGAACGCGTCTCTTCTCTTGCCATCGAAACGAGACCCTCGACTGGTGCGCGGAGGTTTCGATTACGTGGCAGCACAACGGTATCATTGCTATAAAGCCGGTTTCGAAAGCATCCATCCCCTGTGAGAGAGGAGGGCGATGCGTGCCGTTCCGTTCCGCGTCGCGCTGCGTTGCGCCGCGCTGCGCGATGAAACACATCGCGCAGACTGGCCAGTCAACACACACACACACACACACAGCGGTCAGAGATGGGGTGGAGGGTGCATTTCTCTATGTAACACGAGACCTCGTCAGGGGTCGTCAAGCGGGAAATTCGCGAATTCGCGCGTTTTCGAATAAAAACCACCCCTTCGACGGTGTCGGATACCCTTTACTGTGATATTTTATTTTGTACTATTTTGGAGTGTACAGAAACCACACGAATTATTGCTTTTTGATTTTATAATACTTGAAAAAGTATAAGTCTGTTTTAATTTAATTTCAATTAATTCTGTAATTATTCGAAGAAGGTAATTTAATGGTAATACGAGGAACTTGTAATTTCTTTTTTCTGTTCACGTTTTCACTTATATGGCTTTAATTGTGACTCTAGATGTGAAGTTAAGTATGGATTTAATTTGAAATTTAGACACTAATTAATTTATTGAAGAATGGCAATCGAAGAAGAGAAAATTCTATAAATCGTCTAGACAAAATTACAAATACATACACCTATCTTTTCTTGAATTTCATAGCTTTTACCTTTAAGTCGGATCTTTAATCTCACAACACAGTTTACACCTGTGTCACATTCTATAATATAGAACGTACACGTACACTACTCTGCGGTGCAACACGCACAATAATCTTCAATGAACTCAAACCTAACTGCAATTTCATTTTAACGCGCAACAAATTCGTTATTCAACATCTATCATGCGATCTGTCGCCCAAGCAGCATCTTTGAATTAGCGATATCTATAATTGGAATGAGAATAGAAAATTTGTTGGCACTTGGCAACGATAGTGGTCGCCGCAGAATACAGAGGAATTCTCGAGCTCGACAGGTTTGAGAGCTGTGCTCGAGTTTACGAGTTCTGAACAAAGTCACTGGTACGCAACCGGTGTATACTCACATTGGTTAACGAGCAGTTTCGTACAATTACGAGTGCACCTCCATAAAGCACTGCAATTATATTTGCGCTATTGAACGCACAAAAATACTGCAGTCGCGGTAAACCAACTTTGTGCTTACCTGGAAGTTTCTCGAACGACACTAATTCGTGTAACGTGTCTCTAACGCATTTTGAAAGCACCGAAGCGGTGAGCTCTTGAACTGTGAAACACTATTTTAATCCTTGAATCTTCTTGACACTATCAAAAGATTACTTCCTTGCTGTTTATATCAAAATCTCATTGGATATCATAAAATAATGTGACTCAAAATTTTTTATTTCTGCCTTGTCTTTTGATACGGTTATAAATATTATTGCTTGAATCTCTGAGATTTACATATACAGTAAAAAAGGATTTTTTAAATGCATTTTGAATTTTTCTGCAATGTTTCAAGAGCAGTTTTACAAAAATTTGTTGATATTTCGCGAAATTGTTTTAAATCTGTTTATTTTTCAGGTATCATTCTGTGAGAATATTCATTATAACTTGAACAATTTTAAATGTTTATCTCCTATCTCACTAAATACAATTATTATTTAAATTATTACTGCATATAAATTACCTCCCGTGTTTTAGATAATTAGCAGGTTTAAAAAGTTCATACTTAAAGGTTCAGTGGACGACAATCTTATCGTGAGCATTTTACCCCTACTCACGTCCAACTATACAATTTGTAAACCTAGTTTGAGTTAAGTTTCAAGAAACAGTCTCAAGTATATTCGGAGAAACAAGTTTAGATTACTTTCGCATTCCGTTCCCATAATATCGTTATCTCATCGGTTTGTTACGTCGGATTCGTCACCACTTGATATTTTAACACGAGACCGTCACTAACGCTTTACTATTCATTTTCTTTGCCCTTTACGTTTATGTTTGGTCTATATCATGAGTAGCGAGTTGCTTTTGTTAGTGCTAGCCTCTCGATTCACATGCTGATGTATTTATGGCACTCAGTGACAGTTTAGAATTGCAAAATTGTTCGGTCAGTGAATCAGATTTCCGATATGACACGACGTAACATTGAGCGAGTTTCGTGTGACACCTTGCTAAACTGTCTCATGAAAGAGTTTCAAAGCAGTTTTATAAGTAACCGACGGTAGGTACATAATTGGAATACTGAACTGTGTTCCGATTCGGTCGTTATTCCTTTGATAAATGTTTGTCAAACGATTTCAGTGGAATTGACCAATTGGGTTATCCAGAAGAATTTATTGATCTAATTTGGGTGGATAGTGAGAATAATTCATCGGCGATTCTAACTAGATTCTAACTAGGCGTAGTACCATGGTAGTAGTACAGTGATGTAAGCAGTAGCCATACGAGGCAAATGTCGCACGCACCACTACGAGAAACAGTAATTTGCCAAAGGATTACGGAATCCACACCTGCCGCGGAGAATGTCTTTTCAATGGTGTTCGAAGAAGTAGAGTGAACCAAGAACCGATGCGAGGCAACACTCCTAATGAGTATCTTTAACTCCCTGTAGTTGGAATTTTCGTCGTAAATAAAAAAATAGCCAACACGACACGAAACTAAGAAATCGTACCCTCCAAATGCAAATTGGATACTAATTTCCAGCTGGTAACAATTTTATTTAAACGCACTTCCGTCATCTTTGATTGTCGTTCACATCAATAAATGAAATAAGATTTAAAAATACGTATCCTATATAAGCGAGCATTTTAAAAGTTACGCGAAGCTATAGAAAATTCATTTGATCTTATAAACACTCTGGGTACACGTACCAATGATATTTACCCTAGGATTTTTACTCTGTCAAGTGCGATTTCATCGGTTTGTCGTTTCACTCGGCTGCTCGGTTTGCCTTCTGCGAAACGATCCATTTATCGATGGCTTCGAGAGTCTTGTTTATGATCCACAGAGCTCGATGACTCGCCATTGCCGGTAGCTTCTCTTTCACGAGAGCCTTTCTCACATTCCTATCCGTATGCTCTCCCATCAATCGCTCGCGCAATACAGAGTCAATAAAGCTCGTCGATTATCGGACATGTTGTGCAATCGATCGCGTTTCACGATAATGTTCCCCGGTAACATTGGTCACGAGTGGTCATCCCACGATTGGCAGGTCATACAATTAACAACGTTCTCTATTTCGCAGAAAACAGAACAAAAAATGCGCTGGATTGCCTGAATCTCAATTTACAAGCTTCGTGAAATGAAAGCATTTTATTTGACTTGAGCATAGAAGCGTTAGTTGTAATGTTTGTCTGGATTACCTCGCTTATTGGGCAAATGACGCGAATATATGTAGTTACTCTTACGGTAGAAATGAAGCACTAAACCGAGGCGGTCTCCCGCTAAAAGCACATTTCCGTCTGAGTTACTCACATGCGAGGAATGCAATCAAATCCTGTGCATCTTCAAGGTTATATTGCCATTGCGGATATAATTGCAGTTCTCTTGCACGGGCGTCGAAAATATTGATGGACCATCAACCTATTACGCATTATAAGATTAACCTTACGTGATCTCAAATTACACCACCCAGCAACCGCAATTCCACTGCTTCTGTTAGGAAGCGGCACAGACAATTTTTTTTATTACCAATAATACGCATTATCAATTTTTTCATCTTTGGAAGATCTTTCCTTGCATCTTGGAGACTCGAAACAGAGAATTATACATTCCACCCTAAAATCAGGGTTAGATTTTGAATTTTCCGAAGCAACGTTTAGAACTACGATCCACAAAAGAAAATAAATGCAAATTTTCTATAAGTCTCTTAAAAATCTATCGTGTCGTTTGATTCTCATCTTCATTCTCCATGTTTCTCAAGTAAAAAAGTTGGCAGGAGCAGGAGAGTCACGGTACCGTGATCGGACAACTCCTTTTCCTCCTCCATCTTTCCACGGAGAACCAGACATCCTCGTCCCGCTTCATCCTCCATCCTCCATCCCCCCCTTTGATCCTTATTTCTCGTCACTCCTTTACCTCTCGGTCGCGTTCGCTCTTCCCTCGGTTCCCCTAATTCCCCTCCTCTCCTCAGTGCGCGTGGCGGTGGTGGCGGAGCGCGCTGTAAACGTGTTCACGCAGACGCACGCGTGCAGAGCACGGAGCACGTGGTTGGCTGGCTTCACCTGTGCGCGGCGTAGAGAGAACGAAGAAATGGGGGGGCCACTACCGGCACCTGCATCGTGTTGTCTACTATTCGATAGAGTCATCTGGGGGGGTACACGGAGCGGGGGCCAAGGGTGAAAGGGGGGAGGGAGAAGAAGAAGTCCAAGAGGTGGAAGAGGAGTGCATTGAGCACGGTACGAAAGGTGGAAAGGGATAGTGAGGCGCGCGCGCGCGCGCGAGCGAGTCCGTTCCAAGGGCGAGAGGCGTATAACACAAGGGAGTTGAGCGGAAAAGAGAAAGAGAGGTAGAAAAAGAAGAGGGAGAGGGAAAGAGAAATCGAGCCCGTCGTTTCCGCTGAGAGAAAAATAGAAGCCAGCAGAGGTTTGATAGGCGGAGCCCCGTGAACCGGGGCCTGCGCCCATTGGCTGCCTTAATGCCTAATATATCATACCATAACAGCTGAGAAAGTATTGCCCATAGTGTGCGCACGCACACCGAGAGAACCCAGCAATTCCCATTTCCTCGTCCTGCACACCGCATTCTGCGCTGCAGTGCTCAACTGTAGTCAGCTTTGCGCTTGCCTCCGCGTGCCACCGCGCCGCTCCATGCTCGAGACCGACGCCCCCAACCCCCCTCCTCTGCATGCTAATTATTCCAGTGGTACATGGTGGTGGCATTTCGAGCAATGGTGCATTGCTATTAGACAATGACTAGGAGTATATACTGGTACCGACACGTATCATTAGAATGATGCGACTCTACTGGACGAGACGATTTTGCATGTCTTCTTCTACAATAATATTCCCGTCGAATTCGAGGGGTAATGTTTTTAGGGGAAGGGAGGTTCGATTGTTTTTAAGCTTGTAAATTTATAATTCTTGGTATCGATGGTAGTCGGATAATTTGCGCTTAAGAATTTAGAAAGTGATTGATGGCTCAAGTGTATTATTTATTAAATATTTCTAATAGCCGAGGAGCGATAAATCACTTTGTTTTTCATTTAGACTTTTTAGAACGATAAGAAGAAACTGTTAATCCAATTTCTCTTGCGTCGAATTTTAGTACCACCTATGGCTAAATCTAGCGTACTCAAGTAGATATATGCCTGTGTTCATGTTGAAGTTTATTTATTTCGAGTTTCGAGCATAAACTACCTCGCCGATTTATTTCTTTAGTAAGTTTGAAACTCTCCTCACATCTTCGTCCGAAGAAGTAATGATAGCTACTTTGGTTCGTAAATCTTGTACATTTGGGCGTTAACTAACTGTTCTATACACGGTTTCCGCTCTCGAATGCGAGAGATGCTAGAAAGTTGCGAGAAAGCGCACGGCTCAGTTACAGATAACGGGACAAATGTATAGACAAGCGCAAATAAGTAGTTAACGTTGGCTTCCTTATTACCGCGTAAAAGGAGAGCTAGTTGTGGAGCGACACTTCTACTAGAATCATATCGAGTCTATCAGAAAGTTCCGCCTCCTAGATAGGCAGGAGTTTTTATTTCCTTCGGAAATTGCAAAGATAGTTTAACAAAATGATTATACTTATCCTTATTCTTACTCTAAACTTTAAGCGTAATATACAATTTTAAAATAAGTAATTTTCTCTAATAAACAGTCTTTATCTTTAGAATTTTATGTTAAAAAAGCATTTATATTTTTATAGAATCTAATTCTGTTTATGTTTGTATTATTGTGTTACTATTGAGGTGTCAAAAAAATTTGTCAGACTAATCGAGAATAATTAGGTTTCGATTTTTTTAGTAAATAAGAACTATTTTCAAAGGGAAAGTTTATTTATTATCAATATCTCCGTATTCCAGGTGAGAGCGTGGAGATTCTACTGGAATACAGTTCGAAACTTGTGGAGCTCTTCCAGTATCCTTGGGAGATGTTACCACTAATGTACGTGATCGTGAAGGATACCGGAGCCAACTTAGAAGAGGCTGTGAAACGCATTGCGGAGGGTAACGTAGCTTTTTCGATACTTACTAATTGTAGAAATATTGGAATCAGTGCAGTCGTTGCATTGTCAATCAGAGTATCAAGGGTACATAAGAAACATTTCTCTCATCTCATAAATAATCAAGCGAACGAATGTTTATCGGAACTCATCAGTTCCTAACAACTCTCTGGACAGTTTCTGATTAATGACGATCGCGAGAGAAACTAATTCGACTTCTTTTCTTTTTTTTCTATAGCATTCGCCACGTCTCGTCCTAAAGTTTATTCCTGGAAAACTGTATCAAATGCATTACCATGGTCATTGATTAGAATTTTTCCTACTTGAAGATTTATACACATACATTCATGGTAGAAGCAAAAACTCTACGATCTTTTTCGTTAGAATTTCGATTCACTCGATTTTGTGTAATTCTTGTCAAAAGAAATTCACTTTTGAGAATAACATATCTGCCTCAGAAAAGTTCCCTTTTATACATATACTTATAATATTCGAGCGAAAGTAGCTTCCGCTTCACGTAGATTCATTCTACACAAGAAAAGGGGGTTCTTCAATTGAGGAGTTTATTACCAACGTTTCTCCCAGGAAGAGTACTCGTCACAAAGGGAAGTCATAAGTGCAGTCAGTCTGGCATTTTTGTATCCCACAAGAATAAGTCACGCGAAGTATAAAAATTCTCTTTATACCACTTGTATATCGATTATTAGCAATCTCTAATCGAGTGAACACTTCTCTTATAAATACCATAGTCATCACCAAGACACATGTTTCATGTTTCAAATCGCTACAGTGAGGAAATATTTCGACGCGGGCCAACGTGTGTCATTAATTTAGCTGGATAGTTCTGTTGATGGATTATCCGTGCTATGTACCATCCGTTCGTATCTACCGTTTGCCAAAACTGTCCGGTACCGGTGCCAACTTGACTGCGCTTAAACTTTTCCTTTTGCACCCTATGCAAAATGTTAAGAGAGGAAGCATCTGTGTCCGCGCATCACGAATCGTCGATCCGAAGATCTGGCAGTTACGGACTTCTCGCTTCTTCCTTCGTTATTTTTTCTCTTTCTCTGTCGTCACCCGAAGATCTGCCGATCTCTCACTGTCGGTTACCTCGAAGGACCATCACTGAAGATCTCTCACAGTAAAATATCGACCCTCTCGAAGATGCATTCCATTTTTGAAAATTCCACGTGTAACTATATAAATATGTATATATGTGTATATTGGTTTACGTTAGTGTACAGCTATAGATGTAACTGTATATTATATTCTACTCTAGTGAAATATATGCTGGATTTATAAGAAACAATTCTTATTCTGTGTATTGTGTGTATACATATAAGGTATACACACAATGTATATGATAAATATTATACACTAAATGCAATATGCAATAAATATACGTTTTTACTAGAGTGGAGTTTAATACTTGGTTATAGATTTAGTTATGTACTAATAAAACACACATATATGTATATATATATTTATATAATATAATAGTGAATACGACACAAAAGCTGAAATTAGTGGAAAAAACTTCGAGAGTGTGTGGTTTGCCAACATTACGGATATCGATCATGTGTTACCAATACATATTCTACCCTCGAAGATCAATGACCTGCAATTTACCTCCGACAAGGTAGGACTCGTATTATAAGATTCTCACTCTAAACTTTAATCTTGCTTACGCGAGTACCACATTGCCAGCAGCAATATCGTACAGATTAAACTGAATCTTTCTTGCGAACTAATTTTTTCTCACCACGAGATTAGTTACGTTAAATTACGATCGTAATTTTATATAAATTAAACGTCCAATATTCCGGATATTTCCGAACTGGTATTTGGATAATTTATGATCGTTCCTAATTCAAGTAGCAATTTTATGATCGTTTGAAAAAATATTGGGAATAACTGTACAACAGTTAATGATACCGACATAAAACGCTTAACCGGGTAGTACATACGAGTATGTACTGTGTGTTACGTAGCCATTGAATTTCCCTCAAACTCGCTAACAACCGCTTTGAGAATGTTTTCGCTGGATACGCGCCAATCTCGCGCGGCGTATGTATGTATGTACTGGTTTTCGTTTGACCAAGGTTGGAAATACCTATGTATCGCGGAACCCGTACCCGGTGTATCCTGGTAACTTTGCCTTCTACGGTAGCCAGTTCACTTTTTTACCTCTTGCACCTCGAGCGTTTCTCGCAGAATCCCACAGACGCCGATAGTGGTCATCAATATTCTCCTGTTACCTTTAGCATTATTCCTTTATTACGTCCTTAATGAAGATTTAGAAGCTATTGATTATTCAAGGAAACATTGACAAACAATCTACTGTCATGCTAGTACTACATAGTGAAATTCTGAGCAATCCGTATGGTACTTTGCGAGCGAACTCGACGAGTTTCCATAGTCATGTCAGCAAAATTAGTGCTCCGGAGAATGTGCTATGCCGGGAACCAAAACGATTCGGAGAAATTTGTCTCGCGTCTAGTCTCGAGTGTCTGGGCACTCGGTCTTCGAACCCCCAGGAGTCTCGGATTTGCTAGCTTGTTACTGATGATTTTGCATTTGATAACAAAACGTCGGGCTATTTGCGCATCTAAGAGAATAGCTCTATGACATTTGATAGCTGTGTGTGACTTCAGATGTGTGTATGTATGCATTATCCTCGGGTATTCCTGTCATTCAAGAGGCCATACGCAAGCTAAATCCCAAACGTAAACAAACCGAAAGTCAGCTAATAACAATGTATCTTTTTAAGCTTCACGTTTTTATGTATTATACATACAAAGTGTTTGCAAAGTGGTCTAAAGACCACAAGAAAAGCTAACACACCAAGAATCACTTGATACGCGTTCCACTCAATTCTAGAGACGTAAACGAAACACAATAGAACACTGAGAATCAGCACTGGCGCGTTGGGTCTCAGCACTTGTGTAAACAAAGCAGTGTCGCGTGAAGCACGTGCTAAGCCTCGGGCTGAAGCGATTCGGAGAAATTTACCCCACCTTTCAACACCCAAGTCACACTGTCACAAGGTTACCGAAAGCCAGAACCACAGTGTACACCGGTCAGTCCTAACCGAGCGCTCTTATAACAAGGGACTTTTAAGCCCAACGAATAATTTCTTCTCGTTAATAACAGCCTACCACAGCAGCTGTAACGAAGTTTGCATATCGATATTGGGATCATAACGCGACGAGAAAGACAGAACGAAAGGATACTTGAGCCACGCGAACAGATCATAAACATTTTATTGCACCGCTTCAGAAAATACTGCTTAATACTGATTTGCAGCGGGCAAGAGAAGTATAAAACCCTGCCGAAGTAAAATGCCATGCTGCAAGAAACCAGTGGGGAGGAAATGAGAACGAACGGTGGTAAATGGTGGTGGAAAGTTAAAGTTATGATCGATATGCGAAACGGTCACCAAAGTGGCGGCGGTAAGTGGCTCGGAGGGTGCCAACTCCACTCGAGAAAGCAACGATTCTAGTGTAACGAAGCGTCTGTTAGTTTCTATCTCGCGAGTGTTGTCGTTTAGAAGTACATGTGTAACACATCGAGTTACAGCTGTTTGCGTTATGTCGATGGACTATGATAGGTGTCCTTTCGCATTGATTTTACTAGAGAATATCGATCGATCGAAATATTCCTGTCAAGATTTGATGTAAATAAGAATAAGAAGGCTACTATCAATGTAGCCATAAGCGATCGAGCAAAAGTTGAATTTTTCGTTCGTGCGCTTTCCTTGGAATTATACCTAGGATAATAGGAATTCAGCATGGAACAGTACTATGGTAGATCGTAATGCTCCGAGTAGTGTATTATCTCTTTAGTTCTTATACCCTAGTACATAGTAAGATGGATCGAATCTCGAGTAAAACCACCGGTTCGAATTGGCTGTAAATTCACGATTGGCATAAATGCTTTCGAGAGTTCGTTTCGAAATTCTTAGTCTTGGTCAACAAGAGCATTCTTGCAAGAATCGCGCCTCTTTTCTGCCTTGTTTTTGTGGGCAATGAATATCTACTTAACGATGCAGAAACGGTTAATGAGATGAGCGACAAGGTCGTTAACGGTTCAGTGATTCCGCGTAATTGGTGTGATAAGTCTCTACTCTAGAAACAATGTATTCTGATTTGGTACAAGAGTTATTGAAGTTCTTGAATTATAATTCATCTAATTACTGGAAAAACTTCAATGTTTAATCTCGTCTACTTGACCAATTTTTTCACTTCTTTTTTTTTAATACTAATGATTTGATTCCACGATCATTTTGAGAATAATCGCTACCTAGGCGATTTGAAAATAAAAAGTAGTAGAATCTGTGATCGTTGACTTGTGCTAGGAATCTTATGCATTTGAGAATGAGATTCCGCGTGATTTAAATTAATTATCATTGAGGCCAGAAAACAAGCATCTCGCATACTTCTAGTTTTCTCTCGCGAAACTACAGATACCTTTGTAGAATCCTAGAAGTCTCTTCGTTAGAGGATAGATCACAAATTACCAGCTATATTCCAAATTGACATCGTTAAGGCGATTAACGGGGAAATTAAGCTTTCAAAGGTGCACTAATTTCCGGCAATGAGAAGCTCTTCGCTAGTGTTAATCTTTAACGTGGATAGTATTCACACGCTTGGTAACGTTACCCCATCGTGTAATTCTTCCTCATCGTTTTTAATACAGATGGTTTTATGAAACCATCCATTTGCATCGCGATTGTATCGCGATACCGTGGTGCATAACGCACGGCTGCGTTTCCGCGCTCGGTACCACCAATTATTTCCTACCAACTAGAAAGATACATAGTACAACATCGAAGAAGTGCGCGGTAATAATGCTGCTTTTTCGTATCCTGTGGTCAGTGCGCATCAAGCAAAACGTAATCTAACTCTTTGACTGGTATGGAACCAAACGAAACGTGCATTCCAGTCTGGATCCACTGGTTGGCTATAAATTACAAACTGATACTTTTATGTACATGCGTCTGGAGATTTTCTTGCAGCAATTAATTCTAAAGCCGTTGGTATTTATACCATAATTAATTCTGCCGTCGAGGGAATTTATCTTTTTCCGACTTTAACATCACGGGTGGCAGAGGAGATTGAAATTTTGATCAAATCGACAATCAAAGTAAGAAATTGGTCTTTTGATGTATTTACATTTTTACAGTCTACCAAGATAACGCAATAATTCTAGGAGTTTTTCTATTAATTCTAATACGTCAATTACATGTTCACGGATTACGATCTGAACATATGTATATGAGTTTGGATTTCTGTCTGGAGTTCTGTCGTGATTTACACGATTACACGAGCTTACATGGGGACAGACTAGAGATCTATTAATACCACTGTAGAATTTTGCTATCTCTCATGTGTGGCGCAAGAAAGGACTTGGTGGAGTCTTGTTCGTCGCGCGGCATTGCAAGTGTTCGTAAGCTTGAGAGCAAACGTGCGGATCGAGAGTCGATCTCGTCTGTCCGGGTCGACCAGTTTTAACTCAATGCAGAAAGTCGCATTCCACTGTCTCTCCTGGTCGAGCAGGTGAATGATTAACAGCCTACAGTTGCTCCAACTCGCGACAATGTTGCTAGTAGAGAAAACGCATTAAAGCTCGGTTCATACCGAACTTTAACTTTCGATTACATGAATTTTACCTCGTGAATTGTAAACTCTTCTTTTAGGAAAGACACGTATGTCGAATTTAATATAAAATTGAATACAATATAATAATAAATTAGATACAACAATTTACGCGAATATTTGATCTGAATTTGTCTAACGACAGAAAGTTGTACTTTGAAAATAAGCTAATTCTATTGACAGTATTTTTATTCGTCTCATATGCAAATTCGAAGTTAACAGTTGGTCCGTCTATTTTTCTCCAATTTTTACCTCGCAGAAATATGGTTAGTTTTGGTGAGATAATCAGTGAAAAAACTAGAGAAAATTGAGCTCTCACTGGACGCCACTTATCCTATATAATCGGTTTTTGGCCTGGGCGAAAAGGTATTTTGTCGACGGAGCCGATGTTTAGGAGACACCGGATACAATACGATTGGTTTCACGGTACACGGCGCAGCGATTAGGTCAAATTAGAGCGCGGCTTCATTCCTCCAAGCAGGCCTGCTTCCAAGTGCTCTTTTGCAAAACTTCAATTTTGGTTATTACCGGTGGAATGTCTCTCCATACTGACAAAATTTCCATTTGAATTCTTCTTTGACAATAACGCACAGATGACGTGGGTCTGTTGGTTGGCACAACTGTGTCTACGTATTTTACAATTCAACACTCAGCAGAAGTGTGTCCGGTCTCGTCTGGCTACAAGCGACTGACGAAACTATACATATTGCATGCGAGCTAACTCCTCTCCCTTGCTCGGGTTAAAATTTACTTGTATTTATATCGATCACCTATTCGTTATTTTTGTATGCATATGCATAACCCTACACCCTCAACACAGTAGATAATGATCAAAATTTTGAGAGAAAATCTAAAACTAGCGACATATTTGTACAGTGTAAAAAAGTTGTTGGAACGTGAAAGTAAGCTTTGTGTGCATGTGAAAGTAGATGGGAGAACGAATGCTATAGTCTCGCCGTCACGAGTGACAATTGATTTATCACGTTACAATTTCAACGAAGGAATCGCGTAACGGTAGCTCCATTGCACACTCAACTGTTCATACACGTCTTATTGTTAAAATATAATAAAAAAAAAAAAAACAGATTATGGGAAAGAATATATATAAAAAGAAAATTGGTTCGGCAGATCAACATATTAATCGCGGGTAGCCTACAATCATTTCTGTGCGTAATCGAATTCGATCGAGTTCATCGGGTTTCGAGTCACGTAGAGGAAATTACAATACAAATCGAAGTAGAGGCGTTGAGATTCCCGATGGAATCTGAGCCGACCGAAGTCCATTAGGGAAACGACTAGCGGCAGGTGGTGTCATGTATAAGAAAATGCACGAGCTGCATTGGGTAATTCAAATCGCCCGCTAATAAACACCGAAATTGCAATAAGACAATAATTTATAACTTTTTTTTTTCTACCACAACTACGATCTTACATTTCTATTAACATGGGAAGTACATTTGTCGGGTATCTGCAATTAAGTCACCAATTTTACTGGCGTATAAAAGAATCATTTTTCAAAGAGAGGGAAATGTCATTTTGGTAAATTGGTATTTGGTTATTAGTCACTTGTCGTACTAATAAATTGCACCGATTTAATTAACGGGTTCGCAGAATAGAGACAGGATTGAGAAGAGGAGAATAAGATTAAGATTTCCTGTGATCTAAGAAACATCTCTTTCAGTTTGATTTCGTGATCGCGAGAATAACTCTATTGATACCAGTAGTAAGCTTAAACCGTGTAGAACACGCTTTCTTGTACTCTTCCCTCTTTCTCTCATTTTCGCTACACACCGACAGTTTTACGACTACTGCGTGCGCGGATCGACACCTTCGAACATCCGATAGTGTCGGCTCGTGCTTGCTCGCAACAAGAGCAAGAGATTAATAACCGACCGCTGGTGGAAAGAGCGAGCACATAATGGATGCACCTGTTTCTATAAAGGAACCTCCTCTCTGCCGTGGTGTAGTTAATTTATCTCCGTACCATCAGTATCCATCGTTGGATTTATTAGGTCGTTCCGTCAGTTTCTGTTGATTTTTTGGTAAATTATAATTTCGTAATTAGGTATTGGGTTTTATCAGTTTATTTCATAATGGTGAGTAATGATAGAATGGAGAGTATGATTAACTGAATTTACCAGTTTCTAGGTGATAAAATAAATGGATGTTCAAGCTGTCTATTTAATACATTTAATAATTATTATTATCGATCGAATAGATAAATACCAACACGAAACCTGCAAAGAAATTACAACTACATACAAGCTTAAGCGATAAACTACAGTGGCTTAGTCGGATTAGATATTTTACTTATATTGGAATTTTCTTTGAACATTTATCAAAATAAACGTTAACCGATGGCGAGTGTCCAATAGTTAAATTGCGAAATTGTCACTTTTCTCTGAGCTTTATTGTCACGATGCAGTGGATTCCTTTGGTAATGAGAACGTGGAGGCTCTAGTATACACGTTAACGAGCGTGCGCTAATGGCAGGAAGAGAGCTAGTGTCAACGTCTGTGCTTACTCGTACATCTACCTCGTACAGACGCGACACTGTCTGAAATTCCTCTTCGTTCTTTTTTTATACGATTCCTTTGAAAAGCACAAGCAAGCCGTCGTAATTATTCGCGCCGTCTAAACCCAAAATTACGTTACTAAAATCATTCGTGAAAACACCGAACTATTGTCTCGTCTAAAATTGATCGCTCTAGATCTTAAATAGATAACTCATGATTAATTCTCTATTATTTCTGTTGGATTGAAAAATTAATTCGAACTCGAACTTTTTTATTACGCGAACAGAATGGAATGAGTTCTTTCGGAGATTGTCAGTCACGTTTTACAATTAAAACCAAGTGAATGGAAACAGCTACCAGAATACTAATTAACTAATTAACTAAAGTTCCATTGAAGCACACATTGTCGAAAGACAAAGCGACACAAATAGTAGAAAATTATGCTCGGAAAGTAAAATACCAATATTCATAGATACTCAAACCAAAGCATTCATTTTTGTATTGAATATAAAGCAATAGAGTATATGCAATAACTATGAAGAAATTATTTCAATTAAGGATCACTTTGATTCTGATTCTCATAGCAGTCATTCATGCTGCTGACATTTCTGGGTTACGTCTCTCGGCTGTCACTGGTTGAAAGGAAACTGTTTCCAGGAAACGTCTAGAATGCACAACTATAAGAAGAATATTACGTGCACGTCTATTTGACATTATGTCATTTTCTTGTTACAGAGTTGCTTGCTTCGCGTCACCTAATACTTTTTTCGCATTATTTCCAACGTTTATTACGTACTTGTCGCGCGTTTCGTACAACAGGAAGAACATCGAGCACTAATTCCTTGGTAAACTTTGATTATGCAGTGCAATTAACTGTGCATCTATGTATTCTCGTGTTGCAATGATAAACACGATTTTCTCACTTTGAATTACTGCATTTAATCGATGGGCGAATAGAAATTTTAACTAATTAAACTGCAAATTATAATTATAATAACGACCAATAGTAAATATGCATCCGCCATTCCAGAAATTTTAGAATTATTACAATCTAATTTTAAAAGATTACACGAACAACTCGAAAATGGTAGAAAAATTGTTCCCACGCAATTTATTTAATTCCACCATCGATGTACAAAAGTAAGATACATATATCTCGTTGAAGTACGCGAGTTTCGTGATGACTTCGACATAAGCATGTAAATTCGAAAGTGGGTGTAACGATCTTGGTAGTCGAATCGTCCTTGAAGCGGCCTTTAAGGACGACCGGTATCTTGATGCCGGTGAACTTTTTTTCGCCCCGAGTATAACCTCCGCGCTAGCGAACCAGTGACTTTGTAGTTTTTATAAGCAACACACCACAGCGCGATGTTCCGATGAACTCATTGAATATCATGAGAGTAGCTTTACTGCGTCCGTTACATTATTTAATTATTAATAATCAATGTTGTTTACTACCGATTATTGATTTTAGTAAAATTAATTGGGATATCCTAATACATAGAAGGATACTCTGTGTGAAAGTAGCATTTGCTTTAGCACTACTCTGCACTAAAAGAGTAAATAAGAAAAGGGTCGATAAATTTGGTTCGATCGCGTGTATAACCGTAGATCAAAAAGGCGACCCCTCGGCGTCGTGAAAGACACGGAAGATTAATGGCATCGAGACCGGTCTTGAGTATACTACCGGACAACCTTATGGAAATTTGCTCAAAGAGTAACATAGTAACCCAATGTTATTCTTGAATCAATGGATCATTTGATAGCATTTTATATGTAAATTACTTGGTAATTGAAGTTGACGCCAATGTGACCATCGGTAAGATAAGGGTAACGTCAGTTGAATCTTTTTTACTTCACGTGTATTTGAAATTAACGCGTCGACCAGCTGGCCATAAAAGGTAAAAGCTTCATACTACGCGTTATTTTTGACTCTCTGGTAAAATTCATTGTACATTTATAATATAACTAACACAACGGTGTGCCTCAATTTTTTATATGTATAATAATTTTGAAAAAGCGAAGGTGACTTTCGGATTTTTCAAAAAACTTTTTTTCAAATCGATACCACGTGCGAGTGATGGAAATCAGTTAATTGGCAACAGACAATGTTTTCTTTGCGCTTGTCTCGATTGCAACATATCTATCGTCGCTGGCTCACCGCGACTTGGCTCCGGCGATGACGGAAGTGATACTGACTCTAGCTCTGGCTCTGCGTACACGCGCGCAGAACTAAAGACCTTGACCGTGACTCTTCGATAACGAGTCAATAGGCGCGTGCAGCATGCAGCTGAATAGAATCTACGCCACGTACACCATGCACTTCCTAATCTTTGTTTTCTAATAGAAGATAGAAATATCTTCTATTTCTACAATTCTCCTATTCTCGAGAAACAGTTTCTCGCGTGAACCGTTAGCAAAGCAAAATACTACGTGTTTTTTTTTAACTTTTTTCTAGATTCTCATGCGAAAACATTGATTAATAAGTAAGTTTTTGTCACGTTATTTATTGACGTAAATTATATTCACTGTAAGAGAGATACACTGTTTTATCGATTTATTTTAAGAAAGAACGTTTGCTATTTCGCCAACTTCTCCAGTTTCTGCTTCGCGGAACTAACGATTTGGCAAATCAGCGGCTAGTAATTACGCAATTATTTGACCAATCTTAATCCCTTTAAATCGCGTTGGTTTTGTAGCCAAGCGAGAAAAAAAAGAGTTGCAGGAGTTTCTTGATATAGTTTACTTTGAATCATGATCTATCGCGAATTCTGCGCAGAAAATTCGATCTGGCGAGGATCTTTTTTAGAAGTTCGAGTCGGCTGTTAAAGTGAAACAGACTGAATATGATTCGCGGAATTCAGTCGCTTGAAACTGGGATAAGTAAATAATGTTATAAAGCTATTATGACGGGTGCAATGAGATCGAAAGAAGAAAATGACGTAGGTACCTTTTTTGCAAAGGTATCATACGAGTATTCAATTATCCACGGCACGACTATAGCGATGGAATGTACGTCAGTTGTTCGTGGATCGCAACAAGAATGTTCTCTGGTATTTTCGTAATTGCCCTTCTTCCGCAAGCTGCACCGGGTCTCGATTAATCCCTAATAAGCTTCTTTGTGCAAAGTTGCAAGACCAGTTAGCTAAGTATTTCAAAACTCGACTAAGGAGAGAACTCGGTTGAACGATTGTGAGCAAGAGACTCGAAGATTTTCAACTTATCATATTTTGAACTGGAGTTATGTAAGCAGGCGTTCTCTTGCTAATACGTCAATTTACGTTCTAGAAAACTTTAGTTACTGTCTATAGTCTGTTTGACGTATAACTAATGCCATTTTCATTTTTGAGGAAAAAACGTAGAAGTAAATCGTCTGGCATTGAAATCACTTTTTGGAATATAATTGACACTTTTTATTGTTACGTGTTATAGCAGAAAATGTTTCAATTAATCACCAAGACTTATACATAATTAACACGTTAGCTGCCACGTGACCCATATCTGACTGACGGTATTCAAAGTACATGAGCATATTCTTCAAAACCGACAAATTATAAGATACAGTACTAAAATGGTTAAACTGAAGTAATCGAGGTTTCATCAAGATTCAAAATCTTCTTGGCGATGCAGGCGTTAAATCAAATTAAGAAGAATGATCACGGTCGACAAAGTAATCGTTCCTTGGCAAATGGTATGAGAAACTGCCAAGCGATACGATCAGGCGTTCGCGATTAATTAAGACGGTTTACAGGCGTATAAGTAATTATCCTTCCGTCGTGTGCGAATTACGCGGCGCTGTCTCTCGTTAACAAATAGTCGTAAAACTGTTGGTACACCAGTTCCTTCACAGTTACAGCCTCTTAATTAGTCGGTAAAATTGCAGAAGACGAATAGCAAAGAGCGAGTTGGTTTTCAATAAAGAAGCAGGATCTTCTCGATAGGTTTCGTACGATAGAACGATACAACGACATTACATTACGTAAGGTACTTCGTTTCTGCAACCGGTTGCATTTTAGTAGCTCGTTGTGCATCATCCGATCCCACTGTCACCATTTTACGAGGCTGCTGCGACGAAGAGAAGCTCGCCGAGTATTTATGTAATACTTGAGGTCACCACGTGACAAAAGTCAACGTAATTAAGCGCAAGCTCTCTTCAACGCAGAACACGTTTTTGCTCTTTCTCTCCCCCTCTTTTTTTTTGGCGAGCGAAAATCATAAAGACCATCTAAACGGACGGGCCTTCTGGTCATTGTTTCTTTTCCTTTCGCTGTTTTTTGGAATAGTTTTGTTAAATGAAATTCTCTTGTCAGATAGAATCAGTCATTGAAATAATTGGAAAAATTGTGACGTTTATTTGAAATAATTTTCGATAAGGTATTTTATCATTTTGTTTGAAATTGATTATTAAGAAACTGAAAACTGTAAGCAATAAAAACCTGGCTCGTCAAATTCTTAATACTGCGATTTACTCATAACAAAACTACTGATTTTTATGCAAACCATACAAAGCTTTATGCAATGAGTCTGAAGAAATATAGTGTTTTATGGAACTTGGATAGAACCTGTTACTGCAACAGTCTACGAAATTTACTAACGTGAATTATACGCTTTTACTTTGATCCTGACAAGTTTACATAAATATCTACAAAGAAATTCTATCTTATAGCTTTCGAGCATGCAGTATTAATTTCTGAGAAAAAGTGTGTTTTATTTTCCAATGCAAATGGATGCGATACGAAAAGTGATAAATTCAGTTTAGTTTCATTTCCGACCGAAATACAATTAGAAATAAGATCAACCTGCACTTTTCATATGAAATAATTAACATTCAACTGAATAATGCTCATTTATACCAATACTGACTTTAAACAGTCTCTAACGCCAGCTGCATATACTATACATGCTAAATTATGCATACAATGACAATGTGCACGAAAGGAAAAAAACAGTCATTTGCATAACAATGCATAAGACGAATCTTTTTCATCTGTTTCACTCAACCTGTCAGTTAATTAGCCAAAACTATATTCTCAAGTATGCATCCAAAAAACGAGAGTCTTCTGCAGTAGCAAACAGTGGTAAAAATTGTTTTAAATGATAGTTTGAAAAAGTTTAATTTAGAGGTAATTATGGTAATGGATGTTAGTCGTGTGAAGATGGTTCTAGATAGGGTTGTTGCTTGACTAATTTCCATTTAGAATATAGTATGAATTTGTTAAAAGATTATACTGATGTTACGCTTTTTTACAACTTCTATACTACCTGTAAACGACCGGTGGCACTTGCAACTCTTACACCACCTACACTATCTACAGTGTTTTACAAATGCCGATATGGTGCGTCGCGGCAGTGGCTTCTGCTCTCTGGACCATGGAGAGAGCGTTGTCAGACCTCGAGGTAGTCGTAGTTAGACTGATGAAGATTGCGAGCGTGTATTCAGGGCCGTATTCATGCTCGATGACAGATTCATTCGGTGTTCGCGTGCTCCGAATATTTCAGTGACAGTGACTAAAGGAAAAATATTATCTCTTTTCGGAAAAATCCATTGAAATAGAAATTGTACATTGAACTCATTTGGGATCCTTTGTGAATTTAATCCAGAGCGCGCTATAGGAAATATTTTTCGCCGTAGCTCCAAGTACATATCGAAAATAAATGAATAGGTAAATATGAAAGTGAGGTACAGAATACAGTCGTATTTATGAGCAAATAGTCACGCAACACGAAAGAAAGATTGGAAAAGAAATAGAGTGAGACGAATCGTTTGTTAGATCGCCGCAATGAAACGGATGGTTTGATAGTTTAATGCGCAGATACGAGTAGCGAATGTACCAATAATAGTCGGTATAAACTGATAACTGCGCGACAAATTCACCTGTCGACCTTGGATGGCGCCTTAAATGGAATCGTGTGATTTCTATCTCGCGTTTCTATCTAATTCTCGAATAAGTTTTAGCTTTTCTAACATTACTGAAGGTATATGTACTTTTTTAACATTTCACCAGTATTATCACTGCGCCAATTAAAGCCGTTTCTTACAAATTCCTTATGTCATCGAATGAAAGAGATACACTTTTAAATCAGGTTTATCCTCGTTAATCTTCCAAATGAATGATTACGCAATCAGGATACAAGAAGCAAATTAGTCGAAGACAGACACAAAGTCTCCATCGTGAGAACAATTTGCAAGGGAATGGTAAAAAGAATACCAAGAAGAGAGAGAGAGGAGTGTGCTTCTTGGACGAAGACGAATGGAATGCACTTGCGGCGCCAGGGCTGTATTTATAAGATGAAGTATAACATAACAGTACATCGCGTGTTTCGTTTCATTCAGGATTTACAATTTCCGGCGAATTTTTAAACACTAGTATCAAGCTTTCGTTGCTTCGTATTTTGCAGATTAGAGGTGATAATTATTGGAAAAATTGAAGGCAACGGAAATGGTATTTGAAATAAAATTTCAAGTTAGAAAGAGAAAGAATTTGGTAAGTGCCCTTGAGACCTGGTGCTTGAAAATATTAGTACGTCCCTGGATGCTTGTAACGTAAAACTGGGAGACCGCAAGAGAGCATGCAAGTCGAAAGAAGACCGCGGGCACGCAGTAGCGAGGCAACCGAAAGATCGAGAGAGATAAAAAGCTTCGGCAATCGGGTACGGTAGCCTAATGCAAAACACAGAGTAACAGACCGAGCAGAAGAAGAGCATCGCCCAAGAGGAAAAGAAACAGAAGAAGAAGAAGAAGGAGGAAATGATGCAGAAGAAGAATGAGAAGAAAAAAGAAGAGCGCAATCGCGAGAGCTACAGGCAAAAAGGAGAACGGAAGGAAAAAAGAAAGAGACTGCAATTACAATGTGCATGAATGGGTTAATATGTGTAACTAAGTCGCGAGTCTACTCAAGCGTGAACCTAAAATACATGAACACTGAAACCTCGCTTATGTATTCTCTGCGGTTTAGTTCGGAGTCTCTTCATATTGTACACATACGGTAAACTTTAAACCAGGTGACTAATAATAAAAATATCCTGTGTAAATAATCTAATTCAATAATTATCGTGACAATAAAACTGCACCTTATTTATTATATTGTATCTTTAGGAAGATTTTACGATTATTCCGAGAAACCTTTGTTCACTGACAGACGAGAACTTTTAAGAAAGTTTAATCAAACATTGTACTAACGTTATAGAAATTCTGATGCTACTAATAAAATTCATATAATTAATATAGTGTGTATTTCACTGTACAAATTATTTTCGAATGCTTCAACCAGGACATGTAAAGAAGTGGGTAGTAGCAGGCAACTCTGTCAGAAGAAGGGAAGTAATCTGTTCAAGAAAATTGGCAATGTATGCCGTAGTGGCGGGTTGCGTAACCGGCCCGGGACTCCCGGGAGGGATTTCGCGTCTCTCTCTCTCACACACACACACACACAGATACACTATTACCCCGCCGCACTTGCCTCACGTGTCAAGAAAGGATGCAAAAATGCTACACGTGCACGCATACATCGACGTATGCGTCAGTGTCTATGCTCCGCATAATGTATCGCATATAAGTGTGGTCATACATATCAGCTCTTACCTATCGACTAGTTACTGTAATATGCGCGACTCACGATTTATTCATGCATTTATTAATTAATATCAAATCCTTTGATCTTACATTTGTATAATTTAAAAGAGCATATTTTTTGAGAAAGACAGTAATCGCGCACGTCTTGTAAACTTATTTTATGCAAAGATTTTGTCCCGATAAATAACAATATTAAAAAGATTATGATATTAAGCGAAAATTTATGATAAATTTTATCTAAACTATCTGGTAGGAAATCATCTTATTGTATTCGAATTTTATTTCTTCTAATAAGCGCGGTATAAACATTTCGATCCGAACTAATAGAGAGATCGCATTAGCTAGATAATGCAGTCTTCTAATAATAGAGATCTTCAACGTATTGTTTCTTTTTTTGTCACGCGTAAACAAATATGGACTGAGAATTAGAAATTATTGAGTCTTTCTAGGGAAATCCGTGGTAATAGTAAACACGGACAAGGACAATATCTGGAGTAAATCGAATGTAGCTCACGATAGAATATGGATCACTGAATATGAATAGAATATGCATCTATACTGCTTGTTTAATACGGTGAATAGGGATATTCATGTAAATCATGACCAGGATACAAAGTCTCATATTCCAAGCAGATGCAATTCATTATTTATGCTTGCATCGTTTTCATTTGATTTCTTCATTATCGTGCACTCTTATCATAGCGTCACTGCGGTAATCTGTGATGTAAACCATTCATAGGGCAAAGTGATTAGCTACACTTTTGGATTTGATACTTTATTTGTTTGAAAATTTCAAAAAGGATTTTCAAAAAAAATATTATATTACTTTTCGTTAATTATAATGCATATTACTGACCGTTATCATATTAAACTGACGTAGAATACAAAATATTTCATGCATCTCTGAACTACATTTAACATTAATTATTCATGAAGAATTTTATAAATTTGTCTCTTATTTCTTTTATCAGCTAATCGGTTTTAACATACGAGTGGATCATATAAGAAATCAAGACTGCTCGGATACAGTGGAAGCTACCAGTATCCCACGATCCACGTGTACCATCAACGCAATTAACGGCAAATGTGTTTTACAAACTGGTCATTACTGAACCTCTTATTTGCTAATATTCAATATTCTACGTCGACACGAAAGAGCTGCGTGCAATCGAACGAAACAAGTTTTCTCGTGACACGATAAACGATTGTGGAAAGCTCCGTTACCCGGGACCACGTGAGATATGGGAAAATAGTGCAGTTTTGTTCGGTTGGTAAAACATTTGGTCTATCAGTGATACCAGAGTAAAATGCACCTGAAAGAAAGATCCATTAGCGTGGATAGCGTTAAATTCTCGACTCGGTAACCACGCAGTAGTTACTAGGAAACTAATCTAACAATTCTTCTTCACGAAGAACCTGCAATTATCAAGGATGCACGGTGTACACCGTAAATAGATGGCGTATACACGATGACTGAATTGTGAATTTACTTCCTCTAATGCATATACTTCGTGTATTATACCTATCTATACATATTGTATTGTATGTGTATGTGTGTGTATGGGTCAGTGGTCCGATAGTTGTGATTGAAGATAAGAAGAACGATAATTATGGAATATTATCTATCAGTATCGGAATTGAATTGATTTAACAATTTTAATCAAACGCGTCAAACTGATTTAACATAGAATGTGCTAATCAAATATGTTTATACTGGGGGGTATAGTGTGAGCGATTTACGTGTCGTAGGGAAATCGGGGAAGCTAGGAGCGCGACCTCAGTCAGCTTACAATAAGTCAGTTTCCTTGACATTAGCTACGACAATGTACACAATACGTCAGTGACAGTATAATCTCGTATATATTGACATTTGTAACTCCGTGTGCAAGTGCTTTTGCACTTCTACCTTGAGTCTCATAGTCATTCTTTGTTTTCTAATGGCTTTACGAAACAATGCAAATCAATGCTATTAGACTTGCTGGGAATCCTTCATTCATCGTTATTACAATGCATCCCCGCCTAATCTACAGTATTCCATATAATCCTTTTAATTCATAAACTTCTACGGGGGAAAAAAACTGTATTGATTGTATTGATGCATTCTTGTACTCCCGCATCATGAATTGATGATAATGAAATAACTAAAAGTTAAAGTTCAGTTTTGTAAGTTACCCTTTTATCAGAATTATATCAAAAGTTCAAAGTTATATTTCTGTTTGTTAAGAGTCTTAATGTTTCCTGCGCGATCCCAACATCTCGAGATTCAAGTCCATTGCAATTCTCTGATCTTGAACCTGATATCGTTATAATAGTCATTATATTCTTCTTGAGATCTAAAGTTTCAACGAACCGTGGATTCTACTCCAACTTTGTGTTCGCGTTGTTATACGGTTAACACGGCGAAAGAATCGTTCCACTAACATGATCTGTGGGACCACGATAAATAACACTCACTAATCAATGGGCTCTTCTTCACTCCTCCACTCCGTATTGTTAATCTCACGCGTTCACCACAGTGCTTCCTTAGCGGGTGAGAAAACCGCAATCGTAGGATTCACTGCTTCTACCGCTTCTAAGTACCCGTTGAAGCCCATAATAACACTCTCCGGTAATGTTCATTAACACATTCTCCCTGGTAGACCGATTTCAGTAAACTTCTAATCATACTAATAAGTAAGTTACCCGCGTACAATTCAAGCGATTAAGATTATTTTCTTAAATATATTACTAAATAATTTCTCTCTTCAATTATTCCGTATTTAATGAAAATCTAGCTTTTCGACTGTTCAATAAAGAAATAATGCTAATTGAAAGTACCATTTGTCTGGTTGGATCTTTGCTCATTCCTTCGATGAGATACTGATTTACCGAATGCTTGTCAATCAAGCAAGGTAGAGATACTGAATGATGGTTGTCACACTTGCCAAATTTTTCGACATACTAATTATACGTTATTCGGGAGATCGAACTTTGTTCCAGGGAGGTTTCGTGTTCGTCAGTGAGATTCCGGTGGGCTGGGTGGGTTGCTGGAGGTGTATAGTTGACCAGGAGAGAAAAAAGGGAGAGGAACGGTTAAACGGGCTGAAGGCATAAAATGGTAAACGGAGCTCTGCACGCGGGAGACATAACAGCGGGCGAGCCGATTTATATGCGCTCCTTAGTTCGTGCACGCACTTTACGATATGTAAAACCATCAGTGTGCCGGCATTGTGCTCGCGACGCGCCGTTGCGCACGTCGTAAAAGCAAGAGCGCACTCGGCTTTAGACTGCTTCAACTTTGAAAGAGTCTCTCTCGAATATTGTTGCGAATACCATTCGCGACGAGCTCCTTGCGTTGCTTTAACTCGAGGAGAAGGTATTAGCTGCTGTTTCGTTTCATCGTTTCATCGGTTACGCGACTTCAATCGGACAAGATTCTAGATTCATCTTTGTTCGATCGAGATAACTGGTGTATAGGACTTGATTTTTCTTATCATTGTTATGAGTACACATGTCTCTACTCACATAGGATACAATTATATTCTTCGTATGATTTAAATAGTAGTAATGAAATTTTTTGCTCCTCGGAGACCATGCACTAACTGTGTTTATTGAAGCAACATACGAGATATCGAGTCGAGAAGGCGATTATCGTCGTTGTTAATGAAACCGTGACTGTATAGGGTTTTCGGTTTCACCGGACGTATCAATTATTTTGTGTCACACGGCAGGCTTGCTCATTTATACAAACCCAAGTGGTTCGACGAGTGCACTCTTACTATCGTCAGCAACGAATTATTTAATCGCCAATTGTAAAGTGATCTCTGTGTTGTAAGGTCGAGTGTCCTGCAGTAGATAAAGACTCTATGAGTATGTTGGTCTTCCGCGCTGTACATAATACAGAATATCAATCCTAATATCGTGACTTAATAATTTAACGATTAATTGTGAATTAAACTCATATTCCTATTATTTTATTATATAATTAATGCATCGTACTTTAAAGTACGAATAATCATTTCCGTATTCGTAGGTAACACATTGCCAATTACATCCTCGTAGAACTTCCTCGTCTAGCTCCAACGTTAAAACACTCGAATACCAAAGCCCAGAGTCAAATGAGCAAAGAGAAGAAGTATCACTCGACGAGAAAAATGTAAAGAAGTGCATGCGGTGCAATGGAATCAAGCAGTACCGCGGTGCAATATAACGCGAATGCAATAAACCGAATGTAATAATAAAGTGAGTTTACGGGCTCGTAAAGCACGTTAAATACTTTAAATGCTGGTCATTCTTATCTCGACATTGCAAAGATAAGGGCCCTTTACCAGCTTTCTCGTGTGAGCCCTTTGCCACGCAAGTCTGGTCACGATCGTAAAGTTAATTACGAGGAAGGTGTAATTCGGTGTCCTAAGAAAAATGTTAGTAAGAAAAAGATCTTTCACCTATGAGTTGATACACGTGTAAAGTCAGATAAAAATTTCAACGAAACCAAACCGAAAGTAAAATCGAATTCCTTGACCCGTAGAAAAAGGAACTTCACACATCTTGGAACATCGAGTTCCTTCGCGAACGTGCCGATAGTTAACAACTTAATCGAATCGAGCTAAAGCTGCTGGTAGAAGTTTATCTTCGCGAGTATTATTGTCGTCGAGGAAACGATCAGCTTGCGTCGCGTGACGTGCTAGCAAGTAAGGTTTGAGCGGAAATAATGACGATTATTATACTGAGCTGGGTTAGCCAGGCAGCTGCGAATCCTATTTTTGATCGGTTTCTCTTGCACTCTATATCCTTGGGAACCACTGATCAGTTTCGAAACTATTGTCCTTTTTTTCGAAGAAAAAGAAATAACTGCCATTGGTTAAGTATTTTAGGGCTTGGTTCTATTGTTGAAACTGATGTCAGATGTATTATATGTATTGTGGGCCGGATAATCATTGTGTGTAAGGGTTTATTTTTGGGTCTGAACATTATAACTTATTTCGAAATTTTGTAATTTATGATTCAATTACTTCTTCTTCCGTTTCTAAATTGTTAACAAGTTATCTGAGAAAATCAGTTAATTATGATTTTTTTTCATATTCATTATGCAAATGTAAGAATATATTATTATTCATTAATATTCAGCAATAGACATATATGTATATATATATATATATAGACATAATTTTGCTATTGTACGAGCCCTTCGAACAATTAAATCTTGTTATCACCCTATTAGTGAAAAATTGCATCGTCTGTGTTATTTGTCACGTACTGCAGTATCCAGCTTAATCACAACTGTGTCACATAAGTGTTCATACAGTTATTTACGAGGAGAATTTGATGCTGAAATTATTACAGGAGTTCGAATTAGTTAGGCAAAGTATACGGTTCGGAAAAATTATCCTGAGATAAGCAGAGACGATGTTCGAGCGGCGATTGCAAGGTTCCGACACGAAAAGAGAATCAACCGAACGAGGCTGCATGCCTGGCCACGCTATTAAATATAATTTATGAGTCAAGCAGCATTTTTGCGTGCGGCTTTAGAGTACTCTTCGCTGGTATCATATTCGCCTTACCCTTTAGAAGAGTGCCGCGAATAAATCACCTAATATCGGTGAACCATCGAAAAATGCTACAAGAATTATCAAAATAATTTATTAGTTAAAAATCAAAACTAAAGGCACAATTTAAAGGTACTAATTATTCGACGAAAATCGTGATTACAAATCTTATTCCATTAATTTTCTCTCCAGTAAAATTTATTTTTAGTATTAATTTAAGTTTTTAGAAATGTTTCACTCTGTTAGGTAGTAAAATTATTGAGACTATCACATCTAATTGCGATCTTCTACCGAAAAATAGAGTCCTCACCGTCTGTGTTAGTGATCAGGGACCGGCGCATTATGCAGAACATCTTACAATTAGTTACAATGAAATTATAAAGAGCTGCTGGTGCTGCTCCGTCGGTGGCCACTGCAGGCGTGGCCAGTAATCAGAGTGGGGACTAATTAGGACCCTAATCGTTCAGCTTAAAGGAATCTGCCTTTAGACACGCCGACGAACGCATCGCGAAGCAAACAGTATTATCTAATTAGTCCTGTACCACGGTACCTGGCGATGATTAAATGGCAAATGCCACAAATTCAATAGTGAAAATATGATACGTTTATATTGCACTTTCTCAAAGATAAATGTTGTGGGATTTCGCTATCTATTTTCTTAGATAATGCTTGATTTCGATACCATATGAATTTTGACCCGAGTCATTTGAATCAAAAAATGTCATTATTTACAATAGAATATTTTTTAATATTTTTACACTTTCAACTATCGATAAAAATTGATAGTAAATAATGGTTATGAGGGTTGCAAAAAATTGAAGATAATTTTCTAATTATTGTTAAAGTATTCGGTACTATCGCAGTAATTATTATACGTGATAATTATATAATCATATGATTATATGTTATATATGATTGTTTTTAACAGCGAACAGCGACATTCGGGCGATGCAGATATGGAAATCAGTGAGGATGGCGCAGGCGGGTCGAGCGTATTGTTACGCGGCATATACGCCACCAGCGGGGACCGTAGGAGCACCGACCTACGAGGGACAGGTGCCCTACATCGGAGTTGCACCACCACCAAGCACCGTGCACCTCAGACCGCTATTGAATCCTGTAAACACTCATGTAACAGCGGCGAGGGTGCCCTCTAATCCCGACAGCTCGCCCGAACCCCCTGCGCAGCCTTGGTGAGTTCTCTTTCTCGTGCATCACCATCCAAATATTTTTCTTTACAGATGACAATATTTTTTCGCCTTTAAAATTTCACTTTTCGATCATACTTCGGCTTTAAAATCGGTAAGAAAAATTTGTAATATCAATAATCAGTAATTATTTAATTTGTCTAAGTATTAGTCACCGAGAGTGGTAAAGATTTTCTTCAATTTGTCTAGTTTCTATTAATTTTAGTGCACACACGGTCTGCTGGTTTCAGAAGGTTATGGGTATAGAAATTTGGAAGGACTTAGAGGGATTAGTTTTCGTTTTAGGACATAAAGTGACTCCTCCTTCCTTCAGTCGAGCTCCTTTGTTTGGGAACGCTCGGACTCGAAGAGTCGTAATCGGAAATCCGACGCACATAAAACAGATTCTGACCTATAAAACGGTCCTTTCTTCCAAGAGCCGCTAGAGACCGCAGTGGATTTAGACCGAGAACCGTTGATGTTCATTCTATTTCTCGGTACGCGATCGTCCGGTTTTATTTGACGCGACCGAAGGAAACGTGTAATTCTATTAACTCTTTCAATACGAAAGGCGTATATGTATGTATACCCTTAGACACCCTCAGATCTCTCGACTAAAAACAAATTTAGTATTGACTAAATTGTTACATTTTATTTGTCTCTCCGTTTTATTTCCATTTTTTTATAGCCCAGAAGAAAAAGTAAGAACCTATTTGCAAAACTTGGCCATATAAGCAGTAGATATTGGGTTAACCTCGCGATACGAACATCTCACCGAGTAAAGAGTAGCACTAACGAATCGCATCGATAAATTGTGAGAAGAAAGATCGATTTAAGACGTGCATGGTCGATAACGCAGAAGTCGGTTTTTAGGATTGACACTGGATTGCCGGAACACGTCAATTTGACTCATTTAAGATTTCATTGCTATATCTTAGATTTAACGGCAAGCAATCCTTGGATTTCATATAAACAAGTCGCTGAAGCAAAAATAGCAAGTTCTCAACCAAAATGCTCTTAACCTATTATCATACGATACAACGGGTTACGGGACACAAGTTCGCATGGAACATTCTAGAATATTCGACGCTTTTAATGAGAATACGAATATGATCTTACTAAGAAGCGTATTGAACGATGTTAATGTGATGTGGCTCACCGTGTGACGAACAAGGACTCGCAAGCGACGCCATCAGACACATGCAACGCTGGACCATTGTCGCCGAGTGACGCCAATTACTTTTTTCCAGCTTCTGCACAAATTAGACACAACTCACTATTCACTTTTCACCAGTACACTACTCAGATACAGGGTCACACGCGAAACATACTGAGAATACCGGAACCGCCGATTTTCCGCGAAACTGGTCGAAAATTTGGAGGAGCAAAACCGCGCGACGCAATCACCGCACAATGACGACCATACTGTCTTAGTTCGGGGGGGGGGGGGGGGTGAAGGTGAAGTTGCAGCTTCTTAGCGGGGTAGTCAAATTCGCGCCTCGCGTTTATTCGAACGCAGTTAAGTATTTATATGTAATCAAGGTCTTTCGATTAATAATAGAATTTCTTTGTGTTATATTTCGTTTGATAAGCGTGTCTATATTATATCTATTGGCTCATACGATAAATAAGAATGAGGTAGAAAACAAATTTATTTATTATTCTTATTTTTCAAATGATATACGATAGATGTGTGTATTTGATAGATGTTTGTTTTCGATGATTGGTAAATGAGAATTTTGCTTAACTCAGAACAAATTACTTAGTAGTTTTCAGTCTTCCTTTAAATTGCTGTTATCGGTGAGAGTGAAATGAGAGACTTTTATTACTAAGATTTTAATCGCATCTCAATTAATATCCACTCGAAACATATTAGTTTTCTGTTTACCTTCCACCGTGAAAACGTTTGATGGTCGCTGTGGCTAGCATCTTCGGATACAGTCGGAGTTGGAAACTTTAGAGTACTCTTTCAAGAGATTTCACCAAGGAACGCGATAGGTCAATCTCGTCACGTTTATAGCAGGACATTGATGCTCTGTTTAAAGAGAGGAAAGAGTCAATAAATCCGACAGTAAACCATCTTGCAATGCTAGCAGTTTTCCTCGAAGTCTTGCAAACAAAAACGCAGTGAAATACGCCACTGGAAATTTCGGAATAGAGACAAAAGTCAAAGCTGACGAATTTTTCCTCGACGTATCCTATTCGCGGACCATGGAAGAGCTAGCGGTGAGATTGCGTTAGCAAAATTTATCGGTCATCTCACGCGGCATACCCCGAAAACGTATTAATGTCATAGGGAAATATCGCTCGGACGAAGCAAAGAAAAAGAAAAATGTACGCGTCGTAAAATCCCCAAGCGATCATCTGTCGCGACCAAGGCAGGGTGATTAAAATTCGCAGGATCCTCACAGTGCGAATTGCACCTGTTTTTATGCGTGCAACGAGGAACTCGTCGCCAGCCGGAAGACAACGATCGTTCACACTGATTCCGATCGACCATTTGCGAAGTATCCTGCTAGAACTCGCTGTTTAAATCCTTCAGAGATTTATAAGAGCAGTTTCACGCGACGACAATAAAACGTTTCTGAAAAAAAATCCTCCGAAACGTTACGTACTCTCGCGTTGTGCTTTTGATTTCTGCTCACCGATCGCGCTCAAGTGATATTGCAAATATCGATAGAATCTTGTTTCTAACGTACCGACAGAAGAGTTGCGTTTGGCTATTCGAAGTAAGTAGCGTCAATGTAATCAGAGAGACCGCCGCAAGCGGATTTAACGATGCTCGTAAACGCGCTTCGCTTTACAGCCCTCGCAGATTTTTACATTCTTTCTTTTCTCTCTCGCGGTCCTCTTCGTCGAAATTCTCGGCTTTTCTCTTTAATAGCTGCATGCTCTCTGAACGCAGTGTAGGAGAAGAAACTGCTCGCTGTCGTTGCACTGTCGTCATCGTCGTCGCCCTACGACGCGTGGAAACTGCACCCTTTCCACATTCACTTATTTGCCTCCCTCGCGCATTGAACCATTATATTTTTATATAATTATTGTATCAATTAGGCTTGGGTTATAAATTAGTTGTGTCAGGTGGGATAATATTTTACATAAACATTGGGTCTTATTGTGATCGTTGGTCGATTCAGCCGGTAGATAGTAGAAAGATATTTATTTTTATGTCTCGAATAGCTGGTGCCCCATGACCAGGAGCTGTGTTCTCCGGTTTTGCGTTACGAGCTACTGTATATTTAAGAATCATTAAATTCGAGAACTAGGGAAGAGTCCAGGCGGAACGTCGGACGTGAAGTCCGATTGTCTGAAAGCAGAGACGTAGTTTCCAGGGCGGAGCAATAATTAGCAGAACCGAAGCGCGCGAGTCGACGCCGTGCCGGTTCTTCTTCATCTTTGTCCTCATCAGCGTCTCGTTCGTACGTAACCAAGAACTGCCGCGCATGTTATCCAGTGCAACAGGCCTGGCTCCGTTGGCAAAAAGAGTTTTACTACTTTCTAACCACAGTCTTGGGCTACAATTAAACCCCCATAAACCTTGTCGTAACTTTTTTAAAAGCAACCGAGCGCGCTTAGCGAGCTCCCTTCGTTTCTTCGGCAAAAACCGTACGACGTATTCCATCCCTAATGAAGCTCCATGCGGTGTAGGCACCGAGGTCTTCTGGTCTCGATCTTAAAGTGCTTGTACCACGGCCTGTCGACATCGTTCATTAAACGAAAACGCGCTTTCGCGTAAATCGTCTTGACTCCTGAGGTACCAATTCTATCGAACTTCTTAGGTAGAATACGACAGGGAGAACCAGAAGAAGGGGAAAGATGGACATTTGGCTCGGGCTCGCCTCCGGCAATTTGATTGCTGATATCAATTGGAGGTAAGCACCTTGGCCGGTGCTGCTCCTCGTTAGCGATGGCCCATACATTCCTAATTAACAGTATCCGACAGGTATTATCGTTTGCTGTGCGCTTTGTTAAGGTGGCGAAGTGCGGCTGCTTGTTACGATGTTAAGCAATCCTTGACTGGATAATATTGGGTTGGGCGGACCTATAAAGACTCATAATGAAAACCCGTCCGTGTTCAATTCTCGGAATGTACATTACTTTTTATGATCCAAACTAACCGTTCGTTTATGGCGAAACATCGGTACGCGCGCGCCCGCAGATCGATAGATATTCGTAAGGATATCCCGCGCGGCAATCTGGTTCGCTGGGAGGCTATCCTCAGGGGAGCGAGAGGACGCCTCTGGCGAAAAGCTTCCCTGGGTACGCGCGAGTTGAGCGGTAAATCCTCGGAAGGAGCTTGATGCATGAGAACCGGATCGTTCGAAGCGAAGAGTATATTTCGAAAAGGAAGAAGAGGTGGATTGATACTACGAATGCGAAGGGAAAAGGACTGAAGGAGGAATCTGACAAGCAGGCGTGCGGGACTTCAGCATGGACTGACGTTTACTGCTTTGTGCGCTCGACCTAGGGCCAGTAAAACTTGAGAAGAAATACAAGCGAAGTCCACATCGACAGTTAAAGTCATACGCGCGAAAATACAGTCGGGCTTCTATGAAATACGACGTACCTACCTCGACCGAACGAAGCCACCGGGGTCCACCCAAGATCCGCGTCTCGTTAATGAAAAGAACCCCCCTTTCGGACGATGATCGCGAAGCTGCATGACAAAGGAAACGAACGGATATCTGTTTTCGAAGAATCGTACTCTTTCGATTGGCCTGGGATATTGCAAGAAAGTTTGGCCCTTCGACTTGTCCTTTTACCGTAGAAGCGCTCAGACTGCTTGGTAGACAGGTATTGTTTCAAGTATCCGTGGTGATTTTACGGGCTTCCCACCCTTCGAAGTAAGCGAACAGGGTAGAAGTGAGAACCCGCGAAGCACTTACTAGCAGACGATAAACCTCCACCCACCTCATCTACAGCCGTTCTAGCCGTTTCCATTTTAGCTACGTGCTTGGATGTGCCTCCCTCTCCTTAAACCCCTTTACGACTTTTCGAGCAGCCGCTGTTCCTCGTTGAATCTGCTTAGATTATTCACCGGATGAAACTCTGTTGAAGAATGACTCTAGGGGTTCTATCGAGCTTCTGGTTTTCTTTATAAAGTTCGATTCCCATCTTCCGATCATTGCTCTCACAACTGGAGAAATCGTATTAAAAAGAAAACGATATTGTTGGCGTGCTATTGAGATAGCACAATTGAATCGTGTCAATGGTCAGGGAGAAGGAAGGAGAGAGCGATCGATTGTAATAAGTTTCCAAGAGGATTAGTTTCACCACTTGACCAATTCAGCATGCCCTTCCGTACATAAACCCCGAAGAAAGGAGTATAGTCGTTAATGTGGAGGATATGAGTGGCTCCCTTGACTACTTGCAGCTTAAAAAGCATTGCGCGAAGGAACAGCCAGCGACCATAAAATCTCGGACGGTTTATTATGGCCTAGTGGGTCTAAAGCATGCGTGACATATAAGATTCATTGTGCAGGAAAGTGACAGCACTCTTGGAGCATCGAAACACGGAGGAACGGTAACGCGTTAGGCTCGAAGGTGCTGGGGGTAAAGGAGATTGCAAGAAGCGGCATAGTTGTAAATCATACTTTTACGGGCCAGCTTGTGGCCAATCAGGAGAAAGAAGGAGGATCGTTCTGAACAAAATGGAACATGAACTGTGAACCAAAGTCTCTTCGTCTTTGTCCAGTATTCATATCGGGTTCTTTCGCATATTTGTTCTGGCACCCTCTTTCCTAGTCTTGGCTGGATTATACCCCGGGTCACTTTCTAAACCCGCAGACATCGATCAGACTTTTACGACTTTGTAATTACGGCTGGGTCTAGAGTGTCCCACCTCCTGAAAGCACCGGACTCAAGCTGGACGGTCTGACGAAATCGGGACGAGTGCTTCCTCCTGATGAAAGCTGCGTCTCACAGTTTTATAGCGTTTGCTTAAACCCATTGATTGCTTCGGCGTTTTCGTACGGGAGATAATGTGGGTTTAAACGGACGAGCGGTGGGGTTTTATGTGAGGAAGAGTTTATTGCTGTAGGAGGGCTCGACAATGAGATTTGGTTTGTAAGTCCTAATAGCTTTGGATTTCATTAGGTTTTTCCGCGGTCACCGTGGAGAGACGACGTAGTTAATTAGCCATGTTCACACTAGTGTCAGTAAGATCATATAACTATGACCTGCTAACAGAAAAACTCAGGCGACAGGTGAAACGATCCCAGCTGTGGGGGGTTGGACCATTACGACGTACGAACAGTAAAATTAGTATTCCTCAAAATTGCTCAATTTTTACGTCACGAAACGTGCCGTCATCCCGCCAAGAGGAAGAATTCTCCTCGCACGCAAAAGCCAGCACGCTAATGCAGTAAGATGAGGTATACTCGTTGAGGCCACTCTCACAAGTCTCTCCCAGAGTCCAGTAGGTAACGAAAGTGGATCGTGAAGAGGGATCTTATTTCGGTGCAACAAAACATCCTGCCGACCTTACGCGTAAGGCCTTAAAGTGGGAAGAGAGGAAGCCACTTTGGATGCACGGTCAACATCCAGAGTCCATCAAAACGAAAGCCAACTGAGAAATATTGCAGTGTTGGGTGCATCGGGCACCGCGTCAAAGTAACACTCACCGATCGTTTGAGAGCGGTACGCTTTACGAGACGAACGAATGGTTCGATGTCGGATGCCTCAAACATGTGTAACGTTTCATGAGGTCATCCCCGTAAGCGTTACGGGCCTCGTTATGGCGACTGTTATCCATGTTCTTTTTCATTACCGCATCTTCTCATTTCCTTCGTCGAATCGCTTTTCCTTTCCGGCTACTCTTGAGTTTCTCAATAAACTTTTAATTCCTCTTGCTATTCAACGGTAAATTGCGCTGAACCTACAATTTTCTCGGTGCTCTGATGATACAATGTATGCCAAAAATATTTGACCTCTTTTTCTAATTCGAACTCGTTCTTGAAATTCAGTTGACCCGCTCGCGATTAAGCTACCGATTAAAAGGATTTCCTGCAGATACCTAAAGCATCTACAGATATCTTTTCAAAGTCAATCCCTCGCAATGCGGATTCGGCCTTTATCGCTGCGATGCAATGCCTTCGAGACGTATGTATGTCTACGGGACACGTTTTACGATGCGGCCGGGTTTTAGTACCGGACGAGGTTTCGCTCGCCTCGACTTTTCAGGGCCCACGTCTGGCTCGTCTCTTTCTTTGCAGATATTTCGAGGCACACTGAAAATGAATGGCAAAACTGTAACTACTCTCTTGAAACTACCGACTTCTGAATTAATATTGGTACATACAAATAAATTATTCAAAGATCAAGTTTCCTTTCGGTACAATTTAACGATTGATCCAACCTCAATTCTACAAATAATAATTTCGAGTTTTTCTATCGTCTACGATTATGATCACGAAATATGGATTTTTTACAAATTGTATAAATTAATAATTTTCCTATATTTGTTATTATCGAAAATAAGGTGTTCAATGGTCAGCTTTCAACGAATTATCACTGAGCAAATACTTACTGACGCATCGATACGACGGCGTGGGAAGTCAATTTCATAAGGCATTCCATAAATTTTATTCGCAACACTGGTATCACTGTAAGCGTTCATTTTGCGTTCTTAAGGTGACAGTGTTTTCGGGAAATACGACGCGACTTAAAAGTAAAATTGTAAGTGTCAGGATGAGGATACGCACGTCTAGACTTGTGAAAAAATACGCAACGACCCTCAGAGAGTCAGACGCGGCAGGCAGGAAACCCAGTCTGGGTTGGACGGACGAATGGCGGGCGGGTTGCACGTATGAAAACTAAGTCCGGGTTTCATTTGACTGGCTTTACGAGGGAGACATAAAATGGATTTTACTGTCGGCTAGTTCGCCAGTTCTCGAGTTGGTAACATTGCTTTAGCGAGTATAATATACCCCTTACCTTCCTTTTGGTTCTCCCGCACTCTTGTGCACTGACAATATCCTTGCATTTATTTTCCATTTCTTTCTCTCTTTCTATCTTTTCTATCTTCTTCTGCGCGGCATTTTCATTCAGAATACCGATTCCCATTATAATGCTTGCATCTACACACACGTGTCATTAAATTAAGTTTTATGATATGTGTATAATGCTGATGCGTTCGTTAATCCTCGAAATATCTATGTTTACTTCAATGTAACACGATGAGTATAATCAGACTTTTGTTTTGTTGAAATCTTTGTCGTTTGAGTAACTTTTTGACATTCTTTGTCTAAATTACCTGAATATGCTTTCACAAAAGGTCCAACAAAATGCATTAGATTTATTCGCTGAGAAACTTGGCGTAAAACTCGTTAACATCGTTTCAAGACTGGTTCACGCGACTTGATCATTATCGACTTTCGTCAGATCGTGTCAGTCAGCTTGTGTGTACCAGCAAACGTATAGAAATCTCCTTTTGGGATGAGAGAAATCCAGCTTTAAAACCTTATCACAGAATTTAATATTTATTTGACTTCATTCACTCGTGCGTCTCACACTATACGTCGCATATTTATAAGTGGCACAGTGTCAGAGTCCCTCGTGACGTAATTTAAAAATTATGTCAAGCTAGTTTGCAATGTATCAGGTCTAATCGAATGGCCTGCACTGCTTATGCACGCGAACTCAGAGTACAAGGTGAAAAAAATAGTCGGTTTATAAATTGATAAGTGGAGACTATTCAACTGACATAGTTTATTGAAATTGTATACGTGTACATATCAGAGTTTGCATATCTTTAATCTGACAATTAAATACACGAACATCGAAAAATGCATTGTGACATTGGTAAAAAACGCGAAACATCCATTTAAATTAAGAGCTTACACGCGACGGAAAAGCGTAATTGGTAACATGAGTACACACATTTCACGCTTGCTCTTGAAAAAACTGTAACATTCTAATACACTGTGACTGACTCTTGTCATTCTGGTTTCCATATTCAACGTGATTGCGCAAAGTCAATAGCATGAACCAGTGGAATTCGATTTGTACGCCCTGCCGTAATCGCAGTCAACAATTTAAGATTAATGTCTGACATTTGTATTAAACGCTGGCTAGTTGTTGTCATAGTGTCGATTCGACTGCGATCACTTTAGTTAAATGATTCGAAACGCGAGCTTGAAAGTGACTGCATGCATTATTCGATTATTATTCATAGCACGATAAATACTGTTCGCGACACGGCATAATTGTTTGGATTGTCCGTGAATAAAGATTGCATTCCTATATTTCACGAGAAACGATTTGTTTTAAAGAATGATTAGTTCAAGAAAAAAAAGAATAGTATTAATTTCACATTTCCGTTGTTTTTATTTTCTGATTCCAGATTGATTATTGATTGACCGATGAAATGAAGCGTCTGCAAGAAGAAACGGTATCCAAAGAGTAACAACGCTGTAAACTTGGAGTCTTCCAAGGCTGTTCGAGGAAACAACTATACACTCCTTGATTGACGAGTGTTAAATGCATTTCATGATCTACAGACACTCGACAGTGATCTCAGAGCTTCGTTAAAATCAGTTTGAACTGTGAACATTAAGATCCATGAAGCTGTAGCAATGATTCTCTTCGAGTTCGAATAACCAGGGAATCATCCGATCCAAAGTCGAAAGTGAATTTGAACTTTCCGAACGCTATACGATTCACGAAATGTGCAACGATCGATTAATCGATGGACACTAATTTTATCACAGTCTGCAGAACGTCACTCTAATTGTATTGACAGTAAGTCACTGACGTTAAGAGTGTGTGTCACTCCGATAATAATATATGGAGCCGCAGGTGTTTCTAGAATAAAGAAAAAAAAATCAAAGGATTTTTTTTTATTCTAGATTACTTTCAGTCCGTTGAGCAAAGCTATCGTTTTCGTTTGCTTTTAAATCGTCTCCTTTTCCCCGCGCTTTAATGCCACCTTTGGTTGAAACGATGTAATTACAGGAAGCACTCGTCGTTGGTCGGTTGCTAAAATCCACTAATGATTCTCCAAGAATCGATGGCTTAATTGACGATCGATCATCGTCGCGTGCAGTGCATTTCGCCCGATAAGAATTCGTTTCAAGCTGCTGGCTATGTTTCTTCATTGAAGTAATTTAATCTATGAGACTTCAGAACCAACACTCCGATACTATTGGTATTAGAACAAATGATTCGAGTTTTATTTTAATTTACGATAACAAATGTAATACAAATTAATTGACTTATCGCCTTCCGATTACCTGAATCGACCTTGCAGAGGCAGCAGACGAGAGATTCTCGATTGTTGAATTTCCGATACAATGAAGTTTCCTTTTAAAATCTGATTCTGCCGATCATCCTTTGCAATTTGACTGTACATAGAGATAAATTAATTGAATTATAATTCCTTCTGTTTTCTCTTATTTCTTTCCTTTATTTTAATACAATTCGAATGAAACGAATTTTCAGATGAGATGATAATTACGTTAAAGTCGATCAGACTGGCAGTCTTGCAAGCGAGCATATCACGAATAAGATAGATCGCAACAATTTGCGGATTATTCAAGGTATTCGCACAATGCTTAGGCAAGTTCGATATTTAACAGCTCGCTGCCCAGTCCAGGCGCGTACATGCTCGTTGATCCGTTCGCGCGTCCAATCAAGGGATCGGCGGATGTGTCAGTTGCACGACACGCTGCAATAAAATACCCGCTTAAAAACTGGTCGTTCCACCTCACGGCAAATTAATTTTCAAATAAGAACACGCAAAAGCTGTCCCTTCGATACGCTGCTTCATTCTTTCGCTCTTCAGGATACTGGTTGGGTTATACGGGCCTTCCCTTTCCTACCACTTTTGAAATCCGACCAGTGAATTTAACGAACAATCTTTCCATCGACAATTCACTCCGAAGCTCAATTTGCTATTTGTTCCTAGCGGCTAATGATTCGACGCCACAAATGAATTCACGATCCGCTAATGAATACGTGTCACGTGAGCTTTGTATATTCATGAGCTTTGTAGATTCCTGCAATCGCTATCATATACACCTTTGTCAGTGTAGTTTCTAATAAAAAAATCAGTTTTCACGTGGCTAATGTCACTTGACTGCTATCGTGACAATTACTGTATGTGTGCTTGCAGTAAAATTTCTTTTTCTCTCTCTCTCTCTACCTCTACCTCTATGATCACAGGCGGCTTCGAATGCAGTCTGGTTATAAATGCATTTTAATGAGGTTTTTAGTCGCGATGCTTCTTACGGTTCGATCGCTGGATCTTTTACGAGCACTTCCCGAAGTGACACATACGCTGGATCTTTTTTATTGTACAGGACAGAGTTAAATATAAATAATCAAGGGTGGCAAGAATTTTTATACATGATCGTAGAGTTTTGAGTATTGTTTGAAAAAGTTCTGGAATTTGCTATGCGCGAGCTTCGATTTCGATAGCTGTGTGGACGGTAAACGTGTTCCGTCGGAGAGAAATGAACGACCTTGATCGACATGACTCAGAGAAGTTTGCATACATTTTTTCGTTCTTTCGTATTTCGATACAGGATATTACGCAACTCGTAATACAATTGGGAAAGTGTTGATTTTCGAAGTCACAATAAGTCGAAAATAGAGAATAAAGTTTTAGCAGCAGCCTTTTGGCTTTAATAAAAATGCTTTTTGGTAAAAACGTAAAATTCTCAGTCACGTATAATAATAATTTTTTTTGTGTATTTTCGACTTTTTTTCTTTTTTTACTGCGGGATCATTGCCTTTCCATTTGTATCACCGTTTGCTCGATACCCTGTCTACGAAGCAAAGCCCCGACAAAATAGAAGCAAAGCAAGTTTCATCAAGAGTTTTGCATCGAACTCTCCATGAAACTTGAAAGAAAAAGAAGAAGAAGAACAACAAGATGATGAAGAGGAGGAAGAAGAAGAAGAAGAAGACGAAGAAGAGAGGCTCGTGTCGAAGGGAAGAACGGCGAAACAGTATGCCAAGACTTTAGCTGGCGTGCACATATGGCGTGCACACGCAAGCTCACAGCCAAAGTGGTGTCAGAGGGAAAAATTCGGAGTTGTCGACTCGCGAGGCCTGGCGCTACGAATTACAGGCTTTGGGAGTAGCAATGTGCTCGCGTGCGAACACTCGACGTGACTGCACGCAAAATCCCTGGCATTTTCTTTCATGGTATACACACAGTGTGAACTGTCAATCTACCTACCACACGCAGTTGCACGGGGCTTCTCCTCGTGTATCAGCAGGATACGTATTCCGCGTCTCGAGAAAAATCTGTCGACCGAGAAACACTTACACTCAGCGTACTTAAGCCAGAACTTTCTGACAGACTATTTCCTATTCTAAATCACTTTTCATCTCCTGTCTTAAGGCTAAGTGATTCTGATGATGGTGTACTTAACCACGGTATTCACGAAGCGTATGCTAACACCGATTTATATTAGCAGTAACTTCTCACGCATAGATCATGCGTATCCTGCTGATCATGGATCTGTCTTGTTAGAACAAGATCCGTTTTGTCAAGAAAATGTTCCTAGTGCAATTGTGTCCATGGTGCAATGATACGAATCCGCGGAGGTCTCTTCGTCAGGTTCAAAATTCATATTCTTTGTAATATACGTATATCCTGCCTCTTAGGACATTTCGACAATTGTATATGAACGGTACGAGCGATACCGTGATGCTCTCTATGCGGCAGTAGCAGCTAATTATACTTTCCTCCCATTGCTCCCATGGTTTCAACAAAGAGCGACATTGCGAATGCGATGCTAACTTAAGAAACTGGAGCCGATACTAACAGGATCTTTCTCATAGCAAGTATACTCTCTTATATGGTCGAATAAGATCCTGGCCTCCGATGCATTCGTGTCGCAAAACCTATTAAACGGTGACAAATATATGTATATCTAATGTATGTATAATTAAGGTGATTCGCGCTGTAAATAATTTATGTCTGTAAATTTGCGTAGATTTAAGGGGCTCCTCCATGATCGAGTCAAGTTAGGTATGCTATCATTATATGATATGTATGGAACTCGGATAAAATATTATAACAGTATTGAGGTGGAAATAATTTGTGTTGTCCCCTGTGCTGTTGAAAGCAAGAATTCAATTCAGTACCAAATAAAAAGTCAGACTATCTTTGTTTGTAGATGTATATGCTTGAGAGTAACAGTGTCAATTTATATTTGTGTTTGTTGAAAGAAACGTTTCAGAGTAAGAATTTGATTAACGGTTATAGATACAGTGACAGGCAGAGGATAACGCAAGATTTGGGGATGAATTCTGTATGACTCGATGTAAAGGGGTTGTGAAAGTTCACTACCTGCGTAATGTTGTATCTGGAATCAGTGTATTTAGCGTATTTTTAATTGTTACACTATATACGCGAGAATAAATTACAGATACAGTCTGTTCGCTTACTGGTATGATGATCTACATAATGAAAATTTATGATGATTTTTGTGTACACTTGTTAACCAATCGGTAAGATTCTGAGTATTTATATTCTTCGATGACTAAAATACCGATTCCCTGCTTTACCCTCTTCATCGAGATGCCATTTCTTAAGTGGCTCCTGTCGATATCGTGACTCTGTCTTCTTATCGCGATCGCCGACGCTGTTAATAAAATTGACTTTAATGCGGTATCAGTACTTTAGAACGAAAATTATGAAAGTCGAAGAAAAGATAATTCAAGCACATAAAAAAAAAAAAACAAAGATTAAATCGCGCGTAATTAGCATGTAAAGTGTCAGACACCATTTCAATTTCATATGACAGTGCAATTAATTAGCAGCTGGTAAATGAATCTGAATTAACTACTGCTTATTATTTATTGGTGTGATTACTACTGTGATAGATACAGCTTGTTTTGAAACGTCCAACGCCACTCTGTGCTCGACTACTTTATGGGATGAAAAAGTTACGAAGCTACGTTTCGATTGGCGGTATCAACCCTTTGATCTGGCATTCCCAAGCAAAGCTCAATATCCTTGCTACTAACAAGCAAACTCGCAAACGAAACCGGACAAAGAGCGTAGAAATTAACAATTCCGGAGCAGGATCCACTTCCACGTGTTGATCAAGGAGAAGATCGAAGATGGGGAAAAAAAAGGGTACATCAGTCCGAAGAAGTGCAGAGTCAGTCAGTCGAGGCTACAGCCATGAAGGCAGTACACCCTCCCAACCAGGGTATTTTTGCACTATATAAGCCGTATAGTTCTTAGTTTATGCTCGAGACGCCGCAGTTAAACGTCGCGGAGACTTTTATAGGCCTATACGCGAATCCCCGTACTTATGTTCGGTTACGACGCTCGACGTGTTTCCACTTAACTACAGATATACACGGGAGAGACCCCATGTTCGTGCACTCGGCTGCTCGCTCGCTCACCTTCGTCGTCTACACGCAAGCCCAACTTCCTCCTGCAGTTCGTTTCGTTCTCAGAAGGCTCGGAAAACCTGAAGGTAAGTGTCATAATGATGATGGCAAGGCACATCGCAGAAGCTAGCGCCAGCTGGAAACAGTCATGAGCTACCCCATTGGTCCCCTCTTCTTTCTTTAAACGCTGCTGGCGGCGAAGCAGTTATGACACAAGTGGTCTCGATAACAAGAACTCCAATGTACAGTGAATATTAGTGCCATTTACAATTTCCCATGAATGGCATGATGTCTCACTCAGTGGGATAGGAGAAGAAACGTGCGCGGTACTCTCTCAATACATAGATTGCTTCGGCAGCTACTACGGATAGTACAAAATTACTTCTAAATGCCCCGTCTCCCGTTCATCAAGTTCGATCCGTATCTAAGAGATCAATTGAATCGCCGATTTGTTCCTACAGTTTCCAGGAAACCGGGAAGGAGATTCAGAAAAAAAGAGTTGGTCACTGAAGAAAAGCCAACACTCGATTCTCTCACCGATCATTAGGTTCCGTTATCGTGATAAAGTAGTTCTCGAAACAGTTTCTCCCTTTCGAGTCACATCAGAAAGGAACTTGCCGCAGGAGATCAAGTTTCGAGATCGAAGGCCGTGTCCGTCTCTTGGTGGGTAGGCTTCTCGGTACGCAGTTATCAACATTTTTGCGGTTCACGCAGCAGCAAAGAGGAGCAAAGTGAAGCAGGATCCTTTGGAACGTCTGCAGAGTAAGCCGGATAGGTTAGTGCAGTCAGAATGCTAATGACTCGAGAATCCGTAATCTTTTAATGTGATTTTATGTCGCCCGTCAGAAAGGGATGCAACGATCCGTTGCTTCATTACACGAGCTAAATTCAATGCAATTATAATTAATGCACCAACTTGACTGGCTTCGCGTCAAAGATTTGCAACATTCGACTGAAGATTTGCACGATCGAAGTTTTTCTCTCGTATGAATTAAAAGTTAACTGGACACTCGACTGATCGTATAGCGAATATCGATCGCGAGGTACTATTCTTGAAGCGCATTCTCTCGATGGACCCTATATTTCAACATTGGCTATTATGCAACTAATGACCTTCTCCGACAATGTTGGCGAGTGCATCATCGAATTGCCACGATCATTAGAAACCTCTCTGATCATTAGAAACACCAATTTTGTTTCGGGTTCTTTCAACCACGGGCTTCCAGATGCCACAGTTTGTTATTTGAAAGTCAATTCGCTTAATTAGTCAATTAGAGTCAAAATTTTCTGAGTCTGTGGAAGATTGTGTGACTCACGAACTCTTGCTTCTCACGAGACTTCCTGGAAACCACTAGTTGTTTTGGGAATACATCTCTGCGGCTTTCGGTCCTACAGGCCTCAGATTAGTGGAACCATAGATACAATGTGTATATGGTAGATCTACCAACGATCAGACCAGTCGAACTCGTCGATGCGCGTGAATGGTTTAATACTCCCTTCGGGCTGTAGTTTGAGGTATCTCAACCACAGACACGCTACCATTTTTCGCGAAACTTTACGAACGGCATCAGGCATCAGTGTCGCAAACGAGAGGCAAACGAAAAGATTTCAGGGTCTCTACAGAGTCGAGACCGATTTGAAAGGCGGCTGGTGCCATCGCCTGCTCGATCGGACCCACACTCCTCGTTCTTCGAATTGCACTACTTGCCCATATTACATACCTTATACCTGAAATTCCATGGGATTTGTGTAATTTGCAAATCCTTTGCCGCACATTTGTGATGGCTCTTTGCGCTTATATGCCAAACCGGATTCCAGAAGATACCTTGTTGCAGTTATTAGGTGCTGATTATGTTTTGCCCGGGGATGGAAGAATATAATTTATTACCCGAAAAATCTATTTATTCAATTTACAGTTGAACAGAGTTTCAATTTCATTCATCTAATAAAATCATATATTTAGATTGGTTTAAAAGTAGTGCTTTCAAAACTGATAAAATAGCAAATTGTTGATCAATAATTTAGTCTTGGTTGACAACCAATTATTTGATCAAAAGACAATTACAAAATGATTGTATGATTTCTGTGATTTCGAGAATATCTTATACACATATTCATTTTCTGCAGAATTCTGCAATATTGGAATCTGTAGTTTGCAATCGCGAAGCATGGCCAGATTTCTACTTTATTCACCGAGCCGACGAACTTTGGGAATTACTCACATTGCCGCTAGGGAAAATTCAGCGCTACTTTATTGTAAACACGCAACTCGAATAACAAACAGCGTGTTTTTTTACAGATTTAAATAAGCTTTTGATTGTTTAAAATCATCAATTCTGAGTGTTGGCACCTATACTGTGAGACTTTCCACGTGGACCTACATCATTAGAGTGAAACAGTCGTGTTCAGTAATGTGTTTCTAATAACCTTAAATCTATGCAAACCGTATATTTCCGGAGAATTATTTGACATTATAAATGTTGATGATTCGCATAGTTGACAGTTCCTGTTTCGATTAATTATTGGTATGCACCCTATCTTACTGTATATGCATGATATTGATTGTTAACAGTTTTACTTATCCCTGATCTTTTCTTTCGCTTATTTTTCACACTTTTTGTTACTCTTTTCAATTGTAATTATATTTATTGTTTTTTAAGTATTCTGTTCGGTGTGTTATAGAGTCACTCTGACAATGAGCTCCAACATCCAACAGCAACTCATTAAATACGAGACGTTTATAAATGAGGTATTGAGAGCGGACCTTGCTGAACTCGAAAAGAAGCTTGACCTTAAGAATGCTGATCTCGCAGAGTTCCTTCAATTGCAGTCGATCATCGCTACCTTACAAAAAAACAATCTTGACAAAGAAGGATTTAAGACTCAAGTAAATTTAGGGCAAAACTTCTTCGTCGAGGCACACGTACCAGATGCCAGCCATATACTCTTGGACGTAGGTTTAGGTCACTTTGTGGAATTCACCTTGGACGAAGCGTTGGTGGTCATTAATGTCAGAATGAAGCTGCTACGGAAACAGATAGAAACGTTGCGCAAGGAAGTGGCCAGCACCAATGCTCACATAAAGCTTATGTTACTTGGTATTAGAGAAATACAAGGACTGGAAGTATGACTGCTACATCGGCTACCAAATTTTGTATATAAAAATTCAATTTCTCTAATCCCCACAAACCTGCTTTTGTACATAGCTCAGAGAATTGTGTGTGTGTAAATAAATTCTACCTCAGTATGCATCGTGTTTTCATACGCCAATCATATTAATGATGCTACTTACAAAAGTATCACTCTGTATAGTCTGACGCATCTATTGTACGAGCGAGCTTTATGTAATAAACGCGTGCGCGTGTTCACCGCAAAGCGAATAATCAGGAGTTAGCAGCGTCGATCAATTTGCTAGTTTGAACTACTATGGAGCTTTGTCTCCTCGTTAACTGCAATTGCCTGAATTTGCGAGGACCTTGCAGGTCGTTTATATAGGAGGGCTCATACTGGTTCACGTACCAGTTGGAATCACCGGTTTCGCGACACTTTTTTGCTCTTCACTTTTTCACGTTTGCGTTTAGCCGATCGACGATTTTTAGTTTTATGTCACGAGTTACGTAGAATTCCGCTTTAATGTCGGATTGGCGGAGTATTCCCGAGGAACACCAACATCGGGAGTTTCTTGAGAAAGTCACCGCGGCCTTGATGAAGGATATCTTCAGTTCTTTGGATCGCGAGAATCCTGTGTCGCGATGGAGAGAACCCCATCAGCTACGGGATATTATCAACTTCGAACTGAGAAACGAACCCACCGATCAACAAGAACTCTTAGAAATTATTAGGAAGATTTACAAGTTCAGCGTCAAGACGGGTCATCCATACTTCATGAATCAACTGTTTTCCGGGTAAGACATCCTTGTGAGACATAAGTGTCGGCGTGAATCAGTATTTCTTTACACTTGAACTGTCAAACTTGTCAAAATTATTTACCTGAACTTTTTTAATCCTTTCTTTATTTGAAATGACAATTCGATAGGATGAAGTAAGTATAAAAGGTCGTGCTCGTCTTAAGTTTTAAAGTCTGAATTAAAATATCTGACGCAGGTATTTCGAAATCATAGTTAGAATCAAATATACAGTATAAGTACAGTAATGGGTGTTCCACTATCTCGACATCTTAATTAGAGTGCGATTGAGCTCAAGATCAGATAGTGGGTAATTACCGCCACCATTAGAAAAAATCTACTTAGTTTATTCGCGCAAATACCCAAGATGGAATTACATATATATTTTTCCAACGCAGACTGGATCCTTATGGTTTAGCTGGACAATGGCTTACAGACGCGATGAATCCTTCCGTTTATACATACGAGGTTGCACCAGTTTTGACTTTGATCGAGAAAACCGTGATAGCGAAATTACTGGACATGTTTTACAAACATGAGAATGGTAGCACAATTGGCGATGGTCTCTTTTGCCCAGGTGGTTCCTTTGGGAACGGATCGGCAATTAATCTTGCCAGATTTTGGTTCAGGCAAAAAGCCGAAGTAAGTAGATTCATCGGATGTAGATAATTCGTATTATCATTAATTCAATTTTTGTATTTCAGAATAAAAATATACCATCTTCCAAATTGGTACTCTTTACTTCCGAGGACGCTCATTATTCGGTGTCAAAGTGGGCCAACGTTTGCGACGTAGAACTGGTCTATATCAAAACCGACAATAACGGCAGGATGGATACAAGCGATTTGCGCTCGCGCATTTTAGAGCAGCAAGATAAAGGAAATTACTCATTTTCCGTTTCTGCGACCGCAGGTACGAATTGCATACTGATGCACATAGAGAATTGTCCCTTTAAAGTTCCATGCTATTGATATACTCGAGATACAGTAATATAGCGATACGATATGAACATATATTAAAACCTAATTGAATTAATTTCTAGGTACAACGGTACTCGGTGCATTTGACCCACTGATAGAAATATCAGATATTTGCCAGGAATTTGGAATGTGGATGCACGTGGATGCTGCTTGGGGCGGTGGTTTGATATTTAGCGACAAACACGCAGGACTTCTTCGCGGAATTCAGAGAGCAGACTCGATACTATTCAATCCACACAAATTGCTAGCAGTACCGCAGCAATGCTCAGTTTTATTAACCAGGCACAACACAATTTTAACAGAGGCACATTCGAAGCAAGCCTCTTACTTGTTTCAGAAGGATAAGTTTTATCCGAGCGAATTGGACGTCGGCGACAAATACCTTCAGTGTGGTCGTAGACCGGATGTTCTCAAGTTTTGGTTCATGTGGCAAGCTAAGGTGATAGCATGTAGTGGTTTTTATGCTTTTTTAATTTCTCGTTCAATGTTACGACACTTGTTTCTTGCCGATGAAGCTTAAGTGTAGGATAAGATCGTTGTCGATAATCTTGCGAGATTGGAAATAGCTTGGGATCCGCTTAAGATGAAGGCTTGCTCATATTGCATAGAGGTTCTTCCATTCCACCCATTAAATTTTAAAGTGTCAACCACTTATGCAAATATGCAGAAAACTAGCCTTGGTAGCACTTTTTCCCCTGGTCTTCTTTTAATTGTTCATCTTGTACTTTGTGGCTTAAGCTGCTGTCGCGATGCAGTTCGCGGGAGATAAGGGTCTCCATGATATGATTCGAGTGTTTGCCATTATACTTGTGCATATATTAATCTCCCCTGCGAGGAATAAAGAATGTTCATACTGCACTTAGTCATTGCATTTTCAAGACCATAAAAGAAGCTTCTGCCGATCCTCAAGAGGGTTCTGTCGACAGCAATGCTTCTGGACCTGGTTTTTTAAACTTCCACCTCTTCTGATCGAATATTCTACTAGGAAATTCCCTCCCAGCGAATCTCATAAATCTTCTTGAGGCGCGATTCCACTAAATTTTTCTGCTCCTGACTGCAAATTGATCGCGACGAGAATGTGTGATCCACGAGTTAAAACTGGATGTTTGGGGAGCAAAGTCGTGTGTCGTAATACTTCGTCTTTAACTTAGACTATCCTTGTTCAAAACTTTACGCGTTGTAGGATCGGTTTTTTTAAATTCTCTATTTCTTTAATACTATCTTCATATATCTTTAATAATGAATTTAAGGCCAAATTTCCAACCCACCTATCGAAAGTCAAATTGAAGATATACTTCGTAGTACTTCATCAATGTTCTCGTCGATCAATTTCTTTTCTTACAATTTCAGAGAAATATAGATGAACAAATTTATGAGAAATTAATTGGACCATTGTATTATTATTTGAATTTTATATTCAAAGTGTTATAATAAAGTTTCCGTGCTCTATAAAACATAATAATATTTGTCCTCGTTGTAATGTGATTTTGGTGATACTTAACAGATTTTAAGGCTTTAAATTAATATTGTTTTAGGGTGCATCCGGTTTCCAAAAGCACGTGGACCATTTAATAAAGCTCTCAGTTCTCTTCAAAGAAGAAGTCGAACGAAGAGACAGCTTCGAATTAGTAGTGAATCCCTGTTTTATAAACGTATGTTTTTGGGTCATACCACCGTCTTTGCGGGGCAAACGAAGTTCGTATAATTACAATGAAAATTTACATAAGGTAATTTTTTAATTGCATTCACTCTAAAATATAGTTGAGTAACGTTAAAACCCATTAATCACTCGCTTTAATTTAACGTCTCCAAAAGTATTATGTAACAGATGCTAACCAAATTGTAATGCTGCCCTATATCTTTGAAGAAATACTATCTTGAATGTGACTACAGTTAGGTCTCAATACTTCTATACTTTTTTACTGCTTATCATACTAAATATGACAATTCATTTTCATTTTAATAAAAATTTATCGTGAATTTAATACCATGAATTAATTGCATGAAGGTTTTTAGTCTTTAGAACTATATTATTCCAAGCTACGATTTGGGGAGAAACATATAATTCTACATTTGATATACATATGTTCAGGAACAGATTAAATATGTTTTATATATAACATGAGTCATTATATGATAAACAGCTATTTATGCATTTGCGAGATTGACGTCTGTCTGATGTCTCTCCTGATTTTTGCTTATCGCAAACACCGAGTATACGACCTAAATTGTTCTATGGTACACGTCAACTTAATTATAATTTCTAATTATTTGAGACAACTTAGTTGTTCCATCAATTAGAATGTTCGTACTACTGTAGAATTGACTACAATAAGAATTTGCATACGCGCAGCAGTGATACTCCAACTTTTTTAGTTTTATCGCGGAAAGAACATTAAGCTATAATATTCTTTATTGCTTATGCTAGTTAAACTATTCAGACAAGTGAGCGAGGTTTGTACGACACTTTAATCAAGTAAAGAAGATTGGATTTGAAAAAAATTCATTATACATTTTTAAACTAGCGAATCTGCATCGATTGAAAGTAAGTTTGGGTTCTTCCTTATTCGTAATAGATATCACTTCATAAGCTCATTTGCTAATTGCAGTTTTACGCGAATTCTTCAGTATGATGTGTTTCTCGAAGAACACTTGATGTTTCTAGCTGTTGGTATCTGATGCCAGCAGCGAATACAGTTTCACGAGTCCTTTAGTACCTACAGAGATCCCTTCGATGTCAGTAACCGATACGAAACACTCATTAGCTGGTACAAGTGACAGACTACTAGCTTGTCAAAAATTTGAACAGAATGCACTGTTCAAAATGTTTCGAGATAGTATTTCCTGTATAATACAATTTCGAAAAAGGAAGATTCAAATTCACTTTTTTCCAATAGCCTTCTATTAACATTTCGTTCCAAGAAGATTATTTCTGTTTAGGTCTGTCCAGTCCTAAAGGAGAAAATGACCAAAAGGGGTAGTTTAATGTTGAGTTATCAACCCCTACACGATCATCCAAATTTCTTCCGGTTTGTCGTACAGAATTCAGGGGTCGAAGAGCAAGATATCAATTACGTCCTCGACGAACTGGAGAACCTTTCTGAATTTATGTAAATTCTCCGCGATCCTGATATTGTGCCAAGCCAATGAAGAAAATAGAAATTAAAAATATGTATAGAAATAATGTAATATAGTAATCCAGTCAAAACCACAATTCCAAAATGATTACAAATATCAGTACATATATCCCCCATACATGTTTAGTCAAATGTAATGAGATTAGAAGCTACACAAGGGTAGCAAGTTCTACCAAGTTAGAGATAACGATTGATCAACTATGTAACACCTCGCACTATCTATTTCAGTCGATCCTAAGAATAAATTGCCAATGGACAGTGTATAGTTTGATTGGCAAGAATATCAACGCAGACTTATCAACGAGTTTACGAGAAAATAAATAATGAATTCTAACCACGACGAACAATTGGTTTGAGCGAACCACAGCACACCGTAGTCTGCCGGCTGATCTGATTAACCGAGGCTGCTACTAAATTTCTGATGCCAAGGTAGGAGGTCAACCCGTGATCACTTCCAACTCGGAGTCCGAGGCGTCGCGACGCACGATGCTCCGCTAATCCTGATTTAAATGACAGCACATAGAGAAGCCCTACCTATCTATCTATAGAACTATATTCATAGTCTACACTATCTGGAGCATAATGACATGTAAGCGTGACTGTACGCATCGTTCACGCGTAAGAAGGGAGGGTCGCTCTCTTAGCTTCTTCACACGTTTCGCCGTCCTTACTACACAACGCTATTTGCGAGCATGTTTTAAATTGCGCTTAATTGTACGCAATTATGATGTATTCCTGTTCTACCTCTACGTTCTCCCTTTCGAAACGAGACTCCTAGCTGTAAAAGTATTTCCAGAAAGCAGAAGGAATTTACGTAGTTGGTATAATTGGTCCATTTAATGAATTCCAACTAATTAGCTGAAAATATGAAGAATACCATAGTAATTCATTGGATGTTCTTCATGGATTTAGTAATAAGTTTAAGAATTTTTAAAACTGTTCTATAAGTCTCTTTAGCGTCTCCACAAGTTTCGCCATTGCGAGTACCTAATGCTGTTACACCGTGTTCTAAGTATGTTTAATCGTACTGCATTACTATGCAATACCGTTCTAAAATTACACTATAGTTTTTAATATTCAAGAAGAGAAACGAAGAATGTATGTAATTGTTATTTGATTCAATTATCCAATAGCATTGAATCACTTTATTCGCTGCTTTCTGCCTTAGACACGTGCAAATTGAAGTATACTATATAGTGGGTTGTATAGTATTGCTCGATTTAGGAACAAAGATTCCTCCAGAGTTTTCAATAATGTTCTATAGTTTATATCGTAATACATGGGGTACAGAAGAGATTAGAGAAGATACCAGAGGGATGGAGTCGCGTTCTCGCACTTATTATGTGCGTGAAGTTCTCTAACAATAAGTCGACGAATGGGAAACCCTTCACGGGGAGCTGCGCGCATTTGTTACGTTCCTGACTCTAAGCCTCTACTAGGGGTGCTTGCCCTGCAGATGAACTTAGACAGTAGGTTACTGCTGCGAAAGACAGTGTTAACGTCGATATTCGCTGTGCGTGGTGCTCGATTGTTCGAATGTCAGTCGATATCTGTAAACTTGACGGGCGGGATGAGAACAGCATCCAGACGAGTGTATCCCAGGTAACAGTTTTTAATCAACCCTTAGTTGGCTCGCTAACGTTTCGAATCATAGAAATACCACTATTCAACTATTCCAACAATTTTACTCTCACTTTTCTCTTATTGTTCATTTAGAATTAAAATTAAAATTAAAATTAAAATTAAAATTAAAATATAGCTAACTTAGTATATAACTCGCAAACTGATAATATATAGAAACCCTACTAGGTGTTTGCCGTCTTAGGCGCAATTTTATCGGTCTCAATTGTTTTTGTTACTTTAATTTAGTAGGTTTTAGAAGATGTGACTTTTGTGTATTTTCTGCACTTTTCAATATTCTTCTTTGGGTTTACTAATTTCTCGTACTATCCTTATATGGCCCATATTTATAATACTTCCGGTTGCCATCTATTGCGCTCGCATCGTCGTGTTTCTGCACCTGATCCCTGCTGTTCCTTCATCTGACTCTGTCGGATCTCATTGTGTCTGAAGGATATGGGGCTCCTGGAGACTTACCGCTACGTGATCGAGAACGCGACAGGTCGGTCAATCTTCTTGTTCTTCACCAATACGTGTCATGCTCTTTGCTACATCGCGTTTTCCTCAACAATAAGTTTACTATGAATCACATTTGAAGAGGAATTCTTGAGACAATAACTGGATACAAATAATATAATCGAAATAGCTGTCACTTAATCTTGTAAGGCTAATAATTTTAATTTTAGATCCACGAGTAATCAATTGGCCGCTGATGGGTCGTCCATTTCCTATGCTGGGAATTCTACTATCCTATCTGGCCTTTGTCGGTTATATCGGGCCGCTTTATATGAAAAATCGAAAGCCGTATAATCTTAACAGCTTTATGATTTTCTACAATGTGTTCGTCGCCACTGCCAGCGGAATCATATTTTACGGGGTGAGTGGAACAGTAAAATCCCGATCGAAGAAATTGCTCCTTTGTTTAAACGGTTCCATCGTATAACCTTTTTTTTATTTTTAGATACTCAGATCAGGTTTTACGACAACCATATCTCTCGGATGTGAACCTGTTACCGTGTCATATGATTCTGAACCGTATAGCGTAAGCACTTAATAAAACTCTCGAAATCTCGCACGAAACTCTGTATCGACAATAAGTTAGTATGTATTTTTCTCAGCTGGCGCGATGGGTCTGGTGGACTTTGATTCTAAAGATTGTCGAATTCGGTGACACAATAATATTCATTCTGAGAAAGAAATTCAATCAAGCATCCTTGCTTCATGTTTACCACCACGCTTCGACTGCGACTCTCTCGTGGATTGCATCTAAATACGTTCCAGGTTCGTTTCGAACTTTAGCTTTGCTTTTCGTTTCGTTTCGCTTTCGCGATTCCCTTGTATTCCACGTAATTCCATTTACTGTAAATTTTTCATTTGAGTCAGAATACCGAGGGTCGCGCAAGTTTTTCACAGTTCAACCAATTGTTTCGTGCTTGTTGCAGGTGGAATGTGGGCATTCACAATTATGCCGAATTGCTTGGTGCACGTGATTATGTATACTTACTACTTGCTGGCTTCCTTGGGTCCGGACATGCAGAGGAGGCTCGCACCTTGGAAAAGATACATCACGAGGCTACAACTAGTACGATTTCATTTTCTATTTGAATCTGGTATCCGATGTCCAGGTATATTCATACATAGGTATCCAGAATGTGGCTTATGTCCCGGAACGCAGCACTGTCGTGTGGCTCATTGCACCGACTGAATCCACCGGAGGTTGGCAGGGACCATTCGCTCATTTCACTGTACAGACTGGCACACACGCATTACACGCTTGTAATGCCGCACTTTATGCCATCCACGGCACATTGAGCTTTATCGAAATTTTTCCCTTTTTAATCCGACGAACGGGATTTGCGTTCAGTGCTCCGTGAATTGCGCCCGAGTGCCAGAGTGCCAGAGTGCTGCAGTACCGCGGCGCGCCACTGCCATTCTGGCCTAATATTCCACGGGACACTTTTATGTCGCGCGCGTTATTTCGACGGAGGAATCCAATTTTTTCCATTCCGTTCCGTGCAATTTGATTACGAGCATGGCGAACGAATTTCGCGTCTTTAGTCGAGCCGAGTCGTCGAGGATAGCAGTGATAGTGGTGGTGACCGAAATATGCGCTTCCTCGACGAGTACAAAAGCGTTGGTGATGCGGGATGATGCGGGAGGATGCGGTGCGGTTCTCTGGATTCTGACGTATCTAAACCGATAAGCGGTCTTCCACTACGAGTCGGATTGGATAAGGTCACGAATGGTGGACGTAGGATCAGTCGTGTCTTCGTCAATCCCAATTCCCTTCACGTCAGAGGCTGCCGTGGAGAGCCTTTTAATTAAATAATCCTCTGCTCGGGAATTTTTATTTCTGACGATAGCGAGGGACCAATTTATCGGGTTACGTGGTCGTTTAATTTCGCACAAAAGCACGCTGAGCACTATACGTGGAACAGAATGCGGCCGCAGTGCAGGCCCGAATCGCGATTGGGTAGAAGAATGAAGTATTATTTCACGCCCATACACGCTCCGCGGAAAAAGGCCCCCGGAAAAGTGCATTATGTGCGAACAATGCCACGCGCGGAAGCTTGTGGTTTGCGAGTGCTTTGCCCTTTTGTGCTCTGTTTTTTTTCCCCCCTCTTTTGCGCCATCGCTCCGCTGGAAAGTCAACAAAACAGCGAACGAGCGCGGAGACTAATTGTAGGATTAGGTCGAGCCGTAAATAACTTCCGTAGCAGGTAACAGATTCTTAAGTCCTCTCGAGTAATCCTATCGATTTTTCACCCCTTTCCGTTGGCGAACGTCTTCATTTTCATTAACAGATCATTTGTTTGGACCGCAGTTGCGAACTCCCATGCACAAAGAAACGTAAGCTATTCCGTTGGAACCAATTATGAAATTGTATCAATTGCGGTTATTTCTCATTCTATCTGTCAAATTGTCCAATTTTATATATTCTTCTTAATCAAATTGAGATCGATATTACTTTATTTCAGGTGCAGTTCGTCATCATGATATTACATCTCTCTCAGGCGCTACAACCCTCTTGTGATCCAGAACATAGGCCGGTTGCTGTTATTTACATGTCACAAATACTCACAATGTTCTACATGTTTTGCGACTACTACAGAAGAGCCTACAATAAGAGCAAGTTAGAATGATCTGTGTACGAAATTGATCGTTAGGCTTCCATAGCGATGTAACGTTACACTTGAATTATTATTGAAAATCTCTCTGAACTAATAATTCTCGGAAACTAGTTTTCCATTTTGTCGTTAACGAATCGAGCAGTTTCATAAGCTGGTACTTCATTATTTCGTAATTATCATTCCTATTTTCATCCCGACGACTCTTTTAATATTAAAATAATCGTTTATATATTTTAGCACACAATATTATTGTATTTTCCATAAATCTGTTATTTTGGTAAGCTTCGCAGCGTAATGGAAAGTTGATGGATTTATTGTAAAAATTCTGATAAAATGTATAGCCGAATTATCGGTACGTGTTTATTTCGATTGCGGGGTGCCTGTAGGATATCCGGTTATGGGATCGAGCGAACAGTGAAATTCATTTCATACTCCTCTCAAAAGCACACAGTAGATGGCAAATATTTTCTTTTTCGAATAGGAAAATTTTTTAGGAATATCTTTTCTGTGTACACCCGACATGGCGTGCATGGCTGCGACGCGTTTGTTTCCATCAGCGGCCCTGAATTTTTCACCGATTCTACTATCACCACTCCCTAGCTACGTCTAATAACGGATAGAAACATTTTTTCAAGCCTCCAAACCATAAGGATTAACTTATAAAAAGTTACCAGCAAAAAATGGTCGTAGAGCTCTTAATTCGAAAATTCCACGGATTTAAATATTATCAATCTTACCGCGTGTGTATTAAAGCGCATTAAGGGGGATTATTTGTTTGCCTTAGAAATTGGGCCAGACAAAGGTGACTGAGGCATCGCGCTGGATATACTTGGCGAAATTTACGAGGGGAATCGAGGGGAATTGGGGGGAGAAGGCAGTGAGGGGGTTACGAGGTTTATGAGGGTTGGATTATTGGGGGCTATAGTTTCGCCAGGACTTCGGAAACTGGCGAAACTTATCCGACGTTTATTCCCTTAAAACCCTGACTGCGACTGGGAGAACTTGTATATCGTGACATGACAATAGAGCTCTTTGAGAGGAATTGATTGAGGTGTGAATAATATCGAGGGGACTGGATTCGTGGGGCATTAATGACAATGGATTGGCACTGATCTTCCGACACTGTGTACCGCCCTAATGCCACTTGATTTATACTCCCGAATACTGTGGGAAAAACACCTCGTTAAAGTCCCTGAAAACTGCAACTGCAATGTCGAGTCTAGCTGGATAGTACATAGTACGGAGTATACGTTGGCTCATCACCTGTTGGGACGCATGCTTGTAATTCAGAACTTCGAATTTAATGCCTCGCCTGAATTAGACGAGGGCTTGCCCGGGTTTCACAGTATTGTTGACGTACAACGCGATTATGAGTTACATCCATTAAGGTCTCGTATCGCTGCACAAGAGCGATACACGCCCCAAACACGCTTGATTAGAATGCTGCACTTAATTTTAATCCGAAATCAGGAGATGTGCATGGGAATTGAAAATTCCGAGAGCTTCCCTTGCCAAGTAGAATAAGACATTTTTTCACATCGAATGTCGGGCGTCTATGAATTCATTTTACTGAATTAATGATAGCCGAGTGTTTCGTGCGACTTCGGCCCTCGTGATGAAATATGAAATGGATCAAGCCTCGAACTCCGCTGGAGTATATGCGACACTTATGAGAGCGACAAGGGAACAAAAAGACACCCAAGGATACTTTGGTAGGAAATGTACGACCACCCGACTGGCTGTCTCAGTTAGACCCACTCCAACTGGATTCATTTTTCAGAGTTCCTGGGGTTAACTTATGTTCGCTCTTCTGACGACCTCGACTTGTGCGACCGCAACTTTTGCCGAGGCTTTTGCAGGTTTCATGCTACGAGTCTCTATCGGGACCCACACGCGACGAAGAATGTCTTTTTCGTCGTTGTCGAGTATAGAAATGTAGAATAAAAAGAGGAGATGCATGATTAAAAAAATCATCACTTTTACTCGGTTCTATTCGACGCACTGCGTCATATTCTTTTACCTTGAATAGTGTCGTCGACAGTAATTGCATATATTCAGAATCCTCTGATATAGCGGGTCGATTAAAGTGCAGGACGAAAATAGCAAATAGCCTGTTTTTATTGCGATCATCTAGTACGGTACATTTTTTCGGGAAATTCAATTTTGAGAGGCAGCTCATTACTACCGGCTGCGGGAGGCCGTGACTCTTCGGTTGGCCAGCCAATTTCGAGAATTTATAAGGGCTACCGAGCCGGTTTTCGTATTACGATTCTCCGTTACGATCGCACGGCTATACGCCGTAATTGGTTGCTTAAATACTGACTCACATACCTACGGATACCCTACATATACGCCGTATGCTACAGGGGTATTACAGTCTACTGCAGCTAGTTTCCACTCTTTGGCACGACACCGAGGGCGATTCGGGATCTCGTACGAATCGTCTCTCATAATCGTATACCTTTTTCCGTGCCAGCGTTCCGCGACCTGCCGCTTCCGATTTGAGTATAAACGATGAATCAGTTTGAACATAGTATTCCACAAGGTAAAGATCGTAGCACTGTTCGCAGTGGGCCAAAGACAAAGGATTCGAAATACTTCCGCAATGTTCTCGCAGGATGATTTTCATGGCTCGTATATTCTTATGAAATGGAAGCTAGAATCCTCCTCGGTTCGGGACGTCCTGCGCCACGTTCTGCACCACGTTCTTACGGCTTAATTAAATCTGCTCCGGCTGAATTAAAACAGGATCCCTGAATTTTATTTTCCCTAGAGCTTTTTGATCTCAGGATTATTTCATGGCTTACCGGAAGGAGCAATATATTTTGCATGTATGTAGCCCTGGCCTCGGGGGTATATCGGCGAAAAAGGCTAATATTCGGCGGTACAGCGATTCCCTGCGAATTCATTAAAACTTTCAGATATAATATTGGCGGCAGGCTATTACTAGCCTTTGTCGCGCCGTGTACTCCGACGCTATAATGCCTTGGAATCGCAATAGCGGAGTTGGGAGTATTTATGATAGGCGGTGGATCACTAAACGGGATAGGAGAGGCAGGAGAAGAGAAAAAGAGACTCGATGCCACACGTCGGATCAAGCGAAATAACGCACCTGGTGATATCGCGGCGGAATTTAATAATACCGGGCGTGGACTGGAACCCGTTTAGAATTTAATACTAATTTAAAAGAGATTAGTTTCGTATCCGACACTAGACAAGGATCACTACCCTCTCGGGTACGAGCGGCTGTCCCCGTACTCGCGTCTTTCACGCTGAATTTCAGGGCCAGCTACAGAAGCGCTCTTCCCACGGGAGAAGCGGCTTAATTAATTGAGCTTAATTTAAATTTAATTTAATTTCCCCCGCGCTCTCTCCACCCGCCATTCTCTTAATGGCCACGGACACACGACTTCGCTGTACAGTTCAGCTGGACGCCCTTGAAATTTCTTTCCGAGTAGATCCGTCCAAAACAGCAGACAGTCGGATGAATATTCGCTGGATAAAATAAACACGACTAGAATTGCGCAGTCCTTCAAAAAATGCCGTAATATAATATTCATCCCTATTTGTATTCATCTGGTTGTTTCTACTTTCGGGGAGGATAAATGAGAGGAAGGTTTCAGTTTGTTCGTGGAGTAGGGTCCGACCACCTCTTGACTTCTTCATAGTTGCTCTTGTAACTTCTTCGTGGTAACAAATGCTTCGCAATCAGCGTGACATACCCCTTTGTGAGAAAATATTTGTATTTTTCACCGGGGAAGTGACATCCCCTAATTTCTCAAAGAGGACTATCGATCGACCAGCCCTCGAACAAACAGGTGCGGCGAGCGATAGAGGCAAGATTAATGAGTGCAAGGAAACAATAGTTGTCAAACGAGGAGGGCGGAAGACGTCTCACTGTCGTAGTACCGAGCAATCGAACCATCGAAAAATTGTTTTCGCGACGTTGACGCGCTTTTCTCAGCGATTTGCTATTTTCGGTTGGTGCACGGAGTTTGAGGCACGCCTAACATCGGATGATTTACTCTGAATGTAAATCATTGTGGTCGTCGAGCTGCCAACCTGGAATCTACACCCACGTTTGTCCCTCGGAGAATTTCGAGAACCGATTGCAGGTTCCCCCCTCTCTTTGTTCTTTCCCCCTATTCCTCTTCCTTAGATATCGGAAGCTTCAAGAACTTTCTTTTTTCTTCTGCTCTCCTTTTCTTTCTTCCTTTTCTTTATTTCTCCTCCTTCCAGATCCGCCGTCCCGCGGCGGCTGTCCTCCTTTTTCTCCGCGGAGATCCATCTCGGGCAAAAGTTGGTTGAACCCTCGCCTCTTTCTGCCTCTTTCTGCCTCTTTCTGCCTCTTTTTGCCTCTTTTTCTCTCTCGTGCGTTACCGGCCAATGTGATTGCCTCGGTGTCAGGGAGAAGAATACGCGGGATGGGGGGTACGGGGCGAACTGATTCGAATGAAAACTTTGAATATTTACAGCTACGCCCGGCTCTGCCGTTCTCGGGCCACCCTTTAAAATTTATTAGCGAATATCGATGAAATTCTACGGTGGCTTCGGATTTCGTCGGGCCAAACGGTCGTAGAAACCGGGCCGGGGGAGGGGGGGGGGGGGCGGCTTCGGTGGCGACGCGTGCTGATAGAAAAATCCTACTGGAGAGAGTGCTGACGCGTGGTGCTAGGAGTTCATCGAATCTGCTGGGTCTTCAGGAATGTGGAAGTTAATGCTAGGTCGAGAGAGAATGCTTCTGCTCGTGACTGTCCAATAACGATACTCGCCAGCGAAATCGGACGTGACTTGCGTATGATTTCATATTGCGGTGACAGCGACGTAATTTGACAGGAATTGATCAAACAAATTGAAGTTATTACATCGTGGAAATACATATTCATTTTTATCGATTTCCACGGCATACTGTCACTCGGCAAGTATTATTTTAATCCCCGCGATTATTTATTACTTATTGTTCACGTGCTATTTTTTTATTTCACTGCTAATCATTTAAACTGGCCAGACTCTAATTATACCTGCTTCGAATGATTCTATACCAAAAGAGGCAGTTTATTTGGAAAATGTCTGCATAATTTATCGCGGACTGGTGTAAAGAATTTTGTAAAGGGAAGGGGAAAACTTGGGATTCTGCATTTTTATGATTACCTCGTGCGCACTATTGTTATTCAGCTATTCAGTTATTCAAGGGGCGGCAGAGGGTGAATCTACAACTTATACTTCCCACGCCAAGTGAGAAAGAGATTTTTTCTCACTCCTTATGCATATTCTGCATAATTCATGCGGAATAATTTTGGGAAGTTCAGCATGTACAAAGGCTTCCTTCGTTTCCGCGTCCTTGCCTTCAAGCTTTTTTCCGATAATTAGATTAGACCGAACATATTTCTCTTCCCAATGTTCACGAAAATAAAGCATCGATTTGTTGGGCAAACTTTTGTACACTTACTCGTCTACTTTTACACATCGAGTCTTGAATATTCATCAGTAAAGTACGACGAGAAAGTTCAATCTGCAAGAAGTAGCCTGGCCGACTTCGTTAGGCTCTTCTCTCTTCCGGTCGAAAGTTTCGGTCTGGACTGCGAGGGGCCTCGGATAAACTTTGATAAGGTAATATTGTTACCTGCGACTCTGACAAATGAATAGCTTGCTACTTTTCCAAAGCCCATATCCGTATCCTCGGAAACGAGAGAACATCACCGACAGAAGATTAGAGAGATATTCTTGTATAGTGCTCCTTCAAGTTTCTCGGACTTAACAGAGTAATCAGAGTCGCGTCAAACTTAAGATTTTATATGATCTGCCAGTAGTTTATCTTGTGGATCTTCTGTCATCGACTACGACTCTTTGTAAGAGCTACAAAACTCGTTGGCCATAATACACTTAACTTCTTCCACCGGTAGAGACTTAACGAACCTTAAGCGAACAGACTTCAGCAAAACATAGCGGATCCGAGTACCAAGAACCGCCAGTGCCATTAGCCACGTTATCCACGGAAAAAAGAACTGCACCTCGATGGCTGATCAGTCGAGATCCCAAAGTAACTTTTATCTGTAGCCAAGTCACCTCAGCTAGCAACCCTACCCTGGGATAAATGAGTGAATCGCTGCCGGTCACGCGCATCGAATCGATCTTAATTCAGCCGTGATTCAGTTCGACGAGGAGCAATGAAAAAGCAGGATGTCTAATAGATTACACCGAGACTTGGTGGCTGACAGTAAAAATTTTGAAACAAGCGTGAAGAAGATGGAAGAGAAAAACAGCGCGAAGTATTATCGCGTTATTCGTAGCATTCGCAATTGCTTATTATATACATACATATATGTATACGAGAACAATGGAACGGTGTACGATGAAAGAACGGAGTAAGGCAGGAAGCGTCGTTGATGGGGTAGCTAATGAGGAAGAGCGAGGATAATGTCGTTATAATAAGTAGCTGCGGCCAAAGCAGCAAGGCAGTGTTTTATGGCACGGATGGTCCGCGCTTCTAAGGACTTTAAATGTCCTTGCAGACGTTAAGTGACTCGGAGTGGAAGCCAGATAGCGCTTTATTGCCATCAGCGAACCCGTTCTATGGGCTACCACCCTTACTCCGTTTCTCAACGTGCACTAGACTAGCCCCCTACTTACTAGTTCCCCGTTGCTCACTTTCTTTGTTCCTAAGGGACAAATGCTTGGATCGGCAGTGCTCGAATTGCTTGAAATATATGTATGTCTCACGATGTTTAATGAGAGTGGCATTTTTGATGGCGAGCAACGCCTGACGAGTGAGCGTATTACCACGAGAATAATGAAAGTCGTTCCCGTAAGTTCCACCCTATGATTTGTTGCTCGGTGAAATATACTTCGGGACTTTGCGACCTTCCTTTCATTTCGAGCGCAGAACTCAGGCGGAAGAGTTGCGCTGAGTCACTGCATCTCGATCGATTTTAGATATCTTTCGATGTTTCCTTCGGGCCGATGGTTAAGTCGGCTCGACCCCCGAGATGCACCGTGTAATGTACTGTGAAAGACACCGGGATCGGGCCATTCGTTCTGCAGCGGATGTAAACAACGTGGCTGACTTATATATCTGTTCGTTTCAAGTGCCGCTGGTGATATCGCAGGATTGAAGAGCCGGGTGATGCGACATCGTTTCTCTAGGCCTCGCCTTTTCGGGTGCATTCGAGTGTATCACCCTGGTAAGTGCAAAACAGATATACTATGAAACAAGTTCCTATATCGATAACGAGATATAACAGTCCTGAGAATTAATCCAAGCAACTACAAGTTCTATTAGAAATTTCTGACATAATAGGATTTCCTATTGTACGAAGCACAACAATTTTCCTTTAGTGTAGTCATAAAATTCTCTCTAACCACAGCCAGGTAACTGCGGAATTACACTTGTACAGGGTAATAAACAATAACAGAGTTACGCGAAGACATAACATTTCATGATCAAGGGAATACTTCCTCCAAAGTTCAACGCGAGAATCTGTTTTCGAGTCTTCCGCGATATCCAGGATCTGGGGAATTCAGTTTAAATTCAACCCCTTTAATAGTCAGGAGAGCGGTGCATGAATATGACGTACATCACTCGTGGGTTCATTCGGTAGCTTTACGGAAAAGCGTCTCCCAGTAGGAAAAATGTGCAATCGGGAAGTACGGTGAGGATCGGAAGGTGGTCGTGACCTCACATATGCCCTGGAGGATCGTTCCTTCGCAAGCGTGGGAAGCTTAAGCTTGCACCAGTCAGCCAACGAGCGAAGGAAATTTTCTACTTTTCCCACTTGCTACTTTTACGCTCAGATATTTGAAGACTTATTTTTATCCAAATTTCTTCTAAGCTTTTTTTTCAAGTAACATTAAAAATTCTTGACTTGACAAATATATGTATATATCTCGATGGGTCAGGATAGGGCAAGAGACTACGGAGTCTGACAAGTGAGGATATGTACTACTGGAGATAGATATCGGTCCTATAGCAGACGGTTACTGCAAGTTTTGATATGTAGATGTTCTATTAGTTTCAGTTGCACATGCCGCTATTGGAATCGCAGGCGAGCAGAGTTGGTTGCATAAATTGCAGCCGGAAGCCGAGTTGAGTAGGCAGGCGGATCGAACGCGAGCCGAGAAAATATGGCTGACGTAGGAGGACAAGTTGAGTGTAACTTCCTATTCGGTGAATCGTAGGTATAGTGGGAGTTGCACAGTGACAGAGTCCTTGCGGTTTGCGAAGCGATCCTACTCGGGATGACCCAACATGTCACGTGTAAGTAACATAATAGAAAGCGGAAGGAAGGAAGGACTGCTACAGGAGGAAAACGACGGTGGCTGAAGCGTAGGAGGAACGAAACGGGACCATTTGCACCGTTTCATCCCCTCTTCGTCATTCCGTGGGTAGCTGGAGACAGCCACAGAAACTTGGGGATTTATGATTCTGTGGCTTGTGGATTTTTGTTTCCTACTTGGCGGCAGCCCGTCGTTAGAAATTCCATGACCTCCTATAGCGACACCGATGGAGATTCGATTAATATTTATGACTTTATCCGATGCCGTGAGTATTTTGCGGATGCACACGATTGATACCAAAAATGGAATCTTTTTAAGTTGTAAATAGCTCGTTGTCGATGAAGACTGACTACTAGCTTATTATTTGAGCTTTTCGTAAAATTTGCGAGAGTTTACGTTAGGATAGGAATGGCATGTTCAACCAAAATTTGATGAGCTCCACGAGGATACTCGAAAGTTTGCTAACCCGCGTGAACTCATCGTGTATTTTTTCCACGCTTATTTTTCCCCATCCTGAAATTTGTCGCGTATAATGCCGCCGAGTTACATAACAGGTAGTAGATTGCAAATTTGCTTGCACGATTTATCTTGTTCCTTGAAAATTAGAATCTTATTGGAGCACGTATAGAACCGTAATGTCTTTTTTCAGGACGATGAAGACGCTACGTTGCATTAGTAGCATATTTGCGAATTAAGGACTTTTTTATATTTCTCAAAGCGGTTCGGTCTTCAGCGAGAATTGCGTGGTACGCTCGCTGTGAAATTGAGAATAAAAATTGTGGAGCTGGTGGGTGTGGCGAGAATCGCAGGGTTGGAAGCTTTTTTTTCGCCTGGTGTGCAGAGCCAATGCTACCGTGCCGGTACTCGGTAGCCGGCTGCAGTTATAAACCTCCGCGAAAACGGCTACGAAAATTCCCAGGGCGGAAATAAAAGTAAATTAAAGCTCGCCGCAGTCGCTTGTTTAAAATGTAATAGGCAATTACTGACCTTCTGCCGTGTCCTGCGAGATCGTCAATCGCGACTGTCGCCGATCAAAGCTTCCTTCCGTTTACCGGTTGATGATCTTCCGGTCACGTTGGCTACCCTTAGTACGATGACCCGATGCCCAGTTTTTCTATCCCAAGCTTCGCCGTGTTCGAGTCCTCGTCTGACCGCGTTTTGCATATTCAAGCGGTAAGATCGAGCAGCGAGTCCGTTTTCGCGAGAGGCAAACGGCTCTGGAAGTGCTTGGAAATATTTGTGCACGTTGCTATCCCCTTGCCGAGCAATAAATGCACTTGGTACTTTGTCTTTGAAAAATTGCAAGTCCGTTTCTACGACGTGCTTGGTGGACCATTGTTCTATTTGGTAGACTTGTGCCTCAAAGAAGCACTTTTTAGCGTGAAACAGATAAAAAATAGTATCATACTCAGTGTAATGGTATTCGAATCCACTTCTCTCGCTGCGAATTTCCGTTCAATCCGTTAGAAAGCTTCCAGCTGAGCGATACGATTCGAAGACAGCCACAAAGGTTCCTTCAGTCTTCCTTTAACTCTTGCCGCATGCGTTATCTGGAAGAACACTCCATGGACGGACGTTCATCTTTTGCATGGTTTTTATCTACCATTTCGCGCTTCCTCAGACTGTCTTTAAAAGCGACCAGTTCGGTGCTCGACGAAGAAAGTCGTCAGGACGCTGGGTTGCAGGAAGAGGGTAGAATTATGCACTGGAAAGCGGATAGCCGGTTATCCGGACAACGATTACGCTCGAGTTATGTCCGGACGTCCTGGCGACGCTGAGGGTGTCTCTATCGTCCCTTTCTGCAAAGTGCAAGCGAGAAAATTGTTTCGCTCGCAGCTACTCTTACACGATAATCCGAAATTTCATTTCTCCTCCTTCTCGTCGTGTCTAACGGTTTATCTCGGATGCGTGCGTACACGCGAATGGCACAGACAGAATAAGTAGTGAGTGTCTGTGCTTGGTCAGACCGGGAAAGCGTTTCCGGTACCCAGTCATACTTTATTCATCGACAGAGAACCGTTTCTTTGCGCGAAAGACGACGAGTTTTCTGAGAGCGCTGCCGAGGTAGAGGGTGCTGGATATCATGAAAGATTCATACTATTCAATTGCGTGCTCATATCGTTGATGGTAAGATTAATGTAAGCGCCTGGAGCCAGAGTGAATATGCATTTGTGGAAAAGTTCCGGTGCAATTCTTTAAACCATTGAGAAACGAGGTTTTTCTCTACAATCGGCATTTAATATCTATATGTACTCGGAGATTGAGTGGTTCAAGGAGTTGGGGTATTCTGGAGCTTGGTAAGAGTGTATCGACCAGAAGCAGCGTTATTGGCCTCTCCACGCTCTTTCTAACTTCTCTATGTCCACTAACGCACATTACGAAGGTACTCGAGAGGATAAATGTCCCGACTCGATGGTCCTCGATGCTGAAGTAGCTGAACGCTTGCGCTACATAAGCCTGGTCCATTAATCAGTTTACAAACGGCATTTTCCAGAGTCTGGTACGCGAGCTTGCACCATTCCCTGGCGTAACGAGTGATTGTGCTGAATTTGTACACCGTCTGAGCTACGGACAAAGTTGCAAGTTTCTCCAATAGGAATCGATACGTTACATTCGAGAGATTGCCAGAATAGCATTGCTTTGGGACATTCTATCAAAGATTTCTTTTCAAACGACAGAAGAGTGTCAGGTACACGAAATAAAGTTCGCAGTCCACTTAATACATACACAGCTTGTAGTGAAAAGAGAGTTCTAATTTCAGTGATATTAGCTTCTTTGGGAGGTCCAGATTGCAGTTCTTATACGAAGACTCGTCATTTGAGGTGGCCTCGAAAGCGCGTTCCTATTCCTCGAGCGTACATAAATCTTCTATTTATTAGCCGGTGCAATCAGCGGTTTTGACACACTCGTCTCGTGCTGGCAGTGCGTTTTTCACTGGGAAATGACTGATGGTTTAGATCCTCGAGGCTCGTTTGTCCTTTTGGGCCGCTCGCCATTGGCCAATGCGACGAATCCCGCGGGAATTAAGGCCACCTGGGACTATTTATCAGGCGCATGTACCAACCAGTCACTTTCCGTCTAATCCATGAAGAGGAACGCCAGGAGAGAAGGAGCAACTTGCTATTGTTTCGGAGAGCTCCGAAACTCCCTGGTACGGACTTACCTGGTCCTCGTTCTCTGTTTGCTCTGCTTGTCGCTCGATTCTGTCGTTTTGGTGGTTCGAGGTTTATAGGTAGCTCTGAGCTGTGTTTTCAGAGAGGGACCAATAGAAGGGGTTGGCTTGGGGGCGGACGCCTCCAAGTGAAGCGAGGCCACCGAAGGCCGAAAATCTTCGCGATATCCTTGTAACGGGGTCGTGAGCTCAATGTCCGCTACTCTCTCTCTCTCTCTCTCTCTCGCATTGTCTCCATGCAGATACCGCTCAAATCGAGGAATCCTGCTACCGTGCTTTCGAAACGGTCCGCGACTCGTTTGCCTAACCGGGTCGCGTATGAGTCGCGGAGTATCAGTCGACGCTAAGTCGACGCGAAATCCTCTTTCCAAAGGAAAGGGATACTGTCTATAGATCCTGGTGAATGGGTAAGTAGGCAAACGATGGCATTTCGACAGATGGAGACGATATACATACTAGCTGGGACGACGACTTCGCTGATGGCATTGCTAATAACGTCGCTAGAATCGTAATATACAGCGGGAACTTCTCGAGGTCTCTTCACGTCGGATATGAAGAAAAAAATCGACGATTGTGTTAGAAATTAGCTAGCAGAGTTGCAGTTAGCGAATTCTAGTGACGTAAATTGCCGGATTTTGGATTCGTACGATTCTTGAAAGATTTGCAAGGAAATTGGATCTATTGAATCTTTGAGTAATTACGTATGTATGTAGTCGATTTTTCTAGAATTTATTCAAAAACTGCAGAAAGATGTGAATTTAGGAAACGGGTATACGGATGTTCCATTTGAATAGTCGACAACGTGTGCGACCTAATTTCGGCATAACGATGCGAATTATACAGTGAAATATTCGATGGAATCCCCTTTTGATTAAGAAGGAAAAGATCGTCGGATAGAACTTTTTTGTCAGTTTGTTCATTAAGCGACTCGATGGAAATGTCAGTCTAGGCAAATAATATGCAGGAAAATAGTTGCTAAATGCGGAGAGTCTCATTGTGGTGGCAAACTAAAAACGGTAGATTGACGCAATCCCTCGGGGCTTCAGCCTTCGAGTAACAAGCAGCTAAAGTTTACTAATGGGCTAATGAGAAGCATTAGGAAGATGGAGCTTTGCCGACGATGCACTTAACCTCCTCTTAACAGGAACGCATCGAACAAGCCAGGCAAATTTTTATTGACGTCAATAGCCGTTCCTTCGGCTGTGTAAACTTTGATGCTGCACCAGGTTACAAGGATGTCCATAAGGCAATATTTATAAATTAAAGAGCATCGCGGATAAAGCCAAATGCGCTAGGTTCATTAATTAAAACAATTACTCGTTGAGATCTTCATCAATACGTTTCGTTTTGTTCATCTACAGGATATAGCAGACTATGTTCGTTGAACCTGCAAATTGATTTGTGCCAATTATTGTACAAAGTATTACATCATATTTTTTACTTACCAGAAGATGACTCGATGCTTTTTATTAATCTATAATCATACAGTAGGAGTTCAAATTGTATGCGGATAATAAATTAGAAACTAATGCCTTCGAAGATAAAATTGGGCTACTGAAGATCTGTTTAGCTTAATTCTATTCATTTCTGGGGTGTTAAGAGCTTTTTCGATGGAGTAACAAAAACTATGAGAGCTCAAGGAGCTTCCGCATTGGGGAAACTTCCCGGTAAGAATAATTGATCTTCTCGACAGACTACAAGACGAATGATGGGCGAAGTCAGGCCGGATTTCCTAAAGATCACCCTAGGAACTTGGATGAGATTGACTGAATTTTTCGACCAAATTGAATTAGACTGCCAATCGAACACATCTGACTCTTGATATTCACTTACAGACTGTGCCACGAATTACAAATGGCAAATACCATAGCTCTAACTTTATCACAAATACAGCATACACACTGTACATACATACATATATAGACAGCAAAATCTTAGTTACACATTGCATTATTTTCCTCGTTATTATTCACGTAAGAAACGTAAGATCATGTATCATGAAGAGTCAGTTGTGTAATGTTATCGTAAGGCATCCGAGGAACTTGCGAGGCCAAGGCTTCAATGCTCGAGTCGGAAACAAAAAAGGTAAACATACAGCTCGTAGCTCGGAGCTCGAGCACAATAGGTACGAGGCGAGCAGACCTATATATAGTATTTGTTGTCATCGGGCACCTGCCTCGAGCGTGCGGCGTCCGTGAGGCAGTTGTAGTTGGAAAATTCGACCGTCCTTGTCAGTAAGATTCCGACGTCCGTCGGAGCAAGTTACACGTCAGTGGCACGCAGTAGGAGCAAAGTGGTCGCACGAGTGTAAGAAGCAAGGAAGTAAGTTTTCCAATTACTAGTGACAAGTTGAAGGTATAATTGAAGACAGAACAGCATATTCGTCGGAACGAAGTGATCGATGAAACGACATGTGAAGCAGCAGTTCATGTCAGTGAACTCGAGGGCCCCAATTACGTCTTTATCGGCTGGGACCACACCTACTACCATGCAATACATCATCTCCAGTGATACTTCATAACCAGCGAAAGTTTCACCTCGACGAAAGATTTATTGGAGCGGCAGATCCTGGTAAGTATCATTCGTTTGGTAATTTAGTCTACTCGTATGGGTCCTTGGTAAGAAGAATAGACCTATGGTATTACCTGCTTGTCGTAAGAGGCGACTAATAGGGACAAATTCATATTCATATCCTTTTCAATGTAGAATAAGGTCAACTTCATGAGTATTAGGTTAAACCGAGCCATTTATGACCCTTTATCCATTGATTTCCTTTCCCTTTGTCCTTTAGTATCGAGTACATTGGTTTAATCTTTACGACCGTTAAGAGGTATGTACTATATTATTATCCTTTGTTCGCATGCATTTGAAACTGACTTGCAGTAGAATAACTGTAGTTTCTCCTCTTCGTGTTCTACTTTGATTTAAGGATTTTAATTAACTTGCATCTCTCGACGGTACTGTTGACAATATATCACGATATTAACATTATCCTACTTATGTATGAGAAAAGATATTAGTATCATTCATTTCGATAATTTCGATTCCGTTAAATCTTCGCAGTGACGAATCCTTTCTCGAAGGGGTGCAGCCTCTTAGACTTTATTTCAACTATTCGAGAAATGCTAAGACGTTCTTTTAGGCATGTTTTTAGGAAAGCGGATGCACTGGAAACGTAGAAATCGTAGTTTCCCCTGTCGGATATCCATCCTCGCATTTTGCTACATTGGAATAACTTAACATGCACGGGAGGGATGTTATTTTACGCTCGTTGCGCGTGAATTTATTGCCAGCGGGTGGAAACGCATGTAGCTTATCATTCGCGTATAGCTTGTAGCTGTTAAAAGGATTCAAAAGGATTCGAGTTGAGATTCTGCAGGTATTTTCAAGTGGCAATGCTTAATATAGAGTTTCGCGATTCTCTATTGCTTTTGAGAGCAGATTTTTTCCACTCTCCGATTTCAAGCAAACATCCAGTAGACTTTTATTTCTTTAGATTCAACTTTGTTCTGTGCACCTATGCAATGCATGGTCATGCACGCGAGATCAGCGTTACTCTAATATGTCTTGTTACGCCGGATTCTATTGTAGACGGTAGCAACTCATTTCACTGGGTCCGTTCTTGCAATAGTTCGAGCAGTTCATTCTACCGGGTGCTTTCGAAATGTATGGCTCAATTTCGGTCTCTTATGCAACTTTGCAGAAAAATCAAAAAATTATCTATAAAGACTATATATTCAATATTCCAAAACATTTGAGGAGCACAAATTGGTTTACACTAAAAAAAAAACGTTTAACAGCATATTTCTGTACACCTTGTATACGTCTCGCAATATAACGAAGGTTTTCATCACGAGAACAATATCACGCGGATTAAGCAAAATGGCGAACATTTACGTAAATGACCATCGCTTAGCCCTGGTGAGCGATGGGGCCGCGGTTGCTTTTGGGGCTCCTAGTTTAGTTGGATTCTGGCACTTCGGATCTCCGCCAGGAGTCGATCAAACGAACGACACAGGCACGCCATTTTGGATCTAGCAAGATACATGCATTTCAGATTATATGCACGACTCCACCGTTGGCAGCAGTCAGCAGGTCAGAGGTGCTTACCCGGGTGATGCAGGACTCGTTTCTCGAGATGTCGCGAAGTTTCGCGAATGGCCAGTGGTCCTGAGCACCCCTGAGGTAATCTAGACTCTATTGCCACTATCAGAAGCGGCGATCAGGTCCGCTTGTTTCCCTTTGAACCAACCGGGTCAACCGGGCACAGTGTCAACACGCCGGAAGTGCTCCTATAACGGTCCCCTTCACGAGCTTCAGACTCTCGTCTCTCCTCGTCATCCTGCTCTTACAGTTTCCATTTTCTTCCTCCTACGTCGTCCATCACTCGGCGTCCAACCAATCATGCTGTGCCACCTCAATACCGCCGATCCCTTTTCCTTGGAATTTTTCTGATTTTCACTCTTTTGGATCGTTCTGCTCTAATCAATTCTAAGTAATGAGCCTCGAACTTCCTAATCGTACTTGAGCTCTCTGGGGTCGAAGATCCGAATACAAGTATGCACATCGGGCGAGTAAACACTCGAGTTCGATAGATCAAAATGAAGCATCTCGAAATATTTACAAACCGAGAGATAAAAGTTGTTACGAACGGTTGCCGTTGGTGGAGTTGGAAAAGGGTAGCGGTTCCACTGGTACTGACGAGCTTGGCAATCTCTCTACTATCGAGTTGCGCACTTTTGAACAAGCAATGAGCTACCTCTGGCACTAGTACTGCGAGCTCTACGAACTGGATCCGTTCACCTCGGAGGTTTTGCCAGCTATCTTGACTTCCTATCCCACGGGAGAAGCGATTTGACTTCCGGAAAGTAAATTCTCTCGCGGCCAGATTGGGACTAAAAAGACTAGCATACCACCTTTACTGGCAGCGTTTCGCAATAATATCAGAGACTCGTGTCACGTTGGTGGTAACGATAACGGTTATCATTGTTTGTTACAGCTGGCCAAAACACCTATTAAATGACGATCTTGAAATCATTAATGTGCACACGGACCGAATTAAGGACCTCGTCGACAGTATGCCACGTACCTTTCTGATCCCCCGAGCAAACGCGAAATCTTGTTTCGCCAAGGAAAAGTTCAAATGAGATTCTCAGATCAAGTATTACGAGGTTAAGCCGATTTCGCAGATAAGTTTTGCCCGGCCCCATCGCGCCGGAATTCATGACGAGCGTATAACAAGGTAAAGGGTAATTACTTCGGGTAATCTGTGTGTCCTGCTGTGTGCGCGCGCGCGCGCTCGAGCCTCGGGAATCTCTGTTTTTCGTTGATCTTACGACCTGTTCCGTAGTATTTTGTGTTCCGAAGAAACAGAGGGAATTGTGATTCTCGTCTCCCATTGCGCCCCTTCATTAATTGCACTTTTTCCGTTAGTTCTCGTTTTTCTCTTTCTTTCTCTTTCTTTCTTTGATCGGGGAGCGGCTGGGGATGTGTGGCCCGTGGAAAAATGTTGGTTCAGTGTCGCGGATACGCGTGGCTCATCGGTGTAAATACTACAGAAAGAGCTATACGCGTATCATTCCCTCTCGCAGTTTCATTCCGAAGTAAAAAGGTACTACACACACAGGACGTAAGCGTGTGACGCGCATAAATGCTGTCTGGAGATTCGCGGAAAAAGGCATACGATAGAGGAATGAGATCCAACCGAACGTAACTCCTCGCAGGTTCCTTGCCCTTTCGCGTTGATTTCGTTGAAAAAGCTTGTGGTTCGTATGGAACCGGAGAAGCTGCAGACCGCGATTTCACCGTGGAGTGGTATTAGCCCTGCCGCTTGGTGGGCAGACGTGCTCTCGGTGGGCGCAATTACGCGGCGGGCGACGAAATTTCGCCTTAAGTCCCTCTCTTTCACTGGGACACAAGTCTATTAATTAACCGACAAGGTAATCCGCGTTGAACCTTCCGAAGCTGTTGAGCCCTGTCGTACCTGGGTGAGGGTATTTCAAAAGAAACGAGCTTCCAGCAAGGGGAAAATATATTTTTCCAGGCAGCTTATTCAATTTGCTTCTTTCGAGGGTCGCATATTATATCGGCTTCTTTCAGGTCGTGTTTACTCGGGCCATGGACTCGAGGACATTGAAAGCTTGTTCCTCGGCAATACTCACTCACAGTGGCGTGGCACGCTGCGCTGGTTTTTCCGATTTCCCCTTTGGCGGCTTAGGTCCGCTTCTATGTGCCCCACGGTAGAGAAACTCGTTGCTTGCTTGACCAGTGGCATGCGCTCATCCTTGGAGCGCTCTCGGGGCTCGGCTGGTTATTCATGGAATGAGTAATTCCAGTCAGTCTGCGGAGGATTCAATGCGGACTGAGTTTGTCCGTCATTTGGTTTGCTTGCCTGAACGGGGACTGGCCGTGCTCTGCTCACCTGCCCGGTGGAAAGGGCTTGTCGTATTTGCTATCTCTCTTTGTGACGTTTGCCCTGCTTCATTTTCCATTTTGTTGGACTACGAAGAAGACGACGACGACGACGATGGTGGTGGTGGTGGTTGCGATGCCGTCGACGAACGCGTCGCGGTGGCACGTCGTCCACCAGCAGGAGACGCTGCTGGCAGAAAGGAGGAGCACTTGAAAGGAGAGAATGGGGGAAGGAGTGAAAGAGGGAGTGAAAGAGGGAATGAGAAGGAGGGAAAGAGGGAAAAGGCAAAAAGAGCGACCACGGATGAGGAGTACGATAGCAATGAGGGGATGATAGGAATACCACGGAGAGAGAGAGCGGTGGCGGGTTCGTTTGAAAGAAAATGAAGCTAGCATTTTAATGAGACACTCCCGAGAGTGTCTCGCGAGACCGGCAAATAGATTCACTGATATCCTTCTTTTTCCTGGAGCTCTCTAACGTTCAAATGCATCGTTTTCATAAGCGAATGCGAATCGCGTGAATCGCCCAAGCCTTCTCCCTTTTTAGGCTTCCGTGCCATTTCCTACCGGTTTCTTTTGCCCCACCACTCGCTTTCTGCCTTCATCCCTCTCTTTTTTACTTTCTGCCTTTTTACCCTACTTGCTTGCCTTCTTAAATGCAGCGGTCCACCCACCGTGCATTCATGCGTGTATTTGCGTCTTCCCGGTGCGGCAGCGAGGCCACGATTAATGCGGTTTTTCACCGGTGTGTGCCCGAAATCCATGAGAAATCGCGCAGAAGCCCGGCCATGCTCCGACCCCTCCCTTTTCGCCTCCAGACTTTTGGCGGCTTGTGTGACTGCTCCCCAGAGATACCGCGATATCCGGCACGACCTCCATGAACTCGTCCCAGTTACCGTTGCTCCAAATCTCTCCTGTACCTATGCGCATTAACGAGATTCTTGTATGCTTTCGGAAAGTTTCACTATCGGATACCTCTGCTCGCCAGTCCTCGTAAATAACAAGTTCACCAGCGGTTAAGTGCTGGCTGCACCCACTATAGATGATTATACATACATATGTATAAAATCACACACTATATGTATGTATAGCAGGGGCGATAATGGAAGATATTGTTGAATTGAATTAAGGATGAGAGGGTGGGCCCTCGGTGCAGAATACCGTGGAACGAACTCGAGCGAACCTTTTTCCCTTGTGGACGAGGAGGCGAAATCCTCGAGAAGATCCACCGTTTTACGGGCAATCCGCGTTTTTCGTGGTGCAAGGAGAGAAGCCGCCTTGAATTAATTCAGGAGAACGGCGATCGTTAAGGAGGATTAAATCGCCGTCGCGAGAACGAAGAAGAATCCGCAATCCGCAATCACTGGCGTCGTGCAGTGCAGCGCGGTCGATGCGACGATTTATTTGATAAATCAATGGGGCGGATCCTAAATTGTTCGCTCGGTTCGATGTAGGTGCCCGCGAAGCAATTAAGAACCATGATTAACGGCCGTTCGTGTAACTCCCGGCGAAGTTTGGTCCGGTTCGGAGTGCCGTTTCGTTCGACACCGACGATCGTCCTCGATCGCTGCTCTATACATATACATATACATTGTTCTCGATAGCGCATTTCCTCTTACAAATAGACCATTTATTCTATTTTGGTCGATCGACCTAGATACAATATTTCGAAGTGCATAAGTGATTCTGAGACATTAGATTGAATCCTATTGAACATCGCAGTGTTGATGTAAGAAATTACGCGCCAAATTGAGTAAAATAGTAAAAGTCACATTTGCATAAGAATCTCTCATTAACTCGACAATTCTATTGAGGGAATTCATGTATGGTGTCTTAAATACCAGTGAAACTGCTAGCGGAAAATAAACAGTGTTTATATGCGGTCTCGGTCCGCTTGTCTCTCGTTATGCGGTTGGAACGACAGATCCACGGAATCGCGGTGGCATTTATGAAAGTTAAATCTAGTTGCATGGGATTGAAAAGGTTCGAATTAAGGAAACTCGATTGAACGGTATTGTATCGACAGAATTTGCATACTGCGCTTATTGCGAGGCGAACGAGATATATTTTCAATGAGAGAGAGGTATAGTGAAATGGCAGAGCTTTCATTTCGGTGGTATATTAGCATATCAGCGAGAGCAAATTGTCTGTCGCATCGCAAAGCATATCTCGCGCACCGTTAATAACGTTGCCAGGGTAGTAAACTTGGCCGATGCGTCGCACGATTGTTTTAGCGGTCACTAATTATTCGGAGATACCGTTATGAAGTTGGTAACCGTTGGAAAATCCGTCCGAGTGTCGACACGAGCAAAGAGCACCGAGCGCAAACTGGGAATGGATTTAGTTGAGAATTTCGTGGTCTGGAAAGTACCTGCCCGTCTGACCTCACCGCGACATTTCCCTCTAAAACAAGGCAAGATTCACCGTTGCTTCGTTGCTGACCTAACGAAATGTACTGAGGTAACTCAATCTCTTTTTGTGCTAATTTTCCCCCAAATGAAGACTGAGTTGACTTGGTCTTACGTTACTATACAGCTACAGTTTTATATCTTAAAAATATAAGTCTGCTTTTATATTCAAATTTTAATGTCCAACATAATTATGCCGAGATAACGAACAATTGATGCTACAGTTTGTTTTTAGCGGATCTTGAGAATCAGTTGACTCGATTGTATCGATGAGGGAGATATTTACGCAAATTCGCGTAATCGATTTCATCCTTATATGATTTACGTCGGAGGGTTAGAGCAACCGGCGAGCCTTTTCCACGATATTCCGGAGCACTCACGTAACCGCGAGCTGTTAGGCTCTGACAATATACTCCTGCAAAGTGGCACTCGAGCAAATGCGTTTCGAATAAAAAGCCGTCCGCAAATACTCTTTCACTGAGAATTCTTCGCCTTATCAGATGCAGCGTCGTCTTTCGAGGGGACTCGACTCTCTAGAGTTCTATCTCGGATCATAATTCGCGGTTGCGAATGAGGCAGCAGCAGCAGCAGTACTAGCAGCCAGTAGTAGGTGGTCCCTTTGCAGATGGAATAGAGATGGCAAGACATTCGGCAAACAGAGACCTTTCTCCTACGGATTTCTCTTCCTTCCGGCTGAAAGTTGAAGCGATACCGTCATTCCTGTTAACATTACCATCAAAGTTACACCGGGGCTTGCCCTCCTCATTAAACGTTGGCCTTTAACCCTTTTCTGATCTTTCATCTATCTGTGCCACCATCGCTGAGCTCTAGTGACGCTGATGAGTCCCTCTTCTACTGCAGCCTCTTGGCTTCTTTTTACTATGCAATTAAGGACGCGTGACATACGTGGAAGTACTAGCCAGAGATTTTTACATTTATGCGAGGTCTTGTAGCAAGAATTTCTCGTTTAGATTCTAAGGTTTCGAGTGTAGTAGGTCAGGCAGTGAGATAGTTGGGCGAGTCCAGGATGCAGTTCAGGAATTAAAAAAGGGCACATGACAGCGGCAAAGGCAAACGTAGTAAAGTTTGCGATACACGCTGCTCCGGGACGAGGGGTGCTTTTGGTTGAACGCTCCGGAATTCAATAAGCCGCTTATTCCGGCAGGTAATGCGGTAAGCCACGCGGAAAAGTTTACGGCGCTTGTTAGTTTCGGCGGGGAGGCAGTGCCTTAAAAGTGATGTAGGATATGGAGCGGTGGTCTGGCAACCAGCGCCACCCCTTTACGATGCGGCCTGTAGTAGTTGATAATATCTGGTAAGCCATTACTTCCGTTTTCCGGACGGCCTCCGTAGCTTATCTCGAACCGAGTAGGCGGACGAGGAAGCATCCGGGAGGTTTTAAGTAAACTGCAGTCAGCTATGAGGTAGCACCTTCTTCCTACTCCTGCTACTGTTGCTGATGCTACTGATGCTGCGCCGTTTTGTCTTTTGCACTGTTTCTCTCTCTCTCTTCATCCGCCTCTCTTTATTGCTTTCCATCTAGGAGCTGTTTTGCCAGCCGAGGCTCGTGTACCACTCGGCAAATATTCCTACCAATGCGCTCTAGATTTCCAGCTGCAATACCCCATGCTAGAGAGGACTATTTGGACCGATCGTCTCTCTTCTTCCTTTTCTTGCTCTTCTTTTATTTTCTACTTTGGCGAAATCGCATTCGATAGTGAGGCGCAGTACCCTTCCTGCCCTTGCGCCCCTTGCTTTGCCCGGGTCACATCGAGAAGGATGCTGCTGAGTCGTCTGAGCCGTCAATAGTACCGGGCCATTGGTGCATGGTTTCTCGATTGTACTTCAAAATTACGGATCAATAATTTCATGTATGTCCTCCGTCAGACAGATAGATAACAGAAACGTTCTAGACTGATTCGTTGGATCTGTTGAAGGCTCGCTCTGTGTAAAGGTCAGGCGATCACAAAGGGAGGGGTTTATAACGAAAGTAGCGGGATTCGGTTTCGCGTGTAACTTTCGTCAAACTTTGATTTTGAACTTTCGAGGTTTGAAGTTCCCGTTGGAAATGTTTCATTACGCGTAGAAGCCCCCTTCATCTGCGAGCGTTCAATTCCGTTGATCCTGTGCTGCATAAAAGAGTCTGTTCGTATCATGTCAAATAGAGCTATCTCATCCCCGTTACTCTAGCTCTCTTTCGTTCATTATCTATTCAGAAGCGAGTTGGCGACAGAATGTAAAGAGAATACTGGTTACGGTTTGTGATTGAATAACGAGTACGCCGTGAATATTTGAGAGCAGCTTTCGACTTACTTTTCCACTTTGACAAGGAAAGTTATTTGCAAATTTCACGCTTATTCGATGAGTAAGTTTGGCAGGAATAAGCTTGAAGACCGCTCGTAATGTTTCGCTTGTAAAACTATCAGGAGAACGAATATCGCAATCTCGTCTTTACACGCAGTGGTTGGGTGACATCCGACAAATATCGGCTGTTCCCTCGGAAAGAAGCGTCGTTGCGAGGGGGATTGTGAACACCGCTGAAGCTTGGTTCCGATTTAACAGACGGATGGAATCCTTAACAGGCTAGGGAGCCAGTGGGATGCGACGATGCGATGGAGGGTAAATCTTGAGGGATCCACGCAGTTCTTCCCCCTTTGAACGGGGATCATTCCCCGAAAACCAAACGAAACGCCCACTTCCTGCAGCAGGAACCGAATTATTGGATAAACAAATCAGTGCTCGATGAGTCAGCGTGCTGACTCACTCTGAACCAAGAGCCAAACGAATCCCATTTCTTGACAACGATTTCTCAGGTTATCACTAGTGAAAATTCCATTGAGTATCCAGGTGTTTAAACGCTCGAAGCGAAGAACTCGGAGAAACTGTTCTCCGTAGGAACAGTTTGGTAAGGTTCCTGTCGGCGAAATTAGACGGAACAGCATAGTCTATGATTAATATCCATCATGAATGGATTCCAAGTTGGTACCTCAGCTAAAAAGGAGCTCGAAGCCGCCAGCATTGGGAGGGAAGGGTAAGGGCTGAAGCGGACTATCCGGCGGAAGTACAAGGAAACAAGCAGCCTCTTCTTGCCGCGGCTGAAGTTTACTATTTGCATAACTAAACTATTCGAGCAAGCCTAGTTGGCAGTGGTGTGCTGGCGCTGCTTAGTACGGATGCAGGCACTTTCGCGCTCGGCTACGAAGTCGGTCTTGCATGTACATACACGTGGATACAGGTGCGCAGCACCAGGCCACCCAAAGTCTCGCCTAGTTTGGATCCACCCTGAACCACCCCTCCTGTGTCAGTTTCGCGATCCCTCCACCTCTCTGCATCGCTCTGGGCCGCTCTGGGCCGCTCTGGGCCGCCCTCCAACACCGTTAAATTGCGTAAACTACACATGAACCACTTAGTTTGGCAATGCGCGCATTAAGCGCGGGATTACGCTCAAGACGCCGGCACAAAATTGCTGCAGAGACGCGGAAAGTTTGCGATAAATCAGTGGAAACGTTGCTGGAAGTTTCTGATACTGGGACCGAGAGGGGAATTGGGGCAAGAGGGACCTAACTGGGAGGGAAACGCCGATTGGACGGTATGTTATCAATGCCGTCGATTGACCGTAAACTTCGTTCGTAGTTGCTCGAAGTTTCGACGAAACGAAAGAACTTTTTGCCGATTAATACGCGGATTTCTAGGTAGTTTCTTATCTATCACGAAGACATATCCAATTATTTGTACTTTTAATATTGTTAAATTAGGCCAATTATTCTAATTTCTAATTTATATTTCTTCACTCGAATCTGGTGATGAGAGAACCGGCGTCGTGCATGTTTCATTCGGGTAATTACCGTGTCATCGTCGCCTGGTGGCGCGGTAATACAGTATTAGTTTCCGAATTAGAGAGCTTATAAAGCCCAGCGACGAGGCGGCAGTGCATAAAGGAGAGGGCAAAGTTCATCAGGGTGCAGCTAACGATTGCAGCGCGTGCTAGTTCGGAACATCAAAGATCGGCCGTCGCAACTACCCGGAAGCAGGCAGTCTTTTGTTTCGGGGTGCCGGTTCATTACTGGCAAAGGGGGGGTGGCAATAGGTGTACCCTTGCCGAGAGCGTTCGACGTGACTGTAGTGACTGCAGCTAGTAAGAGAATGGCTGACTCGAACAACGAGAGCTCGGCTCTCTCTTGTCAGTGTTTTTCTTGCAATTTTACAAAAGAACCATTCGTACGACGACCAGGTCCGTACCGAATTAACGGGGAGGCTACCGATCAACTTTGGTTGCTCGGAGACACCAGATCGATTGCAATTATCCGTGAACGTTTCGATTTGATAACGTTATTGTTTTTGGCGATCCATGTGTTATTTCTAGTTTTATTCCATCTTTATTTCGATAGTTGATCTTCGTGATATGGTATACAAATTTTGTCTCGCGAATGGATTTCACTTCTACGCGTTGAATATATACCTTTCTACTTTGGTGGCTTTTGTTTGATCGTTTGTTGCGCTATTTGACTTTCGACCTTTTTCAATCAACCTTTCTCTCGTTTTATTTGGATGGAGGACTGTTTTTGTTTGACCAGTACCATATTGAGCTTTCGATTGCGAATAGTGGATGAGCATGTACAAATTGCTTGGCGATTTTATTTCGCGAAAGGTGGATTGTGGATATTAATAGAAACGAGGCTGGTACCAGAGGGTTAGGTATACACGTATGTATGTAGTTCGTTTTCAGAATGAGATAGAAGAAGGTATTGCAAAGATATTTCTCAGGGATTCCCTGAGCTTTTTTAAGAGGTCAACTAACGAGGCGTTTGTAACGTGCGTTTTTATAACAGCCGATAAGTCGTTCTTTCAGAATAACGATTCGCGCCTGTTCACGAAGCCTCGCTCCAATTTTTAACCCGGTTAATGGCACTCGATAAACATTTCATTGTTCAATCGCGCATTCCTGCGCTTATTTTCGCGAGGCAAGCGTATTTCCGGACCATCTCTTTGTGAGAGGGTAGTGAAATTTTAACGATTGCGACGCTCATTTAATGGCCGGATCGCGATTCTCGTACTGTTACTGTTACATCCTTCGAGGGCCATATCCTTTCTTCAGACCTATTTACACTCCGAGGATATAACTCCAGCGAGCAATTGGAAATTGGAGTAAGGAGGGTTGTGGGGTTCTCGGTGGGTCCCTTTTACCGGAAAGAGCGAATACTTGGGAAAACGAACGGTAATTGGAGCATTTTAAAACTCATCACCATCATTCTCCGAAGGCCGTACGTTGCGGTCGAGGTTCGTTCGTTTTGGTTGGCGGTATGTTCCTACTAATGAACGACTCGGTTCCCCCGTTAAATTCGCTTTAAATACCTGATGCTCGTAGCTTTGCGCACTGCGCAGTCAAAGTGCAACCGTTAACGCTTCCAGTCTAGCACGTGCCGACAATGAGATCGAGCGAAATCGCACCTTTCCCACGATTGCCTCTTTTTTTTATTTTTTCAGCTGTATTAGCGGAACCTCGCGATTGCTCGCCGAATATATACCTAGTAGTTGACGTACTATCGGTTGACGGTTATTCGAACGTGAAACGAAATATTTTGAGTATATTGTCGAGATATTTTGTCAGGGTTCGCGAGGGAAAAGTTGAACGAAACCATCGTGAAAAAGGCATAGGGACGTTAAGAGTCAAAGCCAAGCTTTATCGCGACACATCGACGTTCTTTCCGACTTCGCAATAACGTTTACAGCGATAAGTCCCGTAGGTGCTCGAGCAGTCGTCTTTGACGTCGATTTTAGTTACGATTTCGAGCATAAATCTGTCGAGCCGTTTATAACTCCGAAATCGTAAAAGTTCTCGGGGGTGAAAGATGTCATAAATTTAATATGAAAATTCCATAAAGCATAAACATAAGCTGACTAAGCTGACTGTAGGCGGAGGGGCTATATGTACATGTTGTCCTGGCATTACTTACTGGCGAACGAAAGGGCGCGATTTTAGCGGACGACAATGTCAGGTTTTCCAGTCACAGACTGCGGAAAAGAGACTGACAAAACCTATAACACTGTTGAAAGTCGAAATTAAAATTTGAACGACGCAGAATTAAATATCGCGCTGTCAAGCGCCTTCCGTTTCCACTCGCTTTGGTCTCATGAGTGCGGGACGATTTTATTATACGAAAACGGGGCGCGAATTAAAATTCTACCGCTGTTCCAATAAACTGGTCGGTGGTGGTCGGGGATCGCCGGAGAAATTACTTTTACTTTCGTCGAACGCTCCTCCAATAGCGCTCGCGCGGTCCCACGATCGCTAAAGAATTCAGGTCGTTATTGATCACAAAGAAAGCTGCTTAAACTTTTTATCGAAGAATGCGCTTTTCACATTTGTAGGTCATTTCGGAAACATTAGGTTGATGGTGGTACGATCATTCTCGGTAAGCGGTTTACTTCTGAACGAAGAGCAGCGGCACATACTCTCTCTCCCAATGCAGCGTTCTTCCGCGAGACAAAGAGCTTAACGAGCCTTCAAGATTGTTCTCAGCAGAGTGAGTACTGCGGTTGCGTATTCCTCTGTCATCTATTCTAATTTGGCTCGCATTGTAGTTCGTACTCAAGGAATAATGCAATTCCCCTTGTGTTACTCAAAAGTACTCTACTACATCCGTAAACTTGAGTCCCGGAGATTATTAACATTTTTAACGAATGATTGATCTAAGCTATTTACACAAGTCTCCGTATAGTATTCAGACTTTCATTTCCTTTGTTACCTACCGCGCGGTTGTTTCTGGCAACACAGGGTGAACTAGTTTTCGCAGCACCTTTGCCTCGAAAGTTTTCCAAGACCGGGTGTTTTCTCTCACTATAGCATTATTACCGGCGGAAGTTGAGTGAGACCAAAGCTTGCTGGAGATGTAATCGCGGCGACGACATCGTGGACACGACAGAGTTCCGAGAGGGCGAACTTGCGTGAATTCCTTACCGCGCTCGCTTGACTCGTCTTAGGAAGTGTCGGCTGCTTGACGAAGTTCTCTCGAGGAGCAATGTGCCATGGTACCCGCAACGCGAAACGACTACATACCAAGACCGTTCTAAAGTCGTGAGTCGAGGGAAAGCGAGCGCGAAAGGCTGTTTTTACGGGGGCAAGAATTCGCGTAGAAATGCAAGCCGGATTCAAAATGCGTGCATGGGACACGATTCTCTGAAAGTTTGTGTTGCGAACGGTCGCTGGAAAGAGGTGAATGCGAACAGATGCTAGGCTGCTTCTTCACCTACTGCGTTCCGAAACGTCGAGTCTTTCTCTGGTTTAATGCGACTCGCTAGTGAGCGTGGGAAGCAGCCGTAGCGAGTTAATTCCCTCGCGTGTCGTTTTGCCTCGTTTTCCCCGATTTTCCGTCTGCCCATCGAACGAACTGTAACGCCACTGAGGCCAGCGACCTTTTTTCCCGATTTTTTAATCCGCCGCGAGAATTATTCCGAGTCGATGAGCGTGCGCTCGGATAATCGGATTTATCGACCGAGACAATGAAGAATACACCCGGAAATAGCGCTGTCCAGTTTTCCTCGTTTCGACCTCCCTTTTCTCCCATCCAATCCTCCACCAACGATTTGCTTTATGTTTATGCCGCTAGCACTGACTCGCCGGACGAATTTTTATTTCGCCGCGCTGTGATAATAAACATGAAAAATTTTGCGCGCTTGCTTTCCTTCCTATCGCGGTCTGTCTACCTCCAATGAAATGTGATATTATGCACTGCGGACTTTACGCACGATTCTAATGCGTTTCAACTCCTAAATTTTGTTTGATGGAAGATTCTAATTTCTCTGACCGTGATACGTCCCTCTGTTAATTTCTTGTCAAAGAAACTATAGGGGTTAACGCAAACGATACGAAAGAGCGATGATGATCACGGGATCAAAGGGTTATCGAAGAATCAACTATGAGGTCGTCATACAGAGACCCTTTGACACCTATTAACACTGTCTATTTTTCTCGTATCCATAGAGCGATTAAGTTTTATGCAATCTATCATAGTAATCGTCGATACGATCACGTTAAAATATTTTGATAATTATGAATCAGTCCATTTAATATTTCTGGAAATCGCAGTGCGAAATAGAAAGGAAGGGGTTTGAATGGAAAAGGATTGTTCCATAGTAATGAAATTGAATAGCCTACAATGTTATCTTCTCCATTATGGGTACACGACAGTCTGTGTTACAATATCATTACTCGAGGCTATAGGTCATTAGTGGCACTCGGACAACGGTAATATTCATCCCGATATGCATATATTACATGTAAATCTATCCAATGCCAATATACGGGTTCACTGATGAGCGCTTGGATTTCAAGCACTTCAGTGGAATATTAAGAATTCCATTTACACGCAACACGAAGGTATAAATCCCGACAAAGTATCCCGTGCCTACTTTATGGTAAAATATAACATGCAAAAAACTTCATTACGAGTCATTTGCCTTTTTTTTCCTCTCGCTTGCGCCAATTCGTTTGACCGGGGAAAGTCGAACGCGACGGTTTCGGCGAGAGGTAAAAGCAGTCTTTGCGGCCGAGTCTGCTAGACGCCGGGGATCGAAATTGAAAGGAATTTCCGCCGAGCCACTGTAATTCTAACGCTGAAATTACCTCCACTTCTTACGCCTTCAGACACGGCAAGGATGAAATTAAGAATATGGATTTTCTTCCGGCACGAACCAAAGCCGTAGGACTGATATCGATTCCGACTGGTGCAGTAGAAACTAGTAAGAGTCTGCACGCCAGACTCACCTTCCAGTCTGTGGTTTACTTACTTTCTACTTAGCTAACAACACACAAGAACTATTTTCATTTGGTCTTTTACATTGATCACCTGCAACTTTTGCAGTTTGCCTTAAAAAGTATCGACACTCGCGAAAAATACATGTAAAACCCAGAAGCTTTAATGAGGCCACGACGTACGTACGTACACTTGGGTTTTTCTTTTCATAAGCTTTCATTTTTTATTACACTGTAATAGATTCGATACTCACATAGGAAATTTGTGCTATAGAAATTTTCTATCCTTGGACAGGAATTGTCGCCCGATAGCCATGACAAACGACACTGTTCATCTATTGTATAATTGATGCTCGCTGTGGATGGTAACCCAATATTTTCCTGGTGCCCTGTAATAACGGATGGTACGAAGCCGTCGAAGGCGCGCGCGATTCTCTTCGAAATCACTGCGAGCTATTCTAAGACTCTGTCCCTCCGTCAAGCGAGGCCATTAATTAAGGCGGACGAGCGTCAATTAATTACACGGATGAAGCGAGCTTTTCCTCTGATCCCGAAACTTGCTGTCGGTGTGTCGTATAATCTCGCAGTAGGGTGCATCATTTGGTATCTTCGAAGGTAGCTTCTCAGAAAGGTAGTTTCTTACTCGCGACGTTAAATTCCTCTTTTTTTTCACGCGAATCTTTCTACGAAATTATATAAGATTTTATTTTCATTTGGATGGAAAGATTCGCCCGATGATCATGCGCGCATTTCTGATCGTTATGCTGAAGCCGGGGATAACGGGAATGCAAATACCACAGGACATGGTGTACCTATTCGAATAAACTGCTTCACGTTCTAGATAATTTGTCAGAGAGCGAAATCCGCGGGGATTATTTGTCGAGTTAATAATGTGGGTCCACTGTTCCTATCCGCTGTGCAAACGATAAAATCAGCGAAAATGTGCCCGCAACGAGTAATTGCAATGTGCGCAAGTATCCACGCTCGCATCTTTGCGTATAATTATCACGGTCGACATACCTCTTCATAATTTCACTGCGCTCTTCCGTTCGAAGATAGGATCTCGAGATTTACTGGGGATGCGTGATCAGTCCTCACTCTCCTATTATCTCCTTTCGCGCAGCGATATAACGCTGCGGAGGATATCGCGAAAATTGTTTAACCTGGCAATTGCGACGAGATAAGTTTCCCTCTTGGTAGCAATAAATTTTTACCTGTCGCTACGGATAGATTTATAACGACCATTTCCTGTATTTTCTTTCTTCAAACGGGATCAGAATTTTCACTCTAATGTTTCAAACACACTGAATCATCATTCCCGGCGAAAGTAGATTTGGTAGTCGTGAATACTGGTCATAGTCGAACAATAGCGTCTATCTGGAATATCTGCTTTGTATGGAATATCGAATTATTTTAATTATCGAGGCTTACGATATTTATCATAGTTCTATTCAATGGTTGTCGCGTTATAAACGTTAATTTGAGATTACATCAGTATGCCCAGTCGTGCCTTTACGTATTTGAAACTAGACAAGAGAACACAAGCCCCGGTATTACAACGCGCAATTAATTGAAATTCCACATCAAAGCGAGTGGCTATCTCGATCCAGCTATAAACAATCAAAGAAAGGTAACAAACGCGTACCAGCAAATATCTGTGACTCGTACAGAGGATTCATTGAAACAATTTTCTATTAAACGAGAGAGTACTCTCTGGAACAATTTGAAAAAAAATCTCTAATAGCACAATCCACGGCAGTGCTCCACTAGCTCGTGAAATCGGACCTGATTTTCAACATCCGTGTTTGCTTATCAATATTTCACGAGTAGCCGAGTTGGAGTAGGAGTCGTCAGGTTAGAGGTAGGAACAATTTTCATTGAATTGCCATGAGAACTTTTTATCCTCGACGGAGTCATATTTAGCATATACATATACGAACAGCCGGACACGCGAAGCAAGTCCAATCATCGTGTGCGGAGGTACCACACCACCCCCTAACCGTCTGCAACCTCGAAAAAAACTATTTCTGTTATTTCGCCAAGCTAGTTTCGCGCTTTTTGTGGACGACGAAGCCACGAGTGGCCCGTGCGAATGATAAATAGCACGGGTTACGGGAAAAGTTACCGCGGCTGGTTCCATAGTCGAGGTGGTGTGGTCGCTCGATATATCGGAGGTCAGGTGCGCTCGGTACCACGAATGCCAGCGAGCGAGTCTGCTCTGCTTCGATGGTGACGATACGCGAGTCGAGAGGGGTTACAAGCACTCAGTCACGGGTTGCCGACGAGCGAAGCGCGAGTGGCCAATACCTTCTCTAGAGCTTTCCAACCCTACCCTAGTCTAACAGTCCGCTTCCTCTTTCTCTCTCCCTCTCTCTCTCTCTCTCATCTCCCTTCGGCTCTATCTGCTTCCGGACGCGCAATGCTCTGCACACTGTGTCCCCCTGGGTCTTCTTCCTGCTCCTCTTGAGAAAGGTCCGCTACCTCCTCTCGTCGATTAAGATTACCCACGTAAACATGCTTCGAACCGACGTGGCGTGTACCTGCCGCTAGGTATTAACTGCACTCACTTGACCTTTTTCTTCGAGAACCAATTTCACCTCGCGCCTCACGTTACCGCGGATTCGCGTACTAACGTATAGGACATTGTACTGTGTACTACATACACGTTGGTTGGATTGACTAAGCGAATGGTGTTTGTTCGTCCTGACTCATTTGCAGAACTCTAGCACCTTTGGACTAGGTAGTTAACGGTTGCATGCCAGTCTCGTGGAATGTTTTTGTTAATTCTCGGTGGTGAGAGCTATTATTACTTTTATGCATCGTTAGTCCCGCAGAGTGGTCGTCGACGAATTTAATTTTCTTGCGCTGTGGCGCTTACCCGCGGGCAGACGACTGACGGGACATCGTGAAATGTAATTCAGCGAAATTTATGAGGTCCTCGTGTTGCAGGCGAATCGTTTCAGCACGTTCTTCTCTTCGCGGCGTGGCGCGACTCTTCCTCGGAGAGGGCTCTCGAAAATATTCATGGCTGACGAACGGAGTCTTTATTTCCTGGGCGAGTAGGATAATTCGAGGGCGCGGAGAAGAAAGGGATGCTCCGGAGACGAAGAAACCTTGCGGCTTTATTATGTTAAGAGAGCGTACTCGATGTCTCAATCTTGAAACAAAAGGGCCAAGCCAAGGAACGGATGAACGTTGTTAGCCAACGACCGAGACCATTTTTTCTTCTCAACAATATTTCACGCTCCGCCTTAATAGCGCCGCAGAGTCATGGGCAGATTTTTTTCCAACCAAATAAGCTTTTAGCATCACGCAAATTTTATAGCAAGCCCATGGCTAAGGACATCCCCAATGTAAGGGAGCAGGAATAACGGTAGTGACGCGCCGCACCGTGAGGTTGCTCGCTATTATTAAGCATTTTGCGTAATCACCCTTAATATCGTCCTGCCTGACTATGGACTTTCCTTTGTCGCGCTCGTTGCTTCTAATCTTCCTGGTCCCAGGCTTTCTCTCTCTCTCTCTCTCTCTCTCTCTCTCTCTCTCTCTCTCTCTCTCCATCTCTCAGCCTAGTGTTGGTCCACGGCGTAAGTGCCGCGGACACCCACGGTTTGTCGGTACACATTCAGCGCGTCCCTCTCATTAATTACGCGCCGCGGCTCCTGCGAAATAAACGCATTCCTCTCATTAATTCCCCCGAGGGTGATTAATCTCCCGCGACAATTAAATTGTTTACGGGGAGAAGCACATTTCTTGGTGCGAGTGGGCGGAAATAAATGGACAATCCGAGGTTTGTTCGAGGCGGACCAACGCGATGAGGAGGATTCGGTTTCACCGTCGTTGAAACTATTCTCCATCGTCGCGTAGAATTATCCCGACTCCGCTTGATCGTAATGACAACGGTTCTCGAGGGGACCTTAATGCATCTTTCGAATGCATCCACGTCGCTCTCACCGATGTTTCGAGCGACACTGGCCTTAACGCGTTGGTGCTCCCGTCATATTATTCGCGAAACGTTTGCACACCGCGTTCAAGAGGATTCGAGATTCCGTACTGGCGATATCGTTCTCCGTGAGAAATGGCACGTCGAGCACAGTATCGCGCGTAGATCCCGGAGATAAGGGGACGCCACGCCGCTTTGCATTGCCGGAATCGTAATGTGTCGAGTTCCGAATATCTTCTCCATAGAGAGTATACACCAGAATTGTACGATAGATTACCGAGTATATTATATATTAGCGTATGCTCGAACGGTGTGTCGGCTCGAGCCATCGACATATATATCCCGGTCCCCACAGAGGCAATTGAAAATCTTTCAGCTTCATAAACCACAGACGCAGAGAAATCCGATGGCGCGGTTTCGCGCGGGAGCCCACCGAGCTACCAGCACTACGGAATATTTCCCTCGGTCTCTCCACCCCTCGCAGTTATTCAGTTTCAAAGTCACGAATATTTGCATCTGAGCCTGACAAGCGCACATACATCTCGCGGGAAAAATCGGCGAAATAAATAACAACAATAACGCCCCTGCTCGTGGAGCTCGGCTAAACTTCAAGGAGTTTCTCGGCCGAGGAAATTGCCAGTAACTCTCGTACGCTCTCGTACACACACGTATACACTTACATAGTATACCGGCAGTTATTCATACAGACGCACAACTGTATACACCTATAGAGGAAGAGACTCACACACGGATAGGAGCAAAACGCGTGGAGCAAAAGTTGGCGCCCCTGAAAACCGAGCAGATGCATGCGCACTGTGAATCGAGGGGAGGAAGCACCAGAGAGGGGGGGAAAAAAGAATTCGCGGATCGGTTATGGTCGCTTAGAGGGTCTGTCAGTCGCAGGTATAACCCGGTGACTGAGTGACTTAGCGGGGGTGGAAAAGCCGGTCGCACTTTCCTCGCACCTTTTTCTCCTCCCTACTACTTCTCTTCTCACTGAAAGAAAGAGAAAGGTAGTAACGTGGCAGAAAAGGCACGGCGCACCTCGTATTTGTCACTTCGTGCTAAGGGGTTGTCGGCGTGTCGCCACATAACTCTCTCTCGGCTTTAACTTCGACCCTACCGCCTGCTTACCCTGTTTCTCCTGTTCCTTCTGGTTCTCTTGTTTCTCCTTTGACTCTCTGTTTTCTCCGCAACGCGCGCTCTCTTCTTCTGTCTTGTACGCGTTTCGCACTGCTTCTCCCGCAACGCGGTACAACCTCGTTTCAGTTCTCTCAGTCTTGCATTGGCTTTCTGTCAGCGCGGCGACACGCGTCGCTCCATTCTTGAAGGGTGCGCACGCTAGCAGACAAAGAGGAATTTACATTCGGCTTGGAATATTTCGTGGTACTGGCTGCGATGCAATTTGTTTCGCAGGCTTCGCGACTCACGTATGTGCATGGGTTCCTTTTAACCCGTGTGCGTTGTGCTACTGATCCGCGTTATGGGCAATTTATTTTACGTTTAGGCCTCGATCCACCTTGGGAACGAATTGCTACGATTCGCGGGGGTGAAACGACTTCCCGAGTTACCGTGATCTCGACCTATTCGAGTTTTTGCTTTTTACGTCTGCTATTCCGTTGGCTTTTCCAAGTGTATGAGAATCCTCACTTTCTTTACTCACACGGTAATCGGAAGGGGTAATGTGCTTCTCGAACGATTTCTTCCCGAAGAAGTACAAATCTCGACACTTTATGTTCCTGATGAAGCGTCTAACTTCTCCTGATTAATCTTTTGATCCCAATTGCCGACCTAGATTTAAACTTCTTACGCTTCATTAAGGGCGGTCAAGACGTTGAGTGGCAAATACGCGAAGGCATTGAAATTAGTGACAGTGGATTACGAGTTAATTCCGGCAAGATCCTGTCGAACTGGAATCGAGAGGCGATCCTTCGAATCGGGTTTCTGACGTGTTTGATCGATCATCGGACCCCGGCAGCCTAAGGGATATGTATGCTCGGTGGAGGGGGATATAGTATAGGGTTGAAGCGCGGAAAAGCCCCAGCAAGGATTTCGCGAAATCGAAAATGATAAATTCGATATACGGAGCCATTTCGTATTTGCATTTCGGGAAAGCGGCTGAATTTGCGGGTCCGGGTCGGAATCCTGATTTCGGCGAACGCGCCACGATTCCGAAATATATCATTGAAATAAGCAGCGAATCCGATTTGAATGTGAAATCGATGTGTATCCTTGGCCTGGCACTCTTGTGTTACCCTACAATGACTGAAAGTGATTAAGCACTTTTTCCTCTCCCCAAATGGAACCCTTCCACCAGTGCCGCAACAATTGTACCCCGTTGTTGTTTTATTTTTTTTTTTTTTTTTTTCTTTCAAGAGGAGAAATGTGCCGGTGCATTCGAAAATTCGTATGCAGCCGGTATTTAAACGCGCACGCCAGCACAAAGCTCACAGTACGTGCATTGTTTCCGAAATGATATGCGCTATGCGCAATTTTCAGGGTCCACTATTTTCGGCATTAATACTCGGGCCTGGTGGGAAGGGTGGAATGAAGAGAAACGGGGTCGGTTAACTCGGGTTCGGCAGGTTGCGCCCACTCCTTCCCGGGCAACTAAATCCTCGAGAGTCGTCCTCGACTTCCTTCAAGCAAGTAACGCTGCTCTACAGAAATCAACAGCCTCTAAACACGAAAGCTTGAATCTGCGATAGAGGGTCACCCTTAAGTCGTTGATAAAAGCAGAGCTCCTGACGGAAGGATCTCTACCAAGAGCCAGACAGACAAGAGAGAGAGATAAACAAACTAAAGAGGAAGAGGAGCAACGGCAGATTTGAAGTGGCAACTACCGAGTGCAACGAAGAAGCTCAAACTTAAGTAAGGAATGCTTGCCAAAACTAAAGGCACAACCACTGTGAGAGGGAAAGCTGAAGAGCAAAGGAGACGAAGAAGACGAAGAAAAAGAACAAGCGAGAAGGATGAGGAGCGTAAGATATTCCGAGATTACGAGAGATGAAACTTTCATAAAACATACTGTTCACGACTCGTTCGTCGACTTTCAGGTGCTTCGAGCAACCGCGCCTTCTCGCAGGGGGAATTTAAAAGCAGCACCATCCCTTCCGGATAGTTCGCTCGCTAAGTAACGCGAGTATTACAGGAGTTTAAGACCTCTTGTCTTTCGCGAATTGGCACTCCACTTCTTCGAGAGTCTCGACTTTCATCAATTTCGTAATTCTGCGACTTTTTATGGACTCTACCTTAGCCCAAATTGATTCTTTAATTGACGAACAAAGATAGCAAGGTTTCTGGGCATGTATCTTCGAATCTCGATATTCCATGATATATATATTTTAGCTATTTAGAGACATGCAGGTTTTCGAAGAGGGTAGCGAAAATCTTACTTTCGATGAGCTCGTGCTAGGAGTGCTTTTCTATGAGCTGTGTGCTGCTGTACCTTGCTCTTGGAGTATCAGAAATTTCCGCTGGGAGACCTGTCGGCGAGTGATGGAAATCGTTATCTGGTTGTATATTTTATGTGAGAATTCTACAAAACTTCTTTCGACATGAATTGCTCGTCCGACGAAAAAGTCTTGGTATTAAACTCTGATTGGAGTGAAACAATCGCTACTTACTTAATAAGCATTCAATTCATCATTTATTTTTTTGCAAAATCTATTTAATCGTTTGGCCCAGCGAGGGGGCAGAGAGGGGGAGGGGGATCCTTCAACGCAGTGCCCGGATTCGTTAAGGCATAAATCAGGAGAAAAGTTTACTTGACGAAGATGTAGGGTGTTGCAAATGGCACTTGTTACGTATCTTGGCGAAAGAAGATTCTTCGAAATAATCTAAACTTTAATTTCAAAGTTTCCACGAGACGGGGGAGAAATCTGGCGAGCGATGCTCCAGTTACGCGACCTAGCAGTCGCACGTAACGTTTTTGAAAAGGAAAGAAAATATGAGAAACTTCCCACACAGACTATGTTGGTTTTCTTTCGAAATTACTCAAATATTGACCGGTGTCCCTGATAGCAATCCACTCTATGTGCAGCGTAGCCCTAAACGAAAATGACTTGCAAAAACTATTGCTCAACCAATATTATCGAAAATTAGGTCTATCTGTCCATTCATGAAAGGAATATTTTTTTTCGATGGTCATACGTCAAACACAGGCGAAAAATTCCATGCTTAAACAAAGTGTCGATAAGCTCAAGTTCGAACCTTATTCCTTATTTCAATTATTCTCGAATGATCGATACCTTCGCGGAACGTGTGCGATGCGGTCGAATCGATCCAGCAAACTATTTACAGTGATTCGCGGAAATAAGAATCTTGTTTGGACAGTAGCCAATTGAATGCATTAGCGGTAGAATGTCCGCAGGGTTGTGTGTTGATTTAGGGGTGCTGGGATCCTGCGGAAAGCGATCGTGTCGCAGGAGATGATCTCCGGTCCATGCGTCATCCGAAGGGTGTTTCGATTAGAACCGTTCCATCCCTTAGAGGTAGGCGGGGCAGAATCTCTCAGAAGCCAGAACACTTTGTATAGAATAAGGGGCAGAAACAGCAAGGGGATAATTCTGGGACAGGAATTTTTTCAGAGTGATCGATGCGCGCTTCAATTAATTAGGGAGCGATCGTTCGTCGTCGTCTTGTCCCCGCTGGGCATTAGGTAGAAAGTTGTTATTGTAATTTCATTAAAGTCTTTGTTGCCTTAGTGAGGCTAAGTCTCGAACAGGCCGATTGATTAAGGACAGCTGGTCGCGACTGTCGAATTAATTTTAATTATGGACGTGCACCCCTCTTCACAAGTTCGGTTCTTTTCTCAAAGATGGTTTTTCTTCGGATTGGGACTCTCGTTTCTTTGGACCGAAAGAAACTTCAATGAAGCCCCTTTGGGCATCGTAAAGAAATTTATCGACTTGTTAATGAAGGCTGCAATTGCAATCCACGTCGGAAAGGTGGCTCACGCAAAACCCTCTGGTCTCATAAAAGCCTGGCATATGCCTTGGAACGGTGTAAAAATTTGATATTCAACCTGGCTGTCTTTTACGAGCCGCATAATTTATGGTATATCGAGAAATATACTCCATTGACGGTGCGCATTTGGACTGGAAATCGATATTCCTGTAATCAGGAATAGCGCGACATACGCGATAAGAGAAATATAGATTCCACGAGTATAATTAATCATGCAATGCAGATCCTAATTACCGATCCGGATTAAAGTCCATTTATATTCTCGGCTGGATTGAAAAATATTTTCAAGAGATGCCACCGAGTAGTGAATCCGATACGCTCATCTTTAATAAATTAACGAGACGGGTGACACGGTTTCCAGTAGAATATCACAATCGACTGAAATGTCGTTTTCATTATCGTGTAGTGGCCTTGCTCGAGAAGCAGGGCAGAATCGCTTGATACAAGAGTAATTCATTTTAACATTGTTTCGATAATAGTCGATGGGTTTTCTTGTAACGGACGATATTGAATTACTCAGGGAAAAACTATCCACAATCTCTACTATATTTCCATATTTCGGATCCATCAACGATTCCTTTCGGCAATAGAATTTTTCTGAATTTTCCAAATCACAATTTAGTTGATCGTATTATCACTCTTTCCATTTCCCTACATATACGGCAACGGTGAGAGTCTATCGAGCTGTACTTCAAGGGCTTTCGTTCTCCCAGTGTGTTACACAATGCTCCCAATTCGCGTGCGATTAAACAAAATCCGAATATCGCTATAGAGAGTGGAGCTCGGTGTCTCGAGTGGTAGCCTGCTCGCTCGATGGAGAGCGTATTGCACGAAGGCTTTTGTCCCTTGCAGAGAAGATTTGCGATACTTAGTCTACTAGAAAACAGGTGTACTTCGCCACTACAGCAAGCTTGTTTCGACGCAAGGGTTTCCTCTGATCGGAATTTCCGTTGGCCATGTATCGTTTTCTAGAGGAACATTTGCGATTCTATAGTAGTGCGGTAAGCGGCTTTTTCCTCTATTTAATTGTGACTCGAAAGCTCCGATCGGATTTTGGGCATTCGTACTGTCGTAATTCTTAGGCGAAATTGCGAGTAACCCCCCGGCAGTATTCCACTTTATGCAGTTTAACCCAGCGTAAGAGTCGGGGCAAGTATTCGAGAGGACCAGGAGGTGATAGATGCATCGAAGGGGATTAAAGGATAATTTATTCATAGGGTAAATGTAGATGCCGCAATTTCGTGGAATCTACGCTCACTAAAAGTGCTCGTTAACGAAGTGTTTCATTTCATTTTACACCCTCGGACGTCAAGGCTTCGGCAAGGTCGTAACTCTCTTAGAATTATTGTTTTGCTAGTCAAAGTTCGAGGTACAGATTAACCCCTGAGAGATTTGATGCTCGTACTATTATGAATGACTGACGAACCAACGTTTACTGTACAGTTCATGAAAACGACATGCGCACTATTGCGAAGCACAGCAGAGGATGGTATTGTTTCGCTAACCGTTGGTTTGGAAAGCGTTTTTACATGGATTTCATCTTAGGACGTTTTTAACCCTGCGCGTAACTTCTGCCTTCTATCTCCTCAGCCTGGTGATTTATGACGCAAAGCGTTCGTTTTTTCTCCGTATTTAGAAAAAGACCTGTATCGAGCTACGTCGAATAGACGCATCCAGGTGGAAATCCCTTCAGCAGCCAGACGTCGTCAATTTCTGACTTTTTCCTTTTTACACCGGGGCACACCGCGCTTTCATCCAAAGAAAGTAAGATAACGACCGAGTGCAAGGGAGATTTAATCTTGCTAGGAAAAATATCTTTTTCTTTTTCACTGTCATCCTTCTCCAATTAATTCAACGGTTTTCTATCCTTTCCTTTCCATCGCGATCATTACGAGTATATCTCCAGTCCATACTCTCTCGCTCAGCAGTTTCCAAGGAACTCTTCTGTCCAGTAAAATTTGATTTAACAGTCCCCTCGTAAACAGCTGAATCGTTTGGTGGTTACGCTTATGGCTCATATTCGAGATTCACGTGGTCCGAGACGCAGCCCGATCTTTGGTGTGTCTGGAGTGCTCGTAAAGCTTGTAAGGTCGCGAATTGCCGCGAGAGAATCACTGGACTATTCACCCTTCCAGCAGCGCCAGTCACGGACGTTTATGACTTTCGGACTACTTTAGATGTGTCATGCTTGCTCGCTGCGAGTGTTCGCGCGTACCTCCATTCTGACATGCACACCCGTGACACGTGCTTCAGTCACGCGTCTTGCAACAGTGTTGGCCTAATGTGTCCTATTTCAAACTACCTGCCGTGAGACGTTTTGCTGCTACTGATAAGAAAGCCGATGTCTTGAGAGTCATTACACCTTGTAAGTAGCTCTTGTAAAGACACTATTCGTTTTTGTCATGGGCAAGAAGACCGTGCTGTAGGATTATTATTAAAGGACAAAGAAACTGAGGATTCTTAGTCCTGGAGACTGGTTTCTTTGAAGTTCGCTCACAAAAGATTCGCAGTTTGCGCCAGTTGAGTCATCCAATTACGAGAATTGTTCGTTAAAAGACCTCCAGAAATGCAAATAGCGTTGAAACAGATGATTTATAGACGTCAATTTATTAGTAGCAGAACTGGCAGTTCCTGCGGTTGTCTGTACATCGAGTGACCTACAAATTGTACGACACACCGTGCACATTACCGCGCGGCATTCTCGATCCATAATTCAAGAGGCTTACTACCTGGTAATTGCAAACGATACATAGTCCGGTCTATAGACAGAAACTTCCACCTGGCGATTACAGTCTTCGCGTAACGCGTTTAAACCGATTATAACTTACTCGGCAATTCTAGCCCTTCGAATCCCGTCCACCTTTCTCGAAAATCCACAGTATTAGAAGACTATAATGGGGCAGTGATTATGGCCTGTCGTATCATAAATTTTTATAGACCATTTTAAACCCCGATGCGAATCGAAAAGAGCGATTTTTGGTGGAGTCCAAATCAGAGCGGGTTCTTCAGAAATGAATTGATTGCCTGTGGACGAGGAGCTTAAAATGGGATATCACCGGAAGTCGAGTGACGCGAGACGAAAGAGGCAGGGGTATCAGTGCGAACGAGCTGCGAACAACGAGCTAATTTCCCCCTTGAGAGGGATTAACCGTTCACCAAAAAGGGAGGGATAGTCTTGCGGGTAAAGCATAAGTGCGCGGGATAGCTAGGGCACGGCTCGTAGAGGAAATTTTAGGAGAGAAGCTCTTAGCAGTGGTAGGTGCACGTAAGAAGAGCTTGCGGTCTTAAGAGTCGAAAAATAGTGTTGTCGGAATGGAAACTACTATAGTGCGGTATGGTTCTTGAGAAACGACAGCCCTGTACACCACCTTGCCACGTGCCTGCTTCCTTGCCAACCCCTCCTATCAGATATTTTGCATTTCGTTGTTATTCAGAAATAGTCGCAAACCGTATTGGATCGCGGCTCGTTGCTCTCTGGTCGGGATACCTTTCTCTCTCTTGCGTTAAGCTCTCGCTGCTACTATCCACTTTCCGTAGCACTTCTTATCCACGGAGATGTTTTATTAATGAAAATGAAGGAGATTCCTATATTTTCCCTAGCCTTTTCCTTTTCCTCCTCTTTCTCTTGCCTTCTCTCACTCTCACTGTTTTCCTTTCAAATTCTCCGGGCCAGCTAGCATTCCTTCCAGCTCTCGTTTTTCTTCTGTTGGCTCGTTTTCTTTCTTTTTTCTTGCAGACGTTTTCTTTCTGGCCAGTGGTGCCGTTTCCATTTTCCGCGGTGCCCTCAGGAACGTCTGCTCTCCTCGGAAGACTGCGCTGTTTCACTTCGTTGTCAGCTGCAACGTTCCTTGCGGCGACGATATTACTTTTCGTATGGCGGGCCGAGGCTCTCTCGTGGGAATGCGACAACAAGCTCTGCGCAAAATTAATTCTGACTCGTGGCATGCATGCTCCGGTGAGCTTAGCAAGGTATGCCCTTCATGAGAAAATGGATATATAACATACGAGGCTAAAGACACGAGAGATACGTAGCTCGGGAGCCCAGAAGCTAGGATTTTTGATGTTCAGTTTACGTAATTGATGTGTTATCAGTCAAGAGACGTTCCATCCGGATTCGTTAACGATTCTGGAACTTGGCACCAAGTTGTGTTTCTCCAGCCAGTAAATCCGATTTCCATTTAGAAAATCAAAGCCGCGAATGTTTCGGTAATGCTGTACGGTAGTAAGTTTCCGATGGATTCACACATTATGTTTGTATACTGGTGTATTCAAGGGTCAAAAGCAGATGCAGATGGGTGTTGTCATCAAACCTGATGTGCGGTGATGTGCAGAAGGCAGCCTGGCTAGCGATCGCAAGCCCTCTCCCGCCAGCAAGTGCGCCATGGACATGGACGGTTGCAACATAAGCGTACAGTCGAACGGACAAACCGTCCGTTTAGGATGGCCGGACTAGTCGGACCGCACAGTTTGCCAGGCAGAAGCCTCGGGTCGGTTGCACGCGGAAATGAAGGTTCCTCGTGTTCGAAATGCTCCTACTACTCCTTGCGCTTGGTCCACCCCCCCTTTTCCACCGAATGATTTCTCCTTTCGAGTTAGTCCTTGCGCGGATTGCGGTTGCATGCGCTAATCTACCGGAACCCGTAGCTTTGTTGGATTATGTCGGCCCGAGTGATTCTCCATCGATCTCTCTTTTCCTGCCTCGTTGCTGTCTCGTTTCTGCCAGGCTCGTGCGTCTGCCTTTCTGCGTGCGCTTATTTCGTGTATTCCTCCCGCAACGAATATCATGGCTATCATTGGCTCTTCCAATAGACTGTCGAGGGGATTGCTGCACGAAGACAATGCATTTTTGATCTAATTCTTTTATACGGCGAAACTAATAGAATTGGTCTGGCTTCTGGATTTCAGAAGGTACTTTGTCATGATTGAACAATGATACGGTGGTAGTAGAACAATCGGGTAACCTATACGTTGGATAAACTTGATCGCTTTAAGTTTTAGTTTCTACGGTTAGTCGTTTTGTTTGTTTCGGAAATAACGTCGATCGGACAAACAACCGATGTTCTACGATAAGATAAATGAAACTTTATACAATTGGTTCAACTCGCAGTGTACGTGGTGTTGTTTCTAAAAACCTGCAAATATTACGGTAACGAAGCGAATGAACGTGGCACATTCGGAAATAGGACTTTACATTGCATGAAAATAAAAGAACAATGTACGTTACTCGTCACCATTTAATTACTTATTGCACGGATAGTTTAGTACCCGCAGTCGGTAGATTCTGATCGGCGAATGATTAAATCGAGTATAAAGCTCATTGTCGGTGAGGGAATCGTGCGTGAAATCAACCCTGTGATCGCGCCTCTCGTCACAGGGATAAAGGAAGAGAGCGAGAGGCGAGAGGATTGGTTTGCAATAAAGCCTGTTTACGTGTACTGCTTTTCGCAAATGAAAAGGTTTCGCTGACCAAGCGAACAGACGTTCGGAGGGGTAATTGTAATTGCGGGCTTGCAAGTGCAAACACGCAAGTCACATTTGTCCATCGTGTTTTGCAACGGGTTAATTACGGGTACAGCATCTATTATTCTGGCAGAATGTCAACTCATAGCTGTGTCATTGGGCGCGCTGTTAATGCCTAAATTTAATTTCCTTCGCAGCTGTCCGAGCTCCGGCCACGGCTGCGGCGCTTACTTGCGTTGCCGCAGCCGCAGTTTCGTCCCGCATAAACATCAAGTGTACAAATTTGAGCAAACTTATCGCGAATGCCTCTGGCAAAGCCAGAATTATTTGTCGGTTTCGCAATCAACGACACTGGTATCTGTTCCGCTGTTTCCACCTCTTCCAGTCGGATAATTACCTCTCGCGTTTCTTGTCTGACTCTCACCTTCTTTCTCTCTCTCTCTCTTTCTTCTGCCTCTTAATTGCACCAACTGAAATTTTGAAGAATCGCTTGGAACCTGACTTCCTTCTCCCGGGGAATTGTGTCGGCACGAGAGGGAGAGAGAGAGAGAGAGAGAGAGGGCGCATTTATAGCGACAATGCACCGCTCAAAGGCGCATTATCTTAAGAGTATGAAATTAAGCAGAATGGAGTGAGATGAATCCGAGGCTTCTCCCGTAATCAGTGTATTCGCGATATTGTGCCACCGTTTCTCTCGGATCGCGTCAAGACTAAATTGCGCCGCGCCGTTATTCGGGTGAAATTTGTTTGGCGCGAAATGCATTGCAGGATCGTCGTAAGCACTTCTCCTCGTTGGCGCGACAAAGTTCCCTCGCGCTCCAGTTCTTCCCTCGTTCAGTTTAAGTTTCGTCTACTTATCGCTCGCGCGCCGCGCTACCTCTGTTCTCCTTATTGCAGAGGAATAATCTTGCCGTTCAAAGCGTTCCTCAAATAATTCGCGTGTCGTTACGTACCTCGACGAAACCCGGATTCGTCGAAACTTTGAAACCAGATTGATTAATGTCAGACTAACGACACAGTTATAATTAACGACAGTGCTAAAATCTATTTAGAGCAAGGTCCGAGATTTTTAGACACTCGTGTTCTTCGAAGCTGCATCAACAAGTAGTAGAGTCGAATATAAATCCGACAGTGGAGAGAATGAATCGTGAGTAGTATACAATATGAAGTTTGATGGAATATAGAATAGAATAGAGAATTTTAATTACTCACTCTCCCTATGCATAGCTTTTCTCAACCCCTTGTCTGCATTAATCCAAAGCTCTACATCTGTCTATTACAAGTTTTCCTCCATAGAAGCTTGACTCAACTCAAAGTGGAACTCCTTGGGCTCGCAGCGAACGACTTAAACAGTGCTGGTGTTTCTGGTGCCAAAAGCAAGCTTGGCGATGTCCACGACGTTGACGGGGCGTGATGGTGCTGGCCGTATTTACAGAACTCCGAAGAAGTGGTGGTTGCAGTTAGTGCATCTAGAAGGGTTGCAACTGCTTGAACTTGCGTCGCCTTTATAGCTCCTACCAGCGAGCATAGAGTTACCCGAGCGTGGAACTGAGCACCAAACCGAAACCAAGACGTTCGCGTGAGCCAGGCTCAGCCTCCAACGAATTTTCCTCAGTCTCGCGTGTGGGAGCTAGCTGGTTGGGTTAGGTGGTTCCCGTGCGAGCGCATCTCGCTGGATAAGCGAGTCGGCCGCGGCTCGCCTTTATGTGTCCTCGCATCGGAAACTGTCTGGCGCAGGTCTCGGCCCGTATGATTTTAAGGTCGGAATCTCGGGGAAGCGGCGAAACTGCGGAAGATGCCAGAATCGTTTGCCGGCTCTCGAGCGCAATGTGCCGTGTGAATGTTTCCTTGGAGGACGCTCATAAAGCCGCTCCACTTCAGTTTCCTTCGGATTCCGAATGTATTTAATTTTATGATCGCCCTGTATTGCGCACCCGAATCGAAACGCGTCGGTCTATGGGTTCAGCTGTAAAAGTTGTATTAAGATATTTATTGTCGGCTTTTGAGCTTTCTTGTATCTATTTCTGTAAAATGGATTTTTTTCCTTGCAGCACCACACTGGACTATTCTTCTCCTGTCGCCTTTATTATTTAAGATAAATAGATGCGAGAATTTTGAAATACTTCTTTAGAAAAGTATCGAGAAGAATGAGCTGGAGTCAGTACTCAAAATCAACTGAAAGCATTTCGCTTTCCATTCCCCAAATATCAACATACTCATTAGAAATAAATGCGGTGCTCGAAGGCACGAGGAATTTCGGAGCGAGGCTTTTCCAAGGATTCGGCGGGTATCGAAAACGTTTCAGGGAAATCCAGGTGTCTCCGAGGAACGAAAGCCAGTCGAGCCACTGGAGGATTTGCCGAACGGCGGCGAGTGCGCTGTCCTGTAAAAGTTTTCTTATGTCAGTCTCAAAAACCCATTCCAGAGAAACGAGGGATGCCTGAGTGATTCACGCGCGCGATCGCGGGTTCAGGATTTACGTGGCGCTTAACAGGAATGCAATAATTCTAATACGCAAAGGAAAAAAATGCATGATTATCCGTAGAAGCGGAAAAGGCGAAACTAGACCAACACGATGCGACGGTATTAGTTTTAGATTCTAGAGTGAAAGGAGAATACTGTAAATGTGACAACTGCTTTGGCACAATCACTCTCCCGAAAAATTGATTTCAGAGTGTTTCTTATGTATTGGGCGAACTTCCTACTTTTATTAGACCGACCGTTCCATAGTGCTATCAGCAAAACCACGTATTCGATTACGTCGCTTTTACTGCTGTCGAAACACCCTCGTCCGCCGCTACCCGGTTCTTTCCGGTTCTTTTTACGCAGATGCACCGAAGATTTTTTATCGTAAAGACAGGCTTCATCATTTCGGGCTGGAAGACTATACGGATAACGTTGCCGCAACAAAGGAGATGGAATTTTATTTGAGTATACGCCCGCACATAAAAGTTCCATGGCGTAGTATTCGAGAAGTCGTTCCTGCCGGGCGAGTAACTTGTTCCTACTTTTTATGCTCACTACTGTATCGTCCGTTTCTTACGTGCGCGTCTCCTTCAGCCGTCACAATTGCCGGTAATTCAATCGTGAGCTCCAGTCGAAATATGATTTTCGAATTATGCGAGAATTTGGAGCATCGCGATCGCGGTAAGGAATCCTGATAGGGAGGAAAGTATTGCTGGTGTAGATCATTTGCAAGGAATAGAATACGGTATAAAAGTTTTCCGATTCTGTTGCAGTGATTCTCGCATAGGAATTCGATGAGAGTTACTCGGTTTTATGTAGCTACTGTATGAAGTAACATGGGCCGCGTGAAGATTCTTGAATATACTATGAAACTTTTATATAATTAAGCTACTGTTTCGTAATATCTTTTTGTACCGTTAGTACTCGTATTATTTCGTTCATTACGTGAGAATATTCGCTCGTTTAATTTCCTGTTGGAATATAACTCATGGTTCGAAATTAGTTCCTAACATTCTACAAAAAGTTTCTGAATAGAAAAGATTATATAATGCCGACAGATATTTCAACCGTGTTCCATGTTAGGTCTTTCTTGTTGCATGGCCCGAATTTAGTGGATAAAATGGAATTTGTGAAGTATAGCGCCACTTTTGCGAACACGAAGATCTATAGCGAAAAGTGGAGCGGCCTGAAAACAGGAGGCATCTGAGCTTTCCTTACCGAAAAGAAGCAATATTCTCGAAAATCGCATTTGAGACTATGCATCGAAGCTCTCTGGTGCAAGTTCCGGCTTGCATCGGGTTGGACCAGGAAGCACAGCTGCAAAGTGCCGCATTTTCTAAATCCCAACCGTCGACAAATGGAAAATTCTACCGGACGAACGAACGACTAGCTATTACGTGAACTTGAGAATTTTTCTTAAATGCCCAAAGAATGACAAGCCCCGAATATCCCTGAATCTACAACTGTAATTTTTCTTGATCAAATTTGAAGTAGTATAACCCCTCTACAAATGAATAGATGCCGTTCTATTCACATTATTTGCAATAACATCGTCGCATCGTTCGTTCCTATTAACACTCATAATTATACTCTGAACGGTTCGGACTTTATCCCCGAGCAGCCGAAAAAAAACTTTCCACATTATTTTCCGAAAGGTATTCCAATCGGAAAGTTTACCGATTTTCCCTCTCTTTTTCACGGGCTAAGCGCACGAATTAATTAAAGAGTAAACTGGTTTTCACCCCGGCATATCGTTCCCGCGGAATAAACGGCTGTAGTGAAAAAGTACCGGAACGGTTTTTTGGGTGAGGAGGATTTGCCGTCGTCGACGACGTCGGGGAGCGCAAGTTCTAAAATAATGAGACCCACTCGAGACTGACGATTTTTACCCGGGAAATTATTATCCTACCATCCAGTCGGCTCGACGGGTGATACGAGGAGGATGTGGTAGAAGCAGTCGTGTGCGAGAGAGAAAGGCAGCTAGACACTGTCAAACAGCACACCTGAGCCTGGTAGCAAGAGTTCCGCGAATAATAGAGGCCTAGGTGTAATAACGCGTGATCAAAGGAACAGTGTCTAGTTATCCGAGTGCAGCGGCACAAAACACACGGAGAATCGCGAATCGATAGAGGTGAAATCGCGTTGGCGAGGGTGCAATGCGGCAACGAACTACCCCTCCGGTCTCTTCGACCCGGTCCCTCGGTCTCTGTCTCTCTTCGTTGCACACTGCTTTCTATTTCTCGCCGCTTCTCCTCTCTCGTACTTCTATTTTTCCTTTTATTCTTCTGTCGTCCCCTTTCCTCTCTCCGGCACAGGGGTTTTCTTTTTTTTGGCGAGCTTCTCCACCTCGCCGTTTCCAACTATTCGTCCCTTCTCTTTTTCTCCTTTTATCGCTCACTTCTTTCTCTGAGTTTTCTCTTAGTTTTCTTCCGGGCCCTTCCCTTTCCTTTCTCCTTTCGCTTTCTTTCGGAAATTCAAGCTTCGGATGGCTGTTTTTCGCTGGCTTCCTTCTAAACCGCGGACGTGGAATCGGTCGGGTGGCATTCCCCCCCCTCTTGCCTGCAAGAGGCCAGTTAGCGCCCGGTGAGATTCTTCTTCCCGATTCCTCGTTGTAGCGGCTGGCCCGCGTTGCTTCTGTTGTCGACGGAAATCTTTCGGTTTAATCAGCAATCTCGATCCGAACCGAATCTCGACCTGCATTCGCCACGTTGAAACGAATGTGGTTTTGATAACGAAGTCGCTCAGTGTTACTGTCCTCGCTTTACTCACCGAGCACGCAGCAAGTTCGATTGTACCAGAATCCTCGATTCCTCGGGATTAGTTGGGATGGTAGATGTGTCCGATCCTCAAATGAAAGTGCATATATCGGCTGATGGACTACGCTGATGAGATTCGAGCTGTGTCATTAAAACTCGCCGGTTCCAACGCGAAGATTTATGCGACGCGCGCGCCAAATTCGCTTACGACCAGAGGCAAAGTTGATCAAGGCAATTTTGACGTAAATTGCAAAAGGTAATAATGCGAGGTCAAGCGCATTTTACATTTGATCGGACATAAAAAGTCAATTGATGCGGCACGAGGAGGAGGAGGAGGAGGAGGAGGAGGTGGATAGAGAGAACTTTAGATATCCGTCGGTCGAGTAGCCTCCCCGTGAGCTGGGAACAGTAAAGCGATCTCGTGAATGCGATGTCAGGTGGAGATGGAGAGTGCAATTTCGGCAGAAGTTGCAGATGCGACGTCCGGCCGGAGACCAAAGAAGCCGCTCCCGGAAGGAAGCAGGAAGCGAGAAGCGGGAAGCGGGACCGCATCATCAAGAGGCATCTGGCCGCAGTGGCCGAAGACAATGGGGGATATTAGACGGTAGTCAGCAGCGTGATTTGCCACGGGGGAAGGATTTTGGCTAGCCATTTCGCGTAATTACTGCGGTATCCGAGCGACGCTTAATCCCGTTTACAAAGCATTACCTGCTAATGGATACACCCAGTCGCAACGAGCATACGGCTGGGCGCATTAGCGCCTGGATCGGTCCCCACCGATCCACATACCCGTGCATCCAGCTTCAACTACACCTCGATATCTCTCCACGATTTTATTGAAATTCAACGTGGTATACAGTCTTGTCACGGTTTTACGCAACTCTGAGATCCTTCATATCAGGGTGATCGAGTTCTGGTAAACTATAAATTTTCTACATGCAGATGCAGTTCGGAAGTCGAAGGTCAAATAGAAGGTTGAGGATGAACATCGCAAAGCCCAAGTGTTGCATCGGGTGATAGGAGAACACGCGTGACGGTTATGCGTAAAGTTATGGGAGGTGATAGCCTGGAAGGTTTGCCGGTGGCCAATGATCGCATTATCCAACGTGTGTGTTGGCGATCGGTGTGGAGCGTCGCGTGTACGGATCTTCCTTCCAGGTCCGTCATTTGTGGGTGCCACGCCGTTGAAACTTCGCCTCGTAAAATCGAACGGTCAAACTTGAGCGGGCTGAATGTCCGAGCGAGGGCAGGGATCAGGCACAGTGCCGTATAAAATACCATAATACCCGAGCTACGTCGATCGGAATCAGGTGCAGCCAATTTGGCTGGCGTCCAAAACCCTTGGCATGTAAATCCAGTTTGGAAGCATCAACGCTGCTGGTTCTACCGGCGCGCCGCTCGGAGATCGAGCGAAATGCCGTGCTCACGACGGTCAGGGCCAATCGGCCTGCCAACGAACTTGTTTTTCGTTTCGCGGCCTTTTGACTGAAACCTTGAAAAATTCACTTCCACTTCGATCTGTTGAATTATGCAATCTGAACAAAAGAAATCTTGCTTTTAATCAGACTTTACTACTACTGCTGATCTTTCGTTATAAATATCGAATATACCTCAATTCCACCCCTGTCTACCATCAGTTTTATTACTCACAAAATGAACTAAAGATTCGAAGGAATGTTCCATTGGACTCTTATTTTCGTACAATTAATTTTTAGGACGCATTAATCATTTTTATATTATGTTTATAGTTACCCAATTGACCTCAATTAATCTTCAGGACCAATGTACTAAGATCGCTCCATGTTTCAATCTCTTCAGGTCTTTCACTTGCCAGCTACCGGAGGTGGTGGTTCCATAGTGCAGCATTAGAGAAGGAAGTGCGCGCTGCTTGTCGCGCGGAAAAGTAAACGTTTCGAGGAAAGTACCGTGCGAAACTGCTGCTCGATGGGCACGCGATCTCTTCCGCATGGACTCGTCTACACGCGGAGAGGGACGATCAGTGCATACGTGGATGTATCAGGTTCACCTGTCAAGCACCTGTGAATCCCGATCCATTTCCACCAGAGCCAGGATGCACCTCGAGACGCGAATGCAGCCGTGCATGTAGCCGTGTCTGAGCGAAGACGATGCACAGTGAGTGAAGGATTCGTCGAAAGCCCGTCGATGTAGTTCAGTCTCTAGAACGTCGAAATTCAATCGTTCTCATAGGGGTGAATGCTACTATGCATGGAGAGTCTTTATACGAGTATATCACATTTTTACCTATAAAATAGTATAACTATAACTGTTGATAGTTTGTCAATATCTTTAGGAGATACTCTAAAGCGTTTGCTGTTTTTTTCTGAATTGTCAATGCAGTCGTATGTAAAAATACAGAATATTTGCTTAATGGTTTCAATAGGAATATTTTGGGTTCTTGAGGGAACTTTATGTTAGCGGAATGTGAATAATGAGAATGTTTTTGAATGCGTTTTATAGAGGCCCACGGCGGACCTTCAGTATGCGTTTGGAACATCCCTGCGAAGATAAATCCTGACTGTTGGCGGAGCACTGCGTGAAACGCACGCGAAATGTTTACGGTTGGCAAGATGACTCGTTCTGTTTTATTCTTGTAGAGCGTGGGTATACCCGGTATACGCAACGCGTCACGTACATTACTCCGCTCCGGACGGGAATCCGATTTGATCGTGAAGAACAAATTCGCGGGGTGGGCTTCGCGCGAGTAAATAACAAGCAACAGCCCTGCACGAAAAAAAAAACTCGTAGAAAATACGCTTCGTTGGCGCGAGCGGATCAGTCGTTTGATCTTGGGTTTTGTGGTTGAGAGAATGCCGCAGTATCGGGCGCGCGCGTGCACGTGTAAAGTAAACGTATACACTATATGCGATAACTGGAACTCTGGCACAATGTGTAACATAAATTTCGCGGACAGCGAAAAAGTTGAAAATGTAAGGAAGAATTTGGCAAAATGATTTTCAAAGTAAAACTTGACGCGAAATCTGCGACAGTTCTATTACGCAAGAGAACTCTCATTAACGAGGAGTTTAAATACTTTGTGACCAAAGATAGCAGAGGGAAATAGTTACTGGAACAGATTTGCGGTAGACGTAGAAACACATTAGGAACTAAAGTACCTAGCATTCGACTCTCCCACAATAGCCACTCGAATGTATTTCAAGCGGGTCCTGAATAGCCGTGCCGTCATTCCGAATAGGGAGAACTGAAGTGTACGACAATTTCGCTAAAATTTCGCAGGGGAAGGTAGAAACCTAAAAGAGCCCTTCAGACCATTTCTCATTTTGTTCCCCCTGCCCAAGCTGGTATCTATCTGTCTCTCTTTCAGCTCGTTCTATCCTTCTCTACACCCATCCTTCAATGTTCAATGTCTGCTTCTCGCGAGATTCGGGGAGGGTGCTGGGACCGCGAACCTCCTTGTGTTCCTCTAACACGCGTGGTGAGAGCTACCTCGAACGATTAGCATCCCCCTAACCCAGCAATTCTCTCCAGTGGTCCTGAGTGAGAGTCCTTCTCTACTAGTGCCGCGTTGGAGCAAGATATTCGAGGGTCTAGCATTCTTCGGTAAATGATGGCGTGAAACACCCCCATGCTTTGATGTGCGGAAGCTGCAATGATGGATGCTACGGGGGGTGACCGAGTTGCCAGTTCAACCGGGTATTCACCAACCTCTTTATTCACCGACGTCATAGATTCTCTCTCAATAGCAATGTCAAATATAGAACTAGCGAGCCAGAGGTTCTGGCTAATTTTTTATTTCATTCTACTTTTTTAAGCACACATACCACTTTGTAAATGTAGGGTGAGTATATTTCACCGTACTAGAAAATGCTCGGACGCACTTTCAGTGGTGCGAAGTTCTCGAGGAGGGCGCATAAAATTCTGTAGTTTTTATGCTGGACCATCCTGGTTCTCGTGCCCAAGAACACCGAATGTAGAATAAAGCTGTAACGTCGGTTAACATAACTCAGAGACAGTTAACCCAAAAATAGGTGGCGAGTAATAGCGACGCGGCCCGCCGAAATAGCCGGTATCTGGCAGGAACGCTGGTCCTGAAAATTACGTGGGTATAAGATCGTGGCGTGGGTTCTAGCGAGAGGCTAATAACAATAACAAGTTTGCCGATGCTTCGTAAATCGAGAGGATGGCCAGTCCAACCAGTGTTCTCTCGCAGATTCATCAGATTTATGCTTCGCGAACGAAGGAGTGCATCCTCAGATTGCTATCGATTCATCGAGTAAAGTTTACTCGTACGTTTCCCAGCACCTATTTTCCGTGATTTTCCCTCGAATTTCGCCAGTGATTGATTCGCAAACGAATGCGCTTATCGTGAACAGTAGGGCCCGATTTTGCAATTCGTCGCTTGCACGAAATGCAAGTGATTGGGGTCTGCGATCATTCGGTAAGCCGATGGAGCGGTGGGATTGTTAATGCGCGGCTGAATAACATTAATACCGAGGTTCACTGTGAAATTTTAACGCGGCGTTATCGTGCACTCGCGAGCACGAGCGACGTACCGGCTCATTCGTTATCCTGGTCTGATCCTGTCACACGGTAGGAATGACGTTCGCCGATATGAGTGCCTTTATTCTCGAAATGGTCTCGCCGGATAAGTGGGCTTATGCTCTCCCGTGCGCTGACACGCCGGGATATATCGTGGATTCGGAATGGCAGAATTATCGCGGCCTGTTTCCAAAATTGTAACTCGCGCGCCTACGATAGTCGATGTTCAGCCGAAATCCTTAGTCCCCGTAGAGGCACCAACCAGCCGGCGCTCTCGCGATAACGAGGCTTCCACGAGACATTGCCATTGTACCTAGTAATTTTCGAATTGACCTCACGTTCACATATAATTCCTTGAGACAAAAAATATCCCCCACGTCTGCAAGGAGAATCTTATATTGACCGTGAAGTAATCGCGAAAAGTTTAGTGTATTCGTAAAAAGAGCTAACTAAGTATGACGTACACTGAGCGAACCATATCGGCACTTTGTGGAGGACAATGTCGAGGGCTGAGACTGTGGTAGTAGGTGAACGGTATATACAGTAAAATGGGAGCGGGAGTATTTCATATGGGAAATCATGTTGCGATGCCTTCGAATCGAGACGAGACTGGAACGGTGATTGAAGTGCAGTCGCGCGGAGGGTGATTGCCGATGTCAAAGGAAACCGAGGAGTGCTGCCGGTACAGGGCCGAGTAGAGATACTCGCGCTTTCACATTCTATTTATGCCACATCGTGCTCACCTGAACCAACCCCAATCCCTCCACGCCACTGATTTCCAACCCTCGACGTATCATCATTGAGCGCATCTCTAAAGGATTTATTCTTCCTCTGGATCAAGCAGTCGTCTTACTTACCCTTCTTGGTTTTCTTTTACTCCGCACACCCTTATAAGCTACACTCTTTCTATCGCATATGACAACCCGACGATGCTGATCAGGGACTGTCTCTTTTTCTCGTTGGACTGAAAACAGTTATGCTTCGAGGAGTCGCAGCATGTAGGTAACATAAAAGAAGCATTAGCCCCGATCGTTCGAGACTCGAGAGCGTAGAAGAGACCTTCTTCGCTGAAGAGGTCTCTTCCCATTATTGGGGTTAAATTTGTTCTTGGCTCCAAAGCGGCGAACTGATGAAAACTATGAGTTATCCTGGACTCGCGAGAAAAAGAGACCAAGGGAGAAAGAGGAAAGGAGAGAGAGAGAGAGAGAAAGTTCCTCGAGAAATTGCTCGCCGATCCAAGCGGATTCCCTGAAATGTCGCCAACGGTTCTTCACGGATTTCCCGGGGATAAGAGGCTTCCCGCGTTGTCTATATGAAGCACTTTTTAGCTTAGAGATACCGCTAATCGCCTTGTACGGATCGTTAGAATCAGGATTTGCGAGATCCACCTAGAAAACTATTGCGAGCCTCTTATCTACCTCTGGCGAGTATTGTCATTGGTGTTCCAATCTACTAACTGCATTTATTACGTTCCCTTGGCACCACATTCTCCGTGGAGCACCAAATCCGCATAATGTTATCGACCATGCGTTAGGCATAATCAAATTGTTGCATGGACCATTGCCAATAGAGTTCCAAATAAATTATCCTCAGTTAACGAGAGCAGCAGTCGGACGAAGGGAACAACAAATCATTGACCTATACTTTTCTGCAATTAGAACGTGAATCTGAGTTGATACGATCATTTCTATGGGTTTGTCGCCAAATATTGACAATCAGGCTGCATCCAAACCCTCGACAGTTCCTTTATGGTTCTTCCTGTTATTTTATACCGCTACCGTGTGCGGTGAAAACTTGTTCAAGATTCCGCGTGCACCTAATTTGCGATGTACTTACCAGCTCGTTTCACGTATGAGCGTCACGTACTGGTTCGACACGGTGTACTCGCTTTTTTTGAGCCTCGGCGAGCCGTGTCGAGCAGTGTGTAATCTGCTTTTTTGCCAAGTACCTGGATGCTGTCACGCTTTTGCGAGGCCAGAGGACGACCTAGTCAGCTTGCACTAAACGGTCGCAAAGCGGATCGATGTCGAATGAGAGAAACATCAAGGCGATGATGAAATTAGTTCAGTTCGGCTGATCCTACGGATAGCTGTATATACACGAGTTAATTAACACCAGTAGCGTCACAGTTCGCACTAAAAGAGCTGTCAGTGGAGAGGAACTAGTTGGGAAATGTGGAAGAATCCATCAAGAAATTATCATAATACAGCATCAGTTGTCTATTAATTTTAGAACTATGATGCATCGTACAATTAATTTCAATAGCAATAAGAGGGAGAGTCAGAGAATTTGTGTGCTGCATGAGAATCCCGTATAATTGTGCATTCGCATTAATCCACGGTGAGGTAGAAATGCGGTGGTCCTACGCCAATGCAGTATGGCCAGGGGCTAATTCAGAAATTCTGGAGGAGAGCGATACGGTGAGAATTACGTCACTGGTATCCACTTGGTTTATTAACATCCACCTCTCAGTCTTCTCTGTCCGCGAGTATATTAACTGGTACGAGGCCGCAACAAGGTTTACTGCTGCTCTCGTGCGGGCGACGTGCGTGCCTCTGTCTGTCTGCGAATGTACATATATTCCCATGGACGTCGCTTCGTGTACGTGTGCTCACGTCCCTGCACCAGAACGATCTCAAGCCCTTCTCTCTCTCTCTCTCTCATTCTCTCTCTCTCATTCTCTCTCTCTTTTCCTGCCGCGAATAGATGGTCCAATGAACTCGAATAACTCAATCCAGACCCCAAGTAAACGAGTTTTTCGAGCCACGACTCTTACGACGCGTCGGTTCTAAACGACTGCCCCGCGTGTTCCTGGGCCAAGGAGCGCTCGGAATCTTTACACGCGCTCCCATTAAGCCATTGCGAATCCAATTACACGTCCATTATCCAATCCAAAGGCGAGTAAGCATTTTGTATGAGCTTTCTCGGGTGTATCGTGACTCATTTAAACTGTAATCCCGAAGAATATACCCTTCCTTTCCACGGTATAATCCTTTTATGTCAGATTGAATGCGCGACGATTTCTGACACTACGGCGCGCTGCGACCTCAATGCGACCCGCTGGTGGATCTTTCGCTTCGACTGTGAGTGGCTTCTAAACTTAGTACACTGCATAATCGAAAAAGCAGCCTGTGAAGCGTGGATTGTATGACAAGGCAGAAAATCTCGTTTCCATCGTTTTTAAAGTCCTCCGGTAAAGCTCGTATCTCCGTCTCCTCTTTCAGTTTCTACCTTTGACAAGGAGCCACCTGCACCAGACCACCGGATCCGATGCATCGAGATCAATGTCAGATAAAACGTTTTATTCGCAACTTATAGGAATACGTCGGATTCAATTAAATTAATTCCAATATTCTCGATATAAGGGAGAAAAGAGTTAGGGGTAGAAAGTGCTTACGGTGTCTGACGTTGGAGAAAAATTTTACCAAACTGCAAAAGATGATATACATGATCACAGTGGTTGCCAGTCGCTCGGACGTAACGAGGTCGACGAATCGATCACGCTGAAGCGTTCGTTTGGTACTGAATCATTTTTGGATGAGCGATGCATCCTAGTGCATCGCGGATACGTCCGTCGAACGATCGAAAGAGACAGCCGAGTCTGGGACCCAGTGGTAGCCGTAAACGTGAAAATCAACGGACGGTCCGAGGCAAGAGGCGAAATGAGTTTCCGGCGAGGAACGAAAAACGGCTAATGACGTCAGGCAATCCGGCGGAACGACGTTAGTGGACCGTCGAAAAAACTCCATCACCCGAACCTTCCGTATTTAATAATGGTGCACATCATCCTCCTGGTCTCGGGTGATGAATGTTCCCAAGAACCAACCGGACGACGCGCACACCCGTTCGCTCGCGTGAGATTAAGCGTCGACCACGTAAAAAGTTTCCTATTAAAATTTTTGTCATCGGCTGAAATTGGACAGGATTGAAGATGCTTGCTTCAAGTAACATCTGCGACTGTCGACGGAACGGACGCTGAAAGAATGAAGATCTAATATTTGTGTCGTCGCCCAGTGATTATTATTAAACCTCAAATGCTCTCCTTTCGATGTGTCGCACTCAATTATTTATACGGGTTACTAGTGTGGAGATTAAACGTCAGCCAGACCCACCGTGACACTAAATACTACATAGGTCAATCGGATGCACACGATAAGTCACTGTGATAATAATACAGCAGACTAATCTGCTTATAATAGGATTATTCTTACCGACAATAGAATCCAATTGTGTAGACAGTTTTGAAAACGCGCGAAACGGAGATTGAAAGGTCATAGATCACGTCACTGATTAAGAATGTAAATAGATACGGTAAAATATTTCAGACAAGTCGAATATTCTACTCTGTTTCTTCCAATAAGCGCAGAGAATTCAGGAGACATAATCAATTAGCAATTAGAGCAAGAAATTCGTTACGCGAATGCGCCAATAATTATATCATTCCCAAGCTCGAAGGTAAAGGTGTCGTAATTGCGTAATATCACGGCATAGTTAGTACCAAGTCGTCCAATCGAGCGAACTGGGCGTCGATACAGCGACGGATGCAATTGATTCAGCATGATTTCCGAGAGGATAGAACGCACAGAAGGAAGGAGGAAAGGGCACGTTTCCCAGGAGCGATGGAATTCCGCTCCTTTTGCGAAACTTCGCGGCTACAACTACCGGCGCACGTGATCTACCATTTGTGAGAAGTTTATACGGCGCGGCGCGGTGTTTAGCCAATGGCTATGCGGCCAGGTTTCTCATCATGCAGAGTGTAAGCCCTCACCACGTGGCGATTCTCGGTCTTTGTGCTCCGAACTTACGTAAGCTTCGAAATTAATTGCAATTTCCTTGCCCCGAGTGGTAGGGGAACAGTTGACCTAGCAAAAGCCGCCGCTGCCTCTTCTATCGTTTAGCTGCGAGTGCTGTTGGTGCTGCACCACTCGCTGAAAGCCTGAATGCACACCTGAAACGCATAGCTATCACCGGCTTTCTTTATGCCCTCTTTCACTCGCGGCCCTTGCTTCCTGACGCCAATTAGCGAGGGCGCAAACGGTTCATTATGGTGGCGTATTGTGTTTCCTCGTAACGCGAAAAATCATCCTATTTACGTGTTACGCGAATGAACCAGTTGCCAAGCTGATAGGTACATGCACACATCTCAATTACACGAGTAATTATAACGCACACCGTAGAATTTTGTCTGATTAGTTTGCCGAAGAGTGGTCCGCTCAAAATACTGCATTCGACGCACTGTACCGTGAGTACATGACAATTTAAAAGTATACGTATACGTAATAAAGGTGGAACTCGAGAATCGTTTTCAGTCGTATCGTGGCTTAAAAATATTCCTCTGCTTCATGCCCCGGGGAAGAACACACACACACACACACACGCCGATGAGAGAATATTCCCAGTGCTGGCGGAATATGTATCCAGAGTGTCATCTCTGTAATTAACGCTTAGAGCTCTCCAGAGTGGTAAGGGCGAAAACGGATTCGAGATTCGGCGCTCGTACTCTGGTTCGTCCCCTGTGTCTGCAGCTTCTACGCGCTAGGATAATAGGTTGACGCGCGTAAAAAATGTACCTGTAGCAAAGGATGAGTTTCACGCACCCGGTGAATCGCTGCACCGGAGAATTTATGCAATCAGAGACAAAAATGTTCGTGCCACACTTGTAGTCGGGGATGTATTGTGTCGAGGGTGGCGTGTCGCACGAATTTCCCGTTTCGCTGGGCAACCGATGAATACAGTGGCACGGCAAGATTAAAAATCGGAACCTCCGAAGAGGAGTAATTGACGGCTATCAGTGAATACCTGGCAGCTGTCAAAGAGCAGCGGATCGCGGCGGAGGTACGTGCCAGCTCGATTGTCCCTCGATTTTCGCTCGGACGAACGTTTGACGCTCGTTGGATCACGCCCGTATCCTATGCGAAATGAATCAATCGACGTTATCAATATTTGAGTTCCATATCTAATTTATCGCTAATCACACGCGTTGTTGGCATATGTTAGTTGAAAGCACCGTGACTCTATCCGCATTTTACTCTGGCAAAATCAAATGGTGCATGCAACACTCTCGATCGATATTATTTTATTAATTTGATATCGTGCAAAATATTGCCCGATAATTTTCCGATGTAATGATGTCGTCCATTCAATTACTTTCACCGCTTTCAGTCGAGCAAACAGACGCACACAGGGACGCGCGGGCGGGCGAGTGCGATCGTAATACACTCTACTGGTGGCTTCGCTTATAAAGCAACCTAATAGTGTTCGAGCGTCGGCTATTGATATCAGCAATTTGTCTTGTTATAACGAGAGGATCGATACCAGCCCTCCCGATATTCCAGTGTATAACAACGGCCGGGATAAATCCCAGTCACTCGAAATTTTCCACTTTTGGTTCCAGTCGAATGGGTATGCTCGCCGCAAATGGCGGAGGTATCTCACCGAGCACGGGCTTTACTGGTCGGTAGTCGTCGGTGGTCGTCCGCCTTGCCTACAATACCCAAATTTATCGCAATCCTATCGAGTGCACGCCGAAAACCCCTCAAACCAACCGAGGAGGGATATTCGATGGATGAAATTCGTGATTCGCCGCGATATTGTCGAAAGTTTCAGGCAATTGAGAACCAAGCTCTATTTGTGGTTGTTTCTTCCCTTTTAAGGGTGTGAGAGCTGACCTGGCACCTTACGTGGCTGGGAAGATGCTCCCTTGATTGGACGCGGCTTGTCGTAATTGGGAGCAATAGCCGGTGCGATGGAAAAAATCGCTGAGTGGCTCACTTCAACGGATCTTTCGCAGTGGTCTTATCCTACACGAATCTTCCTTTTTTCTTGCGTAACTCTCAACTCCCTGATAGCTCGTTTCTCGTGGTACGTCGATCGCTCTTGAGTTTTAATACTATTTTCCTTGAATTTTTAGTAGCCAATTTTATTTGATTGCATCACAGTATTGATTGCACGCCATAAATTAATGGGTTTGTAACTCTTTATCAATTCGGCTTAAATTGTTCAAAGTGTAGTTTCGATCGCACGCCAAAATTATACTTTTCCCAAATCGAATTTTAACTCTTGAGGTTCGACGGAATCGCCACGAAGAAGATCCTTCAGGTACCTTGGGGTTCAAATGACTTTCGACGTTTCGATTAAGGCCAGCATTACCAGTCGAATGGCGAAATCACTTCTGTGGCAAATACGGATAAGGAGAATCCGGTAGTCGAGCTCTTCTGTTAATATTTAATTCTCCTTGGAAATGCGTGTTCTTTCGAATCGAAAATAGTAGCCACTTTATTAGGTCTGCTAATGCCATTCTAACGGAGGATTCCAGATTCTTACATGTTTCATTGGTGCAATCTAGTGAAAGACTCTCGTTTTAGCAGAAAAAAAAAAAGAAACCATGCGATAGATACTTAGGGCAACTTGACGCATTATCGCGAAGAACTATAATCCTCATTCGAGGGAACGGACAAGGCTAAAGGATAGGCAAGGCGTGGTTGGAGAGTTTACCGGATGTTTAGGTCTAATCAGGATGGATATGCCAGGGTGATAATGAGGGGTCGCCGCCCCTAGGTGCCGCATGGGACCGAATGAAGACAAATAGCTAGCCTCCACATTCGCACTCTCGCATAATACGTTCATCGGTGTTGATGATCACTGCTATATTCGATGCCTATCTTTACCGAGCCATGTAACGCGAACCCCATCAACGACCTTAATTTCTTTTCATTCATACTCTCCACATTACTAAACATTCCGAATTATCAGATGGGAAAAAATTGATACTGTCGTAGCTGTCTACGAGCATCTTCGATTAGCCTTTCAAATCGCATCTCGAATTACCATACGCTACTCTCAGATTCTCCGGTTTCTTTGGCAAAAAATTCGCTGACAGTTCTTCGTGTAGTATACTCCCCGCGAGCGGCTGGTTTTTTCAACGGTCTGGCGACAAAAAGCGATTATCAATTAAGCCCTGGATGAATTTCATTTGGAAGTCTGAACCTCCACGACGCTGAACGTAATTGAAGTTATTATGTGATTTACGGGGTGAGGTCCACAAAATGAGGCAATAAATTCACTGTAAAATAGGAGTGAACGGGTGGTAACGGGGGTGGAAGATTAAAAAACGAATGGCAATGGACCCTTTGCGAGGCCAAGCTAAAGCGAGTGAATTCCAGGACGAAAACGCGGTGAGAATTAAGTGACTAAGAGTATCCTTCTCTCTTAGTTAACTTAATGATAATCTTGACAGATTCGCCTGCGATACCAGGTTGAGTCGAAGCAAGGGTGAAAATGAGGCTGTTCTTGGAATTTCTGAGACAGTGAGTTTCGAAATATTTTTCCATCACCCTTCTAACCCTCGTGAACAAACCCCTCGAGCAATTTCTCTGTCCCTAAATTCTAAACATCACATAATGGTGGAGGGCAGGAATAATCATTTTCTCTTCAGGTTACAGCTTGATGCCCTATCGTATCTCCTGACGCGTCTTGATTCTAATTTAAGCACTTGCGGCTTGGAGAGTCTGTTGCCAGCACAGTAGCAATATTGCTGCTAATCGTAATGAAGGGGAATAATAGCAATTCAGCCATTGTTAATGAGGTCCTGTATCGCGACGCAGCTGGAGTCGACGGGCTATGAGTATAAAGAGAAAGAGAGAGGGAGAGAGAGAGAGAGAGAGAGAGAGAGAGAATGGACTGTGTAAACAGTCTCTTCGCGCGTTAGATATTACAAAGTACTTTAATTATCCGATCGACGGAACAAATAGCATCCGAACTGAAATTGTTTTCGACGGTTACAGCAGTATTCCCTGTTAATTTTCGCACTTGGTATTTCCGCGCAAGGTTGCAACGAAAACATTTCAATAGGATTCCGTTCGTGCTCCAATTGCTGTGGCTCACTTTGTCCTCGCAGTTGACAGGAATTTACGGTGGTTTAATTAGGGTCTTGGAAGTGCAGGAAGAAATTTTCGGCAGATGCCAAGATCTTACGTAATATCTCAGCTTGTCGTTCGAAAACGCGTGCGCCCGGAATTTAATCTATACGAAGCAATGCGAAGACTGATTGGAATTTAAGCAACGGTGATTCTACGCAAAAGCTCGTAGAAGGCTTTTCAACGATGTTAATACGAAAGATTCTACATACTCATCATACGTACAAAAGCCTCCTTTTCCCGTGAATCAATAGTGATAATTACGCTGACCTAAAATCCACCCTCTCATTAGCGGCGATGAAATTTATAAATCTGTAACTCAATTGGACCCCCTTTAGCAGTATATTGCTTGGAACCCCGTTTAAATTACTGTCGGACTAAAATATTAATTTCCTATAATTAAATAAATACCGTGGCTAGTGAATTAATTATAATGTACAACTCTCTAAATTATTCTCTTGTCAAGTAAATCAAGAAAATAGGAAACAAACGATAAATAAACAGGCTATTGTACGTTGCTCCAATTAATTAAAAATCATCCGATATTATTAACACGTAGAATCGAAATTCCCTTGAGTCACAGGAGGACGAGTTTGCCCGAGTCGAATATGCTTCGTTTCGTCCAATTGGTAGCAGCCGGTCGAAAATGGACAAGCGCCAAGAAAAATACCAGTCGGTACGAGCCTCTTTCTCTCCAGCGTGAGAATTGTCGAATCTCGCGCTTTAAACGCAACGAGGAAAGAGTGCCCGCGAGTACGTGTGCACAGCACAGCACGATAGCGTACTGTGATTAATCATTCCGTTTTCCGAAGGCAGTTAGCCATGGCACGAGCTCTCTCGCACGCTTTGCCATTCATCCGTAGCTCCTCTATCCCATCCCTAGTCCCTTGATCCTGTCCAGGGTCCTTTTTCCTGGGCGTGGCTGCTTTTTGCTGGGCACTCGCGTAATTGTTCGGTTGTACGCGGGAATCAGCTCGCGCGCGCGCGCACGCATACAACGCGGACAACAAGCGTGTCAAACGTTGGACGAGTCGACTGAAGCCGCGACGGATTCGTTAGGCGAGCATTTAACGAAAACCGACGTGGGATTCGCGCCGTGTGCCTCCTGTGTTTTAACTCCTGCTCTCTTTCTCTCTGACCCTCTTCCCTTCTCTCGCTATTTCACCCTTTCTCTACTTTCCTCTCTCGACCGGGAACACCTGTCAGCGGTGACCCAGGAATCGTAGGATTTACGTGCCGTTTTGCTGGGCCGATGCTTACGCTCTTTTACTCCCCCGTTTTTATTTTCTTTCTCGCCCTCAGCTTCCGTTCTCCTCTTTCACATCAGGATCAGACCTGACGTCATTTTGTTCCTGGATTATGTTTCCTGCTATATCGTGTACACTTTGTTTTTGATAGCCTGATCTTGACGGGTCAGACCACCCGAGGGTGTGGAATCAAGCAAAAGGGTTTGTCTCGCCCTGACGAAAGCTTGAAGCCCATTCTGGAATCCATCCTCTATTCGCGGCGTATCGCTACCGTACACACGATATTATGTCGGATGATAATGGGCTGATGACGGCTCAGGGGAGTGGGTTTGATCGCATTGCTGCAATGTAATATTGTGTGATTGAGCTTAGATTATTAATCATTGCAATGCAGCCGCGTTGGTATATTGACAGATCGAGCAAGCACAAGGCATCGTAGTGCCCACAGAGACTGTAATTGACTAATAATCGTAGGCAAATATTGAGGAAGATTTCGCTTGAACGACTGGTTTGGATTTCATTGCCTGGAGTCATATCTAATGCAGGCATTCCTGATATCGGCTCTTTCCGATGTGTACACCCGCCGGCGGCGGTTTCCTTCAATTTAATCGGTTCCCCATTATCCTGACAGTTTATCTTGCCGCACGGCATACTCTTCGTAAACATGCAACAGCGGAATATCTATGTGACTTTAGCATTTGCAGTTTCGATCGACATAAGCATCTCTTCCGCAAGGTTTACTGATTCTTTCATCATGCAAAGCATTAAAGCGTTAGAAACAGTCAGGATTATGAGGGAACAAGGTTTTGCACCTTTCTGCAACAATAATTCGCGAAAAGCAGAGTGCCAACCAGCGGGTAAAAGTCAGAGAGATCGCCAGAATACGATGAGTTTCCGGGAACAATGTCGTTCCTTGCACGTTACTCGAAAAAGTTTTACACGTACGGTTTCCGAGGGTAATCGCAACCGACATTCTCCGCTGGTGTTTCACTGTGCACAATTGGGGCAGTACAAGGTAGCACTACCGGCCGCAGGAAAAAAGAACGTTTATCAGGAAACGCGGTAGCAATTATCGCGGGAAACCAACTCTGTTGCAGACCATGCGCGCGTAATGGAGACTGCTGGAACACGTATTATATTATGAGGATTTTGACATTGTTAAGATAAGGTTACATAAAAATCCGAAACCTCAAGCCGAATAAAACGAGCGCTGTAGTTTGAAATCAAAACTATTTCTAAAATGAACTCTGTGCTACTTCGTAAAAATTTCGCAATTTAAATTTTTAATGGCTCGCCACTTACAATTAGATCGTAAAAGTCGACCTGTATTTTTAACACATTTAACATTACGTACTCGATAATTATGACTTTCAAATTTTTCGAGTCTATCCTTGAAAATTTTCACGATCACTGGTTCGGAAGGAATATAGAACGCAGAATTGGAACAAGACGAAATCGACGAGTTCTACAGCAACTTTCTACCGATTCTGGAGACTTTCCAAAAAAGTCAAACTTTCCACAAAAATGGAAGAGAATGTGTGTTTTTGAGAACTTTAACACTTTCTAATGTGCAGTAAGTACAATATTAGTTTTCAAATGTACTCGGTAGAAAAGAAAACTTTGAGGCCACAGCATTGATTAACATTTTCACTGTTGAAATTAGTTCAGCGAAGTTTCCATGGATTTCGTTGAATTTTCCGGTACTTTGTAGATTCTATCTTGTTATGAGAATTGGACGCGAAAAGGGATTAAGGTAGAGCGGAATGCATATCACGGATTGGCTTCCTGTAATCAAAGGGGAACTCAAAGAGGAATGTCGGACTCCGTGGACTTCCATTAATTAGCGCACGGCGCATACGGCTTTCAACTTCAACTTCAACTTCTTATTTAATACTCAGGTTATCATGTATCCTTGTACTTAGACTGATGTAACTCTGTTTCATATTCTCAATCTGTTACTACGTACTAATTCAAATTTCTTAGTATTCTCTCCTTAGTATCCACATATACCCTACAAAAGTCCAGTAAATTTTATTGAGCTAAATTCGAGAATAGTACAATAAAGTGATTCTCTACTTAATGCCTTTAGTACAATCGACTTCAATAGCGTATTTAGTCCAGTCAATATATTTCCATAAAGCCAATAATTTATCTTTCTCCGCGACCATTAAATACCCTTAGTCACCGATATAAATTTCCCCGCTGTTCTACAATAATTCAAGGCTTACACCGGCATTTTCACAATTGCAATAGGAAGAAAAAAAGGGGTCGTCGAGTGATAAGAGGTAATCCACGTATCTGTTGAAGGATGCTGGATGCTCGAAGCATCCCCTTTTTACGTCGGAGTAGCGCTTCGTCTTTCGCAAGGCGATGCGATCGCGAAGTCGGCTGAAGCGGCGTGCCACGAATTTCAAGCGTATCTCGCCCGAGTTAGCCCGACTTCCGCGAGTAGTTCGACCTGTTTTATTGATCCTAAAGTGTTCTGTAGCGGCGATGCTAGAAAAAAGGAACAGCATAGCCGTAACTAATGTAAGTTTCTTTCGCGCCCTAGCAAACTCCTTCTCTTTCCTCCTTTCCGTAAACTTTCCATGGGCTGCGCAACCGCGGAAACTTTTCGGCTAGAAGGAACGCACACCGTACATTTGCGCTTGCACGTGTTCCTTGCATTTGAATATCACCGAGTGAGCGAGCACCACTTCCATCCGATGGATTTATCTCCCGCGAGTCTGCGTGCCTTCGCGAGAAACTCTACCACGTTCAAAATTCTATACGCGCACATGTACAGACTGTAATGTAGTAAGTGGGCAATACTTCAACGGTTTGATCGAATCTATAAATGCAATGAAAAAGTTTAACTGAACACATGTGCTGACTTGTCGTATAAAACGTTCAAGTTTTCTTATAATATCCATCGTTTTGCCGATTAATCCCGATATCATAGAAAACATACGGATGCGGTTGTTCATTATTCTTGTCTTTCGCTTTATTTCTGGTTGTCTAATACAGTAGCATTTATCGGTCGAAGCCGAGATAAACGCAACATTTCTGAACCTACCACTCGTACACTGTGGTCGTTCACATTACTATACATGGTATCCTTCGATTTGGCCCTTTTAGCAGATTTCAGCTTTCCAATTTAGCTATACAAATGTAATTGTAAGTACCATTGAGCGAGGTCCATTCGATAATTGTTTGCCAAATACAAAGCGAGTACGAGCCGTTGGAGCTTCTGTTCCATTCGTCGCATCCAATTACGATTTGCCTCGACGCATCAGCCCTTCCAGACCTTTTCAAGCTGAGTACACCCATGAATCGGCAGGAATCTTTATTGCCCAATGTTCCCTTTAATATCCAATTCTCGTAGGTGGTCGCGCACCACGGATTCATTCCGTGGACACGAGATAGCATGGATTTATAAGTGGCAAGCGGAGGCAGTGGTCAATGAGCATCCGCGACTGGCGGTCCCTCGCCATCCCCTTTGTCAGCGCTCTTTTCCGTATTTCTGGCCCGAGCCGACGGCAGCCAGTCCCCGGCGACAACAGTGTGGCAAATTAAATTAAATCCGCCTAGAGGGCAAAGCGATCGATAGATTTTCATTTAGCGTGTGCGCGGCTGGCCTGGGGATCGGCGCGAGGAAGAGGCCGTACGAAAAAGAGAAGAAAAGTGGCAGAGAGGAGAACAGAGGAGCGCTCGGTTGCTGCTGGCAAAGTGAAAATATTGCCTCGCGGCCTGCTGCTCTTGCCTACGTTTCTATCCTCCTTTCAACCCCTTCTTCTCACCCTCTCGAATGATTCCTCTCTCTCTTTCTATCGTTTCGATCTCTCGGTACTCTTTGCATTGTCCTTCGTCTCGCCGAATCTTTCTCTCTCTCTCTCTCTCTCTCTCTCTCGTGTATCCCCGATGGGAGATTCTCTCGGCTTAATTTGCCGATTTATTCGCCAACGACGCGGTGCGCTCTCAATTCTTACGACAAAGCCTCCAGTAATTAATAAACCGTCGCGTGGTACCGAGGCCTCTGGATTATTGCTGGCCAATTTCACTGATTGCTCAGACGAAACTTTATTAGAGACTCGGGTGGATTAACTCCGGATGACTTCTTCTGGACTTTCGGCTCGGAGCTCGGTAACGTGGTCGAGAGGAGTGGCTCTAATTACGTACTCAAGGTAGTTTATGTGGCGTCGATTTGCCGACAGACAATTCTGTCTCGGTAAAAGTGGGCCTTTGGAGGCTACAGAGAAACGTTTTCCCAGCAATAAAAACAGAAACGTGTCATAAAGGTGCTGCTATTCTGGAGCCTTTACTTGATTGAATTCCATCGATAAATTGGGTATGGCCACAGTTGGTCAGTAAGTGGCGGCCGTCTGTGTCGACCTATACGAGGGTTGACCTTTAAGTGTCCGTTTGGTAAGTTTATTTCGAATAGCATCGGTGACCCATGCCCTTACGGTCAACGAAATACCATTATGAGTGCTAATGGGAATATTAGCCATCCCGAAAATTTTGGTTCCAACTTTGTGCATCTCTTTAGGCATAACCAGACTAAACTAATTATTGCTTCCGACTTCAATATAGTGCCTTCCGAATATATATCTTTAGTATCTGTCTCGGTGATGATTACAATAGAGTCTTAAATAGCTATGGCATTATTTTGTCTCGTTAAATAGCTACGGATCGTGTTCATTGTTCGGAGATCACTTTTCTACCTTCTGAAAGAGCATACTGTTGATTTAGATGAATACTTATTTCTGGATATAAAGTCAAATTGTATTCCGCTATTGCGTTTTGTAACTTGTTCAGGGCGTACGGGTGAATTTTCTCGGAAACCGATCGACGGGTCTGTCCCAGTGTTATCCGGTTTTTCCAATTCCGTTTCGCGTTATTAGAGTGCCGCGCGGCGCGACATTCTCGCACACCAATAAAGGGTCCGCTCGCGAATGTGGATCTGGATTTCAGCCAGAAATTATCAGGATTACAACAAAAAATCTCAGGTCAAATCTCTCCTTCTCTTTCTCTCTCTCTCTTTCACTTTCTCCGCTTCTTATCTGTGAACATAAAGATTATTCTCTAAAGAAATTAGTTTCTTCAAATGAAGTATCAACATTCCCACTCACGACGACGTTTGCATTTACTTCGGTGACGATCGCAACAATGGAGGTGATAATGAGTGACGCGGCTTCTAGGCGGAATAATTAATGGCTCCAGAATTAATTAAGATGCATGCAAATTTTGGGGGAGGTATCGTGGAATTAGGGAAACCAGTTTAACGCATAGTGGCGTTGGAACGGGTATAGACGCATATAGGCATGTCAAAATTGCCTTCAAACCGAATTGACTTTGGTGTATACCAATCGATAGGGCCTTCAACAGAAACTCCATATACCAACTATTAATCAAGTATTAAAGCACATAGTAGAGTAAGAATGCAAACAACTTGAAATGTAAAGGTTCGATAAAAATTCAGATCTCCTCCTTTTCCCTCAGGAAATATTTAATATTCGATTCCGCTATTCAGACGATCGGTAGAAACAAGGTATGTACTCGGCGAAGTATGAGGTGATATTTAATTTTTTATACCCTTTTCCACTGGCACGAACTCAGGTACAGAAGAACTGAGTGCATAAAAATAATTAATTTCTGGCTGTGTTATTATAATAAATTAAATTACAGACAATCTCGTGAAAAGGATTTCACTGCTTTTATTTGACCGTAACGGAAAAATGCGCGAAATTCTTCTGTCAGAGAATTTCGCACAGAAATGGTACGAGATTCGAGAGGAGAATTATTGCCAAAGAGCCATGTGGTTTAATCGAATTACGGAAGACAGTCCTGAGTGGTCAAGCAGTGGAAATCGAAGGTCTCGTCGTTCGTCGCGTTTGTTGGACTTGCTTGGCACGTGACTTAACGGTGTTTATAGTCGCTTAAGCGCGAGTGAGGCGGAGTTGGAAACTTGAAATTTTGCGAACAGCTCGAGGACTTGTTCGCCGGCTAAAGACTAATAAACCCAGGGGAACTAATCTTGTAAGGCGAAGTGGTAAGCTACGCTCAGATAAGAGGCGCCAGCCGAACGGACGACCAAGCGCAGCGATGCTGCGTCCTTCGTGTGTTCCTGCCGTCAAAGAAACGAGAGGAAGCATCGTACCGCGCCGCTTCAACTCCTCAGAGCGAGAAAGTAATTAACTTGGTGCACTCACGGGAAGCGGGCACCTCGGCTCCACTCTCTTCCGGTGAGAGCAGTAAAATTCGTTATTACTCGGCTTAATGGTGCGACGCAAAAATGTTTAATCTAGCTCGCGCCGTGGCTACAGGTTCTCTCTCTCTGTCTCTCCTTACGGTTCCGACACCGGAAGCTGCTCGAAAGGAACGTGCGTTTTAGTGCCTGGCTTTCGTGACAGATTTCCTTAACGAGAACGCCTCCTATATAAATAGTTTGAGAACGTCACTGACTCTCGACAAGATTGCCTCGGATTCTGTGGTGAAATATTAATTTGAACTCAACGCGAGGCGCTTCAATATTAACTCTCCATTTATTCATTAACTATTAACTGTTTCAATGCACTCGACAATTTTTCATTAAATCTGTATAACGTATTCAACGTTGAAACTCATTTAAATTTATAATTAATGCTATACTGATTATATGATAATTATTTCCAATTTCTGAATAATTTCTACCCCAGGTAGGTAATTCTTGATTAAGTAATTTGCAAACTGTGTATTTGCGATATTGGGTTAAACAAAATGTAATATGCATGAAATTGTGATAGAACAGCTGATAGAATATAGTATCTCTGATCCGTTGAAAACACTTTTGTATCTTTGGTTTACTGGAGAATGTTACAAAGGAGCTAATAAAGTCGTAGCACAGATCCACGGAAGGTAGACTTTATTACGGTTCAAGAAGATTTGTCCTCGTTACTTTTTTACAATTACAGAATTGCGGGCCAACGGGGGTAAAGGGGACGAAAGAGAAAGAGAGGAACAGGGGGTTGTCGAGGAGGTGGATTAAGTGATGAGATGTACTTTATCCTTTACACTAATAGGAATTATTACGTTTGCGCAGTGATGTAGCCGCATGAGAACTGCGGTAGACCGCGGAAGATGCTTGGAGGTTTCTATAAAATAAGCGAGACAGAGAGAGAGGGAGAGAGCAAGAGAGGAAATAAGTTTGCCACCGTAGAAGCAGACCTGCGAAGGCGCATTAAGAATCTTGGGTAGAACGTATTATTGTCAATATTTTAGTGAGACTGGATTGAAGCTCGTTTCTACAGTGAATAATGCACCAGCGGTGGAAAATGCACCGGGATAACGTGGTCCGCATGAAAAACTCACAATTAAACCCGACTCGTTCTCTAAGTAAAACGCTTTTCCGCCTCTTTTCCTATTGTTCTCTCTACTACAGGACGAATTGTTCTCCTATAACAAGGTTCGTTGCTTTAATCGTATATTCAGTCGATATGTCGCTTGTTGGATCGATCAATTGTTTATTGCTACAAAAGTCACTACAGTCCAATTTAAGTTTTTTTTTTATCGCAACACTTGAGGTTTCCTGGAGAGAATTCAATTGGCATGCCTCATAAATTTTTACGCGTCTGACGCAGTTTTCCTGCTTTCGGAATGTTACTGTGAGAAGAATTTTAAATAAGAATCATTCTGGCAAGTATTGTAATATCCGCGGAGTCTTACCATCTCCCGTGGAATTCTCTTAGTGCCAATTGTGGTCGGTGGTTAGAGATTTTCCTTAGTCTTATCCCTGTCGTACTGGAAGTACGGAATTTTCTTCGTCGTCTCTGTTCTCCTGACTTTGTGAAATCCCAATGGCCAGTTCGTTTCCTTTTAGTCCTGTTTCTCCGACAGTTCGTTCAGCCGCGAAAATTGTAGAAAGGACGATGCTAAAAAGTTGAAGAATGCAGCTGGACAACCGGGTGGGAAAAGAGTTTCGAAATATTTTCAAAACTCTGCGACCTTTGGGGAAAAAATGCATTCGAATGAGGAGGGCAAATAGGTACATGGAATTCGAGAAGGAACTCATTTCGAGCGACTTCGAAAGCAGCTTCCACGGGAATTCACCGCAGAATTGGAGGGTACATAAGGAGTAGGGCATCCACCAATGCCAAATAAATTCCAATGACCAAGAGGACGACCAGTGTGGAGTGTCCCCACGTCGCTCGTATACAAGGATTATTCAAATTTCCCGGACCGCCTTGGCGAAGCAGACCGACAACGAATAAGAAGACGAAGGACCTCAGCTCGCGCGCTGAGGGTAGCCTGAAAATATAAAATAACGCAATTCCAAGACGATTCTGGAGGATTCTCTAAGACAATGTTCTGTGTTCAGTATTCGCTTAGGATGCAGAAATATGTCCTCATCCCTCCATCCCTCTGTTTCTCACTCGCATCTCGAGGAAACCCTCTTCAAACATCTCCGGACGAGTCTTCGCATCCGCGTTGACATCCTTAGACCGAAGAGTCTGGAAATATTTGTGTCGACTGCCGCCAACTCCTCGAGGCCTTCGAGCACTATTCTCTCCCTCTCGAATTTCATGCACGACTACCTGAAAATTCCTGCCGTCCCGTAGATCGGCTCCGTAATAACAGCGATTAGAATTGGGCCATCGATCGACTCGTCGAAGCCATTGGTACTCCAGCACCCTCGATAAGGAGAGAATCAAGGGTAACTGATGAGGCATGAATCGCCGCTGGAATCAGTAGAAATATGAGATGAGAAATATGGAAGCTTGAAAAAGGGTAAGTCGAATATGAGGGTTGGAGGATGAAGCCCTTTATTAAGAAAGCACGCGAGAGCCTATTCTAGCCGAGCAAGCCGAAATCAGAGAAAATCTTCCGCTCCAGAGACTTAATTAAGAGGATGACCCAAAACGCTGTTAAGAGAGAGGAGCGGGGCCCAAGTAGCGTACTTGGCAAAAGTAAGCTAAAGACGTTATCTTTGTGGCTGATCATTGGCTAGCGAGCCAGCTCGCGTGACTATCAGACGCGTCCGACTTCGGGTCCAATCACTGCTTAAGTTTCTCATGAAAGAACTGGGACTACTTGTGTCTTGCATTCCCCGCAGGAATTCTGTAAGGGATTCTAATTACCCCCAGGCCGAGGCCGACAGAAATAAGAATCGCTTTAGCGCGATTTCACGGCTTCCCCGGCGAACCAGGAAATTAGGGGAATTTAGATCTCGGAATTTCTGGAAACTTGAATTCCACCTCGTTCCAAGACGTTTTATCCGACTACCTCGTTTGCGGTCGCACCGGACTCGCTGTTATAGAACTCTGCTGGTGATTTTATTCCGCAGCGCGACAAATCGATGGAGATGCAATATACATATAGAGGTAGAGAGTATAATAAAAGCGGCACCAGTTGCATAAATAACGCATAATAAAATTCCCGAGGGATTCATTAACTGAACGATAATCACAAGCGCAATTCGCATTGCGAATTACAGTGAAGCGAGGTCAGTCGGAAATATCGGAGCACAGGAGGCTTGAAAATTTGCCGCGTGTGCCCACAGCATTGGTGGTCTCCGGTTTCAAAGATATCTCGGGGGTGACATGGTCCGTATCTTGATAGGGTAGTAGTAGCCAGTTAGGATAGTTCCTCATGTAACTGTCGCAAACCGTTGGCAACCGGTCCCGACAAGCTGCTGCATTTTGTAGGTCAGCACACCGGTTTCGTCGTGAGGGCGGTTGACAGTTCCAGAGGGGGCGAGAAGAGGGGTGCTCGAGAGCCGACGCGGGTTGTACGTGTCGCGAACAATGGCCCCGAGGGTACACGGCAACCTGATGTCACTTCCTGCGTTGGTGAAACCGCCCTAATTGTCCCCAACCATACTCACCGACTACCCCACCGATGCACTAGCACCACCACTCACAGCAATTCGCACTGTGAAATCGTGTGCCCCCGTGCACTACTCCAACACCTCCATTCAAAGATTTGACTAATAAAAATCTACCTACCAAAATTTCCACAAAGGACCTTTCCCTTTTCTGCCAACGCTTTTGGCTCTTTGTTTCGAAACTGGCTTCGGTTAATGGTACGGTTTGCCAGGGTTCGGGGAACTGGATTGTGCTTGGGCACAGTGCAATGTTAGTTATGCGTCTATTTCAATTTTTTCTGAAAAGTGTATACTGGTCAGATTCCTTTTTTTCAGAGACAGATGTCTCTCATTAAATTGGTCGAGGATATGTAATTAACCGTTAACCGAAATTTAGCATTCGTGCATAAAGCACTCCTGAAACACTGCGAAACGGGGGAATTTCCAGTGCGGTGGATCATAGTGGAAACTGCTCCTGGGATAATAAGGAGTCTAATTACGGTAGAACAATCGTGCGTTGTCTATCTTGTAGTGTAGTGAATTTTGTTGCGGCTTTGGGATATAGTGGGATATTCATGAGCCGATTATATCAGTACGTGGGAGTAAAAGTGGGGCGCGACAATGAGTTATTAACTTCCATAATCCAGTTGGATATCACGGGACACTCGCTATTTCTATGCTTCTCGACTGTAGGTTAACGCTTGCATTCATTAACGAAGGATTGTTCAACGATCAATCTTAGTTTTTGTCTAATTTTTCGTCGTAAAATTAAACCGTGAATTCGAAGTACGGAAGACTAATTTTGAAATCCCTATTTATTCGTTCGGAACTACTTTTTTATTCAGCCTCGTGTCCGATGAATAATTAATCCGGCATTATTTTCGAAATAGGGAATGCTAAACGTCTCTTAATTGAATTTCTTTGTCTTTGACGCCAAGCTAATTTGAACCTTCTTCGTTGGGACAAACGTCGATTTAATTTAATGGGAATCTTGTTAATGTTTCCAAGCAATTAGTATATCTGTCTTAAGGTTGGCCCGAGAAGGTCCGACCTCCCGTGGCCCGGTCAAATTGAATGTAAATTAACTGGCTCGTGCTTCGTAAATTCCTAACAAGTGCCTCGTGTCCTTACCTGCTTTCGAATATCGATGATTTGTATACCGATTATCAAAAGTCATTCATTTTCTCAGTCATCTACGTTCTTCCAAAAATGAATTACAATGCGAAACCTACGCTTAGCTCACTGTTCTGTTCTTCACAATATTTATGTGTGTATACCCATTACGGTTTTTTCCCAACTCGAAATAATTCTTAACAGACCATAATAAATCTGTCAACAGTACGTGGGCGAACGTATGTGAGAAGGATAAAAAGGTAAAAAAATAATAAGTCTATAAATCGTTTTCATAAACATATTTATCGGATAGACTGTATCAGAATTCTTGATACATTCGACAGAAACAAATCGAAATAATAGTAGAAGTGGTTTATTATAATTCGACATAATATGTGATCCACGTAAGAAGGTCACGTGAGATATATGTACATGTATAGTGAGGCAGAAAGTGTCAGGATCGTAAGGTTGCTTTAACGCTACCTTATTTTCAATCGTATTCCGCTGAGCTGGACGTCAGCAGCACTCGACACGTACAGGCCAGGGTCGAACCCCGTTTTTGAAATGACCCATCCAAGCTTCTACGTCTACTTGAACTTCACGCGGGGTTAAAGCCGCCGAGTTACGCTTTAGATCATACTCACGGAACCGTAGCCACGCCAACGTGAACCAAGCGAAGCATTCGACTCCTGGCTTCGATTTTTACGATCGCGCTCTACCTCTTGAAACAGCCGTCCATCGAATACGACACATAAAGTATCTTTGTATTACTCCACTCAAAGGGATGCTTCTGTATTATTTTTATTCCTGATACCCACTGTGAATTGGGTATCGAGAGATCTTCAGCTAAAACCCAAGTGTATACTGCCGTTTGCTCGGCTGTAATCTCCCACTTGAGCCACGGCCCAATGCTCTCTCGAGGTCGAGATCCCTCGAGCCCCACTGGCCTCGCATTACGGCATATTTATGTTGTTATTAATAGGACCATATTAATTGGCCGATATTTCACTTGCTCGTTATGCGGAAGCACCGCACTAAAATTCTAGATTATCTCTCGAGTGCCAGCGAGTGTCTTAGATTCTCCTGGAAGATGCCGCTGGATATAAATGGAAAAACGTATTGGAATATTCTCGAGTACGTTTGCCGAATGACCCGTTGGAGATTTCTGCCTTTCCATTCGGTCTCTTTCGTCTTGAACTGGAGCTTGGTTGAGAGAGTGGATAACTGGATGGAAGGGATATTGAATCTAGGAAGCTGCCAGTCGTATCTAGCCGTCTACCGGAGGATAGGGCACCTGGAGTAAGGTAGTCTAGCTCGGTTCTGCGCTAAGGAAATATTTTGATTTCGCCTTGTCTTTGGATTCTCTTTTGTCGGTGTACTCTGAAACTCGGACAAATATCTTGAGAGGTAGCAACTGTCGAAAGGTACGATCTTCGCGTAGTTCGGCTCTTGTGGCAAAATCCACATATGTAGCTACGCGAAGTTTGCTCTCAGACGATTTATTCGATGATATTACTCTCGCGCATATATGCCTCTGGTGATATTACATTTCGCGTACTATGTACATATGTACAGCCTGCACCAATTTTTCGGTCCATTCCTGTAAATGTGAGAAAATGTTTAATGAACACGTGTTGTTTCATGCTTTATTAGAAAGTTATAATTAAAAATATACATTTTGTATTTTTACCGGTAACTTTTCGATCCATAGAAAATATACTCGCAGCGTTTCACACTAGTAAATTGGAACACCGCGTATATTTCGAGCGAAAAGGTACTGTAACTAGTAGGAGAAATTTGTCAAATTTCCGCCTGGTCTAAAGTGGGAAAAATATTCTCGGCGCAATCCTAAAAGGGATAATTAAGTGATCGTGGGAAAAGTTTAATTGGATTGACAGAGAGTTAGTGTTAGGTGACTCTAAAGAATAATTTTCCACTTGAGCGTTCGAGGAAAAAATAATCTTGTCGGTGGGAGGGTCTCGCACTCGCGTTTATTACAAAATTAAAACCTTGACGAAGAAGAGAACGCGGCGAGGAGCCGAGCAGTCACACGATCGCCAGCCGTCCCACTGGCACTCGCGTTAATTAAACGCGGCCGTGTGACTTAATTGTTTGACTTTAATTATAGTAGCGTTTGACGCGTCCTTTGAACGTCTGTTCCTGCCGACCTCTTTTGTACCGGGCCAGTACGGCGCGCACTGCCACGGCCTCTGAAGATCCGAGGAGAAATGTCTCTGCACACAGCTCGAAACTCGTTGCCAAATGAGCCACGATTTGCATTATGTCTCTTCCTTTTTCACCCATGTTCCTTCAATCAGCCGCTCATCCGCCCTTCTTTGAGCCTTGTTTGATCAAGAATCAACCAGCCGTTTCGTGCTCGCCTTATCACTTGCAAACAGTTCAGGGTTCTTTCAGATTGAAATGAGCTACGATTATCGTGCACCCATGAAGCAATGAAACATCGTGTGGAATCGAAACTTTGCTTTCTTTTCTTTTATCCTACTATCTCTTTGACTCTGGGTATCGAAGATCGTCGATTCGCCGAATTCCATTTATATGTATACCGACGAACCACGGTACAACTTCTGTTTTGAAAAGATCAACTCTACCTATGTTATATGAAGGTACTATTCAGTCACGTAGATCACGTGCAATCAGCTTAGAATGACTTACGTATCTATTGGCACTTTTGACCTCCCTATTCCATGGTCTACATCTCCCACTGACTGAGCCTGTTTACTCTTCGGCTCCCGGCATACAGCCTCTAGCTACACAGAATATTGCCACTAAGATCGCCCCAGCAAAGGGGAGGGTCAGTCGGGGAACCCCCCGATGTCTATTGGAAATAACGGTCCGCATAGTAACGGAAAATAAAAGGAGTTTCTCTTGACTAGAACGAGAAGTACGTACAAGACGAGCAATTGTTTCACTCGACGAGACACACATTAATTTTTACTACTTGGCTCGTCAGTGTTAAGCCATTCGGTTTTATTGGCAATGCGGGAATTGTGTGCATAGCCTCTTGCCAATAGTTCTCCTTTATCCCCAAAGGGAAAGGTCGACGTAATTTTCTGCCTGTAAATGGAAGCCACGGCTCAGAGAGATTTTATGAAGGATTTCAAACAGCCTCGAAATCCCCGATAAGTTTGCTTATGATTTCCTAGGGTGATCTCAACTTTCTCGTGATCCATTAACAACTTTCCTGCCGCTTCCTTGTTCCAGACCCTCCCAGAATGGATTTCCTGCTGTCGCCGAACAAGGAGAGAGATAGCGGGATGAGGTCGTTTAATTTTGTGAACTGCTCATGTTTGCGGGTAACCAAGAGATTCTGAGCAGCCTGCAAGTGCCAGTGGATATTTGTTTACTGTCGCGGGATTTCTTAATTGGTAGCGACCTCAATGGCTAATGGCACTATGTGGATAGACTCCTTGCAACATACAGACCTTGTTAGTCAACTTGTTTACTCATGATGTGTTTAATTGTATTCTTGGTTATCGGTTTTAATTCGTGGTTACTCATCTCGCAAACTACTACTTCGTTTCTACTTTCACATTCGTTATTGATCAGTGCTGGAATTATTTTTTGTGGGATGAAACTTTTTTAGATGGGTGCCAACACGATCGATCAACCGTGAAGAACACGGTGTAAACTATTTCACGAGCTTGAATGGCTAGTAGTCCAGGCTAACGATGCTTCAGCAGCTCTTTCGCGTGATAGTGTCGGAGCGACCTGCAACCCCCTCGGAGACTTAGGTGTTTATTAACCTCGCTTGCCTCATCTCATCTAGCTTCAGTCGACCCTCTTCGCGGCTTGCGCTACAAGCCTGCCTCTACAAAGCCGAGTCGAGACATTGTCAGATTTAGAGCTGCATAATCCCTGACCTCGTGCCACCTATTACGTGCTTCCTTCCTTCTACGCCTTCTACGCACTCCCCCCGCCCTTCACACTGCAAAACTTCTTTGTTTTCCCTTCTATTATCATTGCCAATATAAAAAGAACATTCTTAATTTCCCCGATTTGTATTTATTTCCAAGTGACACGAATCTGTGAATTACTGTTAAACATTTTCGTTATTGTTAGAGAATCAGAGCTGATAAACACGACTTCTCATTATTAACATCAAAGCTAGTCATTAGGCGAACGTGGTAGCAGCATTACCTTAATGAAGTTGCAATTATTCTGCTAATGACCACTGCTCGAATTCTCGTAATTGTGAATCAAAAATTATAATAACAACGGTGGCACGTGTTACCCGAAAATTCGGCATACATTCCTAGAGACCGGACTCGGCAAATCGGGTATTGATTGACGCGACGTTGGGTCGTTAGAAACTTGGAATGGAGCTTGTGTACGTGCTTATCAGCACTGGAGTGACATACCTTTGCATACTTACACGGTGCGGCCACGCTAGAGCTCGGGACCTCAAACATGTAGGTACTCACGTATAGGTAGAATGGGCCGAGATTAGAAGCGGGCCGTTATTGCGAATTGCCACGTAGTTGAAATTGTACGAAGCACAGGAACTGGGACGCGTCTGACCAAGTAGGTATATAAACCCTTGAGTGTACACACAGAGAGATCCGCGTGCTACGCTGTGTTGGCCCCAATCAAATTTGCAAAAATTAGTGGCACTACGGTAATTCGGTTCATTTTGTTGCTTCGTGGTTGGGTCTGAATTTCACGGAGTCTTACCGTTTAAATAGTTAAGCGCTACTTTCGGACTTGGTCTCTTCTCGGCACTCCAAAGTGCTTTCGACTGTTCATTGGCGAACATACTGGCAGCCATGTACTCGAAACACTAGGATTCTTCAATTCTACCTCCTGGTGTGTACCAACTTTCCCTTTTTGACAGAACTTGCTTCTTGGTTGGTCGAGAAGACTTTTTTGTCTTGCGACAACTTTTTCTCTCGTGTATCAAATCATTTTTCTTCGTCAACTCCTCTCTGGAAATTTCTCGCCGCGGATAGTACCGAACTTTTATCGCGTAGATATCAGGAGAGAAAGAGACCGGTAGGTGTTCCAAGCTTGTCGTACCTTCCAAATAATTCAATCCCACTCTTTCTACGGGCGGTTCTCGGTAGCGAGTCGAATAATTTAGAACTCGAAACAAGACTGGCGCGCAAGAACCGAAAGACAGAGTTCCCCGATTGGCAGTTCATTCGGACGAAAAAGAAAAAGAAGCTCCTAATGAGCCAAAGTTTTACTACCAGCTCAAAAGGAACTCTCAGCGATCGGAATCTCAGAGTAGAATACCTGTCAATGGGAGCAATTCGTTTTACCAAAGGTCTGTGTGCGTTAAAATTGACCAAAGAAGCTGGATCGTATAACGGCGAATAAAGAAAGTCCTACGAAGGATCGAGTAAGCTTCAGACTTCTATTTGAATCCTTCCCTACGACTTGCTCTAGATAAAAAGACCGGCTGGATCTTAAGCGGCTTTAGTGGTTCTTCCATTGAATATCAGAGCGCGACCGCTTCACTCTCCTGATATTAATTTTTTTATGTCACCACCGCTGCTTAATGGTGGCAACGAATTATGCGGGGATGGGATTATGTTTATGAGTAGAGTAACAAAGCGTTGACAATAAAACGGGTTACGAGTAGATTGAGAATCTTGGATAAGTACATAACAGTCTTAATATCGTTTGTTATCCCTTGAGAATAAGAAACGTTACGGTTGGCCACTCAAATTGTCATTGTATTATCAAGGCAATATTTCACGTCTTGGGGTCAGAGAAAGGATATCATCAATTTTATCCTTGAACTGTTTCAAGGCTAACTGCAGTTGAAACGTAAGAAGAGCCATGGCAGTTGAATGACCGGTAGTATAATTTGAGAAGAATTACTGATATTTTTATTCGCAAATGGTTGACACCCATCCAAAGATTTAGAAGTTGCTGGCGTTTCATTAATAAATTTCTTGGCTGCCCGTGGTCTTTGTTCTGTGGGCGGAACGTTTAAATTTTTTTAGTCGGCTATCTAGTAAAAACCGTACCGAGCTTTAAATTATTTTCCACCCCGTAACGGGGGAGCACGTAACCGCGCTTGGCAACTGGCGAAGGCAGCTCTTTGCAACACAATAAGAAATGAGAAATGCCGGAAATCTCGGCTGGGAAATGGTCAGACTTAGAGAAGAGCTGTCTTTTTTAACGGAGGAGCTCGTGCGTAAGTGGCGTGCCACCCTAAATGGAATCATTAAATTCTCGTCCCTCTGTTTCTTCTTTCCGCTAGAGAATCATTTCATTTGTCCTATCCGTTTTCCAACAAGTCTGTCGGACCTGCCCGAGATTTACGAACATTTCCACGTCATCGGAATGCTTAGCCAGAGGATTTGGAGGCTTTTTGAGCTGCTTCTCACGCGTGAACTTGAAATCGGTATAGCAGTGCCAAAGGCAAGACGAGACGTTCCATATTCCACAGCCACCAGAGAGGTATAACTCATCGCTCAATTTGAATACCCTACCAATACCCTCGATCGTAAACGCCTACACAAGAGACGAGAGCATTTTCTCAAAGAAAAATGTGGGAATCTTGAAAAATACGACGATCTTGAAGAACTCGTACGCGTATGCGTAAGCGAGCTCATACGTCTAGATGCCAGTGTCAAGTGCCTAGCGTACTATCCTTTCCATGTTAATTTTATTCTTACGGTTGCCGTTCGTTCCAAACGGTGGTTGGTCGGCGGATTATTAATAAAAGTTTCTCTCGTTTTATTATTTCCCGGGCATCCCTCGTAAACCGAGGATTCTTGCCGAGTTGGTTCGGCTCCGCCCTCTTCCTCTTTCGTTGTCTCTTTACGAGCCACCACCGTTCCACCTTCGCTTGGAGCTCTTGCAGCGGCTGCCTTTTTCACCCTCAGTTTTCATCTTTTCTTCACGTTCCTATCCCCCCCTCTCCTTCCTCACGGAGTTCTCACCTCGGTCCGCGCTTTGTTTCCATCTTCGCTTCTCGCCTCGGCACAGTGAGCTCCACTTCTCGTTCTCCATTCTTCGAGGGGTAGTTTCCCGGGGATCGCGCGCGCATACGGCCAGTCTGCCGTATGTAAGTGCAGCAAAAATACCGTTCGCGAGTATCGCAAAACCGGTTCCATTAATTTTAAATCCAAGTAAGTCGCCCCTGCGGAGGACAGTGACTAATGACTCAAATAGCCAGCCAGACGGGTCCGGCTGTCTCTTTAGCTCCGAAGAAGCACCGAGGGTAGCTGCCTTGGACGAGCACCGCGTCGAGGGTCTACTTCGTGATTCATAAAGTCTAACTTTTCTCACCCCTCGCGCTCCTTTCTGAAGCTCGGCCCGTCTCTGCCGGCGTGCTGTGCCTTTGATGACTGATTATCCTACGCTCGCGTGAGCTCGCCCATTATATGGAGCACTTTCGGAGAATTTTTATTCTCCTTTAATGGCAGACTATATAGTGCTCGGACCTCTGGACGGCATGACAGACTTGGGTCTCTATCCGAATTCACTGTTCTTAACTTCTTTCAATTGAGATCCCAGTATAATTTTTCTAAAATCTGCACACCAATAGGGTCCACACTCAAACGAGACGCAAGAGTTGTACTGTCACGGTAAAACTACAACAAGATTATATGGAAAATTCTGTTGAATTGTTGCTGTCTTATTCGCATTACGTACATAAACGGCTAAGCAGGAAAGTACGGGTAAAATAGTGTTCTCGGTGTTTATTATGCTCGTAAAAATGCAAAGCCTGTGCTGTTCACTTTTTCATTAGCATTAGTGAAGCAACAGAGAAACCGGCTTAACAGCCCAGCTCTGCAAATCAACCTTAAAACGAACAAGCTCCTCCTATCTTGCTAGGAGCACTCTCGTAGCCACCCACTGCCTCGTGTCTAAATCTTAGAAAATCCGCTTGGCTGATAAATATGCCGACACGAACATCCTTCCGCGACTACTCGCTGCTTATTCGTAGGACCAGTGGTGCTGCTGCAACCCTGTTAAACCCAGGTGTGGAAACTCCGAGAACAACGGGGTAAACTCCTCGATAAGTGCGCCGAAGTAATCCCCAAGCGAGTTTTCCGTTTTGTCCGTAATCTCGTCGATTCATCCAACGATTTGTCGGTACTACCGAATTTCCATGTATTGGTCTGCTAGCGCACGAGAGACTTTTCCCTTTCGCAATCCGATCGCGACTTACTGGAGGCACTCCCTAAGAAGGAGGGGCGGGCGGGCGCCCTAGGAATGTCGCGTCGTTGTGTAATGTCGCGGAGGTTGCCCCGGCACGTCGTCGGCTGAATTGGTAAACTCGCGGGTACTCCCATTTGCATGGCAACTGTTGCCGCAACGCAGATCACGGTTTTATGGAGCTGAGAATATCGCTCCGATTCTTCGAGCGTAACAAGGAGATTGAGTAAATGCAGCTGCGTTGAACAATGCACGGATCGTGGCGTGGCGTATACATACTCAAGAGCTCAAGCTTTCCACCGGCTGACATGGAAAAGTCGTTACTTGTCCCACTGGATGATATGTATTCAGGTGACGATTGGTTGTGCCACGCCACTGGTGGATTGCAACTTCAGTGTACAAAGAAACATCCTGCATTATTACTACGCTTGGCGCAGTATTCTCGGATTTCTAGGTCGATCTCGGATATCTTCGAAAAGCAAAAAGAGCAGTAACATAGGGAATAGTTTGAAAAGCCAACTCATAATTGTAATTCAATTTTCAACCTGGAGAACTAACTTTACTGGTGACTCGTTGTCCGAAGGATATTGCATTAGATCCTCGTTCGTCCGACGTAGGTCCTCGTTAAATTATCGAAGGCAACCTCTATAGTTCCCATACAATTTGCCGTGTTTCGAGCATTACAATTTGCCTTGATCCCCGTTGATCAGCAGGTGTAGGCCGCATTAATCCGCGAACTTCCGGTAACTCGATTGAATGGACGGGACGATTATATCCATCGCTGTCAATTAACCGAGCACCTACTCTCCGCCTAGTCGGCCACAAAGGACCGACAGTCGCCGCGGTAGCAAACCAGATTCGACGTGGTTGGAATATTTCCTAATTGAAATCGATTGATCTCCAGATTGTGCTCGATTCCGGCGTGCACGCACCACAATGCAACGTTACCGGAAGAACCATTCCTATAATTTATGTATTCGCCAATAAAAGTCATTAATATAATTCCAACGGCAGTACGGTCTCTCGCGAGGGTGAATTCCACCCGCAACAGCATATCGGCAACCGATTGTTATCTACGATTGACGTAATCTTGCGATATTCATTTTTCACGTGATTCCAAATTGCCCGTTATTATTACCCACGTCCATGTTCGAAATTCAAAAGATAAATAACGTCGGGAAATGCTACCGCAACTCATCGTAATAAGTAGCGAGCGATGCTCGGACTGTGGCGCATTATTGTTTGCTCGTGGCGTACGACGAAACAATTATGAAGCTTCACACTACGCACTCGGTTTCGAGGATCTGAATATTCAATGAAACCCATTCTGTTCGTCGACGTTCCTCCTAGTAACTTGCTTTCTACGTCCACGATTAACTCTTCGCGCTATTTATCACGGATAGCGTACCTCATCTGGCACAACTCGTGACAACTGCTCGACCATCCGCAGGATCATTACTCCCTCCCTGGCCAATTAATCAGTCAGTTTGGTCAGCTAGGGATTATTTATGCTTCAGAAAAATAACGATGTGATTCCTATGGTAATGATGGTTCGTCTTTCACCAACTGCTCCTAATTGACCGGAGAAGCGCTCATTTCGGTAATGAGGGGCCTCGAACGATTGAACCGGACCTTCGTTAATAAAGCAATCCTCTTGGTATTTATGAACTATCGACAGGAATACTGGCTTTCATACTCCTCGAGAGAGACTTTAATACCATCGGGCGCGCGCAGCTTTGGTGCAAGAGCGAACGTTAACTTTGAGAATCGGTAACTTTTTAAAATTCATATCAAGACATCTCCAATAAAACGTCGAAGGCTAGAGATTCGCGGGGTGCGAAGCTCTCTGTGAACGCAGATGCAGTAGCGCGCGGGGCGTTTGAGAGGATGAAATATTTAATCTTTTCGGGGCATAGTAGCGTGAAGGTATTGGAGTAATTATTCACGGCTTCCCTTTGATCCCGTGTCCATTCGCCAGCAGTCGTCCTCAAAGCAAAAGGTGGATCTCGTTACGCGCAAAAGACTTCGCGCGCGCGTATCCAAAAAAGAAAAAGAGTGAGAGCACTGCAGACGCAAAGGTGATGTGCGAAAAGTCACTGGAACAATGAGACTACCCTCCTCGTTCTTTGCCCTTCCACCTCGATAGATTTCAATCGTGCTAAGAGACTTGGTGTGGTTGATGAGTCGAAGGAATTCTCCCTGCCCAATTGCGTACGCGTTGGGTGATCTTGGAGTACACAGTCAGCGCTCCTATAGTGCCTTTCTCTGATTTAATCCTTCGTCCGCTATTCAAGACCATCCGGAACTCCTTTTCGTTATTCTCCGTTTTATTTATGTGTTCCACGTGGAAAGTTCTTTTATGACGTTGGATAATATAAATAATAGGATGTCATCTCGAGGAATGCAGCCTGTCTGGAAGGATCGCATTTCAGAGAAATTGGAACGAGCTCAAGTTCTTAATAATACTGAGTTATGAGCGAATTACTATTGCAGTTTATTGTCTCTATTCCTCCAACCCGTTCCGCGCGACAAACGTAAAAAACTCGGGGATGATGCGTCCCCGGCTCATCCAGGAGCCACAACTCCGCATTTGTGGGGTCGTGAGAGTCGGAATGATGACGGCGAAATAAAAGTTGGGAAAGTACTATCTCTGGACGTAGGTGGTGGAGGTAGAGGGTAGAAAAGAAAGCTTAGAATGAGTGTTGTCGGAGGTTGATAAGGGATGAGACGAGCTGGCGCATCCGGGAATTCCCTGCCAAGACTTAACGGTACATTGAGGTGCAGAAGAGTTGTCCTTCCAGTGCAATAACCCCGTATCGAGTATTTAGGTAAGCCACTTTACGTTTCGGTTTGTTTGGGACTGCCGAGGTTGTTCGAGTGTTTAATAATTAGAAGTAGGTGAGGAACTCTGCCCAGTCAGTCTCCGAACCCTCCGAATTCACCGTTTGCCATTTCAGCAGAGGTAAAAGTAAACAGAACAACGTACTCAAAGTTCTGCATCGTCAGCCTTAAGCCAATAATAACAAGCGGCTTGCAAAAGGGCAAACAAAGCTTCTGACGGTCTTTTTATTTTTTTTTTTTTAAATAAAAGCACAAGTACGATACCGCTTAGTTTCATAAACGTCAGTAGGTTCTCAAAAATGAAGAACAGCCCTTCCAACGCCCAAGAAAAAAACAAATTCCCAGTAAAGCAGGAGCATCTCTGCAATCCGATGTACCGGCGAGCGCACATCCTACCTCCCACTCACCCACATAGGAGCATCCTGCCGACCGTAGTTAAAAGCATGAGCCATAAATCAGCGAGCGGTAGAGAAGACGAGGACGGCAAAACAGATGTAGACCGCAAATGGCCGGAGATATAGCCGGAGCACAGGAAAGAAGGAAGTAGGAGCTACGTCAGAGAGAGAAACCAAAAAAGAAGCGTCGCGACGTGACGAAACGTAGGGGAATTGCTACTGGCGAGACACGAGATCAAATAGAAAGAGTATACATTGGCGCGAGGATGATGCAGGAAGGATCTCATAAACTCTAGTGTTGTTCTTACTCACTGCTCTGTGAAGCGATATTGATTAAAATGCATAGAAAATGACCTCGCCACCGTCAGTAGGGCTCATTTGGCAAATTGACCTGAACTTATCTCGACTGGGTGATTACCCTTACTCGAGTAACGACTCTGCCTTGTCCTCGCATCTGTCCAGGTACTGGCTTTGTAACTGGCGGAATGAGAGTTTGCAAAAAGCCACTCGACTGTCCTGGTGTAGGTGGTAGTAAAACATGCGCTCGTGATGAAGGCGTGGTGTTACAAATAAGCTCACCCGTCTCGGGCCGTGACCACCGACGACAATGGATCGTAGATTTAATGGTACGTCAGTAAGCTTGTATCAGGCTTCTGCTTTCTGACAAACCTTGTTGCAGTGATTTTTTTTCGAAAAAGCCTAAGGTTTATTTTTAATTGTATTTCAGCCAAAACACTACGAGTTTGCGGTGCAAGCGAGCACAGAACGTTAGTAGGATGACTTCGCCACGTTGAATGTAGTATTTGTAGAAATTATACAATTTTTTCTTTTTTTCTGTAGTATTCGTCCGGACTTCACCAAGTTCTTTGGACGCGCGTTAAATGCAGTGGGCCACGTACACGCGACTCCGGTGTGCAGAGCGCAGCATAATGACGCGACATTTGCAACTTTGTGCCCCGGAACCATCTAGTCGAAATGGAACTACGCGTTAGGACGGTTTGCAAGGTAGGGGCTATTTAATTTTACCGTATTTTACGGCGTCTCTCGGATGGAAGCGTTAAGCTTCTGAAAGTTTCATGTGCAACGTTTGTTAGCAACGTCAGAGAACCTTCTGACCCCGGCAGAGACTTGGAGAAAAAATGCTAGTCGGCTTTTTCGCTTACGTCTCTAACGTTTACATTGTACTAAAGGTAAAAACTGTTCCTTTCAATTATTTTTTCCAATTTAAATGTACTATACAATTTAGTGAAAATACGGAGAGTATCTTTTCGCGCTGACAGTACACTTCGGTGAATTGTGTAAAACGTGCCTGTCAGGATAGACTCATCTCTGATTTCTCCTTTCTCGTTCGTAAAGGCAAAGTCTTACAAATTTCACTGGCATTCGTGCTTCATATTGACGTGGAATGAAACTGAGAACGCTCCTGTTTGAACGACCACCTTGAGCACATCTCCGAAGGAAAAGGATCCAAGACTTCAAAGATACTAACGGCAGGAATGTAACAGTGGAAAGCGGCACTGAATTCCTGCGATTCCATGAAATCTCTCACCCTCTCCTCCTTAATATCAGTGGAATTGAACGCTGCGACGAAAGTGTCGCGCGGGGAACTGAAATAAAATGTGATCAATTCGTAGCAATTTCTCTGCGATCAAAAGCTTCGTGGCATACTGTGCTCCAACCCCCCACCATACGCGGACCGCCAAATTTTTCGGCAACGCATAATTGAAAGAAATCGTAACAGGGCCATAAAAAACACCTCGATGGAATTAATACAGCTATCGACTTGTCTCGTCAACTAGAATCCAGTAAATACCAGAGAAATAGGGAACCAAAGGAAAAATTTTGAAACCCAGTGAGGTTCGATAACTCCATCAGGCAAATTTTCTTGTTCGTGGAGGGATGCTTTTCGTCGGGATAGATCCTTTCAATCTTGCTTTCCGCCGAATCAGCAGATCGTGCGGGGCTCACTTTGGTAAAACGTCATAATTCATCGTTCGCGAAACATGCGCTCAGGTAATAGGGGGTTCCCCTAGTATAGCGCGGACTGGCGGTTGCGAGAGTGCACTCAGCAGCAGCAGTACCGAACCTCATGCATAATCATATATTTACCGTGGCGGGCTGAAGCCACCCCTTCTAGGCGAGATGCGCGCGGACACCCAGAGGATGCGAGCACATATGCCGCCAGTAGCGGTGCTTTAATTAAATATTTGCATGCAGGTACACACTCGCGGGCTCGCGTGTTCAAGATACCAAAAGTCACGTGGCTGTTGCGTTAACAACTCGCACGCGCACGCCTGGCTGCTGCTCGTCTTGGGTGTTGAGGTACCCGGGAGCTTCTTGAAAGATTAGTTTACCCCTTGTGCCAGGGGGCGCTCTACATCCGCACTCTTGGAGGTTAAGAACACCGTGGTTGACTTCGTTCCGCCTTTTATTCTTGCCAGCCCTGTACTCTGCGGCCAGTGCACCCTGAATACGAAAGGGTACATACCTTCAAGTGGCCGGCATGCGCATATAACGTGTTCTATGAAAAAATTAATCCGTTCTCACGGTCCAACCTTAATGGCCGCTGCTGCGCTACCATTTCCAGGTCAGGCAAGAATGCTCAACCTCCGTTAGCATCTTGTGCCCAGACTGAATAATGACTTTATTCGCGTGCAGCCGTGTTGTTGTGGCGTTTGCGCCAAAGTTAAGAATGAACGGTAGGTAGGAAAGTGCATCCAGGTTCAATTTCCAGTAGCAATAAAGGATTTCTTGGGTGCGAGTGATGCTTGGTGAGTCGCGTGTGCAAGCCGCATTACGTTGGGCCATGCTAGCTCGTCATTCGTAGGGTCTCCTGTGGTCAGATTGACCTCCCCCTCTTCTTCCTTCACCTTTTTTCTCTATTTTACCTTGCGGGTTACTCGTGACGGCAATATCGGCTCGCGAAATGAGGCGGAACGTTATCGATGCGCTATTACTGTCGAATATAATCGCGCCAGCAAAATTTACATGAGTATCCAATTTTCGTGCAGCTCTCGGCTCATTGTCGGCGAACGGAAGGTGGATGCGTGCAAGTAGGGATTGACGGTCTAATACGGCGGTAGTAGAGTTCGCGGGGTTCGCTTTCCTTCGATAATAACGGTCTACCTTATTATTGATTCTTCCTCGAATTTGCATTAATCGGCAGCCCATTTCAACAAAATGCAAGCTCGTCTTTACCGCTGGTTTTCGCGTATATATTCTATATATCCCGCTTTGCGATGTGAATTGTGACGAGAATTCTATCACAGGCTTTGACTAGAAAGCCCCGGTTAACATCTTACTCGGTGAAACAGGTGTTCGCATTACTCTGCCGATGTGTCGGCAGTAGCCCGAGATATCTCAATACTGCTCCTTGACATTTCGAATGCCTGCGGTAACATTACATATTCAATCCGTAGTTAACCGCGGACAAGGCAATAGCATGTACCGAGGTGCGACACACCGTTAATATCGCGAGACACGGCATATTCTCGCGTAATCGCATTAAAACACCCACCGGTGCCTGGTTAACGAATAACTTGGGTTTAGCACGGTTCGCAACCAAGGGAAGCCTGCGGTTTTGTGGCCAGCCGTAAGTTTCTTTACCCCGTCTAGAAAAATAACTTTGCTACCCTGAGCCGGACTCTCGAACGCTTCGTAGTTGGTAGCCAGAATCGCGTGCAAGCTTTTATACTCCAAGTGCAGATCTCATCGACAAAGATGATGACGAGGTTATCGCAAGTAGCCTGTTTTAATTGAAGCACTTAAATCGTTGGGATCCCCTCGAGTGATTCTCGGTTAAACACTCATTAGTTTGTTGTTAATGAAGACATTAAAGAGCTGACTCTCGATAGCTAGAATTGTAAATTGGCTCTTGTCCTGCACGCAGGCGAGGGTTTTTAGTGTATTATTGTAATTCTAACGTAAACGATGTAATTTTCGATCATAGAGGAATTCTTGTTTTTCTTAATTAGCATTGCAAATATTGTTCGTTATTGATTATCGAAAGATAGCAAGCAATGCGCCATTCGTAGATAACGCAAATTGCGATAAGAATCAATACGACAGTGGGTTGTGCGTGACTCTACTAAAGACGATAGAACAGACACAGGTTAATTTTCCATTCAACAAATTTCTATTGTGTGTCGGTTGGTGGAGCAGGCGTCGAGAGAAAGTGCCTCAACTACTTCAATTAAAGCTCACTAAATCTACTAGATAGTATCTTGTTCGTTGTAGAAGAGGCCACCGACTTGCCCTCCAGTATTCACGGTAAACACGAATTAATTTCAACTGGCAAGATATTCTAGATATGCAATTTAACTTGAGCACGTCAAACTGAATCCCCTTTTAACCTGCTCATTTCAGTTAATTAAAACTTAAAACATTTATTGCATTAAATTTTCCTATTTAAGTTGACCACGATGCCGTTAGTCAGCGGCAGGCAGGACTTTGCCTAGGGGTATCGCGGCAAGAGCAGTAGTTTTCCCTCGGTACGAAACGAAGTTAAAAAGCAGCAGTAGCCAGGGTTAAATCTCACAGGGGGCCATTTACCGGTGCTACAGTCGCAGAGGATGCTCGAGTACAGGTGAATGAAGTAGTGCCCTGAGTACTTTCATCGTTTCAGGCAGACGGTCCGGGATGCGCGACCCCACCGTTAACCCCTTAACTCCCTCACAGACTCCAGTGTGACTTTCACCCCTCGCACTTTTTTACCCGCACACGAGGCAAAAGGTTTCGCACGCGGCTCCTGCCATCCATCTAGAATAAAGTGCAGTTTATGTCTACTTCATCCCGGCACAGCAACATTTCTTCCGTTACTTTTAACAGATTGGACGGGAACAAAGGGAAACCACATGTGCCCTGGAGCGTTGACGTTCGCCACCTGAGCAATTTAACACGAGTTACGGGGATGATGTTTTTATGCGGCGTAAAAAAATTTTCCCATGAAATTGAAGGAGGTCACCCCCGCAGCGATCGAGCGTTAACCCTACCCTGGCTTATATTCCCTGAAATATCTTTATCGTCGAAGCAATCTTTCTGAGAAATGACACGGTAAACAGGATCAAACGACTCTATGGAAATTGACTTGTTAATTGTGACATTGTTGGGAGTTTGGTGGAGAGAAAGGTCTTGAGAAAAGCTTCTTCTCTTTACATATAAATGAAAAGAATTTTAACGATATAACAAGGGCTTTTATCAAATTTTCCCGTCAGTGATGAATGATCAATCCGAATCGTGACCTGAGCATTAAACACCTCTACTAAAATCGTGACCATTTGTAGGCAGCAAGCAATTCCATTCTTCGTCTCATCGGTGATGAAGTTTTAATTGGAACAAGGATGAGATCAAAAAACGAGAGGAAGCGAAAGTCCGAGTTGAAGCAAGTTGGGTTCGCGAAACGAAATTCGGGTGGGACTCGGGGCTTCCAACGCGAAGCACCGCTTATGCATGCGGCATAAACTAAAACTACCGGTGTCACTGGTGATATACCGTCGGTAGCTAGTGGACGAGGCCGGTTTATTGTCCATTTGCATTCCGCGTCCCACGCTCACATGACATTCCTCCCAAATTTCTGCTTCACGTTTCTCATCCCTCGGCGATTCTTCTTTCCTCCTTTTTTCTTCAAGTTCTACGACACACCATCGACTTTTTCTCGCTTTACTTGACAGCCAAGAACTTTTTTGTGTTATGCTCGAATCTTAGTTCCGAAGCTTTTATTATTATTACAACTTACAAGTTAAGCTAGGAAGATTATCCGACAAGATTGTTGTTATAAGTCGATTGAAGATTCTCCAACAACAAACACGTATCACTGGGAAGAAATGACACATCAAAGATAGTCGAAAGCCTCGCATCGAACAATATCGCTAAAAGCAGCGCGGTCAGCTTTCTTTCGAAAGGAACTGCCCCGGAAGTAGTAACGACACTTTGAGTGAGAAAAACCGGGAGAAGAGGTGTAAAAAATTTCTAAGTACCATGACTTTTTTTTTACACTTGTTCCCTGTGCGCTAAGAGTGCAGTGCTTGCTCTCGTCGTTACCACTATGATTTATCGGGAAGTCCGTAAACCATAATGTGTTTGCGTAAGTTCTTGCCGTTTACGAGCGTTGAAAGCTGCACGCTGATTTACACGCTTACGTTGCCGCATGTAGGATTCCCTCGCAATCGAAAACAATTTAATTTTCTTATCTACGATCGATCGTGCCGAGTGTTGCGCACGGGTTGGCCAATTAAGCTCTGGAATTAATTACGAAGCGTTTGATTCTGGCGTGAGAAATTCGAACAATTTTCATGGAAAAATAAGCGGAGAGAGAGAGAGAGAGACAAGGCAAAAGTCATAGCTGAGGTGGTGACCGCTGCTACGAATCACGAACTCGATTTTGTCCGCGTGTTTTAATCGCAGATAGAATATGGGGATAACGTCCATGAAATTCCGAAAGCTGCATTATGCGAAGCGAAACATCGCCATAACACAGAGGTTTTAGCACTAATCAAAGCCGCGATAGGAATCGAAATACCAAAAGGGCCATGCTAGAACAAAACCTGATGGTTTTTGTCCTACGTGACTTGCTGCGACTCGACTCGCGTGTTCACCACCGTCCGTCCACTTCCCCTCTTCCACCACTTTGCCCAATATTTCTTCCTCTTTTTCTTCAAACTCTTTTTACGACTATTATAAGGTTCCAAGATCTTGGCGCGTTTCTGCGCCAAGCGTATTTTAAATGGTACCGTAATACCGTCTTAAGTCCTACTTAAAGCATCTTTAGTCCGTCTTAAAACAAAAACGCTGCTGAAAAAGGCCTCAATTTGCTTGGATATTTAAGAGGAGAGAGAATACGCCCACGGCGGTCTATTACTTCCACAAATATAACTGGAATATTTCCAGGAAAACAGTTTACGCTATACAATTTGTTCGTTAAAATATCAAATACATAGAGGAATTTGCGAAAAATTCAGAGAAAAGTTCAAAAGAGTGTACTAGTCATTACAGCAACAGAACCATTGAGAAAGTTGCGCCTGACAGATGCTATCAGGTCTTGGTGCCCAATTTTTTTTCTGGAAAGCATTCTCGCGCGCGTGACAGGAGGCTCGATCAAGCGATATGGTCAGCGACTTCCGGAGGCAGGCTGCTGGCCAGCACACAAAGACCGTTCGCATGTTCGAGTCGCGCGCGGTACGGCGTGTACGACATACTACATACGTATGCCACCCGTCGCGCTTTAAAGCAGCACTTTTCTTGTCCGCTGACATTTGCAGGCTCCCACCTCCTCCATAACAGCCCTCGCAGTTGCTGACAGATGCTGCACTACTCCTGTCTCCTTCCTTTTTCCTGCTCTCTTTCCTTTTCCTTCTCGTGATGCATCGCGCACCCCCTCAGCGAACTCGTTACCAAAGGAGTCGCTCGAGACTACGATATTTCTTCACCCTTGAAAATCGATTCCCCTCTTGATTCCCTCTTTCTCTCTCTCTTCGGTCGGTCTCCACTTTTCTATATACATCCGCGTTCAATACGTTTTATCCAACGTGCCCTCGAGCGTTATGTACTTCGTTTCCTCAAATTAATTAATTAAGACGAATCATTGATGCATCTATCGATATGACTTTACGTGGAAAGTGGAAAATATGCGGGTCAGGGTTTGTCAAGTCTGTCGCTGACACGAATACGATAGGTCTATATTACTATGTACGTGTATACATTAACATCGAAAAATTCCACCCCCATGGTACACTTCTGGTCAATACTTTACACGTATCTATACACATGTACTGGCGAATATTGTCGATTAATCCAGTGTAAAATTGTACTTACCAAAAATAGCCTGAAGTATATTGTTTATCGCATACGAAATTTGTAAGGCTAATTAACTGCAATAATGTAAGACAACTACGTCAAATATGCATATCACGTGTCACGTTAGAGCGCACTCGCGAATACGTTTATTGAAGGGTAATCGTAGCTTAAAGAGAAAATAATTCAATAAGAGAGGAACGCGACAGCGGGACAAAAGAAAGATCTCACAATCAGTTGGAGTTCTTTGCGGTCCATTCGCAGCGGTTGAGAATAAACGATTCGCCTTGCGAATTAAAATAATTGACCCCGGAATCCGATGACGGCAGGCTAGCAACGATCTTATCTTCTATTCCGGAGGTTCGTGTGCTGCTACATTCTCTCTGGTAGAATGCGTATCTTATGCCGACTGCGAGCAGACGGATCAATTTTAATCGGGCTACGTTGCCGCGGAGTTCACTTTAATTCACGCACGAGTGGCACGTGGCAGACGTCCAAAATAGGATTCGAGACGATACTCTGGTGGAGGGACATTTCGGAGGTATAATTTCGTTCCTGACAGCCATAGCGCATCATTATGATAGTATCTTGTAATTAAGTTTACAGAAGGTAAACGAAAAAGCTGGGTTACAAAGTTGTACCACTCACATGCACAGATTCTATGGAAATGAATTTTCCTTGAGAAGGGGAAAGATTATCGTTGTTGTTGGTTCTCTGCGGTTATTGACCACATAATTCTCGATGATAATGGAGTGACGGAAGAGAGTTAAGTAATTGTAAGTAAGATTGACGTGACCTGCCCTTTGACCTACTATCTCTGAGAACGCGAATTAGCCGAGGGTTCCCTTAACGAACTGATTCTCTCTGGAAACGAAAATTGAGCACTGACCATGGTGAACGTGTGGTTCAGTGTTCTGCTCTTACAATATTTATACAGTACTGGGACGTCGACTAGATAAACTTTAGGACGAGAAAAACTTGCCCCTAACAGGATACAGCTCGTTAAGCCGCTGGATTTATTATCTCTTAAGGACTAATTTACCCATGTTTTCAGACGTCTAGTTAATACGTGCTAATGGAAGAAGGTCGTGTGAAATCTCGGCTGAGAAGACTTGTTTCGGTTTGCCTACTATGGACTTTACTACTCAAGTACCATTAAACTCGTGCTACATTGGTATTCAGTATAAACATGTGATATTCCGGAAGCGTACCGCGAATTTAATGCTACGTTCCGTCGAAGTTTCACGAAAGTATTTCATGGTAATAATGGCAATCGGGTAACGCGTATCGTTGAACAAGTTGCGCAACGTAAAAGTTAAGATAAAACTTACAATATAGTTCGAGGACTCTCGGCAGTGGACTCTGTTCAGATTTCAATTGTTTCGTTCCATTTAAAAAGTATAAACAAGGTAAACTCCACTTTAATGTATCGACTGCAAAAGTTGCATTAAAACGGCAAATTGAGTTTTCTCATTACTACGTTATCCTCGATACCAATCTCTACCATTCCGTCTATCCCCGATCTTTCTTCAATCCCAGTATCGAGATTTCTTTAAAAATTTCAAACTCGTCGGAATCGGAGCATCGTGAGGCCGATGTTGAAGCTATAAGAAGCATCGATCCACTCGTAAACCACTTATAGATACATCGTGCTGTTCAATAAAACAGTAGTATCCCAAGCAAATAATACTGGTCAATGTGTTACCCGTGATTTGGACCCTCGCGTAAACAATCCAGCCCCAAAAGCTGGGGACAAGTTGCATTATACGAAAGGACCGTTCATTTCCGTGGACGGTTCTTCGCATTTCTTTAGGTTAAATAAGAAATTTCGAGAGAGATCTCGTGTCTCCCTCGTTTTAGGGTAGTCTCCATTCTCATCGGTTCGCGTGATAACCGAGAGACCCCCATTTCCTACTTCTGTTTAAATAAAACATTCGAAATACCTTTTTGATTAAGAATCAAGCTACTCGGTTCAACAGTTCCAAGAGTCAGAAAGTCACCTCTCTCAATTGGCGACAATAGTATTCCACAGTACAAACAGAAAAATTCCAGTGAAATAATATCGAAACTGTGGTATCAATCTGGAGCTGACGATTCCGGGCCAATGTCCACCAGTCCCAGACTGCATTAACTTGGCCGGTGTTCCCATCGAATCGATACAATCAGCAAGCGGACAGCCAGAGAAGGATAAGAGAGTTTTAATTAATCCCATTCGTTTTCGGGGGTCGCGAGGGAAGACAGCAAATGTGGGGTTCACAGAGCGAATGGAAGAAAAACAGTGGGCGCGAGAAGCGAGAAAGGTGGCAGGTCGAGTCGTGAGAAAGAGAGAACTCGAATGAAACGACCTCTTGACCCGTTTTCGGCGAAGGGGTAAGGGGTGGTTGAGTGGAAGTGAGGTCGATAAATCTCTGTGGCAGGGGTAATCCCGCGGAAGGTTCGTCGGCTTGATAATCGCGGATGTTGGTCCTAACGATAAGGGTGGGCTCCCGTGTGCGATGCACGGTTTAGTGTCGGCGTAACTCAGGATGAGAGCGTGCTATGCGTCCAAGGGAACTCTGCTCGGTACTCGTTGGAAAAAGAGGCTCTCTAGCGGCCATGGCCTTGCGTCGCGTCGGCACACCTTGGGAATACCCTGAGCCCAGCCCCTGACTCGGTCCTGCCTTCCTTCTATCCGTCCCCAGGAAAAAAGCCCCCGCTGAGATAGTTTGCATATTATATCGCTCAGTACCCGGCGCCCAACATATTAGTCCGGTGAGCGCCGTTTCGTCGACCGCTCGAGAACGGACCTCTTTCTCTCGCTCCCTTGACATTGTTGTCGGAATGAAACATTAATAAGACAACCCATGACACCATAAATAACGAGATAAAGATAAATGTGTAATATATCCTTCGAGTTGCTAGACCGCTTCGGACGAAATAGATTCTCCTACGAGCTGTGTTCCCTTCGGTAGCGTGATGGTACACGACCACGAAGCTGCAACCCGACGCTATAAAAATTCAACCAGCACGACCCTTCGCGGTGGATATAATTAAAGCTCAAGGTAACCGGGGGAGTCTGCGGTATAGCGTCTTCTAAGCGGGTCGTGAATTATTCTCAAATAAAGACTGATTGTCTCTCCTTGAAGAAAAGTCTTCAACTGACAGGAGAGACGTTCTTTTTGTCAGCAGTTCCGCTCGACGAGAGAACGATTGTCGGATTACAGATCGCCAGGGGATGCCGAGACCGCAGACTCGTCAAACCTTTGCAAGGCTCCTGCTGTTTTCGGTGGCTACGCCCGACAAAGGAGGAGACGGAGAAATTGCGCACGCCACGATGCGGTACGGCACGGCACGGCCCGCCGCGGCGCGGCATGGTTCTGAGACGGTTCTCTCAGGTAGTTTGCGGTGGGTCTTAAGGTGGAATAACGGAGGTTGCGCGGAGGTGGTTCGTTGGGTTGGCATTGTATCGCCCCGGGGAAGCTTGACTTAAGGACGCTTTGTGCGCCGACGGCACGGAACGCGAAATCTGTCATATAGCTGGCAAACAGAGCGGAGGAGGACAGCCGTAAAACAGTGAAATCTTATGATTCTAAAATTAGCTGTCGCTCTCTTTCTCTCTTTCTCTCCTCATCTTTCTATGGGTTTCTTTCTATCTTCTTCTTCCTCTTTCTCTCGAGCACTCATCCAACGCGTTTCGGTCGAACTCGTGGGATACTTCTCTGCTGACTTCGTGCCTCGACTGCGGATTAGTGAGATGTTTACCAACGAGCTCACGGTTTTTTAACGAGCAGCGCACCAGAACAGAGGAGGCACATCGTTGCTCCAAAATAATTTCACCTTGTCGAGATGGGTTTGTGCATCGTATGCGGCTTGGAGAGTGTGCTTGCTCGACGGCACTCTCAAAAATACAGTGAAAAAACACTTCTGAAATTTTTTGGATCACGGTCAGCATACGCATGAAATTTGTTTTAGGAAAATGAGATGGATACATTTCATTTGAAGAGACACAGGAAAGTTATATTGAACCGTTCGTTTTGTTCCTGGTAGCGTTGCTCTTCTAACGTAATTATTACACCCCAGGCAATGCGAATGAGTATACTATCCGCGATATGAATCGAGTTATCCACGGTACAAACGATTCGCCACACCCGACCGTGAGCGTTGCTTCAGTATCGTTTGCCACCCTCGTTACAAGTTCTACCATCTTCGATAAAGAACCCCAGACTTACGAGGGACCGATTTTACGAGCGTGATAACTTCCTAGAGAGCAATTTAATTACACGTTAGCTCATTGTACCCTTGTTCCAAGTGTTGCAAGGCAAAGCCTTCACGATTTTTCGTTCTGTCGACTCTTAAGGATCTCAAAATTTTCCTAAACTCAAATACGTCCTTACGTGTCCCGATATGTAAATTTATGCAAAGAATCGGCCTATCTCGCCTGCAATCTCTGATACCACATACGTTTGTTTGCTATCTCATGAGATGGGTTATACGCACTTACTCATTCGGAATTTTGAATTGGAATTCCGAATACAGGGATTGAATGTAAAAGACTTACGAGTTTCAATTAAAAAAAAAATAAAACTCGTGATTTTACGATGAATTTTCATCGAGTTATCCTTAATCCAATTTGGCCCGTTGTTGGCCGAAATTGTTTTATAGCATAATTTTTTTGAGCAGAGTATTACGTGTAGCGAGGACTCTCGAAGGGACGGACGTCGGACCCGGTAAGCTTCCAATTACCGGGCTGAATGCGGACTTGTATTGTCCACGGAGCTGCGTGTGCTCCCTTCCATTCGGAGGATATATATCTCTCTCTAGCAGGTGGAGCGTTCTGAGCAGACTGACCACGTTACGACTAAATTGGAGGATGGTAATCGGTCGCGCGCAGTTTTCCCTAATTCAGCGCTCTTCCACCCGCGGTTGGACCTCTTTCCTAGCTCTTCTGAATGAGGAGCGAGCTTTGCCACCCCGACACGGCCACGAAATAATGAATGGCTCTCGAGTTTCCAGAGTAGCCGGCATTCCGCGAGCTTTTCTTCCCTGACGCGTCTAGTCGACGCTACCACCTTCAAACCCTGGAAAACCCTGGCAAACCCTGTTCCTGCACCCACTCTCCATAGCTTGGAATATTCATTCGGGACTTCTGAATTGCACCGCTTTAAATCCCTTTGCTTCCCGTGGCCGCGTTATACATACTGATGACGCGAATTAAGCGGGGTGCGTGCCGCGTTTGGGGATTCCGCGGACTAACCGAGAAAAATGCGAGCCGAGCGAACACGGCACCGCCCTTTACGAGTCTTGAACCTACTGCGTGGAATAGTGGAATGCGGCTATATCGTGCGAAGGATACCGCGGATCCTGATAAGGGATCTAGTAGCGTGGAAGTAAAATTGTGCGGTCAAAGTAGGAGTAGGAGGTGGAATATATATGCATGTATACGAGCTCGCACTAATCTAGGAACATAAAACGGCAGCGAAGCAACGTGAGCAAATAAAAGGAGCCTCACTTTTTTGTTTTCCAATTTGCCACGCATCCAGCGGGCGTGTTTCTTTCTCGTTTCTTGAAATTTCACCAGGAGCAAGACCCAGGAAATAATGAATGGCACTCAGGTTTCCCGGCGTTACACGGTTGCCCGTACCACCGTGACTCTAATGTCGACGTCCACCACATTCGGAATATTCATTCAGCCCCGCTGAATTGCGTCACTTTAAATCCTTTTGTTCCGAAACCACGTTATACATACTGATGATACGAATTAAGTATTATACATCGTGGAGAAGAATACATACGGAGAAGAATAGAAACGATAAAGCTCCGTGGATAAACTGTAAAACCGAGTTCTTCTGCTAGTTGGATTTTTGCGGAAAAGGTAGTTGCGAGGAACTATGCCAAATGAAAATGATTCGCGAAGTAGGAGAGAATTTTCATCCCTATTTTACATTTTTGTCGCTAAATCGTATAGAGAAATCTAGTTTCGCGAAACTTCCTATTGGAGAATCAGTATTTCGCGTGGTTTTAATGGTAGGTATAGACCCGATAGAACTGTACCGACCTACTTATCGCCTATAGGAGAGTTTTGATAGAGTGCGGCAGGGGTTTGAGCGTGTTCAGGACCCCTTGGGTCGTAGCCTAAGCGAACTATAACTTAGCCTCAGTCAGGGCTAATCGTCGTAATACCATGATTTAGTATTTCGACGAGACGAATATCCCGTGACTTGAAAATTATTGGCAAAATGCACTTCGCAGTCGGAGAAGAAAACTGGTTCGGCTTTATTGCACCTTCACGGAATTGTTGCTCCAATGGCAGCTTTCTCTGTATCCGGAAGTTTTAACTCGTACTATGAAATGCTTGCTCTCTCATCGATTCCTACTGTTAGCATTAGATAGAGGTATATATTTCTATTGAAATGGGGCTGTGGTATTTAATGACACTTTGATGTGCTCGTCAATTGGGACGGCACAAACATGAAATTTAAAAAGAGGATCATTGAAATTTTCCCATTAGCGTTTCAGCGCATCGAGATGACGCTTCGAATCATTTTGACAAAGGACTGATGATGAAAAATGCTCTTGATTATCAATGACACTTGACAAGAAACGAAGCCTTTTTTTACCGAAGGAAGATGCACTTGCCTCGTTTGATTGACTGACAAAGTTCGGATCGCATTAATCTCGGTATCAATTAGTAAAGTCAAATGCAGTATTGTCGAGGAGATTTAATTTTCCAGTGCATCCTACCAGTAGGGGTGAGTAGAACTCTTTAAAATCGACCGCGTTTGACCTCGCCCTATCAATTGGGGGACCGTTGAAAAATTGAAGTCTCCTAGCTCGACAGAGTTTTTAACGAGTTTAACGGGGAAACTCTCGCAGTGCAACGACCCTTAACACCCCGCAGGGCTAGGAGAGTTCGCTGGCTAAACGTTCCAATGGTTTTGCTGAAATCCGAACTGGACGCGGAATTTTCTTTACCACTCAACAAACGCTTCGCTACACAATATAGTGTTTTGGGGAAAAATATCCCATTCGACCTCACTTTTTCAATAGACATCCCATTACTTTCCACAATGGATTATCGTTGCGATAGAAAATCCTATTGACAATCGCAGAATTTTTCAAATTTCTTTCAGTATTGATTAGAATCCAGTGAATCGTGGAATGAATTACGGCTTCTAGTTTCCCGATTATTATTTTTATGTTCATTGAGGAAGTCAAACTTTTAGCTATGCTCGACTTCAACATGGTAGACCGTAATAAATGGTTAGGACGACGGCTCAGTCTTCCGAAGGGCGCACAATGGAACCGGGAAACAATGTATGCTCTGTGTTCCCCAGGCATTATACCTCTGCGTTGCGAGCGACTTAAAATCTACCGGAAATCCACGGGTCAAGCATCGTTGAGATTGTTCTGTAATTGTTGGTTGTTCCAATTTCTGCTGCTGTGCGTCCCAACAGAAAACACACCTATAATCGTTTTAATCCTATACTCATAGGATTATTCAAAATAATTTTCAAATAATAACCACAATGCACATTTATTTTCGATTCACACATTAGTTGAAGCACATTGTTTATGCAGTCTCCGGTTACTGGGTTCCAAATAGGGCAGCTATTGTAATAGGTAAGTTACCGTTGCTTTGATACGTTGCTTGAGAATAGAAACCGCTTATGTAACGTGAACTATTCCATCCGATACGAGCAAGGTCTGCGCCTGACCATACTCCGGTCTATATCACTTACGGGGGAAGCTCGTAAGGTTGTTTCACCGTATAAAACGTTTGCTCGGTTCCTGTAATATTAAAGTACGATGCAATGTTACTACGGGAATGTGCATTCAGAAAGAAATACGTATATATGCACCTTAGCGAGAGTAAACCGTCCGAGGCTTTTTCGTTTCCGGGAAATATCTCGCCCCATTCGCGTGGGGATCATGCTTTTTTAGTACCTTAGAATAAAGTATGAATGCGATCATTTTTCCAAAAGACAAAGAGAACATGCAGCTTGCCATTCTACTATGTTTTTCGAAAACACTTTCACAGCAATGTTTAACATTTATTGCGCAGAAACGAAACATAACGTTCGCGATGTTTGTGGCCACGATTCAGGACATGTATCTGGTGACTTGACAAAATGATCCTTTCGAGGTTTTTATCTCATAGTCAGACACGTGCATGGTGCATGACCCTCGTACCTCGTTTGTTTCCCATTGCGAATTTATATCTCGCGAAACCGTTCGATCTGATATTTATAAACTTTCAGCCCCAAGCTCATATTTTGCAGAATTCGAAGCGACAGAGTAATTAAATAAATTTCATTGCTTAAAATTTATACCAGTAGCGCGGAAAATTCGATAGAGGGCTTTGCTAGTTGGTTCTGTACGCTCCCTATCTCCGTGATGATTTACGCTCGGAGCAGTGCAACTGTATCACAATACATAGATTTGTAATTTCATGATAAAACTACCTCCCTCCCCCCGCCGGACAGTTACCCGAAATTGAATTTCATCAATTGGTTCGACTATCGGCCTCTATAATCGGATGAAACGTTAACCCGAATGTCAATGATAATCTTTCAATAGAGGAAACGTTATAAGGAAGGCAGAAAACTTTAAACAAAGTCCCCTACCGAGTAAAACTCCACGGTCTCTCAATGTGGATTCTACACTGCAGGGTATTGCATAATGAATTTTGGAAATAGAGTGCTTCGTTGTTCCGAGGTTCTATCTTTGCATTCGGGTACTACGTTCCCCCTTTACATTTAGCTACTTTCCTCCCTCGTTTCATGGAATACTTGTACCATACTTGTACCATACTTCCACGATTCGCAAAGACGAATATCAGAATCTAATTATGAGTATTTTCTCGATGTACTTTTCCTCGATACTTTGAGAATTTCGCAAGAGTAATTGTACTGCGAATAAGGAATCCATTTTCTTTTTCTCCCCTTAGTTCCTTCGAATCTGCTGACAAAAGTTATAGATAACTTGTGTACACTTGTCTAATCTAATAACCAATAGACGAGGAATGTCTTCGACTTTACACTTACAAGCGTAAACTTCATCAGCAAGTTCTAATTACTTTTCACTGTAACTGCTGGTAACTACCCCCTCTCTGGCGACGTATGCCTCTTTTACGAGGCTCTCGTCAACGGAGGGTTCTAAATGGTAATAAAAGTTCTTAGAAACATCAACAACCGTTGTAATTAAGTTTGGAATCGTTTAGCGTTATACTCTGAATCAGGTGAAGAGCGTGTAGAGTGTAAACTGATCGCTCACGGTTGACCACGGGTTTCCCATGTGCATACATTCCCGAACGAATTTACGAGTTCGATTGTTTTTCCGATTACACTGCCACGAGCACGGCGTGTAACTCTTTAATAAAAATGAGACCCTCTGTCGCGTGCTAACGTCCAATTCACCGGGGAAGTTAGTGCGTAACTGCGCTTTTTCACGGCCCGTAATTTGCAGCCGCAGGTAGGGGGAGGGGACAAACCGCAGTAGAAAAGGGTGCGTGCTAAATCGTTGCGAAACTATTAAAGTGCAATTAATCACCGCACCCCTCGTCGTTGGTAAGCGATCGATCGATACGCAGAGAATTAAGTCGTTGGGATCGGGTCTGGCGAGGACATCGACGACCGCTGACAAGTTTACCATTAAAATTGAATTTCCACGAAATTACTACGTTGTATCGGAGAATTCTGTTGCATGGATCTAGCAGGGTTCGCGATCTAAATAATGCCGAGGGATTTTCAGATTAGCTAAAATACTAGCGGACGAATAAAGAAAAAAAAAGAAGAAAAATTAGCAAGTGCATATAGAAGAGCGCAGAGGACTAATAATGTTATACGATGTCGCGTAATGATTCACTCGGTTGATAAGGACTGCACTAATTGGAGGAAGCGTCAGAGTTAAGTGCCATTTTTACTGCTAATATTTGCAATAACGGGACAATTCAGATAAATGTACGTAGACACGTTTTTTGTTCTATTCCCCTGTTTCCTGTGACACTATTTACATCGCGCGCTTGGTGCATTGTAATCTTTCTTTATATCCAGTGACATATCATCCGGTTGAAATTTTATGCTTTTTAATACTCGCAGTGGTAACTTTACATTGACTTGCTGCTCGTGTGGTGAATTCGCTGAATCATTATAAAAAAAATACTTCTGTGTTCCAGGAATTTTTGCTTTTAGTGATACAAAACAAATGACGGAAGCATCAACTCTCAAATGCCTAGTGGATTTAGTTGCTAGAAATGATCCGATTACATCGGATTTCGATGGGCGACAGGTTTGAATTTACCAAGAGCCAGCTTTCGAATAAGCTTACGTGGAAACCCGTGTTAGTCAAATAAGTATCAATCCCTTTATCGTAGTTACAGTAGTCAATTTTCAAAATGATCGAGAGGAGGATAAAATAGAGAGTATTTTTTCACATCAAATATGGAAATTGTCTATATTGTGCCTGCCTTATAAAACATTTCATCGCGATAAAGTCGTCACGAAAATATTTGTATGTATTGGCGTGTCAGCCTCTGACGAAGTGCGTTTACCTTTCCCTTTATTTCAATATTACCTTTCACGATCGCTACCGGGTATTTGTCCGTGAAATCACAGTTAATATCGACTGTTTGATACGGCGCGTTTGCGTTCCCATAAAGGGAATCTTCAACGGATCCGCAATTTATGGGACAATTTTATTGGCTCACAATCGCCCTACCAGCGGTTCTCTTACGCAATCGCTAGCAGGTCCAAGGAAGAAAAAAGAAGGGTGTCCTTTATTCATCGAAGGGCTACTGGAAGTTGAAAAAATGGATCGATAAGACTCGTGGCGTGTCGGTTAAGTGGCTCTCGAGATTTCCAGACAATTTTGCTTGGTTTCACGAGGTCACCAGACCTCCGACAACAATGGACAAGCCGCTTGGTTTTCGGTGGCCTGCCAGATTTGAGATCCACCACCCTTCCGCAATAGATAAAAGCATTAGGCGTCCTGCGAGCCTCGATTTTTTTGCCAGGCGTTATGGCTGTGCCGTTCGATACTGCTGCGAACCTGACGACGTTTCATCGCTCCGTTCAAAATTTATATGCGGCACGCCCGGTTCTCCCTTCCCCGTTTCTCTCGGCTGATCGTTTCAATTTCGGGCGGCAAAATGAAACCCAGGCCAATGACCATGTCGCGCAGCATTCAAAGTCCGATTTTCGGAATCGCCACGTGTCAGGATGTATGCGTCTGTTACTCTTGTGATTATTTTCAACACGAATCACTGTATAGCTAAGTCTGGTCGAAACGCCAAAAAATTTCGGTTTTTACCTTCTCTTATACATATAATATTGAGATTAGAGGGTATATTAACAGTGATTAAGGCTTCGTTAGTCGCATTACTTCGAAGTCTTTTATTGTCGTGTCGCTCGAGATTGATGAGTCCAAGAAAATTAATGTGCAGCCGATCGATAAAATGGTGAATCAAATCGCGCAGTGAGCTATTGCTCGCTCGACTAATATGCTTCTAGGTTCATTAATTACCTCCTTATGTAAAGTGTCGCGCGTTCGCCCCATTAAGATTCTCGTTTGCGTCATTGCGGAATACTTGCCTGCGAGCGAATCAACGCGTTTCGACCTCCCTGGGTTGTGGGTACTCTCCAGCTTCAGCTCTGCAGGGTCTCGCATACTTGACACAAATTAATTTCAAAACTAATTGGTCAACCGTATTAGGCACTGGGTGTGGTCTTTAAGAATTCCTGAAGGCACACAACTACCTCATAGTCCCATATATTTATGTTTGAAAATGTTGAAATATTCTCCATGAAATAGTATCTTGTATTAAATTTTCTTAAATTACTTGATGGTCATTGTTATTTAAATAAGATAAACAAGGAATTGATAAAAGGAGAGTAAGAATGAAAGATACTGTCTGATGTTCCTCGTTACCATTTGTCACGCGGCAAATTAGTCCTATCCTTAGCGTAGCTACTTAAACTCAAAGCCCATTGGGACGAAATGCGAAGCGCGAAACCAAGCCAGGCTCCTGACACCCCAAAGGGAAATTTGGAGGGGGTTGCCACGTCCTCCTTCCGTCGATTTCCCGGCAGGCAGGTGGCTCCTTTCGTCGTCTCGTTTACGGAGACGACAGTCGGACCGAAAACTAAAACTAACTGCAACCTCCTAACTGTGTAACTGCATTACAGTGCGCCACTTGTATAAATTAACTGGAATCTCAAGAAGTAAGTGCCCGGAGAGCAAAGCGCTAGTTGACTTGCTAATGCTATTTACTAGCCTGTGCGCACGTTGACGTAATACCACCTCTTGGAAATTGTTCTTCGGAGGCTGTGGCGTCCAGCATGGGGTGGCCTTGCGGGTTAATTTTAACCTCGGCCCGGCAGGCATATGCGTGAGCCACCCAGCTCCTTCATCCCTGTTGCAACCCCGGTATTAACATCATGGAAAATTCACCGGTCTCTTTGTGCTTGCCTTCCTCAGGCTGCCTCATTGAAGCGTGCCGAAAGTGCAGACTGCGTTACAAACCTGGCAAATACAACTGGCGTAGGTTCGTTACAAAACATGCTTGGTTCTTGTTTCTTTGCCTCTGAGAGAGATTAATTATCGTTTCCACTAGTGTTGCGAAACAATACAGCGGTTGTAGTCCTCTACAATCTTTGTTTAAACGCGATTCCCCCTCGAGGTACTTACGTTTACCTCGTTACGTACAGTAGTTTCATTGTTGACGACATTAGGGTCATGATTTTTTTCATGCGTCATTATTCGATTTGAGAAGTACAGTCGGAAAAAGCGACAGTGTGGGAACGGGTAGCTGTGGATTATTAAAATTTATACCGAGAGCGATTACGCTCCTGCCGCTGCGACAACAATGTCGGGGAGTAATAAAATCACTTCTATTCCCCGCGCCCGCGGCGGCGTGGCACACTCAACCCCTAACTTTCTTCGTAGCCGCTCGAGAAACGCTTCGGAAGTTCGTATCGCTTTCTACTTTCGCTTTATGCCTCGTCACGCGAAACTTCCCTTGATTTCCGGGAGAGACTTTTTTTCGGTTTCTTTTTACCGCTCTTTCTCTGTTTCCACTTTGATTTCGTTTATTGCTAGGAGATTCTCCGCTTCCTCGCGTTGTGTGTATTGCCGCTAGGAAAAAGTCTCGAGCTGGAGACTCCCGGTCTTTTTGCTTTCTTTCAGATTTGTTTCTTGCGCATTTGCCTCGCATCACGTTGGAGCGCGAGCGCCGGTTCAGTTGCGGATCGTTTAATCTACTCGGCGTATTTACAAAAATCGTGGAATTAAATGGCGGAACAGATGCGCTGGTATTGCTCTTATTCTATGTTGTTAGTTTGCAAACTAACAACCTAAAATAACACAACGGAATAGAAAGTGGAAAAGAGAAAGAAAACGAATGAAAAAAAAGAGGGAAAGATAGATAAAATTATATCGTTACTGTGCAATTAGTCTGTCAGATTTTTGACGATCACACGAGACAAGTGTAATCCAGTAAATTTGTATATTACACGGCACTCGCGTACAGGATTCTTATTCCGTAACGCTCCGCATGAAACGGGATGCGCGTTTCTACTGAATTGCTTTTTACGCTCTCACTAATTTCTGCGGATTATCCGACTGTCGCAGCAACTCGTTCTCCACTCCGTGAGGATTGGAATCGAACTTGCTAAGTCGAAAAACTCAACTAAATGGAACACTTGCAAATAGAATATACACTCTCGCTGGCATTGCTAACCGTTCGTCGCGTTTATCCGTGCATCAAGCGCGACAACATAATGCAGGAAAAGTGCGATTGGACTTCCAGAATAATGCGTCGCGCGAATAATATATCAAGCCTCTTGCATTGGGTTAAATTGTTTAATTTAACACATGCAAACCGCAGCGGTACTGCTTTGGCTTAATTACTTTCGGTTTAGCTGACGCTGAAATCTCTCGCTACTAGCATCTCTACGGCAACTTTCAGTTTGCCTCGGACTAAAGCGCACAGAGAAATTGAAAGCATCCCATAAAAACGCAATTAACGTCGAATTAGCGATACGATAGGATTCCCTTTTCATGAACGAGGTGCGATTCCAATCGAGTTTGACAGCGCGAACACACTGTGCAATTTCAATTTGTCGAGTGTACGTGTCAATCTTTGTTGCAACGATGAATCGCGCTGTTTCTGTTGAGTTTCCAACTGAAACAATTAAATACTGTCGCATCCGCGCGAGAATAAGTAATGCTGGTTGCTATGTATCGAAGTGGGTTAAATAGTCTCGCGAGAGTTATTCGAATATCGACATACTACAAATGACGGTATTGTTCCTCGTACTCGACGATATTCCGAAAAAGAAAAATGTATAATACCGCGATCTTGGGGATTCCAAACGGATTCAGATTCACGCTAATCCATTAACAACCTAAATTGCTAGCAAACTAACACGCTTGAGAAGGAAACAATTGTGGTCTTGCGATGTCTTACACATACTACTGAATTCTATTTCGCTGTTGATTGTTTGTTCTCGAGATGGGGCTTGGTGTCAGTCGACGTAATCGCGCTCACGCGAGATCTGCGTTCTCTGACGCTCTCCTATCTGTCCGATGCCTGCATTTATCGGTGATTGGTAGTACCGTTCGCTGGCAGCAAATACACTGCCACCGATTCGTGATCTATGGTCGCCACTGTGTAGTCTGTGTTTTTCGACGGGATTTATTTTAGGGAATTGCTCGCTTCGCCTCTATCTCGCGTGTTAACTGAACGAACCGGTGGAATGCCCAGGATCCGAATGTATGTGTGTGCCCACTCCGTGTGTACAAGTGGTAAATAGTGGATCCAGGCTGTAGCTACTACCACCGTTTGCTGGAAACGGGACTAGGCATAGAATAATAACCGTGTGCGATGTGGCTCGCTCGAAGTTTGGTTTGAAAAATTATCCGCGTTAAACATGTGCTTGTCAGTCAAGTGACACCACAAGTTGGCCGTGGCATCGCTGTAATAGCCTCCGTAGAATATTCTATGCCAACGTTTATTGGCACACGAAGTTTCACACCTGGTATGCCAAGGTTGCCGATATTTCAACTTTTTTTATACGAACGGTAATTCATCTTTGCCGATCGATCTGCGAGACACCTCATTAATAATGAGCTACCAAACTCATTTGCACATATCGTTCAGCTTAATAAAGTCATCGAGCTAAGATTTATTTATTTTTTTTTTGCCTTTCCAACTAGCCAAGGTAATCGGCTTCCGATAGTTTCCGTATACCGTGTGAAAGTGCTCTGTTCCCGGAAATGCTGCAATCTCGTTATTGGAAAGGCGCTGATAGGCCGGATATGCATTTCGGGAGGAGTCAATGGTTCGCTTAAGGGAAACGTCGTTGGTTTCTGGATTCCCGGGTAAGGGTGGAAGGGACGCAAATACGCGTAGCCAAGAGGGGAAGGGATTACCTAGAGCCAAGAGGAGCAGCGGAAGCCTTGCTGTTGTTACCGCAGATTGCTACGATGAGAGTGACAGTGCTTAACTTTTCGTTCGCGCGAAAACTTCAATCTAAACTTTTCTTACCACCGGTAGACTCCTGCTTCCCTCTCCGTGCCGCTACTTGTACGTCGGGTTATCCTCTCGTCGCGGAAACTCGTCGCATAATATTTTTGTCATCAGCCGCGGGATTTTCCGGGAAGGATCGTCGAAACTTCCTGAGGCCACATCGTGATCATCCCTTTAAAAGGAGCGAGATGCTAATCGAGCAAATTGTCGGACCTTGCGACAATGCGAAGGATCGGATCTTGTTAGCGAAGGCTTTAACTCTTGAGAACGCGGTAGTTTGTAGCACTTTGCGGATCACGAAGATGATCGACCTCTGTCTCATTGAAGTGTGACGACAACGAAGAAAACCGAAATCAAGAGGATTATGGAAATTACGAATTTATAAAGTAATAAATATGACTTTTCGCGAAAACCACATTTAATCGCGGTACATTTGGTAAAAAATTTCAAGTCCATTACGGCAATGAGCAATAATTTTCGGATGGTGCATTACATATGTTATTCAGATGCAGTTTCATGTTCGCACAAATTACCCCTTAATTGATGGAGTGACTTCAAACGAATATTATTACCAACGAAATAATGTATCCGGACAGAGCTATTACATTCTCGAGCGTAAGCATTAAATATACTATAAGCGAGAAATTATCTCCAGCAGATAAAATAATATAATACATGGAGGAGTGCGATAATAAAAACGATTGAGAAATGCAGCGATATATCCTACTGGCGCGGATATATTCGTTGCTCAGGAAATTTCAGTTCCAACAAAAAGGGAAGCGACGCAAGAACGAGAGAGATATTGCGAAAAATTGAAATTGCAGGTGCGTGTGCAGCCGTGGCCCGTTTTATATTCCCGTCAGTGAACCGTGACAATCGAACTGTTTCAATCGAGCAAGATGGATTACACGCTATATTTCTGTTTGCAGATCACAAGTGTTCCCTATTATTGTTTTATTTCCATGATGGAAATTTGCTAGCGGAAAACGATCGTCACACTTTTCGCAAGAGTCTTATCTGACTTTTATACAATAATCGTTTAAAACCATAAATATCAAGTTAAATTCTCGAGTCCACTATATCGACAGGACAATTTCGTTAAAAAGTGAAATTGCTGCTTATATCGCAATGGTTTCGACATGCAATAGACAGCTAGTGAGGTGGTGATGGGGAAAACGAATAGTACAGTATACGTATAGAAAAAAGGAGACAATGGGATGTAAGCTTTGCTCTTTCGAATCGGACTAACGAGTCGCGACGACGAGAGTCAGCAGTGAACTTCGCTTGACAGATGACGTTCACCTGTCGATTTCACTTAACTGACGGACAGACCGATTAATGGAGCACCGTCACCCCCGCAATCGGATTCTGCGTGTTCCTGTTTCCGACCGATCGATCCGCTCTTCTTCGAACGTTCACGGTGAATCGTTTCGTCTACATATACTATATCTGTCTATCATCAACGTCGCAGGATCATTTCACGAAAATGTACGCCACGAGAGCACGCCAATTTCCCTCGACGGCTCAAAATAATTTTGCCTAGATAATTGTCAGGTGAAGTTCATTATGCAAGCCCGATGGCAACAGAAAACGAGCTAATTGATTTATGCCGAGTGCTCGTGCGCGCGGTAATCACCCAGAAATGTATGTATGTATATGCCTATCGAAATTGAGTTTAATGTCGATGTATGGGCTCGGCTTGAGGCAAATATGGGGCTTGCGTCAATTTGAGGAAAAGCCGAGCGTTTCGCGCGGCTTAAAGGATTCTCGAATTGTGGTGTGCTAATGAAATTGTTGATCCTACGGCTCCGTCTTTTGCACAGCTTCCCGATCCGTCGAACGTTGTTACGACTAATTCGTAAGCGCGATGCTATTAAGTTTCTCCAGTTTGGTATACTTGTGATTAGCCTACCGTGAACGGATGTGTGCGATAGCAAACAACGTCAAATCGTATGCCGACATAGGTTGGAACCACATTCGAATGTATGCGTTACCATCGTCACTATCTACGGAACAGCTGCAAATTAGATTTGCATTAGTTTCCTCAGAATTGTTCTCTCCTGTTCGTCTTCCGAAATTTCCTGGAATACCTTGCCTGATTTTCCAAGTTTTCCCTTGGAAACACTGGAATTTCCGTATAGCATCGAATTAATTATACGCGTTTAACAAATGCAGTTTCTGGAATCTACGTGATCGAGAAGTTTTCGAGACCCTTAGCCTATGCGAGAGTAGTGAGAACATTGACTGTCTATGTACACACACGTTCGGCTGGTATCGATTGGCAAGCTTAAAATAATACAATACAAGCGTCCTCGTTACTCTAATGGATGGGTCGGTTAGTAGTTACTGTAATTTACTCAACGATTTTATGACCATACCTACTAGCTCGTTAATTATTATTACGCATAGTTACTGGCAGCGAGAATATGAGCTGGTTTCCCGCGTATCTTCATTGATGATTCATCCGAAGGATCGAGGACCTCACCGTACCGTCTGTCTTCGACGATTTTAAATACTAATAAATCCATAAAACTCATTGAAATAGTCATGCGGTTTAACTGCTCTGTAGAATTAGGACTGTGATCTGGCTTAAGGCACTCCACTGGGATCCATTCGAATGTCCTAGAGTACTTACTTTGAGTTCCAGCCATCTGGCGAGTTCCGAGTCAGCTAATATTAATACTCGAAACGACGTTGCGAAGTATGTAGCTGCTTCTTTCAAAAGCCACTTATCGCTCGTCCTGTTCCGAATTCATCCCAATTGTTCTACCCAGTATTTCGATTGTCCCGAACGCAGCAGGCTCATCGGCTTCGAGTCAGGAACTCTCGGAACTGGTATTTTGGATGTGCTTAACTCGTCAGCCATGAGTAATGACAAAACCAGGTCAAGATTACTCGACCGGATACTTATTGCGAAACGGTAATGATTTTCGCGGCCAATCGATTATTCGACGCAACTACTTTTCGAAAACTGGCCTGCATCTCGTCACACCGGTCTGCCGAGAGATTTAATTTAGCTTTTCATTCTATTTTTTTTTTATTCCTCGACATCCTGTTTTTTATCCATGCTCGAAGCAGCAGCTTCCTCTAATTCCGCGTATAGTTTCCTTAGGAGCTTAATGACACGCAGCAACAGCAGCAGCAGCAATGCTCGTCCACTATCGGCGACAGAGTCTCTTCCCAGTGTCATTATACCGCGGGGCGGGGATAATTGCTCGCAGACTGAAGGCGCAGCGACGTGACAGTGAGGAGGCAAGTCGCTCGCAGTCGAGCGGCAAGCACACAATAAAGGCAAGGGAATCGATTCGCTTAATTCGCATTGCAGCCACCGGAGTCGGATTCCCGGGGCGCAGTTGGGAAAACAGGGAGAAACTGCAATTTGAGAAGGCAGTTAGGTATCGGTGCGCACTGTGCACGCGCTCTTGGTAGTGGTGCTAGTGCTACTGGTGCTTGAGGCGTATCCCGATAGAGCGTCACAATTAAGAGAGTTCGTGTCTATAGTTACTGCAAAATCATCGGATTATAATGCTTGGGTAGATCGTAATTACACAGTGTATTCACAAGCGGAATAGGTGACAGCTCCAAGGGGCGCGCAAGGCGAACACCAGGCGAATGCCAGGCCAAGGGACAAGGAGAGGTGGAACGTTAGGAGTAGAGTAGGTCGTCTTAACAGCCCTAGAGACACGGATGGCACATAGAATAATAGGGTATGCCCGCAACCTAGGTTAGTCCCTGTTAGCAAGACCGAAGGTGCACAATGTATGCAAACACCGTAGCGCCTCGGGATTCCCTGGGAATGCTCGAATTACTACGCTTCGTCCAATGGGGCTCTCGCTTGCTCCTTTCCTGCCAACGTGGTTTTGCAGCTCTCTTCAAACCTAATGGAGACGCAACGATCTGTTTTCCTTAAAACAAACGCGCATGCATACACTCTGACGAAAACGGTTTACGGTACTGCGAGGGAAACCATGTAAATTTTATGAGGAAACCTTGCCCCTCGTATCCTCCGTTACTTCCGGCGTGGCGCAACTCGCGTCAAGGACTTCCGAGAGTGGCACGATTTTTCCGAATTCGGAAAAAGCTCCGACCTCGAACTCCTCTGTATCCACGAGGACGCTTTTATTCACTGGACGAGGTTCGAGTGAAAAATTGTACTTACGTGTACGGTACCGCTGCCAACCTGGAATACAGGGGAAGAAGGTGGTAGCACGTTTTCGAGTGAAATAACAAGAAATCGAATGCGATTAAATAACAAAATAAATCTTCATTGGGGATTAGAGAATTGTTTCGACAAGAGTATAGTAATTATGCGTTAATGCGTATATGTACGACGCCTATTCGAAGTTAGTCGATCCACTTAAGTCGCTAGAACACTATACATCGATAACGCGTACCCGCGAGAAAAGTAGATGCTTGGAAACCGCAAAACATTGAGAAAACAAGTGGTCGGTGTCGAGGATTCGAATGAAATTTTCATACGGCTTTCAGCTGAGAAAATAGTGGCGTATCCGGGAATACGAAGATTTCCTTCGCTATCCGAAAAGGGAGAACACAAAGCGCAATGGACAATGCAAGTGGTACAACGCTCCGCGCAGCGGAATTCGGCTCACGTACCGCCGGAATTTCGGCTCCTCGTTCCCCTTGCGTTTTTCTGGACCCCCTTCTAATAGAGAGGATCGGGAAAAGGTCAGGCGAAACGACAAGTGGGTGTGAGGCTCGATTTTGTAAAACAGATGAAACGTATTCTCTTTATTCGTATGCCATCGAGTATTTGTTTTGTTTTTTTTTTTTTCTTTACCTTACGCGATCGAACGAACATCCTCCCTCGAAGTGTAAGTGACTTTTAGCGCGAATGAAATTCGGACATCTCAGGTGACTATTTACTACGCTTCAGGCTCTTTCGCCTCTTTACAATAGACTTTTTGTACAAAAACTAGTTTCATATATAAACAGTAAAACGCTCGCGTCAGTTGTGCCGCGTCGATGATCGGGAACGAGGACGACGGTGTCCGGAGTGATACTGATTCAATTTGGCGAACTTTCTTCGTCGGAGGGACTCTTTCACAAAGGACATACAGAAATATTTATAAAAATCTGACGTAGAAAAGAACGAAGGATCATTTACTACCGTGTCTAATATTCCCAAAGTGTAATAGAGATGATTGAGTATCGAGAGATTGATTCAATATCGCACCAACAGCTTTCTCACGTAACGGAAGATACCTGTAGGGACGTAGCTTGTAGCTGAACAAAAAGCAATTGACATTGTTCACCTCACATGACGTTCAACTACGGAAACAACACTTTCTTGAGACACAAACAGAATTTTGTCAAGTGTGGATTGGCACCTTGTCGTCCCAATTCCTCCATAACTCGCCACAGTCTCAGTTTTGAGCTGGCATAATTATGATCACACAGATGTTTCTTACTACCACATCCACTTTTAATTTGCCACTGTGATGGCGAATCCGCGTTCCCGTCACGACGACTTGGAAATCCGCGATCTCGATTTTGTACAGTGCTCGACAAATCGCTCGCTGGGGAGAGTACATAGTGTCCATTCTGCAGCCAAAAAGGAAGACACTGTTCGCTTCTAGAAACGACCTGGCTCTTGTGGCTGCACCAGCATCGGCAGCGATTCTATATCATACGCTCGTTTGAAGCTGTCACACACCAAAACTCTGGTTCCGACTTTGCTCTGTCGGAGATCGTTTGCATATTGGTGGCAGCTTATATACAGCTCTCTTGTATCCGATTGGAGCGCGTTACTACTTCTGGTTGGTGGAATTTGCCCTGTGCGGAAATCGACGAGGATACTGGCCTTTGAGGCATCGACGCGAGTCCTTTGCTTGACCTCTGGAGACTGTAGTATACCTGTGGACAGAAGGGTCCCTGTTGCAGACTAATTTTCTTCTATAAAATCGTTTTCTTTGATTCTTTACAAATATTCAACCCCACATTGTCTCCCACCTGTTTGAGCAAACTCATCGATGAGAAGTTGAACCAAATGTTATTAAGTGTAACTCGACCTGTTAGGTAACGCGAGTTGTGACCTGAGAGAGAATAATAAGAAAAGGATCGCGACAGTTAGCAATTTTGGTAAAACTCGTTGAGAAACGGTGACGAAGCCACGGACCACTATCGATTCGGTTAATGAAGAAAGCGATTCGGTATTAAAATTATTCAGACACTTAATGGAACGCGACCACCGTCGAAGGGAAACGGAAGTCGAGTTCGGGACGAGTTACGGGCATCGGGACTGCCCCCTCCCTTGAATTATCGAGAAAACTTCGACGTAATTAAACTCACGGAAGGGCAGATAACCCAGGGCTCTGCTAAACCGGAAAAGTTAAAGTGGAAGACTGCCGCATATTAAAGCGACCGATCCCTCTTCTTGGCTCGTATCCCATCCTCATCGTCTTCGAAACTTGGAATATTTAAAACAACCTTGTCCGTTCAGTCACGAGAGATAGTCAGCAAAGTTGCCCGAAGGAACAGAACCGAATGTATTATCTACTCGATCGAACGACGACCAAGGAGACCGAGTTGGTGTAACCAATCTGTGCTTTTCTCGATCTCTCCCTCTCTTTATCCATTACCCTTTCCGTCTGCCTCCCACCCTTCGATTGCCTCTAGGTAACACTCCATTTCGGTTTCTATTTTCGCGCAAAGGGAAGCGCTAATTGCCGCTCATTAATTAACCTCGTTTGATCGAACACGCGCGGCCTGTGTCAAACACGCACTTGCCACGCGCGGAAAAAGGGTACTCGATTAAATTTGACAGGTAAACCAACGGGGCTTGCCAGGCAAATGCTCGATTATCGGAATGATTTGCACCGGTTACGCAAACCAGCAATTAAGACAGTCAAACGAGTGCAGCCGTTTGATGGCAGCGATGCACTAGCTATACGGTAGCTGTATTCACCGACAATTGGGGTAGAAACTGATTGAACCGATCCGGATGTAGTGCACTAACGTTTTGGTTGTTACGTTGATTGTAGGCGTCCATGGCCATCTGTTTAAAGTCCGCCATCGTGGGTGGATTGCTGTAGGCATTCGGCTGGGACACGTGATTCTGGGGGTAGTTTAACGTCGGTGTTGGTAGGCAGTCGGTCAGCATTGAGTCTGTCGGGAGATCCAGACCATGTTGGACGATGGGCCTCTTCTCTGGCGAGGTTTCGTCGTCTAATGCTCGGTCCTTCTTTCTCCGTTGCGGTGGAGTCTTGTATATCGGGGTGTACGTTAGCGGTCTTCGCTCTGTGAACAGATTCGAGGAAGCCATGCAGCGTTCCATGTTCGCTAAGCAGATTAGTCGATTAAACCGAGACAGGAGAGAGTGCCTTCCCGCGCAGACGGACACTCCCTCCTACGTCGAATACGAATTCAAAACTACAGTTATTCTCTTTATTCGATCGGAACGACATAAAATAAAGTCGGATGCAATAAACTTTTCTCGAGTTAATTTCGTCTGGGGTTTTCAACGGTACAATCTTATTTTGAGGAGCGCGCTAATTCGTCTGAGTGCTTGGATGATAAGTGAATTTACTGTGACAACTAGTACTTCGCTGGAGATAGCAGAATAGCTTCAATCCATTAATGTTCGCTGAGTCGCGACAATTTAGTATCACGGTGCAGCCGAAAATTCATTAGTACGCGACACGAAAGTGCCTTTGGTAGGCAAAGGAACGCAATCGCGAGTAACGCGGTCGAATAATATTCCCAGTGAAATTTAGTTTTCCCAACATTTTCGCACGACGCGCACGCGGTACTGCACTAAGGGATTCCGAAAAATTCTTGAATTTTTCAACGGAGAACTCGAGAACTCGTTTGAATATTCCTAGAAGGTATCTTCTAAGCAGATTCCCGGGGTTTAAAGATAAGCAAGAGCAAGTTCAAAGCCGATTTAATATTTAATGTGTGTACCATCACACGACCCTTTAAATCATTTATCTCCCTTCTGTTAAGTCAGCAACGTCGTCGACTGATCTCTCGCGAGAGTCTTCAAAAATGTAACATGACAAATTTACAACTGCTCTACCTTCCCCGTAATCAATATAAATGCCAAAAGTGATCTCGTGGAAACGCGCAACCAAGTTCGAGAAACAACGCCCATAAATACGAAGAGTTTCCCTCGTCTAAAGCTTCGATCGATGTAACACCGCATTCTCCAGCCGAGAACAAAGTTAACCGCGATGCTCGTAAAATACTTCTCTCCCTCTCATTTATAATTATTATTTACGTGAATCTAGTGTTTACGAGGCGGTATAATGCTAACGTATGCATAAACAATCTCCTTTTCGGTGATTAAGAACTGTTAATTAAATAGGCAAGCCGCTCAACGAATAATGCGCAGCAATGCAATCGCTGGACAAAGCGACGTCAAAATAATCACGAGAGTATTGTACTCCTCCATCGAAACGCATGCTCGCATCGAGAAATTCAACAAGATTGATCCATGCTTCATAGCTGATTACTAATGGAACCCGCGGCAGCAATGATATAACATTAGTATTTAGGAGTAAGCCGCTCCGGGCTAGCATATTTGCCCTGAACAACAATCGACACGGTAATTAGCTATTTACATCATATGCAAGCTCGTGGAGGGGCATAGCATAACACTTGCCAAGTACCCTGCAGTATACCAGTGTTTCATATTAACCCGATAGTTTGATATTCCGTGATTTACCGAAACGACAAATTTTGAATTCCTTCATTTACCACAGGTTCAAAACTAGTCCTGATACAGAGAATTCACCGAAGAACCGTACAAAAAAGAAAACCTTTGCGAATTGAGGTAAAATATGACGTCAGTCGCCAGTTACGGCAAACGGGTTACTTTATTGAAGGAAAAGCGATGGTCCGCGTAAAGTTTGCGGAAAGTGAGAGAATTAAAGAGTAAAGTATACTCACCGTACTCGTTGGGTATGATGTCCGGATCGATGTCATCGACCGCCTGTTTGGTCTGCGGGTGGACGGGGGTGGTGGAGCCAGCATTGGGTGGCTCACAGACGATAGGAGCGTGTTTCGGGCTTCCGGGCCGGCCGGTGGAGTGCTTCCGGTAAAGGGTCGCGAGGATTCCAGCGACGGCCAGGGCCAAAAGCGTCGCGGTTGCAGCCAGACCCAGTAGCAGCGGGCTCAGCATCGAGGCGTCCGCGTTACCTGCCAACCCAATGTGGAATGCTCGATCAACCGAAACTGCTATCGATCTTCCTATCTACTAGCCACTCGCGCGTCACCCCTTTGCGCGATCGACTCCAAACCCTCTCGCGCGACTATTACGCCAAGTATATTTTTACGCCGATGCCCATGGCAATATCCGCAACCGTAGGGCTATTTGGATTTTGTTGGCTGACCCACCGACGTGATCTGTAAATTTATTGCACCCTCAACCCCTTTCTTTTCTACCTATCAACCTGCCAAACCTACGCATGCCGATTGATTACCCTCGTTTGTTCGGTTGATATTTGCCTGGCAAACGGCCCCTTCTTGTCTCAACTTCGTACTCTCGAGACTTGTTCGTTAAGCGAGATTTATTACGAGTTACAAACCTGCTTTCTGGATCATTGTCGTTGACGAATACGCGAATAATTATAGGGAGATATCTCTATCTTAAAATTCTGCGTGAATTTGGAATAGAGGAGGTGTGGATCGTATTGCTGTTGGGTTGATGCTTTCCTGCAAGCGTCCAATCTGTCATCTCGATTTTCCCGGTCGCGATCTCTGCGGCCAGGTTTCGGGGAGAGAAATCGCGCGAAGCGGAGATTGCTCGATACTTCCGTTATTATCGGCACGCTGAACCACGAGACACAAAGGGGCTGTTCGAGTGCAGATTCGAGAGGGATCATCGTGTCGCAGACATACTGCCGCACAAATCGCACTCGTACGATCCTCCTAACACTGGAAAGCCTTCTACCTCCGATAATAACATTGCAGTTTCCTCGCAACTGGAAGAGGCGGAATGCATCAAATAAGAATCGAAGCTGCGGCAGACTATCGTATCATCGCGAAAAGCCACGTGGATGCCTTGGAACAAAGTCTTATAGGTTGCATGCTTTTATTTATATTGACTTTGAATAAATAAATCCTCTTTCTTCTCTGTGCTGTCCCTGATCAAAGGCAACATCGGAACTTTATTATTGACCTGCTACTGATGTATTGATACCTTTTCTAAATATACAGCGGATTCAGTTTAGTGCTAAACAAAGAATCGAGTACTTATTTTCTCAAAGGAATAAACCAGCGGAAAGTACAATCTATCCTTATCAATTTTCGGCTTCCTTTGACTCTCAAGTCTCCTCCCACGACCTGTACTTATTGTCAGTCGCAATTTCGGCCAGTCCCGAAGAGACGAGAGACCACTGACGGCTCACCGGTATCAAGCATTCGCTCCTGGTAACCGAGAGACCAGTGCACGACCGCAAATATCGAGCGGCCCCAGCTTAATAAGGAGGACAATAATTAACGAAGGTATGTCTATTACACTGCTATCGGAGCTCGTCCGGCGTATATAAATAGATGAGCACCGCTCCTATTGCACTGGCACTACCCTCGACGTACATCGTTCTAGGGCGGCACGTTGCGTATATCTAAGAGCGTGTGTGGCTGTTTGCGTATACACGATCAACCTGGATCGTAAATCACCTGGCGCCTTGGGATCTTGTTGGAATAGGGTGATTCGAGAACAAGTTGAGTAAGTGTTATCCACCTGTCGTAGATCTGTCAAACTAATCCTAACTTCTGTTTTCCCTATGGACAAACGTATCAGATCTGCTACTCGGAAAATTCAGAACTATGTAGCTACATGCTAATGGATTAATAATTCAGTTGACGTTTCCAATCCACTAGATTGAACTTTTGTTTGGAAAGTACGACCATTTTCATCGGTGAATATAGTAGTACTCGGGGATAGTGGGATATTATTGGAGATATGCAATATCTGGACTGCAATGCCAATTGATAGGAAGTTATTATAGTGCATGGTGGTAGGTACGCGCGTATGGTCAGTGTTAACAGTAATACAGTGCGAACTGTATTGCTGGTCTTGGAACGATTCAATCCGTTGATCACTGATTGCCGATACAGCTGGGAAGCTATAGTCCAGCTTCGCTTTATCGCTCGATACAAGGAAGATATAATTATATCAATTAACGCGTAATCAACTGTACCACGGTAAAAGTAATACCTCGTAAAACTCACGGCCCCTTAACCAATAGCTCGACATAAATTCATACCAGGATCTATATATACATTGACGTAGGTTCAGGTTGAACTACGTCTCGTTGACCCTGTATTCTTGCCCTTCTTTCACAGGGTAATTTTCCTCCGCCCCTACGCGCCGATACGCGCTTCGATAATCGTCACAGTTCGCCACGTCTTTTCTGTCACAAGGTTCACTTGGACTGTTTGCGGTCACGAACTCCTACGTATCGATTATGCATAGCTACTCGAGAAGTTAGAACTCTGTACTATATTTTACTGTCTTTATATATACCATATATTTTACATACTCGTGGTTCTCACAGTTTCAAGCTAGAACTATCGATTTTTACTAGGACTCTATTCGGTATGTTTGCCAAAATATCTTTCTTTCAGGATTTGATCGTACATTCTGCAGATTCCAACCCGCAAGCCTGAAATTCCTCACGCAGATCCGTGCGAAATATAACTCGCTGAGCTGTATCGAGCATGCCACGAAACACTGTACCGAAACTGTTGCTAATAACTTACGCGTGCAAACTCGTCACCCGCGTAGCCTGTAGCAGTTGGATTACCAAGCAAGATCTATCGTCAAATTAAACGCGCGTCGTCGTTTGTATTGCGTTTTGATGAAACTATGGTACTTTTTTTACGGATATCCTGCTTTTCGCACTGCGATCTACGAACATTTGCGAGTGCAAGATTTCAGCATTCGCTCTCGAAATCGCAGAGGAAGTGAGCGTGAGTGGCAGTGCATTATGGGCGATAAGTGTACAGGGAAGAAGTGGAAACTTTATGGAGAGGTAGGGTAGAATGCGAAGTGAAACCTTTAATGCGATCGCGTTAAATTACTCTGTTAAAGGACAGATTGAAATTTCTTTTCTATCCCTTGATGGAATTCGGAGAAGTTTGAAAGTGCGATATAGTCCATTTCTTGAATTATTGATTAAAAATTTCCATCTGAGGTGATTCTATGAGAAAGTTTATCTTGTAAATTATTGTGTATACGAAAAGAGAGAATGGTGCTAATTATGAATTACTCCTGCAGTTCGTTCGGGATGAATTCCACAATTTTTAAAATCCACGGTATTACAAAATAAATGTTCTGTATTGAAGCTGGTAGAACACTACTTTTGTGGTTTGCGAACCTTTTGATATCAGCATACACGGAGCTAAATTCTGAGCTTCGTTTCTATTTATTACCAGGTTCCGCCATACTGGTTTTTCTCTAAAACAAAAAATCCGTCCATAATACCATCGAAAGATAAGAGGATGAGTAGGCGCGGACATTGAAGCGAGGCATCCCGACGTAACAGTTGTAATTAAATGACATCGCAATGGACGGTGCCGGGGTTGGACGCTCGAGTGTGCGCGCATTGCTTTTAAGCGCAATTAGTACCAACGTCGACTGGATTCGCGAAAACTGGCTGGCTCGTGTGCAAAAAAAAATTAATTAAGCGGGAAACGCAAAAATAACGGCATTCATTCGCTGTTGAATGAATTAATTCTGCCGGGGTTCCCCGGGAATCTGTTTTCTCCGTTTTCTGCTCAATTAGTGATAATTCCGCCGAATGCGCACTATCCTTAGCAACAATGGCCCGCACACAGAATTATTATTAGCGGGAAGTTTCACATTGCGATGCAACGCCACAACGCTGTGTCGGTACTACTTTGCACATTTTCCGGCAACATACTACGAAATTAAATTAAATGACGCAGAAATCGGAGGGGCAGAGACGCTCTCTTTCATCGCGCGCTATTGCATTTACATTGTCCCAGCAATTCCATTTAATTCGGAGGCCGCGGACCGTTCGCTCCTGTCTCTGAGGTTACACGATTTAATTGGATAATGCGGAATCTATGTTTCCACAAATATTGTCGTAATTAAAATTAATGACAGCTCAATAACTTGCGCTCAGCTATCGCATCACTCACTTAAACTTTCATTGACTATCATGATTTTGGAAATTTCAAAGAAAAGGGCAAAAAAAAACATCGAAAAACTTGAATCGACAATAGATTTTCAGGGTTTCAACAAATATTACTGAAACTGGTATACCATTATACTAGTCCTTTATCTGCAAGGATAAAGGCTCTGAGAGAAGTTTAGCCCACTGATAAGGTGACAATCAGAGGAAAGGCAAAAAGAAAGTTAACAGACTCACTCGATCTGATTTGCACGATTAAGAGTACCTATCTGAGATCTGAAAGACCGAATTGCAGCTGTCATTCCGCCACGACGAGAAAGAGGAAGAAGAGAGCCCATCCAATCGGTTCCCGGTGACGGTAGCGAGCTGCTCTTCGCGGCCGTTGAAATTTTTAAAAGCGCCGTAAATCCGCTGTTATCTTCTGTCCTGCTCGAGATAGAGCCGCTGAATTCTCGTGCTGCACGGTCGCCCAGGGAGCATTCGTGATACTCGTTAAAGTTTGATTAGACTTTGATTGCCGCCGGAAAGCGGACCAATTTAAACTCTAGTCCGCGGACTCGCAGCTCGCAAAAATGCGAATAGCAAGAAGAGAAAAGCAGAGAGATAGGGTACGAGAGCGAGAAAGGGAAAACACCAATCGAACCGACATCCGGCGAGCGAACGTCACGTCTGGACTTTCAGCCATACAAGAATTTTAGCCCACCGGGACTCGTCCTGCATCGCTCTTGCTCGCTGACCCGTCGACACTTGTTTACAGCGGAATATGTCTCTGGCATTGGCCGTAATTAAAGTTTTTCCATGGACAAATTGGTGGTGGTTGGCTGCAGTATGCACTCGTGGCCGATCAATCGATAGTCGTGGAAAACAGCCAGGGCAAAAGCCGTGCGATGTAAAAGGGAGAAAACGCAACGGAAGGAGGACGAGTAGGATGAAGAGATAGAGAAAGAGTAGAAGGAGAAGGACGGTAGAATCGCGATGCGGATATTCATTTCGCTGCTCGATAAGCCCGTCTATTATCGAGATAAGTGGGCCTAGCTATGATCCGCGCTTTCATATCGCGCGAATTCATCGAAACCAGCGCATTCGGAAACCCGAACCAACCAACCTGGCCGTGCTCTGATTGGCATCGTGGCTATTATAACTTTTGACTCTTCGGAGATATTGGACGGAAGTCGTCGTCTTTGCAATTGAGGACGCTTAGGAGTGTCGATGCGAAATGAGAGATAAGTCAGTAATGCGCGCAAAAAAAGTTAATTGACCAGGAGATAATGCTCTCGAGGACGAGAGTCAGCCAGTTCGAGTGGGGAGAGAGTAAGAGGAACTATCCCAAAATGAGCCTCGTGTTTAACTACCCGTACGAGATCGTAAGACTCGGTGTCTAAACAATTCCTATCGGCAGACCAAATATACTCTCGAGCGGCTTAAATACGCTGGCTGGACTGTTTGCAGTCGGAACCCGTGAGCAAGCTGCCAGCTCGCGTCCCATTACTAATTGCGGCAGAAACGGGAGCAAATAATGAAGCAGCGACCACGGCTACGGCAATGGATACGGCGCGCCGGGGAGAGTTGCTGCGTCAACTGTTGCCAAATATTGATGTACCTGCTCCTACGTAGCCACAGTGGTGGCGAAGTTGTAATCATATACGCTGCACGAGTCACCACTGCTCGGAACAACCAACTAAATCTCCGTGAAATTCTTTGCTCGTCCGATGCGTACATGTGTCTGTGTGTGTATAAGTACTGTCTGCGTTCGGTCTTGCGACCACCGAGACAACACCACTTACCGTTAGCTCCCTTTAGATCTCGACGTCGCTTCCATTAAGTATTTTGCACGTTAATTTTCGACCTTAATACGACGACGAGTAAGAACAGAGTTCCTCTGCTTCCAACAAATACTGCTACGTAATTCTCTTACTTTCAACATTCTGCTTCTCCCACAAGCTTTTGCAACTGTTTTCCCATCTTTTTTCTGACCGACTGAACAAAAGTCCCGTTTTCACCGGGAGGATTACTCGCTAAATGTTTTTCCATTTTTTGCCCCGGAGGGACTCTGCTTGAAACGTACCTTTAAATACTCTTCCGATGGGAGCGTGCTGGACAGTCTCACCGATGGTGTGTGATTGTAATAACACATTTTCTTTGGCTGACCACTCTACCATCGAAAACAAAGAATCTTATTCAGAGAATCTTCGAGTTTCATAAATGCTGTTTAATCGTATCCCTTCGACCGCTATCGCAATTTACAGCGAACCCAGCGGTACAGAACCTTGCAATATCTCGTGTTGCGAGAATGGAAAGAAAGAAAAAAATCAACTGTATACGAATGAAAGAGCCCGCGGAAACACTTACGCGCCGAGATGAGTTTCTTGATTAATTCGCCTGGCGGTGTCGGTGCGCGCGGTCGAGCGAAATGAAAATAATTCTTTCGCGAGTGAACGAAATTACTGGGCGACGAAAAACACTACATTACGAACGCTCGTTTTATGTACCTGGAATTTCTCTTCTTTCTCGTTCTCTTTCTCTCTATTCCTCTTTCTACGTTTCCCGAGTGCTCGAATAATAAGTGCAAGTGACGCAGAAAATGACTGGAAAGTTCACGCGAGTGGCTTTCTCTCTTTCTCTTTTCCACGACGCTTCCTCTCGCTCTCTACGAGAGAATTTGAATGCACTCAAGGTGCTCTCGTGTCGCGCGCCTTGTTGACCATGCACTTTGTCTCGCCTGCATAAACAATGCCTGAGCATGATGGAGCTGAAAACTGGAGAAACTCGCGGACAGGTATTCGACTGTCCCTCTTCGTCGAGGAATATCTACCAGGCGCGTGTGCACTTGAAATCGTCCTACTGCCGACCGCCTCAACACGGATGACAGGCGTCATCTGTCAACTCGACTGTTTGTCAACGCTCGCGCAGGATTCTCGGGTGTGAGGATCGCTCTCGCCGCCGAAAGGAGACCGAATACTGATGCGCGCGAGTAGCATTCATTATCTTTCACCTTTACCGTACCCATACACGCGTATACATTTCATTTATGTTGGTAATTGTGAAAGTGCCTGAAGCTAAAAATACGAGAAAAATTACGTTACCACTCGTTCCGTATAACATTCTCTTGCATTTAACAATGTGAAACTGACAGAATGTTTTTCTCAGAGAATTTTTCACTTTCACTGTATATTTTAAAGAAAATCTTTTCCGGGTTCGTAATGAATTATTACAAAATCATGTTGGCAGAAAAAAATTGCAATATAAATACGATGTAACATACGCATGTTAATGAGTCGAACAACAACAATACCAATGCTGTTTTTTAATACCCTGTTTTGGAAAAGTTTAAAAATATATTTATTTGAATAAAATAATGTAATCAACCGACAAACACTTTCCCAATTTTACGGAAAAATATTATTGGTCACCGTTCAGTGGAAATGTTACATTTTTTAGCATGTGTAAATAACGTTGTTATTTTAATAAACTTTGCAAGAATAATGTTGTTGGTTTTTTCGATATTGTACCCCGTTCTCTATCAAGTATCCTTATTCTCGTTTACTTTTAATTACAAGCGCAGTTAAACAATTCCAAAACAGAATTGACTATTGAACGATTAAAACTCCAGGATATTTGACTGTATACATACTAGTTTGAGATCTCACGTGCAAATCCCGTGATTGGGTAAACACAGGTATCGGTATCGGGAAAGATGCAGACTACATCCCATGCGACTCGTCATCGAGGTTACCAGCTTGACGGTGCGTGACGGCGCATCGTGGTGAAAGATACTCCCAGCGTGTGCAGAGTTTCGAAGTCGTTCGCCTCGGCTCATCCTCCCCGTTCTCACTCCCCTCTCCTTTTCGCTCTCTCTCTCCCTCTCTTCGGAAGTTTTCCGCGCGGTAAGCTGCTCGGGCGAGGGTTTAAGGCAGCCGGGCCAATTCGTCCTAAATCGAGGCAATCCCGCGGAAACCCGAAACCAATTTCGGAAGAATTGCACTCTAAAACCATCGGTGCGCGCGTGCACTCGCGCGTGTGCACTACCTACTGGCCAAACAAGCCGGCCGCCGCGTCGCGCATACTATGGGGGCTACTAATACCATCGGGAGCTTTCGCCGTACGTCCGAGACTTTGCCTCGTTGATGTCGGTGCTCGGTCAACGTAACAACGAAAGCTCAAAGTAATCCAATAACTCGCTATCCCATCTCGCTTCTTCTTCCACTCGGTGTCTTTTTCTTCCAAGTCATCCAATATGTACTAAGAGAACAGGAGATGCTTTCGAGAGTGATTCAAAGTAGAAGTTCCTCGTGCGATAGTGATAATAATAATAATAATAATAATAATCGTCACTTTTATCCTGGTGAGAGATAATGTATTGTGCGCCAGTGTTCGTAAATTGAGAACAGAAATTTTTGCAGCATTAACCGGACATTAGTGATTTAAATTAATGAAGGAGACAATGCCCCAGAGATGCAGAGTCCGTGATTCGAGTCGCTGCAAATTCTTATGGAAATTCCACTGTGGATCTTAATACGGAAAGAGCGAGCACAGTCGGCCTTTGTTCTCTCACATCCGATATCTTATCTTTCGGGGGTTCGTACCGCGGTTTTCTCTTTTTCCTCGGATTCGTCTATTTTCACCCGGCAAACCCGACGGAGAGAGGCAAAGAGTGCGTGCTTAAAGAAGAGATTCCGTTATTCCTTGCTTTAGGCCACGTGGATAAAAGAGCGTGGATAACAAAGGGCCGAGGACACGTTACTCCGTCTGGAATAAGGAAACCTTGTCCCGTGCTTAATTATGTTAATGGATTAGCCTCTGCTCCCCCCCAATGAGAGATTTACACCCCCAACGAGAAATATACTCCCGAGCGTACTTCTCTACGTCTTTCTCTTTCCTTATCTCTTTTTCTATCTCTCGTTGACTCGTAGTTCCGCCTTTATTTCTCGTCCTCATTTCTCGAGCCGTCTCTAGTTACTGTTTTTACTCTCTTTCTGACACGGCGGAAACTTCTCTGGGGTCTGCAGCGTCTCGTATCCGTACGATCCTTACGATAAATCCCGGAGGTCCTGTCAACGAGTATTAAGGCGGGTCAACTATCCTGAATATGCTTTATGGTTCCGATTGCAAAACAAATTGTTTCACAAGAGAAACAATATCAGATTCGATCTGGATGAGTCTCTCAAAGAAATCTCTATTGTAAATAGGTTCGAAGAAAAATATAACTCTTCTCTCTGATTTCAGTTCGGTAGTGTGGCTTTGCGTCTGCCTCGTTTCAACCTCTTCAAATATTCTATCGAAGTCGAGGTTACCGGGATCAAGTAGGCGCCGGGGTAAACCGCAGCACGCGAAATTAGCGGTTTCAGAGGCGAAACTGGATGGGAAGTTCGATGCAAGAGGAGAATCCAGCCCCGAAACGGAATCAACGAGAAAACGTACCCTACCAGGATCAGTTGACGTGCGAGAAGAGTAGCACAAAGGACATTACGGACGTGTTTTCTTTGGTAAACCGTGCAGAGTACCGGGGTGAACGAGGACACAACAGAGGCCGCAAATGGGCAGTAGTATCGGATAGGTACCAGGCAGACTGTTCTTCAGAGAAAATCCGGAAGGTGAATTTGCGTTGGTAAATCAATGTTTGCAGATTGTAGAGGGAAAAGCAGGCCGTTCGAGCGAAGTTGGTCCTCCGGGAATGAAAGAAGAAGGTGGCAAAGGGCGAGGCGAAAATCGAGGAATGGGGAAAATCAGTAGGACGATGTAGAAGCAAGGGGAAATAGCAAGAAGGGCAATAGCGAGTGGTCGGTGGCCCCAAGTGCGCGGTTGGTCGCGCTGGAAATCGCTGGTAAACTGAATTAACCCCGTGTTGACCCGCAACCGTATGTTACCAATGACTTTCCATTATGTCGCCGCGGCCGTTTGGGTAGACTCGATTATAACCGCACCGCCTCTCACACGGAAACGAACGATCCTCTTTGCGCAAATATACTGCGATACTCTCGGGCCTCACCGGTTTCGGGGTTTACCGAATCCCTTCGAATCCTCGGTATTTGTTGACTGGAGGACTCCCCGATGGCATGGATCGACTTGCCGCTTCCGATACACACGATATTTCCTTCTCCACGGCAGGCGCCGAATATCCTGAATGAAAGATGAGGAGCGCAGAGACTTTAATTATTAAAGCGAGCATGTGAAAACGCGAAGAGGATATACAGGAGGCGACGACTGAAAAATACTGCGATCCGAGAGAACTAGAGGGAGAGAGTGGTGCAACACACATCCTTCGAACTGAATGTTCCCCGAAATTCAATAAATTTCATTCCGCTCTCTTTCTCCTTTCCTCTCAATCGAACTTTCCGCTCGAAGTGAATGCCTTTGATAACGTCAATGCTCAAGAGCCCAAGGAAAATGTTTTCTTCATGGTAGAAGGCGAGAGCAGGGCTAGTTTATTGACAAGTCCAAAAAGCATTTGCCCTGATCGATTTACTGATCGTTTCATTCTACTTGCTCTCTCTCGGATACGCGCGATGGATTTGAATTGAATTTGGTCCTTTCTCCTGCAGAGTCCGGTCTCATTATTCCGAGGGTTTTCTTTCCTTTCGATAAAATTATCCTTCGAACGTTCTCTTCCTGCGAAATTCGAAGAAATTTCTTGCAACATTCATTCTCGCTCATTATCATAACTTCCTTTCAAAATCTTTCTTTCTCGATTTTCCACCGGAGGCCGGATCTCTGTCGCGGTATCTTTTCATCCTAAGAGTCCTTCGAGCGTTGCCAAATTGTTAACGTCAACCACCAATCACGGCGATTGCCAGTCGGAAAACACGAAACAGCGAGTTATCCTCGGCAGGCTGGACCCGGGAGCGACCTTTGTCGGAGCTAACAAGAGGGGGGTGCTCGACGCAGCGCGGTAGCAGCAGTAAACCAGCCAAAGGGTATATCGATTTCGGGGGCAGGTTTGCCCGATATTTATCATGCCTGAAGGTCGGCCGGCGGGTGCCGAGGCGGAAGGGCACTGAAAGGCAGTGAAACAGTCCTGGCACATGCACGTCAGGCCAGCGTGGGTGTTCGTTGATTGAGTGTAATCTGTTTTGTTAATTGCAAGGTCCGCAGAGTCCGATAGCTGCGGTCGCGTTGTGCTGCGTTCAGCATTACAAGCCAGGTTGCTGCTGCTGCTGCTGCCAACGGTGGCCACTACCCTCCCGATCGTCAGTGCAACCCTTCAGCATCGCAGTGTCCATGCTCCCAGAACCCTACCCCTTCTCACTCTCTCTCTTTCTCTCTCTCTCTCTCTGTCTAACCCTGTCTCTACTACCCTCTTCCACCTTCGTCGAGCCGGTTCCCTCCTCTCGCTCGGACGCGGCAGAACGCGGGTTTCGTGGGCGGTTAACCGACTAATTGCAATACTGACGCGTCCGTTCGGACTATTTGCGCAATTGCGATCATATCCGGCGTAGGGCCTTGCGTCTCCCACTGCGAGGATAATAGGCGTGCGCTCAACGCGCGCTATCCAACCACGTACACCCGCTAATGGACCGTCAAAAGTGCACCCTCCCGTTTCGCTGCTTTTTACCCGGACGCATCATTTTTCAAAAGCCGACACCCTTGCGACCATCGTGCCCAACAGCTTGCGGAACGCGACTGGACTTTGAGCCTGACTGGCGCATACGCAGGAATATTGCGGTGTCATTTGGGAGACACCTCGTCGAGGGTAGAAATTTAACACGCGGAAAACATCCGGAGTAAAAGTAAAAGCATTCTTCTTGGCAAAGTGTTTCCTAATAAAGTGTGTTACGTGCTTTTTGCCTATCTGATATTTCTGAACTTAATACGAGCGCACTGAATATAGGTTCGAATGTAAGTCGAAAGCCTGGTTAACACATTCGTTCCAATACCGCAGTGAACTCTTGACGCCCGCGGCCTCTGCGTGTTATAAATGGTAGGTGATATTTACAGCCAACGATTTTCAGAGCTCCCATGACTTTTGCGGTAAATATTGCGCACGGGTTCGTTAAAATGTCACGCGTGAAAATTCGGAAAATCCTCTGGCAGTATGATCGTTTTCGAAAATATTTAATTGTTATAGGGCATGGTTCGATTTGTAGTGCGATCTGAAAATGTCGAGGCTATTATTGGCAAAACCGCGAGATTCGCGGGTTGGTGATCAAACCGGGCGTCAAAAAAATAAACGAGCTTTAGCGGTGCAACGATTTAATTAATGGTGATCGAACACAATGCTGCTGCTTCGTGCACTTTTCACTTTTCGCCTCGCAATGTTCCTCGGATATTTCTATATCCCACGAATCTCACTGTTGACCGACAGTGGTTTGCACTTTGTATGTTTTCCCTCTTTTTGTTCGCGAAAAAATAACACCCCGCGATCTCGTTGGGGCGCTTGATGTACGAGGAACCACTGGTAAACACGAGAAACGCCGGAAAGCAAAAAAGTGAAATGGAGTAGGATAAGAAATAGAAAAAGAAGAGAAACAATGGTGAAAAAAGAAAGATGTTGACAAAAAGACAATGAGGGATTAGGGGGAAAAATACGAAAGGTGACTAGTTTCGCTCCCCTAAGATTGGTCAGCATCTTGCACGGCTGTGCCTAAGAAAAGATTTAATTAAAGGCAAAGGAGCATCTCGAGACTCTGCTATACTTTTTTTTTTCTACCTTACGATCGTACTGCTTGTGCTACTCGCGCGAGAGTAAAAATCTGGGATAAAGATCGCTAGTACGATTGCCTTAGAAAAGAATAAAAGTAAATTCAGCGTCTCGTGAGAGAGATATTCTTCCTGCGAGTTTAATACCTAAAACGCAATACCTCTCGCCTTCTCTTTTTACTCTTTTATCCGCGGCCCGTGCGAACTGTATTCTTTTCCATTAAACCGATTGAACTTCGATTTGAGAATAAACCAGGCAGAGTTTTACCGTCAGTCAACTTCGAATTTTACTGGCCTCGCTACTCTTTTCTCTGGTCTCCCGGGGGAAAACTTTACCCCGTGATCGGCTAGCCTATTCCTCTTCACTTTCGCCTTTTCACCGGTTCCCCATCAATCGCGAATCTAATCACTCGCGGCAAAGCGAGCTATAGTGTTACTTTTGCGAATCGGAGAATGCAAAGAACGATTCCCGTGAAAAATTTGCCACAGAGAATCCAAACCAAAATTCCAATCTCAAAGAAAAAAGCTCGAGTGTAGCGAGAGTCGAAACTCTGTCCATAGTGGTATTAAAAAATTCAGGCACTGAATGCCAGTGTCGTTCGCTAAATATCACGCTTTGACATCTGCCGAACTTGTTGGTTGAATGACGGGGTAGCTATCGAGAGTGTCGCGCATTATAAAGTCAATGCACTCACCAGTCGTGTACATGGCGACACCCTTCAGGGTCACCGGCTCGAGAATGGCAGGTTCGCTCCTCCCCTTGGCGTTAATCGCGTAGAGAAAAAGTCGATAGCTTCTTCCAGTAGTGAGACCCGCGACCTCGAATGACGGTCCGTTTGGACTCGCGGCTACGGTTTTGTTCAGTAGAATTGGCCCACCATCCTCGTCTGCCACTACTTCCAGTTGGTAGCTGTAGATTGGTAGTCCACCGTCGTAACCCTCCAGGCAACGTACTATCAGACCAGTGCCGCCAGCGATGGGCTTGTTGGTCAGCTCCTCGGCATCCAGGGCACCGGACAATTCCGTTGCACTGCAGTTATGTAACGCATACGGTCGGCCAGCTGCTATCACCTGAAACGAAAAGTCTCCTATCTAATTCCCAGTTTCCCAAATGCTGCCTCTCGGAAATGGCTCCCGAAAATAACCAGTTTACGCGAATAGGGAAAAATTGAAATGACTTTGCCTGCTTCTAGTTAGCAAAGTAAAACACATATTAGCGCTTCTTGCCCGGGAAATAAAAACGGTAAAAAGCACGATGTATTGTGTTACACGTGTCGAGTTAAGAGTTCTGTTTGTTACTGCGAATCCCCGCGGAACACTACTGAATCACTGACTTCTACTACTGAATACTGTACTATCTCATCTGACACTTGTACTCGTAGCGTAATAAATCCGATGTATCCACAGTATTCGTCGTCTCTCGCTAACACTTTGTCATCCCTTTCAAAGTATATCCTGTTCCAAATTCCAATTTTACAGAATATCAGGGCACGCGAACTATTTTATCCAAGGTGCTGCTCGTCAACGAAGCTATTCGAAAATTGCAATAGCCAATATCGATCTGTCACGTACATCTCTTATTCTTACGCGATACCGGGGAATTTTTACACCGCCACACGCGGACCAAGATGCTCGAGGAAATGAGGAAAGTGGGAGATGATAGGTGGGAGGTACATATCGAAGATGAAATTTGAGGACAGTAAAAAGTTGGTTTGTTATAGGCTGAGTGCTGTTGGATGACTCGAGAAGTTGGATTTACGGTGGAACATCCAGCGTTATAGCTCTTCCTCAGCATATCGTAATATATTCTCTGATACATCTCACGAGAAACGGGAGAAACATAAAGCCAGTATGTTTCGCTAGTCGTTCTTTCGCACAATTTTTACGCCTGTTCCCAGGCTTCCCAACGGCAGGATACGACTACTTTCCACCAGGGAGGGAAAGAGTGCCCTTGGCGTTCTTTGCAAGTGCGCCCGATCGATCACGACGGAAATGCATGTAGTTTACGATGTCAGGCTCCACAATATACGGAATTTATAGAGGAAATAACTGCCAACTTGACGTACGTCTAATGCAATCACCAGCGTCCATGTGCACGCCGTATGTACCACGATCAATGTAACACGCGCCCGGTCAGATTCGAAAGATCGATACCGCTATCGCACACAGTTATGTTGACTTAATTGATTGATTGAGAGGTCGAATTGGTGAAATCTGTTGGAAATTTGCATCCACTAGATTTTTCGCAATTGAGAAATACGATTTTTATGACACGATTGGCGTGTATCCTAATGCTATGAAATCCGATCTCACTACTACTATAAATATATGTATAGAGAGATTCCCAAAGAGATTCGATTCCACGCCATTAAGAGCAATTCACTGTTTGCGTGTCAGTGCCCTTCAATCAAATTGGTTTTTAGATCTGATTTTTTGTCGAATCCATGCACTAAATGCTTAACGATTTATATTAATCGACTTTTTCTCCTGTATCACTGCACTCGTCCTCCCGAACCACAAAATATTGTGCGGTTCTCATCAAGATAGATAATTGCGCTCGCTCCACGTGCACAATTTCAAAATTGCGCTCCGAGAACATCCGAAATATGAAAAATCTCATCTATTACCAGCGTGCGAGAGTATTTTTCTATTACGCGATACCGGTCTCCCCTTTCAAAACTATCGCACTAATTAAAACACCAAGCCTCGGTTGTACCAATATGTACCCACTGTACCGAGAGCGTTGCGCAATATTCCAAAACACAGTACCTGGTCGAATAAAATACCGACAAAATATCAAAGCAACGAAAGACTCCTGAAGCAATTATGCAACAAATTGTTACTGATTACACTGTGATACGATTTTCTGGATATTTCGTATTCACCCTGTTAATAGTCCATCCAGTTAGTCAGAGCCTTTTTCAAAAACAGAGTAGCACGACGAGTTAAATTTGTGGTGGGTCCAACTTGATTTCGCCACGGTAATTTATTAGGAAGAACTACAACCTTCCCGAAACCGCAAGGCCTGCTTTAGAGTACACAGACCGTAGCGAGCGAGTACTGAGGGCGAAAGAGAGAGGGAGTGAGTAAGGGAGGAAGGAAGGAAGGAAGGAAGGAAGGAAGGAAGGAAGAGAGAATCTCCCTCGAAGTAGTCTATTTACCTGAAAGAGGCAGGGTGTCCGCTGCTTGCCAACCTGGTTGCTTGCCCAGCAGGCCACGGTGCCGTAGTCCATTTCCGTTGCAGGCGTGTAGTTGAGTCGAGATCCGTGGTATTGCTGGTACTCCTTGAGACTTTCAGCGATCGAGGGTGTGCCTGCGGCCGGTGCGGCCGGTGCGGCTGCTGCCACGTGAGAATAACGCGAGTGCGGAACTTCCACGAGTTCGCCGGAATTATTAAATGTCCAATGGAAAATTAGCGGTGGCGGATGGCTCTCCACTGAGCATACCAGTGACACGGTCTCTTGCTTCAGGGCGCCTACTACCACTTCGCTCTTGCCCTCCTTGCACACTGGAATATCTGTGGATAGACACATACATGGATGCATGAATTACAGGGTCAAACAGGACAATCAAGAATAATATTTTGAAGAAAGGGACTGGATTAGTGTCGAGAAGATGGACAATATAATTAAGATCCGAAATTGACTGTCGTGTAAAAGGGTCAACAGAATCGGGTTAACCCTATGCAACAGTGAAAGCTGCTTCGTTTGATTCGTTAGAACCCGGGCGATGTCTCAAAACGCGTCGTGTGTACCACACACGCGTGAACACACGTGTAAGATTCATCCATATACATGCGACTGTAGCTACGTCAACTCGAGAGCAACTTGACACTTGCTGAGGCTCAATCACTCGAGCACGTTCCCCGTCAAGTAGGAATTGCTTCAAAGCCAATTACTTGTCGTTATGTTTGAGATTGCATTAACTAGGGCGTACCTCTTGGAGCTTCTCCAACATTTAAATCAGGCTGATCCTCGACAGCTGGAGAATGTTTAACGTCAACCAGTTCATTTGTGACTCAAACTGTAAATCCTGATCAACAAGAATCGCGATCTAGCGGTGACAGTACAACGATAAACCGACTGCATCCGAATTCTGCGCGAAGTGTATATATTTATCATTCATACGTGCCGAGTGCGGAGCGCGCCCGCGCTTTGAGGAGTGAACGGCGGCGTAGAGGCCACGAAGCAATTGCGGGGAAACGAAGCAAGCGCGAGCAAACAGTTTCCAGGGCACGGGAAGATCAAGAATCCGGCCAGGGCAAAGGACGTTCCAGTAGGATCGTAGCGGGCACGCGCGGGCGCGGCCGTTTGATATCCAAATGAGATTCGGGGGCGTGAAACGGAAGAAGAAGGCCGACAGCGTCAGGCCCGTAGCGCGAGGTGCGATCGATCGCCTAATAGGAAATTCCCTTGACATCGGCATTCGCAATAGGCAATGCCATACGGAAACTCCAAATGGCACAGGGGATGATTTACGAGGGTGAGGAAGAGCAGGAGGAGGAGGTGGAGGAGGAGGGGAAGGAGGAGAAGCTAGATCGGGCAGCCGAGCGGGAACTGGGCCTGTTTCAATCTGATGCGGTTCGTGCGGCAGCGAATTAATTGCTGATACGCGAACTCGACGATGACGATAGCGCCGAGTGCATCGCGGATCGTCATACAGGTGCACGAGGATGAAACCCGAAGTGCGAGGTTGATACTCATTAGCAGCCGTTACGAGCTACTGAGACCGGAGCTTTGGCCCCGGGCACAATTAGTATCGATATTACGGAGAACACGTGCAATATCGCGTTACATGCTCTCCTCCTTCGCTTACCTCCCTAATCCACGTCCTATAATCGCGGCTACGGACTCTTCCAAGAGTCTGCCGGAATCCGGGCCACCTCGTTTCCGGTAATGACGTTGCGCAGGCGTTTTAATTCTAATTGCTTCCGCGAACTTGTTGGCAAGCGTCCGATAAACATTTGAAAGTTACACGCGCTACCACGCGCGTGCACGAACGTTAAACCCAACTCTGCATTAATCCCTTGGCATTGTTTAATGTGTTCGCTCTACTGGCCGGCTAAAACTGTTGCTTTGTTTTAAAATACATCTCGAGTTTGATTATCTCGGCCAACTTATTTAGCAACAAAAGCTATTATAACAATCGCACTCCGGCAACGGTGTGGCACACTCGCGGCAATTTTACATGCCACGGTTGTAAAACCTTCGCTGAATACTGATTAACTTAATAATTCAGGTAGCTGTAAAAATTTATCGTCGCATTGGAACGCTCCGAGTGTGTAATCGCGAACTTCTTCCCCCAGTTGACGACCACCAACAACCACTTCGGCACGTCTCAGCGGACCGAAAGGAAAAAAAATCCCATCCCAAGAGTTTCCGCAAAAGTTCCGCTCATCGCGAAGACCGCGACCGATGCGACGACGGCAATTCGCTTTCCCGACTATTACGTATTTCTGAACGAGTTTGCCGCGCCACTTACGTCCAATTCTCAAGGCGCATCAAGAAAGATGATTCGCCGTGATACGCTCCTCGCTCTTCCTCTTTCCGGACTATGCTAACGCACGAAATCGTTCCGATTTTCAATTCTGCGAAACTGACTCTTTGCGAATCGCTTTCCATTGAAATCTGACTCAAGTGTTATCCTTGAGTCGCTATAAATTCTACGTTCCCTTTGCCGAAGGTAATATACATTTTTAGATATAATTGACAAAATTACTGCGCGGGCTGCTTCTGTTATAGACTACTTCAAGTGTTAGACATTCTTCGTATTTTGGGATCGGTACCTGTAATCCGATTGTCTACACAGAATCCAATAAAGTTCCACCGAAATAAAGTTTCGTCTACTTAAATTCCTTGCTTCAAAATCCAAGGAAGTTTTTCCAGTACTTAGCAATATAATCAGAGTAGCAAGTAGCTAAAAGGTATCGGTGAAATCGAGTTAGAGCAAACGTTTACCACTAACTGGCGTAAAAATGATTTGGGTCGCGGAGTATTAAAGTTGAAGCCACCGAGGAACAGGGGATCTTGAGAGTTCCAGCAGCATCAAGTCGATTCCCGAGGGAGTCACCTTGCCCGGGATCAATGGTGACAGTCGAAGCAGGGGGTTAAAACATTACAGGGGGATTCGCGGCTAGCTTTGGTTCCGCGCCTCTCGTCAGAACCAAAGAGGAGGAGAGGAGGAAGGTCCCGGTTCGGCTTAGCGCGTTGCCAGGCTGCGTTCACCCACACATGAATATTCAGCCACGCTTTACATACACTGAATATGCAACGCAGTCCTTCCTTCCCTCTTAGGTCATTTACAAGATGCAGATACGCCGGTGCTACTGCGCCGAGCCACCAGCCATTCTAATAGAATAACTCGCGGACCGGGTTTCACAGAAAACTATCCGCCCTATCTTCTCGGCACGATTCCAGTACGCTTGGCTGATCGTCACATCTCCCAGTTTCTCTGCTCATCCTGCTCGTCGAGGATCTGCATCTCTTAGTCCGGCGCATACTCGCCTCTACGGTGACGCTTGCCATCGATTAAGTAATTATCGAAGGAGCCGAGGTGCGAATTGGCAAATTAGAGAATTGCCTTGGGAATATCAAGAACCCAGACACAATTCCGCTTCTCGGCAAGCCGCCTAAGCATCAGCAGCTGCTCGCGGTTAATGAACGTGAGATAATTCCTCGCTCGACGTGCATCCTTTTTGGCTTAATTAAGGCGAAAATCGAGACGGTGGCCAGCGTCACTGTGGACTTAATTGATATTCTCGTTGATCGTGCAGTTTTACAGAATAGAGAACGAAAAGGGGGAATGGGACACGAAGGAAGTGTTAGATAATAGAATTCTGCCAAATTGGCTAATGTACTTAAGCGCTCGAGCTCGGTGGATATAGATCGGGGGGGAAGATTGCAATGCACACTGCTCGAGTGGATACCCTCGACTTATGAGAGATTTATGGACTTACACATTATCTGAAGGGTCACTGGATTACTCGCGGTTTTGCCTTCGCTGTTGGCTGCCAGACAAGTGTAATCGCCCGCGGAGTAGCGAGTTAAGCCCTGGAGAACTAATGAGTGATCGCTCAGAACGATTCCTGCTGTGGCGTTGTTCTTCAGCTCTTTCCCCTGGAAAAGATTGATTTTCCTTTGAAGGGATCACGTCCGATTAAGCGAGAGCTTAACGTTTTATAGGAATAGAATTTCAACTTTTAAGATACTGTCCTTAGAACTCGAAGGCTTCCTAAGAATATATTTTTCTAAATGCGAATTAACTTAACGAAGGGTGCTAGTAGAAAAAGGAATAAGAATCTTTCATACAAAATCAGTTTAGACTTATTTTTAATCTGACTAGAAAATCCATTTATCAAGTCGATTTCTATTATAATGAAAACAATGTTGCCAAAGTAAAAAGATAAAGTGTAGCTTGCAGCTATAAGAGTAAAGTTGTAAAAGGACTTATTGAGTGGCGCTTACGTCTTTGAACCAGACGAGTTTGTACACTTTGGGATTAGCTCGGACTATACACTCAAAGTAGACGTCGTCTCCCTCTTTGATGTCGTCTGGATTCAGGGTCTCACCCATCCTCAAGGTCACGACAGGTTGATACTGCACGTCAAGTCTCCACTTGTCCTCCATGGCACTGTCGGGAATAACGGGATTCTCCGCGCGACAGGTCAAATACTTGCCATCATCCTCGATGCTCGGCACGAAGCTCAGGATACTCAAACTCTGGTTATTCTCCAATGCGTACTGCAAACATACACCAGTCCGTAAGATTAAAACTCATACGTTACATCGCGGACTGATCGAATGTAACGGTGAGTATCGTGAAAGCATCGAGATTATTTGCTCGAGCTACGCAATCTTGAAGCACAAAGCATGTATCCCTCCCATCCCTGCCGTTCCATCTGCGGAATTAAACAGACAGTTCCGCAAATATTCAGCCGGATAATCCAATCAACATGCACACAGGTTGTTACGAGAGGTAGAGAGACGACGACGAAATAAAAGGGGTTAACGATTTTTCGAGATTTACGACGCCACCCATAGAATCCGGAAGAATGGCGGATGTAGAGGGTGCGGAGGGGACCTCCCTCACCCGCCCACTTCCGCGATGTCATTTTAATGATAGCGCCACCAGGCATGCATATCGGAAAGCCGAGGTATCCGCGTCAGTATCGCGAATACGATGAATGGAAGTAATGGTTCGTCAGGATGAATGTCGCATCGCGGACCATCCTCTCTTTCCCTTTCTCCCTGTCTCTCTCTCTCTCTCTCTCGTTTTTCCCGCGTTCGCTTCGGTTCGTCCCTGCCACGCGATCGAATTTCCCGATAAAGCTCTCCGGACAGTCGGACGTTACCGTGGCGATATATATCCACGGGGGCGAGATTGTGTACGAGCTCCACAGGATGTGCGCTCGGCCACGAACTGAAAGTCATCCGCGCAGAAATTGCGGACTCCTCTTCCGAGGCAGCGAGCGGCGTTCCGGACCCGAATAAATCAGATTTTCGAGGCTTTCCTTCGTAGGCAGCGATTCTTGTTCGTTGCTCGACTCGTTTGTATTGGATTTTCGAGTGGCTTGGACCATAAATATCGCAAATATTCACCTCGGACTCACATTAGCATTGTAGGCGAAATGTCAGAGCCACCAGTAATTTGTTCCTGTAGGTACCGAAATTGTCGCGTTTACGAATTAGCATGGATCGACGATGTACCAATTCCTCGGTAGACGGATGGACGAAACTTGGAAGAAAATTGCCTGCGCTGTCAAGTGGAAAGAATTAGCTTGAAAGGAGTTTCGGCTGTCGTTTCTCTCAGAGTCCGAGACGATTACGAGAGGATAAAGTTACAGGAGCTTGCAGTGCTCGAAAGAGCATTCCGATATGGCCGGAGAAGAGCAGCCGACTCGCAAACAAGAAACGGAAGTGGACCTCAGTAATTTATCGTGGCACAAGAGAAGGAATCAGCCTTCTCGGCTTCGCAAAGTTTTGTAGCTTCGCCCCGTCACTTGATGGAGAAGGTGTCGGAGGATCGGTCTACACAGCGAGGAAAAAAAAGCCCAAGAGGAACCGGACGGTTGCTCGTAGGAAATACGAAATAACTGCGACGCTCCAACTCACGGCAACGCGACGGCTCGTCTTCTATAAACTACGGAAACTTGCGAAACGTCGATTCCAAGAATTTTCCTCGAGAGTTTTCCTTCTCGCACCGACGACGACGACGACGACGACGACGAGCTGCCGCTTGCCTTTAACAGCTCGACTCCACTCGCCGAACGAGCGTGCCAGATCGATTGGCAACCGCAAAAAATCCAAGAATCGCGAATTGCGTTTTCGACTTCAGTGAATTGGATTCAAGTTTTCGCTCGGAGAAATTTGCTGTCGCGGCGATTGGTAGCGCGATTTGGAAGAGAAACTTTTCGATGGTTGCCCCAACACTGTCAAGAATCCAACTCCTCACCACAGTTCGTTTGTGACTTACATTTTGGGTTGACTTTCTGATTTGCTTATTGGCTTTCCACCAGGTAATCACCGCATCCGGCCTCGATCCCGTTGCTCTGCACTCGACATTGTAATTCTTGTCCGCGGAGACGCGAGACTCCTTTGTCAAAATCTGCACCAGCTGCGGCTTCACTGGAACGAGAGAATAAAATTATGTCACCCACAAGTTTAATAAGTGTGCAGGTACCGTGTCGGTGTTGAAGTTCCGAGGGCAAATTCCTTGATTACCCCGGCGTGCTTGAAAGACACTGTCAGATGTAATTATAACTTTCCATAACGACTTTGGTCCGCGCCGTCACCTTCAGGGAAACCGTGGACCCGGAGAGAAACATTTAAATGCGCACAGACCGACAGATTACCAATTTCTTTACGCGAGGAACTGTTTTTCAGGTGTTCTAACGAAGTGTCGCGGATTCAAATTCGCAACGAGCTCTCTCTCTCTCTCCCTCTCTACCTGTCTTCCATCGTAGTATGTAATGCACACGAACTAATTAAACAATTCACACTTACAAGATAGAATGCAAACTGTATGAGAGCCACGTTGGCAGTGAATTAAGACCTCGTAAAAATTCCAAACTTTTGGAAAAGATAATTATGAAGCGTATTATATTAGCAACTTTCACCTACTTGCAAAAACAAATTTCCCCTATGAGTGACTTAACTTTAACTAACTTACGGGAGCTCTACTTGGGAACTCATCCTCTTCGAAGCAGCACGCCAGGGCGCTCGCGAAAACTCCAAATTATTCCAGGCCGGAGCTTCCAGTTACTTTACCGCGCGGTCCGCGGAATTACGGAGCTGTGCTGGTAGTTGGAAGAAGTGCTAGCGATCGAATGCGAACGTCTAATTTCGCGGAACACTGGCTTCCGAGCTCGCCGCATTAACGCACAATTGATCGTAGACGAAAGTACCGAATAAATAATTCGCCAAGGTTTCTCGGATAAGAGGCCCATTCGCGCTGCGCTCGTAAACGAGCCCCTAAACGACCCTCTAAACGTTACCTACAGTTAGGCATGCTTCGACCGACGAACACTTTAAATAAGAGTTGAAAACGAAGGCAAATTCTTTGGCCCGTAACGCGACGACTCAATACACGGGATTCTGAAGGGTGCTGCCGAATAGGGGTTGAAGTAACGTTTCTTAAGCCGATTAGGCACGCATAAACCAAGAGACATGGGGTTGAAAAAGCTTTAGTTTCTAGTCAGGGGTCCTTTGGCGATGCATCTCAATTATTCATTATTTGAGACACAATCAAGCTTGAGACACTCTAGTGACTGTATTTGGAATGCAGAAAAGGATTACCTACATTCAGGAAGGGAATATAGAAAACGGAAGCCCATTATCTGAATTATGAATGATGATTCTCGCGTTTCAAAGCTTTGCATTGCAATGAACACCTCATTAAGGGTCAATTGGGTAACGATACTGTTATATTATATTACTGGTAATTGATCCTTCCTGAGAGGGCAAAATCCAATACTACATTCTGTACAAACCAATATTAATTACGGAGGCAGAATTGTTCCGTCGAGTCTTCTTTTAGCTATAAAGACAAACGATCCAAAATATTAACATTTTTATATTCAAGATCAATAATATTACTCAGCCATTCGCTAATCTCGCATTAGTTCGAGGCCCTGATTTATATTCTGATCATAACGATATCATTATAATTGGTTCGATTGGGGGTAATAGTTCGTGCCGGGCCCTCGTTATGCTTGTTTCCATAGGTCACATTTATTATTGAACATGCCGCTCGATGTGAGCCCAACACTATTCCCTTTAATGACCTTAATACTTTCCCCGCGGCAATCGTGCGGAATGAAGACGGTCCGCGAGACCGAAATTCTCGCCTTCTCGGTAGGATTAATCGCTCGACTGTCAAGACTAACGTAAGAATTAATGTGTCCCAAGATAATGGAATAGTCGGAACCGATCGGTCTCTCTAGCTCTCTAGAGCTACCCCTTGAAACGCGAACCCGTGAATTAATCAGACATCAAACACCATCTTATGCGTGAACCAATATTGAATTTTGACTGTCGAATTCATAACTCGACGAATGGTAGGTGGGCCTCGCTGTTTGAGAGCAGCTTTTTGACACTACCCGTACCATAATCCGATCTGGCGTATTTCATATATGAGGTCCCGATGGTTGGACAGGATAGAATATTGAATTCGCTATTAATGTCATTGATTATACATTATCAACGAAAATTCGTAGGTAGGTACCGAAACGGACGCAGCGGTGGTCGCGTTCGCGCGCATATATCTGTCACGTTGGATGCATATACATGTGCATTTCACCTGTCCACTTCCACGGGTCATAAATCTTGGCCCGTCCATTGATTGCAATTATTGCGGAGAATATTGCCCCTCTCGGTCTCCGTGGCGTGACGTATTGTGTGCCTCGCTCGCCGCTCCTTGGGCCATCGATCTCGAAAACATCCTTCGCGAGACGCTCTCGTTGCGCCATACCGGTCAAATGCAACAAACTCGTTGTAATAATTCAACCACACGACTTATTGTTGGAGGTCGATCGAACGGCTGAGGTCAGTGGCCCAAAGTTATATTTCGAGTCTTCGGGGCTACAAAGGAGGAGCAGCTCGAAATGAACGAACCCCTTCGATTTCTGTGATCGTAGCCGGGCGCATTAACAAACAGGCCGGTCCATAACTCTTTCCGGAGCCGATGAAATTTAATATCGATCCAGGCTGAACTCGAGTCGTTCGGCATTTCGCTTGCTTGCTCGCTCTCTCTCTCTCTCTCTCTTTCTCGAAGCGATCCGTAATTCTACGCTGGTTGCTGTCGCGTGGCTTGGCTCATAAATTCCAGCGCACGCTTATGCCCTACTGCAACCGGCTACTCGTACAGCCCCTAATTGCCATTAGCCAGAAGCCGCTCCTCTCAAATTGGTTCTTTCGTTCAGTTTCGCAATCGCGCTCCACACCACGTTTTCTACCCTCAAGTGGATCCTTCTCCGTGACCGTCGTTCCATTGCCTTCCTTCTTTTTCTCCTCTGGTTCAACTCATTCTCTCTCTCTCTCTCTCTCTTCTTCCACTCGTCTCTCTAGCCGCCCGTTGAGACTAGGCCACGGAACTGTTCGCGGAAGCAGACGGCACCGCGCTCAATTTATTTCCACTCGAAGGCTATCGGAAGTGGCGCCAGCTCACTCACTGAAGAACGTTTACGGGCTTTCTTTGGTTGCACCGATCTCGGCGATCCTGTTTACCGCCTCGCGTGGGAATTGTCGTCGCCGTATAGCGGAAGCTTGCCTTCCAGTTGCTTGGCTCGTCTGGTTCGCCTGGTTTTGCTCAGTGGTTCGACGTCTTGTTTCTCCAGAGTACAGACAGACGCCTGTGATAAACTGGATTTCTTGGATTTCAACCCTGACGATGAGTCTATTTGCAGAGAGGCTGTTAATTGCGACGGAATCCCGTTTGCACGGAGAGAATGGGGATGGAACACTTGGCTCGAGTAATTAGCAATTAACAAAAACCAGCTTAATCGTGATATTGTACACAACGCACCGAACGAAACGATTTTCTGCAGATGTGCTCCGCGTACGGATCCATACGGCACGGTAGTCGAATAAATAAATACTCCAAGGGATGATGGCTCGGTAACCATCAATTGTAAATACATCGCATTTCTTCCAGCTGGATGAAAGTAATTCAGGCGTTTCCAAGCACTCGAGTTTACATGAACGAGCAATCGATAATAACGTCGTTAATCTCTGCGGAATCAACACTCCGGATAATTGGCGCTCAACTGTATCGACACGCGGATCCGGCTTCGAAACCGATTGCCGAGGATAGTAGGCGAAAACGGAGCCAGTCAACCGCCGTTTAATTAGGGCAGATTGAGATTCCGCGTTAAAGAATCGCCCAGAGTAGTGATCAGGGGAGAGGAGAGTGAAAAGGTGCTTTCGTTTCGTGCATAATGCATTTGGAGTGCATATCGAGGGAAGGTGTATCGTCCGGTGCACGAAGCATCGCGTGTCGCTAGCTCGTGATCGCGCCTTCCTGCCTCCCAAAGAGCGAAAAGCTTCGCTTCTATTTTCTGCGATCAATTAGAGGCCAACTTAGCAGACCGAATCCTCCAATGCTCCTCCTGCCATTATGGTATCTCCCGTATCAGAGAACTATGTACTTCGGCTGTTGAGGTCAAAGTTATCACCCATCCACGAGGCATTTTCTTGTTCCGCCAACCAGTTTTCCCGTATTCGTCCTCTATCCTCATACATGTATGTATAAATTTCCGAATCACTCGTAAATTGACGATTTTCTTCGCGCACGCAATTGCACGCTCGGTTATGCGCCGGGTATACATGCGATAAATGGCAGCGGGAACCGAGGAAATAATATTAAATCACCACGGTACCGCCATGCAAATACGCAAAGTTATACGTGGCATAAATAATGCCGAATTAGTCGAAACTTTCCGTTCCAGATAAACTGCACCTAAATAAGCGCGGAGCGCGAGCCTCTACAGCTAGTGGCCTCCCTCAGTCCAAATCAAGTGGAAATTGCCCGAGAATTAAAGCGAGGCTAGCAACCCAGCAACACGTTGCGGATATTTCTCGTGGTTTTTGCTCACCGCGCGTCAACGGCGACACGTTATTATGAGTAGCTACCTACTCACGTGTTACGGAGTACCGTCGCCCGAGTTTTTCGGCTGCGGTCTGCTCGTATGCCTTCTCGTTGTTTAGCTGGTAACATTATCATTAGCCGCATTCCCACTACCGTCAACACTGACGCGTAGGTATACATTATTGACCCGAGGCAACACGTGCATACGCCGTTGAGAGAACCTAGGGTATCGCCAGCGGGAGAATTAACGGTGTCCATGGATCCTAACTTCTCTGTTACTACATCGAATTCCATCAATTACATTGGAATCGTTTATCCGACTCATCTTCGAATCTGTTTCTAGCTGAATGAACTAACGCGGATGTCATCGCCAATCTTACGTCCCACCCGTGCAGTCATGGTTCGAAGGAAACTGCTCTCTGATGAGTCGTAGGAAGCAGTTCCCTGAGTAACTCTTCTGAAAACACTGACCTATGTTATTCCACGTGTCGCTGGTTATCTCTTGGGTGCTGACCTGCTGAACCTCTTACCAACGGCTGTGGAAGATTCCAAGTCTTTTTTTTCCATCGATCGCCCTACGGATCCTTGGGATCTGACCCGCCTCGTTCCCTTTCGACAGGGCGTGTCGACAAGGAGAGAACTTTCCAGTCGATTCGCGTATATACCCTTTCCAGCGGTGTTTCTCTTGTCAAAGGGTCAAATTCAGCTTGCTTTGGCACGCTTTGGAATCAAAGATTTCCTTTCCTATTTCCCGCGTCCAACCGAAATGAATCACGCAACGCGTTTGCCAGCGAGCGGAATAATTTCTCTCGCTAACTGGAACGGTTCGGTGTGTTCGGCTGAATATGAATTATTGACCTCCGAATAGTTCGGACGCGTGTGTTGCGACATGTGAACAAATATTGCGAATGAACGCGTTAGCTGCGTGCTTACATTGCTGTAGCTGGCTAGTCCTCCCTGTGCTACACGGTAAATTGTCGACGAGCGCATATCGAGCAATACCTACTGCTGCCAGCATTAAATATTTGTGCTGCCTTCCAACACTTAATTGTTTGCTCGCTATCCTCTCACTCTTTCTGAAATATTGTTGACCCGTTTTTTTTTCCTGGGAGGTTGGTTTATCCTCGCGCCACTATGTCCGCGAGTGTTAGGTATTCCATCGATAAATATCAACTTCCCGAACACAGAAGGGCCGTATTTATCGTGGATATTTTGCGTTTCTCTATGCTTTCGAACGAGACACGAAGCGAAACCAAAAATACCGCTGAGAATCGAAGTTGACGTTGAAGATGCAAATTCAATCCAAAAGCAAATACAATCTACGCTGCGTCATGTTTCGTCTCATTTTCATTAGAGAAATGCGAGGGATATGTGGACAAGAAAGAAAAAAAAATATATGCAACCGAACCAAAAATAAACATTTTTTCCTGTTCTATCAATATTGCCTTATACACGTATTTGTTACCGGATTGTAATACACTATTCAACGACCCAACAGCATGCTGCCACATTATTTGCCTCACCGATTCCAACGATTCTCCTAGTGTGGGAGATAAAATTTTTATATTTCACGCGCACAAGTTTTCCACATTTATTGAGGGAATATTGTGTTAGAGTAGCGGAAAACCTGTACAAAAATTCATGGCTATTTTACCATTGTATTTTGTAGAAAAAGTGAAAAAGCATCGACACACAGTCGAAGGATGGCTCTCACGATTGTGATCGCTTATTATCGAAGCAGTTGCGTATTATTATTTCTTCCAGCAAATGGCCTCGGTGCGCGTGATAATATAGGAATTAATAGCCGTACCACTCGGGGCTGTGCGCAAAATTATATGCATACGCGTATATTTCCTCATAACGCAGCCTGTGCTTGTGCCTATTCGGGCCAACCAACCGCGAACCAGCAATCCCTGTAAATTTTGATCCACTCCCGACTGTTCTTCACTGCGTACTAATCAAATATCATACTTTACCGCAGAAGTTAAATTATTCAACGGCCGCTCTTTATTGGAAATTGATGATGCGGAAGTCCGTGGAAAACCATAATGAATTCACCGCAACCGTAATACGTACACCTCCTCCCCTCTCATATTGTACTAGTCCGAGTGATTTCGAAATTGACCACCCAATTAGAGGCTATAAATGGTATTACTATTCCCATCCCACGTGTTTCTCCCAATGTTGTTTACTGACAGAAAGAAAATTAAATTCGACGTTCGTCCGAGAATCATTTTTGTATTTTATTCTTATTTTTTGTATACTATATATTCCACCTATGTTTTCAATTATTGAACAATCTCCATTCTGCAATTATCCAACATAGTTCATTAAAATTCATCAAAACCACAATCGATGTATTTTTATCATTTTGAAATATAGCTTCATTCAATAAATTGGCCAATGAAATATTTCGTGATTGTTGATATTTTTACTTCGCTTATGGAGAGAGTAAATACATACTCTGTTACATTTACCGAAATAAACAAATTTGCCAGTGAAATAGAGAGAGATCGTAAGTAGTTACCATTAGGTTCCAAGTCACCGTCTAAGCTGTAAGCAATCAGCTATGCTAAGGATTACTAGCTACGGCCTGGTAAAGTCAGTGGCAACAGAGCTGGTAGGATCGTCTTATCGGTTGGCTCGATCACGCATGTCCAACAAGTTCGATGCAGTAGTGCGGAATACGATCGATCGATCGAACAGAAATTAGCAGCTAGGCTGATATATTCTTGGTTTCTAGTGGTGTTATGTGTGTTTATACATACTAACATTATTACCGTTCTTCAGTAGTTTTGCCCTTAGACTCCCTATCCTTCCGATCAACGCCCAATCACCTCGAATGGGGTCTTTGGTCCCTACGAGTTGAATAGCCCTCAAACGACCACTTACGCGATATCCTCGATCATCTCGGCTCTGGTGAGCACCGCCTTGATGATCCCATCACCTTGTTACGCGAATTATTCCAATACCGAAATTTGCATCGCTAAACAGAATCATCTAAACTACGCGTTGCAATTATATAATTGTATATCACTAGTTTCTAATTCCTTAGGAGTTATCATCGGAAAAAAATATACTATAGAGACTAATTAAAATTATTTTTGAAAGGATATTAATGATTTTTCCGTCATTACATTGTTATAACACGAAAAAGCCTGTTTTACTATAAAGTGTAAAGGAACGTTTACAGAGGTTCGAAAGTGGCAAGAGTAACTTTTATACAAATGTTCGCGTTTTCGGAACCCGACTCTACTGTATACCTTGTCACTCCTATCGATCGCCGCCGACAAGGACTGAACACGGAGAAGCTGTCGCACGCCAAGAGTTCACCATGCCGCTGAGGGAAACACGAAATTGAAGTTGGAGCACATACCAAGCACGCTATCCACTGATCCGTCTTACGAGAGGCGTTACCGTTATCTCGATCGAGCAATCTCTCGCGACGACTAATAGGTTCACTAGGCGAACACCTTGTCCAGCTTGGGGCCCGGCCCGGCTGAAAAGGCCGAGGTAGAGGCTGCTCGCGGAAAATTGTTTAATTGCGACCTTAATACCGAGTCTTGCCACCATAAACGTGTCGTTCCCTCTACTCTTCATTATGCGGCTTTCCATTGGCGCTTGATTATGTACTAACTGAAGTATTAGCTGATTCGATGGCTGCAAACGAGCCAAGCATTCCGCTGAATGTTACTCTTGTATTGACTCCTTCATAAATCACAGGCATAACAAAGTGCCGCGCTCGATGTGGATAGCGAAAGCGTGGGTGTATTTGAGCAAGTACCACGATGGGGTGCCGTTAAGCCGCGAGCTACGTACGTGAGGAATAATTAATTATAGGTTTTTCAGTCTACTCGGCAAATATGCAGTCGAGGTGCTTAAAGAGCAGTAGACTCACCCAGCCACTGCAATATGATATTAGTAAGGCACGCACGTAGATACACAAACGTGCCAGGTTCACCTGGCTCATTAATCGAGCTGTGCTGCAGTCGCACGCGCTTGGATTTCTGCCTGAAATCGCGGTAAACGAGCTAGTGTCCGCTCGTCTCCCCCCCTCCCCCACCAGACACGTAAACTTTCTGTATTAGGTGCATAAGTTATGCACCATGTTTAAAGCGGCGCCGCGCCATTGCGATACTGGTAATTTTATTACCCAACATAAATTATGTTTGTCAGGTATGGGAAATTTTCTAATTTCACCGAGATGCATACCTCACGAAACGCTTTGGTACAATGTGTACCAACGCGGTTGCACGATATTGTTGCACCCTACGTGCGAGGTATTGAAACTTCCATGTACAAAGATTCGAATCTCTACAGGGTTTCGTCGCGTGCTGTGGTTGCAAGTCGAGACCAATTTCGTGACTTTTTTTTTTTTCATTTCGCTAGCATTTCACGAGAACAACCCAGGACGCGCAATCGTCGTGGCACCCTCGCGAGTGGATTCAATAATCGTACAATTATATCCCAACGTTTTGCTCGTTAGTCGATTTCCAGGAGAGATCGGCGATCTTAACGCGAAGTAACATTAACGAAGTTATCACGGAATTACGTTTAATAGTCGATGAAAAACAAAGGAATGACACGGACGAATGAGAGAATATAGTGTTGAAAACTTACGATTCATGTCGAGGATGAGCAGCCGTGTCTGCGGTGGTACCAAGTTAGTGTTGCTCGCTTGGCAGATGAGTCGCGCCTTGAGATGTTGCCGTCCAACTTTGGGATAGGACAAGTGGTTAACCGTCATGCCTGACTCGTTGTAGCGATAGGAGTCGTCTATCACGCTGTTCTCGAGGTACCACGTCAGTTTCGGGGGCGGTCGGCCACCTCGTGTCTCGCAAATCAGGTTCACGTCACTCCCCTCGTTGTAGGGTTCCTCTATCCTCAAGATCTCCCTCGTACTCCCGCTCAGGATGACCGGTTTCGATGGCGGTACTGCATCCACCCACACACACACACATGCCGTGTACCACTCAGTTCGAGAGAGAGAGTCAATGCCGATTGATCATTTGTCCGCGCGCCACGACAATTGGTGATCTACGCGCTCAACTCCGGATCTGTCAGTCTGGTCGAGGATACCACAGACAAAGAGACTCGGAGCGTAGGAGTTTGTCAGCAAGAAAGCACCAGACAGATCTCGACGGAAGATTGATATGACTGGTTCAGGAATTTCACTATAAACCGGAATGTCGTGGCACCGGATTTCGATGGAAAATCGAGATCTTGAACTTTTGCGAGAAAGCGAAATACTCACCAATAACCGTCAGGTTTGTCTTCTGGTTACGAGTTGGCGCATGTTTAAAGTCTACGCGACATCGATAGATGCCTTCGTCTTTGGTCTCGAGCCGATCGATACTGAGGTACGCTGGATCCGTGTCAATGGTAAAAAAGGCCCGTCGGCCCAAAGCTGTTGGCGAAGACCATAGCCGGGAGTTGCTAAACTGCCGGCGACGTCGAGTATCGTAGCTGTAATCAAAAATGATTTCGCGTCAGTTAATCCTCTCGAATAAATTCTTTTCATTGCCTTGTGATTATTTCATTTATCAGGTAAAGTTTACGGGGACGAGTAAAAAGTTTCATGCGGCTATGGCAAAATATTTGGAGCGTGCGCTTCCTGTAGGGTTTTGCCGGTGGTTCTAATTGCCGCGGGCTTTATGTGGCCCGTAATTGAGTTATATAAACCTAGCGTTAAATATATGCACGCACCCGCTCACCCTCATTTGGGAGTACTTGATTGATCGGGAGCTGAACCGCACTCTCGCTTCACTCGTGAAAGCTACATTTGATTATTCGTTCCCAGTATCACCCTTGTTCATCCCGTTCAGTCGTGAAAAAAAGTTCTCGTAATTTGTTTGAACATTAATTATTTTCCCGATGAATTCCTACAGTTTCTACCCAAATATGCGAATCCAAAAAAGGCATTATTATATAAAATGGAAATATGAGTAATTTTAGTTGAGCTATTGGTTGTGTACGTGCTTGATACACAGTACAGATAATTCTAGATCACAATTCATTTGAAATATATGCGGCAATAATAATTGGCACGGACGTTAGTGAGATACGATCAAAACAACGAATGTTAGCTAGGTGGCAATTGAAGTGGCCATTCGAATCGAAAGTGGATCCTTGCGGAAATGGGAGTTGCGAGGCACAGGATCTTCTCGACAAGGACTCTCCCGTAGAGGCATCCTTTGAGACGTTGCGCAATCTGCTCTTAACTGGCACGTTTGCGAAGTTTCCTCCTTGTAGATATGTATACCTCAACAGAAAATCACTTTGACCCCACTGTGTGTTAGAACTGAGATCAGTTTATCAGTTCTCCACTGGTGGCTAACTGATTCCTGCGGTCGGAATTGAAATGAAGTAATCGTGCCTGCGAGATACGATTCTCATAATAGTTGGTATTTCCGGTTCAATTAAACTGGCTCCGAAAGACTAATTTATCGTTCATCAATTTCCTCGATCAGAAATATTAGAAATTATCTGAATATATGTTGTTTTTGTGGATGGGAGAGTTGAATAAATAATTGTTTATTAATGCCTTTGCACCATCCATGAACTTAAAGATGAAAAATAAGTGGCCAACGTTTCGATTCCGGGATTTGGAATCCTCTTCAGGGTAACTGATTAGTTTTTTCACTCAATCAGGTGAATTATCAACGAAACGTGGTGTTCGTAGGCGGTCACCCCCATCCTAGTACAAACCACGTCCAACCTTGCTGCACTTCGGTGATCTAACGAGAACCGGTGTTTGCAAGGTGGTAAATCGTTGACGGATCTCAATACAGGCAGATCCAATATTAAATCTGAATATATGTTGTTTTTGTGGATGGGAGAGTTGAATAAATAATTGTTTATTAATGCCTTTGCACCATCCATGAACTTAAAGATGAAAAATATATTAATTGGCATATATATTAATATATTATTAGAAATTATCTTTGCAAATTTAGTTTCATCGGGGCCGCATAGGATATAATGTATGTATTTGAAAGACACGGTGAAACGGTACCTTCGACTCTCTCAGAGGCTCGAAGATCTTTAAAGGTGCCGCACCGGCCCGGAAGGGATTCTCCGCGAAGAAGCGCGCAGAGTATTATAATCCGAGTGGATGGAAAGGCAGGTATACATAGTCGGAGTCACCTGGGGAGCCATGCTCTGTGCGTGATTGCATATTAAGCATCCGCGCGACGAGTAGTTTGTGTGGTTCGCAAGTTCGAAGAGCCGGAAAGAGGAAGCACGGTGCTGAAGGAAGAAGAGGAAGCGCGAGAAAGAAGAGGAGGAATCGTAGGAGAGCGGGCATCAAGGCCGACGGTTCCTCACGAGTGACTAAAAGTTAAATTGCGTTCCACGACTACATGGAGAGTTCGGATTTCTGCTCGTGACTGAGTATTCCCAAAGCTATCCCCCCACTATGTTCCACCTCTGCTTCCACGGCATTGACGTTGAAATACGATTTAATTCTTCCACTTTGCACTTTCACCAGACGAAGAGCCCTACTTCCGTGATGTACCACCGTTATCCACTGAACCGTCGACAAAACGCTATACAATACATACAGCTTTTGTGTTCCTTAACCCTCCCCTTCTGACTATTCTTGTTTGTTTACCGAACTTTGTTGATCCCATTTCTTATGTGAATTTTCTACAAGAGATTTCACACTCATAACTGATTCAGTTTCGAATCTGATTGCTGGGGGTAATGGCTCATTCGTCAGGGAGTCGAGGATCGATTTGGAACCACTTTACTTTTAATTCCCCTGGCATTCTTCGTGAGGGAAGTAGACCGAGTTTTTTCTGAATTGCTTTTAAAATGAGCAATGACTGGAGAGTTTCGGGAAAAGTTTTATAGAAGTATCAGTAGAAGAATTAGACTATTAAATAAACTTCCGAGCAGTCAAAATAATTGCTCGCCCATTCCTTATTCCGGGAATGTGCTCTTTAAATGAAGATGGTCTTTCTCTCTTTAATGGTTCCTGAATTTGATACTTTTGCAAAACTTAGTCGAATTCCTGACTGCTTACTATTAAATTGGTTTCAATTAACTCGCGATTATCATGCGAGGATTAAACGTAGCGCTTTTAATCGGAGCAAACATTCCTCCGGAATAGTTTTAATTCTGGAATCTGTGAAACCCGTCGGTTTACGACTGGTTCCTACAGCCATCGTCACCGACACGAGAAAAAGGGAGGCTTGTACTCGCCAATAAATAAATTTTCCAGTAGTTGCACCGAAATATGTGGCTCGTAATTTATCAGGCCGTAAGCGGGAGGGTCGAAATATTTCGTGGCCCGTGCGAAAGAGATTTTTGGGTTTAATATCCGCACTGGTGTTCGTGATTTACGCGATAAAAGTTAGGTCGACGCATTGGGAAATGGATGGTAGCCTTTGTTTTCGAGCTTTTCGGCAACTTCGACCATCAGCCACCTCGACTATCAGAATTATGGTATTTCCAGTTACGTCAGAGATAAAATCGACTTTCGTACATTGTTATCGAAACGCGTCTATTCAATTCCACATATTATTGAGCGTTAATAACGCTCGATTCTTGATATCTCCAACGGTTGTTTCTTTAGTTTCGCGAGAAAATCGATGTGTCTAGATTCCGGAAGAACAGACACATCTAGTGGACTGTTTCCGGAAATTCATACGATTCGAAACTTTCCGAATGGAGCATAGAATACAATTGGATAGGTCCAATCTTGTGAAACGACGCCCCTTAAGAGCGACCGACAACGGGATCGGAGCTTGGAAAAATATCGCAGGAAAATTTCATAAAGAAATCCTCCTCTGAGGTACAAAAGTCACCCAATTACACGCCGGGATTGTTATTCACTGGATCGAAATCACCGGTGATTCCATTATCCATAGAATCGTAAACCTATTATGAGAGGAAGCCTGGCACGATGATAAAGCATTATCATCCGAAGGCTACTGTGAGGTAGAAACGCGTTTTAAGCGCGTTAACAGATTGGTCAAGTGCACTTTCGAAAGCATTCCGTCGACATTTCCCTCTAATTCGCGCGCTTTTCCAACGATTTCGAGAGTAGATTTACATGCAAAACAACCACCCGCTTATCTTCTCGGTATTCGCTCGAGGGGAGGTGTGTGCGGTCGCTTTGTTTCATAGGATTAGCCCAAAAATGAGCATCATTCATTAAACATAACGTTGCGTAACGATAGCACCCGAATACTATCCCTGGTCCGAGTACATGCTTTAATTACGTTCCACTGGCTCTACGAGCTTAAAATACATCCATGACCTTTCGCGAGGCACTAATTATACGGTGCTTAAATTTAGCTGGCCTCCGTTTTATCAAGCATAACAAGAATACCTTGCAAACATCGCGGTACCACCCAGAAGCCCTGTAAAGTTCAAGTAACGTTCCGTTCCTCTTACTCGCAGTATATCTCGTCTTCCAAGAGGGATACGATGATAGATCACAGGAGGCAACGATAAAAAGCACCAGACAGGAGAAAAGTAGTCGTACATCAGAGACCCCGATATTCTTTCGCCAGTAGAGTACCGTTTCGTTAACTGTCTCTTGTGCGATAACTGCGTTCGTCCGACAAATAAATATTTTACCGGTGGCGCGCGCGCGATAGCGATGAGTTGCAGTAATATAGGAGAGAAAGAGGAGGTTCCGGGGTCGAACAAGAGGGAGAAATAGCGGGCGAGGGTGGCAGCCTCTAAATTTAAAGTTCTCCTCTCGCGGCGAGGATTAAACTGACTTTACAACAGGCGACGACCACGATCCTCGAGCGGTCGTGGTGCCCTGAGGCACCCTTACTACGAAAGAGAGAGAGAGAGAGAGAGAGGAGAAAAGCGGAAGTAGGACGAACAGCGATGCGGAACAGTGGAGATAGAAGATAGAGCCACACTAAGAAGAGGCTGGTGGTGCGAGAGCGCACAGTGATGCATTGTCTCGACGGCACATATCTTACACCTTATTACATTTCTTAGATATGACCCAGTGGATACTAATGCCAACGAGCCCCATACCGGCTGCAAACGTTACTCTCTCTTTCTCTTCTCGCTCCAAGAGCCACCAGGACCGTCCAGAGGATCAGTGGGGGTAGGATCCAGTGCCATTCTATATGCAAAATTTCACGGGCCGCGGAAGCGAAACGGCGAGTCGGCGAGCAAATGAAGTTCACCGCAGAAAATAACGCGAGGAATTTCTCTGGACCCCGCCTTCGGGGCTTTTTATTTCTTCGAGGGTAGTTTATATTCCTGGATTATCGGGTTTTGCGGGGCGGGAAAATTTAGGCGGCGCACCGCCACATTCCCTTCGCCTCTCTATCCCCGACCGATGTCTTTGTAATCGGGTAGCGCCACTTTTTCCCAGGGATTCGATGAATTTGCGAGCCCTCCGGGGAAAAGAGCGTGAGGATTATGCGCCCGGAAGAGGAATTCATTCGGGTTAGAGAGGGTGTTCATTAACGCCAGCCTCGGTAATGATACGCGCTCGACGATCAAATTTTCCCTAGGCCAATTATGCGAAGCGTAAAATTGCTTTCGCTGTGGGTTTGTTTACCTGTAGATCAGCTCGCTGCTGCCGTCTTTGTACCATAGAGCCACGAGGACATAGTCGTCATCCGCACAGCCAATATCGCAGGGGAGCTGCACTTTGTTGCCAACAACACCTTCAACCGCAACTATTGGTACTGCACAGACAAAAAAATAACAATATTAAGTACACTTTGTTTCACACCAACCATACACTCTTCGCGCAAGACTCGTATTCAAGAGACATACTAATTAAAGCCCATGAAAGTCACCGCGAAATCCCAAGGAAATTAGATCCCATTAGTGTAAAATTCAAGAGTGACACACGCGACAAGACTCAAGATCAAGGGGTTTGCTAATCACGTACATAAGACAGTAGCAGTGTCGAGTTGTCCCGAGGTCTGATGTGCCACCCAGCAGATAACAGGGGTTTGATGGTCTGACGGTGCCATTTGCTCGATTAGATTTACATGCAGATGGAGTTATCACGTTTTAACGAGAACCCTCCCCGACACCTCTTATCAGCGGAGCTTGACGGCTGCTCTCCTCGACGAAGGACCCCACGATCGTCCCAAGAACTTGGCAAAGAGCGATCGGTCCCAAGGATCCCATCGATCACAGACTCACCAAACTACTTCGTTGTTCCTCTGTCAATCTGAACGCGCCCTTACGTAGATTTTCTTTCTCAACCACAAGACCGCGACATCTTTACTAGTAGCCGAGCGAAAGTTGCAAAAAGCCGAAAAAGCTGTGAGCTTGCGTATTGTCTATGTTCACGAATATCATTTATTTTAGTATAAAAAGTAACGAAACTTCTTCTTTAAATTATTCCGACTAGTAGGAATTATAATTTTAATATCATACATTATTTCTAGCGGGGATAATTCGCTAAAAAATGAATGTTTTTTAATTCAAACTTATGGCATATTTCAAAAGTACGTTAAACCCCGTTTAAAATCATTTTTGGACGTATATCTGCTGTTATGAGCCAACAACACGTGTTTCAGTTTTCCTAGTGAGCGACGACTTTATCTCTTTGCTTGGCGAATTTTTGAGAGCTACGTAGGCGGAGAGCACTCCGGAAAAACGTTCAGAGTGACAAGCGCAGTGGCCGTGTTCGCGCTGAACAATTTCATTTATCATGAGAAAAATGGCGGTTAAATCCTGTGAGCACCGACACACCATACATTTCCTGAGGATCGGACGTCGCCAGGGTATATAATCGCAGGAGAGTGGGCTTTCACATCCACGCAAGCTTGGGAAATGATGTGGAATGGAAAATAGAAGAAAACCAGTTGCTCAATGGCGAAATAACTAAAATAATTAAATTGACAAAATAATTTTAGCGTTAAGAATCTATAATCCTTTCTGTATTACAAAAGTATTTTTGTACATATGTCAGAAGCCTCAACTAGATTATGAATACGCAAGCTTCTCTCTATCAGAAAATATAAATTAATAAAAGCCTCGGCTTAATTATCATAATAAAATGTATGCGAACTTCAAAAGGTTGCTTTCTCCTGTGGCAGACATAGCGATCCTTCCATGCATAATTCTTTTAATAATGTAACAGCATCACGCCGGAAAATAAAAAGCAAGCCAGTGGAATATTAAAATTAGTCGGTAACGTTACTGGTGCAAAAAGGAGGAATAAAAGGGTTTCACTTTGCAGTGGTTCCTTTCGCGGAGTTGTGAACGTGTTGTCAGACATATACCTTCTTTACGTCAAGAAACGAGGAATTCAGTATAATCCCGCATAACGCAGGAGATAAATTCCTCATTCTACGAGATGAAAGCATAGGAGTCAAAGTTAGATAAATAATTTTGCTTTCATGTACCAGAGAATAATACCAATTAGATCTCAGTTTAAACTATACATAATAATTTATTCTCAGACCAAAGTGACAGAAATTAAAATCATGCAACTTGCAATCGGAGCAAAAATTAATTTCAAACCAGATTGTTTTTTTAGTTGCAACTATAGACACATTAGTAACTTTCAATCGCCTTTCAGGCGACAGTAGAGAAATTTAGGGGTTTGTTATAAAAATACTGTGTTACGAAGAGCAATATCCTGAGGCAATCTTCTGTTAAATTCCTCAATGATTACGTAGGTTTAGCCGGGTGCTGTCGTTTCAGGCGCGATAAGAGCTCCCTATCTAATAGAGGTGGATGCTAGTCAGGCGCAGGAGTTCCAGAGATACAAGTGCGAGCATATTGCCACATGCCTTTCCACTGGCTGGACCCGTCATCCTGTTATACAATATATTGAAGTGTGCACAGTATGGAAGGAACTCTTGCACCGTGGTAAGGGCACACTCTGCCATTGCCATCGCGGTCGAACTTGGAGTTCACGGCGCCACAACTTACGCCAAGACGCCGTGTCCAGGTAATTGGACTTAACTGGGTCGCTCTCGGCTTAATCGAATCGCTCGGCGCTACGATATCGCAACCCTTCTCTCTGTCTCTATCTCTCGTACTCTCGGTCAGCAAATGTGACAGCACGTTTCAACCAATTTTTATTCCTTTGCACCTGGATATCGGATCGACTTAATGCACCATTCTATCAGCCAGCTGCGCATTATTGTAAAAGTGACTGCGTCGAGCAATTGCCTATCAATTGAGACCGATTTTCCAACTCAATTGCCCTTTCTTTAGTCGGTGTGGATTTTAATAATAGAACTACGTAGATTATGCCCATTCTATTTCGATCTAATTGTTTCCCTCACGACTCTATTGTTTCAACAATAATCTCACAGGGTTCTCCGTATTGTAGAATTCTTTCACTAATTTCCGATAATGAGCAGTTGACTCATCGAAGGGAAAACGTTAGCGACGTAATTTACAGACAGGGGATAACGCTAGAGAGAGCAGGAAGATCATCGAGACGCAATAAAGTAACGATAAAGAATAATGTTGACTGAAAACAGAGTTGCGTAGGAATTATTTAACGCGCTAATGTTTGCGTCGAAACGTCTCGTATTACTACATTATACGACCTAGATCGAGTTTTGGCAATAAAAATATATCCTTTATGGAATTATTTAACCACGAAGAAATTTTCCTTACGCACATTATTTACCGAAAGAGGAATAACGAGATCAGAGTCATTTATATTGGCGAAGGAAAATGTAGACCAAAACCGCCAATGCAACGGCGAACGTATAATTTTAGGTCGCCCGGTGGTAGTGCTTTCCGTTTCCAGGCTTCTCGAGAGAGCGGATGTTGCATGCATCGTAATTTGTTCGCCCTACCGACGAATTCTGAACGCCCACGGCGTTCTCGGTATTTCGATCGATGGTGAACACATAAATAAGCGTTCTACGTGGAAAACGAATCCATCAGCGGCCACTCTCCTTAACTAGCCACCGCATTGGAACGCGATCGTTCCGTTATCGATACTGATGTTTCTTCTGCTTCCTCTTCGTTTTCATCTTCTTTTTCTTCTTCTCGTTTGGCACACCGAACAAGACATAAATAAGTAATCTATCGAGTTCCAGGAATGCGCGGGTGGCTCTGCTCTTGAATCTCAGGAATGAACGTGTGGCCGTCGAATGGCCACGCAAGGGATACGTCGCGTTTATTTTCCTTTTTATTGGAGGCGTAAATTTAACGGCTCTCATGTTCTCGAACGCCAGCCCCGATGCTATTGGGAAATGAAATACAGCGTTATTTCTGCGGCATTACGTTTGCTCGATCCCCCCCTCCCTCCCCCTTCAGTTTCGGTTAAGGTGCCTGACAATAATTTAAAGAAAAGCGTGGATTCGCGCGAGAATCCGCTTTTTCGCGCACCTGAACCACGCACGATATACGAGATGACTGGTTCTACGCTACGGAGAAATTAGTTATTGATTTTTGCCCTTATCCCCCGGAAGTCGGCGAAAACTTGAGAAATCCGATCCGAGAAGCACGAGACCCAAGAGAGTATTGTGGTCTTCTCCTCTCTTGAGAATAACATTTTTCATCGGAAAAAGACTAACGGGCGCAAATGCAATTAACCTCTTGTTAACGAAAACTCAACTATAACTCCTGTTAAATTCTTAAAATACTATTCAATGGTTTCTCGCTATTGGTTCGTGTGGCAATTTAAATCTCATCAATTACCGGTCCTATTCTTCGGTGCTGACCTCCAGGGCCAAGACGAATTTCCCTACAAGCCCGGCAATTAAGATCGCTCCTAGACTCCTGGAATAAAAGTGGTCGCAACCGATTCTCAAGTCCTGTTTACCGGGAGTATAATCTAGATTTACATCCTGATAGACCTTGTTTCCAGGTTGATTATTTCCTCGAGAATTTTTCACTGCGCGAAACTGCTTTACGATAATGGCCCAGCCTAATGAACCCATTTGCGATGAAAGATAAATACTGGAAGGTGGGATTTCATATTGCTTCGGCCTTTTCTCTTACCATTAATCGGAGTCTCCCTATCTACTGTCGATCGTGCGCTTGAAATAGTAAAGGAAACATTAAGACTCGAGACAACCGAGACCCGCTGTCAGATCGAGAGGAACAAGAATATCGCTCGAATGACTTATCTTTGACTTTGCATTACGTGATTGCTTCTCGTTCGAATAATGCCTGGCAATTTGCGACAGTTGCGCTAGAGACTGTCGATCGGATCCGTAGCTTCTAATCTCGACTGCCCACGCTCCTGCCCATAGTACCTATCTTGACCAACTCATTACCGGAAAGTGTTTCAGGCGTCGAGCAGCTTCGTCGGAACACGTAATCTGGCATGACGAAAGTTTTCTGCTCTCTGTGAGCTCGCGGCTCCCTTGATTGCTACAATCTCCTCGCGGTAATCCAGCGAGTCACTGAAATTTCCCTGGTGAAACTTGGTCACTTGGATTCCGTGTTCGTCCGATCGCAAAGCCGATCGGACGCGTGGCAAACCGAATGGATTTCGGTCGCTGCGAACACGAATTAAAGAGGAATCAATTGTGAATAATAGTCGGTATGTACTTTGGTTCTAAACCGTGTCCTTGGGAGTAACATTTTCGAGATAGATTATAACGGTCGGCTGGACCACCTAATGTTCCGGTGATGAAACTGAAATTTTTTTATTGGAGTATGGTAAGAACCGGAGGGCCGGATTAGCATATGTCTGGGCGTGCGAGTTGCCAAACGCAGTGAAGATTGATTGTTTATTAAATACACCGATCTCTTAGCGTTTATGGCAACTTTCGCTACACGATGGATGTAAGCGTGAGTTTTACGTAGATTGAAGATACACGAATAAAGTTAGAAGTATCCGCGGGCAATATCAGCGGACAAATTGCTTCGTCACGTCAGGAACTAGACGTGACGTTAGAGAAGCATAATGGAGAGATATGTTCGTATAGACAGTAATGTTCCATTTTTCAGGTGGTTGCCCAACTTTCTTTTCGCAAATATGACTACTGTTGACAAATTACCAGTAGCAAAGTGCAATACTAATTAGACCTGCTGCTTCATTGTGATTTATGGTTGAAATGTATAATGTCCGATTTGACTGCTGCGCAATAAACACGAACTATATGGGATGCACCAAACTGGCATGTAAATGAGGCTAAATATGCGCTGAGTAATTCCGCAAGATTGGTTCCACGCGTGACATTTTGTTCTCTGAAAACCTCTAACGATGAATTGGAGACTCGCAGTAAGTAATAATGGAAGATATAATTTTCGTAATGTTCCTAATAGAATTAAAATAAATTATGCGAGAGGATTAAGAATGCTACTTTGCAGAAGATCTTCTCCTTTCCGGATTATTACGCCATGTGGGTCGATTCCTCAGGGGTTCGGTCGAGCATCGCACTCATGCGCGTTCATAATCGCAAACGGAAAAGAGTTATCGAGCTTTGAATAAGTCAATGAAACGCGGAGATTACGAAAGCCAATTAGAGCGGTCCCGTAACGAGTGGGCCGGTCTCGCGAAGGGGGAATTTACGACAAAGTACGAATAAGCTCGCAAGTACGGCTTTATTTACGCGAGCCCGGTGCCTACTTTGCTTCGCGGTAATTACCACGGCAATTACATCGCGATTTATAGTAATTACAACTTTTACTGGCTGAGCGCGCGCCGAACTGTATGCCCGTCGTGGCAGTCTATCGCGGAGGCCACAGAACCACCGCCACCGCCACCACGCCGCCTTTACCCATAAAAAAGGTACCACTGGGAAAACCCATTAATTTACGTACAGCCTCGCAAACCACAATAATACACATAGACTCGTGACTAGAGTCCACCGCTTCCTCCTTGCCACGTTTCTTCTCAGGATTTTTTTAAAGCCCTCTATTTTATTAACTCCTCTCCCGTCCCTTCCGTCCTCTTCTACGGGAGCCACAAAAGGCCGGACGTTCCGCTTTTGCGTTCATTACTCCATTTGTTTCCTGCAACGGCATAAAAGGTGCTTGCTGTTTTCTGCCTCCACGCTTCTCTGCTCTCCTTTTTAAACTTAATCAGTCGTTAAGGCCCTTAGCCGCGTTGCACTCGACCAAAACTGTCGCAATGAGGTCAACTCACCGGGAACTCCAATTAGACGATATTAGCCTCATAACTTTGGCGACACCCATTTCCTCGAATATTGTCGATGCGCGTTCGAAATATTTCCGAACTCTCTTAACAATTCAAAATTACGTCTAAGTGCAAAAGCTTGTGAAAAGATTCTCGTAAGAATTGGCAACGGATAATAGGATCGCCATCGGAACAATCAGATTGCTCGATGATTAATGCATGATCGATATAGCGGAGGATGGATTGGTATTAGGCAAGGATGTAATGGCAAATGAAACGTTTCAACGAAAACCTGCTGAATTAGCTGCTCAAGTTGGTCCAGAATCGGTGAGTTCTACACAGGTCCATGATACGCGGTGGGTTGTCGCGATTTTATGGATTCCCTTTGACGATCCCTCCGTCCTCGGATGAGATTACATATATATATCTACGATTTACTTTGGTAAAGTACGTAAAGCCCGTTTACGGCGAGCCGTGACTGCGGAATATATTCCGCTTCCGCTCTCCGTCGTACAATCGGCTTAAGGAGCGCATCCATCTAATCAGAAATGCTACTTCCGAGCGAAAGCGCCACTTTCGGATGTAGTGTCGTCTCTGCGCTGAGGGGCGCATCTGCTTCAGGAAATACGACATTAAGGGAAATGTGCAAAGTTTCGGATCTCTTCTTCAATAAGGTTACATCGTCTAGTCGACTCGTTTGCCACATGCACCTTGTACCATCAAATGGCCTCGAACACTCATTTTTCTACTGAGCTTTTGACTCTATTTCCTACTGTACAACATCTGCGACCTTTCGACTTATCGTCTTTCCTCTTTACTCTTCAAGTACGTCTGATTCCGTACTCTCCTTGAGCGTATAAGTAGTCCCTTCAATGTAACGAGACTGCGATTCTTTGCTTTCTCTCTCCTTTTGAATTGTCATTCCCAATCTCTTTAATGGAAACGTGATCCCAAGAAAGAGCCACAAGACCTTTACAAAAATGTAAGTAATTTGCTCGAAAGGAAACCAATAGTAATAAACTTGCAGTATCGTCGCGCAAGAGTTCAATCGGGACTCAAGACCTTAATATCTTACATAACTGCTGGTAGAATACCTTAGCTTTCCTTTTACGATCTTCTACAGTCGCGACGCGATCTCGCTGCTTCTGTTTTATCTGCGAGTAACAGCTTTCGCATAGAACAGGATAGGAGAGAACAGAATAGTTCTACAGTGCAGCTTTAGAGTTCTCGGGTTCCGCGGGAGACATTAATCTCCCTTATGAGTTACGGCTCCTATATGTATGCGTATTATATGTATATGTATATGTATGTGTCTACGTATACACATCCACACGAATCTCGACACAATGGTACATGGTGGTGGGTTTCGCAATCGGCATTACAATCGTACGTTAAAATCCGCGGTATTACGTACGCGCACCGCGGTACCAGGCAAGTGCGACAAAAATTAATCGCTGCCGCGGATAAGGAGAATAATTAAAACACCGCGATGCCCAACGGTGCTACGGCGAAAACACATTTTTCCACGGCGAGCATCGACTTCCTCTCGGGACGAGAGATTCGGAATTTAGCGCGGCTTATCCGCAATGAGACCCGAGGAGTGTCATTCCGGTGGGCTGCGATCGATTCTGGCTCTCGTTATATTGTATATATATATATATATATCCCTCATGATATTACTGTCACTGTATAAAAGCGAGCCGTAAGGGGAACTTCTTAGAATATGGCGAGTTTCATGACGACTAGGGTAATTCTGAAGTCGCGATATCCGCGGTGAAGACCAATGAAAATCGATCCTTTATCGAAGTGGTCTCCGAAATGCGATATATCTCCGCGAGAATTGGACGTGTTACGTCCTGAGGCGGAATTTAATGTTTAAATGTAAAACGACTTTAAGTGGATAAAAAAAAATTGATTTGTGCAAAGTGTAGCTATTCTAGGATATTTTTGAATCTTTTAGTTACTGCTATGGAAAACGATGAATAAAGAAATTATTGTTCACATTCGGGGTAAATTGATCCCATTCGAATACTAGGATCGAGGTACTAAAATAGTTGGAGAAGTTAAAAAGCTCCCAGTCATCCGAACTTGTGTCCCAGGTATCATGGGATTTTTTCATAACAGTTGGAAGAAACTTAGGCGATGAAGCCCATTGAGTTCCATGCTCCCTTTACAGCTCACCCTCCCATACTTTTACGAGCGGTGGCTTCCGCGTGGCACGACTTCCACTCGGAACTGGAGGCTAAAAAATAATCTCTACTGCGAAATAACGGAGCGCACCAGAGAACAACCCAGTTCCGTGGCTGGTTATCGTTCCCGTATATTAATGCAGGGTGACGTCGTGATGCGTGCACGCAATATCCTCGGCAATCTCACCGATAGCGCTGACAAAAGTGGCCAAATTTATAATACCATCACGAGTGGCGGCTCCTCCATGAAACCGCTTGACACTATCCCGACTAGCGAAGAAAAGCAAGAACGAGATAAAAAAAACTCCTTAAGAAGAACGCTATATTCTTCGCGTGGCAAATAAACTTTCTTAAATTAAGATAATTAACGATTATCAATAGCTGCTATTTTCTTATTTACAATAAAGTAGAAATGGCAACAGGTGTTATATTGACAGCTTCAGAATCGATACCCGGGTATTAGTAGCAAGTGAATAATTTTTCTAGCTTCTTTTTCCTTGATGTTACTTATCAAGAACGATTCGAAGATGAGAACAGCAGGGATAGGATTGGCAAGAGTCCGCAAGGCGATCACAATAATTTGCACTTGGGTTGGGTTTTCTGGGGCAGCAGGCGCGACTGCTACGGTGAGATTAAACGATCGGCATTCTTTCGTTGGCAGAGAATTTATGACTCTCGGGGGCTATTATCAACGCCTGTCCCGATGGGGACGCGCAGCTGATTACGATTATCACGTGCCGCTAAATCCATCTTTCGCGCGGTGCTAACGATCGATCGACCGTAATATTCGGTTGCTGCTGGCTCCATGGGCCCACGATTTATCGATTATAGGGTATATGTACCTCTCGAGAAGACTCGTTCGCCGAACTGAGACCGATCAGCCGCGATAAGGATTGCACCGCTAATCCGCTTATAATGTGCGTCCGTAATAAGCAAATCGTTGGAGCGTCAGTCGAAAGGCGAAGATTAGAACCTGTTAATCCCTATAAGGTGCACATAGTACTATTGAACCAGCGAGATTAACAAACTCAAAAACATCTGCTATCCTGGACGGATAAAACGCCGGTTCAATTTATTTTTCTTCTATAACAACTGGCTTCGTACAAACTGAGTTTTACAATCGGGCCGGTGTGGAGATATTCGATTAATCGGAAAAACAGTTGTAAAAACCACCTACGAAATACAGGAGTTTTCGATTCTACCCGTGGAATTAAGCTGATAATGCGATAAAAGCAGTTCCAGGTCGGCGATTCTTGAACGAAGGAGAATGCAAAAACCAGTGTGGGCCGCAAATGCGAGCGACCCATCGAGCAAATAATACGAAGGGAAGAATACAAAGAGAGAAAGACAGAGAGAGAAGAAAACAGAGCGATGTCAATCGATAGTTAACACCCCGTAGGACTGACACAGAGTGCGGCAGTGGATCGCGCGGATGAAAGGACAAGGACAGGAACAGTCAGGAGCAGCCGATTCAGAAACGGACGGCCGATTTGCGAGCATAGGAAAAAGAAGCACGCCACTGCAATTACGTCGTTTCGAAGGTCTCGCAATTATCGGGAGCCCAGGCTCGCTCGTTACTGGCGACTGGCGAAAGGTGAAATCACTTTGTTGGCCGTGGTGGCAGTGAAAGAGCACCGGGTAATAATTACGAATCCAACGGAATGCGGGCAGGTCAGGAAGAAGCGATGAAAAGAGTCAGGAAGGAAAGTAAAGGAAGAAAGAACTAACTCACTGATCGGCGGATATACGCGAGAACCGAATGCAGCTCGCGTTCCTCGATTTTCCATCCGGTGATTTATCCGGGAGAGCGGCCTCCTAACGCGAAATTAGACGCTCACCGACGACAGTACTCCCACAGTATTAAAATTACGGCTTCGCTCGTGAAAGTCTACGTTTATGAGCGTCATTACCGCCGCGGGAGTATCAAGGGTGAAATGAGTTGTAGGAAATTGCATAGGAGAGATATTCGCAAAAGAAAAAGAAAAAGAAGGGGGGAAAAAAATAAGGTGGAAAAATTGGTCTAATAAGAGTCATACGCCAGTAGACAGGGTGAGGGTTGTCGTTAAAGATTTGTTGATAATGTCGCCCACGGAACGGACGGATCCCTTCAATACTAATTATCGATCTTCCAGAATGCAATTACCAGAAAAATATGCGCCTCAGAAAAGTGTGCTACCGCTCGAGGCTGAAGATACGTGAGTTTACGAGATACAGGCTGTAAAAAAAAAACTAGGTGCCTGCTTTTCCTCGGCACTTGTGGATTCTAATCGAGCACTCTGCCGGTGGATTAATATCCCGAGCAAATACTTCTCTCCGTCAATACTAATTACATGCTAGAAACGCTATCGATGGAATCGTATTGCCACAATTTTTTCTCTACCCGATTCGAATGGGACCTGGCTTCGGCAACAAAAACCGGATTGAAATCTAATACTGCCCCGGTATATATGTATGTATGTATGTTTCGCAAAATGAACACCGAGCTGCCAGAGAGAGAGAGGAACCCGACGATCAAAAGCAATGGAGAGAAAAAGAGCGACACGGTAATTACAATAATAAAATCGATGGTGAAGCTCGATCTAAAATAACAGGGAAAATACGTTTCACCAAACGAAAAGATACCTGTGAAACATAAATCGAGCAACGATCCAATAATTGCTGGGAAAAACAAATCTTTGGTCGTTAAAACAATTATGACGTGCGGACAGATAACATACTCGCGAATGAGTTATAAATTGGACAGGCGTACTAATTATTCTGTCCTGCTGCCGTCATAAACATAAAATGGGTTGTATTAACGACGACGATACATACACCAGCGAGACAAAGCCACACCGTTCACACTGCAAAAAGGTTGCAAAATATCGAAAGCCTGTTTCGTGCACTCTCCGGTTCTCCATAAATATTATTGTCGAGTTTTGCCAGGTGATAATTGACCGAGTCATTAATCGAAAACCATTTCCGTGACTTAGTTTTACCAGCATCGTCCCTCCAACGTAAAACACACTCGGATCGTGAACATGCGTCCGCGCTTGCTCCAGCTACGTGAATTATAAACCCAGCATTACCATCGTTTACGTAGCTAATAAATCAATACAGCGCGCTGTTCGTCCGCACCAAACCCATAAATACGCGCGTTACACGATCATCACACCTACATCATGACGTTATTATGTCGCCAAGCGCGCGGCTATTTGCGCGGAAAGTAACACCTGCTTGGGACAGAAATTCTGACGGGGCTGTGAGAGCCTGATCTCATTAATTAGCAATTAACTGGAGAAGGGCTGTTTCAGTAATATTGACAGTAGCTGTTGGTATCAATATATCCTTTAACACGTTTCTCTAACGTATTTAATTTCAGACAAATCTTTAATTGTGCTAGTTGCAATTGATCCGAATGTTTTATTTCCATTGATTAAAAATTTAAAGAAGAATATAATCACTAAGAGGCCACTAACTCGTTCCGTTAATAATTTTATAGGTTCATCGTTAATTGTCAATTGCTCGATTCTTTGCAATTGTCGTAGTGCGGTTCTACGTATTGAGATCGATTGTGACGATTGAAATAGCGAATGTCAATCGTCTCGATAGCGATTCCAGGAAGAAATCGCTAAACGATTCTTGACCCCAAGTAGATTTATTCGAGCAATGTTCTGGCACACTTGTAGAAAAGACCCAGCGGGTGTCCAATATCGCGTCAAGCGAGAAGGTCCCCAGCCGTTTTGGACTTCCGGCAAAGGACCTTCACCCCATAATCTCGATTTTTGTTTCTATTTCTCGCAGACACGGAGAGAAACGCAGTCGGAACCGTGAAGTCGTGTGCTGAATAGCATTTGCTGACTGGCCCCCGCAGGTTTTAACGGACCAGTCCCGTATGCCAGACGCGTGCCAATTCCTCCGGCACCCTTTTCGCCGCCAGTGCCTTCGCGTTCCTTGCTTTGCGCGCGAGAACCAAGAATCCAGGGAAAACGGTCTCCTCGATTCCTTTCTTCTTTCTCTTTTTTTCCGTCGACTGCTAGTTTCGCACCTAGAGGATATCTGGCCAGCTCCTTTCCATCGAACGGTCCACTTTAGAACCCCTAAGCATGTGCGTCCAGGTTCGTCCCCTTTTTATTCCCGGTCAGAGAACGGACTGTCCTCTACCACTTGCGAGGTCCTCCCTCCTTATCGGATCCGCTTTTGTGCGGGTTCAATCGGATGATATTCTCACGCCTTTGGGTCAGCCGTGGGGCAAAGACGTCGAGGAAATTTGGAGAGAATTGCTTTTTGAAATACTGCTGGCTTTTCGAGCTCACCTTTTTATGGTCGAAAGCTTTGGGATATTGATTAAGTGTGGCTTGGTGGGAGTGTCGATGTTGGCTGGGCCTATCGATTTGACCTTATTGTAGACAGTTTCATGAAATTCTACGTATTTTTGGAATACGTTAAAAAAAAAATAGTACAATATCTAGACCGTACACGTGTCTTGCTCTTACGTGTGCAGTGCTCACTTCGTCCTGGTTCTATCTTTGGTATCTACTATATTCCCCTGCTGTGCGAAACCTGCGAGAAACATTTCTCCCATTCCTCTTTATCTTTGTCGCAGACAAGAATCGAATTCTATGCTTGCAGCGGTATTTTCGGGTCAGGTATTTCATTGTTAACAAGTAAATCCTGGAAAATTCATGAGTTATTGAAAAGCAGCTACCGGGTCACGGTGCACGGGGAATAATTTCATGTCTGCTAAATTTTGAATAATTAATTCGTATTCGTTCTGTTTGTCGCTTGCAGTTTATCGCTAGACAGTTAAAACGTACGGTTTTATTACCGAGGCGTACGGTTTAGCTGTAGCACTATTTTCTGGAGGATGCGTTTCTGAAACACGTAGATGGAGTACATTTTCTGTAATGCAAGGGATGACAGGCACTCGTACCATCTCGATAAAGTCTGGAGTACTTCCATATCCGATTACTTATTTACTCGTGCAGAAAAGACCAGGATCAAGAGAATAGACTCCCGGAGGCTCAAGAAAAGGAGTAGCGTAACATCCATAGAGCTGATCTCGAAAGATATCCTTTCTGGGTCTGGACCACCCGAGGCGCATTGTGTGGGCTGCGTCATGTAACACCTCCACAACTTTTCCAGAATCACATATCGCAGTTATTTTTGACTCGAACTCAGAAAGCAAAATACAATTTCCTTTGGAAAATTCGGACAGGTCGAATTATTAATTAGACGACGTTTGCGATTCACTTTATGATCTAGCAAAGCTGTATTTAGCAGAGATTCCTTCGAAACAAACAGCGAACGCTGCCAGGGAAATGGGGTTGCTGTAAGATTCCAGTATCAGGTGGCAGTAAACTAGTAAGAGCTTCGTTTGTGTGTCTGTATATGAGTATATATACTATATGTATATGTATCCGCGTATCCCGAAAGAGAACTTTCCGACGTACGGACGGGTGCGCCGGTGTTATCCGGCTTGAGATTACTTCGCAAGGCGGAAATAGGGCGTCGGGTAAGACGCCTTTCCGAAATTACGGTATAATTCCGTGGCCGCGGCACCGAGCATACCCCTCATACACCTCGAAAATGATGGTAGTAAGCGAACAGCTCGCTAGCTGGACCGAGTTCAATTTTCTCGACGGAAGCCGTCACCTCTAAACCGATTCACCTATCTTGTCCAACCCAATTTCAACTTTAGACAAACTCTCTACCTTTTTTACCCTCGATTTCTCCAAAACTCTGCTCCTCCTTGTTTTAATTCTCCACTAATTTGACGACGGCTGGTTGGTATCGTTCGCACCCGAGAAAACTCAATTCCACTGATGACACTTAATTGCCGGCCGGTTGTGTAGCTGTAAATTGCTTTTTAAGTGTGTCCCTTTGAGACGCAACATTCCGTGGCGTCCACTCGAAAAAAAAGTAGCCTTTCTGGGCTCCATCGAGGACTTTACCTCAAGACGATTCTCGCTTCCGGCATCTGAGTTACTCAATTAACGGCCCTTCCACTTTTCTTCGACGAAGCCGCCCTTGCCTCCCTGTTCACCGTACCCCTTTCGATCTACTTCGAAATTGCTTTTTGATTACTCTTTGATCGAAGGTGTTGGCCGACGACTAATTTTCCGCCGGGAAATTCTTCAGGAGCGTAAGTTAAAGTAGTACTTGATTTTGGAATTTTCATGGTACAATGGGCCACGAGGTGCGCAGTCAATGAAGAGATGGAGGAGAGAAAACCGACAATGGGAAACGACGTGTCCGGCAAACGGAACGTAGTAAATTCTGAGACGGAAAAAGCGAGGGCTACGTAGGGAATTATCGTAAAAGGTGGAATAACGAGGCGAAGGAAGAAGCCCTGGCGGTCGACCGACCGACCGACCGGAGGGTGCAAGAGTAACTAATGAAATGAAATAAAAGAAGCGCTAGGGAGGAAGAGGAGCAGGTGCAAGGGTACAGAAGGTGGCCTAGGGAAAAAAGGAAGACGCAACGGAGAAGGGAGAATGGGCCACGTATAAAAAGGGAGAAACGGATCCAAGAGAAAAGAGGGAATTTAAAAGAGAAGAAGAGGGGAAAGTTAAACGAGTCCGAGAGGAGCTAAATAGCCCGTTACCGTCACTCGTGTGTAACTTGCGAGGCTTGACTGACTTCTCCATTACCTTCCGTGCCGACCTTATGCCTTGGAAGTTCGTTTTAATACGCTGGCATCGAACGGAAGGACAGGACTACTAGTGGTTTCATGGAGCGCAGATAATATACTGACGTCTACTTCGTGCTACACGCTTAATCTACTTTCAACTTTCAGTAGAATAAAAACTTGTTACACCGACAACTGAATACGAATAGCCTCTCGGAATAAAATTTGGAGAATTACTTAGAATTCTTTGACCTCTATCCATTCGATTATACTATCGTTTACAATAGTATAAAAGCAATTGATCGATATAAAATTGCAATCCCTCAGAAGTGACGTTTGATTAAAAGTGACAAGGCAAACGCGACTGGAACCGACTCGACGGACTTGCAGCCGGAAGTTCGGCCGGAAGTTTGATCGTCAGAGCGGGAAACGACCGATATAACGATGATCCGTGGACCAATCCATTTGCAATTAAAAGCTAGGAGAAAAACTCGCTTCGTCGATTCATGGAATTCGTTGATCACCGTGAAGAATGTTAACCGGTCATCCAGGGACATTGGTGGTGGTGGTGGTGCAATTATTCTACGCTTGGGTACGGTGCCGCTCGAAATCGGTTAACACTCGAATCCGCGGATCCCAGTTTTCTTCCACTCCAGAGCAACCCATTCCATTGTCCAATCCTGTCACGAGCGTTGCAGGGAGAACGTCGCCGGAAGCTGCTTCTTAAAGGCGCATTGTTCGTGGGAAAGTAGAGCGACGAGATCGCATCGAATCCAATTGCGGGCTTAGCGAAGCTTTTAAGGCGTAATTCACGATACTCGAAGCCTGTCGCGTGCCGTGTACGGGCCCTCGAACTTTATGCTGCTGACTGTGAGTCCTATCGCTTCTACCACCATAGGAAGGACTGCCAGTATAGAAGCTTCCGGATTCCACCAGTTGCGGCAAGTTCTCTTCTGCCACGACAACGACGTGACCGTTCGAAATTCTCCTCTCGACTTCGCTGACCAACGTCTCACAGCGCGTACAATAATGCGCGAGTGGAATTTCGAGACATCGCCGCATCGTGTCGTTGCAGGGTGTCGCGCAATCCCGAAGCAAGTGCAATGGAATTCCAAGCTCCCTTTGGATCAGTCGGAACTTCCGTACCAGACTACGAACTTCCCTTATTGATTATGCTCACGCTTCTGTCATACGAATAGGGCATAATCGCGTGCACTAGAATTTCGAGTAGCCGCTGCCAACATTGCTGGTGCTCTTAGTCCTTCCGCGTCCCGATTTCCATCTTGAGATAGATAGAGAGAGAGAGAGAGAGAGGGAGATTCTACTCGGAACTTTGGAACATAATGGAATAATTTCTCTCGGACTGAATGGCGAATTCTTCGCCATCGGGCAGATGCAGAGCACCCTCTGCTACGCAAATAACAAACTTATACTCCAGACCACGCTCGTGAACTTCGAAGGGAAACGCGGATATATCTCGAGCCTGTTTACCTGCAACTCGTCTATTTCCATAGAGCGAGCACGATTGCATATTGCCCGTGTAGGGAAAGCAGTTTTTTAATGTTATCTTTCTTCCAGTGCTTTCCGGATATTCGCGCAGCTCGCTCAGGGAAATCTTCAAATAGTACGATTGAATCTCACGATTTTCGCATCGTACGAGCAATTCAGTATACAATATATATACAATATGTTTCTGCAAACAGATCGACTGTTTTGTATTCGCAGACGTTAAACCAAGCTTGGTATACAAATATTGACAAGCGTCTTACATTTAAAGACTGCAACTACTTTCCAAATAATCTACCCGGAAAATCAGTTTCCTTCGCCGTGACTATATAAAGAAATACAGGAGATAATATTGTGTGGATTGAACTGGAACGATAAAAATTCCAGGGAAATTGCTACTTTTGGACTGACAATATTACAGATCAAAAAAATTTTCACTACTTTATTATATTCATCGAGATAAAGATTGATAGAAGCCGAAGATGGTGGTTTTTTTTTAGTTATATTCCCTATGACACTGTCCCCAAAGATTTCGTTAAAACATCTGTCTCGCAAAGCACGATCACCCTATCTACTCTCGGCTGCTTCTTCATCATCCTTTCGTATCCCAATGCACGCGCGGGAATCTCACTATTTCCCCATTACCCAAGCGATAAATTTCATGGCGGGGGGAAAATGGCACGAGGATCATCGGGCGCGGCATGGTGTGCACGATGGTCGGAAGGAAGGTAGCGAATTTATGTTCGCTAGGGAAAAAATGGCACCAACCACCGCGGGTGGTCTAATTCGTCCATTTTATTGGTTTCCCTCCTTTCTGTATAAATATGTCACTCGCCGGTAGACGCGCGTGCGCGATAAATAGCCCCAGCGGACTAGCAGCTTATTTAACCCTAAAAAAAAACCACCCTCTAATTCGCTCTTAATAACGCGACACTTAATAACACCAGCGTAATCGCAACTTCTGATTTTTTTTTCTTCTCCTTCTCTTCTCCTTTGCCGCGAAAAATACGCGGGAGAATAAATCGCGGGGGTGTGCAAAACTAATTCTAGACGACGACGGAGAGTAATAGTTGCCTGTGAGAGTGGTACAATACCGTAGTGGCACAAGGGAAATTCATTATCGGGTAATAACTTGAGCTTTCGAAGCAGCGAGGCCACGCGCATAAATTACGGGGTATATACGTGTATCCTGTAGTATCCTGCTACGGGAAGGAACTGTTGGTCAGTAAGGAGAGGATACACAACGGGACGAAGCAGACAGAGAAATTGTACCACCAATGAAATATCCGCTGTCGTCTGGCATCGGCCGAGGATTTGTCAAACGGCAATTGATTTAGGTTCCGGGGCTTAATCCTCCCCCGAATACAACCCTCCTCTTCGGTCTCTCCACCTTCCGTGGAGTTCGCTCGATTCTCCTCGCTTCTCCCACGCAAACAAATCGCGACCTTTACATCGGTCAACCGACTCCGAGATCATTTTTTTCCCGCTTCTGCCCCGAAAATGTCGACTGCCGATTTAGGAGCGAATCCTGCCGCGTAAATCACCGGTCAAATCTCTGCTTCCTTTCTCTACCAGCGTTATGTAACGATTGAAGCTACTATTTGCAATGTCTTTCGTGCACGCGATGATACTCATTCGTTGGGATACATTCAACATACTATTTATGTCGTCGGTAATATTTAAATATACTCATGAATGTTTAATCAAATTAGAAACTTCTATATTTCAAAGTAATCGACAATCAACAACCCTCGTGGAATTATATTGCTAATTGGATTGGACGATGAACATTATTCTCGTGGTAAGTTGCGGTAAGGTTACTTGGCCAGGCGCATTTTTTCCCTGAGAAAATATTGTGCCAATCGTTGTAGCGAGGTAACGAGGGTTCCTAATTACGCGAGAGACCAGTGGGTGTCGCGTGCGACGTGGTAAATAATCTCGAGAGCACGATCCACTGGGGAAAAACGCGCTTCACGGTATTTTGACGGACATGTCGAGGCTCGAAAGTGTCTGGTACACAAGAACTGATCGAAAGCTATAATGAACAATGGTAAGAAAACGTCAGCGGAAATAGCAAACGGCGCTTACTCGTGATTTAGAGACAGCGCAGCCTTTTATGGCGGTTTACTTCACTCGTAAACTGGACGAAGCGAGGCGGAGTCTGTACTAAAGAAAGACACAGAAGAAGATCCCTAATATACCGCAAAGACGGTTGTTCCCCTCGTCACAGTCGTCTCTCGTGTCATAAATAAAGAGAAACACGATTTCGAGCGGACGCGCCCATCGTTCTGTTCATCCTCGACCCCATTAACCCCTGCGTACGTGAGTCTCTCTCCCACCGCCAATTCTCTTCTTTTTTTCTTCCACTCTGCGGCTCAATGTGGATAAATACTTCTCGGCAAATGCTCCTCTCGATGGAGTCGATAACAGTTACCAAAGATCGTTGGGTTTCTCTAAAACGGCTTCCAAAATGAATACACCCGTTAAAAGTCCGCCCGAATTATTTCTGCTGCTCTCAGCCTTTCTTACTCCCCAAAGAAAATCCTGACGAGCACTGGCATGACCCAGTTTCACGGAGCAACGGTGATATCAAGGAAAAAGTAGCCACTTCCGCGTTTAACGGTAACTGTACATAACTGATTAGCAGTGATTGTGTAATGATACATTACTCCTGTCACGGAAGTTCGTTTCCTTTAACATCAGTCAACGCGACATTAGCAGATGCAAATTAAGAATCATTCCACTGTGTTAAGATTGTTGCTGAGGTTTCAACGTGTATGCTTCCAGAGGATATTCTCAGACTGGGAAACCAATGAGAGTTACGACAGAGAAGCCGATCCCTTTGAAACCGTCCGAACAATTAACAAGTACGTAAATTCTACCTTTTACATCTTCCGTAAACATTGTTTAAGAATATTTCGTAAAACGAAAGAAGTTCCACTCGGTGACTCAAGCATTTCGTTCTAATCCCAGCGCTTCGTCATTCGTTATCTTGCAAGATGTTTCACATAATTCACACTCAAATTTTTTTCAACTACTACTTCTTAGAATACTCTCTCTCACACACGATTCAATGAAGAAAAATTGTATTACATGCGAACGTTTCATACCGTGACAATCGTATATACAATCTCGGAGGAACGAAAAAAGAAAGGTTGAAGAACAGTTACTAAGCTAGCTGAGGTAACAGTAGTCGGGTAATCATTCGTCGCCTCAAAAAGGTATGTATTCGGATTACAATCTCGCGTGGGGGAGAGATGTTCACGGGTAGCACGCACGAATCGAGCATTAATCCGGCTGTCCTCTCCTCGGTAAGTGCCATAAATTACGGGTTTCCAATTTCCAGAAGCCAAACTGGCGTAGTGGTGGTAGTGGTACAAGGGATGAGCACAGTCGGCATTGGGCAGGTGGCTCGGTGAAGAGGAAGAGGAAACGGAAGAGCCACGTGTGCGCGCGCGCGCGCGCGACCCCGACGTGAGTGGTGGAAGAGAACGTACGTCGGTCATAGGGGTTGCGTTTAATTATCCAACTAAGGACGCTGCGCCGAGCTGGTGGGCATTGAATTTCCGTTAGGTAGACGTCTCAAAATCCTGTTACAGTTTAATTGTTAATTTACCACCTCAGCTACCCCCTTGGCTACTGGGTTGTGCTAAGGCGAAAACAATAGCTCCTTCGTGGCCTTTACCAAAGACTTGCCTGCCGGCACTGACCTCGGCTTTCTGTGTTCCACGAGCGCACCTGTACCACCCTCCTTCTGTGTATGTACATCTTAAGAGGGATTTTGACGAGATCTGAGTTTCCTGCCCTTCGCAGTATCAAACTTCATCCCGTACTTCCGGGCTTCTGGAAACCTTGCCGTTCAGACACGTGTGTCCTGCAGAACCTACGAAGGATTCAGATTTCCTAAATCAAGTTATTAACTCGCGGTTAACAGAAGCAAAAGTCTCTCACAACGAGCCTGAACTTTTCATTCTTCAACTTGTTAGCTTCAAAGCATTTCACTGTCAAGAGAAGTAATTCTCTTCATAGTCAATGTTTAGCACGCTCCTCGTATAAATCAATCTTAAACTTTGCATTCCATTACCGCATTAAGTGCGAAATTTATACAGTTATACGCGCGAATGAAATACGCGTTGCTATTGTTGGTGAGTTCGCGACTAGTTAATTAAATTCGATGAACGATCCTCTTGCACGCTCGCCTCCCTGCGTGCTTTGTACAAACTTATTCCAAACTCTTCCGTGGCAGCCTCGCGCGCAGGACTTTGCGAAACGAGGAGTCTTACTCGCAGGATATCAGGAACATCCCTCGACCAGCCAAGGAGAAAGGAAGATAGAACTAGAGAGAGTTCGCGCGAAATCTTATACGAAATTTCCCACATACTGACTGCAACCGTCAAAACCACTAGCTACGTTCCTCACAAGTTTCCCCTTAACGTCTCATTCCCCGCGGGCATGTCAGCAGGCTTATAATAACTCTTAACACGTACGATTTCAATGAGGCCCTGGCGCACAGCTTTTCCAGGGAACTTTCTCACGGAAGCTCCGCAAGTGGCAGAGCCACCATGCGCATTCTTCGAGTCGATGGTGCGTAAAGCACATACCAAAAACTAGGGAGAAACACAAAGCCCAACCATAGCTCAAACCCTCTCTCTCTCTCTCCCATATAGTCTACTAACCCACCAGTCAAATGCTTTACGATCATTCACTGTTTTTTGTCCGGGTTCCGACAGACAGACCGACTACATGTGTCTGCTTTATGTCAAGTCGACTGGTACGTGCGACTCGGCACAAAGCCTGCCAGAGTTTTATGGATCGACAGGATAGTCGGCAATGAAACAAAGGCACACGGTGATTGCTCGTAATCTTTTGTACCGGGAAGCGAGGCCGGAAGGATGAAAGAATAGCAGGAAGAATGAGAGGAAGGAAGAAAAGAAGGAAACAAGCGAGGTTCCAATTGTTGTCCTCGCAGGATTCCCCAAGCTTTTCGTCAGGCTTCGTACCGAGTCGACGAGTCGCTAGCCGCTCGTGTTCTTCGCGACCGAGAATCCTTGGTACATATATCTGTATAATACATATATGTATAGACATATACACAATATATATATATATATATTATATATAAGTATATATATATATATGGAACGCGTGCCCGCCTTGAAGCGCGCACTATTTTCCGCGATGTTATTACTGGCAACATCTCCACACCGCTGGGGAGCACTTTGACCTCCACGCTATTTTTCCATTTCACAGAGAGACGGATGAAATTTTCCTCGATCCTCCCTCCGCTTGGGGATCACGCTTCCCACTTTCCCAACTGCTTTCCTTTCAGAAACGCGAATGGAATTGGTAACGAGCCTCTGGCAACTCGCACTGTATCGCTCGATGGGTAAACGTTTAATTAGTGAGCGAGAGAGAAAGAGAGAGAGAGAGAGAGAGAGAGAGAGAGCGAAAGTGCGCACGCTTTTGCAACTTGATGTCGATTCGGTCCGATGGATTGTATCGAAGCTTTTTATGCAATGCTTTGCGAACTGACTGCTCTCGCGCGGAATCGCATTGGTGAGAAATGCGAGAGGCATTCGGCAAATGCGATGATTCAAGTCTGATTCGTAGCGATTGTAAACACGCGACCGAGTTCATGGCGAATCAATTACACTACTCCATCGACTTCTTTTTCCCTACGGTCGACGCAGTTCGGTGTTCGCCGTTCACTCAAAACCTCGGAAAAATTCGCTGCGGCTTTTATCAAACCTCTTGCCACCACAGACGATATACACATGTTGTATACATATACTCGAGTAGTTCGGACTTCGAATCGTATCACATTGAAAACATTGGAAAGATACGATTGACTATAGAGGTGCGCGCAATTTATTTTAAGCAATGCGAATTGAACGCCTATGGAGCGTCAAGAGTAATGAAAGGGTGAAATCTTTTTATTTCTCTCTCCTCTCTTAAAAATCCTATTCTCTCTCATTATTAATGTTGTACAATAATTCTAGAGGTTTTTCCGCAAATGTTCTTATCTACGAGAGACGCGGTACTTCGAAATGTAGAATCTCGAGTTCTTTAAAACCATGAGATATCTAGCAGGAGTTAGTGAGCCACTGCACCGAAATTAATAGATCTCCGGTCTCCCGTTCGCCCGTTTCTGGACGCGGAGGTGAAAGAGCACCGATACAGCATCGAGCGAGTGTATCGCACCGGCTGAAAATTTATGTTCGCCCCGCGGACTCCTGTGGCGCGCAGTGATTTTTCATTGCACCATTCGCTGCTGGAGCGGCAGCCTCAGCGAAAGAAAGAGCACTGATGGCACTTCGACGCGGAATTGATGTTTGCGATTCCACCTACGCAGCAATCTATACAGGCTAGTCGGCTGTCTCGGGACAGCACTTGGAACGCGACCTACCCAGAATGGACTGCCATCCTCTTTCTCCCCTTTCATCTTCTTTTTCTCGTCGTCGACTTTGTCGATTTTGTCGCCGCCGAGTGAAGTATCGTTGGCGCAGAGCACCCCCGCGAAAACCAGCAGTCGCATAATCGCGAAAGACGAGTACGTTCGAGGGCAAAGTGTCCGGGACGGCGGCTTTATCGCCCAAAGATATAAAACGCGATATCGGCTTCTCGATTTATGTCGCGACTGGAAGGGACATCTTGGAGAGAGGGAGAAAGAGAGAGAAAGATGAACGGAGGGAAAAGCGAATTTTATGCAGCACACCACGGAAACAAGATTAGGAGTGGCGGCAACGTGGCGGCAATAGTCGACAGAGTACCACGCGGCATTCACTGCACTGCTCGGATGCCGAAATGGACAGGCCAGCTCTTTTCGCGCATAATTGAAGACGCCGAGTCTTCGGGTGAATGGTGATTCGATTCGATTTATCCCTAAGTCGATTCTGTCACGTTCCACAAGTCGGTGGCTTGCGCTGCAGGAAAGCTGCTTGGCGAATCTGTCCGGGTCTGCATATTGATCAAATGCCCTCGCGGCGGTCTCCGAGGAAATTTTTCACTATTTTCTTCGTTACAGTCAAGGAATTTAAAAAATCTTCGGATAACATTCTATTGTTCAAGCTGCGATTTCTCGTAGGACTTTGCTAATTAATAGCTGAATCGAACTCACTGTGAAATTAATATCCTTGAATTTGAACAAGAAGCCCAAGATGAAATTTAATATCGGAACTTCGCAAAGAACTATTCTGGTCGTAAGAACGTCCCTTATCGAGTTGCAGAATTTTGATTCTCGTTGCGGTGATCGTTCCAGCTCTCCCCAACTTTTTGTCCGGGTGCAAAATGTCGGACAGGAGAGTCGGGGTGAACGGTGAGAGGGGGATGGTGGCTGATCATGCCAGAAGGAGCAGAGATAACTGTGCAGAGGGATTGTTCCAAGAGGCTAGAAACTAGGAAACCAAGGGATTCGCAAGCTTGAAGGACCACGAAGAGTTATCAGAGATGACGAAGCACTCCCAGGATAGTCCTTACCGCTTTCCGCCAACCCTCTCGCCACCAGTGGCTCCTACAGGCTACCCCACAATGAAACGAACATTTGCGAGCTTCTCCACGGAAAATTAGTTTGACCACTTTGCAGCCGTTCTCGCGACTATACCAACGACGATAACAATTTCCACAGTGTCCTTCGTACCTTACCTCCGGTCCCTTTTAAAACAATCCCCTACGAGCATTCGCAATTACAGTAACTGTTACGGCAGATGCGCGCTTCTCTGGTAATTAAATTTCCACCCAGAGAAAAATCAGGTTTAAGCTACTGGATTTGAAAGAGGATACAACAAGGAACAAGGATAAGAAGACTTTAACGATTGACATGTCTCCAATCATATTTTCATAATCTGTTTAGGGAGCTGTAGACCTCTTTCCAGATGATTAACAACCCTGATTAATTAACGACTAGCAGAGCCGATCCTTCACTCGCATGTCGGAAAATTGACGTACGAGCGGACTAAAATCTCGTCGATGCATCGTTCGAGGCGCAACGAGTTTTCGCGCGAGCACCGTTAATAAACAACTTTCTAATAGCTCGTTATCTCGCTGTCATCAATTAACCAGGCGGTGTGTTAGAATCTACCGTAAAGGATGTTCGTGGGTGTGTCACCAGCCACGGCTCGAATTATCCTCCAGCGTCTTTCTCGGTGATTCATCATTCGGCTCGACAGTCGCTTCCTATCTGGATACAGGTCGGTCCATAAACTTCTTTGATACCGTATCGAGGTGTCCGCGGAATAAAGGATGAGCTCGCGAAGGTGAGACCGCGTTTCGCAAGTTTTCGAGCGCGGTCGCGTGAGTGGCCGCTGGGCGAACTCCGGCTGGAACTACCGGCTCGTTTCGGAATCCTAAGCGTCCAGAACTTGCGGAATCCTCGAGTGTCTCGATACGCTCTATATTTCAGCTGGCACTTGCTCGCGGGACTCCGTTGCATCGCTCTGCAGCGTCAGGTGGATTTTTCTCCTCGCGAAGTTTACGATGTGCCAAGGTGCGACAAATAAATTTCGCTGCGTCGTGTCGCTCCGAGAATTCACGCTGAGAGCTGTTGCCTGCGGTGCACGGTGCTATGCCGTAAATGCCTGCCTATAATTCTGTGTCTTCTGATATATTCTTGCTTTCCTCTGTTCTTAGGTCAGTAGATCAGTTTTCCTCAAACTCTCTCGATAACAAAGTAGAGCAATTTATGAAACGTAAGATTTAAAAAAATCTCAGTATTTCTGGCTTTAGATTTAAATTCTTGCGTCTACCTGTAACAGTTTTATAGATACAGTAGAGATACACACTGGAAATACTTGGTGGTAGCTCTCATCTCAAATACCATATAAATTTCAACGTTTCTTCGAGGAATGAAAAAATTCCATTTCCACATAATCGCTGGAATACTTGAAGAACATAATTCCTTAAATGTTAAACGGTGTTTAAACACTGGCTTTAAATCTTGCAACCGAGTAGCTTCGAGTTTCCATTTTGAGCTTCGAAGGACCCTGGTGCAAAGAGCCGAGGATTTTGCAATTAGTGTTCGGTTCCTATTACGAGCACTCCCGGCGTGGCGCAGCGTCGCGAACCGTGACTTATTGCGGGTCATATATCACGCGAAATTACATTAACTGCAAGTTCGTTCTTTCACTTAACAGGCATTAAATATTAATGTGCGGTGTGCCCTGGAAAAATTAGCCCCGAACTATCTGTCCTGAGCTGTTACCTAGCGCCGAAGACACCTCATGGTCTCTCCACCGTTATCGTAAATAATCATCAACGCGTACCACCCAATGAATAATGGTACGTCAACTTTTGCAAACTATTTTTTTCCTCCTGAAGTACCTCGAGAAGATTAATGCACGTGGATCGCTACGTGGAAGCTCGCACGTACGAAACATATGCTTTCATTCATCAATTATTGCGATCTCCAGGCCTATCGGCCATGCTACGACCTCTGGCTCTAGAAATCGAAGGTATCAACCAACTAGATTTCGGTTCCTACTAGCTGTCAGTGAGCTTACTGCTTTCACCCACTACACCATTAATCTCACAGCGAGAGCGATATACAGAGAGTAGAAAATCAAAAAAATGAGAGCGCAGCTTGCAATGGTGACTCGTAGTATCGTACAAGTAGGTACTCAAAATCAGTAGAAATAGTCAGTAGACGCAGAATCAGTAGTAGAAGTGGACTCTTCAGATTAATGATATGGTTTCAGACTTCGAATCAAAGTTGAAATGGAAGCCTTTCGACCAATAGCGAAACTAACATGAGAACGAGTTTTACATCAGCTCGAAGATTTCTCCGATAAGAAACATCTTTCTTCTTCGACGGACTGTAGCAAATCCTAGGTGAACCGGGGTGCGAGCGTGCTCGCAACCCTCTCCCGACGTGTCCTGGGTGGTTATCGTCCGCGTAGCACGTGAAATTTATGGGAAATCGGCATTCCTGAGGTGCTTGCCTTATGGTGCTCGCGAGGATACCACCCACACACTTATACCTACATACATTGGCAACCGACAGAATCGGTACGTGCAGCAATTCTTACTCGATCTTTCACTCGAACACCACTGCCACCATCTTTGAAGAGCACCACCATTTACCGGCACCCATAGACTATCTTACCCTCGAGTCTTCCGCTTATGCTTCAACCCCTTTATACCGCTCGTCGCTCTTCTGCTTCCTGCCGTGAAGCATCTCTCCTCCACTGCTTAGACAGCTTCGCTCGGATCCTATTTACCCTTCGTCCTTTGTCTTCGTACACTCGTCCGACGCTGCTAGCCAACTTGTAAGTTTCATGCACCGGGGGTTGCGCGATGCAGCATTACTCTCGGACTTTCTCTCGTTTCGGTCGAGATCTTTTTTGACCCAGAAACCTACGAGCCAGTGAGTAATAACGCAATATCGGCAGGAAGTTCTAAGCTGCTACCGACCTGTGTGTCTCTGTTTCTCACGAATTGCCGCTCTCACGCTTGCCGTTATTTATAAAGTATGCGTGCTTGGCATACGCGTGCCTTATCACGTGAGAGTGTCTCACTCGACAAGGGTCACGTGTACTCGGGTGAGAAAAACGTGAGATGTCGAGTTAGTGGAACAACAACCCTCCTGAACTGAGCTAGAGACCCCTACGGCATGGTGTGTGATGGCCAATTACAGCAGGTGGTGATTAGAAGATTTCTTCGCAAAAAGAATTGCTGCCGCCGGCGGATTGATCTATATCCGCCTCTCCAACGGATAATGGCACCAGCCATTTGTCTTGCTTCCCGTATCGTGATTCTAGATTTCGCGAAATTGATTTGCAGCGCGACTACGCCAAGCCCCAATGACACGGATGTATTTTCCGCGGAATTGCACCTCTGGGTATACCGGTAATATCGGCGTTGGTTTAACCGTGCCTCGTATATTGTTGCCGATACGACAATTTACAGCCTCCTATTCGTCGAGTCGCATTTATGCGAACCAACAATTTCCTCAATATATAAATATTTCTCGGTTTTATTCGGTAATTCGCTCGGTATTGGCGAGTATCGAAGAAAATCAAATATCTTCGTCATAATCTTGTTGAATTAGCGAAGATTGGAGTTCAAGTATGGTAAACGATGAGACAAGAAACGAGTAGTCTAAGACACGAAAATGACTGTTGCCAACCTCATAGTAAATCCAGAATCCCGAGGGAGTCGTCTTTAGAGGACGGTACACTCAGAAGTAGGGAGAATACAAGCACGTCTCGACTGTGAATCATCCGCCATACCGGTAACCACAAGTCACCATCCCTTCGCGAATGCTACACATCCTCTGCATATAGTAACTCTTGCGAAGGTTCCAAGCATACAAGAGAAAGAGAAAGAGAAAGAGAGAGACGTGGCTGGTTATCCCGTTTGTTTCGGCCACGAAATACGGACATCAGCCGCATCCACCTGCTGCCTTTTCCTCTTCTTCGCCTTCTTATTGAGCGCGAATGCGACACCTTGCATCTCCAGCCGGCTGCGAACCTGATACGAGATGCAACGTGACTTACTGCGCGTTCGCAATAATTTAGAGACACTTCGCAGAACAACGTAAGTCACTGTCGCCCTGCGACGCCAGATAATATTCTACTGCATTATTCGTAGTAAGCTCGACTGCGCCAGAGATCAGCTGCCCTCGCTAAAACGTGATACATATTAATATTTTTCAAAATGGAGACTAACCGAAGGATCTAGAAAAGATGAACATAATTCGACGAGTTATCGATTTATAATAAAAGAAATACATTTTGACGCATCTACAGGATAAAACACGCCAGCAAAAAGTTCATTACTGGTATTCACAAGTCACTGGGTTTTCGATCAAAATTTTGGGGGTGGCAATCCATCACGCCAGTGGAATATCACACCGAGCCGGTTGAACGGCCGCGCTTGCAGTTGCCGATATCCGCAACGGACCGTTACTTTCATTTCGGGCAATATCATTTCTCGCGCTCTCCCAGTCGCCACAAATTGTAATTTTTACTGGCTGTCAATTCTTAGAACTAAGAACCTAACGAATGGCATACTCGACCGTTAGAGAAATTCTAAGGTAACCTTCTGACACTCGTTATTGTCGTCTTTATTAAATTCTTAATTTAATTCATTTCGCTGCTGGCATTTCTCTCTCCCTCTCTCCTCATCTCCATAAATTTTCCCTTTGCCAACTTTGGTGATTATGAATATTCATGAGAGTCTACTCGGATTCGCTAGCTGACCTTAGGGTACCGACCAGCAAACAAGAACGATGAGAAAGTACTTGACTTACTGAATGTTTTTAAAACTCAAACATTGACGTACCAACTCACATCTGGTAGTTGAGAAATGTCTGTATTTTATCGATTGCTCCGCACAGTCTGCACATTCCATATAATTACAAGAGGGTTAATACGATCTTATACAGCAACACTAGCTATCTAGCACAGGAATCCCAAGCAGCCAACCCTTATTTTTCCCCTCTAGGCAAGACGCCTTAATACTATCCGGATGAGAGTCATATAATCTTGACGGTGAAGTGTATAAACGCATGGATGCCATGCGCGTCATCGAGGTCTTGAGGAAAGGCCAGGTTCACCGACAAAAGATGGGCTCCCTTTTGGAATTTTATTTACGAGGAGAGACGACGGAGTGGTATTCGATGTGATGCCATAGCGATGCTAGAGCTGTCCTATCCACAGATGTCGGTATCAGGGTGCGCAGAAACATATTGTGTCGCCATGGTCCACTTTGGAACCACGGCATCCCTAAAGCTTGGCCGAGAAAGTCAGTGAAAGCAGTCGTAGGAGGAAGCTCAGCGACTTACTCACTCAGGACGAGGCTTTCACCCAGAAACCGACCGCAAAGCTCTTCCACGCTCTCGCGATCCTCTGAGCAGCTTAAGCATGCATACGAAGTAGAAGAGTTTTCGGATCAGCGCTGCGCTCTCATGATGACTTCGATCATCCGCGCGCGCGCGCTCACTGAACGAGGTCAGAGCTTTTTGCACCCTGTTATATCTACTAGAATCTCGCCTTTCTCTCAAATACGAACGGGAGGTATGTGGGATTGGTTGAGAATATATTTCGGTACATTTCTTGCCAAACTAAAGTTCTTCGATTTCACTCGCATCGATTCCCATTAAAATCGGCCTATCTTTCTCTCTTCCCGAAATAGAGGAAATATCGACTCGCCCGGTGCAACGGTCGGACGATTAAAAGTATTGTGGAAATATCGCTCGTGTAACACGCGCGCGCGCGAGAGCTTCCATTAACAGTTCATGGATTGACGCCTAAAAAGATTACGTATCAGGAACGGTAGGATTGGGAGCTGTTCGTAGATCGACTCCATCAAATTTAAAAAGGAACATAGTGCAGAATGAGATTCTGATACGAAATTGGAACCAATCCGGAGTAACATTCTGATTCGAAATTAAAGTTCGATCGATATCTTCGATTGGAAACCCCTGTGCTACTTAACTATCGAGTAGCATCCTCGTGATTTTTGCTTTGCACACATATCCACGGGTTGAGGGCTATAGTTATGCGAGCGAGTTGTTCGGAGTAGATTTGATCTGGGCGTCGGAAAAGCTGGCGAACTTGGAAGTTTACATTAGTGAAGTTGGGAAAGATCATTTGCCACTGACTGATAAGGCAAAGAGGAAATAAATATAGAAGGCCAAGGGTCTAATGAAGGGCTTCCTCTAGCTCTCACCGTGTTAACCTGTCGACTGCGACTGTAAATACCGCCAGCGTCGAGTTCGCACGGCGTTACTTCTCTAATACATCCTGCTTCATCCAATAATATCGCTGTTCCGGATCTGTTCGCATTCATCAGATAGGACAGACAGTAATTCCTTGAGATATATAGTTCGCAAGCATCGGCTCTTCTCGCGGTCTGAAATTGAAAAAATGCCCTAGCGTGATGAATATCGATAGTGAACGAAACACAATGGGTCGCAATGATATCGAGCAAGTAATTGACGACTCCAACGAGGGCTGATAACGATCGAGCGTCCCAAGCCAGTATTCCCCAAATGTGGCAAGAATCACTGACCTCCTCGACTTCTCATACGATTCGTACAATCCTCAGAGAGAAAAACACCTTCCCCAACGATTTCGTATCGACTACCTCGTAAAAGAGGCTCATAAATATTTAAGCAGAGGTCGTCGCGTAAATTTTGCTGTTCTAAAATTGGCAATAATAGCAGAAAACGAGTCGCGATATCATTTCTTATCGTCACGAGGACATTTATTATCCTACCCTCCATGACAACGGTAGATCCTGCTCGATTTGCAGCCGGGTTCTGTGCGAGGCTGCTGCTGCGCCCAAGTCTTTACTTTTCCCGGACTCCAGCTCTATTAAATGATTCTTCTTACAGCGGCAGCTGGGAGGCAAAAAGCAGAGCGGTCTGAGCCCTTTCCGGAGACTTTCCAGTTCTTCACGATTTCTATTCCGGCTGGAGGATTCGCTCGGCCTCGCCCAGCCTCGCCTGGCCTCGCTCGACCTCGCCTCCGGAAGACGGACGAGCTTGCAAGCTTCAGATGCAATTTCACTGGGGCGAGAGAGAGAAAGAGAGAGAGAGAGAGAAGGGAATGAGGGCGCGCCACGCGGAAGAAAGGTCGGCTCGCGGATAGATAGGACGACAATATCGATGCTCGTAATCGGCCACCTGAATCAGCTCGAATCGGGCGATCAGATCTCTCCGAGGTTCGAGTTCACTCGAACTCTGGCCTTCTCGCGACTCGACTTCTTCTTCCACGCGCGCTTCAGAGTTCCGGGGCTTGGCGTGCGCTTGAAACACGAATCCCATTCCCGATATTATCGCGGTCCGTGCAATTTTGCGCCCCGCAGTTACGGCACGGTACGAAAAGCACCGAAAGCCAATGTACGCTATGCTCAGCCATCGATCGACTGGAGCGAGTAGTTCAGTTCTGCTTTCCAAACGGCCGCGATCCTCGCGAAGTCAGCATGTTAATTGGCCACGGCTAAATAATGCTACCACCTGATACTATTCAGTGTCGTTATACTTGCACCTCTCGGAAACTGGACGCGTTATTTTCTGCTCGATAAATCTGTTCGCGGGTTGTTGGCGAGATACTAAATTCCCGAATAGACTTCGACTCTACTCCATTATAATATTCCTCTCTGAACGGTACATTAGTCATGCACCTCTTGGCCGTGACTATTATGCGGCCAAAATGAATTCCACAAGTCGAGGGACTTCGAAAGGTACACAGAAAAGAAGTGTCGTGGGAAGGAACCCCTTTGCCAACGGTCTTTGCCTCCTTGGAAATACCGGTTCCCGTTCGATCACCGAAGTCAAGCAAGGTTGGGCGTGATTAGTACTCGGATGGGTGACATCCGAAAGGATGTTTCACCTATCTTTGAGAAACACCACGTACTGTTGCGCACATAGTGGTTCGGATCCCACTTAAAACAGTAGGTCCTAGGACATATGACCTTAGCAGTCGGTTCCGAAAATCAAAAACAAACAACAAACAAACAGGAACCCCTTTTCGTTATTTTAACTTCCTTCGACTTTTCTCGACTTTAATGTATGTATTATACATATTGTATATATCTGTATATATGTAAGAAACTAAAAACGAAATCGCAAAGTTCGCTTTAGCAGTCGTCCTCGAAGCATATGCATGAGAAGCATGTAAGTTTGCCTTGAACCTAGAATTGACTCCTCAATTCACAGTGTGTAAACATAACGGAACAAGACAGTCAGGGATCCACTTGGCCTCATCTTCTTGAGCGCACCAGCCAAATTCTAGCTCTCAAATATGCATACGATGCGGCGTAGGATACTGTTGGACGACGTGGATTCAAGTTGCCTCATAAATCCGTGGACCGAATGTATCCTAATGCACAAGCGGTGGTGGCGGCAATGATAAATCACTGGCTATTTTTAAACAGTCGGCGCCGGCTGGAGTCAATGATGCCCAAGTATCAATTGAGCGTCCATCTGTTGCGCGGCTGCTTTCGACAAAAGCGTATCGCATAAATGATTTCCAATCGGCTTCGGTTGCATCGCGTTGTGATATACGACTGGATAATGAAGTGGCACGCGGTGCGTTTTCCCTGTGTCCCCGTTGCGCGCGCGGGGGACAAGCCGCATTGAATTTTCAAGAGGCTAACGCATCGTGTGCCATAATCTTCTTACAAAGTTGCCCTACCTATCGCTCGCAGCACCGGTTCCGATCAAATGGAATAATCAGCTCTGGCCACACAACGCGTTGATGATCCTATCCCACCTTCGACCCTTCTATTCTTCTCTCTCCTTCTCTATATATTTCTCTCCGGTCGCTATGTCCGTTATTAGGCAAGTCGAACTCGGCTATTGACATAATATCGAAATGACGAGGCTAATGTTTCTACTCCTTTACGAATGACTCTATAATTTCTTTGGCATCTTTTCGCAGTGGCGCGATTAAACCGTATACATTGACTACATAATCGCGTACATTTCAGGGAAATGCGAGTGTCAGCCAAATTATCGCTGCGAACAACGTATCGCAATATCCGTTGGAACTCTCGTGCTAGTCGCGCTGCTGTTTGCAATTGTCCGCTCGTGAAGATAACGTTATTAGCTTTGTCCTATCGCGAGCCGCGAATGGAATGTGGACGCGTGCGAAGCACTGACAAGGTGGATTGCGCTCTAACTGTCGTATCAAAATCCTAGCGAAATCTCGATATCACGCTCTCTAGTTTTACGCTATGCCGAGATGTTTAATTCGATTTGGAGACATGCTTTTTATCAGGTGCAGTAACCAAAGTTAAATTGTTCGATATTTCCGATACATGCCAACTCCTACTGACGGTTGTAACCAAAACTAGTTTCCTGTTACTGTTGATTTAGGGGGAGACTCATCGAAGCCTGGCCGTTCGTGTCACGCGGTCGCACCGACAATAGTACCAGTGGCAATTACGTAATCAGATTTTTGAAAAATTCGCGGCGAGCCGCCATCGCACCACTAGGCTAATGGATTCGTATCGTTGCGTTAAATTGAAACACCATTTCCGAAATTACGCGTAATCTGATGCGGGCCATGATTCACGGGCTTTATACAAACTGAATAATCTCATAAACCGTGTAATTTCTCCTTTTGCCATGGCCCCAAAACAATGCCAATGTTTCGAATGCCTGTATTTATGCTGATGGCATCGGCGAATCCGAATATATCGCGGAATTGCGGATCGTATCCATTTTCCATATGGCACCGACAAAAATCATCCAATGACAAAAAGGTGCGTGTAATCGCAATATTCACGAGACAACTGTATTATGTTAGTATTTCGAATTTACTCATTTGCCAGTACTTAATGCTTTTGTTACTAATACAATGCCATTTGTAACGCTATTTATTGTTTCTTTGGCATTCTGATTCTTTCTTACATAAAAACGTATAAAAGTACAAAAGAAGTGTATCGCACAGTGTAAATAAGAATCTATACAGTCTACTATCCAAAGAAATAAAATGTAAAGTTGAATCTATGCCGAGTGTATTGCTTTTCCGTCAAATAAGCACCAACGCTGACAAGACCCGCCAGTAGTATAACCCAGTATATAGCTCGACCGAGTTCTCGAGCGATTGGCTTTCATCGAGAGCTTACCGCATGGATATACGTTCGCACGAGCGAACCCGACAGCTTTTATTATTGGTTTACCCTTTACAACGAATGCCCCACCACTTTTTCCCACGGGTGACGAAATATTATTCGCGATGAGCGAGGACATCACGTCGAATGTACGAGGTTCGCAGGTCCGTTAATAAATACGTTTCGTCAATCGTGGCTCGGTCCTGTGGGGGTTCGAGCAGCGTTTCCGGGAAAACAAATCGTTGTTTAATTTTTCATAAATACACAGAGAGACCACGGTGCGGTCAGCCAGCGGAAGATATGTGGCTGCCCGCAATAACCGGTGGTGGACATTCGAAACATCCGCCAGGACCGTAGATCAGCTGAGCCAGGTTCAGTCGATCGTTTACCCCGACGTAATCAGCTTTTCGTACAAAACGATGGGGCTCAGCAACGGGAGAGGGTAGTTGAGGGGAACGGGCAGGTCGCCCCGTCACCTGGATATCGGTAACGCGAATCGAAGCGCTGTTTCCGAAAACGCGCGTAATCTGATGCAAACGATGATTTAACGCCGCCAACGGCCAGCAGCGCTATGCTGCGTTGTGCCGGCTGCCAAAAAGGGGCGGCCGCTCAGGATAGTGGTCCAGGGTGGTGGACCACGGTGGATGAGAGTATGGCCGCGTATGCGCAAGCGACATTATTTTGCGTTTTGTTCTGCCGCGGGCGCCGTTTACAACGACGCAGCTCGCCGTTAATATTGATGAAAGCCGCTCCTGCCGTTGCTTCTATACCACTGGCGAACGCTGACGCCAGCGCTCGACTGACCACCCTCTTCTACCCCCTTCGAAATATCTCTCTCTCTCTCTCTTCTTTAGCCCGGTTGCGTATGTCGGTCCGCTACCAATCCGAATTTATATTTTGCAATCCTGTTCATATTGAGTTCCTGGATAAATTTCAAATCTTCTGTATATCCAAGAGCAATAATATGGTAGCAACAGTCAGATTCTCAAATAACAAATCTCTTTTTATCCTTGAATTTTGCAAAATACTAACTGTTTTCCTAGAAAAACTAATGGTTTTTCCAGTCACCATCGTTCCTGTATTTGTCCTCAGGTTCCAAAACGTTTTTCTCAATCCCGTGCGCTGCAGTTTGTACGCGGAAATCGGTTTTTGCACTTTTTCAGAGGAGACGCAACTTTTAATATATCCTATCCAAGCGCAAAGGCAGCTGCGGGGGGAAGGGAAGAAGGGTGGGCGATATTATTAATAGCCACAGAGACAGTTTGCAAACAGAGTGCCGCGAAGGTTCGAGCTTACACGACAAATAGAAAATCCGCAAATATCCGACGCATGTAACGGCTGCAGAGAACGCGACTCGATAAATTCACGTGACGAGTCACCGCGTCGAGTAGGTGCGCTCTAAAAGTTAAAATATGAAGTGGTCGTAATTCAATGATCGGAGAGGGTCGTGGGTGGATAGGGAGCTCGTTAACCGTTTCGAAGGGGTGTCAGTAGGGACGCTATCCACGTTCGTCGTTGTCGTCATTGCACGGTATACAACACCATGCGATCTCGACGATTTTTCTCTCTCTTTCTCTCCGGTTTCTCACTTTTTTCCCGCTCGTCCCTCCGCAAATAAACACTAAAAGTACTTACCCAATAATGCTAGCGGCAGTGATTGATACCCGGCTCGCAATAACACTGGCCGCTCAGATAAAAAGTTCCTGCCTCTCTGACGGATGGACGGCTCGGTTCGGACCCGGCCAACTCGAAATTTCAGCCCCGATACGAGCCGACACATCGATCAGCTCGAATCGTCGCCTGATTTTTGTTTCATTAACTCCCCTTGAAACCTTACTTCCTCTTCCTTCCGCGTTTCAACACTCGATTGAAACACGAGGTGTTTTTAGTTTTCGCAAACGTATACCTGTGATTTTTCTGTCATCGATATTATTGGAAGACTAAAATACTGCAATATCAGAATTTTTGGTGTATGAGACATTTGGAAAAAAAATGTTTCTGAATAATGTGTTTATATGACGAATTTATTACTTTCTACTTTTTGAAAGTTTTATTAAGAATTCGTAGAACCAAATTGAGAATAAGCAACATTCGGAATAGTGTTTGAACTTGGAGATCCCAATTGGCCAGCCCTTATTTTCGTTCAATCGATTATTCTGTGTATTATATTTTTTAGGCAGTCCCATCGTAAAAACCAATTATGCCAAATTCATTTTAACCGCTTATAAATTATGTTCAATTTTTCCGGGTGGCTCGGGCATCCGACTGCCGCATATTTATATCGCAGAATATCTGCCACAACCGGATGCGCATTGTTTTTGGCAAGTATTTATTGTCCTGGAAGAGTGTTATCAATGGCGATCATCATATGCCGCGATGTTCACCAACGCGCCAACCAAATTTTTGACCCTCTCAATGAATTTCCAGCTCGGATCTCATTTTAAACGCAATTCTGTTTTGTCCGAAAAAATTCCATTGTTCTAATACACGCACGGCGTAATTAATTCTACAATTCGTTTATTCTTAATAAATTGAAATTATTTTCCAAATTGGATATTCGTAAGAATGAATGATTTTCAAATGTTCTTTGGTTTTCTGTTTCCTTTCTGTAGAACATAAGCGTAAGGCTGATACTTTAGCTCGATTTCTCTTGATAGCGAGCTCTGTTACGTTTATCAGGGATCGAAGAATAGAGAAGCGAATGGGAATAGTATTCGCGAGTCACGGTTTAATGTCGCTCTCTACGGATGCGAAACCGTTGATCGATCGTCTTGCATGCTTGATGTGCATGGAAGAGTGTGGTTCGCTATGCGAACGAAGGAAATGGGTCTCCCCAACATTCGTCGAGAGCTTTACTCGATTATATTCTCCGAGAACTCGTTCGCAAAAGGCTTCCAAGATGTAAAATCGAGTGAAGAACACTTCGCGACTTCACGCGTATTCTATGGAATATAAGTTTCTCTATTTCAAAAGTTAAAAGCTAGAATTAGGGTTATATAAATGAAACTTAATAGAGCTTGATTCACCGAACACTGCCTGAACTATCTTCTATTCATTGGTGTCGTTTTAGTTGAAATTAAACAAAAGACCAGTTTTATTAAATACTGTGTAGTTACTTCACTTGTCAATTAATTTTCGAATTACCTGCTTATGAGTCTCTCATGCTCATCGTATGAACACTAGATATCTTTAATTAAATGGTAAATGTTAACTGCTGAAGAGTTAATTAGATAGATTTCAGTTGTCGGAACGAATTGATTATTCTAACCTATATTGGCAGAAATAAGAATCGCGTAGGAAAAATAATAAAATTCGTGAAATAACACAAATAGAATCGAGAATAGACAATAACCTTAATTTGAATTGCGCGGGCCACTAGTTGCTACTGTGCGTCACGTGATGTCGTCATCTTCTCCCATAACCCCCCTCCCTCCACCCTAGTCCACGCGTCTTACGCGAAGGTGATCGCGTCGCGTTCTTTCGCTCCGGCAAATTTGCCTCGGTTTTCTCATAAAATTCGCGGTAACAGTGATGTGAGTGTGTTCCGAACACGGTGTAGAGTGTGTTGAGTGTAATGGACAAGATTCGTCGGTAGGAATTCAGTGGTTTGCCTGGAGAAGATGAAATAATTTCTACCGGTCCGGTGCGTTCTACCGTACGAGTCCACATTTACGAATCACATGGTTCTTATTCAGCACGGTGAGTACGAAAAATAACCCACTTTGCATGTTCTGCTCGAGTATTTTCATGCTAGAATTCAGCGTATGTATTTGTCTTTGAGCTACTTCATGTACATATTAACTCTCCGGTATATATATGCTATATATTCATTGCATCTTTTTCGAGCGCTGCGCTCGCAACGCCATTGGAACTCCACTCTTGCCTGATGCGGCAAGTTTTCTTAATACGTATGTCAACACATTAGGCTGCGACATAAATTCAGTTTATATCTCCAGTGATTCGCTTTAAAATGCATATAGAGCACTCTTGGACATTGAGAAAGCTGTTTTTATCTGTTTTTCTATTAGATGAGACGTTTAAGCCAGTCGACTGGCTTTTATGAATAGATTCGTTCGTACTGCGTAGACTGAAACAAAGAGAACGCCAATCGTATCCATATGTACTTACATATATCCACGTATCTGTGTATGCTCGATTCGACTACCAGACGCGAATAACCTATCTCAACTGTTGGTTCCATATTGTAATATATATGGGGCATTCGTTTTAACTTCGCTTTACTTACTTAGTACTTGCTTTCCATTTACATATATTCTTCCCTGTGCTACATTATTTAAACATTTTATTAGATATAATCCAATTTGTGGATATACTTGTATATTTGGAATCGTATTAAGCAACTTTCCTCGATGCCATTTCTCGGTGACCCAATTCCTAGAATCTTTGCAATTAGTAAAATTTTATAGCTGACTTTATGCGAAAAACTATACACGAACGCATATTAACCCGATACGTTGAGTGATAAGCAGTATTAGAATATCGGATCGCCTAGGAATGCCAATTTTACGCGCAGTTTGTTCCGCCAAGTAAAATATGTCGTAAGAAAATGAATGAGGCATGTTAGCGTGGTCCGCGCTACGAGTTAACAATAAGTAACTAAAGCGTGTTGCCGCTCGAAGCAGATTAACAAACTCACATCGTCAGAGCACTTACATCGAGGATTAGGCTCCGGGTGGTAAAGAGTCAGGTAGGAATAGCAGGGTAGGTAGGAGCACGTATCGCTACTATGCCACACGGTGCGGCATAGACGTGCGTGCCAGTGGCAGGTCTACGTCCGTAGATGCAGTAATTACCTATTAGGTCGGCTGGTGCAATGCACTTTATAACCGACATGCACCCTTTTAACGCAGCTCGTGCCACGCGGCCACGGCCGATCGTGCGCTGCTATCCGTGAGGAAAATTACTATCGAGTATCGTAGCGGCTGTCAGCTATCCAATGTACATGTAATATACTCCTATACTATCGTCGAATAATCCAATTATTTATTAGCTCTCCTCTTTGAGCATCCGCGGTGTAACATACATACGCTACCTTGAAAATGACTCTTTCGAATTCGAGAGTAACAGCTTCATCCAGGATTATTAATGCTTCGTTTGATTTAAACCAGTGAAATTCTGATTTCCGCCTCATTCCCCGAGATTTTCTCCCGTTCCAGGTAATCAATAAATCATACCTAACTATTACTTCAAGTACTCGTGTCTTCGAGTCTCGTTTTCCTCGCAGTAAGCTCATTGAAAATCTCTCGAGTTTCATTTATCTTTCATCGGGAGTCTAGTTTCCAGGTTCTATCGGTGTGTCCATCTTTGCTCTGGGAATCGCGGATAGTTGACACTTGGTACTAATTACACTGCGGCTAACTTCGGACAAGAGAATGCCACTGTCATCGCGCCACAGATTAAATCGGTCTGGCAAAAAGTTTTCAACCCGAAAATTGTTTTGGATTTCAAACTACGTGAACTGTTGATCCGGCGTTCGAAGTGTAACTTTCTGTGTATATATTAAGAAGTTTCACTATACGTGATGCTGAACAGCTGTTCAGGTCAATCGGGTTCTTTGATGTCACTCTATCGCATGTCATACGATATCCTTTTCGAAAGAATTTAAGAACTTACGATTGACTTTGCTTTTGTATAGCTTTAAAAAAATGTATTTGATAATCATTTTGATCAAAATCCTTCAGACTGGTCCGTCAAGCTCAACGTTAAGGGGAAGTGGTAGAACAGTAGTTACCTGAGGGATTTGTTTGCGGCGTGGCCTTTGATTCGACTGGCAATGCTGGTCTGATGCTGGTTGAAGTATGCTCGCGGCACAATTTACGCGCACTCAAAACCGATCAGCACTTTTCCACGGTGCGCCACAGTGGTACCTGCGTCACTTTGATTGTACAAAGGAAACTCAACGCTTTGTGATTCGTAGATTCGTCGGATTCGTCGCTCTTTCATTTTTTTTTGTTCCTTCGATCGCGAAATAGGGAAACAGATTTTGAGCCGCTTCTGCGAGTGAACAGGGGGGATTTAGTGTAAACGGGGCATAGACTCGTGCCAATTATCCGAGCTTTTCGCCTACGTACCTAACATTGACTCCCCCGGTGATTTTTCTACCTGGCTTGCAAAAGCTAGTATAAATACTCGGATTATCGATTAGTTGTCATGTTCCATGTCTATTTTTTCGATAATTGCAAAAATTGTTATACTTTAACGAAAGTCCTCTATCTGTCAATTAGACTGTGCTTTTTTTGTATTTTTATTGTCGATTTAGAATACTTGGGAATATTTTTTCAAAAATATGCATTTGACAGGTAACAGTATATCAATTCATTAGTTTTAATTGATTTCAATGCGAAACGTGCTTGAGGATAGATTAATTTTTTAATCGACTAGGAACCAAGTGGATCACATCCAATTTATAGACTCGTAAGATAATAATGCCTGAAGCGGGTCGAGTTAGAATCACACTCGAGAACGATCGATAAATTTTCAACTTATTACTCCCGAGTGACTATCAGTATAGAGATAAGGTACTCGCTCGCGGGATTGGAAGAAAAGAGATTCCAGTCGTAGAGGGGCGGCGGCAGGAGTGTATACGCGACGGAACATTAGGAATCGTGCCAGGAATCCGCGGGTCGTGGCGCCAGAGTCATTTCCAAGGACATTACGATAGGGTCTCGCCTAATTAGGCGAGAACATAATTCCCGCGTATTTGGGGAACGCCATCGTCCTCTTTCTTCTGTCTCACTTTCTCGTACACTGCCCTCCAGTGGCAGCTAGATCAGAAATCTCTCGTTCCTCGAATTCGCTATTAATTAGCGGCTAATGCGTGCGCGCACCGTAGCTCGGCGGTTCGTTAGCGTTCAGCTAACTGGCACCTTTACCCTTCGCGCGACTTGCCAGACAGCCGGATGTCGAACCGCGAATTGGAGCGGTCGGAGTTCGATGACTTCCAGTTGCAGGTGCACGTCGGTGCTTTACCATGCCCTCGGCATCTGACAATTCCTGCCTGCTTGCCTGCCTGCCTCGCCCTCTTTCTTCGACCCTCTTTCCGTGCGACCTACCTCACCCCCCTCTCTCTCTCTCTCTCTCTCACTCTCTCTCCACTACATATTTCCTCCCGCTCTCACTTCTACCGTTGTGTCGCCCTCGAAACAATGAGATCCGGACTAACAACGACCCGCTGCTCGCAAACGAACGCCACGAACAGTTCAGCAGCCCTCAAGAGTTCAACTTGCTCTTCTCACTCGCTTTCCTTCCTTCTCTTTACCTCTCTCTTTCTTTCTCTTATGCACTTATTCTCGAACAGTGACAGCGGGATTATTTTATGTTTCATCGGCGATAAATCTTCTATCGGTCTTGCGACAGCTGGTGGATTTGCTCGCGAGAGTCTTGGGATTTTTGGCCGAGGCAGACTTTTAGAAAGCCACGTGGAGATTTGTTGGCTGTCCTAGAGACACGGGTCGTGTGGTGGTATTTAAATATTCAATAGTTGGGAATGGGGCGTCTTAAGAATGGAAGCGCACCGTCCGTGATATAAATCAGATCGCGACGAGATAGGATTCGAGAAGCTTCCTCTGGAGAGATCCAGTGCGAAGAAAAAAATTGCGAAGAGATTTCGAGAGGGAGATATATATTGAGGTGGAGAGATAAAATCCTCGTGATCGAGGTCTCTCGCGTGATTAACGCTTCTGAGAGCAGTTAATTAATTGGACCACTCTCTTTTAGAGGTGATATTGATGTGATCCAAGGCGAATAGTTCGTGATGTTGCGATTGGAATCTTCACTATAGCTTTTCGAAACCTTTGTTCCTCACGAGGGCAGATTTCGGTTCGACATTTCTAAATCTATTGTTGCTTTCGACATAGATATCGTATACTAGCCATCGATCACTTTAATTAACACTCTAATCTAAATAGTAAAAATCGGAATAAAATTACGATACTATCACTATCAACGATTATTTTATCGTAGTATTATTGACTTTGTAAAAATTTTCTATTTTACCCTTACGATCTACCGTTAAAATTGAAATTCCATCCTCGTATTACTAATTATCTCGATAACACGCATAACGAAAGCCAGTGCGGGTTGAAACAGAAATATTAGAGACCTTGCACGATGAGTTCAAGTGCAAATATGCTCGAGGGTAGGGCCACCCACTGCGAAATCGTGACGAATTTTGATGAAGTACCTCATCGCAACCTATTTCACGGTTTGCACTCCGCGTTTCCTTTTACGAACATCACGAAATACGTTTGCAAACGATATACATATATTGTATACATATGTATATATGTATGTATATTGCTTTGCCTCTTTGCCAAATGATAGCCAATGGAACTTAAAAAGTGCCCCGCGTTCTAGAAGCTACGAGAACCGCGCTATTTCCAGTAAAGAACGATTTTTATATTTCTCGCTCTAGGAAGTTGTGTAGAGCTAGTCCTCTACTCAACTTCCGGTAACGAGGTTAAATCAAACATCATGGATAGGGGCAATTAGTTACTTTCGAGTGGTTTCAGTGATCCGGTATCATTTTAATTTCCCGTACAAACTTTCGAGTTCTCTCATATCAAAAATTTTTCTTTGCTACAGTTCATCTTTATAAACATCTAACCTCCACGGTGTTACGTTTCGTTAGCATCTGCTAAATGCCTTCCATTTTATCGTAAAGGATTTTATACGTCTGAACCATTCTCCATGATTATTTTCTTTTGGGTTAAGACTTCAAAGAAACCAAAGGCGACTAAACCTTGCGGCAATTTCATCAAACCTGTGATTATATATACAAAAATGTGTACGATTGAAATAGTAAGTAGTTAAATCGCGGGATTGATGGATATTATTGATGATAGTGTACGATTCTAAATAGCACATATTGAAGACTGGCCCACTAAATTCGATTAGCATAGAAAATTAATACTCAGAAATATTTGAACACTATTAATTAATCCTAGTAGTAATAATAGATTCAGCGAACATTATTGATTTAAATTGCTGCCCAAGTGTATTCGGTTCGAATTAATATACAACGTTAGTAGAGATAAATATTCGAATAAACTTCCATCGACCGCACGGATTCGACTATAAGAAACAGTATATAAAATAATCTTACAAGTCCTGTTACTTTGACGGTACATCCCTCCAGAATTCGTAACTTTTTTTGGCCAATGTCGATGGCCAAGTGAAAAATAGTGCATAAATCGCGAGAATACCCTTCGCCATGCCATTCAAACTTTTCCTTAAGGTTTGCGAGATGTAAAGCACTGTACGATACCACGTGACACGTGTTACGAAGAAGGGAGGTAAAAAAAGAAAGATCCAAGTGCGATTTGCATGAGAATTAAAAAGGCTTCGAAACGATTAATGCCAAGCGACGCTTGTAAGAGCGACCGATTGCACGAACAAGCGCGATACGAAAATGTTTTCGCGATAAAATCAGCCACCTTCCGCAAGCAGAATCTTGAGGGGAGGCTTTTCCCAGGCTTTCGTGACACTGGCGCCTACTACATACATACATACATACATACATACAACGTCGGCCTATTGACCCACAAGAAACGATATCGATCTCGCACAAAGTCGCGCACGCGGCTCTATACCACTTGCTTACTCACGTACTTCGTTCGTTATTAGCGAAATACTCTGGTGTTCGCTCTCTCGTTAGAGTTAATTAGAAAAAAAAGAAAGAAAAAAAAAAATACTGAAGATCATATCCCGCGGTGCAAACGACGACTTGAACAAATGAAACTCCGAGAATCGTTCCAACGACTGGCATCGAGACCGATATACCAATTATGCTTCGCAATGAGCACACCCGTCTCGACGAGATGCCACTTTTCAGCGTCCCATTTATCACGCGACTTTGCAATTATCTTTCTGGGGAACCGGTGTACTTATATGTGTATGTTTTAACGGGAGGAAGATAAATTGGCACGATGTTCGAGAAGGACTTTCGTTTCGTGAGGATCTCTTGATGCTAGTTTCTCTGGGAATCAAACTATTTCATGTAGAATTTCGGGAAAATATGTTACATTTGTTTTGGAATATTAAACATTGATATTGATATACTGTTGGTTCTTACCGATTGGATTAATAACGAATTAAAAATTTTATAACTCGTCAAGCATTTGTTCGTGGTTCGTACAATAATAACTCTGATCCTTAATCCTTTAAACAAACAGTTTCTTTTCTCATTTTCATAATTTAATAAGTCACGCGAAAATTTCATTTCCGGTTTATATTAATTTCTCCAAGTCTCTCAAGTTATTGCGAAATAATTTGCAACGTTTCACCAGTCTAATAAAAATAATACCTTCAATTAAGCGAGGAATATAGGAAGAAAAAAAAATTATTGGAGAGTCTTTTCAGTTGCATTTCACCTGTTAATGCAACACTAAGTGTATGTTTGAGGATTAAAGTACATACTACAGAATGAGTAGTGCAACGTTCTATAGAAGATAGAGGCTCTAGAGTACTCAACTCGCGATGAATTAAGTAACCGCACTAGAGAGAGCGATAAAAGTTCCATGAGATTCTGATGTTTGTGACATTTTCCCTGAGCTAGCGTTTCCACCACTGCAGAGATATCTTTCGTTCACTCGAGTTCTAGAGTCGGCTTTTGTCAATGGCTGACTGTTTACCCGGTCAGAAAGGGACGATTTGACAGCTCGAGGAGGACTCTGCGAATGGGGTAAAACGCCGCTTCGGCCGATGGTACTATAAACTTCTCCATCCACCGCTTTTGCGAACGGTCTTATTTGTTTTTCGCCTGGCGTTTGGTCAACAGTTTTGCACGATTTTTGCGGGGAAATCGTGCCTCTAGCGTAAAACGAACGTGTCGTTTCGCGATATATATATACCTAACTGTTATTCAACTCTTTTCTTCTCCGTGAGATGAATCTCGCTATCGTCGGATGCAACCACAGTGAGGAAGTTAACGCATCAAAATTCATCGTCGTATCTTATTTCATTTTTTCCTTTGCACAGAGATACCGCGAGGAAAATACATCGTAAAGTTTCAAATAGGTTCTATTTCTATTGATGCCGCGTATTTTTCAATACACCGTTCTTACGTGTGTTGTAAAAATGCATTTTCCTTCCATGTTTGATCCAATTTCGAAACTATCAAGTTATCCATAATATATTCAATCATATTGATACGTTATTTGTATCCATAAATTATCAAGTTATAGTTAAACCGTTAGTACAAATATGTCACTGGCTGTCCCGTAAATATTCCGAAGGGACGGAAAAGAATTTCTATTCGAAACGTAGAATCCAGTGCATTAGCCGGAAAATTATGAAGCTCGGGGAAGTTTTATCCCCTGATTCACGCGTTGTAATATCTCTGGATTACGTTTGACGGGGATTGCACCCTGCGCGAATTTCACGGTGGCAGTGCGCTCCCACTATCGGGTTGAGGGCTTCCGGAATCACGTGCGTGTCGCATCGATTAACGCTAAACATTATAAGCGCGCACTCACGCACTCACGCATCACTGATAAAACGCGCAACTCGTAACGCTTCCCAGCGAAATAAACGCATCGAAAACTCTTGCTACATAGTTTGACACTGCGTATATATGTATATATATATATGTATATCCACGGTGATTCCCGGATGATAACGCGATAACGACGTCCTGCTTGTTTACTCTTTCATACGTGATAGTAGAGAAAGAGAAACAATTCTTTGCCAATTATCATTAGAGAATAATAAACTAGCGAATTAGTAACGACAAGCTGATATTTATTAAAATTATAAGTCGAGTAATTGACGGTAAGAATTTTATTAGAATCCGTTCAGAGTCGTATCCGGGTAATTTACATTTCCGATGAAAGGTATTTCAAGAGATTGCAAAGAAATGCCAAGGTCTTATGTGAATATTACGCAATCAGACTATTTCCGCTTTGTGGTTTGCTTCACAGGATATTATGCTTTTCATTAAGGGGCGCGTATCTAATGGGGAAGTCGACGTGCTTGTGTCAGATAGCACCTGTTAATTCACGGTAATTGGAAAAGTTGCCGCAGTCCCGGTGAACTGCGGTTGCTTAATAGATACGTGGTTCACAATATAATTCTATGTCATTGTGGAAATCTATATGCACCTGATTAATAGACGTACAATTTTATAGTAATTTAAATAATAATAATAATAATAATAATAATAATACAGAAAAAGTATTAGATTTCGTGTAATCGTAAGATACTTATATTTATCTTCCTAAAAATATATCTGGAGGATTTAAACAGCTATTTTGCTACTACGAAAAACATGTCGTTCAAAAACAGAGAGATTAGTTAACAAAGAGGTCGAGTAGCCGGGAAACTAGCAATAGAGTAGAGTTCGCGAGGCGCTGCTGGATTTTCGGAAAATCCTAGTCTCTCGGACAATTGGTTCGATATGCACTCCGCGAGGAAAAAGGATTAAAAGGCGAGTACGGATAACACGCAATGCTATACTCGAGAGAGGCGGAATGTGGTTACGTAAATCGTGATATTACGCTTGAAAATTCCATTCCGAGCTGCGTCGAGAATCCGAAGTGGAATAATGAAACGTGTGAGTAATAACTATTTTGACGTTACTGATACATTGGTAATTCTCAATTGTATATATGTATAAATAATATGAAGAATCAATTCACATGAAATAGTTATAGTATATATGGGATAATTTTTTTATCACCAATAACATCATCGATAGTTATACCTTTGCACGCGGCATCGTTTTATCGGTTTCACACCAGCTTTTTCACCTGCGCAACCACCCTATTTTCCCTAGCGACCAACCGCGTTGAATCGTCACCTCACGAAACCAATCTGCTGGAAATCGTTCGTTTAAAGATTTGTGATTTTCAGCTTTAAAGGCAACGTTTCTTGTTCACGTGGGAATCTGATTTACTGATTCCTTAGTCTTTCGTTTCCGGTTATTATTACATACTTACGGTAAGACCACCTGTTTAAAACTGACAGAAGCCCGTGGCTTTCGGCAGCCTCGTCCAATAATTTTAATCTTTAGTATAAAGTGTCATTTTAGTATTATAACAATTCGCAATATCCTGCAAAGAGGATGAAAAAAACGATCTTGAAGATGTAGAAAATTTGCGTTTAATTAAGATTTGTTGAAAGTAAGAAAACGGAAAGATTCCTGTAGAGAATTAATATCTCGGGAGTCTAAGTCATCGCGATACCGAAGTATACGAATTATCTAATGTCTGATTATGACATTGGAAAATTGGGTCGTAGCAGTGGTCACGGTATAACGCGCCGTCCCACGAGTCTACGTCGAGATCGGATGACGGATACTCAACGAATGTCTCTAGCATTAACTAACGTGACTGTCACTCTCCCATGGGACGAGCCACCGCGTCAGGATTACGGTAACGTCATGCGATCCCTCAGCCTCCAGCGGGCTGTCGGTTCAAGGACAGCGCGCAGCTGGAAATTACTGTCAAATCAGCAGAAATCGCTGCATCGACATCCGGTCTCCTTTCCGCGGGTTCTTTAACTCTGCTGCGTTTAATAAGATCAGCTGCGGTCCCTTCAATGATTTTTTGCGCGGTCAATGGAATAAACGTACATCGAGTTACAGAAATATATTCGGATACCAGAATATACTTCACTTATTGTTAGTATACTTAATAAATAAGTATATTTATTAGAAATTATAAATTACTAAATATTAGACAGGATTTATTCATTTAATTTATATATAGTGTTGAGGTATATAAAGATCTTCAGATCCAAATATTTCTTGACACACCCTGTATATTGGTACGGTACCTGACAATCATGACACGCACATTTCCAACGAAATCAGAAGATATTCTATGAAGGCATATTTGCCACAGCTTATCCAATGGGCCACCCAAAACCATCCGTAAAAAGTCTTGAACCCCTCAGGCACTTTTTAGTAACAGATCCCGCGCTCAATTCAATTTCCCCTAGTCTTACGTATATATGTACTTTGTTTAAAGGCACTGCGAGTGTTTTTACGACACGAGGGAAACTTCAGGATGCTCGTGCGAGTGGAAAGAGGTCTAAAGCAGGCAGTGAAAAAAATCAGCATCCAATTTAGGGTAGGCCATTGGTATATTTACCCTTTTACGCTAGCATTCGTGTCTCACAATCGTTGCTTCTGCGTCCCTTTTTCTCCGGTAAAACTTCATAAAAATCTAAACACCGTCGCGGTACAATGGGTCCTTAAAGGCGATCCCATCCGCGATTTTACGTCTTCTCATCTTCAACAAAGGATATCACGACGTAGCCGAATGTTTCGAGCTAAGAGATCCCGCGTTTTATTGACGTTCCCGCAGATTGGACCTAACACAGATATACTATGTACAGGAATCCTTTGTGTCAGACATATATACTATACCTGCCTTTCTTGTTCGTCTTTACGCTCTTCTCTTAATATATTTGCGCCTGCCTCTCTTCTTTCCTGTATTCCACGCACTCGTATTCATTCGTCTCATTAATCCGCTCGAGTGATACCTGCTTCGCGAATTTCGCGCGTTTCCCAACTTCACAGTTGGGGGCGATCGCCAGTGTTTTGTGTCTTGTGATTGATTTGAAAGATAGTCAAGTTTGATTAAATACTATTTCTTTATCATAACCAGACCTAATCGAGGGAAAGTTAATACATACTGTGCTATTGTAGACAAATTCGTTTCATGAATAAGATTTCTAACAACATTCAAAGCGAAAGCTTCGAGTGCAGTAATGATTCCGGCCGTGAACAGAATGCTTAAGCCAGTATAATAGTCCCTTAAACTCAACTAGTTTCTAAAGTACACTTCCCAGCGACACCAACCGGGACATTGTAATCTCTTATGACTGTAATTAGATTAGGAGACGTAAGTGCAAGAATTACCTACTGTTCCTCTTATCTTATCGACAAGAGAGGAATAATTCGTAATTCCAAACGAATCGTTAATCTTACAATTTAAATAGAAATCCATCTTTTCTATTCTCTACTTAATTGTCAGTTATTCTTCTCAATTATCGTACCGCGTCGGCTGGTTCATTAGAAGCACCGACAATATTTGATTCAGCAGCTCTCTGTTTTTACTCTTCCATACATATATGTATATGGCCAATTAATCAGGATGTGCAAGGTAACAAGCGGATGAGGCTTCATGCGCATATTCTGCCGAAATTCAAGCCCAAGGTGGTCGAAATGCGCTCGCGCGCCTAGGTAGGATCTCGGTGATAGTTGGAACAGCTACTCTACCCCGGTAAGATAATTAACGCACTCAGCGGCACTTCCAATTAGCACGGATAGGCATTAGCATGTAGACGTTGTGGGGGATCGATGGCACGCGTGCACTTGGCGAGTGCTCGCTCGGAAAGGGAAACCGAACACGTAGGAGAAGTGCTACGAGGAATTATTGTATACACAGGGAGCGTTTCGTTAGTTAATAATAATTTCCAACTATAATTAACCACACGCGATAATATATTTATCTTAACACCTTGCTTGCTCTACGTCATCGATGTATCGATTACACTCCTACGTTGTACGTATGTATTACGGTTCGTCGGAACCTTTGTCAATTTTAGTGAATAATTTATCGAGCTTTTTTTTAAGTTGAGCTTCTTCGAGTCTCATAAATAAAACCCCGATTCTAACACGGAGAGTTTAAAAAAATCTCAGGAGAAATTAATAGTTAGCTTGCTTAAAGGTTATCGAGTCTCGAGATTATACACTTGGTATTTTGATCAGTCAATACGCGCCGTCTATCATTACCGATCTTGTCGGTTTATCTCATTCGCAATCAGTAAGATCGAGCTCCCTGACATATTTACACCCTTCACCTTTGCAACTACTGCATATATTTCACACTCATTTAAGAATTTATTCTTAACGTCGATCTAAAAATCCATCGAATACACCTTCTCCTAGAAGATCGAGAAACAGATCTAATAGGCTGCTACGTTTCAACGTTTACTCTGATAGCGCATACTGTCGGATAAATAGAAGCAGATAAGCGTCAAGAGAGCACCACTTTCACGGTTGGCCCGCAAGGAGAGCGTTGTTCGATCACGTTTACAACTTATGCAAAAAGAATACACAGCCGTGGCGACTGCGAAACTACCCTTACACACTGTTGATAACTCGAGGAAATAGGGAAAAAGAGGAGAATCACGAGTGCAGATCGATGCGACAAGTCAAGGACATTTTTATTAAAATAATAAGGGAACTTTCATTAGAGGTCCAGACAAAGTCGTGGATTTCGAGGGAGGGTGAGAGGGAGAGACTGACGATAAATGGGAATGGGGTGGCAAAGAAAAGAGGAGACGAGCTGGAGAATATGACATGGGTAGCCCAGTTGCCACGTCGGAAAATCCTGGAATCCTAGTATCCTACGTCCCCTTCTACCCTTCCGTCTTTTTCATCTCCCGACACGATATCGCGCGTTTAATCCCGTTGACGCGGATTAACGAGGTTTCTTGACCGTTGTGCATCAATGCCCACTTTGTTTTACGGTAAATTAATGAATGTCGTGCTTCGGATTCTCTCATCCGACGTTGTTAAGCCCCTGGCAACCGTCTCCTCCCCTTTATCCGCTTTCCTCGCTTTCCGTCCACCATAAACGAGCGCCTCATCTATCAAAAGGAAAAAGTTTACACGATGACGAACATTGCTTTTTCTTTCCCTTCTATGTTGTAATACGGCAAGCCGGTATCCCAAAAGGTCTTTTAGGGATTAATGGGAAATTAGCTGAATCAATAGTTTCCCCGGGTGTAATTGATCTATTCTCATCCTGATAATGTTTCCGCTTTGTGGAATTAATTATTTTAACGCAGGAAGTAGAAGGATTTGGTTATCTCGAGGGGAATACTGTGTATGAAAAAGGGTGGAATACTGCTAATTAGACTTCGCGATGTGTGGGAAAGTTCTACAAGCTTTTCTAGCCGGTTAATTAGAGGCTTTTTGAAACAGCGGTTCACTTTTGCGACGTCTATTGAAATTATTATAATTGTTCCGACGATAATTGTAGAGGCAAACCTTTTGCTATAAATTAATCTTTTAAATCGTCTTAATTGATGGATCGTATATGCGTTGAATCGTAGTGTTGTAATTTGCATTTCTTAAGGACCACTCTTCTCTCCTTCTCTGAGTGCAATAATCATTGCATTCGTTGCAACAAGTGTGCTATAACTCTCTGTGTGACGCAGATTCTTTTTATATACTCTTTGGAAATCTTTACCAATGCTAATCAATCATATTACCAGTTGATCATATACTTAACCATATGATTCCAATTGATTACGTAGTTCATATTCAAGTATAATTTCCATCATTACATTAAACGTGAACTGTACGAAAACGGATCTCATTTCTGGATAATTTTAGTATTCGACACGAACAGTTTTTCTAAGGTGAAACCCAGAGCACAGTTGTGGCTCGATCAAAAGAATCCCAAACAATTGAATAATCGCCGCACAGTTGGCAGGGTTTGCCTCATACGTTCCCACGGGGGGTCCATTATTATACTCGAGATATGAAATTCCATCTCACTATGCTTTATCCACATTCATACTGGATTCAATACGAAAAAACCCATGATCTCGTGAGCGACTCGATTTTGAAAGAATCTTCGAAATAACGATATACATATGTAGTTGGTGACCATTCCCTCGACATTATTCAAATTAATTATAAACTTGGAGATTACGTAGGCTAGTGATGGAAGGAAATCCGTTCGACGAGAAAGAGTATATGGTGCGCGGAGAAACAGTGTTCTGCCGCGGGCCGACACTGCACGCGGAAGTTTCGTCGTCTCGTTGAAAGCGTGTAACTGCTACCCGAACCCGAGGGATTACCAGTAATCTGCGGTAAGCTACGCTACGTGAGCAGGTACGGGCAACCTGTTTCGGATATTGTTACTAGGAGTAGCCGGCAGCCATTTCGTCGAGTCGTTCGAACTTCACTGGTATCTGTTGGTCCAAGACCCTCTTCCTCCCTTTTCTGATGCACATCGCATCCTAAGCAAATCCCAATGTGCATTGCTCAGCCAAACCCGTGGCAGAAAGACTCGTTAGTGTTCAGACTCCATCATAAGGTACCACGCTTCCAAAACTGTATATGGGATTCGAAGATCAAATGTGGTTTATATCTATATGTAGAATCTGAATATATGTTGTTTTTGTGGATGGGAGAGTTGAATAAACCGGTTCTCGTTAGATCACCGAAGTGCAGCAAGGTTGGACGTGGTTTGTACTAGGATGGGTGACCGTCTACGAACACCACGTTTCGTTGATAATTCACCTGATTGAGTGAAAAACTAATCAGTTACCCTGAAGAGGATTCCAAATCCCGGAATCGAAACGTTGGCCACTTATTTTTCATCTTTAAGTTCATGGATGGTGCAAAGGCATTAATAAACAATTATTTATTCTATATGTAGAATTTTGGATCAGTCCTGTTTCGATCAGATTCTGATAACATTTTATGTTAGTTAATGGATGCATAAACCGCATATACCTCTCTGTATCGTGAAAATGATCATTTTCGTACAATAATTAATTGGGAATATTAATTTTGGTAATATGATTATCCTTCGGCCCTGCAGTGGTTAACAATGAATTTCATAGAAACAGAAATGTATGTATATTGTGTTATATAAAAAATATTAAGCTCCAATTGAATGTTATGAGGAAATTGATCATATTAAACTTAACGGAGAATATTTTGTATGATTCGTGGACATTGTGCTTGATATTATAGTTGGAGATATGTACTTGGATAATTGAGACTGAAATTGTTAGTGGAAATGGATTTGGATCAGTAATCAGAGAAAAATGAATAAAATTCTATTGTAACTATAAATGCAGTGTGTCTCATTGCAATTGCTGAATAAATACAGTAAATTTCGAGTGAACTACTGATATAGCAAAATAAAATAGATCATAATACAGTATCCATTTTTGACGTTTAATACCCAAGGCCAAATGAAACGAAATAAACATTTAACTGTACAAAACTCTGTGTGTTAATCGAAAGTAGAAAAATGACTGTCATTCATTTTGATATATTATTTTCAGGGGAAATTCTAACAGTAAAACATATTGCTTCTAGATGCTTCGGGCAAAAATTCAAAAACACGAATTTTTGGGTAATAACCAGGCTAGTGCGCTCTAGAGTAAACACGATATACTATATATACATAGTATTGCTAAATATAACACGAATCGCGAAAACTAGTTGGAATATTGACCGCGAACAGCGAGTCACGCGAGCCAAGTATTATATTATTTTTTCTCAAGCAATTGTTATTGAATAGCCTTCAGAAGAGTAGCATTAATATTCGCGAAGGAGCGAACATTCGATGACTCGACCGCAGAATTCTTATGTGTCGGTATCGTCAAAGAGGCGTGGAAAGATTCGAGCTTCTACTACGAAGTAGTGTCGCGAATGTGATTTATCGTTCGCAGGCGTGAAAACGAAGAGGAAATTCCGCGTCAGCGACTCCAGCCGCTGGTTAAGCTCGCGAGTATTGGCATATCGAAGTGGATGCACTTGTTACCTGTATTGCAGTTTTGCCGAACGAGACCCACGGGAGCGATACTCTGCATTTTCGCCGTCACGCGCGAAAGACCCCGGAGAAATAGGAAACGCGAAATGCAAAATGCGACCATTGTTCATCTATAGATTTGCGGCTATGTCAATTGTGGACTGTAATGACGTTAACACTGTGGCTTTTATCATGCGAATTATGATGAAGATACTACGTAAAACGAGGTCTCCAATAATGGGATAGAAGACTCGATGCATGATATTGAACCCTTTATGGATTCGATGCTGCTTTTATTGAAACCAAAATTACGTATAACTGCTAGAATTCTTAATATAATATTAGATAGGATAAAGATAAAAAATTCAATTTTTTTAGACTTTTTACCATTTTTCAATCTCAAGATCGATCTTTAATTCTAAAGAGTGACGCGGCAGGATTCCACCGCGTAGTAATAGCGTTCTTGATATCGCTGTGGTATGTCAGAACGATATCAAGCGAGGAATGGCTAATTCGCGTCGAGTAAATTTGAGTCGCGAGTTCATATTGAAATTAAGAGGTCTACTCGCGGTGTGTGCCGTGTGCCGCCGCTCGATAAACAGAACGCGCTGTGTCACTTGACCGCCCACTCGCGTTTCCGCCCTCGAGAATGGCGAGCACGCGCGCGTTCGCCCCCCTTTTTTCTCGTTCATTAGCCACCGAGCAGCCCTTCAACCCTCGCGTGACGACGGTCGCTCATTGGAGATCCATTTAACACTAGGATTACCGCTGATTATCTACACTACTGGACAAAAGGAAATTCTCCAATGTAAACATATTTCTAAACACTTTGCGTCCTGAACTCATAATAATTTATATTAACTTTGTTGACTCTTACAGCAATATCAGCTTTCATAAATTTATTCAAATTCACAGAAATATCGAATCTATCAACCCAATTAGAACTAGTAAAAATAGAGTCGAGATAAAATTCGAAGACTGCTTAGAAATATTGAAGTTATTAATTATTAGTTAGTTGTATCAAATAAAATTTGAAATAGAAATTTAATTGCACAGTGTAGAGTCTATTGTTTCAACGATACTACATTCAATAGCAAAGAAGTAATTAACTACACAGAATAGCAATAGTGCATGAATGCCTTTAAGATAAAGAGATGAAAATTTAATAAACGTTCAGCGAAGAGTGAAGAATGAAATTTTCATAAACGCTCTACAGCCAGCTAATAAATTTGTTCTTACTACAATCGCGTGTTTTTTATCCGACACAATGGCATAGCAGCATGATTTCAGTTAGATATCGCAAAATTGCTTTACAGCCGCGTCCGAGTTAATCCAATTCCTGTGTATATATCTTATCCTAGGAGGGTAATAACCGATGTGTGTAACTTGTCGCACTTCTATCAAGCTTCTCGGTATATTTAGCACAACCGTGCAATGGTTTGACTCGAGCGAAACCCCTGTGTCGTGCAAGAATCGCATAAACTCGCCCTATGCCAACTTTTTACGCTACGCGGAATATCAGCCGTGGGATCGGTACATGAATCTCTCACACTGTTTATCTAACTCGATCTATCTCTTTCTCTCTCTCTCTCTTACGCGTGCGTAATGAATCAATGGTAACCGTGAATGCGGGGGACAAATTGCGAGTGATTCGGGTAATCAGCAACTGGGATATTGCAATTGTAATCCGTTTAGTATGGATTCTATAGCGAATACTAGTTGGAATTCAGCAACTTGTGACAGCTCTTTAGTTTATGCATTTGTAGGTTGAATGATATTTGGCGGATTGGTTAATTGGATGTAAAGGAATTCTTGCGAGGATTAATCCTGCGCAAATCGGGAAATCAATAGTTAATTATAAATGCAAGAATATTTGATAATTTAGCATGTGGGATAGTTAGTACAATTTGCTAAAGTACTGGTATTCTATCAGAGATTAGCCGTAACTACGCTGAAACTGTAATTGGAATAATAATGGATTTATAGGTCTTGAAATAAAGAGGATCGATGGTTCAATCAAACTAGATTTAATTCAGATTAAATTTATGACTAACTTTAATTCCGACTCATCGATACTCATTGTATCATCTCGAATGCTTATGATATTAGCAATTTAGGAAGAACGGTGAAGAGTTTGAAAACAAAGAAACTCGAATTGCGAGATAATCAGTGGGAAATAATTAAAGTCTATTTTAAGCTGTGCTTTCGGGGGGCAGTTGAAATGTAATTTCGAATCGACCGCGGTTCTATAGCTTTCTCCTGAGAGAAGTGCAGCTACCACCAAGCGAATTCTGCAGTAGGGTGGTGAAGGGTGCAGGGTGAAATGTGAACGGAGTTGGTAGTAGTCGCGTGCAAATTATCGACTTGGTCGAGAACGTGCGAAAGAGGCTTGCCTCTTGTCCCCTCGCGAGAGCAATGCCCATGCCAGTGGCTGACGGGCCTCGTCGAATGACAAATGGCCAGCCATTAGGCCGATTTCGTGGTCATTCCACCTCTTCTCTCTTCCCCCCCTCTCAGCCGAGAGTTGCACGCAAAAAATTAATTACTCGCACTCGTGCCCACTGCTGGTGTCACTCTCGAGAGTCCATTGGCTTCGAGAGATAAAGAAAGAGGGAAAGAACTAGAGAATCAAAAGTGTATAGAGACATCATCGTTTGCGAGTGACCCTCTCGGCATTAGAACTATCGGTAATCACCGCTAGTTATTCCGTTCACTGACGGAAGAACAATTTCCTCCGGATAAATGATCCGATTTAAAGGAATATTGTTTAGGATCTCAAAGGAACTTTAAGTGTTTTCGATGGGTATATTGCAGAAACGAGAAATTGGCAACTTGCCATTTCACCTGGTGAAATAGTTCCAACGTTATCACTAGATCTGCTAAAGTGTGCTTGGGCATAGTTCGATAGAAATTTTCTAATGGTTCGGTTTATCGTTTAAATGTAAGATATTTGATCGAAATCGAAATAGAATAAATTAAACATAATAACATCCACCTTACTTAACACCGCGGTTAGAACAAAGTACAGTTTGAAAGAATTTATTAGTTAGTGTATGACTCGCTCTATCTCGATACAGCAGTTCCGCGGACCATGAATTAGGGTATGGAGGATGTTGCGCAAAGCTGAGCGCATTTTTCGGAAGACACACGCAACCTTTGAATAGTGGCTTTCGAGTGATTCGGTGTAGTACGGAGAATGAAATGCGAGCTTTTGCACAGTTTGAACACGGTAATGATCGCATGAAAGCAGGAATCCTTTGGAAATGGGGCTCGCGGGCAGCTAAAAACCGCGAGAAAAATGAAGCGGCGCGGCGCGGTGCGAGTAAGTACTCTACTCGAGGTTAATGGAGTCAAATTCCCCGAAAAGGATCCATCCAAGAAGCAAATACATAATCAAAGCCAGCTTGAGCAAAGAAACTCCAGACGGCCTGTGGTTCCGGCGCGGCCTGATCCTTTTCATCAATCGGTTTCCCTGATCTTCCGAATCCTTCTACAATTTCAAAAGATCGTTTTATCGTGTGTGAACTCTAACGGTGCCCGACAACATTCCCTGTCAATTCTCTATTCAGTCGAAATGGTTTCTTTTATCTTTGATTTCTATTCGACTTATTTTTCACAATCATAGTTTCCTAGAATTTTTTTTTCAAAGTCGAGGAAAATAATGTTAATATCGATCCCCAGAAATCAGTAATTCTCTCTCTCTCTCTCTCTCTCGAACAAAATTCACAAGATTCGTGTGATTTTACTGAAACGAGAGTCTGGCCAGCTAATTAACATAACAGAGTAACCTACGAGCGAAACCGCACGCAGCTCATCTTTAAAGCAATACCGTAGCGCACCTGTTGGAATAGAAGTCGCAAAGGGAGTCGTTGGCGTTTCGCGTAAAAAAAGAATAAGGAAACAAAGAAGAAGGAAACTGCATGAGGGCAGCGATTGTACAGTTTCGCAATGTACGCGTGGGCGCTAGTGCAGCTCAAAAGACAAATTGGAAGCTGTAATTAACTGGTTTTGAAATCTGGCCTCACGAAGCAGAGGTATTAATTTGCCTCGGGGCCACTGTTTGCACATGCGGTTTCCTGTCGCCTGGTATATCCCTATATACCCTTCGTACGCCCGCCACCCTCGCTATCCTCGCCCCTGCGCGATGTTTTGTTTGGGGTCCTCGACTATTAACTTGAAAGGTTGACCTCTGTTTTCCACCCAGCACTGACAAGAGAGACCGACGAGACCCTTAATCGGCACCGGGTGCGAACGAATCAGCGCTCGCTTTTCGTGCGACCAACTTTCCTAGAGGGTAGTTCACCCTGCATTCTACTCATCAGATGAGCGCGTTGCGAGAATGGATAATGGATAATCAGCTGTCTCGCTTGACGAACGTAAAGGATGAAAACTGCTGAAAGTCTCGGAAAAGTTCTCATTTTTTGTGTTAGTTACAAAATTGAGTTTGAAAATCGAATGAGACGTTAAATATAGAGGCAGAAATATGTATAAAAACTCGTTTAATCTACAAGTTAGGATAAAATGACAGAACAAGATTTTAATAGTAACATGCCATCTCTTTAACGAATTTCATGGAGAACTTTATGAAGCTTAAAACCCGAAAGAGATTTGCAATAAGCGAGACTTTCCAGATCTAATTGTTGGACTTTCTGTAAGCCTGTACCGTTACTACTCGGTTTGTGGAACCGCGAGACTTTAATATTAAACGAGAATGCTTCGAAAATGCGGGGAAGTTTCCGCAAAAATTCGCGAACCCGTATTTTCGTGACGCGGTAACAAGCAGACGTAGCAGAGTTATATTTATTCCCGGAGAAAAGAGAGGAGAGAGAGAGAAGGCACGAAGGTATGTAACAGGGCTAACAAACGGTAATTTCAAAGTTGATTGAGTGAAAACGGGCTAGGGCCGGGAGCAGTTGAGGAAAAATGGATACCGACCAGAGAGAGAGAGAGAGAGAGAGAGAGAGAGAAAGAGAGAACGTATGGTGCAAAAAGTCGTTTTAATAAATAGGAAACTTCTGTGACAAATTTTCCACAGGGTCCAGGGACTTGGTGTCACATTATTTCCCAACTTGCGATTCCGTGTGGCGAACTTCGCTATTGAAACTCCAATTTTTCCCTTCGGTCTCCGCGGGTGGGTCAGCCTTTTTTATCGTTTGGCTATAAATTCCATGAGCTTAGCACGGTGGTTTAATTAAACTAGTTTAGCTGTCATTCTCCTCCTTCCCCTGGCCTAGGCTCTTGCCTCCGTAGCGACCCCCCCCCCCCCCCCCAAATCGATAAGACAGATAGGCTTACCCTACATTTCTATTTTCCAGCTCGAGCGCGAACATTGCCGTTCTACGCTACCCTCTGCTGCCTTAATTTTAATCTTTCACCGCGGAGACCCCATTACACCCACCCCTTTGAATAATATTCCCCGGGCACATTTGAAATTCCTCTAGTTCCAGCCCTCGGCTCCGCGGAACAGGGCCTCTTTTTATTCGGCGACATATGCGAAACGCTGAATTTCCTGCAGTATTAATTCGCGGTCTACCGAGCTTCACGAAATTTCTCCGAGCCTGCAGACCTTTGTCGCACCTGCGGCCTATTTTCTCTATTGAATAAACGTAAATATTGTACCGTCGAATTCCACAAATTTTAATACGATCTCCAAGAATACTGAACTACATATATAGAGCTCTGTCGGTGAATCTTTGACATTTATGACCCTGTTGCATCGGAACTCGATGTCCCAAGATCCAATTATTATTTCCGTTCTCCAGGAAACACGATACGCTTGATGATATGATTCACGAGGATCGTTCGATCTCCTATCCTACACAGCATTTCTACGCCTTTTTCCTTAGCGGCAGTCGATTAAAGACTACCACCGCGATTAGTAACACAAGATCCGGTTATTCAAGGTGCGTACACACATTACGGAGGACGTTACATAAACCACTGATCCTATCACAAGATTTCTGAATCGACACCATAATTCCCAGCAAATTATGTACAAATTGTTGATGATCTTGGAAGAAAAGATTCACGAGAGAACAATCGAAATTCACAGAAGAATTCATCCGTTACCTTAAGTTCTATAAAGACGACGGAAATATCTCGATAGCAAACGATTTGATCGGATCGATCGTGAACGATGCCGGATAGATTAGGAGGTAGGAAGGAACATCGATTTCCTAACTAACTCCGAACATTAAGATGGATAGATACGTGTCTACATCTACATGTATGCTCATACTCACTCGGCTTATCCAGATCAGATATCTCGACCTCCGAGTACACCGTGGCAATTCCAAGCACCAACACGGTCGTCGTAGTCGCGACACTCCACCGCCACCTCCAGCACATTTTGTCTTGGTTTCGCGCACTACACACCCACGCACACACCTTTTTCGCGAGGCTGGAAGGCCTCAGCAAACCCTCGGCACCCTTTCAGTCGTTATGTAGTCTCGCGACCGTCCTGAACCGGCACTAATTGCAGCCGCCCTTGCTGCTGCCACTGGCACAGTTGATGGTGCTGCTGCTGCTTATGGCAGTACTGTTGTTGCTTCTGCTTCTCTTGTTCAGGATGGCGATACTGGTGTCTATCTGGTTGGTGCCAACCTCGTTGTTTAAGTTGATACTCGTGATGGTAGCTCTGACTGTAATAATACACTGGTTCTTCGCCCTGTTCTTGCCTTTGCAGCCGATGCCGATGCTGCATTGCGACGCACTCAACATCCTCTCGTTAATTTTCGTTCTGCTTATCCTAGCAGAGATTCACCTTCGAAACCCTTTCATCTGATTGGTTTCGCTTGGCGAAAGCGTGGAACTGAATAATCCTTGGATCCTTCGCGATGCTGGTTTCCATCCGGCGAGTATAGTAGAATTCTTCGATGATGAGAAGTATGTATTTACTGCTTTCTCCAGTGCGTTGCTCTCGTTAGTCTCTTCCGTCTGTAATTGCATCCGCTGACTCGGGCTTAGGTTTCTCCAAGCTCTAACCGATAACTCCTTGGCGCCAAGCTTCTTTCTCTGGAGCTGGATTTACCCAGTTCTAATTGATTAAGATGAATCGAATTCCGCCGGTGGGTTGGTCTTCGCAGATGTATCAAGAGAAAGGTGCACAAATCATATATGATTGTCCGTCGCGATCAAAACGGCTAATGCCGATTGAACGGTCGAAATATAGTTGAGACACTTTGCAGCTTTTTTTCTCTCTTGAGAGAGAGAGAAAGACGTTCGGTGCATCGATCCTGGCAACTGGTTCGATTAGAATGCCCTCGGTGATGAAATCTAATCGATTCGCAGTACTGTTTTTAATACACGCGGGGAATGGTATTGTTCCACGATTGATTCGTATTTTCGGTCAAAGCGCATAATCACGGCTGTTGTAATGTCAGCGGTGATTGGAATTGATGCGGTTCGGATTGTGCATATGTGAGAAATATAGGTTGGCCGATAGTGAAATTCATAGGGCAGTCATAGTTTTGTTGAACAAAAGACGCCAAAGGAAAGCCTGCGTATATTAACATACAAAACTTGGATCCTTTGTGTACTTGGCAGTGTCGTTCTCGTTCAAAGTAGGACAAACTTTACAATGAAGATAAAATGAGAATTATTTGTACTAACGATAGACGCGAAATACCCGTGAGAGTTAATGCACGAGAGAAACGAGTTAATTTTCAATGATTCGAGCTCACAGATCGATTGCAAGTCAAGCTTTCGATCTCCCTAATAGGAAGCAAACGTCTTCACCCTCTGTACGATACACAGGACTACTACATCCATATATACGAATCTCAGGCGCGCACTCGGAAATTTGCCGAGCTTCAAGCCTGGTCGAACTCCACCGCAAGTAACGCTGCGGAGACGACTCTAGTTTACTGCACCACTAGTTCCGAATGAACACGTCGGTTTGCCCCTATCTCACGGCTCGTTACTCCCGCTCCTACAGCTACGAGGATCGGAATGTGCACCACCGCCGCGAAGCTCAGCATAAGAGAGCGAATCACCGACAAATGTCCGCGGTTTTCTTAATTAAATTCACCCGATTCCGATATTAATCGTCTGGATAAATCTCCCGCGGCGTGGTCTTGCTCTTTTAATTGTGTCACGATCCAATTTACTTCTCGAAAGACCGAGGAGATTCGCTTATCGATGAGATTGCCGAAAGAGGTAGGAGGATTCTCGCACCAAGCGGAGAGTCTCGAAGAAATTGCGTTTCACGGTGTCGGTAAAGTTCCGCGAAAACCGAACACGTGCGTCTGGCACGCGGCTTACGATGCTCGCGAGAGATCCATCGCTGCCAATGACAGTCGAGATAAGTCTTTCCAAGGCATGTCGATCTATTTCCATTTACCATACAATCTTCCAATCGATTCACTTATCCAGTCTCTATCTTCTGAGAGTCTAATTGAATTCAGCCATGACGATCAATTAAAAATCCATTATCAGAGCGGCACGTTTTAAACCGTGCTGAATACAAATAAGATCGATGGACGGATCGTCGGATCCACTGATAGAAGTCGTAGTTAAAATAGCGCACGCACTAGAAATCGTAGCGCGAATTGAGAGAAAAAAAAAATTCTTCTTGTTATCTCTTGTCAAAGACAGATCACAAGAGAAAGAGAGAGAGAGAGAGGGAGAGAGATGATGTGACACGATGCCGACGGCTTAGCGAGTCAACGATAACAACTCTCCTTAATGGAGCCACGTCGAGTCCTGACCCGCGGCGGCTCGGTACTGAAACCATTGAATCCGAGTTGCCGGAGCCGCCACTAGCCTCGGCTTCTTCCGCGTCTGCTCGGTCCTACTCGGCTACCTTCGGCATCCCGTGCTGCCTTTCAACTACCGTCCTCTGCGTTTATTCTCGCCCTCCCTCTCTCTCTCTCTCTCTGTCTTTCTGGGAGCACGCTTCTTCTACTGATTCTACTTTCTCCCTCTATCTCTCTCCACTGCTCTTTCTCTTTCTCTCTATCCAACTTATTAACACTAACAACGCGCTCTCTCGCGCTCCGAGATCATTATGATTTACCGTCGCAGCTAATGAATCCCCATAATCGCTGCGGTGCAGGCACACCCTGCGTACATCCCAGGATTTTCGGGAATCCAGGCGACACTCTGCAACGACCTTCCCCACCTTGACAAAGAGTTCCGAGAGAGAGAGAGAGAGAGAGGGAAAAGCCCGGCGTGAAAGAGTATCTTTGTTGGATTCAGAAGTCACCTTTTTCATTCATCTAACGAGCCGACTTTACCGGGCCACTTTGATGAGCCATGAGAAATATGGAATTCCGTAAAAGTCCGCCGAAAAATCACACTTACGTAAGAGGTATCAACGTCGGATTATCGAGGCGGGTTCTAACTTGGTTGCGACAGAGTTTACCTGGTAGCGATTTCACGTTGCGTAACCTCGCGATTAATTAGTGTACGCATTTTAGGACGTTCGATCGCTATGAGTATTACGTTCCAGTTATTCGAACAAGTCGAAACGAAAGCGATGCGACGAGTTTTATCATCGCGATGGAGAAACAGATTTTCATTGGGGCAATTGTAAAAGTTGCACTCATGAAATATGCTTACAATAGAGGGTAAGTATTTCGTGCAGTCATTCCTATAGTGTCCAGTTTCGGATTAAGCTTCGATAGAGCTTCGAAATCAGGCTAATGAGCGTCACGAAACATATGTTTCGATAGAAAGCTAACGCGTATTTGCGTCATAAACATGTTCATGAAAACTGATAGTTGTTCGCGCATACGTACTATACATAGCTGTTGCACGCGTGTTCGCCCGCGAGATAACACCCCTCGAAAGTTCATGACTGCGGAGAACTCTCTCCAATCGCGATAAATTCCGGCTTTCGTGTTGCCGTCGCTATCGGGAATCGCCTGCAAATCACTTCCTAATCCTCATCGAGTAGGTATCTCCGAAGGTACGTTTCCTAAATCCCCTTTGAGCGTTCCAGAACGTCCCAGCTTAGTTTCGCGTATCGCGTTGTTTTCCCAACAGACGCTACTCTCACACCCGAATGCTCATTCGCATTTCTGTTGACTGATTCTTTTTTTTCTGCGATCACCACGCTACGCTAATCCAGAAGAAAACCACTTGCACTTTGGTTTCGAGCGCAGCAACTTGTGGCAGAAAAAAGTGTAAACACTAGGTTCCAGTGAAATTTTATGCTTTGTGTAGAAAACGCATATAATACTTCAATATAAATATTAATTATTTAATATTATATTATTAATTTCGTATTTCGACTCGTTAATATTCTTCCAAAATGCCATTTTAAAATGATTACACGATAAAACAAATTACTTATTAAATGGAGTACTTATTTGAATTAGAGCAGATGATATTTTGTAGAGATTATACTCTTTGCCATTGGGACGTGTTAACATTGGATCTGAAACACTGTAAGATCTTAGGCCGAATGAAAAAGGTGTCTCATTCGAGTTTAATTTAGAAGCTGTAATCCGCGTGAAGAACAGTTGGTCGCCTCCCATGCGGGCATAGTCAAGGGCTTTTCTCCACGCGATCAATCTGGAGCCTCATAGATCGTTCGGAAAACCAATTGGCTCGCATCATAGATCGGCCGATACGGAGATTTATCGTGTTCCTAAAAACTCTCGAGTCGCGTCAAAGTGTGATCGAATTGTAATCAGAAACCACTATGGTGGCCCACACGTGTTGCAACTCGGTCGCGGATCACCCAACAGAATTTTGGTCGGCGTGGCGGCATGGCATGGCGTGAGAGAATCAATGGTAATTTACATCGCGTACCTGGACTGCTTGCTTTATGAATCGATTCTCACTTCTATATCTATAGTACTGTCTCGTTAGCTTGTACAATTTCTGATTCGTTAGCTCTCGCGTTGTTATTCTCACCATTTCTTTCATTTCACCAGCTAAAATCAAACTTTACAATAAACTGTTTATGTAACTACCGTCATTAATCGCGATATTTTTTATCATCAACATTTTTCACCCCGAAATTATTTCCACGAGAAAAATCTCTCAGGTTCGATATACGTCTTTTAAAATCCATAATACTCAAGGTATTTCTGAGTGGTTCATGGAGAAAAATTATAAGGTACTAAAAGGGGTAAGAATAAGTGGCGAGCGGTGCAAAGTGTCAAGAGTGGAAGATGGTAAGAGTCATCGAGAAACTTGGGAGCAGGTTATCGGGTGAAAATTACATACATTCGAGCGAGAAGGTGAAGGGCGAGGAAAAGCTCAAAAGGGTCGTAATCGGCAGACGGGATCTAGCGTGAACAAGTCCGGGGGTGTCTAGTAGTAGTGTATGGTGGGGCAGCCGCGTGCCAGATCGATGATATTTTACATCGAGCACAGAACCTGCTTTCAGAGCAGTCTCTCGTCGGATTGGAACCTGACACCGCGCGCCATGCATCATGGTACACCGTCGAACACCCAGGCTGTTAACCCGAAGCACAACTTGGATACGATGTTATAGGCTTCGCGCAGTGTGGTGCGACGCGGCACGGCGCGGAACGTTCTCCGACTTGTCGAATAAACCATGAAGCCTGTCAGTCACATGGCGCTCACTCTCACGTACGTGATCAGCCTGTCCCGCAAGCTTTTTGCCGAAAGGTGGGACTATGTAGTGATTATCGATAAGCGATCGATATTCTGTCGATACATTGAGAATATTGGTAATCATGTTGGCGAATGGTAATCATTCACCAGAATGCAGTGTATTGGCTAATGAGTAGCCAATTTTATTTATTTTTTTTTCAATTCATTGTTTTTCGTAAGTCTTTACAATTAGAGATTATAATGACTATAGTTAGTTGATTGCAATATACAGTTAAATGGTTATATGGGAATCAACGAATCGAGGATATTGTAATATTATTAATATTCAAGACTTCCTCTCCCACAACTTTGCCACTGCTTACCAGCCGCTTTGAAAATATTCTTGCGGATCATTTTATGCCTTAAAACAGTGACACGGGAGCAAAATATATTTGTATTTTGGTTCGGGGTTTACGGGTCTCGTAGCGGAAAATCTTTTTCGGAAGGTGACGCGTCGTGACGCTACGTCTAGTAGAATGGATAGATTTTAATATAGAGTTCGCGTGAGAGCGCGCTTCCGATGGAGTGCTAAGGACATAAAAACAGTGATAGATGTGATTTATCTCTCGCATTGACTCGAGAATGAATGGAATGCATTGCTCCGCGAGGGGCGGAGAAAAATTGCGTGAAATATCGAGCCTTCCGCGGAATTGGTAAGTGATGGAAAAAATGTACGTAACGGAAGAGCCGGTGATTTATAATCTTCGCGACGCCCGATTAGCGCGTAATAAATATTCTCTCACTCCACGATACGACACGACTATGTCCCGTCCTATCGAAGGTGGTACACGCACGTTTCCGTCGTAGAAAGACATTTAATCCACGAGTGCACGCTTTTTCCTCGTGTGGTGGTTAATTGATGACTACAGTGCTCTCCAGCGACCCTGACCAGACTTGCAGATCCAGAAAGTAGACCCGTGAGTTAAGACCCTTCCCGGTGAATAATGGTCTCGCGACTCTTCTTGTCCGACTCGACGAATCACAATAATACTCTCTTCTTTCAACCAACGAAAAAGAATCTTTATTTGCGGTATAAAACTTGGCTGGCACGAGCGAACGAGTTATTCCGAATGGAAAAGGAGACACCGGCTCAAATAGGAAGAGAAATACAAAAAAAATAACGATTCACTATTTCTATGTTTGTCATTTATGGGAAATTATTTCATAATTATCCTATTCAAATTACACTGTCAAAGCCATTATTTTTAGTAACTTTTTGAAGATGCGTTCGAGGGAGTGTTGCGTCAAGAGAAAAGCTATTGGAAATAATACTTATCGAAGTGGTCCATTTCCAGGATAATTACCCATTGTTTAGTGTAGTGAATTCGTCTGAGTAGCCGAATATCGCGTCGAGGAGGCGAGAGAATGAGGGAAGTAGAGCAGGGTGGCAGCTAAGTGGAGAGGGCGAGAAACGCTAGATAGCCCGTAACAGTTAACGATGGTGGAGGATGGTCAAGGATGGTAACGTAAACGGTATGGGGCCGAAGGAAACAGACGCGGAAATTTATGTCGCTGTTTACGTGGAGTGGATAGCGCTCTCGGCGAAGCGTAGCAAGCGAGAGAATAGTTATTACGATTACCACGTTGAAGAACGGTTCTTCCGCCGGAAGCTTTAAGATTTTGTCCCTTCCCACGTTTCTCTTTTCCATCGGCATTCTTATCACCGGTTTCATTCTTCCCTTTTACGTACTTATTGCTAGTTTAGTTTTGTTCTTTTGATGCCCACGGCACTCTCTGCTCCCCTTCGCGCGCCGGAACTCTTCGAAACGGCGCTGATGCAGTTCCGTAGGGGATGATCCTCGGTCTTATGGGGTGTACGCCCCATGAGATTTCGAAAGGAAATGCGTACATCTGACTGTTTCATGCCGGAAAAAAACATTGTTTAGGATTCTGGTATTCAACGTGTTAACTACAGAGTGTTTTTCTAATGAAATCTTACAACTTTCCTTTCTTTCTTATTCCCCAAACTTTCTTAATTCAACTTTTTTAATTTGACTTACTTTATATTGTAGAAATAATAATATTCGTATGAAAAGTTTCAAATTTTCGAATAAATCGATATTAAACTTGTTAGCATCGTTTTGATACTGTTAATCTTCGCACGGATAAACTGCAACGAAACAAATGTTATTGGCTAGTTACGAGGATCCTCCGACAGAACGGTGCTCGAGCCTCTTCGAGTAAGAGGGCAAATATAATTATGTAGTTCGAAAGTAGCGATAAGTCCTCTGCTGCTCGAACGGGTCGGAGCAGCGCCATAATTCGGGCTGAAAACCGAAACTTTCTTAGGCCAATTACGCTTATTATTCTTATCCGAAGCACCTCAAGTGCCCAGGATAAAGTCGGCACTCGGTATTCGAGGGTGGTGCGCGCGATCGAGCAAAGTTCCTTGGCGGCCCACCGATCTACCCATCCCTGTTTCTCACCGAAATGTCATTACGATAACGATCGCCGCGAAATTCGCGGGAAAAGGCGCGTGAGACCCGGCTGCACCAACTTCTCGAACGGCAATTTCTTTAGAAAGGTCGAGAGACAGAGCAGAAGAAAGAAAGAAAGAAAGAAAGAAAGAAAAAGGAGAAGCATAGGATAAGAGTCCTACGAAAAGAGACTCACCGCGTGAAAAACGTGGTTGAGCAAAGATAATGCAAGACAGAGAGGCGTGCTACGAATATGCACCTGCGCATCGTTGCATTTGTCTGCACCATGGGAACCACAGACCCAACCACGTATTATGCAGATGACCAACGGCGAAAATGACGGCCGCTGCTCTTTTCGACCACTCTCGAGGTCGTCTTTACATTCTTACGCTATCTATCTTTCGTTCTTTCTATCTTACCCTACCAAAGCCTCTCACGTTTTCTTTCCTTCTTCTCGTACCTCGCGGACGCCTCTTGTTCGTTGTCGAAGAGAAATACGAAACTGTCAGGCTATAATGTGGACGTTCTTGCATAATAAGACTCGGTCTGTTTTACACGTACTCTTGATTCACGAGCTCTGGAAACTTGTTTTGGAAACACTTTTCATTCGATTAATTTCAGTCGTTTTTAATAAGGGTTTTCATTTTGGCAATGACTGCTGTGGTCATATAGCCTTCTCAATGCATCAGTTTCCAACAACTAATGCGTCTCTGTTTAAACCAGTGAAATGTAAATTACAACCTTGGTCTCACGAGTTAACTCTGTGGATTCGGAATATATATATCCTTACTTGGTTAATAAGTGGTTGAAGGAATTTTTAATAAACCTCTATTACAGTTGTAGGAATATTTAACTGGTTTGAATAACTACATATACACGTCAGAATGAAACCCTGCTTAAGTAAGTGACTAGCCTGTCGTTCCTCGAGTCGTATCTTTATATAAGTATAAGCATTGTCGTTGCTTCTGTGGTTTCAACCTGGAGCTTGTTGGCCAACTGAAAGAGGCTTCGCGAGTATTTGATAAGAGTTCCTTAAGAGAAATATATAAGTTTGCAGTTGATATTAAGGTGACCTTATCGTATGGTTGACCTCTCAGAAACTACTCTTAGAAGCTTCTCCCATCGTTCCTATTGGGGATGGGCATATAGGTCGGTATCTAATCGGCAATGTACATCCATAATCAAGACTACGCTGGCGGTTATTCGTTGGGAACGGAAGTAAAAGCCCGCAATATACTTGCAAAGTAGACAATACCGTTGGATCAACATAATAGAGGTTAGAGGATAGGCCACGAAGGGAGGAGCGCGGGTGGAAACAAAGTACGCAAAGGGTGAAACAAGAGGAACCTTTCCTCGAGTATTTCGCGGATATCAACTAGAAGTCGGCTGTCTGCTCTCTTATTTCTCTCTTCTTCATCTTCTCTATTGCTCCACGATTCTGTCTAGTCTTCTCCCTTTCGCTCACCCCCTTGGCTCCTGAGGCTTTCCTCTTAACGAACGACGACTTGTTCTCGTTACCGTGGCTCCGAACATAGAGATCGGGAGAAAGCTAACGGGGAAAGATGTTTCATCCGGGCCGAAGGATTCTCCGGGACCCTTGCAGAATTAGTTTCGTATAATGCGACTCTCTACAAAGACGAGGTCGAGCTACCAGGCGGGGGTACGATAGTGATACGTGCGGACTCCGTTCCTATTCGTTCGCATACTTCCCTTCCTAATATACTATGCATCTAGTTTGCGTCGAATTCCCTCGCGGAAGTATGCTCGAACGATCTTAAGGATTATTGTAATCGGGAAATGCCAGCGAGACGTAGGTAATACGTCCCTTTTCCTCTTCCACTGGTGGGAGAAGGTCGCGCTACGTGTGCAATGAGTTCCGGGGAGTTATCTCCGAGACTTGGAAAAGGAGACGAGTCGAGAGTGGAGACTAGCATCGCGTGCTTCTCGAGATTCGAAAGTATCAGACAGAGGCGATCCTAAATCGTTGTGGAGGACAGGACTTATGAGCGTGGCGAGCAATCGTTCTTCTGGAAAACCGACCTTCGAGAAAAAAAAAATAATTTACGGTTTATCGCGAAATTCCTTCCGGCAAAGGGGTAGTGCGAGGGACAGATATCATAGAAAGCTACTAACCACTGATACGCTATAGTAAATATATCAGAGTAATTTCTTTTGGCTGATGATATAATTTCACATTTGGTGATTGAGAATTATAATGTCCAAAAATTATGGCATTCATTATAAATTCTGTTCGAATATACATGTATACTCGATTTGATTCTTGTTCATTAAACCGGTAAGAATAATTTAATTCTAGATAATAATTGCATCCAATGTAATTTTGTATTATTTTCCGTCACGCAAATTCAATTATTAATTAGCGGTGGAATTAGGAATTAAATTATTATGATTGGGAATATTTTATGCTGCCGCTAATAATTTAATTTCTACTGAATGTCAATTGTCCCTTGTGTATTACGATATTTATACATGTACGTCACGTAGCTAACTGTAAGAGTAGAAAAATATTGATTTGTCAATGGAAACTAGTTAAACTTGTGTTTGGCACCTCTCGAGAGAAATTTGGCTATCCAAACCCGTTGGAATCTCTAACCAAAGAACCTCAACTAACCAAGTGAGTCATTACAAATTCAGATAGTCACTGGCATCCAATTAGCAATCCCAAAATTTTCCAGGTCCGCAAAAGCGTCGAAAAGAAAACTGGAAGAGTGTGTTTCGCGTGCATTTCGCATCATGCCACTCAAACTCTCTCATTTTCTTTCTCGTTTTTTCTCTGGTGCCATTCCATCCGCGGCGACGTGGCAATGATAACCTCCACTTAATTAGCACCGAAGCTATAATTCCCAGTGCTCGAGCGGAGGCATGGGTACGATGCGGCAAAGAGCTCCAGTCGGATTAGTTCATTAGGCTGCGTAGGCAGAGAGAGAGTACAGGACTAGCCGTGAATTCGAGAGAATTTCCGGTGTTCCAAAATCCAGCGTGTTCCTAGCGGAACAAAGAGGCTACACCGTGGCCGTGCAACCAGGTGGATAACGGTTGATCGAAAATGCAGTTGCAACAACCCCCTTTGCCCGCTAGTTCGATAACGAGGCTCCCTCGGAAGCCGTAGCGCGACATAGAGAGCGGTGAGAGAGAGAGAAAGAGAGAGAGAGAGAGAGAGAGAGAGAAGGCGATAGAAGCTACTGCTACTCTAGCAACCACTATCATCGGAGCACCGTCCCTTTTCTTATTTAATCCCAACACGTCGATCAATCTCTGGCCATCGGCGCATTATAGCCCCGATTCGACGAGGGTACCGCGTTCCGTGTGGCCAACACTCGCCACACACGCGCACCCAACGTCATTACCGCATGCATCAGATAAAAGCGTAATTAAAGGGTTCGCGCTCGCGCGCGCTTACCTGACTCTGCCGACCTCAGCGGAGATCGGGGTACAAGAGGCCTCCCTGCGGGCGGCAACCTCAACTAAAATGGGATTTCAAATAGTTATGTTAATCGCCAGTTTAAGATCTTTGACTATGTAAATTCTCGAAAATCGCTTTTGCGAGAATCGGCCCATTATAATCACCTTTCACCAGATTTACAAGTAAGGCGAAGTGATGAGGGTGAGATTACTCGTTGGAGTATTGTTGGTAATTGTCATAGTTGTGAGTACCTAGTGCGATTGTTAATATAAAGAAATTCTTCACTTTCTGAAATTTGAGTTATGTGATAGGAGCTGGTTATAAGAAACTTTAATCGGATTATGGAGAGAGCAGTGAAGAGTCAGTTGCCAAAGGATCGTATGAAAGTTGAGATTTCACTATATTTTCATATTACATACTATATTGTATATCAGGCCCAATTAGAATACATTACCATCAGCACTACTGTTAAACACTGTCAACCCGCATATAACCCACTGTAAGGATTAAAATCCAAAGCGTGCCACCATTAAAAATCTCCTTTTTCCTCTTATTTCGCCAGACGATAGTGCGACGAGAGAGCCCGAATTTATCGGCAATTCACTGATCCATCGCGGCGCCAGCATCCTCCCGTCTTGTGATTCTGGACTTTTTCGACGCCTTTGTAAGTGTCAAGACTTGCTCAAAGCCCATCGTGATAAATTCTGGATGTATGTATTCTGCACCGCAATCGAATTTGACATAAATCAATAATTTTGTGGAGAGAAACTATCACCAGTAGTTTACCAAAGATACTCGATCCAGGACTCGTATCTCGAGCTATATCTCACGGTGCTCTCAATTTCATGGTCGAATCTCAATACATACATGTATCATCCTACTGGTAGCTTATTAGTACTGAATACAGTTTAGAAAGGTAACCGAGTCACCAACGAAATCCAGAAGCAGTGATTGCGATATTCGGTATATTATATGTATGTATCTTGACTGCCATCGAAAAAGATAGTACGCGAAGGCTAGAGTATCGTGTTAAATTTCTTGGCGGTGCCACTTCGCATCAGTCATTTCGTAATTGCCATGGTCTGTTCGACGTTGACTGATGTGTCGGGAGCCCCGATTACCAGGTACATATTTTGTCATCTCGGAGAAGCTGTTGATATCTGCGTGTGTACAGTGGCGGAAGGAAGAAAGCTTCAAAGCTGACATTTGTATACGTGATAAGAATTTGGATCGTTTTCTGCAAAATGGATATGTCAAATGAGACATTTGAGACTGGGAATTATCTAATATTAGTAAAAATAATTTTTTGAAGGTTTTTTAATCTCTCATCTGTCAATGGATCACTATTAGCAAAGTAATACTAGAATATGATAAATTCAAGCGTGACGACTGTAACGTTTCAGACGTGCCAATTAATAGCGAGGACGCCACGCAAATATGTCGTGAAAATCACCGTGAATTTTGTGAGGGAGAAGGGGCGCTACGCAAACAGGCAAATGCAGTGTGATACGTCAAAGCATCGTTTGAGTTATATATATATATGTATATTCAGAGTGGCGGTGTTGCGGGGCGTCGCACCCCACGACAAAACGTACTGCTTGCCAGTTATAGATTGAATCGCTGATATTAACGAAAAATTCATTAAACACGTTGGATTTATAGATTATATGTACATACCAGGCGCGTGCATGAATAGTCCGCGAGCTCTGTAGCTTGCAGCCGTGGCTTTTCAAATTCCAGAACCGGTAGATAAAAGCCTTCTCTCGACCTACCTATTTCGATTGTTTAATCTTTAATATCAGGGAGGCATTTTTTTATTGCAAGCACGGTTATTTATCACGAGAGAGCTAGCGTATTGATCATTACGAAGGGTTCTACAATAGTGATGTTCGTTTCATTTTCGAAAATTATTCGGGTGACTCATCCGACTGTTATAAACCATTGTCAGCTTAAAAAATGGAACTTTGATTTTTTAAAGCGTTCATTATGAGTCTTTACAATGCTGAGTTAATTGGATTTTTCTTAAAGCGTGGCGAATACATACGTTCATCCCTATAATCATCAGTTGACATTTTCTTTGCTCTTTTAAATCTTTTTTAATCGTAAGAAGAATCTTATGTTACAACTCGAACAAACCGAGTATTTTCAATTGTTCGAAACCTGTCAAATTCGTAATCACAACGAAAGTCGGTGAGATTTCACGTGCCATCGAGCGTCGAACGTGGACGGCTGCACCCGCCCCGTTTAATTGTCAGGGGATTCGAATTACAACTGAATTATTTCATCTGCGAAAGAAGAAGCCGCGCTTTCTGAATCCAGCGATCACGGAGTCCCATCTAAGCTTAATAGGACAAGACCTTTAATGGATAAGATGGGCGGCTACCGCGCGCAATGGGGCCCGCTCTCGCAGATTTCAAGCCCTGAGTCACGTTCCTTAATTGTTTTAGCGCAATCAGTTACAGTTCGTTGGCTGGTAATTGCAGAGAGCGCGCGCGGTCCAACCGGTAACCAGTTCGGGCAGCTGAGACTTATGACCCCTTTTTACCCCACTCCCTTCCTCCCCTCTTTCTGAGGAAGTAGCGACTTCCGGCCGTCGCGCCGGAAGAAGAAGTAGAAGAAGTAGAAGAAGAAGACGAAGAAGACGAAGAAGAAGAAGATGATGACGATGAAGAAGAAGAACAAAAACAAGCAGAGAAGAAAGAGAAGAAAAGAAAGAAGACGTGTGACGTCGCGTCGCGACGTGATGAGTACACATCCATTATCCCGAGGAGATTGGCCAGCGACGATTTAGTCGCGTCAAAGGAGAGGAAAATCGATCCACGGTGACCTTTATACCAATGGACGTCCGAGGAAAGGTGGTCTCCAATTCTCTACTTCCTCTCCCTCTCCCACCTCGACTTCCTCGACAGATATCGGGGAAAGATATTACGATCTCTCGATTGGGTTCGATCGGCCCTTTCAGGAAGCACTGCATTCGCCCGGATTAAGGAGGAGGGATGATTTAAGGTTAATTTCAAGCGGATTACCAGTCGCTTTTTTTCTCATTTTCTTTCGCTCATTTGACTCTCTCTCTCTCTCTCTCTCTCTCTCTCTCTCTCTCTCTGTCTCTTTTTCTGTTTTTCTTTTCTTTTCTTTTTTTTAACTTTCTTGGCCTCTCCTCGATATTTGCCTGTGGTGATCTTATTATTGTGCTTGGAGGTACAAACGGAGGCGTGGTACGAAGGCTCGAATAACTGTGCAAAGTCGTAAACAGTGTCATAAAGATTGTTAATGACAAGAGTTTTCAATTCACAATATAAAATTTAATTTCGTAGGGCATTTATCACGCAATTATGGGCCATAATTAGCGGTATAGCGGTTAAATGGTCGATAAATGTATGCGTGTGACTGGCTCGAAACGAGTGACCACGTTTCACTCGAACGAGCCGAAAATGCGGTGGTGTTTGGTGACAGCCTCTTCTTGATAACCGGTCTATGCTCGTTTGCTGGCTGGTATCGTTTACGCGCTTTGCGTTACCACTGGCTATTGAAGGGTAAGCCAGACCGTGCTCGGTTAATAGGATGGATACTATTTCCGTTGTGTTGAACGTTACCCTGCTATGATCGTTCAATTTCTTCTCACGGTGGTGCCACGAACCGCATGTAGATCGTGCACAAGCATAAAGAGTTGTACATGTGCATACATGTTACGATCGTATGCAGATCGTTAATTGACAGTTATCACACGTTATTGACCAGCTGGAGCGAATACATATCTGGCAGCAATACTAATATACTGTGTCAATAGATATTATGAACATAATTAAATGATAAATCTAAATGGCACATAAAGTTCAATATTTTTATTTTTTTTTTTTTTTTCTGAATCAGTCGCAGTTTGTTAAGAGGTACAAACCTAATAGTTCATTGAGATTCATTTAATTTGCTTATCTCTTACAAGAGATGTATTCTATTAGCAAATTACTCCTTCCCGAATGTAATTAAATGGCAGAATTCATTTAGTGTGATTTCATTAACCGTACAATTTCATGCAGAGAACTTAATCTACATATTCATATAATGATCCATGAATCGTCTTCTGTGCCTAATTAGCAGTGCGACTAGTGCGAGGAAATTCTTAAGATTCTCCTATTTATTGAGACGCTTCGTCAAAGGTCTTAGAAGCGACAACGTCCTACGAACAAACGTGTAGTGTATCTCTTCGAATCCAAAGAACGCGAGAAACTGGCAGCACTGTCGTGAGTATAGCAAGTTTCATTCGAGGATTACGAACACTCGCGACTCTCTTCTCCTGCGTCAGAGAGTCAGAGCGAGATCCAGAACGGTCGATTCACAGTCGAGGGACCTCGTATTACAAGACGAGGCGAGCATCGTAATGAGGGATGAGAATTACAGGAGTGGAACCTCAATGTGGCTTACCACAAAGTTCCGCGCGACTCCAGCTTCTCTCGTGGCTCCTACCAACCGACTAGCCGCTCCAAAAGTCCTTCGAATACCAAAATCCAATCTATTCTTCTATTTTCTTGCTCCGAATCTCTAGATTTTTCTAATCGCTCCGAAGGTTAGCTTCGTACGTTCCGAATCTATAATTAATCTTGTTTGCAAGGTCATTCGATTCATCTTTTATGTGCTGAACTTTTTGTCTAAAACCTCTGGCTACCGACGTTTTGATCGTAAAGATTCAAGGTTACGCGTATGGATCTTTAGTCTTGCTTGGTTAGCTGAATTGATTTGTCTGGTGATTAGACTAAATTCTCTAGAGTTTGTGATAAATGACATGGACTCGAATGATTCATTGGTGACTTTATGCGTCAAGACGTCTTTACGCAAATAAAGAGTTTTACGTTTCAACGGTAAATATTTTAAGCAATCCTAACGGTCCAAGGAAAAATATTTGTACTCGAAGAAAGGCCAACGTCTACTCTACGAGTGCAATAAAAAAACGCGTCCAACAATTGAGTATAAGTATCTCTTCGCGTGCAGCACGAAAGAAACTCATTGTCGTTGCTATAAGAATCGTTTGTAAAGACAGTCAAGCCATCCAACGCTCATTCGAACCGCGCGTTACTCCGATGCGAATAGCGAAACGCGAGAGCTTTACGATATGACATCGATGAGCCACGCGATATCAATGCGACTCTGCCGTTCAATAATTCACAATTTGTATGAAGAAAGCTTCGTGAGAGGCGGTTGTCAGAAGATTTATTTGGAAGGTGACTCTCAAAAGAGGCGACAGAAAATCGAGACGTTTGCTAACTTTTACGAGATCACTTATTCTATAGGATGGATTAATAACAATCGTAATTTAGAGTATCTCTGTTATTTATTTCTCTTATTGAAAATATCATTCGTTAAAAAAAAAAAAAAAAATACAAGGTATAATGCGTTGAAGCGTTTGCTTCTAAGGTCCCAAAGAAAAAATATTTGTTCAATGAATCTTAAAATTATTACTCGGTCGGATTTCGTAAGAATATAGTAAAATTCGATGGTAAATTTGCTATGGACGCTGTTACCAAATGAGTGAGAGGATTATTGTGGAGATGCAATTCTTTTAAAGTAGTCAAATTGTGTAATGAAATGTCATCGAGATTTGTAATTTTATTATTATTTAAGCGAAGGATTTCAAGATGGTTCTGGTCAGGTAGGAAGCCATTTGAAATTGATTTCAGATGATTTGAGGACAAGTCTAAATCTACTAAAGCGTTCAGACCGTCGAACGCGCCAGCATTAATAGTTTCAATCATGTTTCGATTTAACTTTAGTTTTTCTAACGCATTTTCCTCACACCACAATCCTCCAAGCAGAACGGAAATTCGATTGTTACTGAGATCGAGATACTTCAAATTTGGCCCGAAACACAGATTCGGAACGGACTCTATCATATTGTCACTTAACACAAGATGTTCTAAATAAAGGAATGCGTTGACTGCTGACGGAACGGCTGTCAAGCCATTACCCGACACATCTAAATATCGTAATGGTGGTAAATGCATATGAATGTCTCCGAAGAAGCGAATCTTATTTTTTGACAGATTTAACCACTCTAATTTGTTTGCACCGTCCAGTGAAATCGTATAACGAGTGAAACAGTCACTGAAACACAGGTTCTCAATGGCATTTCCTTGAAGCGATAATTTGGTGAGATTTTCAACAACATATTTCGGTATATTCATAATCATGGTTCGATCGAGAATCAGATGCGATAGAGTTTCTGGCGCGGGCAGAAGAAAGTCGATAGAATGTAGTAAGTTACCCGATAGATCCAACTCTCGCAAATTAGGTGCAAATCTACTTAACGCTAGAGGAAAGTCAAGTCCCGTTGTATCTCTCAAATGCAATTTTTCAAGCTTTGGAAATTGGTTTCCAATATAGAAGGACAACCGTGGCATATCTTCATATTCGGTAATGTAGCCTCCGTACTTCTTATTGTTGTTAATGTACAGTGACACTAAGTTCGGCATTAAGTAATTTTGTAGTACTTTCTTTAACTCTATATAATTCGCGGATAGGTCAAGAACCTGCAGGTTTGGTAGTTTCTTAAATGCTTTCGGTGGTAATTTACGAATTTCGTTGTGACTCAAATTTAAAAATACAGCGTCCGAGGTTTCGATGATATCTTCATTCAACTTCTCGAGACCCATATTTGAGAAATTAAAAGTAATGTTCTTTAATTGTTCCGGGCATCTGGTGTCACGCACTTCGTTTATCGGTAAACGGGAAACAGGTTCCGTTGAGGGTGTAGTGGCGGTGTCGTTGAAAAGTGGCAGTGCATCTTTTGATTTAAAAGAATGAATTAATTAGTTATGTCATCTTCGAGTAACAGTGAAAGAGGAATTTACACTGGCTACTATCACTTACCACTGCTCTCGAATGATCTGGAGTTTACAGCATATTCCAAACGGCCGCGTGCATAAGCCACTTCAAGACTTACGCAAATTAGTAAAATCACAGAAAAGTAAGAGAAATCCATCTACAAAATGGAATAAAAAATTGTTACAAAATCTATAGGTAAACATATAGATTTATTGAAAGATTCAGAGCAACTTTGAGGAAGATATAGTAACTTTCTAGTAATGCACTATGTGAGACTGTAATATTTTTGTTAAAATCAAAAAATCAGATTGCAGTGTTTTCTTTGTTTTGAATATTGTTTCATTAGGATATGCAATAGCAATGAAACCAGGCCAATTTTAGTAGAGTATAGAATTTGCAGGATGTAAGTTTGCTTACCTCTAAACGTGGCGACGAGTAGACTCGGTATGGAAGTCACTCTTCGACAGCACAATCGGTAGAACTGTAGGGAAGTTCGAACTGTACGCCTTTGTTCGATAAAACCACGTGACACGAGGCCGTAGCAATCTTTAGAATATGGGGGCTAAAAAATTTTAAAACGACGCGTCGCTTAACTTTCTAATTATTTAATTTTCAACTATGCTAATCGACGATTATTATCAAAATATTCTCATATTTCTCATTGTAAGACAATTTATGAAATACAAAAAATTGTTCAATTATAATTCAACACAAATTTTCATATCTAGAATATTTTCTATATCGTTTATATAACCACGTATTTTTATTAGTTTAACCAAGATACGTGTTTATAATTAAAAACTTCCCAATCGATTACAGTTTCGTGTTTGAAGTATAACAAAACGATACTTGATTCGTGGAAACACGTTGGTAAGATCGGGGCACGTATACTTTCGCGACCGGCACTGAGCGATATCAATTTTTAGTCAGGATATACGATAACCTGATGAAGAGTGTAATTGTATGCCAAGTGTATCATTTTGCGTCTTTGCGACTGAACTGATTTTCTGAGAACATATTCAAGCAATATTAAGCAAATACTGGTTGCCAAGTGAGAAGGATGGAATATGTAGTAATCGGCTTTTCCTCGTTCAGGACATTATTCAAGGTTTATAGTGTTACACTACACCACGACTCACTCTGTACTTTCTTTTCCGAAAATTCTCAAGAACTGACCGTATTTATATTTTTCGGGGTACTTATGTATGATACAATACTTTTGCAGTGGAGGTAAAATTTCAAAAAGGCAACGGTGACTAGTCCTAGTCAACAGCTGACTAAATCTAAGTCACAACTAACACTACAGGATGATTCATACTTCACTGACTAATTATTATTATTAACTGATACGCTTTAATACGCCCACTTAGCTCATGTTCTATTGGCTCATATTTTATTATTGTATCGATAGTGAAATTGTCATTCGTACGTATTATATAGTTCTAACAAATAGAGAAAGTACTTTCCTCGAATTTCTTGGGAATCATCGATGATTGAATTTGATTCGTGCGAGCGCTAATTTCCATGGCGAGTGGCCCTTACAAGAGTGATTTATGCATCGTTACGCGGATATGTGTATCCCACCGGAACATATTACTCAACCGTCATACATCACTCGACTCATATCGACGCATGTAACGCACAGACGTATACGGCTCGCATCAGTCGTAGCTACTTCTCTTTACGCGAATCTACAATTTTTATTAATGCTGCAAGAGCTAATTAATTTTGCGAATTTATTCATGGAATTCCTCTTCCTGTGATGATAGTACCAAAATATATATTTTTTCAATATGAAACATATTATTCGAAAAGTTGCATTGAAATCATTATTTTTAAATTTTTCACATTGAGTTCGGCTTTTTCATTGAATTTTCATGTCACAGTTTTACACTTTGTCGTTAATAAAAGTGCAATTGAAGTGAAATCTTTAATATTCATGTGACCTTCTCTGGATTTAACAGAAGATAGCCTGATGATTCGAAAGCAAAATATCTACAATTCAAAGAAGAGCACCTTTTTCGTAGTGATTCTTATGGAAAAATCCTTGTGGAGTCGGAAGACACCAGAACCCCTCTTGAGCCTGGTTTTTATTAACAATTGTAATGAAACGTTCGCGAGGCATCCGGCAGGAGAGCAAGAGGTATCGATAAGATCGAAGATCGACAGAGGAAACACGAAGGAGGAGACTCAGGACGAGCAATAAAGTCAGTGTTTATAGGCCGATAACTGAGCGGGGCGCATAAAATTCGAGTTTAAATTCGGGGTTAATAAATCTGTCCCTTAAAAGAGTAATGTAAATGCGGTAGACTTAACGCAGACCTCCAAAGAAGTTCCTCGACTTTTCTATCGACGATTTCCTTGTTCTTTTCCCCCTGTTCTCTTAGCTCCCTCGAGATAAGTTTCTCAATCAGTTTCATTGTACCGAGCCTCCTTCGTTGGTGAAGTAAATATTGCTGTGAGACAAGGGACAAGGGACAAATCCTAAACAAATCCGAGGCCAGTTTCCTAATTATTTATCCAGAGAAACAAAAAAGATTAATTATGGTATCAAAATAAATCAATTTGAATCGGTGGCTTGGTTTTCTACCTGGTCAGATAAAATGCGGAAATAGTCGTGTGCTAACAGTACGTACTCTACACGCAGGATGATAAAACGGATTCATTAAACGAGCGCTCGATCGGAATGATGAATTTTTAATAGGCTGCATAATTTGCACGATTGCATTCGCTCTGACCGACGAAACGGTGCGAATTAATACTCGGTGCACGCAACAATAATTAAATGAAAAATCAATACGACCCGTTTTTAATATCATTATGAACTTCCACTGGTCGGTCTCTCTTGGGATCGTTATTTAATATTCGCGAGACGGCGGCAGCGTTAAACGAGAAAACGTGCGTGCAAGCAATGGTCTTGTTAGTGAAGCGGAAATTTCACGAACGGTGTATAGATTTTGGAAAATCCACTAGGCGGCAAAATCATCAGGGGGATAATAATCATTTGCGACTCGATTCGAACGTAACTTGCTCTGTTCTCCCTCGCGAACTCAGAATTCTGCTTCTATCGCGACCGTCGTTATTTTTACTAACTCGGGCGTGTCACCATTAAATTTCTTGAGAAAATCCCTTATACTCATCGTAACGAAAGGAGGGAGAGGTCAGTCACCCAGATTGAATCATACATTTCAAATATATCACAGTTATTATTTTCGTCATTTTGAATATAAATCAATTTCTATCTTACTTACAAGTTACATTTTTTGTAATATTAATTCTTTGCTCTTTATTAGGAATAAAGAGTAGACTCATGAACGAGGTGATCGAAATATCATCGTCGAAAGATTGCTACCGATACTACGGACATTTATCGAGATAAATTTAGTGATATTGGATCGCTTTATTGCAGACATTCTGCCGAGGAAAATCGAAGCAGTATTAGTCGATCGGAAAGCACAAAACCCTACAAGACAATGAGGCGGTAAGTCTAGTGGCATGTTAGCGTAGCCAGATTCGCCTTATCAAGCGAAATAACTCCCACTCGATTTATCGGTCTAACCATTTATTACCACTTACGTGGTACCGTGGAAGGGCGGTAGAGTAAATTCACCATAAGGAAAGCATTTGCTAGGACGAAGGACAATGTACTGGAAAAGGAAGAAGTACATATAGTACATCTATATGTACTACTTACGTGCTCGAAGTAAAAGTCTTTTTTGTCCACTACACATTTTATCTTATTTCACGCTTATTATCTAAACTATTTTTAAATCTCTTCTTCTTCCATAAAATTCCCAATTTTATTCAATATTTTCTATGGAAATTGACTCGATGAATTCGGATTGAAATTTAACGCCCGATATTCATTAACATGAAATAACACTTTAAATTGATGAAATAGTAATTCGCTTGGCCTCTTCTAATCGAATAATATGAAATAATAATTCTATTAGGGTGATGCAAAAATAATTACTGATTTTAAATATCCAATTTATTGTTACTATGGCTGTCAAAAATATACATACATATGTATATGTATAAGAACTTTCTATATCTCACGTCGAAACAGTATCGTGCCCAATAAATTATTCCTGTAATTATCCATCAATCAGTCAGAAACGTATTAACACATTGGATTTGGAAATCACAGTCAGTGAGATCGAATAACGCGTTCGCTGTCGAAGAGCAGAGCTCGAAATCGTGGATGGAACGTGTCGGATTCTTAGATGTAAGGGGTCGAAATAAATATCTATGGGGAACCTTGTTCAACGATATCTCGATCAGACTTACAACCGAGTGCTACACCAGCGGCATCCTCATCGAAGGTAATTAACATAGATCCTATCGATGATAACGGAAGGCTAATAGTCAGCGGCAGGTGAAACATGGACCGGAATAAAGATGAGCCTTGAGATGAATCTACCAAGATTCCACGGTTCTTCGAATGACACGAGATCGGTTGCAGTGGCAAGAGACGATTCGTATCAGGATTCGCAAAAATAATGTGTTTCGCTAATAATAATCAGTTGAGTCGCGCGATTCACTGCCATTAATTGACACCCTGTCGAGATGTGTATTTTATTTCCGAACGCGAATTCATTAGTGCGGACACTCTGAGTTTCACTGGAGATGAAGTGGATAATAAATTCGATATTATGCGGCTCAATTGGATACGGTTCGATACTCTGCCTTTGATTGGGTTTTCAAGCCACACCATTTTCTCGATATCCAAATATTGTTCTACGTCACAAAGCACATACATTAAATAGTTGTATAGATTAAATGAAAAAGTAATATATTTATGATTAAAAGAAACACAGAGCTGCAATGGGAATAAATATATCCATTAATATTATTCGAGCGTTATACACGGGCAACTGTAAACCTATTGGCTTATTTACATAATGAAACTCAAGACAAAGTATCAATTCGAAAATATTAATCCCATTAAAGTTTCGATTTCCACGCTGGCGGCAACTTTTGAATAAACCAAATATCCATTACAATAATTGAAATTCGCTTGAGACTGGTTGGTCCCTAAGCAATTTGCAAGTGCAGTAGAACCTACTTACTATACCTAAACTAATAGAGAGAGAAAAATGTTTCCATAGGGAAATGTTAGAATAGTAGAACGATCCTTTTTCTTGAATATTAACTCTGATTTAGTTATATTTGCAAATTCGCGTGTTTAAACAGAAAGTTTTTTAATATTTTACTACTTCCTTACTGCTACTTCATGTAAATTTTTTAATATAAATATCTACGTTCTACTACTAGTTTGAGAACTGAACATTTTCGTTGATCTTCTATCGTGATATCGTGCACTGTTAACTTTAAATACTAAACTGTTATGATTGAAATTCGTTCGTCAGAACAGCGAAAAATACACATGCCATATTGTATGTAAATATTGCTATGAAACTTTTCGGACAGATTCGGATACGAAGGTTTTTTCTCTACGGATTGTACAAAAAATGTATTCTCCTACCACTGAAGAGTAAATCGTTGAAAAATTGCATTAAAAAATAAAGTCTGAAATTGAAGATAAATTTGATTCTATTTTATTTGACATTTTTTCTCAACAAGATTAAAACTATCGGAGGAATCATTTTTAGTTATCTTAGAAAATAATATTACTATTTGTTGACAGTGTGGAGGTCGAAAGCATAGTGCGAAAGCGAGCACGTTTCTTCAGCAAGCTCGTGTCATTGCGCAATCGAGACTGTCGCGAGCGAAGCACTCTGTCGTCGAGGATTAGGAACAGAACGAAATTCCAGAGACATAGAACGGACACGATGAAAGGCGAGAGACTCAGTAGAATGCACTTTGCAGTTAGCATTCTCTCGAATTCACTAATGGATCGGTCCGGCTCCGTCCGATGCAATTTGATGCATCACTGGACAATCGGCTGATCAGAGCATTCGCGTCAATATTATATTATTATTCTTATCCATACCATCCTCGCTGACATCGACTTTTCAACATAGGAACTAAAAGTTTCGAGATATTGAACAAATTTAATTTGACACAAATTTTATATTCACTGTTACTAATGATCTCGTATGAAAAGTTCAAAATAGCTTTTGAGAATATATCTGATTAAGGAATTAATTGACTGAAAATAACAGGAAATTATCTAAAATATGTAATTCACTGTATTTGTGATTGAGATTTGATATAAGTGCGATATAAGGCAGTATTGTTGATTTTTGAAATCCAAAGTAAAATCGATGACGATCGATTAAAGATAGCAATTTTAATTGCTTTAATGTTGGAAACTGATCGGCGATTTGCGTTGACGGGGAGACACGTAAATTTTCGGTCGTCGCAGCTCTCGAGAGCGAGTCCCCGGCAAAAATTGATACCGGCCGCTGCCGATTAACGCTCGAGTAATTGCCGGTGATTAAGAGGATAATGCGCTTGACGCACTCGCACCCCCGACTAAGCGTAAAGTACACGCACCGCCGGATAAATATGACTGTCGCTTTAAAGTTAATTTCGCTAATGGAAATCGTCAGTTTATTTTGACCAATTAAAGTAATTAATTGAACGGCTCCTACTGGTAGTTGGAGGATAATGAGGATCGAGTAGCAACCAACTGTGCCCTCGATAATCGCGGTTCTTCCCGCACTTTGCAAAACGATGCACATTGTAACTAGTTTTGCCAAGTGCGGGAGACTTTACTTCTTACAATAATCTCATGATCTAATCATTCTGTGATGCCAGCCAATTTCCTAATTAAATTAGTTTATCTATCAAGTAAGTACAGACTTTTTAATTTATTTTGTAACCAAATTAAAAAACTATAGTTCAAGGTATAAAATAAGGATTTCAGTGATTTTGTTGCACCGTTTATTTTTACAGTGTAACGTAGTAAATTTGGTGGCTGCTGTTTGCGAAATCGGTCGATTTTCGGCGGGAAACAAATCGACGTGGACGAAGGGTGATCCTCGCAACGGGTGGCGCTAGTGAATCGGGGAGAGGGTTTTGGGTATGAATAATAAATTCACAGGCTTAATAGATGCACAACGACATATATGCGGGGAGCGTTTAATTTCCAGTTTTAAAGCAGGTCTCCAGTATAATTGCGAAACTGGCACGAGCCAAAATTGGTTTCGCGCGACGCCATGCCACGGCGCGGTACCATACCGTTTTCTCCCGTTTGAAAAACCGTTACCAACCATACATATGGCGCATGTGGCACCAGGATGTACCATGCCGCGGGCCTTAATTATTCGGATGGTTTCTTAATTTAATTGCTTTAATTAGCGCGTTGTCTCTCCTTCACTCTTCATTTCTCCTCTCTCTTTCTCTTTCGTATTCGCGACACGAGGAATTTTGACCCCCGCTAAGCATCGACCTTCCGCGTATCTCGACCGAAGAAGCACTAAATTCCTTTCGCCCACTTTCGCCTCTTTTGCCAAGTATTTCCGCGTTTCATCGGGGTTTTTTTTTTTTATGAATGGAAGCGCGGAATATGAATTCTCCTGTGGAGAGCAGTAGGATAGTGGTAGTGGTGGTGTGTCGACGCGGCCCAATTGCAAACGAGCCGCTACGTTGGAGTGGGTAATGTTTCAAAATGTGAAAGACGAGTCCTCATTTGGAGTACCATCCAACTAATAACCATAAAGATGCTCGACTCGAAAATAATGTGCCTATTACGTAGTCTCGTCTCTGAATTCGCGAATATTGCGACAGTGAAATATTGTTCCTCGTTTTAATACGTATCCAAGGATTCCATAGAAATATCGCCCCGTACTGGACCACAGGGCACGCGAGCATAACGAAACTTTTTCTTCTCTTTCTCTCTTCGAGCCCGTTTGAATTTTTCCAATGTACGATACAAATAACTACTCCGAGAACTTTCGACCAAAGAATTTTTTACAAAATGTAGAGATTTTTGCATTTTCACATTTTCGCAATATTTCTCTTATAATTATTTTTACCAATGATAGTATCGAGCTATGAGCGAGAACGAATTAATTCATTGGCGATGATATCTCTCTTGGTGTTGCACCTAATCCGTGTCGAGTAGCGGCGTAGAGTGTGGCGCCAGGCCAGCGCGTCGAGGAAATAAATTTCGGTGCATCCGTAATTAAGTGGTTGGCGCAGAGAATTGTGCGAGGAATCGGGGGAAAAGAGCGCTCTCGCTGTGCGTCCACTCGCAGTTCTCTTCTCGGCATAATTAAGTCCTTAGCATTCCTCGGTCCGCCTCGCATTACGTGCACCTCCCGCTTAGGAATGCTGTTTCGTTTTGCAACGCATGCTTCGATCCAGACAGCTCCGTGAAGCCTTACTCGAACGCAAACTCCTTTTCTTTTCTTTGTTCCGTTCGCTTGGTTTGCGCTCCTGTACCGATATCCCCAATGTTTTGTATCCTCGACATCAGCTCGTTTCTCGAAACCGCAGGTAAAGTGATACTTTAGAAAAAATTTGGTCATCTTATGAGAAATTCGATCGATGAAAAAAATGTACCGATCACTTTTTGTGTTTCGCTGCACATGAAGTTTTCTTCTATAAATAAATTATATGAAATATAAAATGCTCGTTGAAATATTTTTCATTTTATTCTAATAACTTAAACGAATAAACGACGCAATTGATTTCAGTACAAATAGCCGCAATCTATTTATGAATAAATATTAAATGCAGCCTGAAATATCTGCATAACGGTGAACTCTGCGTTACACAATATGAAAGGTCGGTGGTTAGTTGATCGCTAGTTTATTAATGCAATATATCTCATCATTGCAGAGGTTACACCTGCATGTGAAATTGTTATTTTTAAATGAGGATTGAAACATCCAAACGATCTCAGTCAATCTAAATTAATTCAATTATTCTTCATGACTTTACAATAAAAAGTTTGAAGCGAAACATTATACATTTTTCTGATTTCTATCTCTGCATTATGTTATTTGCATTAAGCTGGAAAAATGGTAAATAGCTTGAATATAGATAAACGGAATTCCGCGACTTCTGGCGATCTCACACGCGTAAGATTCGAGAGTGCACATTTAGCTCGCTTTACAGTTTGTTTCGGCGACTTCGTGTCTTATTCATTACGGTTATCTTAGCATAAGAGTTAATTAACGAGCTCTAGCAGCGCATTATTTTCGCAGGGTAACTCTACTCTGGTCTGGGTAACCGCTTTATCGCGAAACGGGCTTGGGTTTGAGCTTGGGCCTGGGTTTGCGACGCGCCAGGTTTATCTCAAAGACTTTCTAGTTCATATAACAAAGATTTCGCGCGTCACACTGACTTCCCTTAATCTGTTCGTGAGCTGCGAAACTTTCCGAGGGTTTTGCCCCTTAGTCACTTCAGCAATAGTTCGTTTTTACTCTTGGCAGGTTGTTAACGATACTTTCACTGTCTATTGAGGATCGTAGAAAAAGCTCGTGTTTTATCAACGTGTGAATATTGAATATACAAATAGAACAATAGTCTATTGGATTTAATATAAAATGATTCGTATAGAAAGTTGAATTTTCCTTTGTCCGGCGTTCTATGAAACATGCCGAGGTGTCATGTTAACACAAAGAGAGCCGATCGAAGCCACTCGAACCAAGGAGTTCCCCAGTTACTCAGAATGAACATCGAGACCACCGTGCACTACCTCGGCCACGAGGATCGCATCAAAATTCGACCTCCCACACAAGTAACAGAGGCATCCTCCTCTAATCTTCAGCTTCGACGAGCCCTTATCGTACAATTACAACGAGTTCCTCACGGGATCGGCTCTCAAGTCGCCGCTGGTGGCGATAAACAGATCGAGAGGGTTCCGACGCCGAGAAGGCAGCATGTACCGTCCAAAAGCGGCGGAAACTTCAAAGTGGCAGCGCGCGGAACCAGAGCGCAGACCTCGTAAGAACAGATTGGATGGCGCGTTACGCCAAGCAAAAGTACATATGTATACATATACATATGCATATGTATGTATGTATAGCACATAGGATCAGTGAAGGCTGGTGGAAGCAAAACCACTTGGTAAGACGGTTCTTCTTCTGACATTAGAGAATTTTGTAACCTGCCGACTGGATCGCAATGCGGCCCCCAGAGGGTAGAGGCTAAAGATCGTAAACACTTCACGGTGGTCCCAGCTGACGCGAGGGGGGAAGGGGCCACAGTTAAACCCGAACCGCGCTGGAGCTGTGAAAACAATTTATGGAGCGGCTAGAACCGTTTCACAGAGTGATGTTAATAACAACGGGGACAAAGGGTATCGATCGTGACCATCGGCCCCTTTCCTATGATAAAATAAGGAAGCTCTAGGATACCTGGATGCACCTCACGAACCAAATGTTCCATTGATGCTTTATGGGGAACACGAAATGACGAAGGTCGAATCTTTCGGAAGAATTTCTCAAACGTTCCAATACTTGCATTATCGTCTTACCGGTTCACTGGTTCCGTGTAAGGCCTTCTTTTCGGAAAAATGCGGAACTTGAGTGACAGATAGAAAGTGAATTGCACAATTGTGACTCGCAGTATGGATTACTAGTAGTCATATCGAAAGTTGATATTCGAATAGTCAGTGTTATACAATAAAGCTAAATCACAGACGATAAATTATATCTTCTGATTAAGTCGTATCTTGTACAAGGTAGGCTGCTTATGCAATACGATGCCAAAGTTTTCCCGCCATTGCGCACAATTTTTCCTGAGCGTAATTTCAAACTGGCGCGATAAGTTCTGCTGGCCTGTTCCAATTTGGAAAGTTGGCAAATTGAAGGAACGATTTGGAATACGTGTGTATATGGTGTTAATCGTTCGTATAGATATAAAAGTATCGCAAGCCTGTGTGTCAGAGGTCGGGACACGAGTTTCCAAGGCAGAGGTTTAAAGAAACTTCAAGTTTATCGCGTAGCGGAAAACTTAAAAAGTCAGTATAAATAAGGGTAAGCAAGCAGGGATTTTCAGTCAGAAATACTTGCCGCGACTTCTAGCCAGCCGCCACGGTAATAAGCTAAATAATGCAGCGGACTTTTTCCGCAGTTAAAATCACATCGTAACCGTTATGTTCCATTAGAGGAATCCTATGTTGGAGGCAGGACAAAAAAGAAATGCGGACGAGAAAATATGGGGCTGTTGCTAACGCATCTTGCATCCCAGGATGTATGTACCTGATCCAAGTAGAAGACAGTGGCGTTTTAAAAGCGATTCGTAAACCTGTCAACATTTAAGTACACGTTACCGTGGTAAGCTTGCATTTGTAATTCGCTTTTCAATCAATCTCCATGATGTTTCTTTTATCGAATGCCCTCGTAGTAAATTGGATAATAAGCGGAGAGAAATCATGTTTCGCGATGATACTTACCATTGGAATTTCCCACGGCATATATCTCGGATGGGCAAGAAAGTTCAAGTTGTTCTGATCAGTAGAAATAAATAAGGCAAAGTCGATAATAGCTGGATCAGTTGATTTCTTGATTACGTAATATGAGATTTGCAAACGGCACCTGTTATCCGAAACCAAAACATAAGAGCATCGAGTTTTATGCCTCATGGATAATTTGAAAAAGTGTAATTTAATCTGAATCCTTTTGAATGACACCGCGGATGAGTTTACTTTCATCGAGTTACACAAATCTCTTATAACGCTTAAGTCTGCACGCGATAAATAACGCACTAAATCATGCGGTAAATACAATAACAATTTAACGTTGGAGCTTCTGACCCTTGGACAGGGAATTATCCATCGAGAGACATATGAGCGATTCCACGCAAAGTGGACACAGTCCATACACACCTAGTCTCAGATTTTTTTTAAACTTTGTATATTTGTAGCCCTTGTCGAACCCTGTAAAATGCCGTTTTCCGTTCCTCAATATCATTAATAGTTTTTAAATTATTTAAGTGTAAAGTTTGGGATCAATTTTTCTTTAAAAATTTATAACTCGAAAACTAATAAAGATACCAGGATGTGCGAACCGCCGTTTTCTTCGGAAACCTTCAAATTTTAATAAAAAAAATACTCCATGTGTGTAAAATTGTATTAACTAGTTATAAAATATAAATATTTGTTAAAAATTTAAATAAGACAGTGAAAGACATTCTTGATTACTTTGAAATTAATTTGGCATATGCTCTGAAGTGTTCTGAAGAACCCCTGTAAATTAGAAGTTGGAGAAATGCGGAGATCCGGAGTAATAAAATATTATTGTTGTAAAGACCCAGAAGAGTGCGCGCTGCGCACGCGCTCTATGGTCGCGGCCCGTCTAGCGTGATCAGTGGTATGGTCGCCGCCGGGCGCCGTACGGGCCGCGACTATAGAGCGCGTGCGCAGCGCGTACTCGGCTGGGTCTTTACGACAATAATATTTTATTACTCCGGATCTCCGCATTTCTCCAACTTCTAATTTACAGGGGTTCTTCAGAACACTTCAGAGCATATGCCAAATTAATTTCAAAGTAATCAAGAATGTCTTTCACTGTCTTATTTAAATTTTTAACAAATATTTATATTTTATAACTAGTTAATACAATTTTACACACATGGAGTATTTTTTTTATTAAAATTTGAAGCTTTCCGAAGAAAACGGCGGTTCGCACATCCTGGTATCTTTATTAGTTTTCGAGTTATAAATTTTTAAAGAAAAATTGATCCAAAACTTTACACTTAAATAACTTAAAAACTATTAATGATATTGAGGAACGGGAAACGGCATTTTACAGGGTTCGACAAGGGCTACAAATATACAAAGTTTAAAAAAAATCTGAGACTAGGTGTGTATGGACTGTGTCCACTTTGCGTGGAATCGCTCATATACGTAAATGTCACAGGGCCAAAGCTTGGTCCGCAAGCACACATTAACCGCTGGAGGGTAAACCCGTTAAAGTGGCAATGCAAGTTTGATGAGAAGATTGCATGTCAGCCAGTGCAGGCGCGCACTGCGGGACGCGTATCAATCTCCGAAGGTCTCTAACGCGACTTGTCAGAGCTGTGAGATCTGATTACCGCTTGCGCAAGGTACTCTATGGCTGTGTACGGTCTTGCTCTGTTTGCGGCGTATCGGTCCGCAGCGTTCGTTCGTGACTTGGATTGGAGTCCTGGGGCAAAAAGTTAGGCAAAGCGCGTAGCCCTGTCTAACAATATCGATGACAAAGAGATATCAGTCGCGAATTCTAACAACGCGAATGTCCAGCAGAGAATGGACATCCTGGTATAGTCCTAGCTGATCGCGACACGATTCCAGCGAGACGACCAGCCGCTTCAAAGCTATCGATTACACTCGCGATTCACACGGCCTGCGTAACCAGTCCCCACGCGGTTTCTTCTCGATTGGCAAAAGGAAAAAGACAGTGGTTTTGAAAAACCGCGATCGCCAAGAGGTGATGGGAAAAAGTGAGCGAGAGAGGCGAAAACTCGAGTCGAAGAGTCGACCGATGGAAACGTGATACCAATGGCTAGTGGCTAGCGGGACTGATGAAAATAAATCGAAAGAGAAATATACGCTGGCCGCGTATTTGGGTCGGCGTTCTTGCTGAAGATCACCAGGATTCTCTGCCCAACGGATTTTCCCCGTGAAATTCCGGCCCCGTGAAATCCTCGATGAAATGCCGCGCCCGAATGAATAATATTTCATAGGACGATTGCCGTGAAACGCGATCGACTATTCGCCGTGCTTCGATCCTTGCGAGGGATTCCAAACGATTCGAGTCGCTGTATTAGCGACGCCAATAGAGAGGATAATCATCGACAAATTCAGGATGCTGTGCGTCATTAGCACCGGTATTTCTTTTTCTACTCTGATCAATGACGAGCACACGTTTTTCTGAGTAGAGCTAGTCATTCACGAGAGTAAATGTTGACATAATTTGGAGAAGGCAAAGGCATAAAGAAGACCTTAGTCTTTAAAGTAATCCTGTCTACTTTTCACTCTTTACAAAATTCTGATATACAGAATATTCTAATGTACAATATTTATGAACTTGAATTCTGCAGATTAAATTTTACATATGAAATTCCAAGATTTAAACACGAAGAATAAAATAGTAGATTCTAGATATACAGGGTGATTCAGTGATGAGTGGAACAAATTTGAAGGCGTATTCTAGACGCCAATCTAAGCCCAAAAGTCCTGTATCAAAATGCCGAAATTTCAACCCTTCCGCGAATATCAGCATCTGAAAATTTGAGATTTAAAAATTTATATCTCCCGACTGGATAACACGAGAGTCACGGGGTTTTTTCCAGAACCTGTGGAACGACCGGAGGAATCTGAAAAAAAATAGAAATGGTATGAAAATTATTGTTAAGGCACATTACTATTCGTTTTTTATGGTTGACTATGCAGTTTCTCTATGAAAGTTGGTATATACTGGTACCTGGAAAAAATCAATGTATAATTGAACGCTTAGTCACCAGTCAAGGATCCGGTGAAACCCCATTCTCACAAAAACTGATTATTCCTAGCTTGTAATTTAATATAGTCATCAGGTGGGCTTAGATTTTTATTAGTTTCACATAGAAGAATAGGAGAATCGAGCGCGTTGCCGATTATTAGAATTTCGTAACGCGTCCACGAATCGGGGCTCGAGCCACGGTGCAATTATCGTAACAACACGCTAGGCGATCCGCTGTAATCACTGTAATAACGTCCGCTTAAAGTCACGATCGCCGGCGTTATCGGTTGCCTAGCTGGCGCGGAAAGAAAGAAAGAAAGAAGAGAAAAGAGAGAGAAAGGAAGACCTGTAGCAAGATCGATAGAATCGTCTGTATCATTAGGGATTTAAAGAAGGACGCCCAGCCGTCAGCTTGAATCTCGAACATTACGCTAGATTAGTTACTTCGGGCCACGGTGCTTTAATACCTTTAACGATAACGAAGCATTGTGCGGCGCTTTATCATGGAACTATGGTGGAGAACGAATCGCTAAACGATATGAATAGCGATATTACAGACACCGCGAAAAAGTGATCGAGAAGCAGGAATCGATGGAATCTCCAGATAAAAGTTCCCATAAAGGGCCTTAGGCTAGTTCTATCTAACCGGCGCTCATGATTCTCTAGTTCTGAACCCTAAATAAAAATCAAAACTTCCGTATTAATCATCCGCACCAGCGGGCTCCAAACTTTTGTGTGACATTAATTTAATTACGGCTGAAATATTTACCCGGGACCCAGGGTTTTAAGGCTGAGATGGGACAGCGGGGCTGGCCGCTTTGATCAGCGGCGTAGGAGTCCTGTAATTAAAGACATCTTCACCCTTTTTGTACCGTCATTTCTCTCCGGCGTCTAATCATCTTGTCAGTCTACCTTTTGACTAAACTGAACTTCTGATGTCACGCAGATCTATCTCTGGATAACACCAATAACCTAACTTAAAACTTGGAAACATTACGTTATACTTAATAATTTTTAGTAAATCGATACATATTTAGATTTTCGATTCGTTCGTTAAATACCTAACTGTTCCACGAAGAAGAAAAGAAAACAGTGTAAAAGAAGAATTCCTGTAGAAGTCGATTTTTGGATCCTTATTAAAATATGTGAATTCCATTCTCACGTTAACTGCCCTTCATCCGGAGCGCCACTTTGAACGTAGCTGACACTTAAACTGGTTCTCGATAGGTTTCCCTAATCGGCATGATATGATTTTTAAGTATCTGGTAGAAAAAGAAAATCGGGCAAAAAATAGGAAACGCCTTTGAGATCGAAAGTGGAGCCGGCTGTTAAGGAGGGTCTGGCACAGGGAATCAGGCGATTATCGTGTGTATCTTCGGCGCGTTTTGTCGGTCGAAGGAATGTCTGAGGTTCACGGTGCACCGGTCAGTCGATTAGTTTGGCAGTGTGGCAGTTATACGAGCGAGCCTGACTGCCTACTATGTACCTGCTATCTCTATGAGTCAAGTTGAAGAGCGGGTCGGGTCGGGTCGAACGAGGCTGGACCAAGCGGTCTGACAGGTTATTTATAGCTGTTCCTTGATTACGGATCGATCAGCGATGCCATTCCTTGCGGCGGCGTTTCAACCAACGCGATGATTGAACGCTTCAGATTCTGATTAGGTGATGAAATATCAATAATTTATGATGGATCTCGTAGGCATCGTTGCGCATCCTTCCTACAAGGACGATCGGTGCTACTTTGGTTACACAGGAGCCACCGTAATTAGCGGCTTCGACATTTAGCCCTAATAGGTCACTAATGTCGAATTAAAGACCGACCCAGACCGAAAGAGTGGCCTCTGCGCAACCGTAATGTTATTAGAGCCGTAGACGCGTGTGATGTGTGAACCAGGACGCACGCCACTCTGCAATTGAATTCGCTCGGTCAATGACTAGCCGCGCAATACCGCAAGTAGATCATTTTGTGGCGAACCATTCCCCCGAGTTATATGTATCCAAGTGGAATTTCGTGCTAACAATCAAGGCTATCGTCGCGCAGCATGACCCTCCGAGAACAAAGACAAAGAAGCGGGTCACGCATTCGAGGATCGATGACACGTTGGTAATTATTGCTGGCTAATCGACCGTATGTTCATACACAAAGAATATTGGCTCGTTTTACTTGAGTTCGGATCGAAACGCTATTCCAGTGGAATATTACTCTTGATAACTCGTTAGAAGAAACACTTATAAAAAATTTCTAGATCACTTTTCTCTTGCTCTTGTGATTCTTCTTTGCTATGTCTGCTTACAAAAAACAATTAAATACAAGGGGTTTAACCCTTCGGATTGACTTTCTGGCAGAACAATACATATGTGAGCTAGATATTAGGAATCATCCCCTCAAGACACCCGGAGGAAGCTCTTAGAGTAATAGGATCGGTGCTGAATGGCTTTTTGGCCGGTTGGGGATATCGAATTTATGCTTGCGTGCACTTTTCTCAGGCAGAACAAATATCTTCGGACAGTGGCCTCGGGACAAGAAGCAAGAACGTAGCTCTCGTAAGTGAGTTTCGGCTTTCGCGATATTACAAGGCGCGTGGTAATCGGATTCTCTTGCCAAATGGGGATGTCGCCGGAAGGCTTAATGTACGTACGCCGGAAGTAGATGCTTCGCTTTACACCCTCTGCTTGTCCCCTTGCGATCTTTGCTCGGAATCGCGGTAATCGAATGCTACTTTCGGACGTAACGTCAATAATAGCGTAATTCCGTAACTTGAGCTTTAACTCGAGAACAAGTAGTTTTTATCTCTCCCGAAAAATGAATGTAGCAACGAATTTACCACTCGTCGTGCCAATTAAAAATTCACTAAAACTTGCAGAGAGGTTTTCCACGGTTCATTTGCTTTCTGAGCGAAGTCAAATAGAGGAAGATAGCCACTCAGTCGCTAACCCCCTTTAGGGTGTTGAGCGCACTTTTACCGCGTGACACAAGCATCAGCAACGTGCATCGTCAAGCAGAATCCACAGGTGAAACGAGGCACTTTGGTTTTCGGGCGCCTGTTTCAACGTGCGAACACTAACGAATCAACCGAATCTCGAGCAAAGAGTTAATTACATTAGCTTTTGACGAAATTAAAAGTCGACGGGATAAGGAGTGCGTATCGCGTAACAAAGAAAGGAATAGGTTCAGTGTCTTCCAGAAGCTAAGCAAGCAGCAGTAGCCAACCAGCCTGCCAAGCTGCCAGCAGGCGTGTGGACAGCCGGCTTCGAGTTTTAACGGCCGCCTTTGGCTGCCTTTAGCTGCCTTTGCTGTGCCTCTTGCCGCTTCAACCCGCAGGCGACTTAACACTTATTTGTACGACTTTTTACGGCACGGCTATTCGCACTTCGAATGAACCAGCCGCTGTGGCGGCGGTAACCCGTGAGAGAGTGAGAGGGGCCTCATAACACGCTTTTAACTTCCCTTTTTTCTTTAAATAAACACCGCCTCACCCGGAGCTGGAGGAGTCGCGCGCTCCTCCTGCGGTCGAGCTCCGCGACTGGTCCAGGGCTTTCTTTATTCGAGGCTCCTTTCATTCGGGCGTCGCGTCGCGTTGTTGAATAATGCTAGCTAGAACAGCTCTGGCAAGAAGAAGCCTCACGCTGGCCGTACCATGCTGCGTCAGAGGTCCATGGTCCTTTTTTTTTTCTTTTTCCTTATTTTTCTATTCACCATTTGGGCCGCGTGTGCACGCCTCGACATTGTTTTATCGGCCTGCTGACAGACAGCATTATGCGACACCGTAGCAGGAGGTCACTCTCCTCTTTCGCGATTAGGGAACCCTCCGAACACAGCTTGACTCTCGCCACTCGCGCGACCCGCCAGTTCTCACCTTCCTCATGGTTAATTAAAGTTTAATTAGAAGTTCGTTAAAGGCGACACAAGGTTCTGAGTGGCAGTAAGTATTTATTGGAGAGTGTTGCCTTCGTGGTGAGAGCTTGCAATCGTCTGGCAATTAGTTTTCAGCGTCTTCCTCGCGACCATGTGCCGCTTTAATTAAACCATCTACTTGTGAGATTGAGAATTTTCGTGATGAACGTTGGATTCAGTGTTCTTCGAGTGTTACACTATTGATTTTGATAGGGTAGTATTTCAATTGAACCAATTATTGACTTCATTTTTAATTTCCTCATCTCATTTGGTTCTTATAATGTAATTTTAATAATTACCACTGAATTCCTATACGAATCTTGATTTCAATCGAATCTGTTATAATTTGCATATGGCAAGGATGTACGATTCAAAATTGACTGTTACGGTATCGCAAGTGCCATTCGCGACAGGCTTCCTCAACACGATGGAGGATAAAGTATTTCTCGAGAGGCACATACCGAAAGGTTTTCGCAGCGGATTTCCAGCGGAGGCATTCGGCAGTAAGCACTCGTGCACGGGACGTTGAAAAACTCGACGAATCGCAGAAGCGCCGTACCTCGCCACGGGGCAATTGAATTTAATTATTCGCCGAGTATTTTTCCGGAGCAGCGCGAGTTCGGGAGGGCAGCTGCCGTGGAAGGGATCGTCGATGCGAATTCCCTGGGATAAATCTCGAAGTTTGCCCCGCGGAATGCTGATGCCTTGGTTAAAGAGGTTTTCCATGGATGCGGAAATTTTCCGGACGCGAAATGCACAACCACATACTTCTCGCGCTCCACGCGAGCTCTGCTTCTCCACCACGCGTTCTCTTCTAAATCGACTTAAATGGATTAAATCTCTGCCGCGTTGACATTCGTATGCTCCAACATCACCATCACCTTGCATCGATATTTCTTTCTGAAACTCCGATCGACATGCAGAGATTTCTTCAATCTCTGCAGTAAAATATTCCTGATCTCTTTCTTCTTTTCTTCTCTTTTTTTAAAAAAATGATGTTAGTGCGTTATTGAAAAATTATTCCGACTATACTACGCAGTAGTCTTTTTGGTCCACGAGAAACAAGAGAAAAGAAAATAATTTTTTCGTATCATCACGAAACCTACAGTGACGAAGAAAGGAAGAAGTGTGCAGTGTAAACGTATACTTCTTAGCAGCTCTGAGTTTCTTCAAGATATACTTACAGGGTGCTTAAGAAACAGGTGACCAAACTTTAATATCGTATTTCATTCTCTTCAAGTAGAATTCTCATAAAAATTACGAGTCTCTATTCAGATAATTTTGTTCGTCCCTAAGAAAAGTAGATTACAGTATCAACCTATTACGAAAAACCTCTTTACCCAAAGCACTCGAATGAAACTAAAAGATTTATATGAAAAACAGAATATCTTACCTACCTAACCGGCCTTCGTCTCCATAATAACATGATTTATATTAAAGTTACCAATGCTCAGATATGCAAACAGCAACACTAAACCTTCTTTTGTCCGCGTACTGTATCCTCCGCGTTATGAGGAATTCTGCATGTACTGGCAGGAGAGGAATATCGCTAATGAAATGTCCAAACTGATCGCAGTGTGTTCTCCGCTCTTAAAGATTTCGCAGAGTTTTACGTGAGATTTTTGGTTGTGTCTTTCTCTAGTCGGGTGGTCTAGCGTTTGATGCGCTCGCAAAAGCAACCAGGGCTTCCAGCAGCCACTGGACTCCCTCTCTCTCTCTCTCTCTCTCTCTCTCTCTCTTTCTCTCTGCTCTTCTGTCGGAGGTGCATGTTCTACAACCGGGAATTTCCTTCAATAATGTACGTGAGCTGCCAGGCAAAACCCGACACGGCTGGCGGAGGCTTTATCCTTTAATACCCTCTACTCTTGCCGTAGCGTGTTCCGCAAAACTTCCCTCTTTCTACGGCTAACTCAAAGAATCTCGTCAGTCACGCTTGTCCACCGATCAACAAGATCGTTCTCCATCAGAAGGAACGTTTACTCGATTTTTTCCGACCGTCTGTTTCTGCAGAGACAGCTTCGTTTTCGTCGGAACTTCTATTCCCTCGAAAGTGGAATCTTCAAGTGGCTACTCTTACCGATAGACCGCGAATTTTTATCGGAAATAATTGAAGGGCTGTTTGATAACTCGAGAAGAAAGACAAAGAATTTGAGAAACAAAAAAAACCAATTGCAAAGTATGTACTGTTCAGAGGTTTTTCTTCGAGTGGTGATTCTTATCGATAGACTGAGAATTTTTATGAGAAAAGAATAAATCTGTATTTGGTAAATCGATAAGGAATACAAAGAATTTATGTTGAAAGAAACGTTCGAGAGATTTATGAGAGATTGATTCTCCGAATGGAAAATAATTTCTGGCGTGTGGCTCTTTCCACGTGGCTGGAACGAGGGAAAACAAGCAAAAGGATGCGTTCGGTGAATCTCGATTCGTTCCGCGAATCAGACTGACATGAATCTCCACGGTACATCTGCCCAGCCAAGTAAACCAACATCGTTAGTCAATTGCGGATAACAGGCAAAAAAGGCTTAAAGCAGAGAATACCAGGAATAATTGCGAATGACAAATGGTACCTATGTATCGAATATACAATATATATCTGCTCAGTGAGCTCGAATTTCCAGCTTATTAAAAGTTTACGGATTGTTTTACGATGGCACTGGAAGCAGCGACTCGAACTTTATGCAATGCCACTAATTGTAAGTTAAAAGTTAACTTTCCCGAGTAAACGACTGTATTGTCTCGTCGGTATAATCACATTGTTCGTTCTATCAATTTGTCAATTATATCATCCATTGAACGTAGTTGACGAATATTCTTCCTAATATCGCAAATTGCATCGCACTCTTCACTGGTCTGATTCTTACAATCGGTCGAAATTACTTAAGCTCCAATTAACCCGTTTGCTAGCACGCTCGATTAAAGTCGGTCGTCACGAGAATCAGTAAAAAATGGTCGGAATAGCGTAATAAGGCAATCAGTGATTATTGACCCTGTTACAAGGTTACAATCAGATATCAACTATTCACATGTACACTATCAAAGATTACTAATCCAAATAGAATAAATATGGATAAAAGGATGATAATAATAAGCGATGTAGTTGAAAAACAGTGTATCTCATTCAAGTATTTCCTGAAAGCCTATCGCAAAAAGGCATCGCATTTAGCCATCCATTCTACTGCCCTCGGACAAACACTCGTCGTCCCGTAGGCGACAAAAAGGTCTTGTGAGCGGAAGTGCAAGCAATGTACAATTAAATGAGACAATTAATCATAGGGTTAGAGCCGGCCGGTAGTCTGATACGCGCACATGCATCCTCTTATCTGTGTGTTCTCGTCAAAAGGAACGTACGTTTCCAACCACTCTAATTCGCTTCAACTCGTGCGCGTTAGTCGCGTCCAACTGTGTTAATGAATTATTACCTTACGTATAGTAGAGTAGTTCCACTACTTCGTCAAGTTAATCGCGACGTTGACGATGAGCGAGTGGCCAACAGTGACACGAGGATTTTTCCGTTCTTCTGCCATCTACTACCACTTTCTGCCACTTTCTGCCACTTTCTGCCACTTTCGCGAGATCGTTATCGGTTTCGAACTCGGCTTGCAGCCCGACAAAACCGTGGAAACACGTGTTGTAGTTGGATCGCCGTGAAACTGGATGGAAAAGCGCTTCCGAGGCGTACTACTCGATTAAGGGGAAAAGTACTGAGCTGATCGGCCCAAATCTCGCGATCGGAGCCCTGGTTTAAGGGACTATTGACATAGCCCCTTTGCCACTGCTTTATCGGGGACCTACTCTCGCGGTATTCCACTTCTAAAATGACTTTTTGTCCCGTTTTAGATTGGAAAGCGTGTTTCATACCAGACGAGGCTTTTATTAGACAAATAATGAGGACTCTTGATAGTCGCACGAATTCCGAATATATTGATTCCGACAGTGGAATCTTCCCCATTGGATGTTGAAAACATAGGGTATAAGAATTTAATTACAAATTGTTCTTCGTATGTAGGTACACTAGAAGTCAATTTTGTGGGTTTTTCTGGAAGCATGACATTATTAATTAGCTTCTAATATGGCAGAATGCCAGAGATCGAATACCTAATCCTAATGCATCTCATAATGAAGTGACCCATATTGCTCTTGTATCTCAAAAAATATACTTTAATCAGTGTAATATTTTCCCAGCGACTTAATGTTCTTATTCAGTAGACTATCTCTATGGTAACTGATGTTACGACACTCCATAATATAATAATGGACTTTCAGAAATTGTTTATAAAAATTTGAAAAATTAATTTCTTTATGGAGTTTTAACATTGCAAAGACAAGAATAACTTCTGTCTTCGGAATAGATACAAGGTCTGTCTTCTTCTACTCGGCCCGAGACACGACCTTGTCTCTTGAAACAATGAGGATCATTCAATTATACATTCGGTATATTGGGATATATTCAATTTCCCCGGACTGAGAGGCTATTTTTCACGGTCAAGAATATCCGACAGTAGAATCGACGCTACAACGACCATCAGCTTCTTAAGAGAGAAACTTGGAGCTATAGTGTGGATGATCCGGCGAAACTTGAGCTTCCCTCGAAACTTGTACGTCCACACTTTTCACTTAGGCTCCGCAGTGGTACGTGCAGAGAAATCGCGATGGCACTGCTTCCTGGCGTGGCTCGCAGATTCTGAAACTGGTTTGTTTCTTGCGTGCTTGGACGATCCACCTGGCTGTCGCGATCCAACCACGCGACACCTGCGCCGGATTAGGTTGGAAGAGCAGAGAATTCTCTGTTTCTCTCTCCCTCTCTTTCTCTCTCTATCTTTCGTCATCTGTTCCTGTTCGGCTTGTATTTACGGTATCGCTTTATTCGGACCCCATGAAATTCATAGCCCGTCGAGGCTCGTAGAAGTCGAGCTCGTTTGGTGCCTTTTTATGAGGCACACTGCCACCGCGATCGGGACTTTTTCTCGTGGGATCCGATGCCGGCGAAAGGACGATTTACCTTCAAATTCACGGAGAATGAAAAAGAGAGAGAGAGACAAAGTGAATGGGCTCCGCAGGACCGAATATTCGCGCATTATGCGAGCACCTTGGATTCGATTTATGGTTAAAGCTCTCCCGTTCTCTCAATTTCGCTGTTCGTAGTGGTTTATAAAAGCGATTTTCAAGGAAACCACCGACTAATTCAGGACGAAACCCAGGGTAGACTGACTCGCCGCGAAACTTACAACTAGAGTCTATTGCTTGGACATCGTACGCCAGGTTCTCTAGACGTCTCATAAAATTCTCCGGCGTAAAATTCTCTTGGGATTTCGCTCGTAAAATTATCATAGAACTTGTTGCCGGTAAAGAGATATACTCCTCGACAGTTTCAAGCTGGTATTTTGTGTACTCAGTTCTGCAAATTTTCGCGAGACATTTTTCTGAGGGATGTCGGCTTAAGCTTCAGGAAATACGCTGGAAAATTTCCTTACAAATATGCAATGGTGGTTGTGTATTCCAAGAAGGAGTAACTTCGTAGAAGCTAGAGCTTTTCCATCGTCCCGGTATTATCCACATGGTAGGTTGGGTTAAATACCCGAACGAACAATCACGAAGCTTCATACTCCCTTTCCTTCCTCTTACGATCGAACAAAATTACCCTTTTCGTAGCTTTTAACCATTGGGTCGACTCCACTTATCGTGAATAGCACTGACCTACCCCATTGCGTTCCACAATAATCGATGGTGACGTTATTTCAGAGACGATAGCTACCTTAAAGTACGATGGTTTGATGTAGCTGCTTGAATTTATGATTTCGAGCTGACTTCCGCAGACTGCACATCGATCAGTTGTATTCTGGGCAAACTTACCACTGGGAATGTTCTTTCCTTAACGAGAAACTACTTTCGTCTTATTATTCTAAATTCATTGAAAGTTAAAACCCGATCGGGAAAAATCCTCTCTTGCTTTTGACGATCTCTCGCTTTTCTTCTCTCATCGGGGCTCCTCTTGTGCTCCGAAACTCTGGGTGCACCAACATTCCCTCGTTTACGGGTCGTAGTACCACGAGTAGTGGTACCGCAAAAAGATGGTCTCAGGGAGCAGCGCTTTCAGCATGGTCACGAAAGGAACAAAAGGGCCAAAGAGCCTCGTTGCTGGTAGTTGAGTACAATTGGTGCGATCGGTGCATCGGGAAATCAAAGGTATGCCCCATGGGGGCCAGCCGCATCAGTCGAAGCTTTGTCCTTTAGCGTAGCGAGGCTTGGCTTGGCTTGCGTGCACGGTGCGATAGGCTAATTAATTAGATCCCCCTTGAAAGTCATAGCACCCGCTCGAGAGAAGGATTCCTGTGACGCGGATGACACGCTAGATAGGATACGTATTCTCTAATCCACTCGAGTAGAGATCCACTCTTATACATACATATACATACATACATACATGTATATGTACATACCTATATCCTTCACCTTACGTGCGGTGGTTGTCTGCTTCTTCGTCTCGGCGTATCCTTTTCTGTCTGGGACCCCCGTTCTATCTCTAGTTTCACCCTTTTCGGTCTGAACCTGGCAGCAGCACCAAGCAGCAGCACCCAGCAGCAGCAGCGATGTCTAGCAACGTTAGCATCTATCTCTCTTGAGCAGAGGAATGGTGGGGAGTAGGAGCAGTAGCAGCAGGTACCAGGAAACTGCTCATATCAGGGATATAGCGCGTATGAAACCACCACTTTGGAACTAAGCCGGCTACCGACTGCGTGCTTCGTTGCAAGGGACTGTAAGGGGTGAGAGGCTGACTTGGTAGAGGGCTGCTCGCTGCTTTTGGTATTAGCACGCCCTTCCTCGCGTCTGGAACTTTGTTCCGTGGTAGCTCTTCCGCGTATAGAGTTGCCTTACGCGCTGTTAACCCAAGTGCCAAGACACCCGACCACCATCCTTCCTTGGCGTTTGCCCGCTGGAACAGATATGCCGCTCGACACTGGATCTCTCCACTGGGAATAACAAGTGGCCTTGGAACGCCTGGGGAACACTGAACTCTAATCCGTTCGATACTTACTTAGCTAGATCCACTTCTCGAGCTTAGATTTTGTTAATGAGCTGCGATAAGGCAAATACAATGATCTCTTTTAATTGGAAGTCAAATCAATTCTCTCGCTTATTAGCTCCGTCGGCTTCATTAATTACCATAGCGTTATGAGTAATTTATTTGTCGATACCGGTTATCGGATTCCATTGGATAATTGCTCGCCGGTTGTTTGGGTCGAGTCGAGAGGCTTTAATTAATTCGAAACGTAGTAAATGGAGTCTTTAGAGGTATGTCAGCTTAAATTACAATAGCAGATAGTCGTGGATGAATTTAACTTGGGGTGCTTAAGATGACTTACGTGTCGGACTTGGATAAGAACCATGGCACCCCAGAGAAACACTTTTTGCTGAGTATATCTCACTGCGATTTCTATTATTAACTTAATGTCTCGGGGAATTGGTAATTTGCAATATGTATGGCCTAGTGGAATTTAGAACACGTTTCTCTACAATTCTTACTTCTTGTTCCAACGTATTCTACGGTATATCTTTCATATTATTAATAGCTTCGCGTAATCCATACACAGGTAGATTCATCATTAATGGGAATGACAGTTAACGCATTAAAAAATATACAGCAACACACTACGTATCTGCTTAAAAACACTCCACTTTCCTAATGCCTCCGCCAGGAGCGCGAAACTTCGGAATCCGCGAAAAGTTGCAATTTTAGAAATGGTAATCCGCAGAGTCTGCACCACATGAAATTACGTCAGAAGCACAGCGAAAGTCTCGAGCAGGTCGAGCTTACTTTACTTTACGAATTACGTCAAGTACACAAGAGAGAAGTCTCCTGCAATGAGACAGTGCCGCAGAGCTTTTGCAGGATTTATAGCCCGCTTCGCGAGAGCAGGCCACAGTCAAAGATTCCCCCAGTCCCACATGGCCAGTGCCATAAAAAAGTCACCCTCGTGCTATGGGCAGCCCGCAGTCATCGCCAAAGTAAATATTAACCAAGTTGAAATTCCTCGTGCGTGTAAATAATGCAGCGTCCTGTTCTCGAGTGACAACTGGCCCCAAGATACACGGAGGCAACCTCGTCCAAGGATCAAGATGAAATTGCTGAGGATTCGGACTTGAGACTTAAAGATTACCGTTGCTGTTTGGTGTAACACGATGGTTCTACAGTTGAGGATCGCGAGCGTGTAGGACGTAAAGAGGACGCGAGAGGTGCAAGCTAACCTCGGAAGAAGAGAGGGGGTTGGGGAGGCAGTACCGTTCGGGTGACTTATTGTCGCTGTCGGCAGGAATTACGGGCAGTCCGTAGGAAAGACAAGGAGACACGTACGAAGCTCTGGAAACGGGCCGAATCGATCGAAGCGTAGAACAACAAAGCCATTATCTGCTTCGGACGCTCGAGCACAAGGTAAACTGTTTCTGTACCCTCGGCTAGGACTGTTCCGCCGGAAATCGGAGGGTCGCTCTCTCGGTGTCTGCTGCTAAGGCGGACCTAGAGACGTCCACCAACCCCTTGCGCGTCCTATCTGCTAGCCGCTTCCGACCCATTGAGATCAGTTTAAAGTTCGTGTCTATGGATGAAGAGACACGGTATTGGCTCGTCTATCTTCTCTCGGACACCAACTGCGGCTCTGCTGAGAGTTAACACCTCTCTATCTCCCGAGACATCTTCGGCTAATCGCTTCTCGCTGATGGAATCACCATACGGATATATCGTTTCCGATCGTTTCTCTTCACGATAACTTACGACGAAATTAGCTGTGATTTTTTCTCCTTCATTTCCCCTTTTTTTCTTTTTTCCTTCCGCCAAGACTGACTAACTACGTGTTTTCTTTTCGTGCCCGGAGCGAGAGTACTTTCGAATTCTTGGCTCGGGCGGGTACTACCTGGGGGCTAATCTGGGTTGATGATGGCCAACTTCGTGACTTAAGTCGTGGCGAGGGAGGAAAGACGCATTCAAAGACTACAAACAATGGTCGATTGTTTTCGAGGAAGGCTCCAGCATAATATTTAGATTGGTGTAGACTCCAGCTGGAAACGGGTCGGGTCTCTTCTTAATTTCAAGCTGCCTCTTCTCATGAATAGTGAGGTTTACCGTGGCCGATCTGCCGTCGTGGCAGCGAAGTAAAGGATTACGGTGATTATTTGTACAGGCCGATTCCGGTAGCGTGGTGCATCTATCTCCGAGGAGTCCGGAGCCGTTCGTTGAACCCAACTATGGTGTACAGAAGCACATCCACCACTTTTGTGCTACTGCTTCCCGCAGAAGCCGCTTTCTCGAATCGCGTTTTTAAGACAATTACCGGGCTTCTAGTTAAGGAATACAAAACCCTTGAATTAACTGAGGCTCGCTGAGGAAACGATCAAAAGACAGTAGTCTCGATCTTCTTATCTTATTAAAGCATACGATGCATTTCACCGTGCGAATCTTTAGCACGAGATTACAATGCAAATGGTATTCGCAAAACTCTTTCCTGCCCGTCAATTAATCTGTTGAGAAGATTTTTTCACCGGAAACAGAGAATTAACTCTTTTGCGAGGAGACTGGAATTTATGAAATCTTTTGCTCATTTACTATCTCTAACGAGTAAGTTTAATATTTGTTTGACGATACACACGGAATTATGATTTATATTTCAATTATTTTCTACATTGAAATACGTGAATTTGACGTTCTAAAAATGTTTAGATTCGTTGGAGGAAATCCTGGTCTCGCTTTATAATCGAGATAACCAAATTTCATAACTCGTGACATGACATTTCGCTTGTTAACTTTTTACAGTGCTTTTTTCGCGAAGCAATAGCATTTTTGGTTAGTCGTACCGTTAATAGTAATTATAATGCTTCTTTTTTACATTACTAGGCGGGAGCAGTCTGTTTCATTAAGGTGATAAATAGAGCGGATACAAGGAAAAAGCATTTATTTAATTTATGCATAATTAATTGAGATGTAAAGCGATTGCCGGAAATTGGCTTCGCATGGCGAATTTTAAAATCCACAATGTATTAAAAAAAAAAAATCATTTGGAGATTTTCATTGAATTTATCTTAAATAAAAATCATTTCCAACAGAGACAATTCCAAGTGCAGTCGATTGTCGGAATATTTTCATTATTCATTTTAGGAATTTTCAGGAAACCGTACGGGTTTCTTTTGTACAAAGCAGACCATCATCCAGGGTTATTCTCGCACTAGTGCACTCGGTTGCGGGAGAAACCGTGAAAAAGTGGCAGCTGTCGAGCCGAATGACGAAAGCGGACTACACGCGGCCCTGGCACGGTTATTTCCAGCGGCGATTATGTATTTTTAGCACTTACAAATTACACTGGCACTGGTAAATTGGTTTTGCGTTTCATCGGAAACTAATTAAAATCGGCCGGTTGAAATTAAAAACGAGCCGATCGAATCGGGCGAACGCGGCGTAAATCCCACGGAAGCGAAGAGCATGGCACAATGGGCCAAATGGGTATTCATTAAACTTAGCAAATGCGGAATGCGTTTTATGAAATTATGCCTATCAAAGAGGATATTTCCTGGGCTTAATAGGTTTGCACGAATTTTAATTAACAAAGCCGCTCGCGCTGCTCCACGTTCCTGCTAACTGGGGGATTGGCCCGTGCTCGTAAAACTCCACATGTTTAATCGCAGTTTGAAGCCCTGGGAAATATACGCGCGTTCACGTTAAAACAATAGCAAAAACCGCGGTAGCGCGCACTGTCGTTGTTGGTAACCGCGATCCATGCATGCGCCGGTGAAACCCAATTTTAATATATCGCGCACAATAGCGCACGTTAAATCACGGAGCCACAGCCAGGAAGGATCGTAAAACTGGCTAAGTACGCTTAAATAAATAACCAACCACCCCTCCATACACCAAAACCTACCGAGACACCCTGCACGCGTCTATTAAAATCGCTTGGCCCAACACGACGTGACATCGAGACGTTCTTTCTCCTCTTCTGTTCTCCCCTCGACACCTCTTTTTGGCCACTACCGTCAGGCTCCATGCCAAGAATAATGCATATAGAATCACCAACTGTGCTATATCAGAGTCACGACTAAAAATTACTTTCAATCATGATCGTCATTATTCCAGACGATATTTTCCTAAAGAGGATAATTATTACCGAATTAACGTTAAACATAAATAAAGAAAAACGTGTGATATACAATTTGTATTGTTTGTATCAAATCCACCACCATCGAGGAGAAACTTCCACCTCGAACGATGATCCCATTACGTAAGAAGGGGCAAACGTGTGAGGTACGCAAGACGAAAGTTCGACTTGCGTGCTTTAGACCGATTAGTATGTAGAGAGCGCTCGATCGTTGTCAGGATGGCACGGTCGTTGGTGTCTGGAACTCGAGGACACCAAGACTGGCTCCGTGAGGTTTCCTGTGGTTTTGTCCCACCGTACCTGTCCCAAGGAACCCGATGGTTTTGCGTTGCAGAGTCGAAGCTTTTTGCCATGGGTCATTCGACTCGAGCGATTAGACTTTGGGGCCTTAAGGACGCTCGTGAGTCTGATCCGCTCACTTAATTAGGCTTCAATTATGCCGGTCCGCTCCAGAACTCGCCGATGTTAGCTGCACTGGATCCTTGAGCCAACTAGATTAATGGCGCAATCCTGCCTCAATACCTTTCTGACGATCACGTCGCCACAACCCTTCGAGCAACAGATACTCTTACACGTGTTCTCACGATCCATTGTCTGAATCATCTTACAGATTCTCTTTTATCCCTTTCTCTCTCTCTCTGGAGAAGTTTCTCCTCGAGAGAGAGAGAGAGAGAAACTAGAGCGACCAGAAAATCGCGGAATCATTTTGGCTAATGTTGCGCAAAATTGTTGATGTCACGGGGATATCGCTCGGTTATTTATCGCTGGTTGGCGAAGATCAATACATATTTTAGCGGTCGACAAGTTTGTCCGGGAGAATACATTTGTCCCGGCCGGGCCATATAATTGGCGCAGACCTTTTAGTTATAACAAATTATGCGCACTCGCAGCTGCAACGGCCGCTGTTTATTTTACGTGCAATCAGTATGCATTTGTTTGCCTATTGGTATCATTAGTCATGTGGTCGCGAGCGGCTGCGACCTAGTATCCGGCACCTTCGTTGCTCCGAAGCTCTACACTGACCTGTGTTATCGTTATTTTCCAAGCCTATTTTCAATTCTCCTCTGTTTCTAACTGTTTCAGGATCTGACAGGGCAGCTGGAAGTGATGCAGCGTGGTTTCTCGTGCCTTAGGCGATTTGGTACGTGATGGATTTTCTGATATTTATCCTGTTGAAACGTCACTACTTCTGGACACAACTGTTCATTATTTCAATTTAACAAAATGAACCCTGGATATTTTTAAATCAAGTTTTCCAAATTAAGAAAATTACTTTACTTCCGGAAAAAGGTTCTGCAGCTTCTTTTGCTACCGAAAGATCTAATAAAATTTGGTTAAGCGAGAAAATCTTCAAATTTGCAAGAAATTTGACTGCCTTTTGTCGAGTTTAATGCGGCTATCGCGAAGAAAAATTTTCCATTAAAGAAAAATACTTGGCTCGGTTCGTTCCGTAAGTAGCTTCCCGTTTTTCTCGCAGAGCTTTTTCTCGGTACAGCAGCGAGAATTCGGATATTTCGAGCGTCGTGCTTCGTCCACGGCAAGCAGCGATATCTTTACGGTGGTGGTTTTTCTTTTTTTCCGGGATTTTCGAGGGACCGTTTGCCGGTGTGTTTTTCTTTCGAGGCGAGAAGCGGGTAGCCGCGAGGAAACGCGGGGCTCTCGTATAGCGGCCGACAACCCCGTTGGGGATCCTACCGAGTCTCGAGATAGCGTAACGTATACCTACCTACGTACGAGTGATTGGCATTTTGAGGATAACGAATGCAATTACTGGCACATCCCGCCATCACGGCTGCATCGTACACCTGGGATGTGGCCTTTGTTAAAAATTTCGTTACCTCCTGCACTTTGAAGAATTCGACAGCAACATATTATACCTACTATGCTAGTTTTCGCGTTAAATCAAGGAAAGATAAATAGCTAGTTTATGCTTCAAAAATGAATTATTCTCACGCAACAACTGACTGTGGCACGCACCGTGTTTTTGATTCGACGTTTATCGCAACACGAGTAAAGTTATTTCACGTGTTAGAAAATAAAGTAGATTAAACATTATTTCTTTCGTTGGTATCGGTTCTCTTTCAACAGGTAAAACACCCGCGTTGGTTATTTTTTTTCTCTTAAAACAAACCAGTTCTCAAATAGAGGGGAGAAAAAAAGAACAGTTCGGTAGTCTTTTAGTTGGGTGAGACAAAAGATCGGAGAGAGGGATGAGGAGGAAAATATAGCAGCGATTTGTCCCTTTGACATTGTCATGCAAATAGTCTCGAAAGAGAGTTAGTCGCCGCCAAAGGCATTACGTAAAATGCGATATAAGAAAAGAATCCGCGAACGGTGCTCCGTAGTCAGAGAATAATGAGAAGCAGTAACTGGCGGTGGAGAAACATAAAGAAATTAAGTTCTCCTTGAATAGATTATAATCTGAAATGAACTCGTGTAACTATATTCGCACCATGTCTTTTCATTCTCCCCTCGGCCTCTCGCGGCGAGTTTCCACAAACGGTACGCGCGGCCGCATTTGCATTTTGCACTGGTAATTGTAATTTCCTGAATGAATGCAATCTTTGCGGAAAGGGGGTCCCAGGACTCTTTATTAAAGAGGCGAGAGAGAGAGAGAGAGAGAGAGAGCTAGAGAGCCTCACACTTTTTTTTCTTCACCATCAGCCATGAAAGAAACATCTGCAGCACTTTCCCCTCCCCCGAAACGAAGATGCCGTCACTTATTTGCATCTCCTTTATTTAGAAACAGAATAATGGAGTAATAGAGTAATAGCAATCAAACTGCACTTTATTTTGTGCTTCGTTACTTGGAAACCACTCGATTCTTCCTCCTCTGAAAATTCCAGCCCCTTTTAAATCTTTTTCTATTCCAAGACTCAACGTAAAATACCGAATTTTTATTATTTCTCAATCGCGATTCGATGTTACGAGCGATTGTTTCTCTTGTGAGATGTGAGAATCGTTATGGATATTGACACTGCTCGATAAACTTACTTTACAATTGGAAACTTGTGAACCATGTGAACAAATAGTCGAAGAGTGACAATAATTTGGAAGTCTAATTGAGCTTGCTGAGTCGTTATCTCTCTGGCAGACTTAATTACTACTGGCGATATTTCTCGTAACAAATATACCAAAAATTTCCAGTCGAGTCTCGATTGAAAACAAATCGGTATCTGCTTAAATCAATGTTTTAATCGAGTAGCAATGTGGCTTTTTAAATGAAACTTGTAGGGTATAACAAGAACGTTTGACAATTTTCGCGATTTGGGTCAATTAATATCGGCAGCGAGTTGGATATTGGTGCGTAATGACAGATTCGAACGATCGCACAAGCTATTTACGTTTAAACGATTACATGCATGTTGATTATAACGATTACGCCTGTACGAAATACGGTTATTTTTCTTGCAAACAACCAAACCGCTTACACGGGTGAACACAGTGTCGAGTCGTTATACGACAATTTTGTCTCTGGCCAAAAATAACAAGGGGCGAGGGGTTGAAAAAGAGAGAATTGGGGAAAAATTACATGCAAATTTAATGAGCGTGAATTTTAATTAACAGGCGGTTAAAAGGATTTTTAATTAACCCCCCCTACATACACGCATTGGAATTGGACACCTGGGAAGCCTTTACTCGTAAAGCGATTACCCACTTACTCGAAAGTGTTAGCGGTCAACAGGGGGATGTTCATCGCAGCTCACCACTAAAACATCTCACGAACGATTCGATCGAAGCCGTAGCATTTTCAGATTGCAGACTACCATCATTTAAGTTATTATCTCGAATTGAAACCAGCGAGTATAGGTCGCTATTGTTATTCAATGACTCTCGGAAAATCCAATTAAAACTAATTCAAGCTGAAATCAATTCGCGACTGTTCACTTGGCAGCCGGTTATCGAAATTCTCCTGAATGTAAAATGAGACTTCTTTTCCGGTTAGTGAGATAGAGAGAATCCCACTGCGAGCCGTCAGGTTTGCCCCGGTTCTTGGTTCCCGTTTCTCGAGCGTGGTACATCATCCGTTTATCTGTGTGCGCTTGCGGCGATGGTCTCTCGTAACCTTGTATAAAATTGGCGATGGCGATTCCCCGCGAGATTTCCACTTTTACGAGGACTTATTTCCACATTTATATTCCCTTGGGAACGAAAGACTGGTCTGCGTCGTGGGCGCGCTACCATCGCCACTGCTACTATACTACTACCACAACTACTGTCACTCCCATCGAGAGACTAAGGTAAATGCAGCGAGAACCGTGCGGAAGAGGTGCGGAAGAGGTGCGGCCCTGCCGTGGTAAGAGCAATATTATCTTTGAGAGGAAATGATAACACCCAGCTGCATATGTTACTGCACTGAGATACAAGTGTCCCTCTTCGCCTCGTATACGAGCTTCCTTACCGAGGGTACATCTCCTAGCAAACCAGAAGACGAGCATGTTTACCGCGAACATTCTCAAAGATTTTCGAGGAACCGATCGTTTTCGTACTCTTTGAGAGAAGCCTTCGAATCATTTCTGCATAATCTTTCCTGGCGAAAGTAACTGATTCCCAAATGCGATAACGGGAATGCGTGTAATAAACTGACTCCAAATCTTTATGTAAATCAGGAAAAGGTGTTTCGGCATTATATGGAATTCATAGTTGGTCGAGCTCCATAATTTTCCATTTATCAGATTTGTTTTTATAAATATCTTCGTTTTAATGATAAAATCACTGGATATAAATTCAAACTGGATGCAGGAAATAAAGTTGAAAAAAATAGAAGAAAATTGAAGAATTATGTCAATGAGTAATCCCAGTTATGCAAGTAGCATGCGATACGATTGAGACACACAATACAAAAGAAACAGTAGAAGCACTTTCCTCTACCCTGAACCAGAAAAGCAGCAGACCGAAAAGGTGATCGGCTCTGAGCTCGAGTTCTCCGTCAGCTCCTTACATCATCAGTTCATATTGATCCTTCCTCGAAAAACACACACCCTGCTCGCTGCTATTTCATAGCACTGGCCAAGCGAGGAGGCCATATCGCGCCGATGGAAGGCTAGCAAAAACTTGAGAAAAACATTCCTCGTTCAAAAATCTTCTCACAGCAAAAAATCCCGCGAACTCCCCGTACAATAGATCGTGTGGCGCGAGACGTTGCTTGAGGCTCCGCAACTTTGTCCCTGTTTCCACGTGTCGATTCATCTCCCGCGTTTCGTAAATGAATTCCAGGGGAAGCGAATCACGAGTCAGCATCGTGTCAGACACGACAAATACAACTTCGTTCCCTTGATTCTTAGAAAGACGCGCGAATGTTTAGGACGGCTTGTCGAGCTTTCAAAGGAATTTTCACTATGGAAGTGTGCAGCCGGCGCGAGAGACCAAAGTCGGTCTCTGGTGGTTAACGTAAAAGCGTCGAAATTTCGGGCAGCAACGGTCGCACACAAAAAAACCTCTGGGAATCGTAGTGGTGCGAGAAACTGGCGGGCGAAACAAAACTTAACGAGGGCACTTTAAACTTCGCCAGGCCAGTCTGCTCGATGATCGAGGCTAAGCGAGCAAGCGTCTTGAATCGTTAGAGAACTCCATTTCACTCTATTGTAATTTCATTTTTCTCTCTTCCCGGAAAATAAACGCTCGGCTGGCCACGTCTATTGCGTTATGTCCGCTGAACTTTTGCCTCCGGCGAGGGTTAAACGCCGTTCAAGGCTCGTTCTTCGTTCCTCGAATTTCGAAGGGTCCAACCCTTCGACGTTATCCACTCTCGCACCCTTTTCTTCCTTTCCTCGAATCGCTCGTGTTTCTCGCGCAAGGCTTCTTCTTAATTTTGTCCGACACTTTTTGCAGATGAGACTTTTCTTTCAACTTCTCATCTCTGTGTCTCTCTGCTTCTTCCTTTTCTATCGTTTTCTATCCGTGTCTCTCTGTTTATCTGTCTCTTTCTTCCTCTTTTACTCTTATTTTTCTTTCTCGCGCAGTCCCCTTCGTTTAGGCTTTTTGCCAGCGTCTGTCGCTTCTAAAGATTGTCCTTCTGGCGTTTTTTCGAGTCTGATACCTTACGGAGTGTTCTTGCAGCATGGATCACTTTCCTTGGGAGCTACCTCTCGTATTTTATCTAGCTCACCGTTTCTCTTTCTCCGTCTCCGCGTCAACTCCTCGTTCTTCTCGCGTTTGTTTCTGTTATATAAGCGAATTATTATTATTATTATTATTGGTATTATTATTATTATTATTATTGGTATTATTATTATTATTATTATTATTGGTATTATTATTATTATTATTATTATTATTATTATTATTATTATTATTATTATTATTATTATTATTATTATTATTATTATTATTATTATTATTATTATTATTGCCCTCGGTTTTCTTCTGCTGTCGAATAAGAGGCTTGTCGATCCCGCTTCTTCCTTCAGGCTTCTCTCGACGAGTGCCTTTTTGCTTCCAGCCGGTCTTGGAACTTTGCGACTTCGCGGAATTCTCGATTCAACTCGAGAGTAATAACATCATTGAGTTATCACAACGACCGCATTTTGATGCTCGACTTTGTGTCTTCTCTGGCATTTCTCTTTCGGGGAATGCTGCGACTGGAAGAGAGCGACCTGGAAATATTACTCTAAAACCATTTCCCTCACGGTAATGCAATGTTTTCTGCCCACTCGCATAAATTAATTGCAGCCTGTAGAGTAACTTCTACGGTTTGGTGTCTAGTTTTTCAGTCTGTTTCTCCACGGAGGCAGTATGCTTTAAAAGATACCAGCGAGGAAGCATTAGACCTGGTGGCTCTAAAGGTCGGTAGTTTTCTGTTTAACGTACTCGCTTTGCATTAAGATCTAGAGCTCGGATTAAGTTAGGCGTAAGTAAACAACCCACTCGTATTAGGACTCTAATCATAATTTACGCTCGTTTTACGTAAGGGAAAATAATAAGTTAGCATAGTCCAGCGATATTTTGAGGGCGATCAATGTCCTGTCAGTCAATTAATCGCGGGGAGGATATATCGAGCAGTAAAGTGTGCAATCAAGCTCTTGAGTGACGATTTGTGAATTCAAGGAGAAAGAGAGAGTGAGAGAGAAGAGGATAGGTGTAGCGAATGCAAAACTACGAGTGGGTTATGGCCTCATAAAACAGTTGGAACGAATTTAAAGTTGCCGCGAGACAACCCCTTGCATATTTCTGTATTTTTGTTTTCTTTTTTGTTTATCAGCTATTACTCAGGCCCACATTTTAATCAATTCTTCTCGACCCAACAATTATACTTGTCAACTTGGGTCCCAAATCGCAACGCCAACGACACCTGTCATCTACGTTCTAATTACAATGCCGTATTTCAACTAAAATCCGAAGCAGCATCTGGCAAATAGATTCCGACGTGCTTTCCGGAAAAATGAAAATCTACCACCTGCGAATGAGCGAACCGAGCTCGTGTTTTCGAATAGTGCATGGAAGGATGATTTGGACGTATAGCGCTTCCATTTTCCGTTGACCTCATAATAGAGGCACTCGCGCGAGCTGCATCGAGCTCTCTAATAAAAATACGATCCACTCGGGGAACCGGAGAGACATTAAACCAGCGTATGGAAACAAGCGAACCTGAATAAAAATTATTGTGCCGGGGATAGACTTGAGTACACGCAACGGCAAAGCGTGTAAACCAGGACCATTGTCGAATTGTAAAAACAGAGTTTTTCCGAGAACGTATGAAGTAAAAGCCAAGGGTACTACTTGACATTGCTCCAGTTGTTCAAGTTTGCTCAAAGCGAACCAAAAATCCTCAATATATATCTTTTTCAACCCTGTGCGAGTTTTAGTATATATTCCATCCTTTTTCATCATTTTTATAATATGATGACTATAACGAATGTGACGGTATAACTTGTTCCAAGTTATTCTTTGTTCTTTGAACAACTGGAGCAATAGCGAATAGTTGCCACATAGGTCTTCCATGGAGGCTTCATTTTTAGAATCCCAGGAATTCGATTTGGCTTCTTCAAGAAGCAAAGAGAAATAGTATGTTGCCATAACACCTGTTCTTGGAATAAAGAAGTATGTGTGGGAAGATTTGACTGGAATCTTATGACAAATATTTAGGAAGAGCTGCGATGAAAGAGGGATGCCTCGATGAGGCATCGCTCTGCGTCCATATGGTTCGAGGGGTTCCTTGTTTCGTAGCTGTTTTTTCAAGCTACGTTAGGAGAAGTGTCCTCGCTGCCTCTTGACGTCGCGACGGGTCGGTCCTTTCGAATATTACGAGGGTACACGTGTAGATGCTATCGTAACCCTACTTAAGATTTACCGCAGCATAAACATTTACACGTTTCCCTTTTCCGTTTACTTTCCTCATTTGTCCTACCAGTCTTACACGATTGCCACTTGAATTTTTGACGCGCAGTTAGTTATGAAAATAACCAAATAATCGGCTACACTTCGATCTATCCGTATGACGATCTATCGAAGGAAAATAAATTCAATTTATCTTGTGAGCAAATAATCAAAGTGTATTTTTAGATTGAAATGTAGTTAAGTTAAATATGAAATTCAAAACTCAACTCGCTTTTGGATTTGGAGGTTTACAGAGAGCTCAGAGCGTAGTATGTACTTCTCTGATCATTAACTTTTAATACTCTTTTTTATGCTTGGAGCAATTTAACACATTCATCGTGAGCTATTACGATTTTTCGAAATTATTTCCAACGGAGATAAATTTAAATATTTCTGATGCTGACTGCAATTTGCGTCGGATAAATTTGTGTCATTGGGTGAGACGTTCTTCTTTCGACAGGTAGGACTGGAAGAAAAGAGGATTGGTGACTATTATGTAATACATATAGACTTACTGAATGTGCATGTTGATTGCGAAGTGGTCGAAGAGAGCACTCGTAGAGGTACACAGCAAGGTCTCCCGTGGATCGAAGGATTCGATGAAGCGCAGAGCAAGCGCGGTTGAGTCCTCCGGCTTTAGAAGAAAGACTCCTCTGCGCTTGGTGTAAGAGATAACGAGCTGATAAAGAAGGGTAGAAGGTGGTAGCCCGGAGCGTTCATAGCCCTGCCGTTAGGGTAACTCCGATCATTAAAGTTCCCCTCTCACAATATTTTCCGCTCTTTTTCACCGGCGCAGCTCGACTCAAACACTGTCGATCGCTGCGACTCGTTCCTTCCGGTTTCAACCACCAAGAATCTCACTCGCTGTTCTCCGTCTCGTAAATTCTTTCTCTCCCCTTTTCGCATAATTCAAGCTAAATTTCCACTGGATAAAATTCTACGGACAAAGATCTCTCTGATGTTGCAACTACCCAAGGAACAATGGGGCTTGATAATCCGCGAAAAATACTGACCCATTAAGGTGCAGAGATTCGTTCCCTTCGCTCGAGTTGTGCTTCACACCGAGCCATTTCGGCTAATCGCGACGTTTAAAGGAAAGACTGATCGAGTTGCAAATTTAAAACTATACCTTCAGGCTATGACATACCGCTTAATCGGGTTTTTGCATACTGCACTTGAATCGATCAATTAAGCCACGGGTTTTCAACCTTCATTATTATTTTCGTGTGTATAAAATTCACAGACGGTTTGCGACTAATAGAGTTTTTGCACACACACACACAGGTTTGTCTCTTGCATTTTTATGACTGATTCTCGAGCTTCGTTCGACCGTGCGCACCCGCGAAAATTATTCTGCGCACAATGCGAAGCCTGAAGCGCTTCTACCGATTAAGAGCATTGCTACTAATGCACAGCGCCCTCAATTGCCAGTGAAATTAGCCGCGGGATCTTTTTTATTGATTTGCGGCTTCAATATTAACGCTTAGTATTAATACTGCGTATAAAGAATTCCATTCTCTTATCCGAAGAATTGTATAATAATCAACCGATGCTTTTGTGAACGGATTATATTGCCTTGCTGAGAATCACGTTGAAATAAAATATGTTAAGTGAAATTCGCAACGGTCGTTGCGAATGTAAATAAATCTTGGCTAATTAACAATATGTTGAATCAGATTGAATTAAACGCAATGAATCAAAATTCGATGTAATCTCGTCGCAAGTATCGAGAGCTCGAATAATTTGCTGTCGTAAAGTTCCTCGCAATCCGCGGATCCGCAGCTGTTTTTTGAACAGCAAATAGAAGCATTGAATCGCGACGCGAGTGTGCAATTGTTGTCAGAGCAGTTGTGGATTTTTCGTTTGGCCAGAAGTTAGAGCTGTTAGAGCCTCCCTGCCGTGATTTGCACTCGATCAACACTCCCATCTACCATTCTTCTCGTACCTATTTTGCGGGTGTTTCTCGGGATATACTCGAACGGACCTTAACGAGTCATTGTGAGCGCAACTGTCGCCTGGCGTTATTTATGCACCGCGTGGCGCATTCGTAATAAAGCCCTCCCGCGGCCAAGGCGTCGAGCCATCCCGACTAAATGAGTTGTAAACCTCGCAAAGGAATTCCTACCACGGACGGACCCCCTGCTGATTTTTTGCTCTACAACACCGAGCAGTCGCTCACTGGGGTCGGAAGATCAGAATGCACGCCCCAAACGGGTTTTGCGTCTCGCGTGGCAAAGGAGAAATTCGAGAACGGTTGCTCGTGTAATTGCTCGTGTCGTGCTTTTTTTCGGTTTCTTGTCACTTGATAGTCGTGGTATTTTTTAGAGAGAAATCGTCTTCTAATAGTCTTTCTACAATATACATACAATTAAGATTTTGTGCTTCTTATTGAAAATTGTGTCACGAAAACGAGCCATTAAATTACATTAAATTTGATTCAATCGAATTGAATTAAAGTGAAATCAATTTAAATATAATGAGTGAAAAATTGAAAGGTAAGTGAAAGGAAAAATATTTCCCGAGAGTCAAACTTTCGTTTCAGGTTTATTATATATCTAACTCGAATGTCAAGATTTTATTCGCTCACAAAATAACACTTGTGTCTATCTAATTGGATCTGTATCTGTTTAATTGGATCCACTTGTCACAATCAATCTTCGAGTACCTACCAATCCCGAGTTCATCTTCACTATCAAAACATGCAACTTCCGCAATATGCCTGTCTGATGCCTCTCCATCATCTGCGAGGCCACTTACCCTCGTCTCTTTCTCTCCCCCATTCACTCTCGATCCCTGTACTCGTTCACTTTCACCAGTGCTATCATTACTGTATCTTTACAAGAGAATGTCGCCGGGTCAACGTAACCGCGTAAGAATTAAAACAAAAATTACGATAATGAGATAAAATTAAAATAGAGAAATAAGGTACAAACGATATGAGCATAAGAAGTATTACCAGAAGCTTAAAGGAAAAAAAATCCAGAAATCGGGGTATCCCTAGATCTCTTCTTTCGGGAAACTTGCTCGAATGTATTCCGCGAACGGAGAAGAGGTGCATCAAAGTTTTCGAGCCAGTCGGAAGTACTTACGAATCGAGCACCCGAGTGTTGTTGACTAACGATAAAGGAAAAGAAAAAGATCGTAGTAGCGTAAGATGTCGTTTTATAAAATTCACGATTGGAAAAGTAAAATCCAATTGCGGGGGCTTCCGGCGGCATTGCGGCACGGTGAAGTCCGATAAAAAGAGAGGAAAGAACGGACTGCTCCCGCTGGAACCACGAATAGAGCGAAGTTCGATCAGCACCGTCCAACTTCCATAATCTTGGAAAGTGAACTCGAGTTCTCTTTTATTTTTACGAGAAAATTATCTACCTCCCGATATTCTACCGAGACTGCGAGGGACTTGCTTCCCTTTTGGTTTGACGAAAGAGTCATTGAGAGAGAGAGAGAAAGAGACAGAGAAGAAACGGGAAGCAAACGAGGTACTACTAATACCGCAACGACCACCTTTTAACTCCTACTGAATTATTATGCAAAGTAGCAATTAACCTCTCGATTCGGTAATGCTGCCGCAAGAGTTTCGCGGAAGATATCGACGATGAATATTTAATTATATAATGCGTCGTTCGCCCACGTGGGATTCGAGCACCCTGTAGATTTTGGAGAACCCTCCGAATCTACGTGTCTCGACCGAAATTGCGAATATATTGTACAACGTGGAAGACTTGTCAAACTTGGATTCTCGAAAATCAGTGCAATCGTGTATTGAACTGATCAAGATCTAAAATCGATTTTAATAAGTTGCTGAGATAATTGAAAATCTGAATCGACGAAGAGAAATCTCTATAGACAAAGGGACTCGCGAGTTGAAAAGAAAATCCTCGAAAATCGAAACTATAATGAAACCTGTTTTTTAAAAATTTTTTGTTTGTACCTTGTCTTTATTTATCGGCGACGATCGTATCGACAGGAAGTTGATTATTAAGTCACAAAAAATTCGTCAGCATATTATTCACGAAGCAGGATTGCCAATTAAAATGCACGTGTTTTGCAGTGCAAGTCTCTGAACATTTCAAGTGCAGGATGGAAGCAATCCGCATAAATATAGGAGCTGGACTGGAAAAGTTTCGCGGTGATTCTCTGATCGCTCTGACACCGTACACGAATTTCCACGGCGGGCCGGTTGAATACATTTCCCTTGAAAACACGTGCCCGCCTGACCATTTAATGTCCTGTACGCTCGAATCCCCGCAGCTCCATGTTTTTCTGAGCTTTTAAGCTCCGCGAAAAATTGCTTCACACTGTTACCTCTATTTTTTTCGCAGCTTTTTCCGCGACACAAAGTTGGAAAGGTTTCGTGACCCAATCAGGCAGTTAGCACAGTATGCTTTTAACGACATCGTGAATATTGTTTTTTATCTAGATTAAATAAAGCAAATATAATCGTCCTACCTGTGAAGTTGTCCAACACTCACGTGTATTGCGTGTGACGCATGTATATAATTTGTGTTTATTCGAATGTTTCTTGCGACATACTTTTGGAGGAAGATAATTATTAGTTATATTTTTTACGATAAGTTGAAGTCAGGGAGGAAATACCTTGTACGTAATTCATTGCCTCTTCCAGTGTTATTTATACACAGTGGAAACAATATATTCAACTTGTTGATTCGAATAGAAACCCAACAGAATCTATCTGTGATCTATCGACCGGAATTGAACGCCTTTATGCTCGAGATTCTATTATTATCGGACTGTTGATTTTTATGGAAACTAGAGAGAACGCGATGTAACAAGTTTGAAACAAAAAAAATACAAAGGTACAAAACAACGAAGTTATTTCTGGAACGTGTAAATAAAATTGTAGAATAAAGTTTATACACTCTTTACTCAAGCTCTAGCTGTTTCGTCCCATAGATATACAAAATATTTCAATCAAGATCAATAAAGAAACATGATTCAATACAACGAGCTTTTCCTCACATAACATTCCAGAATTGAAACAAATAGCTGTTTGCGAACAGGAGTATGTAGTAGCATAAGTCTTTTAAGAAGAATCTGATCTTAGGAATTCGCAAATCTTCGAGCACTATTAAAATCTCTGAATCGCGATAATTACTCGAAAATCATCACCACGTTTATCAGACGCGCTATCAAAAGTTGCATGTACGCGAATGCCGGCCGAATAATTAATCAGGAAGCTCGCGCGAAATAGGTGAGGCGATGGATAAAGGGAAGCGTAATTAGTTGGGCGCGTCTCTGATGAGAACAAACAGGCTAGATCTGCGGCGTGACACGGAGTGGCGTGGCGTCTAGCCTGAAGGGTAGGGCAGCTGGAATGGCCAGCGTTGATTTAGATTTCTAGGGGTGCAGAGGAGGAATAGCAGACCAGGATGAGGATGAGAATCAGTAGGATGAGGATGGGGATGAGGATAGAAGCGATGGAAATTCGAATGACGCTCGAGCCACAACCTAGATAGATACGACGATGATTGCCGAGTCGCAATGCAGTCGCGCGCGCATTATGTCGCGTGCATAATGACGAGCTCGCATGAATGCACCGCATTTTCGGTGCGTTCACGCCGATTCGAGTGCCGACAAAGGCCAAAATTGGGCCGTCACGACCCTTCGCGTCCCTCTGCTCTGTCCATAGTGTACATCTCTCGCTTCTACTCTATCCTTTTCTCTCTCTCTCTCTCTCTCTGACCCTCTTCCGCAAGTTGCAGCATCCGTCTCGTCAAGTTTTCATTGTCAGCGTGCTACCCCCATGAAGAATTAAAACTCGGTTTATTTTAAAGCATGCGCTTAATAGGGCAACCAGGGCTACCCGTGTCCGACTTTCGATTCAAATTAGCTTTGCATAGTTCATGAACCCTCCCGCTGTCCAACCAACTTGCTTTCGATCTAACTCACTTCCGCGTTGCTCCATGCGCACTTCTTCCCTCGACGCTGCGCTCGATGCGATTTTAATCTTCTCCCTGCGCGACGGATTATTGGCTATTGTCGAGAGTTCAAGTGCCGGTAAGATGGGTGGCTGAGGATCGGTGTTACTTAATACTTCGGAGACTCGCTGCACTTAACTCTGCACCGCGGAGTAATCGCGATCGGCTTTCGCGAAACCCGCAAACCCAGCAGAACCTCAAACTACGGATCGTTATCCCAACGAGAATCAGCTTGTCATCAGGGATCAACGTGATTGACCAATGACGCGTCATCAAAATGTCATCGTTAAATTGGCTGACGCTTTCTTTTTACCTAATATACAATTCGCGGTAACAGGAGAATAAATGTTAAAAGTACTATTTTGAAACAGTACGTTCAGTAGCTCGTCGTTGGAAATTAATGAAACAACTTCAATTTTGGGAATGCAAATTTCATTAGTGAACATTTACGGCAATGCAATTGCTAAAGTTTGAAAGACTATTGTATTATAGTAATTAAAGGGCTTGTAAATTAGTGCAATTTAATTGGCTGTTAATGTAACACAGGATTCGACATTTACAGAAAACCTGGTAGATATTGTATGTGTGTGTGTTGGCAAATTACGGGTAGAACTGTGTCACCAGCAATCAGTTAAAAAACTCGACGTAACGTAGAACTACTGTACTGATTGCGAAAGAGTTAATGCATTGCTGCTATTATTTTATTTCCAAGTGGAAACTAATTGTGTCAGGGCGCAGAGGGAGATTGAGACAGTGAGATAGATACAAAAGGGGGAGAGAGAGAAAGAGAGAGAGAGAGAGCAATTGGAGTGGACAGAGAGAGCTGACTGCACAAATGGGTCGTTGTTAGAAACTAATTATTCGGCTGTCAAAGCACCTAATTAACCGGTACACGATTGCAGACTCGAAAATGAAAGTCCGTTTCGCAGGGACATTTTCGTGTGACCGGAAAACACTCCGATTACCGTATGAACTATTCAAAGTTCCATTTCGAAGATCGTCAATCGAAAACGTTCCAATGAAATCATCCGCTTTATGGTTCACCATTTATTACTCGTACAACTATCAATCGATATGTATATCTTCTTACATTTAATTCTTCAAAAATCGTTTTTTCTTCTAAGCATTTATCAACTATTTTTTCACTTATTTATTTATAAAGCACAGTCGAATAGACATATTTTTTTTAGAAATTTAATACAAAGAGTTTAATAGAAATTTTCTTTCGTGAATAAACCGTAGAATTTATGCATTCCACAGTGGCTGTTAATCCGATATATTTCTTTCATTTTGATATGGAATTTTATTTTCGATCTGAGGTATTTTAAATAAAACCGAATGGACAAAAAGAAGTTCTTAATGGGATAGATTGGTTAAAAAGTATTACGAGTTGCTTAATTATTCGAAATGGTTGAAAAAGATTGAGAGTAAAGGGATAAACGACGAGATAATAATACTCGAGTCTAAAAAGACACATCAATGTCCGTGCGAGTATTATTTGCGCTTATATCTCTCGGAAGCGTGGCACGAGCACGGCTTGCACCCTCCGCCACCAATTAGCCTGAGAATATTACGCAATCTCCATAATTAATTTACGCAGATTTCGATACTAAAAGGTTATTAACGCGCGCTCGCGCGAGCGGGCGAATTTTCATTGCTGAATTATTCATTCGCGCCATAAATAACGGAGAGCCAGCCGCGTCGCAGAATAACAAAGCCATCAAAAACCATATTTCTCGGGGGCGGTGCCGAGCACCGGTGGTCCGATTATTTAATCCGCCAAGCAGATACGTATATCCTGCCATCGAAAGCATATATTTCTTTATTGTTGGTATCTCTCGAGGAAGAGGTATGTGTGCTTATATCGTACCCTATATCCAAAGTGATGATACAGTCCCAAAAAGCCTGAATCTACATGAAAAGAAAAAAATAGTCTCAAACGTGGAGTGAGATTTGTTCATATCGAGCTTCAATTCTTTTAATTGATAACGATACAAAAAACGAGAATTTTACTCACGCGAGTAAACGAAGATTATTTGAAATCCGTGAGTAGCGAATGACGCTATGACTGGTGTCGATACATATAGCTTGAAGAGAGAAAGAGAGCAGAGCAGTGGAGAGGATGTACATAGCAAGCTGGCAGAGGCACATAGCAGGTTGCCGAGGCGCGCAGCAAACTCCGTAATCCAATTAACGCGCTGAAAGGCGAGATTGACGGTGAGACGACGGAGTTGCGAAGGCCTCGCGCAACCAATTCAGATCGAATCGTGGGAGATCGATTGGCAGGACGCGCGGCCTGTCAAACTAGACCCCCGGGAACCGGCGCGTATTACGTTTGACCTATCGAGGTTGCGATTACCTCCGCACCATCCGGTTCCTGCCGCTTGTCCAATTCCAGATAAGTCCTCGCGGCGACCTATTGTCCTCTTCCGTAGGTATACCATGGGCCCATACCGCTTCTTCCCTTCTACTATCTCTTCATCTGTCATCGTTTTCCTCTCCCAGTTCGCGGACTCTAGCAGTCAACTTGATTGCCGATTCCCGATTGCCAATTACTTGATCGTTTGAGCTCTGTCGAGCGTATTAGCTGCCTCGAGCGCAAATTTACCCCTCTCTATTCTCTATCCAACCCGCACTAGCTTCTCCTGCTACCAGCAATTGAATTCCAGAGGAATTTTCACAATTGTCTTTGTACGATTCCGAAGGTTCCAATTTCGAATTTCTCCAGATTCTGGAAGAATTTTCACTTGAATTTTCAATTGACCAGTCGATTCCTATCACCGATCCTTCGTCTATTAAGTATAAATAATTTCACAGGGATTCCAAAAGTTTTGTTGGTACCGAACGAGCAAAGGAAACCTTGAAAACCGAGTCATAAACACTGATGGGTTAAGATAACGAAATAACCACAAGATAAATTCAATCGGTAATTACGCAGTTTCAACAATAATAACAAAGTTAATGAAGTTACTATGGAATCAAAGTTTCCTCTTAATTATCCTATAAATTCAATACTTTCATTAGCATTGAATTAGCATCGAAAGAGGAACTCGACTTAGATCACTTCTGAGTAGCTTCTGCTAATGTTTCTGTAATACTGCTTTATGAGACAATCCATGAGTTCTAATCCTCTCGATTCCTTCGCGGATGATATCGAAACCTGTCTAAATGATTAGTAGCAAGTCGTGAAAGTCGAGTGAATGCAAGGCGCGGTTCGATCGTTGTCTTCGTCATCGCCTCCGCCGTTCGGTCCAGGATACAGAATGTGAGAGTCCGGACGTCAATGTACACGTGTATTCATGTACATACATACATATACATGTATGTATCTTCGAGTGTATGCGGTGGATCGCATCCCATAGCCGCCTGGAATAGCTTCGGGAGCCATTGAACAGGGGAATCAGTTGGCTGATTGAGTCGTTGTAACACAATTCCGGGGATAACTTTGAGCAGCTAATGAATCCAATTCGGGTCAAGTGCTCTCGTAATGGCGTTACCCTAATGATCATTTATTAGCAGGGATTTAGTCATTCTGTTTCGTAGAAAGCTTCGTCGTTGTCGTTTTTGATGATCGATTGACTTTTTCGAGTAGCTACTGTTCTTGATTTATTGCTCTTGAGCAAAGTAACTTTATCGGATGTATTTGATATCCACCATTAGTGAATACCGCAAATAAAGCAATCAAAAGTAACGAAAATATTACCGATACTATAATGGAGGATATTCGACATTTCGTTGGCTACGTTTTCCATCATCGATCAAAATTAACGTCAAACATATTATGCATTCTGATTTGAAGTAGCGGTCTCTGCTTTATGCTTTATGACTGTTTAACTGGCTCAATATTGCAAAACAAACTGACGCATACCTTCTTCGGTGGTTAATAATTATTGTTTGTGCCATGCCGCGTTGTGTTGTGCTCCGGTGTCGCGCCTGTGACGGATCACGCACAACTACAAAACCACGCGGCGCACCGTTGGTAATTAAATGAATGAGAAACGGGACACGCAATTATTCCTGAAATTACTGGCATTCATAATTCGCGCGCGGGACACCCGGATAAAAACACCTAATTATTGCTAATTATGGAAATGAGGCAGCACGAGGTATCAATGCCAAACTAAATGACAAATCGATTAATAATGTATAATCATGCTACAGCTGCCAGTAGATACATCGCTTTTAACCCGAACGTTTCTTTTTCGACGAGAATGACGTTCAAACCGGTATAGTCAACTGTGAATACTATTGCTATGTTACTTTCCAATATTCGCTAATTCGTAAATCTCACGCCTCTGAACGATAAATTTTATTTTTGATAGTCTTATTGTAGCTAAAGATAGTTATGACGATCACCGATTAACTGTTTTACTTAATTCATGATAGATTGAGTGTACGTTTTATTTTTATATCTTTTAGATTCAGATCGTTTGAATATAAATCCTGAATTGCAAATGATATCAGCCAGAAAGGTACGCGGTATCGTGCTGCAAATATCGTATTACCGGAAAATCAAATTAAAGGATTATACTTTGAAGTATCTAATTTCCTTGGTTCAGTATACAATATGAGAGTTAAACATTAATTGTTATAATCGCTTACACATCCGATTAGTGTTCATTATAATATAGCGTTTATGATAATTAAAAGTTTGAGAGTACTCTACGCTCAAAATGGTATTATAACTTCGAGAGTATTGATCCACTGGAATATATATGGCAATTAAACAATCAAGTATGTATTTCGATTTTGTATCTATATTAAAAGCATTGCGGCAAAAGAAATAATCTTTAGAATTGTGGGATTTGAAAGATCGTTGCTTGTCGGGTGTTTTCAACCCTTTCGGGCAGCGAATCGCACCCAGTTTCCCGATAGGTGCCACCACGTACATAGGGCAGTGCAGCACCAGACCACGTGCAACTGAACTGACCTACAGCACTTGGAAAATATCGAATCACGTAGTTATCGAGATGTCTTAAAAAGAAAGATAAAAGAAAATTACCGTAGAATTTATATTCGTGACTTTAATTTGCTCCATAGTCATTTTATCCTCTTTCTTTAGCGTATTTTATTTTCCGCAGGGTTTGAATCACGATCTTTACAGTTCTGTTCATCCTTTTTGTACCCCGATATCGAAACCACCCTCTCTCTCATGTTAGAATTCCAAGTTTCTTCCTCTTTCTGTTTCCGGTGTGACACTCGGCGCGCAAAAGCTGGAGTCTATAAATTTGCCGGGAGAAATTGTCGTGAGAAATATGGAATATTGAGTGCGAGGGAAGCCCTCCTTGGTCCCGCGAATAACGGAGGGTGCTACCGAGAAAGGAAAAGCCTGACAACCCCCGGGTAAATGCTAACGGTGATACCGAGAACTCATGGTCTTCTTCCTGGTGCTTCTTGCGAATCGACCCTGGCTGTTCAACTGTATCGATATATTCATTCTAGTGGAAACGCTTCCAGTCAGAATCGTTTAAGAAATAGATCAATACTGAATTTTTATCTTGGATTATGTCACCGACTTGTTCTCACTAATATGATTCATTGACAACACTTAAAATGCGGGAATAAATATACTGTATATTTGTGAAATCGACTAAGTCATTAAAACGATCAGATTTCAGATGTATTTCGATCATAGTCACGGGAACATTTTATTTATTTAACAGTAGTTGCGATTATTTTAACACTGCATTTCGCTTTTCGGCCAATACGACGAACCCGAATTTTTCGGAAGGTCAATTTGCACTCTGCGCTGCGATCGTCGCGAATCACTGCCATTAAATCCGAATAACAAACGATAAGCCTCCAATCTGACGCGTATTACGCTAAAACTATCCCCCTATTACTTATACAATTTAATAGACAATCAACACCCAATTTTGGATGTCCCAATTTTCCAAATTGCATGCAATCGATCATTTCTAAAAAGAGACCTCTTCTAGCATACGTCCGTTCCACTCCAAAAAAATAATTAGAAAGTCGTTCATAATAATTGTGGATATTTCCGGCTGCCAATCAATATCGTATAACTGACAAAACTCAATTTCTATGCGTCCTCACTTTGCATGGCTAATAATTATAATAAAGTAGCAATATATTATGTTAATTACTGTATACTATTTTCTTACCTACCAACAAATAATTTGATTGATGCAGTGACCATCCGACGACAGATTAATTTAGTTAAAAATATATCGTATAACACTGTAAACATTTTTCAATAATAACAATGTCTTTAAGAAAATCTTTGAACATTGAGAAAATCGAGAAGGTCCTTCTGCCACATAACACTCGAGGCAGGTGGGCTAATGGTAGATTCCCAGTGATGCGACACATCTCTAAGGAAAAGCGACGCGAAGCAGCGTTTCCACCTATTCGGAGGAATCCCCAGGCGGATGCGCTCGTGCCAACAAATGGCCGGGTAGTCATTCGAAACAAATCTTTCGGAATGGTTGTGCAGCCGGTGGCGGCTGCGTAGCCGAAACGTATATTCGCGTGTCACGCGCACTGCCAGCGACCACAAATACACGGCGAGGCGTTAGTTTGTTATTACGGATAGGTAAGCCTGCAAAACGCGAACGGGCGCTAACGTCTGCGTATAAATTATTAGTCGATATTTCAGGCGTGACGTCACTTCCGGCAATGTGCCGGCTGGTTTCCGCCGTATGATGGATGGTCCCGGTCCCGGTCCTAGTCCCCTGCCGCGCCCTCGTCCTCCTCATCCCCCTTATCCTCCTCCTCCTCATCCTCGAGCTCTTCCTCAAATCGTTCCACATGTACACACGGATCTTTGTACCCTGGTACACACCCCCAGTCCGATTACTCTTCGCTTCCTAACGCTCCTAGCTAAAGATGGATCGCTAATTGGCCGCTGTTGTTTGCTCATTAGCGCGATCCACCTCACCCAACCCCATGCCACATCGTTTCCCTGAGTCCACTCGCCACTACGGATCACATCGCAGAGTTGAAATGCTACGAGATTTTTCCTTGAATTCAACCACTTTTTCCATTCTTTTTAACTTCGGAATTACGGATAATTTAGCAAGGCTGTTTGTCCTGGCTTGTACTTCGCGTTTAAGTAGATTAAGACAGGAAGAGTGCGGTCTGTAATTGACTAATCACAGGCGCTCCGTTTGGTGCCGTCCAATTTGTGCGAAAAAGTACGCGTACACAACCGGAGAGAGAGAGAGAGAGAGTGGCAAGCGTGACGGGAAAGCTAATGTAATTTTATCATTGAAACATTCCTATTATTACGCAAACTAGAGGTATCACGTGAAAATTTTCTCGAGAAATTCTACGACGACGCAAGTGAACAACGTAAAATTATGGAGAAGCGTTAATAAGATCACATCGGATCGGGATAATAATAATCGATGGAACGCGAAATAATCCTTCGGGCAACGATATCGTTTCTGCGACGAAAACCTCTAATAACTCGAGTGAGAGAGTGCGAAGAAACAGAGAAAGAGAAGAAGGAGCCATCGAAGAAAGATGTGCTCGTTACGTAAAACGATACGAGCAATCGGCTGGTGAAGGAGCCGCGAACGAGAACGGAATAGGGCGGGTAGTTGAAGATAACGCCCGAGGAAATTAATTAGAGTTGCTCGTTGACTACTCGATGCCTTGAAGACGCGATATCGGAGCCGAAAGGTAGAGAGAGAGAGAGAGAGAGAGAGAGAGAGAGAAATATAGTCTACTCACACGAACATTCGACCAATATCCATGATATGATGGACCTAAGTGTAGGGTTGTACCACTACCGCGTCGTCTCCTGGAAGGGTCAATCCCGTTACCATCGCAGTCGGAATTCCAGTTGGTCGATAAATAAGACGCTGAAGTTATTAGATATCACGGATACAGATCAAATTCCAATTTCACCGGCTGAGAGCAAAGGGGTGGCCTACCAGCCTCTGGTAGAAGTCAAAGGTGTTTGTGAAACAGTATCGTTATCTTTCTTCTTCTCTCTTTTCCTCTTTGGGAACACAGCCAACGTTCCTCGTGCCACGACTGAAGCCACTAGTGGACGCGGTTGTCGCCAACTTTCTTCGCGATCTATCATGACAATGCTCGAAAGCTTGGCTAGTGGCTAACGCGATTTCTGTTTAGTCAAGTCTACCGGAAATTCCGGCCCGATAGCGAGCTCCGCGAGATACGACACGAGACCTGATTACGAGTGGTTATTAAACTTTGTGAATTATGGTACTGAATTGGCCCTGAGTATCACCACTATCCCTACCACCTCTGTTACCACTGTTAAGATAATAGATCCAAGAAATTTTTTTTTCCTTCCTGGGTCACTTGATTGCGCGCGCGCGCGCGTTCCTGAGTGTCATTCGGCAGAACTCGCGTAATTAAGGTACCGAGTGGTGACTAGTTTTAATTGCCACCCACGGAAAGTTATCGATGCGCACGCTATTACGGTTAAAAAGGCCATTACTAGCACAGCGTATACGAGCTGACGGTAGCTCTCTATCAGATAGACTGTCCGACAAGTAACATTAAAATTTTATGACTCTCCATTCCCTTTGCATGCTCGCTCGCCTCGTAAAATTTGCATAGGCGGTACTTCGACGCGAACCTACGGAAACTATGCGATTATGTAACCTCATATGCATATTTACCTATGCGAAGCCGAAGGCGAATGTGCTCCTCTCAAGAACGCGCATAGGAGCGGGTGGGGAGAAGAGCGAACGCGTATGTTACTTTGTATGTTTGATACAACATCGCTCGACGCTCTTTCGTTTTTTTTTCTTAAGTTACACAGATATCGCTCCAGATTATCGCTCACTGACTTTACGACCAACGACCACCCATTCGTCAGAGTTAAACGCACCTTGCGAATGTTTTATCGGATCTCGTACACTCTGGACATTTATTCCGATCTTTTTAAAACATTCATCAGCGAGTAAGTACTCAAGTGAATTTGAAATTTAATGATAGCGCATTAAAACAAATTCATGATATTTTAAAACAACTCTCATCGGGATATTCTTATTGATAACAATTGTGGCTCTTTTTTGGCTTGTAACATTCGCCGATGAAAGTATTTTATGCGAAATTGTATCATCATCCCTTTTTCATTGTGTTACTTTTTCAACTATCGGAGTAATACAAGAATTCGTAATCCTCTTCCCAATTCATCGGTACGATCAATGCACGATGTAAATCAATTTATTCTATCGACGATCGTCTAATCGCATTCAGAATTTCTGACAATGGGTCATTTATACACCGAACGAGGTTTGCGAGTGAATTTGCGGTTGGGTTCTCCCGCGAATCGAATCGGTTGTACTTACGTGAAGGTATATAACCAAGCTCGTCTCATCCAACTCCAGTATACTTGTCAGTTTGAAGATTTCCCACGCTTTTGTGTGAGATTTTGTGGCTCGCGTTCAAAGTGTAGAGAGAGAGAGAGAGAGAGAGAGAGAGAAAGCCAACGAAAGAGGAAAAGAGACCTGTCTCTTTTAGCGTAAGTAGCGGGGATAACGGTTTCAAAGCCAACGTGATAGATGACGGCTCTCCGCGTTTCGTTCACGAAATGTGGGTCAATTTTTGCGATCTACTTAACACGCTTTTTTCCTCTGCATTTCGCGCTTTACGCAAATCTCACTGAGCATTTGTCGCGCGGAATATGTACAGTCTGGCGCTTGCGAATGTCCAAAGATCCAGACAATTCGATAAACTTATACAATTTTCCGAGTTCCAATTAAATTATCAGGAAAAATTACAAAATTTCTCTCACCCACTTATTTTTCTTTCATGCTCATTTTCTCAGTTTTTCATTTTACAAAAGATTCTTTCTATTGAAACTAACAAACTTATTATTATGATTATTTTCAAAACTATAAATAAACGAGTGAAAATCACTTGTGAGGGGTGTAATTCAATGATAACAATAATTACTGTATTAATATTGAATTCTGTATTCGAGAGGGGAGAAAGAATAGTTAGCTTCGATCGCGTATTCCAATGTGTAGTTTGCGATAGAGACAACGGTGGACCAGGTAGCGTAAATGAAATTAACCCAAGAGACGCTGCCCTTTGCAAATTACCAGAAGGCTAACGTGACAGAGAGAGAGAGAGAGAGAGGGAGAACGTGAGAGCGGACTGCCAAAACAATTGCGCAGCGAGGCCACCGGCGAAAATGTTATACAATTCGCACAATATTCGCTCTTGCAAACAGAAACTGAACAGGGATTGCGGTGAGCTAGCCTCGATTCTCCCTATCGTTCCTTCTCTTTCCAGAAGTGTAAGTTGTTAATTTAAACTTTCCACGTTGAAAACGCAACAACTCTGCGCTGCCGAGGAGTTTCCACTGACTGGTTGCACGTGCGTGACTCTCTCGACGGCCAGCTCTATTTTGTTTCCTGGCACTCTCGACTCGCGAGTTAGAACACTCGTTAACGCATCAGAAAAATAAACCATTAATTTGCTTCGAGTTCCTGGCTGGGAGAGTAAGTACGTCGGAGATAGACCAACGTCATTGCGATCGATCGAACGCCAAACCTCGCGCGGTCGATTACTTCGGGATTCACAAGGTAAACGGCGCGGATGGTAAAGAAATAACATGGAAGGTAGCAGGGGTAGGATGGAAGTTTGAAAAGTTTCTGATATCGGCAAAGCGCGAATGCTTGGTTCAAAAAGTCCGTTAACATAGAAACGCGCTGAATCTAGTATCTGGAGTTTTGTATAGGGTGATTCAGAAATAAGTGGCAGAACTTCGATATCATATTCTACTAGGTCGAAAAAAAAAGTCAAATGATCTTATGTACGGAATCTTCTTCTTTTACCAACATAAATAGTTTTGTCTAATGATTTACTTTTGTATCTCGCAAATCATACTTCTTTGATTAATGTTATTAAATTCGTTTTAAGTAGGTTTAGAATAGTCCGTCGTTCAAACAGTATTTATATTTGAAAAAGAAAACTTCTGGAACTTGTGTTGATATGACTGTTTTCGTCTTTAGGGAAAGTAGCAAAGGATAGTAAGAAAGTTTGGCTAGCTATTTTTGAAGCAGCCTGTAGACCCTCCACCGCGGAAGCTTACTCGCTCTCTGCTATTTAGTCCGGGAGCAAGCAGCGTATTTCTATTCTATGTCGTACGAGTATAAGCATAGAAAAGCATCCGTGCATAGATGCATAGATACCTCGAGGGAAAGTGCGAAGAACTTGTTTTCCAACCCCTCGGATCCGGTGACTTTGCAGAGAAGAGGATTTCAAGTTGCAAAGTGCGATTCGGATGCTGATTAGAATTTGATCCATACTGCGGATAGCGTGGTATAGAATTAGCAAAGATTAACGTGTGTTTAAGTCTTCGAACGATTAATTTCACCAATTTAGCCTAGATACATTATTATCTACAGTCTAATTAAAACTACGTAGCTTCCCAAGAGTAAAATTGAATTTGCCTCGTGTATCAATAATTAAAGTAGCAAGATGTGAGTGAAAATATATCGTAAAATCCCAACATTTTTCTTTCCCCATTCTCCACCAACGTCCATGTGCCAATTACCGCAACGTCGCGTGAAATATAAAACACCGAGTACGCGAAGGATTGGCGATCGGGGAAAAAATTAAACGTCGAATGCAATCGAGAGCGCTTAATCGTAAAGCTTGCTGCAATATTTCAATGGGGCAGTTAACGAATGTTTCGCGGGACAGTCGAACGAAACAAATGTAGAGGTGGCGAATTCGAGGGTAAGCGGCGTGACACGAAGCAACGGCATAAACGAGAATCCAGCGGTGACGGAACAACATCGAGAACGGTTGTTCAAAGTGGTCAGAGCGATTGTGACGCAGCGGCTACACGCTGGCAAATTATCGAGGACAAGAGTGGCAGGTTAAGCGATATTGTGTGTGTGTGTGTGTTCGAGTGAAGCCTGCCAGCTAGGCTAGAGGTTCATAGTCGAAGAACGACGAACAGCCCGCTGTAGAATCGTACAGAATCGCAGGATGCTACGCGCAACCGTGAGCGCATCGTTACCGGCCCGTTTGCGTTTCCTGTGCTCCAGCCCGAAAACCATCGTCAACCGGCCGCTGCCACCACTGGCTGCTGCTCTCTTGCTCTCTGGTTCATTCGAGTTTCAATGACAGATAAAATAGCACCCTGGCGTCCAGTGACTCCTGCTTTCTCTAATGCCACCACCATCACCCAACCCTCAATTACTCTGGCTTCCCCGCACGGTCAATAGTGCAGAACACACCACGCCACCATTCCAGGAAACGTCAGATTTTTCCCTCCAATAATTAGGTCAGCCGGTTAATTATTCTACGTATCCCTGATTCAATAATTACCAGCTTATTGATGCTAGTCAATATTTTATAATATCGTCGGTAATTCCGATAATGTCGATAGCAAATGTTGTTGTTCAAAGGAATCGTTATTGAATAGAAAATAAAATAAAATAGAAACTAATGGAAGGAATTAGAATAATGGCTGTGGTTGAATTAGATTAAATAATTATCAGCACTGGTGTTTGCCACAGGTGGAACATCCTGTCTGAATTTACTTAAGCGCGCTGTGCATATGTCTGCTGTCACTCTCTAACTCGTTGATACACCACCACCTTATCCTCACGCATATTTTAGTTTTCCGTCAGCGTGAAACCGCGCCCTCTACATCCGCATACCCGTGTTCACCAGAACCCTCCTTCATTCCGCTATCCACTGTATCTATCTTACTGTGCTTCCCTCCTGCTTTCTACTCTTCTTTTCAACTACTTTCCGTCGTCTTTCACTCGCTGTCTTCGCGCGTCTTGATTTTTATCGCTACACTGACTCCACTTGTTTCCAGCTTCCCTTCTTACCACCCATTCTCTCCCCACGTTTTACTCGCTATTTTGCGTAGTTCGCCTATTGTTCTTCTACTATTGCCGCTGTTCATTTTCTCCTCTCAGTTTCGTTGTTTTCCACCCGGAATGATTGTCGACAAATCGGTCGTAAGAATTCTCTTCCTGAAACTTCGAGATGAGAAACTTCGATCTTACGATTACGTCAGAAACTTGCTAACATTACGAGATAGATTTATTGTGAATGTATAAAAAGTATTGTAATTTTTGAATTTGTTAGAATAAGGTTGGTGCGAATCGTCAAAGAGCGAATCGACTATAAGCGCTGACTGCCGAAGGCCGGTTGGCAGCCGGTCAGAAATGCAAGGGGGAAATCGTTCGCGAAATATCGGGATGCGGTTATCAATCTGCAATGCAAACTCGTGGTTTCGCAGCGGATATGTACCTACTATGGATGGCTCGCGGTGGAAAGGGATGTGGACACCACGCGTTCTAGAGAACGAACTAAATTATGCTATAGGATCCCGTTGACTAATATTTATCGGTTTGATTTGCAAAACAGCATAAAACACTACTTCTTATTTATAAAACGTATACTTATCAGATTTTCGGTTTTAGAGATTTTTAAAATACATATTTCGGAATTTTCTTTCTGAAACGGACGATCAATACTAAAAAGGAAAAAAAAATCAAAATATCACTATTTTATGCGTTATTTTATTTCGAAATCATGCTGTGCTCATTTACATATTTATTCGACCGGACTCAATATATCTTTATACTGTCTTTCGCAGACTTAATTGGCCATACTAATTAAGAGCGCGGATTGGACTCGTAATTTACGATGCTGTCCCTGTACCATGTTAACCAAATATTTAATTTCTCATGCAAAGCTACTGACGAGAGGTCTGAAACGCACGTGTGCCTGCGCACATGCCGGTATTAACAGCAGTTTATCAGGCTCCAATTAATTATAATTTTCCCGAAATTCGGATTATTTTTCCAACACACAATCCGAAACCGAAATGAATTTCGTGGTAATCCAGAATCGAAGGCAGTCTTTTTGGATTAAGGAATTATGCAGCGTGGAATTAAAGGGGGGGGGGGGAGGAGGGGGTTTCTCAATTTTTTTAGACAAACTGGAAAAATTCATCAATTGGATATTATCGAGAAATAACCTTAACATTAATTTTCATTTTTCACCAGGGCGATTTGCTCGGGAAATTTAAGCCGGTTTTCTCTGTATCTCGCATATTTATTAGGCTCGAATAAATCGCCAGTGTGAATAACTCGAGGATTAAATGGGCGAAAAATAAATGCGGCGAGGAGACAAACATTTTATCGTCGTATAATGAAATACATCGCGCGGCTGCATTCTACGCTTCGATTTATCGTGTATTATTATAATCCACGAGTTTGATCAATTGGATCGTGCTCGAAGAAGAGGCGAAGCAGAATAGCACACAGGCAAGACATTAAATTCGGATAATATGCAAATGTAGAAAGATGTAGTCAGGCCTTCGGTATCGTGATACACCGTGCGAACCTGCTTATATTATTTCTCACAGGCTCGAAAATGAACTTTAGAGCTGCGCAATATTTCAGCGAGTTTATCTCCCGTTAAGTTCGTTTAAGGGTTCGCCCATTAAGTTAAACGTAATTTATGCGAGCTAGCACCGCTTAATTGGGCCCCCGCGGGTACCTTTTTCTTCTTTTTCCACCATGATGCACCATGGAAAACTTGACGTTTACATTGAGCTACGAAGAATAAAGCCTCTCTTCGGTCGAACAGTTCGCTTTGCGGATTTTTTGTAATGGAAACCGAGATTGGACGGCTTTTAACACTCGCGTGCAAACAGTCTCGCTGTTCCCTTCAAATTCGTGGTTTGAACGATTCCGTCGTCGTACAAACGGACAAACCCTGACATTTCGATGGGCCAGCGTGCGCTGCATATTTCCAGACGGACTCGCGGACGATAATGGTCAACAGAGATTTTTAGCGGACAATGCGATAGAGAGACACGGTATGATCGGAATTTTGTTCGTGCGAGCATCACTGTACATTTCGACAAAGAGGAATAAAGAGAGAGAGAGAGAGGGAGGAATCATACTTGTGTTAGTTTGTCTGTGTCAGAATTCCAGGACACGTAGAGATCGACACGAATGCACATAAATTCGCTGGCGACATCGCGCATAATGAAACATTTAAACGCACCCGGTGGTGAAAAACGAAAATTAAAAGCGAAACATCCCTCTGCGTGGCCCCGCAGTGGTAGTGCAAAAGGGTGCAAAGGGTGTGAAGGGAGGGGGCTCGCACGTTTGTCTGCGGTTCGTGAGGATTTCGGGGAGATTCATCCGAGAGCAATTTGCTGCCGCTACTTATGGAAAGTAGCTCAACGAAAAAATACCGGAAACCTCGACAAAAAATGAATCGTGTATGGAAAACTTCTGGCGTGTAGATCGATACACTACTCGAGAGATATCGTTTTGCGAATATATCAAATATGAAGCGACACTTCTGTCACGATGGTATATATTATATCTATTGCACGCGGCTTTTCAAATTGATTGCAACCCGGTAATCAATGCACGTAAATGCAATGCAATTTCTGATAGAGTGAAATTTCATTTAAATGTACTTAAACGCTGCGAAATTATTGCTGGTGTGATCGTTGAATTTGTTGCTGGGTTGGAATTTAAATACCGTCAGGGGAGTTGGAATTTATTCCTATGAGCTTCGTATATTCTCTCTCATACACAGTTGCGAATAATTCGCAGCATTGTGATCCGCTGTGACGCGTTAGTTTAGATGCGAGGAATCAAAAATTGATATTTGTTGCACGGTAAAATGTATCGTGACACTTGCAACAGGAACATCGTTAATGGATCGAAAGACTTGCATTGACGGGAGTTTGTTGCTCTGTTAGTTTTTACCGTCCAATGAGATCTATATGTATGTATACATAATAGTATTCCATTTGCTGCTATACCTAAGTAAAAATAGAAATTGTTGTTTGGATGCATTCGATTTACCCGAATTCTCGCATGAGACAGAAACTTCTATTAAAGTAAAATTAATATTCCGCCCAATTGAAGTTGTCGATTGAATTCTAAATTTCTCTCCTCCAAATTACTGATAAATATCATTTTTTCTCACTCACGATTTGTCGAAGTCTGACAATTTACCCCGAACGTCGCCACCTCCGCTCAAAACCAACCGGTTCGATCCAACAATTTGGAACGCGACGAAATTCCTCTGATCATCTGACCGCAGCTTTCGTTTACAGGACGAGCGATTCGGGAGTATGTGCTATTGGTCTGCGTTGAGTGGAAGGATTCGCCAATTGTCACGTGATCCGCGATATTTACTAGGGTTAATTTAGCTTTCGCGTTCGAAAGCAATAATGGTTATTTATAAATCATCTACAAGGAGTAATTTTTATCTAAATGAAATTAATTGATTATTTAGGAATGAAATATATTTTATTATTAGGAACAAGTCAATCAAAGTCGACTGTTATTTTCTCACTTTTAACATTTTCGCATGTTCCAGGTAGCATTACATCCCGATACAACAATTCTTGTAATAATAACTGTGCTCACAAATCAAGTACAGATCCTTTGACTCTTTTGCATTGTACATCGTATATTAAATTTAATAATTGATATAACAATTTATTCCAGAACTTCAAATATTATGCTAGTAAATTCGATGAATTTCTCTAACTTTAAAATCGACCTTTGACTCTGAGTAGATTAATTCCGGATAATATGCTCTTATTAAATAAAGCGTTTTATCCGAAGGGCATGCGGTTTCTAAGACTTAATTCTAAGACTTCATCATTTCCAATGCGACATTAGGGGTTTCAACACTGCGAATGCCAAGTGACCTCAAACGCTCTTATCGATTTCTCTCTACGAATTACTGCATAAAACTTCCGTGATTCCAGGCGAGTACTATTTGAATCAGTTATTAAAGTCGCCGATCGACACTTTCACGTTTCCGTGAATTTTCATTTTCACAGGATTTCATTTTCAAGCTAGCTGAATTAAATGCAGTATAATCAATTTGTTCCTGAACTTTTTGTTGTTCTTTTTTTATCAATGGACGTGAGTGATGCTAAATTAAAAGAATCTATAAATTCTAAAAAAACTGTTATTTCGTTAGTTTTTCATTCGATCATGTAAATCTTCAGTTTGCTAAGAAGTTTTTTTTCCTTATTAATTTGGATATACAGGGTGAGTCAGTGACCTTGCACCAATCTGAAACCACGTATTTTAGGGGTCAATAGAAGCCTAAAAGTCCGGGAATACAAAGTTGAAATCTCAACCCTTTCGGAATTACAGGGGGTTGAAATTTCAAGTTTTAAAAAATCATATCTTCCGACGGGATAATGCTAGCGTCACGGGTCTTTTTCTAGAATGTGTGGGAGGGCCGGAGCTATGTGAAGAAAAATAGAAACCATTTAAAAATTATTATTAAGTCGCATTATTATTGATTTTCTTGCAGTTTCTCGATGAAGCGGCAACATTTTCAGGTACGAAAAAAATCACAGTCATTCTGTGATGCACCCAAGAAAATATCGCGTTATAAAAAGTTTAAAATTTTAATAAATGTGGCCAGGATAAATTATTGAAAGTTTTCCGCTAGAGATTCTCAAATATGTATGTTGGAATTTCTTCTGTAACAACATAATCTTGAGAGAGTTGGTCAGTACGAGTCGACGAGGCGGTTCAACGTATCATCGGTTTACAGGTATTTCTAGCCACGAATCACGAGTGTACGTAGTGTAGGAGGTTCGGGCACTCGCGAGCTTGCACTTACCGTGGCACGGTTTAGATTATAGCACGCGTACTAGTCGTTCGAGTTACGACTCCACGATTGACGCTGGAATATCCCGCAGAGAATATACCTCCGCTTCGATTTGCTGATAAGTTTAAAGCGGTAGCTTCATCCGCGTACTCTAACCGGCAATTTCGGATATATATACTCGTTCTGTTTATATTGGCAATGCTATTACGGTAACTTGAGCCAAAGAATAACTAGAATCGGCTTACGTATCTACTTCTAAAATATGCAAAAACATCATGCGTGACGGTCAGGATATAAAATATTTCTCGACTCCAAGAAGTAAGAAACTTTTAAAATATTAAATAGGAAAGAAAACCATTTTTTCCCATAGAGAACTGTTTTCCTGCATAAAAGAAATAGATTACTTTAATATGAATTTTTTTGCATAACTTGTTCAATTTTCTTGTTCCATTTGCTTCGTTTTATCCGATATAAGAATTATTGAGTCTTCTTTTTCGATGGAAAAATTCCTTGGAGTTTAATACTTTGTACCCCATTAGGAGAATAGCATATTGCGATGAGAGTTTAAGCATAAATAGGGCGATTAGAAAAACGTTTGGTCGGATATCCGACAACGAGGTAGGCAGCCTCTTGATAAAACGTTAGGGGCCGGCGCTGCGGAGGCTCATTAGCTTGCAAGCTTCGCTGCGAGGAAATTGGAATTCCAGAGACTGCGGCTCGGCTCGGCGCGGCGTGGCCCAACGATCGGTGCATCGCAGACGATCAAAGTCCGGGATCGAAAAGTGAAGGTGAATCCATTGGTATCTGGCTTGAATTCGCATGCACGATTGATTTGTACGAGAACGTCTGGTTTAGGTCTCGAAAAGATGAATAGTAAGTGGCGAAGTAGAATTTCCATGGAATACCAGTCTTTCACATTCTTCGATAAAATGAATTTCCTCTTGAAAAATAGGATAGAAAATCGTTTGAGTTACACAGAATTATAATTTCTTCAAAAAAAAAAAAGTTGTCAAAAACACATGACAAACACTCGAAAATCCAGTTAAATCGCTTCAATAGCGATACCGGTTGCTTTCATAGAATGCATGAAAATCGGTGGAAGGTAAAAATTGGTACGACTGTATTGTAGATGGCATCGTAAGATGCATTACGTTGGAGGCTGCGAAGAGGATAGGCAATGGCGCTAGCAATAGGGAAATTTGGGGTGCAGGGCGCGAGCGAAACGTGCCCAGTTCTCGTGCCGAACGAAAAGAGCAGCCGATTTAAAATGCCGCCCACGACGGGTCATACCCCATTGTCTCGATGTTTGCAACGAATTTGCCTACGTGCTCGAATGCGACCACAGTACTTTTTCGGGGGCTGTTTTGCCACTGCCACACACCGTGCCACACCGTGGCACATCGTGGCGCGTCGCACCGCAGTTTATATACGCGCCAGGAATAAACGTCGCTAAATCCAACCGAGCTTCCTCTGATCCAACCTCGACGTGCTGTGGATTCTTAGCCAATACGGATCTCTGGATTTCTTTTCTCGACCTCGTTACATATTTCGATCGATTCCTTCTAATCGTTTTAACCCTAACATTAACTATGTATAAGAGAATATTAATTTATTCACCAAGTCAAAGTCGGTGGGAATTTCGCTTATGTAATTTCAAGTATCGGATCTTGAGGTAGAGTAAATCTATTGAGTAGCAAATGTTTCTCACTGTCCAAACAGTTTGAAATCTGGCAGATGATCCTTTCGAGCAGAGTATAGAAGTGAGAAGTCTATTAGCTTTGTTATCATTAAGAAGAAGTACCCAGAAAGTAATAAGCAGAAGGGAAATGTTTGGATAAAGTTTGCGGATACTAGAGAAGTGAATCCACTCTACTACGTAGTCTTCTCAAATTATTCTTCGAAACCGAAAACCGTCTGAGTACAGTTCCTTTGTATTTAGAGCTCGCGTATCAACACTCGCGATCTCCTCATAGTTTTCAAGTTCCTTACGTCAACGATCTTTGTCGATTTTCAGCTCCTTCTTCCTACTCTATACGAATCGAGAAACCCAATTTATACGTGTAATCTTCAAAGTTTCGACCTGAGAAATTGTACGTCGCGCAATATAAATATGAAACTATACGTATAATATGAGGCAGCAAGAATCGATGTCACATTCAGGGATCTGACAAATACACAAAAGACAAGCATAGAGTTTTACCATTTGCGAATTCACCGCTGAGCTGCATCCCCGCGAAAGTAGGTGAGGAGAGAAGTTTATTGAGAAATAGAGGCACTAAGCGTTGTTCGCGCAACGAAAGTCTCATTTACGAGAGTGAGAAACGAAATAAGAGGATAACGCGAAGAAACGCCACACGGAAAACCTACTTGGTAATACCAAGCAAGTAAGAATAGAATAAGACTCGCAGTTTTTTAATCACGCAACTCGCAACAGTGCACCTCGCTTTTTCTAATGTTGTAAGCGCGCGAGAACGTAAGTGGAAGATATTTTTTAAGAAAACCTAAAGCCACATCCTCCACGTAGTCGCTTCTGCCTTACAGCTGCCACTGAAAACCCCAGGGCTACGTTTTAATTTTAATCCTTTAAACAGTCTCCCCCAGGGAACCTAGAATTTAACAGAAAAGTGTCAGGGTACATTTAGAAATTGCGCTTGGCTTGGCGTACTTTTGTGGAGAGCCGTGATATCTTAATTTGGGACAAACTCGCGGAAAGTGGGAAGCACAGTTGAATTCGAGGGCCGCGAATGAATCAACAGAACAGGAAATCCCATGGTAATTGAGGAAGAGAAAATAAGAGAAGCGAACGGGATAATTAAAAGTAGAAGACGAAGAAGGCTAAATTGGTGAGTGGATCGAAGAATCGGTTGTGCCAAGTTGGCCGACTTACTTAGTTAGTAAAGGACTGTGACAGTTGCCCTCGGGCTCAATCGATACCCAATTTCCATCGATCGCTCATTATCACTCATTTCGTAACCCTTGGTTCGCTACTCGAACAACCCCCGTCTTCTTCGAATACTAAACTAATTCTTCAGGATTCTTTTAGCACCCTAGCCCTCGCAAACTTTCTCGCTCGAGTTTGGCTGCCACAGTTTTTCAACTGGGTGATAATGGAACGGAAATAAGTGACCCCGGGAAAATTGGCCAAGGAACTTTTGATAATGCAGCGATCTTTGGAGGAAAATCGCCAGAGTAGTTTTCAGTTATAGCTTCTGATTTAACCGTCCAAGGGGAAAAATTCGTCGAGACGGGGGTTCGGAGAGTAGGGTAGCAGGGTCACGGAGGAGAAATTGATGCAGAGTGGCCACTAGAACCAAAGAGATAAGGTAGCCTCGCGTATTCGTGTCGCACGTGCCATATCGCCTCGACACGAATTTCTTCTTTCTCTTCTCGAAAAACCACTTTAGTCTCCCGAGAAAGCGAAATATACCGTCGCGACCACTGTAACGAAAGAACGTGCCACTATCTTGTCATCCGGCGCCTTCCATTTCCGGGAATTTACATAAATGAGAAGCTGATAGGCCGCCGGATGCAGGGACACGCTTATAATTTTTCCATTTCCGCTACCTCGAAATAGGTTTGAAAGAAAAACCAACACGGAATTAGTATTTGTCATTCTATCACGAATCGAAATTTCAATCAATATCCCACTAAACGAAAGTCACATTTCCATTGAACGCAACAGAAATTCCTATTGGACCTTTCAATTCTTTCCTCGATTGTGTAACATCCTTGCAACTATATTGCTGACGATTACGATCAATTGTTTCGAGTCTCTTTCGATGGATTTTAATGCTTGACTCGTGGAAAAGCAAAATGGGAATAGCCTGTAGCTGCGCGTTCTTTTTGACACTTTGCTTTATACTTGGAGGATGAGCAACGACGATGTCGAGAGTAAGACAGAGTTCGAGGAGCAGTGAGAAGTGCAGGTCCTTCGCTAACGACGGAAAACAATGATCGATCGCGCTGTCCGCCCACGCCCACGCTATTCGAGCTGAACAGTTTAAGTTTGAAATATCGCGAGCTTTCTTTCGACCAAGTACTCGATGAGCTTGCTCCAGTTGACCTCACCCTCTGGTACATTGCCCTTCGAAATCCTACGTCCCAGAAAAGCCTTGCTCCACCCTATTATTCAGGGTGTTTCACAATTGTCGATACAAGATGAACGATATTGAATTCAGTTAAAAAAGTTCCTATGAAGTTTTAGCGTTGAATAATTTGTGGAAAATATCACTGTCACTTAAGGTTTCAGTATTGCTCGCGAACATAATGTAGTTTGCAACGTTATTAATGCTCCTCGAATTTTAATGCACCGCGAATTACTCTCGCCGCTTGACAAACAGTATGAGTGTGAAAGTGTAACGTCGAAAGTGCATTAATTTTTATGATACATTTTCACGAATGACATCGCACCGCTCGGAGTTTGTTATTTTACGTCCAATATATGCTCCGTCAGTCCAGTCCAAAACGTTTACCTGTTGGCAGCGCGCCGACTGCTAATTAGTCACAGTGTACATACACGTAATCGCAGTAGACTGCTACGCAAAGGGTTTCTGAGCTAACGATAGAAGCTGAAAGATTTCAACTCAATTAAAAGAGTCGAACATCACACGCGAATTTTTCATACGAAGCTTCATTTTCCATTAAATCAAATTTCCTTGTTTTTCTCGATTTCAAATGTAATCTTCAATCTCTTTGAGTATACATACACGAAATTATTTCGTGCTTGCATAATATTCCGTTGTTATTAATTGTACAATATAATTATATCATCAGAAATTCGAACACGTGTAACCATCATTTTGGAAAGACTTTGTATAAACAGGGTCCCAAACGGCACAATTAACATGTTCCCAGAACACTCGAGAATAGCTATTGAGGCGACTATATTCGTAATTACTCGAAATGCTTTTCCACGTATCACACGACGATTTTCACTTTAAAGGAAATGTTTGCATTATTAAATTCGTCATTTTGCGAACACAGAGGCGAACGGAATCTCGCGAGTCAGAGAAGAAGGGGTCCAAAACTGGCAAAGGGAAAAGCTCGACAAAGGGCCGGCTTGTTACATCAAACTAATTGAAATTAGACGTTGGAAAGTAAGTGCACTCGGTGTGGGAGGTTTCGAGGAGCTCGAAGGAAAGCCGCAATCGGTCGAGTCGAATTCCAGCAAGAGGAAAGGGTGTACGAAAGGGGAATATGAGAGGTTTGGAATTCAACGTAGAATCTACTGGTCGCCGTGGTTCGTTCGGCTCGTTAAGCTCGCGAATTCGCGATTTTCTGCTCGTTAAGTAAACGCGAGGATTCGACTAGAGTCAGTCGGACCTGCTATTACCGCCCCTTGGCGAAACGCGCGAATTGCACGAAAACACGCATCGAGGTGAATGCACATTGCGATAACAAGCCGCAGCCGCGCGAACCCGGTAATTATCTATTTGACCAATTAATATTGCTGGTCCTGCTGTCTAGTTTGCATCCTGCCTCTTAAGTCTTACCTCCCTTTCGCGTGTACTTGGTGTTTTGCTTCGATACGACCGTCTACCCATTTACCTACAATTCTCTATTTTGATCATAAAAATTTATAGATCCGATAACCATTATCTGCATTAAATATTTTGTCCTATTATTCAACTTTTCCTACAACATCTCATTTTATCTTATTACTATATTCTGTCGTTAATAAAATACAATATAATTCTCGTCTATCGAGGCTTTAAATAACTATAAATATAACTAGAAATGGTATAATGTACGATATATGTATACGATGAGGCTATCGACCTAGATCAAATGTGTTGCAGTATTAAATTATTTCGAGCAGCACCGAGGCGTAAAGCACAAGTGGTTGGGCAGATGGAACTTTCGGGACAGTTTCTTGGATGCGATGGTACTCGTGCCGCTCGATGCGAAGGGTTTTTCGAGCAGTTTGCAAACCCTCGGGAACGACTGCCGACTCGAAGCAATTATGCGCATTCCGCGGAAGATAGATGCCTATTTTGTCGAGGGTAGCGCTGTTTCCAGAAGCGACTATACACGCGTACACATATATGTGTAGGCGTAAGTGTATATGTATATTGTACCTGGTGTATATTGTACGGAAACACTCCGTGTGAACGAAACACTCTCTGGCCTGCCTATCCCTCATTAGCGAACACACCAACAGTCTACCCAGCCTAGACGAAATCCCGTAAATAATGACAGTCTGAGTGCATCCTGCCGTCGAAACGAGGCGATGCGAAGCGATGCGATGCGTTGCTCGCTTTTTTAATTAGACTCCAAGTTCTCTCCCCCTGGTGCACTCTATTTTTCTATATGTTAAAGTTAGATGTTTCGTGATATTTTTCAAACCCTAATCCATATGCTTCGACAGGTTATTATTTTTTCACTTGTCGTGTTTTAAATTCTTATTTCAATTCTTCCGTTCCAAATGTGTTTATCTACTGTACAATAAAATCCATGAGTACATTCGAACCTAATCGATCACGAAGCCATCGAAATACCCGATTGATCGTGGTCCTGGCTTTTCGTTCTATTAGAGAAATAAGACGGTCAAGGAGTAATTCGATTAGCCGCAGATTGCAACTTGCCTCGGGTAACTAATTTGTAGATATCTATATACTATAGCTTATATACTAAAGTCTAGAATACAAAGTAAATTAGAACCTTATGAAATTATTATCAAATCCAGTGAAGATACCGAACAATCCGCGACAATCGGAGCAACACGCAACAACAGTCGGTCACTTTTTCCCGCAGGATAATTGATGCTGATTGCGAGTTGAATTTCGCAGTGAGCGAAATGAAGGAATTCGCTTACATATATTATGTAGTAGTAGTAGTAGTAGTAGTAAATATATGGAAATTTGCGGGATCTCTCATTCTCCAGTGGTTTAGAAAATCTGACTGACAGCAAAAGGGTCTCGCAATGCAAATAACAGGAATGCGTTATTCAGAAGGCAAGGGCCTCTCACGGGGCTATGTAGTCCTTTCGATTTGTATTCGCGGAGAAAGCTTCGTCCTCTAAACTTTCCTAGCGAAAGGTCTAAGGTGTTTTATCAAATCTAAAATTCTTTATTCTCGCGGGCCGTGTAACTGCATGCCGCTCACGCTCATACTCGAGACATTTTCCTTCTCGACAAATCGAATCAGTGTCGCGCGTAAAGTTTAAGCCATTTCCGGAAGTCGGCACCACCACGGCCACCCCTTCTACTCTCTAACGCCTTTTCAAGAGCGGCAAGTTTTAGAATGATCTATTTCACGAAACAAAACTAGTCCGTGTCCGAAAAAAATAGGGAAAATATGTGAGAATCGAAATACGCGAATCCAAAGTTCTTTGCGAAAAAAAATGTCACTTATCGGAATGCAAAAACTGTAGGGTGACAAAAGTGATTACACCTTTAACGTAAAAAAACGATGCGCAAAGACGTAGAAAAGGTAAATGAAGAAGAAACGCAGCCGGAAATCAAGGAAAATAATGTCACTCGATTTACCGCTCGAGTCTAATAAAATTAAGGCTGATATCCTAAATTAAGCCTGAATGAAGAGGCTTCGGCTTGCAGCCAAGGGAATCTGAACGAATGGTTGCCGATTTCTCTCGGAAATCAGGGAACATATTCGATGGGAAATGGGTGGATGGCAAGGCAGCACGGCAGTCGGAAGCGGAAGTGAAATCGATTGGCAAGTTATTGGTGGATGCATATAGAAAGATCAGCTACGTAAGAAACTTCCAACCCATCCCTCATAGAGTAGCATGAATATCGTGAAATAAGTAGATGATAATATCAAGAAAAATACTCTCACAACAGATTATGATCTTTATAAAATTAAGTTATACTTTGATCAGTAATAATTGCTTCGATCATTCATTGTTATTATCCATGATATAAAATTGGAATATTCGGCGATGTCGAAGCCAACGTTACCGATAAATTCTCAGAAATAATCCATTCCAAGCAAGGAGACCAAAATAAATTTGAAAAAGGTGGAACGGGAAGTGAGCGTGCGCAAGAACTAGTGGAAACTATCGGGAAAGTTTGTTTGTCCAAACTTCCGGATTTGTACGGTACTACGTACACCTTTCCTCCCGAAGCTCCCGACCAACGAGAAACATCCCGCCGGATTAAAGCCCTGAAGCAAAAAATGAGCTGAAGCTACGATTAAAGGAGGCGATTGAGAAAACCATACGGTTTTGAGAGAACAGCCGCAACAGAGATTTCTAGGAAGAACTTCTCTCTCTCTCTCCGTAGAAGCAAAACTCTCGAAAAAGTAGTAAATTCGGAAAGTGACGTCAGAAGTAATAGCCTGATAGAAAAGGAACAGTGAGGATAAAGAATACTGGAGCAATGTATCTTCGATATCTTCCATTCTACCGGAAGTTGGCAAACGTTTCTTGGACGCTCTCTTGCAACTAAGCTCAATTGGCTAATTCAATATTCGAATGTGCGAATAATCCATTTTGCAGTAAGGAAAAATTCAAGATCCAAGAAAAGTCCACGTTTCCATATAAGAAATTTATTTCCAACTGGGATTCTTTTCATCCTGATACTCAAGAGTATACAGGGTGCTTCGCAATTGGTGGTTAAAGTATAAATTTTGCGATATTTCAAATATATTAGCAATTCTTTTTACATTTTCGATAGTAACTAAAACGTGCCTTTTTTTCCTTGATATTTTTTAATCAAATTGATGTATTGGAATATAAAAGTTTTGGGGACCTATCTCTAAATGGCTCTTTTCCATCCCAAGGGAATCGTAGACGTAATAAATCTGATATCAAAGTTTAGCCTCGTGTTTCTGTAGCATCCTGTATAAAGTTACCGATATAATTTGTCGTATTTATTGAACCTCTATGGCCAGTGAGCCCCAGTTCAACTTAGTTTTCTCGTTTGTACATTTATCTGCAGGCCACGTGTACCTGGAACTCGTCTTCGATAGACTTGTAAAATCTACCCTCTTTTCTTCTCCAGACTTCGCTTTGTCATACGTAAAACTGACCTGACATTTACCTTTATTCTGTATATAACGACAAGTGACTTTCGTTTCTGCTCTGTCTCTTGAATAATTTCTACCATTGTCTCTACAGGACTTGTCTCCGGTGTCAGAGTCTTTACTTAGGATGTCTTTCAATGTATCCTCGTGTTACGAGATGTAAGTTATCTGCGTATGAACTTTTTAAACTAAACTTTGTACAGACACTCTGTCTTCTTGAAACTACTATGTTACCGTGTTCGAAAATCAACTCATTCAATAAGCTTCTCTTCATGCTATTTTTATCTGAATGACATCGGAATGGATTCACTGACTCTCACAATAATCTGTAAACCATTAATCAAAGATCGAGAAGGTAAAGTTCGGAATATCATCTTACCAGAGGAAAAATATAGTGAGTCCCACGTACGTCGACCAAAATGAGTTCTAGGAACTCAGTCAATCAGAATCACAGTGACTCAGTTAGAACTCAGGGGAGAAATAATTAGTGAAAGTTCGATTCGGACGTCTTTCCTTGTAGTCTCGGATGTTCGAGGGAACCGAGTGGCCAAATAGCATCGTAGTTAGGAGAGGAGGTTCCATAAGCAGAAGCGAGAAAAGCTTGAAGATCGTTGGAGGCCGGTTTCTCCCGAGAGAAACGGCGAGTCGATTCAGGAGTGCAAAACGCAGCGCTTTTGTGAATTGGTCGTCGTTGCGGAAGAAGTATATATACGTGTGTGTGTATGTGTAGTACAGGGGATGGCACACGAGAAAACGTACACGGTCACGGATCACGTAGATGCATAGAAGAAGACTCGAAGCTCCTCTGGGGTGGTTAACAGCCACCAATAAGGCAACGTTTCCAAGCTTCTGCTTTCTGTCTCTCTCTCTCTCTCTCTCTCGAGAAGGAAAGAAAGCCAAGGAGGTAAAAGGAAAATAAAAACAGATATGGTTTATCGACCCTTGGGACTCACGTTCCGACGAGGAGAAATTGCAGGAGCGAACTGTGCAAGCTGTTACAGATAGGAGACAACGCGACTAATAAGATAACGTCTCATTTGCATGATTGAATCAGCCGTCGTCGGGATCGAGCTGAGAATTTAAGGTGAGATCGAGGGAATTAATGTTGACGACGATGACGGATTCGTAATATGTACAGTTTACCGTTCAAAATGCACCGATTCCTCTTGGATGCTGTAACTGAATTTCTCCTGTCACAAACGCATACGATTTCTCAGTTCAGCCGACATTTCATTAACCAGTCAATTGCGATAATTGTTCGAACGTCAACTTAGGAGAATTCAGTAGATATAGCTGATAATTTACTCGCATCTGCTAGCTATTAAATGGCTTTATCGATAGACAGTCAAGCTGCCAGTCAATTGGGGAAGGAAAGAGTAGCATCGACCGTTATCCATATACATGTAAAGCCGTCAAAGAATATACATACATAGAGAAGAGAGAGGGAATAAGAGTAGAAGCAAGAGCAAATTCAAAGTACGTACAAGTACCCGCGAGCGTAGCCCACAACGAGCACAGCGCATAAACCGTAGGACCGCTCAACTGGCAGGTTTTACCAAGGAAACTACCCAGCGGCACGCAAGAACAACGAACCCAACCATTAGCTTCAAACCAACCCACCTGACGCCACTTTCTCCAACAGGATCCACATCGCACACTCGATTCTGTGTCTGAAACCTTCCGACGTCTCCGATCAACCAAAGGTAGCCTCTACCCTCAAGGAGGGTAGACTTTCGCTTGAACTCCATTCGAATAGCCGACAGGCAAAGAATGGTTAATTGTTTGTAATTAATATATTACATGTCGAGTGGTAAGTCCCGTGTGTGGCAGTACATTACGCGATAGCCATCGCTTATTTACGGCATGGAGGGTGGTCTCTGGGAAAGGCACAATCGGGGTTTCGTGCAGACGCGCCACTGCACGGGACAAACGTGGAATTGGTGGTGGTGGTAGTAGTAGTAGTAGCGTGCTCGAACGGGGTGGTTTGCGTTTCTAGGGATAGGGAAACGAAGGGAGCAAAAGCGGCAGGTGGCCCAAGCACAGGCTGCTGGAAAGGCAACCGGTAAATTCCTAGTGGTTTACTCGACCACCACACGCTGGCCGTTCCTAGCTCTCTGCGGGGGTGGTATGCACTTAAGTGCGATTCCGCACCAGGCGAAGGATATACGCCGAGACACTGGCTCGGAGCTGTCTCGCTAGTCTCGTAAAATTGCTTTGCGCGCTTTCGCGGTCGCGCACTAACCCTACTGTAGAGGGGGTACCAACCAACGGTAGGTCGCCCTCGTACCCAGATATTTCACTCAACTTGGACTCGGGCTGCATCGATATTTCAACCCCTGCCTGCATTGCACTACGAGAGACCCGCTGAATTTTGCGGTCCGGCCATTACCCGCGAACTCATTCGTGCGGGCTATTGACCCGGATATTGTTAGAAAATGAGCGATACGAAACGGATGATGATACGCCGATTCCAAGTGCTCGATGCGGATGTGATGAGAATCCTGAGAGCGGGAGACTCAAAGTCTATAGCGCGCTATGAAAGAACGTTTAAAAGGAAGGTTTATGAAATGTACAGTTTTTATATGTGAGTCGTAAATATGAATATTCATGGATAGCTCGTATTACATAGAACGTATATAGACTGTGTAGATTTCTCAAGTTTCTTTTTTTTCACCACTGTATATGTACGAATGCCGCGAACATGCTCTGCTTGTTAGTGGAAAATATGAAATTCGTAACTCACTGTGCCTGTGAACCAATGGTTACACGATCCTGAGGCAAACCAATACTTTCGACAAAGGCTTCGTAGTTCATATAACAAAGCTTCGAACTGACAAATCAATGGAAATGATAGTCCGATGGAAATTGTTCTGTATCAGAAGTATATATGTACTTGGTTGAACTCTCAAAAGCTTCTTACAATACTGAACTCGGTATTCTCTCCACCTATTGTGCTCCCCATTAGAGTTCTCGATATACTTCCGCTTACTCTCAAATCTCTCTAACTTTGCTTACAAGAGTACTCTTTGTTTTGAATTGCTCGATCCTAAAAGTATATTTCAGACATTATATAAATATTGAGGTCAGTAATAAACAACTTTAAATACATTTTGATAGGTTCTAGAAAGAACTTTTAGAAAAATTAAAAATCATCGAGAAGGAATTAAAAACGTGGCTCTTCATCTTTCGAATAATAGAGTTTGGAAAGTGGTGTCAGCGGTTTCGAGGGTTTCGAGTCGCGCGAGAGACAGACTTATTCGGAACGTTAACTCATCCTCCATTGTAACATCGTGAATACGTTTCTCGAATCGGTTGTAGCTGTCGCAAGATATAGATGCACTAGAAACTTAAGCAATGCATGCATTACTCGAGATAGTAACGAGGCTGAGGCACGATTCTGTAGGAGGAAATTCGTTGTTGCGCACTCAATACTTCCCGTCTGAATATCAGCTGGTCCCGAGAGTAATTTCGCGAGACCTTTCGAGTCGGTGCCATCCCAGTGGCAGCCCCGCTTTCGTACCCTTCATTCGTCACCGACGAAGCGCTTTACACCGCCACCGCTACCGCCACCGCGCTTCTCCTTCTCTTCTCTTGTTTCGTTCTCAAACCAACGTCCCCAACCCCAGACGAATTTCCATGAAATTACGCGATATCCGTCGCGCTTAAAACAGCCGTCGCATTAGCCCGATAATTACTTTCGATCCTAATTCTCTGAATAAACATACTAATTAGAAACATGTAATTAGATCTCGTATTAAAAATATATACATATTAACCCCCCTATCAACCCCAATTCTGTTTAAAACCCTAAAATCCTTTTGTAAGCTACAAGAGTCACAATTCATAGAAATATAAATCTTGTTTCTATTCGTATAATCTCTGGGAAACCTATTCGACATATTCGCATACTAGTTTCTTTTTTGTGTGTTATGAAATTTCAGAAAGCTCCAGGTGCGCTCAGGCATCGAGGATTTTTATTGGCGGCTCTTTGATACCAGGACTTCGGTATGCGTGTATACGGACGTTTTCTCATCAATTGTTGCACCCAGCCGCGTCGCGCGTCGCGTTGTGTCGTGCAGCCGCGTTCACCAACCAAAGAAAAGAACGCTTTGGATTCACGGTACGTGGGGGAGTCGAGCACCAGTCAGGCTCGGGGCGCGCGTAGAATATCAAAGGCCCTTCGACTTTCGATTCAGCCGGTGAAGCGGCGAGCACCCACTGACGACGAATGAAAGATTTATTATCTTTTTATCAGTTATTTATGTCGTTTTTTATTTCACCTACGTTGAGGTGCGATTCTAGATCCACGATGTGTATGATACACCATCTACAATAAATTAATTGTCAAGAATAAAATTGACTTGCATCGTGGAAGAAATTTTGAAGAATTCTCACTGAAATTTCTCATTTTACCTGCTTTCTTCATAATGAATTTGATAACTTTTAGGCAAACAGTTTTCAATGGCAGAGCGTAATCTTTGTGATGTAATTCTCGTAAATTCAAGTTTTCTTGAATTTAACAGGTAGCATTGCTTCTATTTTTCTTCGGTCTCATCAGCAGCGGAAAATTCGCTACAACCACTTTTCACTTGAATTCTCCTTTCGCTTCCCTTATTACTCGTGAAATCGCGCGGACCTTCGCGGAACACAAAGACTCGGCTACCGCGCGGTCCTTGACGTCCCACCGCCAACAAAAGATCTTGCGAATTAAGGAGTAAAAATTTTCAAATTTCGTCGCCTAGCTAATGAGGGAATTACTGTGCTCAAGCTTGTACATGGTGTGTGCAACTGGGATCCGTGAAGAAAAGAAATAACAGAGATTTCGCAGGAGTTGAGAGTTAAATTAAAAAGCATGAAAACCGACGTTGCTCTTATTATATGACTCCTATTATAATCCGAATTTTATTCTTCTATATAACACGAGGAATTAAAGGATTCGATGCTCCTCATCACGAACCACGATTGTCATTATTATCATGATAACCACGAAAGAAATCGTGATCCTTCCCCAGGCAAAACGAGGAGAATTCTCTCAAGAACGCTAAAGTGTATCTTCGCTTGAATCGTTTAAATAAGAAAACAAAGACCGAGCCTTACATATTGGAATCTTCGTTGTTCCTTTCCAAATGTAATTGCAAGTGTATCGCCGTTGATGCTGGGCTCACGATAAAACACTAGCCTCAGTTCGTTTTACTGTCACGAAAGGTGCACTATTTGCAGCGATATCTGATCAAAGAAAGTGTGGGAACGTAATGATGCGATGAGATCACTGGTGCTCCGATATATATTCTTTTCCCGTGCTTGTGACATTCTCCAGTATTCACCCTCCTTTTCTTGGGAATATAAATGATGGTTATTAAAGGGATCCAGTGATCTTTCAAGCTCCATTAAATCATATCTCTATTAGCGATAGATTCTGATATTTCTCTTGGTATTGCGTCGACGACATTTTATCTTTTCTATTCGACGAATTTGATATTCGTCTGCAAACTACTGTTTTGTTACTGCGATTTGGCTTTAATCTTATTCGAGAGCGTTCTTTAAAGTACTATTTTCGCTAAGATCGTGTATCTCGGTTATCGTGATGGACCCCCATTGGCCGAATTTCGAAATAATGGATAACTCATAACGCAATGGAAGAGCGAATAAAATATTAACTCGGTAGACCTTCCCTCGACGCTGGGACCTTTCTCTCTCGGAGATGTTTTTTTGCTTTATTAAATCAAATATGCATGTCTCTGGCTCGCCCAATTTCCATTTGGCCCAATCGATCTGACGCTAGCTGGACTTCCACGATCCATGCAGAAAAAATCCTATTTGTAGATTTACTCGATATCTGGCACAATGCTCGATCAGCTGCATTAAAATCAATCCCGATTCTCTAGGCTCCCCAAAGAAATTTACTCTTTACGATTAAGATACTTAAGAATTATTTTTTGTTTTCCAAAGAAAGTGGGAAGTTTTGAATAATTCATCTAAATTGCAAACGGTATTTTTAATTCCGATTTTAATAAACTCTTATTTCACCACTTCCTGATCATTCTCGCGGATATTAACAAATTGGAAGCGATAATGCGTTTCTCGAATCTGGATTAATAATAGTTCACATTGTCAGAACGATACTCGGAATATTAATTATGCTTTTCTCTATTAAGGACTGGAAATTGATATTAAAAAACGATCTATAGAGCGAAGTGATCCTAATATTCGGTGCATCGAAATTCAATTTTTCAAGCTATAACTCGGCAGGATTTGTCTCATGTATTTCGGCAATAATTTTGCTTCTTCGATTAGTATGCTATAATGAGATTCTCCTGTACGACGTGAAAAATCACTCTCGTTGAATTATCGCTGGTCTCTGACCGGTTGATACAATATGTCAAGTGGCGAGGAACTTTGGACGAAGGGATGCTCGAGAGGCAGTGATTTCTTTTTGGCAAACACGCAACTCTCAAATAATGAATATCATCGTATGAAGGATTATCTGGGCCAGTGGAGCGATAAATTCTTCTAATAATTCCTGAGAAGCAAAAATAAACCGAAAATAATAAAACTCTCATGTGAAATTAAGAATTGAACTATTCTCAAGATCTACTTTTACCTTGAGTATTTACATTGAACTAATGAAATATGTTGATCCGATTTACTTTTCCTGACTATGAAAATCAAGTGATACGTCGCTTTCAATGCTAAATCCAGAATCCCGCGGATCAGCGAGAATTAATCGTGCAGTTACAGCGATTCTATTTATCAACAGTGAAAATAACTTTAATTACACAGATTCGAGTACGCGTAACAATGTGTAAGAGGATGGGAGGCTGCGAGCGCTCGCATTACAATATTCGAATAATAACTCTCATTATTATTTGAACTGGTAGCGCATAGGACCAGTCATGCCAATGAGGAATTAATAATTTACGAATGCGTGCACACGTAGCGCAATTTGTATTCCCACCTAATTGCAGAGGAAGTTTGTCTGGCGGCTGCCACTCTCTCCAAACAACATCCAACAATTGTCAATGTTCCTAAACAGGCTTATAGCGAATTCCAAGTCTCGCTTAGCTGTCGACGAATCCGTTGCTTCTAATCCGAAATTCCGATTAATAGACACGCCACAAGAGGATTTATACTACTTAAATTCACTTTCGATATATCACTGTTAATGAATATTAACTCGAGTTACAATATTAAATTAATAACTCATATTCAAATAACATGAAAAACTTGAACTCGAATGTATCGAGTTATAAATAAATTTGTCGAACGAATTATCTAATTTAAAGTCGTGTATAAAAATGTTGTATGTTGTAAAAAAAAGTTTTAGTTGGCAAGTACAGTGTTAAATTAATATTGTCAGTAAGATTCTGGGATAAAAAGAAAAGAAATATAAGAATTAGTCGGTGATTTATACGGACACTTTGGTAGCGATAATGAATAGTCATTCATTAAAGCGAACCATAGTCAACGAGTTAAGACGCTCTCAATGAAGATGGTGTTCCTGACGGAAATATTGGCAGGCGCTTCCTTATCGGCGTTTAAACGCTTAAACTCGAATGGAGGCGAGCTAAAGATTACGTTAAGCGCTTCTAGTTTCGCTTTAGGGTCCTGCTGAGAACTCGGCTCTCCCGCTTAACCCCTTCTCCATGTACCGTGAGGTTCCGTTAATCGGAAAAGTTGCCAAGAGAGAGAGAGAGCGGGTGAAACGCGTTTAGGATGATTGCGCGCGGGGGACCAGCTTCCGACTCCTTTGAATCGATAAGGAAAGTGAGAAATCAGGTGCAAAAGGATTCCAGCCGAATAAGGACACACGTGGCTCGAGACAACCAACCAACCACCACGTAGCATGGCAAGTAACCCGGTTAGATTGGATTAAGTTTTAATTAGAATTTTTCCTCTATTCCGCTTCTGCGGAGGATGCACGCATAAGAGCACTCCACTTCGCGCGATAATGCTTTTCACGCTTTAATTTCTTAATTTTTCAACTCTCGGTCGGGATATTGCACCTGTATTACCACGTTACCGGAGTAATCCTATTACTAGCGGACCGGTAATCACACTACTGGTTACTGGCGTATTTGTCAATGTTATTTCTTCGCGCTGCCCTTTGCCGGTCTAATTAACTCGGCAAAGTACCTTTGCTATTTTCATCGAGTTCGACTCTAGAAAATCAACAATATTTCGTGTAGTAAACAACTGGTATCGAAATGGATTTATTGAAGAGGAGAATATATTAACAGTATTTTATGTGTTATACGTGTATGAATGATTCGGGAAGTTTTCGCTCCATCGTAAAATTCGTACATTACTCAAATGGTGGTAGACGACAGTTTTTTACCTTCCGGTTCTGATCGTAATTGTGATTCCATTTGAAGAGAGAGGAAATACGTTGGCTGGATATCACCAAGGGACAACAAGGTAGCAAGCCTTTTCACGAGGGACGATTCCATTCCAGCCACGTTGGTTATCTTATTATCTTCACTCTCTTCCACTGATTCTGTATTGTACACGTAGTTCTGAAACTGCATTTTCATCCCTGAGTACCTCGTTCCACGTAACCACCGAGACGTATTCTGCCAAACAATGAACGAATGGCTGCTTCTACCATTAGCCATGCAAATTTACAGAGATAATTCCGCATGCGAACAGCGACAGATCACTTAAAAATTTCCGTAATCACCACTCCCTTAGCGCGTCAAACTGTTAATTCCAGATTACATTTAGACATTCCGGACCGATGCCTTTTATTAGATAATTTTGGCAAAACGAAAATCTGGAAAGTTATAATTATTCGCGTTCACTAAGAAAGTATCAAACTACCTAATTAGTGCAGTTTTTCCTTAAACATAGAAAACGTTTATTTGGCCCACGAACAACCTATAATGTTTCTACATTCTGTGTACCGAAGACGTTTTTCTGAGGCAGTTTTCTCAACTTCTCGGTTTCCAGAGACTGTACTTGATTACTATTTACAAGAGCAGATTGCACTCACTCAGGGAGAAACTTTTGACACGGCAACCTGCATGGTTGATTTTTCAGTCCAACTCTCGCGAAGTTATTTTTATGCAATATCCCCGAGTGCTACTGGCCTATTTCGATCCGAGAATTTAAGCCTCTCAAATAAAAACGAGCGTATAAAAATAGAAGTTAAATTGCATAGATTCGTTTTCCAAGGTTCTCAGCGACGAGAAAAAGCAATGAAACTAGAAAATTGGTAGCACTATGGTATATAAGACAAGTTGTACCGGTAAGAATCAAAAGGTGGAAAGAGGATTTGTTCGCGACAAGTGAGGAGGGTCTCTGGTAGCTGGTACCCGGTCGATCTCTCCCGCGAGGTGTCCTCGCAAGGGACTCAGGACGATTTGCATTTAATCGCAATCCACGAGCGTCGGTACACGAGGCCGTGTGTACCACGCAGATACGAATTCATAGTTTACACCGAACGGCCTCTGGTTCATATACGCAAACTAATTGTACCGGCGGTAAATTACAGCGCTTGTACCCGAGCAACGGCAGCTGCAGTGCCGCATGTGCAGCGTGCAGTACAAGCCTCTCGTTCCAGGATGCACGCGTAGAGCGTGGCTCGCCCCGTACCCGCCATAAACTGTCGAGAGAGGGAGAAAGAGATGACGAAGGTCAGAGAAAGAGAAGCTTTGAAAGGGGTAGCTTGGACGAAGGGGGATACTGGGTTGGCACAACAACGGTATAGCGGAAAAAGGATGCGCGCCGTACGATTACCCTCACACTGCACTCGATTAATACTGATTTGCATTTTGATTGCACGCCCCCTGATAATTGGTGGTTCCGTTTTTTCCTAAGCGGCAATCTGCACCCCGCAGCTTTCCCAATTCGTCGCTGACCCACGAAGGCTTTTGTTTCTACGCGAATATAATCAATCTGATCAGAGTGATCCTTGATTCTTGAGTAAAATCATAAGGGGAAACTGGATTGGTTATTATCGGATTAATGGGTAAAATCTTCATTACTTGGTAAAGTACTCTCTCAAAGAGGGAGGATCGAGCATTGCTTTTGTAGTCGGACCTCGTTTTTCCAAAGGAATCGCGCCCACTCGACGAGGCATATGACAAATTACTGCTTTGTGAGAACTGGCGGTGCTGGTAGGTAGTACTGCGGTTTGGAACACGACTTTCGCTTTTCATGGATATTTTTTTTGTACTTCTCGGAGAATGGCGAGGGTTGCATGGCCGCGGGTAGATGTCAATTTTCTGCCTCGGGGCACTCGTAATTACGGGATGAAGATTCGAATCCTGTCGGTTTCCGATTGGCGACAACTTCAAAGAACCTTTTTCACCGGAGTTTACAACGCTCTAGAGTGGGAGATACATAGATGGATAGAGAGCACAGGGCAAAAGGACGTCGAACGAATTTCCATTTTTTTTTCACTTGCTCTTAGTCGGCCTGTTTCGCACGAGCTGGAGACCGAGAGTACACGAGTGCCGACCTCTCCTCGTTCTCCGCGCGTTCCGTGGCTTTTCGAAATGCTCTGAGCGTAAAATTGCTCGCAGAATAGCATTAAAGCCAAGGTCTATCTGCCACCTGGGACCAGTCGAACGTTCTGTGCTTCTCGCCGGTCTCGATCGGCAGGCTTCGACTTAGCTATTGCCATAGCCAGACATTTTCGTGAATCTCTGCCAACCTATATCGCCCTCACAACGCAAATCCTTTTTATCGGATCACCGATACACAACGCGATCTCTCCTAAAACATTCCGTAATTCAAGCAGCTCGCGAAGCATCCTGTATTTGGCAAAATATAATTTTCCTGAGAAACGTATGCCCTTTTTGTATATGCGATCTCGCGTGGGAAGCCTTTTTCGCGAGAGAATTCGAGCCGCGTTCGATTCGCAATACAGTGTTGCTGATGTATTTCGAAATTAATTTTCCGCGAGAAAACATCGATGAAATAAACGGGTATCGCGCGGCACATATCTTGCAAAATTCACGATAGTAACACGAAGCGAATTCGCCGTTCCATCGTCGACGGAAAAATCTCCCCGATATTCGGTTGCCACGATAAAAGGCAAAGATTGGAAAGAGAAAGAGATAGAGAAAGTAAGGGTTCTGTGAGTGCAGTCTCAAGGGAGGATGATGGAGAAGGAGGGTTGGGAAGGTAAGAACGAACGGCGAAAAAGTAGACGGGGCGGTTTTTCTCGATCTCCCGATATCACACGGAGGGTGGACATATGAAGTTAGCAAACGTGCCAACTTGCCCATTTCCCACTTATCGAGTTTCTCGGCGCGCCTGTTTCCGAGAGCGGGACCGGAGAGCGAAAGAGCCGCGCGCAAAAGGCCAACTGAAAGGGACCGTCGAAAAGAGAACCGGAGAGAGGAATAGAAGAAGAGAAAGAAGAAGCAGAGAGGGAGCCAAAAGCGAAAAACGATGAAGAGAACGAGGGAACCTTGGGTAAAAGCGAGCAAGAACAGTCTCTGTCTGGCAAGACGCGCTCTCCGAGCTTTTCTTCTAATTTCTTCAACTTGATTAAAAGTTGCGCCCCATGAAAATTAAGTTTCGTCCTAGGGAAGTATCCGTTACCGGGTCTTGGGTCTTGGGTCTCGGGTCTCTTCACTGTCGTCGAGTGGTTCGAGGTGGCAACCTGTTTCCTTCAAATGGAAACGAATGCGAAATCGGTCGCGCGGCGAATTGAAATTCAGCTCTGCACAGCTGGAAGCTGCTAGTCGCTATAGTAGTAGTAGCAGCAGTGGTGGTAGCGTGGCTCACCGATCGGGTTTCATTATCGCTCGGAGTAATTATTTCTTGTTTCGCCGACTGCCACCATCCGTTCGAGGGAAAACCACGAGACGTGAATTGTATAATGCAAAGACAGCTAACGCTAATTTTTTTATTAAGATTCTCCGCTCCTCGACGCTTTTCAACGTCCCTCGAGGCCTCGATTTCTTTCTCCGACACCTCGAAAGAAAGGGATGGAACGGTGCCGGGGGTTTCGATAGGATCTCGATGCAAGAAAACATAATTATTCCGCCGCTCTGCGGCAAGAGGCTTAAGGCTGACTGGTTAATTATGCAAGATAAATTCTGAAGCCACGATCAATATTTTACTGCGGCTAATAACGGGGCTTATGCATATCGAAGTAAACTGCGCTTCCAAAGGTGAGCGAGATTACGCTCGATGGAATGGTTTTTAGTGCGCTGACTACAAATTATCGTTGCGCAACAATAAATTCACTCTCCTATGGAATATACTCGACACCGATATATATACGATTATGCCTCCTCGTTTCCCTCTGCCGGAAGTGCTGAGGCTGACCTCAAAAACCACGCGTACCGTCATCGAGAGTGCCACCTGTCAAACGGTATTGATGAATTTTTCAACAAATTATTCTCATATAATCCAGCGACCTGTAAATCACGCGTGTAAAGAAGAGCTTTTATTCGTCGAACAATTTGTGCAATATTCAAAATATATTCGTAGAACGCGAGGGCTTAAAAGATTCTGTATTCTCTCGCAATAGTGAATCGAAACCAAAGCTTTTCAAGATGCAAAAAGCACGCTCGATACGTACACGTCAAAAAAATTCTTCGCGAGCGTGGAATTTGACGGGTATGTTCGTTCACAAAATCCCAGCTTTTCCGTCGCACGATATCTTTTCTCACATCAGAGATATCTAGCTCTTTGTGAGCAGGTAAACTCGATCTCGGAGCTTTCCTTAATCAGCCGCTCTGTATTTCGGTCCACCTTTGTAATTTACACCCCTTCTTCCCTTTCGGGCAAACTCCCATTTCCTTCCGGGCGAGAACGATCCGCTCCTCTAAAATTCCATTATGGGTATTAACGGCTTGAATCGCGACGCGCCTAAAGGGAATGCATCAATGCCCTATTATCTCTCGTGGTCGCATCCCCGGATTTCGTTTATCGCTGGGACTTATCCTGATTCCACATCCATCCCCACGACGCGACGATAAAATCAAATTGCTGTCGTGGTTACCGCTCGCGAACACGATACTTACTCCAACTTAAATGTTTTTCTCGGAATCTCGGATTTCGCCACTACCATTTCGACCTCGTAATCTTAACGACTCTGTGAATTACTTGCAAGAATCGAATCATTAAATATTATTCCTTTTAAAATTCGATATTTCTTTATAATACTTTTTATAATATTTTTCCCTAGAAATACTTAACCTTTTTTAAAAAGGTCCAATTGACGATTTTAATTAGAATCACGCGAATTATGATGGTAGTTCAAACTACCTATTGGAACTACTTGATTGACAGGGGTGTCCAATTGGGACAGGGCCCCATGGAAATGAAATTTCCAAGCGTTATATTTCGTCCTGAAACATTCGTTTTTATATTCTAGCCGTAGAGCCACGATAGAATAATAAGCTCAATCGCGAGAGTGCAACCTCGCGGTGTCGTCTTTACCACAACACGCGAGGACTATAATTGAGTGTGTCGAATGTTCGCAGGCATCAATGGCGCCAAAATAGAACAGGCATATAATATAATTAAACAGCGGACAATATGAAATCAACTGCGACGCAGAGACCTCGTGATACACGAACCACCCCATCTCACCCTATGTATTTCGGCATCCGCATATTTCGAGGATGAGAATCGCTCACGGTATAAATATGTGAGTGAGAAAGAGACCGAGAGAGAAGGAATAACAAGGATAGCGAAACGCATCCCAACGACAGGCGCTTCGTTTTACTGGCATTTAGATTTTATTAAACGTTTTACGATTCGTCGCATCCACGCTCTCGGCGAGCACGTTTTGGCTTTCAGCCCTTGACGACGAAATGGTCCGTGGCACCGGTTGTCCCACAGTTGATTTTTAACGAGGTAATAGTCAAACGTAAAGTTCAACTTGGCGCTGTAGTAAAAAAAAAAAAAAAAAAAAATCGAGAGATAGGAAGAAAAAATAAGAGACAGAGAGACAGAGAGTTGGACAGGAACGCGATGCGAGGATCGGCCAATATTCGGAAATGAAATTACTGGTAACGTGCAGCCTGCCGTAAAGGTCGACTGAGCACTAAAAATCGACGCTACACCCCCCGCAATTGCCTATAAAATCAGGAAGAGCACCACCGGTGATCGGTGAGCACCGTGATGAACTCGCATAGTCTGTGGAATTGCGTTCCGCCGAGAATACCGCGGTACCACCGGCTCTAAACCTGATCACTCTTTGACAATTGGCCCGCAGCAAAGTGTTGCTGGTAAATTGCTGACGAAAAATACACTTTTTTGTCTGACACGTTGCTACCGTGGTTCAGAAAGCAAAAAATTCCTTTTTTCTCTCACTTTTTGACGTTTTGGCAACACAGCGTCCTCTTGGAAAATTTTCATTAGCGAGTCGAGGCGCTAATGACTCGCATCTAATGCCGGAGCACGGACTGCTCGTAGTTGACTATGAAAGAGTAAAGCAGGCGTAAAAAAAAAATAGATTCTGTCGAGGGTAAGTTTTTTTTTATTATTATTATTATTATTATTATTCAAAGCTTGCACCAAGCGTCGTATTTTATTCAAATTTTTCGGATGATTCTGTGCGACACGAACGTCCAAAATATTCAGCGCAGATTTTAACTTGACACAATTTGCAAGCCTCGTTCTTCAGCGCAAAGATGGTACTTCCTCTAGTAAGTACACGTTACCCAGTGGAGCGAAAACTTAATGTTACCCGAAAATTTCGCGACGTTGGTCTTGCGGTACGAGTGGGCTACGCGCCAGTGCGCAGAAATTCAAATACCACGAACCACGTACTTATCGAAGTATTTCCAAAAAACATTCTAATAGAATTCTACTTGGAGTCTGGAGTTTCGCGCCACTCAAAATCGCTGCTACGATGAATCGAAACCCTTTCTGTAAGTAGGTCATACATAATCTAACCTTCCTGAACTTGCGCTAGTAAGTTCGCAAACTTTCCAAATATAACGCAAATTTCCCAGAATCTTTTAAACGAGAAATTATAAAACGCAAGATAAAACATTTTTTTGAAATATTTAATAATACAAGAAATAGGTAAGTTTCTTGGTAGGATATTGAAAAGAATGTCACCGTTCGATACAGAGATCTAATTTTCTAAGTATCAGCATGTTGCTTCTCATAGGGAAAGATCAAAACAAGTTGAAAGTTGCGAGTAGCTTATTTGTCTTATAGGACAGATCCACTTAATTTCATGTGCAAGCATGCACGAGAGCCTAGTCTAAATAGGGCGGATGTGGCACGTGTCCCAATCACCTTGATACACCGGAACGTTATGATGGCCAGCGAGCACAAACTGCACTTAGTTTAACTCCGTGAACGCGAAAGCCACGTGGAATACGAAATTCGTAGCGGGAAATTTGGCAAAAGGGGGGGGGGGGGGGGGGGATGCAGCGAAAGAGCTTCCTTTGGGCATCGTCGTCGTGAGCTTTCTCCCATGGGTACGGTCTCTGTCGAGTTTCAGAAAAGGCAGTATCGACGATCCCATCGTCACGGAAATTCCGTGGCCACTTGGCCAACCCTCGAACTTTTCATAAAGCGTTACTCGCGTCGAAAAGCGATTTGTATGCTACGCGCAAAGATGAAAATTTCGTGTCTGCAACTTCCGTACGATTTAGCATTTGGAATGAAGAGCAAGAGTTTGTATATCGTTGGATCATCCCAATGAACCTGCGGTTACTCAACGGCAGCAAATATTACCGCGATTCGGTGACCAGTGTATGTACCTCGAAAGTTACACGCAAACTGCGCGTCCACAAAACGATCCTAATTGAATTTCGCGAAGGTAACAGCATTACTGGGATTAGAGAAGCCCAGAGCGGCTGTCCTGTGGCCGTCTGCGTCCTCTGGTCGTTTCGCGGTACCGATGGAGCAGTTATCGAACGAAGCATTCCCGTTAGAGAACTTACCTTGGAGAACGCACCCCGCTGAGTCTGAATATTCAGGTGAACTTGGTAGTTGCGAGTCCTCGGGGCGCACTGCCACCACAAGAGATTGCGGAGGGGATTGCTTGCTCTCCCTCTCTCTCTCTCTCTCTTTCTCTTTCTCTCAGTCCTAACGAAACGAAATCGTCCTTCGCCCGACCCGTCAACGAGACCCGTCTTCCTAGTTCTCTCGCTTTCTCTTCACGCGTCCCCTAATTTATTCCATCTTAACTCGCGTTCGGGTCCTGATTTTCAATTCGTGGCCCGGGGCCTCACACTCCTTGCAAAGTGTTTGGCCCGTTCCGACACCCGACTGCTTGAGTACTATCTACATGTAAATCTAATATACCTACGTCGCTCTATTCTATAAGCCTTCGTCTTACGAGAAGAAGCCAAGGCCCGCGGCACCTGCGACGCGCAAGGCCTCGCGTCGATATACTGCAATCGGGCTAATGTCAACCCTCGAGCATTTCGAATCCCTGCTTTTGGTGCCACTGTTCTTGCTTGAGCTGTTTTAGATAAGAAATATAATCGATTCGATTTATCCCTTAATGCTCGAAAAGCCAATACTGAACTTACTTTCTTTAGCTTTAGGATAAGTTTCCAACTACAGGAAATCCAGAGTACATTTGTTTTTCAAGCACGCATTCTTTGGATTTCGATCTCGACACAGCTGCGTGAAATTAGCACGGAGAACACTAGACTCTGAATTCAGGAAACTAATTCCAAGCACTGGACAGACTTTGTTCTCGATAGAAATTGACGTGTCGCAAACTTTCCTGCGAACCGAAGCAACGACGTTTCATTAACGCTGTTTACATCCGTGAATGTATTGGACCTTGGATCCATGAACATCTCTTCGAGCGTGGGTCGACAGGCTTGTCAGACCCCTTTGCAAAGGGAGGAAGGGTTCAAGTAGTTACTGTTTTGTCCCGTACAACTTGTCACTGGATGCTCGAAAAGCAATAGTTTGTCGCTTCTATTTCTTTGGGGGTTTTACAATCCAATATCTAGTTAGAATCATTGACTAAAGTCAAGAAACGATAACGTCACAAAGTACACCAGTTGAGTATCCATTACTAATGCTGGTCACAACTGATCATCCTGGTAGTCGACACGGTTAATAAAAGGACTCCGCATACTTAATGAGCAGAGCGAAAGTAACGAGAAGTAAGTTTGTCGTGTAAAGAGAAATCGGTTGTATACGTCTCGATGTACGAGTCTCACGCTGGCAGAATTCATTTCTTCCTCGCGTCAATTACATATGTATCTGAAATCGCGTGTCCAGTCGGATTCTCAATGCTTATACCAATGTGCCATTCACGGATTAAAGGTTCAATTTCTAGATTCTCGATACTGGTAAAAGCAGACGTTAATTAAAACGAATCTCGACAACTGCTTTTTCGCGTGGTCATATTAAACCATCGGCGGCAAAGGAAATCCATGAACAAGTTATCTCTCGCTCGACGATAATCTCAGAACGGATATGTGGTTCCTGATACTCAACGTGAAACCAGCTTCACTAGCAGAATCCAGTATAACAGACCACAGCTAATAAAGCTGCTGGTGGCGGGCTACTGGTCTCGAACCAGAATTTCTCGCTCTCTTGAGCGGCGTGCGTTAATGAAGATCGAGGGTTTCGTTCTTTTTATGGCCTAGTGGATCCGCGAATCCACCACATCCCCCTGAGAATTAAAGGTTTGTCGGCTGGAAGGATCCTTTAATTATACTGCCGTCGAGTCTCGATATGCTTTTTAATGTAAATACGCGTACTATCTTTACTGAGGCAGTACTTTTTGTTGCACGAAGATCTTTGATGTTAATAAGGTTGAGTACCAAACCTAAAACTAATTATCTCAAGTAAGATCACTATAGATTTGACTATACGTTATTCACATAATTAAAAAACAATGCAATTAAAAAAACATCAACAACGAAATATGGGTAACACTTTTGGCAAAATCTTTAATTTCGCTTGTGTTGAATGTTCAACGAGATTATTCATGACGATACAGGACGTAGGATCGCAGTGTTCACCGTGTCATCGGTTAATGGCTCTGACAGGGATTGGCTGTGTAACAGAAGTCAGATGTGAATTTTTCGACATCGCATCGTACCGCGAGGATTGAGCGACGACTGCGGTTTACGGCCGCGGAATCCGAGGCGTCGCGTGTTTACACGGACGCGTACTAAATCCTACCATGAAATGGGGATTAGTAAAGCAAGCGAGCCAGCTGAAAGCGAACAATATATATCTCTGGTGGGTAATCGATAACAAGCTTGGGAATTATTCGGCAGCCACTGCCTTCTTTCAAGCGACCACGATAATACGTAGAACCTACAATATCTGCCTCTGCAGGGAGCTAAAAGAACGAGGTGACATTTCGATCTGATTAAACGTAGAATGCGGCACCCCGTTGCTATGGCTTAACTCTTTCAATCTTCGTTTTGCTAACGCTTTTGCTACCTTCCAAGAAACATGTGTAATACCTACGAAACCCGCTATTTTCTTCCAACAAAGAAAATAGTTGATGAATTGTCCGTTATTGAAAACGATATTTCTGTATTCATTCAATATGCTCGAGTACTTTGTGTAAAAGTGTCTTGGAGAATATGGATTTCTAAGGAGTTAAATATTTCTCACTGGTGGAATATTAAATGACAAGATTTCAACCCTGCCACTGATTATTATTCAATAACTCGAATAATTTAATATTCTAAAATAGAGAGTAATTGCAATTCTATTATTTCCATGAAATTTTAACGTTATTGTGAGCAAAATTATTAGTATTAAAATTGTCGGTTAGATGTATTTTTGAATTTTCTTTTGCTCCCTATCGATATGACGAAAATGAGAATTTGACGATTAAGTGACAGCTTAACGTAACATAATCGATTAACCTATTCAAAAACTGTCAATCTTCCATCATGGATCGGTGCTTTGCAACGAGAGATTCTTACAGAATTCTGTTACGGTATAATACGTAACTGAGAAAGGGACAAGCGTGTCTATTTGGGCTGTCGCGTCTGCCGAGAAGTTATGTCCAAGGTATCTGCCACTGTGAGAGAGACCAGCACTCGGACTACGGATTAGACTCGGCTCTTTGAATACGCTCGGATCAAACAGGGTGTCCTTCTGTCATGCAGTATGACATTATGTTAATTTCACGGCTATTATCCAGGTACGCAGGGCGAAGATTTCCCAGAAGATGCCATGCCACGTTAAATTGAAGATAATTGTAGGGCGTCCACCGTAGTAAAACTGAAATTCTATTTTCGATGCGAGGTCACTGATCATGAAACGACAAGCATTCATTAAAACTCACAACTAAAAGGCTTAACATTTTTTTTTAAATGCCTTTGCAGTAATTTTCCAGTAATTAATGAATCATAGCAAAGTTTAATGCTTATATAAATTAATAGAATACCGCTTCTAATATTCTTTGTTTTAGATCAGACTTCAAAATATAAATGTACAATGTATAATTTCATTGGACGTGACAGACGCAGTAGTCACCGTGTTAAGGGATTAGCATTGCCTTTTGCGACTCTGTTTACGCAAATACAGGCTTCACTGTGCTTCATTGGTACAATCACGATACGATGTCGCTTTATCTCATAATCTGAGAAAGCTGGTTTGTACGACTTACCGGGGGTAAGGGGGTGTGCACAGTACAGTGTATCACCAGTCACAACTACCACACGGTCAATAAAGCCAATCCAACGGGAGCATTACACGACTAGTACTTCCCCCGCGCGCGCGCACGTTTCACGCATCGCGAGTATACGTATCCTGAACTTGCTTGATGACTAGGGTATTGCCGACGTTAACACGGTTTACGAGTAGTAAAAAGTGCGGCTGATGACCGGCTTGGTCCATCCATTCAGTGTGCACCACGCCACCTCCTGGGATCGTAAGGATATAACGGAGCGAGGAAACTTCCCTTTTATTTCCTTGGAAATCCTATTAGTAGCAGGAGGAACACACAGCTCCAGATGTGTTACCTTGATCACCGACGCTTTCTTATTAAATCATTTGGGAGGCCGCAGTGATAAGCGGGAGCAAAGTGGAATAAGAAAGAAGAAGAAAGAGAACGATAGAGAGAAAGAGAAATGAAGAAAAGCGGCAAATGCTGCAGTGGAGCTTGAGCACGATAAATCATCCGCGAATCGTAAAATGGACTATCAGCCAGGCCGATCATTGGAAGATCGAAAGTGAGAGAGAAAGAGAGAGAGAGAGAGAGAAGAGAAGATGGTGAGGTTGCGAGGGACACTGCTCGAGTGCGATTGGCCGTCATCGAAAGTCATTCGTCTTCTTCCCACGCTGAGGGAAGAAACGTTTCGCGATGGGTACACTTATCTCCCTTATCAATGAAAGCAACCGGAAGAGCAGGTAGACCATTGCCAAACGATACGATGGATGCGACTCGAATGATAGATGTCTGCGCGCGTGCGATCCGTTTCGCATTCCTACTTTCCCACGTCACTTAAAGCTGAAGGGAATCGCGCGCGCCATCCTCTTTTGCATCGGACTAGGACATCTCTACTCTGTGATTGATAAAAATGCGTGCAACCCACTTTACGTTGGGGATCGCTTCGTCGTCGACGTGATTCGAGGAGCGTATTCTGGTTCGTTCTGATCATTTATTAATTTCAATGGGCTTGGGTTCCTGTGAGGGATTACCGCTGATTATGTCCTGAATATGAATCCCGGTTCCCCAGATGGCGAAGGGACCAAAGAGCTCTAAATATAAGATTTCATCGCGTACCACTCCTGATCCTTGATATTCTATTTATATAGGATAGGATATAGCAACCTGACACTTTACCAAATGAAATCTAGCTCCCAATTTCTAATGTGTTACTGATTTCCTTATAATAATATGCCATTAGTAACCGGAGATGAGTAAGATAAATCGAGTGAAATGGGACACACGCACATATATGTGAACCTTCATTAATTACAGCTGCCGAATGAACCCCCTGTATTCATGACTAATTAGTTTGAGAAATCGTTTCTTTTTCCCAACTTGTAGATCCACTTAGCGATACTTTTATCCAAATCGTGCATCGGCTCGGAGAAAGCAACGAAGACCACAAGCTTTCTGATTAATAAAGACGTTTGATTCAAGCCGAAGGATCGTTTCGGCATCAGCGGCGTCGTTTTAGCGATAAAGGCCAGTCCTGAAGGCATTCGCACTGGCTCATTAACGAAATCGTCCGGTCTGGAAGCATTCGGGGACGAGTGTGGGCCGTTGTCGTTTCGTGGAGGAAACCCTCACTGGAGAACACGGTAACGAGTATCAAGGAGCAGCACGACGACTGTTCAGGATTTGGCTCCTTCTCGTTCCTTTTCTCTTCCTTCCTCTCTCACTTGTACCCTCGACTGCTTCTCGAGGAGTTCTCGAGTGCCACGGCACCGCCGGTCTCTAGATATCATCGTAATTTATACGACAGTCGTTTGTTTCGCATCCGTCGTCCTTCCGCGATAGGACCGTAGAAGTACACCTTGATTATTCCTTCGCCCACAACCTCGCCCGTAAGCCCAGCCGAATCGAAGCCACTTCGTTCCCGTAACTTTCATATCGAGAACAGAATACCTTGGATACCGCTCGAGAATGCTGATGATTCGAACCTCTCTCTCGTTCCTTTCTTCATCGAGCAATCGCGACGCTTGATCATTTATTTATCACGCGCCAACCCTTGGATTGAGAATGATTTTTAATATCGAGTAATAGCTGCCCTATTTTAATATCTACTATCGCTGGGGTTGGGGAAACTGGAGGCTGTTAATATTTCCGTAAATCGCCTTTCCGACAAAGGCGAGAATCGAAGTATACTAGGATGATTTATGAAACAGTCGTTTGTGTCGGATCCGTTGTTCCCTGATAGCGGTACAGAAGTGCGCCTTGATTACTCTTCCACAGTGCTCATCCCTCGACTGTGCGTCCCTGTCGACCTCAACGGCTTTTCCGTCCCCTCGATCCTCGATCTTCCGAATTTCTCTCGAGTGTTAAAGGCCGGTTGCGTAAGTGGGTCTTGTAGATTCCCTGACCAGATTTTTCTCAGCGAAATTCTATGCATATTGGGGAATGGTATCGCTTTTGGTTCGTTCTCCAAAGCTTCGGTGGACCCCTTTGGCAGCTGCTTCCAAAGGTAAAGATAATAATCGCGTATTCCAGCAAGTCTGGAAACGGTGTCGAACAGTCGGTCTATTTCTATTATTGAGGGCATCGTATTTCTCCCTCTCAGTTCTCCGGTACAGAAACCTCTAATGCTAATTCAAAGTCAGCAATTACTTTGAATTCGCAATTGCTTTCACGTTGAAACAATATTGTATCCATCAAAGATAAAGACTAGACTCGATTCTTGAAGATGTATTTCGGGCGAAGAGCATCGATAACGAAAAGAGGTGTTCGATCGAAGGAAAATCCGTCGTCCTTGTGGCGATTGCTTCCCCAAGGCTTCAAGAGTCGTCCTTCCTCACGGTTCCATGGAACCAAGAGGCGTTCGTGGCGGCAGCCGGCATCAAGATACCATCGTAATTTATGCGACAGTCGTTTGTTTCAGTCCTGTCGACCTGGCGATAGCGGAACCAGGAATACGCCCTGCTTATTCCTACCCAGCCATATCCCGAACCCCGTGAACACACTTTGCCCCGAGGTGCCGTACCGTTTCGATTCAATTTCCTAGCTACGAACCCCCTACCCGCTGATATTCCTCGCACTGAACTCTTATTTTTCGCTGACCTCTCTTCCCTTTTGAATGGGCCGCTTCTCTCGATGGATCGAGAGGAACAAGTGGCTCGATTGACTGGTGCTCGCCAACACGGCGCATGGACAATCGGTTTCCATTGGTTTCCCCGCGAGACAGAAAAGCTGCCTCTTACCACGGCAACAGGAATTCTGGCAACCGAAGCAAGAAGGAGCCTCTGGTGAATTGATTACGCGAAAAGCTTACTAAGCAACGCGAAAATAGCTAGGAGTCTTGTTTCATGCGGCGAAGATCGAGCCACGGTCGAACTTAAAGGAATAGTCTGATATATATCCACCATTGTGAAAGTCGTTCCTTTCGTTTGGCCCAGCGAACGCATATTTCCTGGGGTCCAAGGAGGTTGGTTTCCTCTTTGCGGAAGCAGTCGATATTTTGCAAAGGGAGACCTTCCTTCTCCTCGGTCTCGATGGTGGCCCTCTTTTCCTGTGGAAAGAGGAGGCGTCGGGCCACCCGATTGCCAGATGACGATCGAACATCAATCCTCACACGCTGGTGACCCAAAGAAATCGGCGCGGCGGATCGCTACCCGAGAAAGAGAGAGAGAGAGAGAGAGAGCATGGCGCGCCGGCTGGGTGCGAGGGGATGTCGACTAAAAAATGGTCTCGTAAAAATCGACAGAGTGCGAAAGATGCTGGCGAGGGATTAACCCGCATCGCGACAGACCCACAGGGAAATTCTTCACCGAACGAAAATGTGCCAATCGATTTTACCGGGGGCTTTCCGCCCTAACGCCCATCGGTTTCGAAGCGGATGATGGTGCTGGCGAGCAGTTACTAAAACTGTTCGTGACGAAGGACCTTCCAGCTCCTCTTTTCGTTGGGGCGGCTACGTCGATCTAATGCCCTTCGCGGCAGTCTCGCAGCAGTAATTTAACAAGCGCCTCCAACGACCATCTCGATAATGGGGATTGACGCGATGAAATATGCCGCGTCATACTTCAAGCCTTCATTGGAAACGGATTTTCGGAGACACGCGAGTGCTACATTATTGCGTTTTGCTGTTGCCGATCGTAGATACGACACCATGCCACGCCGTGAGCTAGCTACCGCGCACACCCTGTCCTGGCATGCAATCTCGACGCAATGCTTTTATGTCATAATCAGAGAGGGTGACTGAGCGCTGCGTTTTAATTCAAATTGCTTTTGCCGTCGACCTCTCCATTTGCCGGCAAACTGCATTAAAGAAGAAAATTGATAAAAATATACTGCGAAAATGTCGATCTTTTATCCGGTTGCCAAAAAAAATTCGAGATAATAGGGCGATAATATCGGAAGAACGACGAGCAACGGATGTGCAGAATCCTTTGAAAGCGCGGGTTATCTCGAATGGTGATTGGGAATCGATTGAAAAATAATCATTAGCCCTAGACGTGAGTCTTTAGGATTGGACGCGAAGAAAGATCGTCTTGGGTAAAGGTGTTGAGGGTATAGGAGGTTCGACCTTCTCATCCCTGTCGTGTAGGGTTAAAGAAAAATGTGCTTTCGAACCAAGCCAACCGCCCATCCATAGAGAGCCCGTCCAAGCTGGTACTGTCTGCCGTAGGGGCTGATGCTGGGGTTCGATTCCCAGAGGCAAAGCAGAGCCCGCTCGTTCCTTTCAGCCTCCGGATTTCAGGTCGCGAGGATGCCAACCGTTTCGCAAAATACGCCCGTGCAGGAACAGAGTATTCCACTTGCAAGGAATTTGCATATATCTCTCCAAGAAAATTGCGAATACGCGATACGTACCTCGGCGGAACGTCGTTTCTCGGGGTTTATTAAAATCTATCCTGATGCATGTATAATGTCTGAAACGAGATAAGTCAAAGTTAAATTAAAAGGTATTATGTATACTTGGTCTTGTACCAAAAGTCTACGAAGAGTAATCTTTTTGAGGTAGAAAATAGTAGTTCACCTGGCAGAAGAGATGTCTAAGTAGTATTTTACGTGGATTTACTGGAATCAGGAGAAGGACGCAGGGAGGTTTTTGCATAATTGTGGCACGGCATGGAAGGAAGGAAGGAAGGAAGGAGCGGACCGTGCCAGAGAAGGCCAGTAGAATGTAATACGACGGGATGTAATTAGTACATGAAGTTGGTAACTCGATAAGCCGATAATGGGAGAGCCCGGGTGCTCCTTGGCCTGGGCAGACTAGAACAACTGACCTTGTTATTTCGACAAACACATCAGGTTTGTCGCTCATCGGCGTCGACCAGGGTAAAAAGGGTTTGCCCTCTGTTTCGGCCGACCGCAAAATACCCCAGGGCTTATTTTACGTCTACACAAAGCTATCGGGAAGATCCTCGAGGCGAAGGCTCAAGCGAGAGGGCCGATAACCACAGGACCATCACCCTCGGAATCCCTCCAATAATCGTAATGATACAATTAAAATGGGATAATTTCGGTCGCCCTCGATGGGTACGTCTATTTTCCTTTTACCCTCGGTATCGTTTAACCCCTCGGTTATTCCCTTATGACACTCTCCTCCGAATGCAAACACTCGCTGACGCCCGCGTGTTAAGATAGATGGAATTTATTCGGTGACTTCAGGTATCTCTGGTATCCAATTAATGGAATTGACCTAATTAACTGATCCACGTAGGTACAAACTACTCTGCACACCGACATTCTCGACTCTAGATCCCTGGTAGAAGGTTTTTAATAGCTTCTCTCACCTGTCAAGTTTCCACTGTGACATTTTCAAATTGGTATTTCATCCAATGTTACAAGAGACAAGTATCATAAACTGTTATATATTACCACTGTTGTTTCCAAAGTAAAAGACTCCGCGTTATCTACAAAAGCTGCAAGAGCAATTTTGAAACTGCAATTTTAACGCGACGATATTTATTTTCGTTCGAAAGTTACCAACGAGAAAGGGTGTATTTTTCTGCCGTCATACGTTTTTATTTCTGAAAAGTAGAACTACGATAGAAACGGAAAACGAGATTTTCGATGTGCATGGTGAGTGTGTATTGTGAAAAGAAAGACTGGAGCAAAGATAGAAAATCCTTTGATTTTCTAAAGGCAGCTACGAAATGCATGTCCCAAAACTTTTTCTAGAAAAAGTAAACAAATGTTGAGAGAGTGATATTACACATCTACCGATAAAATGAGAAAACACGAGAAGCAAGAATAATACACGATGTCGTAAAGTAGTCTATAATATGTGATATATTGCTCTTTGGTCAATCCAATGTGTACAATACAGAAGGAAAATTATAATCGACCTTGATCCTATCGTAGAAGTTCGCTGGCAATAACGAGCATCTTCACCGCCACTCTACTACATACATACATATATCGAGACCAGTATTCAACGGACCACGTGGTCGCAGTGTTACCACCGCTTGGTATGCAACTGCTGCAGTGTGCACTTTGGAATCTAATATGGCACTGACAAGGACGTCCTGTCCAATAAAACGTCGCCGGTGGATAAACAGTGTTACCACTCTGGTCAGGATTATTGCCGGAACCACATCGCGGATCGTTTCTACCGAACGACCTTCTCCATTTATACATAATATAGTATATACATAATTGAACTATATTGAAACTGGGAAATTCTCTTAAAAATGTCATCTGCTAGTACCGAGCAAAGTACACCAATTTTCGAAGATAGTACGAATAGAGCCAAACGGGGATGATTGTGCCATTGACGTCGTTCAGAGGCAATTATAGGATAAACAAGAATCATGGGGTGGATCGTTCGTGAGCGAAACGCGTCGCGGAGCAAAGTGCGTTCGAATAAAGTGGCTTATTTCGAATTTATTGCGGTAGATTGTCGTAGGGGTCTAGGAGAAGCGACGACTATGAAAAAGCGCTGGAGGCGCCATTATAGAGGCGCCTGGACTCCATGCTCGTATAGTAAGTCTCTGCTCTGCCGGAGATACGGATTATGCTCTTATCCACTGATTTACAACGGCCGCGCCCATCCCCGGGTGCGTCGCGCCGCCGCGTCCTGCTGCTGGTCGCCTATGAGAAACTGCATATAGGAAAGATTTTACGCTTAATCGTGCCCACCGAAACGGAACACACTCCCAAAACTTATGTCCTACCGTATATCGCGTGCCGGCGCCAACTTTCTCTGAATCCAACAATGCCAGACTATTCTAACATACCCCCTCTATTCTGCAAAGAAGTCACACCAGAATTTAGAACTGAATTATAATCAACATTCTACTCCAATCAGAGGATTAAAACTGTATGAAAACGTTTTCACGAAGATATATGTTTAAAAGCAAAGAATCACGGAAAGCGGAGGAAAAGGAGACAAGGTTACAGTAGTAGTCGTGATGGTCGTCTTTGAAGCAAGAGCCATGAAGCTCGCGCTCAGTGGTCCGCGAAATCGTTACTGAGATCCGACGTGTCAAGCGTCCAACTTGACTAATGGCATATTCATCCGTGAATAGCAGTCGATGCTCAAAGGAAGTATGGATTTAAGAGCGAGACCACGTCGGGTCGGGTCGAGTTGGATGTCAACGTGGCAAAGGGGGCGGCATCCATCATATCGCCGTTGTCGACCACCGGTGCCACCGCAGCTACCACTAGTGGTGGCAGGTGTACTCGAGAGGCCTGTCCACCACGATTCGGAGCCCTTTTTTCCACGACACCCTGGATTTCTTGAGTACGCCGCGGCTTTGAAAGTAAGAGTGCATCGCACGGTGTACACCTCAACCCCTCGTTAGTGGGATCAAAGTGACAGAAGAAAAGAGAAGCGTGCCTGATCACACTAGTCGAGCGAAACCGAGTTACCGGATGACAGAGTTTGATAGTAATGCGAAACGACAAGTATCCAGATTCATTATCATTAAAAACTATCGACATCCATTCCCTAATGATACGTCATGAACGACTTTGTTACGAGGTCGAATTCTAAACTAAAATTTAAGGGCTGACTTAATTTATTATCGGTAAAAATTTCATTCACAGAACCTCCGTGTTAAGTTATCGACGATACTCAATGATACCCAAGACGAGTAATATCCACCCTGATCCAATTAGGATCGGACGGTGAATTCAGATGTATTCGTAGTTACTATCCAAGCCGCACTATTACCGCGCGAACAGTAAGCGTCAGCCAATTTAGAGCAACACTAGGATCAGTCTAGTGGAAGCTCAAAGTTTGGTCGGATAAGGGTGACACTTCCGCGCCGGGTATACGTATATCGGCAACCAGGTGGAGAACCGAACGACAAAGACGAGAGAGCGTTGTCGGAAGGGAAACAGCAGAATCCAGAGATATAGGAAAGGGAGAAGAAGCGGCATGCTCGAGAGGTCAGAGTGGCGCGGAGCTAAGGAAAACAGAGTCGACAAAAGGGGTCACTAAGTGAATGTAATGTAACGAGCGAGTAGAAGAAACAGAGAAACCATGAGATATAACTCCTTCTGTACTTGTCCATGGAAAAGGGAAAGGAAATCCTCAAAGCATACGATCCTTGATATGGGTAAGGTCTTTACGTTTGCTCGACCAAAGGAAAACTTTCATATTCTTCTGATTTTTCCATAATTATAAAGCCACCATGAGCGAGATATAGATAAAACAGCCCTTTTCCCATTAGAAGCTTAATCCTTTGCATAATAATCATACGGATTACGAGTGAACTTGGTAACAAAGTCGACGCAGCCTTCAGTAGCATTTGGATAGCAATTTGCTAATGGCGGGATATATTACTGTTCAAAGTTTCCAACTGTGTTTCCCATATTATTTCAGCGAGAGATTTTTTGCTGACATAAGTGTATAACGTGACGCACATTTGCTAATAATTTCACTCCAATTTTAAATTACCCTGGTTGTATCGGTGAGTACGTGAATTTTCTTATATTTTTAAATGTTCCAGCATGACTAAATTTAGCGACTATAGAGTCAATACAGAGGAAAACTGCCGAATCAGTTGGCAGTGGATAGTATTACAGTATTATCTTGTTGGCAATCGTTACTCTCGTAATATATCACGGAATCAGAGTCAAGCATGGTTATAGTCGGTTCGGGTAATCCTCGGTCGCGGTCGCAAATGTGATCTAATTACTCTAATCAACTGTCACCAGGTCGGTAATCGGGCGGCTATCACGCTTCCGCGGCTTATAATTGTCCATTATTCCGTAATCAGGATTTTACACTTGCCAGTAATGGCCTTCATTCTGCCCGAAGGAATCGGCTGATTTTTAAATTAGCTGTCGAGCGGCCCATCGCGTCGCATTGCATTGCATCGGCATCGCAATCCCCATTATGCAGGATAGTGATTACCCTGACAACTCACCTGATTACACCGCGAATAATCCGCCGATGCGGAACACGAATGGTGAATAAGCGACGTCCGAAAGTACTGATGAGAGCTATCTACCCGCGGCTTGTTCTCGGAGAATTTCATAAAAATATTCATCTCTCTGGTACACACACACACACACACACATACACACACATGTTCGAGTTGCATTCGCGTATCGCGACAATATCAAAAACTCTCCTAAACGTTGTGTGTAGTAAAGGATAGAGGATCCTCGATCGAGCTGGAGTTTTATTAAGTGTCTCATTATACTGATATACTGTGCACCAGACGATGAACTGGCTCACAATCAAATTCGTATTATCCTCGGGTATTCAGTCTGAACAGAATACAGATTGCAAAAATTTGTTTACTTTTGGAGCGAGGTTCTTAAACCTTGATATAATGGAGTTGGAGGGTGAAGAAAGTAATAAAAATTTTGGGAGTAGAGTGGAAATTTAGTAGGTATAATAATACTGGTAAAAGGAATTATCGGATTCTCGGAACAGCTTGGTCTGACTATAAAAAGTACAGTACTACTGACGCGTCCAGCAATGCGACTTTTGGATTTCGAAATTACGTGCACAAGTCCAGTGGGTGAACCCCGCATGGCGCGACCAGTCCCATTCGTTTCATCTTCCGTGAACGCGCCAAGTTGGCCCAAAGTTCAATTGAAGCTAAACCGTTTCCAAAGTTGTAACCATTGAAAACCGCTCGGCAACTATTATTGGTCTAGGTCGCACAGTATAATCACTGTTCCCTCCGCTTCGATCGGACCCTCTTCCCCCTTTGCCTCGTACCCAATGGACCACGTTGAGTCCGAAAACTCAAATTTATTAATTGACCTCAGAGTATTAGCTTTTCGCGTTAACAAGAAATCAAAATAATTATGAGAAATACTTTCAATCTTGTTTCTGCATTTACGTGATTTACTGACTAACACTTGCGTGAATTTCTCTTCTAATCAATAAAAGACTGAGTTTTAACAAAAAAGGAAATGAACACTCTATAGAATTCTTTCTACTCTCCGTAATTTCGTTGTCCAAATTCGGTGGCATTTATCAATGAATTCTTAACTTCGGCACGCTCACTGAGAAGAATGGAAGCACCAGGGTCAGCAGGATCCCGTGCCAAGCCCGATAACTTTCCGAGAAAACTTTCGCGAAGCACGTGAGGCGCAATCGTGTGAAAAATTCTTGCGTCCCATTTTCCAGTGGGCGTAAGGAGCCGTGCGCACTGGCAGCCTGACGTATACGCTGCTGTTTCCGTAAAACCCATGGGCTTACTCCGCAGAGTGGATCTCCACTGGGTCAATACACAGTGCAAATGCCGATTTCGTACTGCCACTAGTTTCGACCTGAATTCTACAAGAAGATCGACACATTTAATTTTAATATCTTTTTCGCCATTTTATCGAGTGCTCGAGTGGCCAGAGAATCGAATAAGAATACGTAGTCCCGATGACGTCAACATCATCATCATCATCATCGGAATAAGTCATCGAAAGGTACGAGCAATCAAGCTACAGATCTGAACATCGCGATTATAAGAAGTCGAACAAAAGAGAGTGAAGATCAGCAAGTGGGATAGCCAGGTTTTAATCATCCGCGAGGCACCGTGACCTAGCTAATCGCAGGGCAAGCGCGATGAATGCCGAATGGACAAAGGGCCTCGAGGCTTCCGAGAGCATCACTGAATCGTTCGAGCACATTCGCGCACTGGTTTCAAACTACCGCCGCAGGAATTAGTAATTCCCTAGACAAAAGATAATTTATCGTGGGCCAGTTTTGAGGCTGAAGAAGACCGACAATAACAGCGAACCAGCTCTCAAACAAGGAGCCGAGTAGTAGTAACATAGTAGCAATCGCTTCTTATCCCCTTGCGTGGAAGCGGGAAGCTCTCCTTATTAGTTTACAGAAGACTCGGTGAATGGCAATCTTCCAACGGGCAGCTCTTCTAGTCCGTAGCAAATGAGTTATTAAGACTCCGTTGGAACTCCTTTGCTAGATCTTACTTCGGTACCACGGTCGAATCTAGGAAATCGAGAGGAGGATCACTTCCACTGGATTTTCTTGTCTCCGGTATAATTCAGGAGCTTCCTCTGCGCAAAACCTCTTCCTTTGTAATCAAATCGATACGCGTTAAAAATAGAAGCAACCGTCGGGTGATCTAACCGAAGAAACTTTCAGATGTCTAATTAAGATAGACGAAATTGCGGCTCGAGTCCTCGAGAGACGGTAAAGAAAACGTTTTATGATTCTTTAATACATTTTAATTAGAACGCCGCCAGTTGGTTTGTGAGAATTTTTAAACCGAGGCTCTTCCTTCTTGGATTTCCCTGTCGGTTACCATTCGCCGTATCTCAGAATCCTGGATTCATTGTCGGCTGGTGCCAGTGCATTTTCCCAACCTTTCAGCGGTCCGGTGCTCAAGCACTCGCCTCTCGCAATCACTTCTGTGCGCGGAGCTTTAGCTGAATTTCATTTGGCCGCGTGTGCGCGTGAGGGAGTTTTCCTCTTCGCGAGAATGCACGCTCCTGTTGATAGCGAAACGAAGGTGTAAAATTGCTTCGCCATTAAGAGCGTAAAATTGGAGGATGCAACGTACGCTACACCACGCCAGCATCATCATCCTCGACTCTCCCCTGTAGATCCTCTACTGCATCGAGAAAGGTGCATCAACTCGGTTCCCATCGCGCTCTCATTAATCGCGACATCTTTTTCCTCGGTTGGTCATTACGCGCGCGCGTTGCTATGCCCACGGGTACTCGTCTCCTCGCGCAAATCGACAAACAATATTCTCCGCCAGCCGTTAATAACTCCTTGGGAAAAAATCCTCTCGATCGGACACGAGGAAAAAATTTCCACCGGTGCGAAAACACTCTCGCAGAAATTTCTCCGCGGATGAGTCAATTTCGTGTGTTTACCGAGATACTTCCCTTCTGGTTGAGCGCAAAATAGAGTTCGAAGTTTTAATGCACCGTAGAAGGGTGGATTCACAGGTCAGATACTCGATGTTCACAAGCCGAAAACGCTCGTGAATCATTAAAGCCTTTATTTTCGGAGCGTTCTGATAGTTGATAACGTTCAGAGTACCGGGTTCTGAACGGCACTCGAAGCAAGAGGCGGAAGTTGGAAGAATCAGTGCAGCCACCACCCGAGAATGAAGAGTCTCGCCAAGATAGCGCCGATAGGATCTACCGCCATAGTGCTGGTTAATGACCTGCTGTTTATGCAAGAAAAATCTGTGCGGAAGGGTATCGCGATGTGGCGAGCAAGCGGAAGTAGCAGAAAAATGAGGTTCCTAAGGGGGAAAAGAAAGAAACGCACTCGAGGAAGAAGGAGCTTCTGAGGCTCGAAAGAAGACAGAATAGAAGAAACGAGGTCCAGAGAAGAAGCGAGAGAAGAAAAAGGTCAGGAAAGATCCGACAGGGGTGAAACGGTAACGAAGAAGAAAAGAGGGATAGAGAGAGAGAAAGTCTGTCGAGGATCCAAGAGGGAAGAGAGCTCGTTGTATCGTCCCGCACACCCCTCTTTCTTCTGCCAGTCTCTATTAAAAGTTTGAGACGTCTAAGAGGCAGGTTAAGGGTAGGTGGACTTTAACTTGCGGATACCCTCGCTGTATTTACTGTTTCATGAAATTTTTTAAATTCGCAATAAACAGAAACTTGTCTATTAACTGTACATGTTCTTTCCTAAATCAATTTTACATTAACCCACCACTGTGCAATTAGTCAATTTGAATTCTTGCTATTAGATAAAAATCCAAGAAAACTGGAGAATTCGAAAGAATCTTCGATCAAAAATCAATTATAATTTCCTATCAAGGAAAAAGACGCGCTAAAAGTTTTGCCGGGTGTCATCGATCTCAGTGCGATTTGACGATGAAATAGATTCATTGATTCGGTGACAGGCTGTTAGTGCACCGATGTACCGGATGCTACCCCGGGCGTCAAAGTTATCGCGTAGCGTCACGGTAAAGTTTCCGGCAGTTGCTCCCGGCAAAAAAAAATCAAAAAAGAGGAGAAAAGAAGTTGTTGGTAGAGGGCAAGAGGCACTACTAGCAGCAGCAGCAGCAGCAACCCACCACATCGTGATAAAGCACAGGTCTCGAGGAATCGCTTCCTGCAAGAGTGGTCAGGATAACGGCCAACTTACCAAATATGATTTATTCGCCAATATAACTGGCCACCGATAAAATAACGGACCACCCTTACATCTTTTTCTCTCTCGTTCCCCCTTCACACCCACATTTCTCAGAATCCCCTTTTTTGTCTCCGCTTAATCTTCTGCTTTTTGATTAATCTTCCAGCATCGTGCTCTTGTCAATCGTCTCTCGCAACCCCTGACCTTATCATACTGAATTACTATTAACTTTTTCTCCAACCACGCAACCTTCTAAATAGTTTTATCGTGGATTCAACGAAAGGAAGAATTAGAATTAGGATCTAGAAAAAGAATTAAATCAGCCTTTTGGACGCGGTTGGAATAGGTCACTTAAATCGTTAGTGGTGTAATCAGAGTTCAAATGATCCTGATCATCGTCTATCATTGAAACTGTCTTCGTCATTGTCGCCAAACGAAAAGTTCTACTTTATTCCTTCTCGAAATGTATAGGCATGGGTGTGGTGTGCCAATCTCAGAAGTTCGACTTTCTACCGGTAGTCTCGTTTTGCTCTATTCCTCGGTCTCGACGTGCCCGCCAAAGTACTTAGATAAACCCCGAGCCGTACCTTTTTGCTGCAATTCCAAGCAGGGCTAATCGAGCGAATGATTTTTAAGGGTGATTGTTCTGAAAACTTCCGCCGGTTCCGGCGCTTCGGATCGTCTGGGACGTGGCGGAGACAGAACGGTATTCGTTGGTGAATGGAATCGCAAAGGGACTTTTAAGGAGGAACGAATAAGACGAAAGACTTCATCGTCGCGACTGATTGGTCGATTTGTCACTCCCGTAGCCGCGCAACCCCGTGAATCAGGACTCTCTTGGCTTACCTCCCCTCCTCTAGCCCCTTGATGGTTAATTGAACCGGTCGAGCTGCTGATCTGACAACCGTCTCTCCTATCCTCTTCGATCCTTCTCTGCTTCTTCATCTTCTTCGTCTTCTTCTTTTTCTTCGACTTTCTTCAGCTATATATACCCTCCTGCCATCTCCGCGATACGATTGATCTTCGAGAGTCACTCGAGTTATTTTATCCGGACGGCCCGGCTAAGATCGATCGGCCAAGACTTTTTTCGATCGCGGCATCGTCATTCTCTCTGATTGCGATTAGCTTTGTTTGTTCGTTTCAGAGGAGAGTGATCACTCCCGAGAATCTTATCCCCGATGAATCGATAATTGCCGGAATCGAGTGCGCTAGATTAAAATGAGTGTTTCGTTGTTGGGAATAGGGGAAAAGGGTTTGAGATTGAGCAAAAAGAATTTAACGCTTCGGTTTAACGAACGCGTTAACTTTTTTAATACTACAGCTAATAACTCCCCTGTTGTAGAATATCTACCCTCGCAATCGAGTTAAATTACGAACGGAGGGTTTATCCTCTCCACCAGGGGTGGACATTTAGTAGGATTTTAATAAAGTACCCCAGTGTGATAAATCCGTGAGGTCACTTAGTAAATGCAGCAGCTTGCGAATGGCGAAAAAACAGAACTTAAGGAAGATACATAACTGGAAAAATTCTAACGAATAGTAATGACTCGAAGCACGTTAGTGAGATTCGCGATGATTCTAGGCGAACAATCAGCTTGAAAAATTGGCACATCTCCGTTCACTACCGCAAACCGTCACACCCTCGTCGAACTCGCCGTCATAACCGGAATTTTCGAAGCCCGTCACCTGGCTATCACGATGATTTTACTACCCTCTAACATTTACAACCCCGATGGAAAAGAGGAGGGAATCCCTCAGAATTTTCCGCTAGACCGAGCCACTTCCAAAGAAATCGCTTTCTCGAATGGGGGTGGTGGGTGAATAGGGGTACTGAGGAGGGATTAAGAGATTATCGCGAGGAACAATCTGCTAAAAAAGGTGCACCGTCTACTCTCTATTACAGTCACTGGTTGGTCGAGAGTAAGAGACGGAAAGAAAGGAAAAAGATAGGAAGCTGCTGAGATACTATATATTCCGCTTCATTAATCTGTGCCTGCAAAGGAAGCGCAAGTTATATTCTCGCGAGATTTCCTTTTGATTTGTCATTCATGAAAAGCTCGCTAGCGTCAACGCGCTCGACCGATCTTGCTTGTTTTTTTTTTTTTTGTTGCATTCAGTTGCCAGGTCGTGTGAGCGGTTGTGAAGCTGCCCGATCTGGACAAGGCAGCACGCCGCCACAATTAACCGGATCGTTGATTATCTTCCAGTGGTTAAACGGACGTCAAGCGGTGGCGAGCGTGTTCCTTACGCGTGCACTCCTCAGCAAACCGGGCACAATTGCCAGTGTGCAAGCGCCGCGCGTGCAGTTTGGAGTTTTCATTAAGTCAGGCCAATGGAGGCCGTAGCGGTCGTGGCACGCGTAAACAGAACGTTAATAACTCGGTTTACTGTGCAATAGCGCGGGTGCGCGCTGTATTGCCGTGTAAACGCGCGTGCAGTCACGCACCCAAACCCAGAAGTAGGTAAGCTCCTCTATTTCGCACTCGACTACGTTATCGTACTCGTTTACAACCCCAGAGGATAAAGCTCCTTACGATTACGCGAGAGTCATTCCGAAAGCGAACGTAAAACCACCCCTCGTCGGTTTTGCAAGTTTCGTAGCCCGGAATGACCAGAGCGAAAAATATGTCTCACTATAGTCTCATGGGGGTATAAGTTAATTTTTACTCTTCTACCACGTCGATGAACGCTGCCTGAAATTGAGGGATTTAATGGGCTAGAGAGCGCGGCGAGTTGACGTATAAAAAGTGCAATAAAAAGAACTCTAGAGTGAGGGTGGTTTTCCGAGGGCAGCCAGCTTGCTTGCTTGCTTACTTCCCTGAACCCGTCTGCCTGTAGACTTAGGGTAATGAGGTACAACGATCATAAGTTAGTTATAGACACTTCAAAAAGTGAGTTAGCAAAGTTAGCTTTCCAATTAAGTACTTAACGGATACCCGTGGCTCCGGCGGCTTATCCGTCGATTTTACCAGCCTCTTTCAATCCCCCCCCCCACAAGGCTTTCTCTTCCTGCCATCCGCGTAATTTTCGGTGCATACTCCACTTCGTCCCATTATTCTTGAATCGCGTCGCGCCGATAATTTCCTTCTGTCCGATATTAAATCCGTGTTCCTATTACGCCGCGGTTAAAGTCGGAAATATTGGGTGATCCACTTGCAACGGACTTACCAGACGTTCAACCGTTAATTGGTACAACTGTCGTGACTTCATCATTTTCGTACCAACTGAACGTTTTCAATCTTGGGGTTGGATTTAATGCGAACGGGATAACACTCAAGTTAGCAGACTACCGTGATCCTCGTTCCCAATCGTTCGATCGATCGAGTGAACGGAAACTAGTCGCGCGAACAGATCTATCGATATAGTGGTGTACCGATTGTACACTGGTCCCTTGTATACGCGTGTCGATGTAAACGCGTCGGTAAACACGTAAGTCCACATCGTTACGCGCGGTCACGGCCTTCGACAAGCTATGTCTCTCAGTGCTATGTCTAGCAAACTGTATGCACGATTTTACCAAGACCTATGTTACGTCATGCCACTACTGCTTGGATTAGCATACGCCTATATAACTGGCTGCCTCGGAACTTACCCCTCGCGTTTGCACATTACGTTACTCGCCGTGGTTACCACCCGTCGTGCACTTTCTCCTGTCTTCGAGTTATGGCTGTGTTTACTCATTAACTTGGATTTCCAGCGATTTATCTCACGACGGCGTGGCGCATCCAACTACTTGAATTATGAAACTTCTCTACCCTTCTCTCTTGCCTCTACTTGCTATTCTACTTTTGATCACTGATTGTGCCTCTTGATAACTTTTGAATTATTATAATCAGATTTAATCCTTACACGAAATTTACTAATTTATTAATATCTGGTATTTCAAGTTATTGGACAGTTAATTATTTTTAGCTTGTTTCAGAATAACAATTCGTATCCAGGGGCTTTTTCGAGGCATTAGTGCGATAGATATCGAGTCAGCCGTGTAAATTGGAATTTTTCTTATTTTCAGAGAGCATAGGAGCCACCTGCGGATGGAAAGAATCTAACGGGCATCGCTTAATCCAAAGGTAGGTGTCATTGAAAAACAGCAGCTTGTTACCTGCGCCTTTCGCGGCACTTTTGAAATTCGCCGGGGCTTGAATTATTTGCGCGAGGAAGAATTTCACCGGGGAGGATGCGAGGTAGGTCGCGACGATAAAATAGAGAAAACGAGGTCGTCGGCTTACGTGACGGCCGCGATAAAGCATGTACCCGAGTTTTCCTCGCACGATGTCAAGATGCTTAATAGGCGCGGTTCAAGAGACAGGGCCGCTGCTAACCAACCCAAAACATCTAGCGGTTTGCGTTTTAACTCTAAATAATCAACATGCGACAATTTCGCGAAATACGAATTTTACTGGAAATTTGGAAACTATCCGTAAAGTCTGTGTGAAAGTTATGAGGTAAATTCTGTCACTCGTAATTACAGTAGATCTGTAGTCAACTATTTTGACATTTCAAAACTGTTTGAAGTCTCGTTTCAGATCATTAACATTAAAATATCGAGATTAGATATTTTTTAAGAATGTAATACTTTCAAACTACCAGAATTATACGAATTTACTATTTATTCCTGTTTCCTATTAATTTTACATATTTTCAGAAACAACAAACACTGCTTCCTGTTTCTATTTAGCAGTAAAATCCACAATCATAGATACATTAATGATGATCACTTTGCATCGAATTACTCATAGACAGTTTCGGATGAACAATCATCATCATGGTTCGATTCCGAATTACCTTCCACCCAAACTCCTCTCTCGCAGATTGAATTTCCAACTACACAATTTCCAGAGATTACGCAGTATTACTTTAAAATAAATGAAGGGTTCTCGATCTAAGAGCCGAAGAAAGTGTGGCTTACACGTTGTACCAGATCTAATACCACTGAAATTTCCGCTCTCTCCACGAACCCTGGAATTTACATTTGTTGGTTGATGTAACTACCGAGTAAGATCGAGCCAGAGAGCCGATGGTGAATCATTTGATAAATCATTTGTCGTGGCTAGGCGCCCTTCGATATATTCAGATCGGCGCAACCGAATGAAATTCATTAGGAAATACCAGCGTTAGGAAATTCATTCGAAGCGGGCAATTTATCGCTCCGATCTGTAACTACCGGTGTATGACGTACGTTGGCTTCAACGGCTGCTGCGATAAATGCCAGACAAGCGGAAGCAATTAGAATAGAGATCCGGTAATTTAATTTGTGTTGATAAGTTATGGTGACTTTGTTTCGCATACGGCCAACAGGTGGTGCGTTTTCTAGGGATAAAAAGCCACGGTGCCGCTTTCGAGGGCGGCCCTTTGCGATCTTCCGTGTCTAGTAAACTTCGCGAAATTATCTACTACCACCCATCGCGTGCGAATCTCTTTCCTTCGTTCCTCTGCCTCGAGCAAACAACACTACCCTCAGTAAACCAACCGGTGAATTACAACTCCCAACTTGGATTAAGAATTATTTCGGTATCAGCGCGATGCCTCCCTTGCGCATCGCGTGTTTCGTTCGAATCACAAAGCAATTAGAATGAGTGTGACAGTAATTGTTCTTAGAGTCCGAGTCTCTTGGGAAAATCACAGGAGCTATCTCCTGCAGAAAATTCCTTATCGGTTAATCTTTCTTACAATTAGGTTAAAATGAATATTTTAACTGGAACAATGTGTCTTGTTCCAAATGTCCCAATTAACAGAGCTAGTCTGAGTATTCAATAAAGTGGAGATTGTCGAATAAAGATTAAAATCGAAGTAGAGAATTTCACTGAAAATCCGAAAGTGAAAGAGAATATATATATAGCAGAATTGATTCTAAATTCCATAGTTTCGTTTTAGTAGAATTTTCGGCTGTTAGCAGAGGTACAAGTACCCCAATCAATATTACAGTTGAATCTCTCTAAAATATCATATATCGTCGCACTTGTTGAACGCCAAATGGTATTTCGGGAGAAAATATCCAGCTACAATAGCGTACTCCGCGCACGTATCTACCACCGAGACCCCTCTTATCAGCGTTGGAAGAGTTAACGCGGGACCTTTTCCAGGCGATCCTCGTCGTAGAGAGGTTTCCATCCATACTTTCGCACTCAATGAAGTCTGGCTTGATACGAAAGAGTATCGAGAGCATCGATGTCCTCGGGAGAAGCTGAGTTAAGTGGTCACCGAGAGTAGTTGAGCTGATTGGTCCGACGAAATAAGGCAGCAAGAGAAGTCATAAGGGTGACTCGAAGAAGTAATGACGGAATAAATGCTACCACGTATGCTTGGCGATGTGGTTCGGGTCACGTACCACTGGATTCCAGTTGCCACGTACTCTAGAAATGAACTGCGAACTCGAGTCTCCGGTCAAAGTGTCCAGAATTCGGCTTGTCTTCTCTTTCTCGCTTTTCCTCACAATTCGGAGAGAAAGAAAAGGCTTCCTAAAGGTAAAAGTAGCTCTCGCATCCGAGAGTCAGTTTACTACAGACTGCTTCCGTTTCGTCGAGGATACCTGATGCTCCTGCTGCTCACTAGTAGACTCTTCCGAAAGAGGGTCGATGACTGGATACTTCTTCGATACGGTGCTTCCATTCGAGGCTCGTACAACAACGGATTCTTCTATTTCTCGGTCTTTATTATATTAGTAGCACATATATGGTGCTTCTTGGGCCTCGAAAGCTATGTCCCATTTACAAAAAGGCTTGTCGATTACTGTTAAAATCGTTTAATCGATGTGATCGCATCGACCAAGCTTTGAGTATCCTACTTTTCATGTTGAATCGAATATTTAGCGAGAGCTTAGTTCTCGCATACGATTAACGAGGATATTTCTGGAATTCGTGTACTAGCTGCCTCTGTTAAAAGTTACTTCAACTTGATGGATAAACGAATGTTAATCCAGCAGCTTCAAAGAGTTCCTTAACTTTAATTGAACGAAGAGTGCTTGCGATAAAAACGATAGTAAACGATCGTAGTGTTTAACTTTATCACCGGATCTCAGAGATTATAGGCTCATGGTAGAAACAGACTACTTTAGTATAAAGTCCAGATCAAAGAGGATCCGATTCGATTCTCATTCTCGACCCTCTAGAAGTTTCTTTTCAGCTTGATAATAATCAGGTCGCAACGTGCTCCAACCTTATAGGGTCATCTTTCCGTGAAAAGCTCTCATAATAAGCCAGCATGGTGCTTTAATGAGCTTCCAAACGAAACACATTGCTACCGGCATAAAAGGAACATCGCTGTGAAACGCACAACGACGCACCGTTGCAGCTTCTGTGACGCGTTCACTTTTCTCTTCCCCGCTCTCTCTTTCTCTCTCTTTCCTTCATCTTATTACTAATTCATCCGGACGGAAATGAAGAATGAAAATAGAGTCCGTAATGAAACTACCTGTTTTTGAAGAACTAATCACAATTAGTGACTAGAAGGAAATGCAAGAATTATTAATTTTTGGAAAAAATATTAAGTCTCTCTCTCTCTCTCTCGATACCAATCGATACCGGTGATGAGTTCCTCGTATCTCTTAATGCAATTACAAGATTACCTCGATGAAGAAATACCGCGATCATTTCCCAATCCTCTCTCGGAACAAGTTATTGAGCTCGTAAACGTCCCAAGTGCACGGCACGCGAGATTTATCTCGCGAACAAGAGAAAGACGAGAAAGCCGGAGAGTGAAGCATGAGGAAGAAATTACTTTTAAGAAAATAAGCCCCGAGATAGAGACGAGGAGCAGTAGCATTCCCTTTGATGCTAAGGCATGTCGGAAGTTTCGAAAAGAAAAGAAGCAAAGGGTGCCCACTACTCTGCGTCGCAAGTGCTTCCGCGTAATCAGTCGGTAAAGGAAGTTGCAATTCTAAGCAATATACAAATTTTAAAGTGTTTCCTCGATGCATTTTTGTTAATATCTTCGTAGAGAGCATTAACGAGATGTAACGATGTCTCTCTTTGCTTTTAGCAAGAAATAGTCGAAGAACTATTTAAAAATCTGGATCACTGAACCGCCCATTATAATTAACGTTAACACAACAGTTACGCAGATACCGTTCGTAAAGAGCGCGAAATACCCCATCGAACCTGAATAAACGTCAAATTACCTTTAGGATTCCGTCAATAAATTCTCTGGCTTTTGCAACTGCGATCCTACACTATTAACTGCAAAGTAAAAAGAGCCGTGAGAGCTGCATTCAGAGTCATATTTTCAATAAAATTCTTGATTGTAAGTTACGGGAGTAAACTATTTCAGTCTTCTCCATATAGCTCGGATTTCTTCCATTGAACCGGGTGGTTAGAATGCATTTGCCTTCAGTGCATTTTGCAGTTATAATGCTCATAAGATTAGCTCGTGAATGTGGTTTTAAGCTTCTTCTTTGTACAGTGGAAATTCTCCGCAGAAGAATATAGCAGATTCACTACATTAGGATTGGTACTATACGTAACGTATGTAAAAATCCGAGAATTGCGTTACTTTTAAGTATAACTTATATCGATAAATACTTATCTTCTATTTTACAAAATCAATCAAAATATTTAATATCTCGATATAAAAAGGTGAGAAACAATTGCAGACTTGAATTGACCTATTAATAATCGAAAGGAGTAATACATATATATTACTGTATATCCTTCTTTTGCCGAATGCTGGTTCAAGTTGGAAAAATGTAAGAAACTTGAACGCAACATCTGTTGTCCTGGCTAGCATCGTTCAAAAAGTTTGCATTGGCAGGGTACATTTATCGGTGTGGCATAAGGGTTGAAGTAGCGCGACGCAACGCAACGTCGAAGCGATTCAACATGTCGACGACGGGATGATGGTAAGCAGTTTAGCCGAGGTCGAAGACGGGCCTGGATTTCGCGACATTGTGGAGGACGTGGAAAGCTGCATACAGGACATCTATCGACTGTATACACATATATAGACCTCGAGATTGAGGTGAGCGAGCTTACAGGCATATATATACGCCTGTAGCTGCAGTTGGAAAGCACGATCTTACCGTATTTGTCGAAGTACTCCAATAGGATTGACGCCGATCACACGGAGCGCCGTTTGAACGCATGCAAATAGTTAGAGTAGAGATGCGCGCGTTAGTAATTACCAGTACGTGCAGTCTCCACTGGTCCAATGAGCCTACGTAATTTCCTACTGGCAAATTCACACGTAGACCGCTTGTCGGGCTTGCCTCACAGTCAAGTGGGATAAGTACATCACTGGTCAGACGGCGCTCGGTTCGTGTCCTCTCGAGACCCCTCTACACTCGTTAGTCTAATTGATTTCTATCTTTGGACCACTACTGGCACTACCTGTAGCTTCTAATTTTTCGGCCTCAGTTCTTGTCGCTTAAAAGATTTACGACCCAACTCGGACCACATACAAGTCCTCGAGTCATTGGAACGGTTTATCATAGATTTTAGGATTAAAAAACACTATATTTCATGAAAATGAGTCTTGAACAAGAGATTTGAGGATTTTGGATTATTGGTAATCTCGATGCAGGAGTATCGTGTGAAAAGTGATTCGTGGAAGACTGTCACGACTTCCCGAGCAGACAGCTCATTGAACTCTATACACAATACATTGAAGGTTCTAGCTATTCGATCCGATTCGAAGAGTACAAATACAGGAAGAAGCGAGAGGAATCGGTAGTCAAGCCGTTGCAGGGAGATATTTGTAAAGGAAAAGTCTCGTGAGAGAAGTTCGCGTTATTGGCCACTGGACACCGTCCGACTTATCAATGTCGGTGGGGTCGGGGGTTGGAGGTCACAGCAGGAGAATAATGACAGTGTGGGCCGCGGACAGGCCGAGAAGCTCGCGCACGGTACTCTACTTTATGCAACGGACACCTCGTTATCCTTCGTACATAGCTTTCACGGCTGTTTATATGCGCCTACTTGAGAGTAACGTCGTTATAACGAGCAGGCTACCTCTCACCGCGCCAAGCTGTTAGCTCCTTTCACGTAGTGGCGAACCGTACCGTTTGTGCGACATTTTAGGAAGAACTTCCGTCTCTGCTCTAAAAAGCAGAGACACATACACACACGCGCGTTCCTTGGTCCTTCCGCCCCTTAATTATTTATTATTTAAAGAATACCGCTCACTGCGGGTAGCTTTATTCGCTTGGACGAGCATGGATCCTGAAGAAGAGTGGAGCAACGTTCTCTCAGGGTGCCAGCGAGCCTTTTCTTCTCTCAGCGGTCTTCTTTGATGCTTCTTCACACGTAGCCTCGCTCTTTCAGACCGAGTTTAACGTGTCTCTGGCCAAGCGAGATACGTAATTTCCGTTCCCATTCATTCGCTCTTTTACCACCATTAGAATCCCGCGACCCTAACGTACGAGATGCAGCCCGTTCAGAGATTTGTTTTTACGGAGCGTACTATCAATGATGACGCGCCAGCTTTCGTTATTCATGCGCGGCAGCCTCTGATAGCCGTGAATCAGCCGGTCAGGAGGAGATAACCGGTTCAGCGTCTGTCAGCCCGATAATTTATGAGAAAAAAGGTCTGACAGCAAGGCCCTGGTCGATCTAGGACCGTGTAGTTTACCGTGTCTCGTGGTTCATGCTGTTTTCGGAGGGTGGAGCATGATTAGAGAGAGAGAGAGAGAGAGAGTGGGATGAGTGGCCAAGCAAAAACGGAGCAAGGCATCGGTAATTATGGTTGGACATTGGATTACCGGCGATCAGGCGGTTCTATTTCAGGGTAAAGCCGATATAAAGCCAGGAGCGAAACTCTGCGCACAAGGTACGTCCACAACAATTTCCAATTATCGTTTAAAGCCGACTAAGTGGATGCACAGGATCTCTTAGTAGATTAACTGGGAAAATTCCTCAATAGGGCTAACATAAAATAACCGATGACCTCTCCCCTCCCCCTTCTCGCGTTAATGAAAAATAACCCTCGACGATGCTTCCTCTGTTCCAGGAGGACCTCGGCTCGTCGTTTATAATGGCTTTATCGTGATGCTCTCAGATAAAGTGAGTGTCATTTATTACACTCACAAATTGAGTTCGCTCGTCCTCTTAATGGAAATTTTGGATGATACTCGTTGCTAATTATCGCTGATGGCGAACAATGATACACCTTTCCCAACTTCAAAGGCGACTACATTGGGACACGAGTGCGATAATGAATTAATCGGGTAATTAATTATACTTCGGTGTATTAAACTATGCCGATCTTAACGCGCCGCGGGTTAAAAAGATTCCCGTGAGAATATTATTCACAGAGACGCGAGAACCAATGATTATCACACGATTAGAGGAATTTAGAGAAAGAGAGATAAGGAAAATAGAAAGACAAGTCTGATGGTGATATTTAGCTCCTAGAAAACGTGTGTTGCTTAATTGAGGTAAAAGATTATAAGTAGTCGTAGAAAATGTACACCCTGACGCATAGGCATCGCCAATTAGCGTATTTCACGTTTTTCGAGGGTGAATCGCCTCTCTGGTTGGCGCCAACGCCTGGTTCGCTCTTCTTCGTCGAGTTTTTTTTTTTCTTTTACGGTCACGAGTAGCACCATTAACACAACAGTTCCATTATAACCAGTCTACAGATGTTTATGCAAATGTTAATTTTTGTTGCTCGTAGAAAATTATTCTGGTTCGGTTGGAAGCCGACCCATTCCAATGGATCCAAAAACGCGCGATAAGAAATCTCCGTTTCTTTCATTCATAATAACAAAAGAGGAAAAAGAAAGACTCTGAAAAAAGTGAAAATCTCTTTCATCATTACATTTCATCATCAGTGTCTTTATGGGTCCCTCTTGTCCTGCAGTCCATCGATAAGCACACGTTTCTAGGTTTTCCAGCTTTATAATCTTTCGACCAGTAGCAACCAATCCACTATGGTCCTTTCTATTTTCCATTAGAAACCCGTCCATTCGAGTGTACAGATTCGCCATCGCACGACTCATTTTTCCAAAGCGCCACAAACAACGATTAGCATCGCCAATGAATTTTTCACTCAGAGTATCTGCCCGAAGGCTGCTACCGGAATAGAAGACGAGAGAGAGGACTTAACATTCAATCTTAGAACTCGATCCTGAATACTAGAGAGCAGGTTTCACCTCTCAGTGAACCGTCGAAGGCACAAGACAATAAAAATGCAAATAAAAATGCAAACGTTCTCGAGAGCTTTCGGAGTGACTAGGAATTAGCGCGTTAATGCACCTTACGCGATTGTTAGACTTTCTCTCTGACACTCTCTCTTTCTCTATGTGCGTGGTCCGCGATATAAATCGGTTAAGCGTGCCACCAGCTGCTAATCGAAATTAGCGGTCTATTCGTCGTTAACGATCTACATTCGCCGTGGTGAAAAAGGATGTCAACGAAGACCTACCAAGCCAAATAACCACTGGCCCACTGTTCCTGATAACAATTTACTCGTTTTACCTCGCCAATTAGCGTGTAGAGTTACGCGCGCGCATTTCTCGCTGAATGGACCGCCCAACGACCACAGGGAAAAGAGAGTATAGTGTATACACATATATATATAATATATATTTCTCTCCCTCGTTTTCTCTAAATTCACCTGTGCCTAGCTGCATGGAAGAGAAAAATTTTCTTGCTAATAACACGGGACAAACATCTTTCCTAGTGTTTTCACGAGGCCACACGAGCCGCCTGCAACCACTTTCCAGCACTAACCCTCTGTTAGGTGGATGACAGCAAAGGCTTTATGGCCCAGGCTTTGTCGGTCCTGTTTGTTGTGACAAACCCTGATGAGCTCCAGCTCTCCTAGCTACCTCCAGCTATTTATTTTTGGTAATGATTGTTGCTACACTCAATTAAATCAGGGAATTAATCAAATTCACAGATTTCGTAATAATGTATTTTAACAGTGAAAATTTCACGATTTGTATTTCGGTTTTATACGGAAAATATATATTATTTTAATAAATAAATCAGTTTGTATAAAAGATAGATTTTGCTATTGTTTAATACTCATTTATACATAGTATATGGTATACTGATTCGAACTTATCGGCGTATTTTTGAAAAAGTAATGTAATGTAAAATAGAAATGGGACACGAAGTAGCTCATTAAGCTCCAGATTTGGAGGGTAATAAAAAATTCACCAGCAGGAAACGTGTTCCCATGTCGCTTATAATCGCAAAGTCTGTGCTTTGGAGAACAGTATATATATATATAGATATGTATGTATATATGTTAGATAAGCCGATGAACGTGCGGCGCGTTTATCCGAGCGAAATCAAGCAATTCCGGAATCTCAAGGATCCCAGGATCACGTCCGTTTATTATCACCACAGAAATCGGCATCCCACACGACTCCATCCTTCGAGACAGAATTAAGCCCCTTACTTCGATCTCCACCTCTCCATCTTCCTCCTTTCTTCAACCAAGAGTATTGTTTCAGAGAACTAACGAGGATGCAGCATCACGTCCGGAAAGCACACGACTGCCACTCACGGTTACACTGTCGCGACAAGAGTATAACGATCGATACACCGATTCACTAGACACTCGAGGTAAACCCATCCTTCAAGCGACGAAATCCTGATGTCCGGGATCCATTGTTTGCGATGCCGCTGATTTTACCGTGGTTGCACTTGGGATCTCGACACGTCGGATACGTATCTCTACATGTTGGTACATCAGGATATCGCACAAATCTCTATCGGATAAAAAGGACGCAAAAGGTGCTGAAACGCACTGAGGATCTTCAAGCGAGTTGTCGTAGGTTACGACCAATAGGGCTGTCACTTGAAGTGGGAGTTCGTGCTCGAAGGATTCGTACGACGAATTAACGCGTAATGCAAAGTCTACCCTCGTCATATCGTGGAATGCTCATGTCAACCGTAGAAATTCTCCTTAGCATGCGTCGTAAATGAGAATTAATATTATTGTATTATATGGAATAGTCAGAATTAAGCGTGTACATATTTCGCGAGAGTCCGAGAGACGACTGGCGTACTGTGTACTCTGACCGAAACATTTGTTAAGAGCGCCAACGTAAACACACTGGCCGACGTGACTTGACAACAGCAGCAGCTTAAGCCCAAAGGTGAGCCGTCCTATTTCCAAATACGCAGCGGTCTTTCGCCTCTCTCGGCGCCACAGCTATGTATGTACCAGTTAGGACTACCCTCAGCCAAAGGACATAAACCGGTATGACAGCGTCACTCTGTAGGATCACCTCCAAGTAGACTGTTCTCAAATTGCTCTTATTACTTCGACCTCGTTGCACTCGCATGACGCTCTTACGTGGCTAAACGAGTACAACTAAGATAAATTCTAAATTATTCTAAATGATTCTAAACTGACGAAAATAGTAAGAAGTTGCAAAGGAAGATAATTAATATAAAACTCTTTCGAAAACTTAGTTTTGTTAAAAAAAGGAAAAAAACGAACATATTCCTGCTGGAATAAATTTCAACATTGCTCTCGATGCAACTCAACATCTACATAGTTTACGAAATCAGGATAAAGGCAACCGTGCTAATACAACTAAAACCACGATAACTCGGAGTAGTAGCTGCGTCCTATTTACCTTTACATATTAAACCCGAGGGGAAAACTTTATCTGGTCGGCAGATAGCCACAAGTACTGTGGAAAAGTGGAATTGGTGCAAGTGTGTTTGGAGCAGTCGAGGAGGTCGAGAGAGGTGGAATAGATGGTATATATATGGGGTTTCGTTGGAAAGTGAAGAAGCAACTGACGACGATGAGCAAGCAGGGGTCGAGCAGCTTCGCAGTGGGAGTATCGGCGGCCTTCATCGCGTGGCCCGTAATTCGATACAGCGAAGCGGCACTGTTTCGTGAAACTTGTCACTTAGTTCTCAGCCAGCGTACTTTACCGCTCGACCCACTCCTTGTTACCAGAGATAAAGAGAGAGAGAGAGAGAGAGAGAGAGAGACCTGCTAAATTGGCGACGAGGTAGCATGTCGCTTCCAAAGGTAAGCCTCGTTCTTTTTCAGTTCATTAAAACGCCCCTGTTTCACTCCGATCCTACGATCTTTTACTCTCCTATACGCCCTCGCCCAATGTCTGTGAGTCTCGAAATTCTTCGCGTTAAGTGGAACCGCTCCAGATGATGCTTGTCCAGCAACAGTTTTAACCCTTTCGGCTCTCAAAGCCCTAATTCCAGAACTAAGCCGGTCCTTTTTTTGCTGCCTCCGTGATTCTCTAATTTAGAAAGGACAAAAAACTTGATGTTCGTCTTCCTTTGGCGTTTCTCTCTCTCTCTCCCTCTCTATTCCAAGGATCTTTCGCTCTCTATCCCGACCAATTCCAATGTATCAATTACCGTTAGAAATTGTTATCTCTTAGCATCGGAAAGCCCGCCACACAGCTAATAATACTGTTTTACTATGCCAAAGGAAACTTTATTTAATTATCCAAAGTTTAAAGCGAAAATTTTTACGCGCGCAAGCTCGAAATTCTAAAAGGGTGGCGTTAGATGTTTTCATTGGAAAATCAGTGTGAGCGAAGCACGTGTGTTCTTCGCTAGGAAGGTACTCGGGAATATTCATACGTAACGGGATCAGAGACCGGTAATTAATATATTCTACAGGACCGAACGAACTCCATTGACGGTTCGCGCGATATACACTAACGTTAGAGCCTGCCCTTCCCACTCTTTCAACTTCTAGCCGAACTAATTACTCGATCCATAACTCTGCATTTATTACGGTGTAACTAGGAAACTAGATGTGACCAGCTCACTTTTCCCAACACACTTTGTCACTTCCATATCGGTGGGTTTCGACTCACAACCGAGATCTCGTGATGTTGACTGTGAAAACAGGAGAGCGCAGCAATAAAGAAAAATGTTGGCAGAGTGGCAAAGCTCTTTCGATCTCTCTCACTCTTCTCCCTCTCTCTCTTTATTTCTCGTCACGTTTTGTTTCATTGCGAAACATTCCAATCGTAGAACGAAGGAAGAAATTGAAAAATGCAATCTATATTTCAAATCGTGAAATTTCTTACGCATTCTGAATCCGTTGAATTTTTACCGATTCGATGAGTGATACAAATTGCGATAATAATGATCGCTCGGAGTTTTCAATAATTATTAGAAAAACAACGCGAGAGGAAAATGCTACGTCGAATTTATTTACTGGAATATTTTTTAGGTAGTGATTCGAAACACAAGGGTTAGAGGTATCGCGATAACGATATTGTTTGTTGAATTGCGCGAGGCAAACAGCGAAATATAATACGTTCGGCATTAGTACGATAACCATGGATTGGATGTTTGCAAACTGCTAAAATGTTTTGTAGACATATCGTGTTTGATGGTTTAATACTCACGAATCTCACTGGTGGTTTAACGGCGAATTTTTAGCACTTGAGATAGAAAATCAGAAATCACAAATACATGAAATATCAAAAGAAAATGATTCATTCTATCCCTTTGTCTACAATGTCTTTCATACTTATTTAATTAAATTCTTATTTTAAAATATAGTCTCCCATTTCTATAATTTCATTACAAATGTTTCTCATTAAGATTTTTCCGAAAAATGGAATATTTCAAAATTCCCCGGAAATGCCCTAAACTTTTTATTCTACGATTCGTTTGTCTCACTGACTCGGTACAATTTCCTATCGGAATTTCCAAAGAGAGCCGAAGTTTTCGGAAAGCATTATCGAGCGCGTGCAAATAATGAATTCCGATTTAGCCGAACTCAACCAGCGTCCGTGGCATCAGATTGCTAAACAATAAACGACGCGGAGGCACAATTCCGATATTCGGTGGAAATTCTCGTAGAGAATATCCACCCGCATCATATGCAACGAATTTAAAGGAACATTTCCTCCTCGCCTGCCTTAACCCTTTTACCACCACCGAGCTAATTATCGCCTCGTATCTCGTCGCTCAAATTTCCAATAATAATATACATTCCAAAATACACTAACTAACGATGTGCCGCTTTTGGTATAAAGTTTGTTATTTTTCTCACTCAGTTCGATACGTCGATCGGCGAATTGACTTTCCTACAGTTAATTAAATATCCTTACTCTGTTTTCTAACTTTTCGAAGCGATTATAACGTTCATTCAGCGAAATTTTTATAGATGCAGGAATAGAACCATCACTCCAACATATGATCTGTGTTACTTTTCCAGCTAAAAATATCTTTACCTATCTGTTTTATAGCACATAAATAACAGGAAATTAACATTAAACAGTAAGAGTATTTTTATAAAAGATCCTGGTTATGTATATTAATGTGTTAAAGATTTTGCATTGTGTTCCTATCGCAATAATCCTATTTTTGGATTGTTTCTCAGGTCATGCGATTTTAATCGCACCTAGTAGCGAGGGGATTAATATTCCGTGTTGGACCAGTGATCTCTATTCCACTGGCATCCTCAATCGGGCTCCTATTTTTCTGACCCACATCCGTTCAGCCGGAGGTAGTGGGACTCGTTATTCCGGGAAAAGGTCTGGATTTCACGCACGTCGTACTGGCAAAAGCGCCACGAGGAGAAACGATGGCATTCTCCACGCATTTCCTCTCGTGAATTCAAGATAACACGATGGTCATTATGGTAATAACCGGTGACATATCCGAGTCTCTGTGTTAACGCTAGCTTCGCGTTAGATTTCGGTTGGATTCGCACGTGGCTATTTACGAGACGACGAGTCGGTTCGAGGAAAGCCTAGAGTTCTGTATTAAAGGTTGGAAAATTGAAAACCGAGCACCAGTTGTCTCCTCGATCCGTCAGACCGAAAGAAACACGATTTTGCGAGTGTCACGGGCCGGAAGAAGATTGTCAAAAGAATATAGCTTGTGGAAGAAGAAAGTTAGAAAAAGCAAGAGAACACACCGCGAAATACGTATGGACACGCGAAACTGTGGAAAAGAGTAGATAGGGAGCGAGAAAGAGTAACGACTGTAAACGAGGAGCTTCGAGGACAGGGATTTTTCGCGTTGGTATCTCGTAACATTCCACAGAGATTTTTTTATCCGGTACTAGTAGCTACGGAAAAAAAATCGAAGTACTTAGATTTAGTGTGGAACAGTTTCCATCGAATCGGCATTTGCTCGCCGATTTACCGTACACGAAGCAGGGTATTAAAGATAGAAAGCCGTTGATAAGACCGGGATCTCTGCTGGGCTCGAGAGAGAGAGAGAAAGAGAGAGAGAGATATGCACCCTCTTCGAATGCATCGCAAATCGATGCTCCAATTCCTGTATTGTTTCGATCCTAAGGATATTTTATAAATATTATCTAACACCAGTAAAAAATATCGTGGATAGAATCGAGACCGAAGCCTTCACATTATCCTAGAAAATTCGCGTCTGATCTTAGACATTTCAAAATCTGCTTCAAGTTTAAACACCGACCATAATATTAATACCGCTCATAATGATTTTATTAAAACTCTACATCGATACTACTTAGTCCTTGAATGCTCGAGGGTGGATTTAATGACATACCGGATCCTGTATACGTAATAGCTTTCAGGATAGATAATCTTCAGGCTACTTTCTTTTACCTCTTTACTAGACCCATAGAATTTTAAACTTTAATAAACGCGAGATTATCGTTTCTGTCCCGGAAATTTTAATTTAGTCAATTGCAATAATCACACAGATCACGTTTCAGATAGATTTAATCAAAGATTTAGATATTTCAGCTTTCATAATAATTCATGGAACAAGATAGAGATTAAACAGTATCTGTAAAAACACACATCACAAATCTCCGATTAATCATAAAAGCAAATGGACTTCATGTTCTTTGCGCGTTAAAGAGAAATTATTTGTGTGAAATGAACCGGTTACAGGAGTTCCACGCCTCATGAAACACGGGGAACACGGGTAAGCTCGAGAAAAATCTGCTCGGCTCGCTTGGTTGCAATATCACAGTTAAAAAGCGGTTGAGGGAGCTTTCGTATAAAAAAAAAAGAAAGTCCTTTTTTCCTTCTCTGTTTTTCCCGATCCTCGCGTATTGAGTGCTTTTCTGCTCGACGATCGTAGCCTCGGTTACCGGGTATCGCTGCTTCACGCTACGATGGACAGCGGGGAAAAAGGGCGAAAGGGAGAGGACGAAAAAGGGGACGGGAGTGACATCGAAGGATAGACAGACGAAATCTTGCTGTTAGTTCGCGATCTGCAGGTTCGTTTCTCTCGACAAAATCTCCTTCTCTTGACTCTCCTCCTTGCCAATAGCTCAATCATGCGCGAAAAGTTGATTTTTCGGTATAGCAATATATCTATATACAATGAGTAGAAGAAATATTTACAATTATTTACACGTCAAACTAATTGAAATTTTCCTTCTAATACATCGTTTATTAAACTTGTGAAATATACGTAAACACATTGAATCTTTATAAGCGAAATCTCTACGAAATTTCTCATGATATTTCATTATAGTATACATATATGCTATATAATTTTCAACATATTTCACAAACCAGAGAAGCTTTTCTGGTGACCCAATTTCCTTCGACTTTCTATGTACACACTTTCAACCTGGCCTTAAAGCTTTCGAATCAACAGCATGGTGCGCTTAGAAATTTGTAACTAAGAGACTAGCATTCGCAACTACAATGCAAAACAAAGAACACTAACGAACATTTATTCTCATTACTAGTTTAAATCGTGAATATATCACTTTCAGTTTTTAGAAATGCGAAAAGCCTTTTGTGCAAAGCACCAGCAGTCTTAACCGGCGTGAATGAAAACTCTGTCAAATTACATTTTGTAGCGAGTGCGTGTCAAGTCTGTGCGCCAGTTCCAAGCATTATTCGCATTCGCAGGGGGGAAAGTAAGAAAGAGGGTGAACCATAGGAAGTTGGGAAAACTCAGTTAGTATTTACACACGCGAGGAGGAGGTCAGCGAGTTCTAGTCTCGGCTGGTGACCCAGTCATGCTTTTCTCGAATATACATACACACATGGATATATTCGTTGTCGCGAATAGCAGCATGGAGTTTTTCCACGTGTCGCATAAGGAAAAGCGTCTTCATCCGGCGAAAGCTTTCACGGGAATGCAGCGAGAGAAGAGGCAGGAGACGGAGAGGGCGCGCGTGCAATGTCCTCTTGAAGGGACGCAGGAAAAAGAAGCGTGAAAAGAGACGGCGGATTTTTACCACGCCAAGACGAGCACAAAGTCTCCTGTCTATCTTTCTTTTGTTCTTCTATTCCACCGCCTCGTTCTCTTTTCTTTCGCTTCGTCTCCTAGAGGAATTTCTTTCGTTCACCTTTTCGCGGCTTACTTTTCTAGGTTTTCTGTCCTATAAGTTGAAATTCGAGTGTCTAGCAGTATTTTACTAGTACAGTCAAGACAAGAGGCAAAAAATCTTTGCTTTATCGAAGTCTCTGTATATTGAACTTTTCGAGAAAGAAAGCTTATATTTAGGAAAATTCCAGTTTTTAAATTCGACATATTTTATTTTATGCATTAAGAATAAAAAAAATTAAATGAAATTAAATGAAATTAAATATAACTCGATATCTAAACATTTTCCTTACTCTACGATAAAATCTGTCTGAGAGTCTTTCAAAGCTATTACAATGGAAGCTTAGCGAGGATTCACGCAGCGTAGCTGTTTATCGTGTTTCTCTCATTATAGTTGGCGCTTTTTGTTGGAAGGCATTCACTCGGTCGTAATATGTTAATCCTAGATTTAAAAGAGACTCGTCGAGCATACGTCTGGTCTTCTCGCACCAAGTTCTTTAGTCCGTTGGTACCATAGCCACCAGTAATCCGGTCTTTCTCGAGACGGTCTCTGCCATAACGATCATTCTTCTTGTTACAAATTAAAATTACACGGTAATTAGGATGCCTCGTTATGCAATTAAAATGTGCTCGACGGTCCTTCTTGGAAGCTTCCTATCCTGACTTGCTCCTGGCTTGGCCCGTTGTTCTCGCCAATTACGCGTAAAAGCATAAGCATGCAAATAACTTTTGCGAGAGAAACTTGCGAAATACATTAGAGAAGTTAATGTAGCACGGTTTTAATGGCAGTTTTGCGCCGATTCGAAATGCACCTGTTTGCTGGGAAATCAAGGGAAGTTGTACGTGCTGCTGCGTTGGTCCTTTCCTTATTTATCGGTGGCAAACGACGTTAATCGGGAGTTTGGCGAATACACAAAATTGCTCGTGTTTTCGGAGGAAGTTTCGATGCAAAAGATAGAAAGACAGAGAGAGAGAGGGGGGGGGAGGGAAGTAGCGCGCCAAGCAGAGAATAAAAGAAGGATGAAAACTCGAGAGGAGATCAGAGAACTCCTCCGACGAGAAGACTGAAGGGGTCGGGGTTTGTAATGCGTCACCGACGTAACTGGGGCCCATAGGAGCATCCCCCAACAACTTTTCTCATTACACCGATCGATGTGGACCCAATTAAAGCTAACTCTTGAGCGTAATAAAAAAGGAGCTTCGCGAGAAGGACTCAAAGAGCGGCGAGACGCGCAGCAAGTTTCTCCCTTGATAGCGATGCAGATGTTGCGAAGAAGAAGATCGGAAAAAGAAAGTAAAAGAGAATTTACGGCAAAGTTAATACATTATCAAACGAGTTATTTATTATCGATGAGAATAACGATTTTATTTCAAAACTCTGCTTAATCCTTGCCATATATACGAGTTCTTGCTAGTCAGCTTCAATCGGGCGTTCTATTTGAAGCTTTTTAATCAAAAAAGTCTATTTCGTAAATTCCGGCTAATTACTTAACTGCGCCGTGTCGGGATACTAATTAATTGGGGAAAAACGAACCAACAACGTTTGTACTCGAGAGTTGAACTTCGTTAGCGGTAGCCTTTGCGTAAGTAATCCTGTCATAGATCTCGCATGCCGAGCAAAAAATAATGTTGTTTCTTCGGTTGTGGAATTAAAGTGGAAAAATAGATCGTGAAGCTTCTTGTTTGGTTCTTGACTCCAGAACTCGTCGCTCATGCCTTTCTCGTAGCTTCGCACTTTGCAACAAGTCTGACAGGAAAATTGAACTTATTAACTATGCTTTCGTTATAATCAGATTTGTCTTAAAAATTAAGTGTTTTGTATGTTTTAGATTGTTGGATCATGATCAGGCAATACGTAACGCTCGATATTAACTATAAAGAATATTTAGTCTCCAACCTTGTAATTGCAGAATTGTGAAGACGCAGAATTCTATAATTACAGTGTGGTATAATCCGCCAATCTAATCTATAGCAATTTGTAATTCGATAATCTCAGCCCCAGAGATCTGTAATTTCCAAACCTGAACTGCAATGACGTTTTCTTCGAAATTCTCTTCTGTTCAGTTACCTTGTTGACTCGTAAGAATACAATAACAGTTGGATTAGCACGATTTATAGTTGGACAATTTTAAGAAAGTATTTTAGTATACGGAGTATACTGGGCGATAAAAGTAGAGGGTTATGGAAGACTCGGTGATTCTCTATTTGGTTTGGCTGACAAAGAATACAGTAAATTGGCCCATTAACTTCCTCTTGGAAAACAAGATTCTGAGAGCAAAAAGCTAAAGGAACACGAAATCACCCTTCCGCGATACACTCAGTACTGAAATTCTCTTCGTTATTTTCGGACGTCTGTCACGAGTGAGTTCCTCTCGCGTCGTCGCTTAACGATCTCGTAGAACGTACAACATAGTGTATTTTCGTGGAGGTCTCGCGATTAACGAGCAACGGGACCGCGACAAATTAACGGAGAGAGGCGTCTGGAGAACCGAAGCCACGAGACGACACGTACACAGCAGGAAGAAACTGGTGCGTGGGTAGGGATGAGTACGCACACGCAGTCAAACATAGATTTCAAGAGAAGTTTCGTAAGGGTTGCCGAAATGCTTTACTGTGATCGATCGAATTTAGTCGGATAGCTAGCCTCGTTTATTCGGAACAGTTTGAATAGTACGTGCTCTATTAGTTGCGACCACCGTTGCTCGTTCCGCTTTACTTTCCACTGTTAATGTGACCCTGTTACATTTTGTATCGTTGAATTTTCTGCTGGTACCATCATCGAGCATTTAAGCTGAATTTTTAGCCAGCTAAATCATTAATATTTCCATGAAAATCTATTGCAATTTTTATTCATGTTAGCAGTTGCTCATTATTAACTGTGATAAATTCAGGAAAGAAATAATGTAAAATATTGATTGAAGATTAAGTCAAATGTTGCATTGATCAAACCTAAATTTAGTATACTAAGGAGTTGGCTTAAGTAAATACTGTTGTTGATAGTCAACAGAAATATCGCAAAGCAATCGAGTCTATTTATCTATGTTCTACACTTACTTAGGTTACGGTTGGTATTGTTCTGAGAATTGGAATAGCCGGTGCTTTTCCTGTCGATACAGCGGATTTCCGGTTTTCCTGTTTCTATTGGTTATTTTCTGTTGGGATTCAAGCCGCGTAATGTGGCTGGTTGATTGTTAACGTGGTGTTGTTGCATTAGTCACGGGTCAGGATTTATGGGTCGAAGACCTTTGGTTTAAAGTCAACTGCATTTCTACTTCTGCCACTACTTTTTCTTTCTTTTCCGGTCTCTTTGCAAATGCTCTTGTTCCGGCCGGACTAAAATTCCCACAAGGGACAGTAATTAAGTGTAGCAATCCCTTTCACAGTAGAATTTATTCCTGTTTTTTCTCTGCCCGCCCAAAACTCAACGTTGCTAATTACATTTGCTGGAAACTGCATTGACGTATATTACGCAAATTTCAGGTAACTGGATAGCATTCTTATTCCATCACAATTATTAGAGAAACGTACATTTTTATTGATGCGATAATGCCAGAAAACTGTACTCCATTGAACTGCAATTACAAACACTTTTTATTAGACTTTTTATTTTATGAAAACCTCTTTCGCTTTTCATACAATTATAATAATTATAATAAATTAGTATTAAATTAACTGCAAACCCAGTTCCGAATAAAATAGAAATATATCTCTAAATTCGTGAAACCTTTAACCAACATTTAATTATGTATTACAATACCATAGAAACTATATTAACTATATTAAAATCGTTTAATACCCGATGTAGAAAGAGCTTCCGAAATAAAGGCTACATTCCATTTACCTGTAAAGATAAAGAAATATATTATTATATCCGTTTTTCTACAATATGCTTCCGTTGCTTGCAACACACGGCGTAATCGACGACTAGAAACAGGCTTATGAATTAGATTAAACGCGTTAAGCTTGCTACTCATCAATCTTGTCTCTGACGCGGATGATGGCTGGGTAAATCTATCATACAGTCGAGGTCTCCCAACGGCGGTTAATGCGGTAACAGAGGAACGGGTGGAACGGGCAAGCTAATTTCGGGTGCAAAAGTAACCAGCTCGCACGGCCATTAAGAGCGAAATGGAGTTTGGATATCCATCGACGGACCAAGTGGTGGCGCGGTGCGCCTCGGCGTCGCTGAGATTGGATTCGAAGCACTCGTCCGAGAACGATGGCCCCGAATTAATTGAGGGAAAAAAAGTCACTGGCCGCCCATTTGCAGCGTGGCTCGCGATCGAGCGACCACACCAAGAGAACGAACAATCGCAGGATCGTCCCCCCCCCCCCCTCCCCCCTCCCCTTCTCCTTCCTCCTCCCCGCCCTCGTAACCGAATAAACTTAACGAGCGCAAATGCCGCACCTCCGCTCCCAAAACTAATTAGCCTTCGATATTTGATAACGACTGGAACAATTGACCACGAGCACGCCGATGGCACAGTCTCTCCTCAGTCAGGTTGGCAGAGGAAAATTCTCACCCCTCTCCCCACTCTCAACCCTTCTTTTATTACAATGGGTTCAGTGAAATTGGACTCTTGCGGGCTACTGTGCAATAATTGAATCGAACCTCCTCGCTCGAACTTAAAACAATAATACGAATCACTGTGCGGATACTCCAGGATTCCATGATCAGCCAATTTTCAACACAAATTCTATAATTGTTCTTATACGCGTATATTTGGTATCGAGTAAATGAGAAACGTTAGTTAAAGTTATATAGGGAAATATATGAGAGTGATAAAGGTGTTTCGAATGTGAGCTGGAATTTATAGCTAGAGAAACTGAAACTGAAAAGAGACGATGAGATGAGAAACAGAGACACGGCATCGCCAGACACGCGTTAGTTTTCGAAGCACGGCTGAAAGTCACAGTCAGTTACAGGCAATAAAAAGAGATTAAGAAACTCCATTCTCGCGCTCCTGCGGGGAAAATAACACTGGCGAATTGCTTCGACATTCGCTGCCGAGGAAATCGACGACGATCCGACGACGCTCCCCCTTGCTGTCGATGAGAATAGACATAACACCAAGCAATTCCAGAACGACAGAAGATTGCGTAATTACCTGGTTACCAACCGACTGCGGAATTATAAATAATTTGATATTGGAGGATTTTATTTATTGAGTGACAAAACGATATGGGAGCTAGTGTTAGAAAAATATTTTGGATGTGAACATGAAGATGTATGCACACATCGATACTGACAGACACATACTCTCTTTTAGTCTCGAATCAAACGACACACAATTCAGGAACTATTGTACCAGTGTACTGTTTCTACTACACCGAGGCCAAAAGTTGGTCGACTATCTACCAGCTGAATGGGTGTACTATCTACATTCTACAACTTGAATAGGGTATAGGAGCAAATGGTATTCACCATTCATACTCCACAACTCGTTCCAAAAATTCCACTTTCGAGTACTGTTTCCCTATGTCACATTTGTTTTCTTTTTTTTTTCTCCAATAATGATAAAGCGTGTGAAAAAGAGCTTTGTTGCTCTGCAGCCAGTCGAATTAATGGTGAGCCTTTGTTTTTGTACTGTTTCTAGCTTGGCAGTACTTTAACAATATTTCGTCTCGGAGTAGTGTAAGACCCATTTCTTAAGGATTACCAATTCACAAGGTAAAATCGTGTGGTACGCGGTAAGAGAGTCAGTGGGAAATTCGTTTTAAAGGAGTTAGGAGATGAGGAAGATGGCTTTCCAATCTGGCAAAGTGGTACATTAACGGATGAGGCGGCCGGAACAATCGCGACGAGAAAATCGGCACTCTTCATAAATCCGAGAAAACGTGCGCCGAACAGTACGGCGCAGCGTAGCCAGCTCCTCGGCTCCTTAAATATTTGCCACCTCAAACAGAACGGCCTGTGTGTGTCTCCTCTACGTGGGCTGCCGCTGCTAACGCCAAGAACTTCCCTAAGATTCAACCGGCTCATTGAAACTTTTCCACGCCACTGCGGAGACTAGCACCCTAGGCACCATCCCATCTACCCTATGCATCCAGTGCACCGGCTGTCGAACCTCGGGGTTAGCCAAACTACTATCAGATAATCCGATTTCAACCCTCGGCACGGCATCTGTTCGATGAATTCTTTTGGAAAAGTACATCCTACTTTGTTCAAATGTGATAATCTCTGTCCGACTGACAATCGAGAATTCACGCGACTATATTCTTCTTCAGTTTCTACCTCAAAATCAATATTATTTATTTCATCAAAAGATTTTCCTATCTTTTTACAGTTTTATTCTTCGTTTTAGTCGTAGAAATTGCTGCCTTTCTAATTAGAGTCACTATAGTAATTCGGAGTACTTCCTAAACGTTTCCGAATGACATTTTTTGTCAAAAAAAGGAATGTGGATATTGAATTTTTTGGATGACGGATATTGGATGACGATTGGAACCAGCTGAAAAATAGATGAAAAATTTGTAGGAAAATTGCAAATTTCAAAGAAATTCCTGGAAATATTGAAAATTTATCCTGCAGCTTGTCAATTTGGTCAGAGTAACGGTGTACCCGGTATCAAATAATCTAACAGAAATAACAGGAAACTCCTTCCGTATAACAAAAATTTCTGTCACGAAAAGTGAATTGATCCGAGGGAAAATTTGAAATTTTCCAGAGGCAACTGATAGCTGGAAGAATTGAGTTTTTGGTAAATGTCCACTTTGGGTGAAGAAGTTCCTAGTTGTAAAGTACCGTGTCATTTCGCGAGCTCGGGAACCAGTAATATCGAGAAAAGACTTAGCGAGCCGGATTTGACAGACGCAATTTGCCTTCGTCCCGATAGTGAGTCGAGTGCGTTTGACGTATCAACGAGTCGCACAGTCCCACCTTGGTAATGTAGAATCTGTTCGAGGGTAATCCGCGAACGAATGAATTCACAGTAGTACTATGCGAAACCGTAGCTGCTTTCCTAGGGTAGATTTCCACTTGCCCAGCTTATTGGCACGTACCCGTTTCTCCCTGCGTCGCTTATTTCCGTTATCTATAAAATTAAGAAGCAGCCTGCCGGCAGAAAATACGAAAGAAAAAGAGAATCCTTTGTTGGACTCGTTGGACTCGGTAGAGCTGGAGTTCGTCGACGGCATCATGCGGATATTGTTGAGAGAATAATGCAAGGAAAAACAGTATGGGCTGGAGTCCAGGTTTTTCTTAACTCCAGGAGCAAGACAAGCTTATTAAGGTGGTCTGACGTTGTCCCATTCTTTTCATTTGTCTTCTTAATTTTTTCCTACTCTCTTTTCGAACTGCATTTTTTGTCGGACTTTTGCGATCTCGACCTCTCTAGAAAAGGACCTTAACGATCTTGATAGGATGCACACCGTACAATTATACGATAATTATCCCAATGAATTGTGAATTAAGGCTTTTGAAGATATTAGAAGGAAACTGAAAAGACGCATTCGTTTAATGTCCAAGTAGTAGGGTAAAGTTGGAACACTTGGCAGTGACGAGGCAAAAGCTCCCCTAGGAAGTGGCGAATTTTATTCAGACAGTAGAAATCGAAATTATGGGAAGTAGAACATCCTGTCGATCAATAATCCATGAACGAATGAAACTTCTGTTCAGAAGAATGTCTACTGTAACGTAGTATTCGCTCGCTTTTTTCTGTTCCTGTTTCTTTCATTTATTCTTGATTCTCCAGTGTTCCGACTGCGTCTTTTCGTGTTAGACTCTTTCATCGGCTACCTTGCAACATCAGGAGATCGCAACATCTTTCTTTCTCCCTGGCGAAACGAGATTGCGAGTATGCTTTCGCACGTGACGCCTTCAGATTTATCGAAATGCGCTATATCTAATACACCCTCGAATTTTTCCAGGCGAGCACTCGCTGTCTCTAAATATGATTCCATGATCTCTTTTATTTCAGCTCCCCCTCTTCCGGGACAAGGAAAAGTAGACACAATCAAGGCCAATGTCACCCGTAAAACCCCACCATTGAAAATAAGTGAATGTTTTTTTTTCGATAGCTGCCAAGTGAAAAGCAAGGGGACGGAAGCTGCCAGCGCGAACTTCCGTAACTACTGAATTTCTAAAATCCATCATTTTTTTATCGCGGAGAATCAAGAATCTACAGGAATATTTCAACTTTATTTCCGCGTTGAAAATTTAACTCTTACAGAAAAAAAAATAGAGAAGAAAATCAGTGGTATCATTCATTAGATCTTTTGATCTTGCGAAAAATAAATTTTGATTCGAATGAAATTTCGCTTATGATATCGTCTTTGGAAATTGAATCGATACAAGATATTTCCGGAAGATTTGATTGAAACCATTCAAAGGGACAAGAAAGAAGATAGTTTCCATTGAGGTCGACTAGATTTCTTGTTCTATTTTCAGAAGTACGAGTCACAAAGTACCAAATGAGAGAAGTTAAATACATAGAAAGAAGCTGGAACAAGAACGCTGACTGAAGAAAGAGGTCGACACACAAAGCAAAGGGACAATTGTTCCTATGGGTGGAAAGGGTCGGATCTTCCAGGACCTTGGTATAAACTCATTAGTTGGGGTAACCAACCCCCTAGAATTAATTCCATTGTAGCACAAACGCTCAAGCTATGTTAATTCCAACATTTTAACGGAACGTACTGTGCGTTTGTTGGACCCGTTGAGACAGGCGTACGTGTGCTCGTGCTAGTCTGTGTTTGAACCTGCTCCAGTAATTCGGCTCCTAGGAACTTAATTCGGTCGGTCATTGGCACTGAAGACACGCTGCGGTCGTACAGTCACTATGAGAAACCACTAACACAGTCGAAAGGAATTTCACTGTTAAAATAAGTTCCTTTTATAGTACAAATAATGTAAAGTAACAAACAACAATTCATAATTACTTTCGTAATTTATGATAGATTTGAAAGCAGAGAATAGTAAATGCGAAATAATTTCGTTTGCCAAATGAATCTCAAAGTTTAACTGCACTACACTCTTTGTGAAAATCGAGTTGCGTTTCGGAAAAATATACAGGGTGAGTCAGTGACCTTGCACCAAACTGAAACCACGTATTTTGGGGGTCAATAGAAGCCTAAAAGTCCCGGAACACAAAGTTGAAATCTCAACCCTTTCGGAATTACAGGGGGTTGAAATTTTAAGTTTTAAAAAATCATATCTTCCGACAGGATAATACTAGAGTCACGGGTCTTTTTCTAGAATGTGTGGGAGGGCCCGAGGTACCTGGAAAAAAATATAAACGGCGTGGAAATTATTATTAAGCCACATTATTATTGATTTTCTCTAAACGGGCAAATTTCACGTTCATAGAAGAACTACAAGAAAATCAATAATAATGTGGCTTAATAATAATTTTCACATCGTTTCTATTTTTTTCCAGGTACCCTGGGCCCTCCCACACATTCTAGAAAAAGACCCGTGACTCTAGTATTATCCTGTCGGAAGATATGATTTTTTAAAACTTAAAATTTCAACCCCCTGTAATTCCGAAAGGGTTGAGATTTCAACTTTGTGTTCCGGGACTTTTAGGCTTCTACTGACCCCCAAAATACGTGGTTTCAGTTTGGTGCAAGGTCACTTACTCACCCTGTATAGATATTTTACAGTAGAAAAATTGTTGAGACCATTCTACTGGTGAATCTATTTCGACCATTATGTCACGCAGTTCTTGTGCACACATTTGAGAGACATAAAAATTGTCAAGGTAACGCCACTTTCCTAAGCGAGGGAACCTCTTGGGTTTTCTAAGTACGGAGTATGAAGCTCTTACCTGTTTCATTCCGGTTAACAGTTTCCTCAGGTCGTTACATTTTCGCTAACTCTTCTAGCTCATCCTCACCAACCGCGTGACTGTTGCTTTACGAACGGAACGGTGCCAAGAGTTGTCGCCAGTTTTTTTTCGGCCACAGTCGTTAACTGGTTTCGAGCCGAATTCGATAATTGTCTCGGGCACTGTAACCGCGTTTCGTTCAAATTTTTGCGGAGAGCCTTTCTCTCTCTCTTGAGAACTCGACGGTGTGGGATTGGCACAATTAAGGCTAGCCGAAATTTTTACTCCGTTGGAAGCTTTGTTCGTTCGTTTCTAACAATTGGAACATGAATGAACGTTAAGCATCTATCTTTGCATCGTTAGTCTTACTTATAGAATGTCCCAATTCGTTATCGTTAAATTGTTTCCTACTTAAAGCTAGAATCAATAGAAATTAAAGTATTTTAACATTCTACTACCTATTATAATAATTTATTTTATGAAATATACGGAATAGGTTTCATCTTCTTTCCGAATAATCCCTGTATTATTTGTTGTGTGTTTACGAGCTACATTTCACATGCTTAATTAACGGAATGCACATAAGCAAGGAATAGTATCGTATAAGTGGTAATAAACGGAGACATCGGACAATATAAACATCCTAGAATTTAGCAATCGTTACGTTCCAAGTGATTTATTTTCAGAGGTGTACGTGCAACGTGCCTACTACACAGATCTTCGAACCGTAGACTATAGTAATGTGTATATGTATGTATATGTATGTGTACATGTGTACATGTATGTATATACATACATGTATCATTGTGTCCGTGAACAAACCGATCGAACAACGAAAATTCGAGTATGGTGTTACTCCACTTTTCCACTCTGCCAGTTTGCAACGAGTTAGTGTACGAAAGTGGCCGTATATCTTCCACGGATACTTCTACACTAATTCCAGCATCTGCGTCGATGCTCTCGACGCCCAAACGCGGTTACAACTTCACCTTTTACCCGGCGTTACCCATACTCGCGATTCTCTTGTTTGCCAACACACATGAAACAACGAATTCGAATCCACATAATCTAGAACAGCAAGTGTAATCCAATGTCCTAAAAGTAGTGCAAAACTAAAACTACAAATACAGGAATATTATCAACTGAAGACTAAGAACTATTGTTTCTTTTATTTTACTCAATTATAAATTTCTGTAATTCGAAGAAATTTCTCTAATGTCTTGATTTCGCATTACTAATTCTAATTACTAATTACTAATTACTAATTCTAAGGCAACTCGCAGATTTACGTTGCTCGCTGTATATCGTTCTTGAGTTACTCTCAATATGGATAAATTTTCGGGAGGAAAAGGGAAACGGTTGGCTGGGCCAGCCGGCATCCAGCAGATTTGGGGAAGTGATCCATCATTTAGCGGGATATAATTTGGCCGGGGGTATGGTGAGTCCGTACACCGTACGCGCGGAAATGTAGCAAGTAGGCAAGGCAAGCCAGTCGGGAGGAGTCGCTCGTCCTGACTGTGAGACTTTATCAGGCTGGCATCCATTACTTAGTCGCGAGAGATTACGCGGAGCGCTCTTCAAGAATGTTATCGCACTTACTCTCTTGTTTCACTGGGAGATTACGACGCCTCCTTTTTCATGAGCCCAAGTCATCGCGTCGTTTTCCCTCTCTCTTTCTCTTTCTCTCTTGTTCCTCCTAATGTACGCCCCGTAATTTTCGCATAATAATCGCGAGCGGCCGTTATCGCGTAGAGAACGAGAAACTCGTACTTTCCTCTTAACTGGCGCGAGCGTTAATGAGAATTAATGCTCGCGCTGAATGCATGCTACATTGCTCATTGAATGCGCGACACCCAGGAAAATGATGTCCGACTCTTCTACCATTACTTTTCTATGACTTGTGCTTGGAAATTGTTTATTCGCATTTATTTCTTCCTATGCGTGTAGTTTATTGTTTGCTAGCAAGGGAAGCATACCATGCGCACAAGAGCATTGAGTTTACATGTGAATTTTTGTCGACTGGTATGGGACCCGGTTTTTCAACTCGCGCTCAGCTTCCTTCCCCTCGGTTTACTTGCATTTCGCGTTCGCATTGTTCCTTTGACATAAACATCGTGTAGAGAAATTTTGTGGGACGAAAAAAGTCCGCTCCCTGGGTTGCGTTACGCTGAGGAAATAACTGCGTAACTGCACGGCGAACCTCTTGTAATTGTCGTAATTACACAGAATAAAGTTTTGCTTTGCGTCACGCCGTACCGTGATGGATAATGGCCCCGGGTGTTTTTAGCCCTGGAGCCTTAAAAAATAACAAAACCTGAGTACGCGTGATATTGTTCCGAAAGGATTGTTAATCGTTATCCAAAAGTTATAAATTTCAATTAGAATTGTCTTCATCCCTTTAAAGAAACTTTTCAACGTAAAATATTAAAAAACATGACATCACGTATAATCTGCAATGAGATTGGATCATTTTTCGTTTTTATCGTTACATTATCGGAATAATAATAATCAATCTAATGAAAACAGCCTTCCATTACGCATACTTGTCAGTAACGTTATCGGTAGTCGCATCTTTGCATTGCTCTCGGTCGAATTGATCCAACGACAAGTACATAATACGATCAATAGTCGTTGGACAACGGTGAAATGCAATCAGTGTTTCGCGTGGCTGCTTGTCGATCAGTAACATTTTATTCGAAGCGTATTTTTAGTAATTGTACACGGTTTTACCATCGATGATCGGGCTGAGCTGTGGCCAATGAATCTGATTCAATTAGAATTGAAAACAAGGGAACGAAAATCACGTGGAACCACTGGCATCGAAAGATATCACCCAGCTTTATTAGCGAGTTTACAATAACCCAGAGTTTCTCAGTCTCACGAACGATCGCATATCTGGTGGTAGTAACGACAAGTCTGCGAATAAAGTCGAATATCCTATTATTCTTTTTACGATTGAACGGCCGACACGCTTTATGCTTTATGAGAGTAGCGTCTACAGAGTAGGAACGGGAGAAAGAAAGAAAGAGAGAGAGAGAGAGAGAGAGAGAGAGAGAGAAAGAGAGAGAGAGGACAGATTTCACAGCACGCTAGTAACGACTCCGCAATAAATGCTCGTCATTTCCTCGCGCGAAAAGAATTTGCATGCCGCAGTAGCAGCAGAACGACACAGAGAGTGATAGTGGTGGGGGAGGTAGTTGGTGGTCGACTTGCGCATAATTTCCTCGCAGCACCAGTGGCCAGGGTTGGCCAGGACCGCCACGATTGCTCTTATTAATTCGGTAATACCATAAATGGCGAGATAAACGAGTGGCCGCATAAATATTTTATGGACGTGCCACACCGCTTGCAAACCACCACATTGGCTAATGTGATTGGAGGCCCCGATACGATTGCATACTACGGGGATATAAACGATTGCACCTGTTTGGATAACTGCCTGGTACGCTCTAAAACGCCTCCATCATTTTCGAAATTGCACTCGATTCGTCGTACTAGCTACCTTTCTACCATGTCTGCCATGTCCTACTTGTTTCTCGAAGCTTAATGGATTGTTTGTAAATCGCCATCGGAGAAGAGTTCGGCAAAGGGAATGCGGAAGGGTAGGAGTTGGATTTTCAGGGTGAAAGGTTTCGATTACAAACGAGAAACATGACTCGACAGTGTTGCATCAAACAGTCTTCGTTGATATTATCCCATCTCTCTTTCTCTTTCTACTTCTCTCTGTGACTTCGTGTTACGCAAAGCTTCAATTACATCGGGTTATGCCAACTGCTAATTGTATTAAGAACGATGCGATAGGATTGCATCCGGTGTAAAGGATCTAGGGTTGCCAGTAGTGTTTGTTAGTGCATTGGTACGCGCTTGTGTTATCGTGACAATGGAAAATTGTTGGCAGTGCATTTGCTCTATAATCTGCAGTTATCTAACCCGCACTCGATAAGATACGATTTAACCGTGCAAACTACACCTCGTCATTTCCCCTAATGGCCAGATCAAACGCCAGGGTATACGTGTTTGTTGGAAATTCGACCATAATCCATTAATACAGAACGTTACCCCACTGCTACCGCTATTATTCGTTGCTCGGCCAGCCTATTCATCAGTATCTTTTGCCCCGAGGTCAAACGTTTTATATGATGGATTCAACAGAGATTCAGTTTAGCGCGTAGAGCGAATTTAAATCTCGTTGAAATCTGCTTTCCGCGTAGATGGGAATAACATTGTACCTGCAATTAACGGCGCACACGCGAACGGAGATCCAGGTACATATGCACACGGGTAAACGCTTCAATTGGTACCTCCAGGGTAATCGGGTATGTAATGGCTAAAATGTAATCGTGTTACACCCGGTTTTGTTCCGTTCCACTGTGTTCACTTATGCGTTCCTTTGGCAGGGATTTCACCGAAATACTTGCTACAATATTTCCGAACATTTCATTTTGAAAGATGTTATTGTACAAAAAGATTCAGTTAGAAAATTATTTTAATATTCATGCATTTAATTGCTACTTGCATCGTGAATAGGTTCGAAACATTGTCTTGTCCAATGATGTATTTATTTATGTGGAATGTATCGATAGGATTGATTTCGTTCGTGCAAACATTGGAAGGGGAGAAACTGTTCGAGGTGGATAGACCAAGGAATCCCGACAGAGTGCGAGCCAATAGGGAAAGCCAGCCGCTGAAAGGAGTACACCGAAGATATAAAGGCATATGTTCCAGTGGCGTTGTCACCGCGAAACTTTCGGCCAACTGGGCCAAACGCCGCCGCACGCCGTTGAAACATTTTCCACGATTCCGTGATATTTCGCGCGGCAACACCCGCAATATTCCGATGCAAATTCAGATGCTCGGCCAAACACCGCCCACACTATCCACTTATGCAAAGTCGGCTAGAATTGATGCTCCGAATGTTAAGTATGCCAGACAGAGACAAGTGTGGTATGAGTTGTTATTGAATTTGATCCTCTATTATCACGTTGGCTTCTAGCATTGGATTGAAACTCTTACTAGAATTTACTTTTTAGTCTTAGAATTCTTACAAAACATCCTACGTATTTCTATTATAGCAATATTGACATTTTCGTAACAACTTTCAGTTAATCGAAATCATTCACTTAGAAATATTGCAAATCAAAATGATTATTTCTTTATTCAATAAAACGAGTTATTTTTAAAATAAATGTTTAAATATTCATAAAGAAATCTGAATTATGCATTTGGCAAATGTCGAAAGAATTTAATTTTTCCAAATTTTACACCACCCTTCGGTTACTCTCAAATCAGAACCTGTATTTAAAATATTTGAGGAATTACAATAAATTTGCTTTTGAATCATACGTTAAAATTCTACTTTCCAGAAATTACAAATGGTCGTTCGGATTAAAAATAATAGAAGCAAACTATTGCGATAAATCTGGCATTATTTATTAACGAAAAAATCCTGGAATTCTTATTTAATCGTCAGAAGACAACCACGGTTGTAATGCTAATCTTAAATGCCAAGTTTTCAATAAATAAGCCACTGAAATATTCATAGTCCATAAAGACGCTGTTTTCCTCGTGGTGGTTTTGAACCAGATTTTTCGAAAGTTCGCTTATGAATGAGGAATGCAGTCCTTTTGCGGAGAAAGTGGATCCGGTTGCCGGAGGAAGCATACCGCGGGAAAACAAAGAAGAGCAGAATCGTAGGTTGCAATAACGTTGACTCGAACTTCCGAATAGAAGAAACTTACTTGTGGAACCTTTTTCATCGAGGTAAATTTGCCAAGCTGCGGTGCGCTGTCCATCTTAAACCGCGGAATCTCCTGGAATTTAAGAAGTGAAAAGAGCTCTTATGCGGGCAGCCTCAGCGTCTACCGCAAAATTATATCCTTCTTGCACTTCCTACTTCTACTTAATATTTACCTCGAATCTACTTCGGTGTTTTTTTACATTATTTGTTCTTATCGTGATAATCGACAATTTGGAATCACTAACAATAAGTGATATTGAAAGGGCATCGATCGAAGATACAGTGGATAACATAAGTATTCGAACACTTTTTGAAACAGTGTAATTTTTTAGGTAATAACCCAAATGACACAAAATTGTTAATGAGGTTAGAACAAAAGGTCTTCTTCGTGATGTCTTTCATAAATTTTGTGAAATATCTATTTTTTACTAATTATAGTGAAAAGAAGAAATGACAGATTTTTAACTTTTTTATCTCAATATTTTTTTAAATTTTAATACATAGGTTTAATAAATAGGAATAAGTTACAGGTGCCCTATAAATGTCATCAAAATCGATTCACGATGTAATGAGTTATGATTAATCAAAGACCCCTAAATTGATCGATTTTCATGATTCCTGACGACAAATCAAGATTTTCGATGCGTTTTGAGCTTCTTTGATTGATCATAACACATTACACCGTTGTTCGATTTTGACGAAATTTATAGGGCACCTATAACTTATTCCAATTTATTAAACCTATGTATTAAAATTTAAAAAAATATTGAGATAAAAAAGTTAAAAATCTGTCATTTCTTCTTTTCACTATAATTAGTAAAAAATAAATATTTCACAAAATTTATGAAAGACATCACGAAGAAGACCTTTTGTTCTAACCTCATTAACAATTTTGTGTCATTTGGGTTATTACCTAAAAAATTGCACTGTTTCAAAAAGTGTTCGAATACTTATGTTATCCACTGTATTTACAAGGCAGAATTTCAGTAGAATTCATCACTGGTGGTTGCAGTGAAATTAGCGAACCACGAGTAGAACAGACGGAACTTTCAATCCTCTCACGCGCGATTCAATAACATCGGGACCACTAGCAGTACGTATTTATTATACAACGGTATACAGTAGTCTATGTATCCTGTGACTATGAATAATTCGAGTGTCTTGCATAAATAAACAGGCTACATCGTAACAGGATGAGAGGTAGCCCTTACTCCAACCAGCCGTGTGCAAACTGTTTGGCCTAACGCCCTCTTGGCGTGAGGATCTCACCGTGTTACACTCTTAACCCTCTCGATCCTAATGGTGTCTATATACAGCACCGTTATAACACCAATAGCATTAGTTTTCGGTTCCTCATTCATCTTGCATTAAAATACCTGTGTTGTTAACTTTTTACATCATTAAGAATAATCAGAGATTAATAATCAGAGATTTCTTTCATTCATATTAATTAATATATTATACATATAATTTGAAATAATGGAATATGAAAATCGAATTATTATTCCATATAATAAATGGTTTCACGTTGTATTGAAGCATATATTTTTTGCAAGATTCTCGAAATATTAAAGAAAACATAAAAACTCTCGATTGAATAGATGAGAAACAGGAATAGTCGCATGAATTGTGTTCGAAAGTGCTTAATGTGTCGTTCGAATGTGTCGTGCAATGGAAAATTGGTACTCGGATCTGCACTACGTTGCACAGGAATGCCAACTGAAGCTGATATTAGATCTGGAAAGGGTTAATTCGCGGTAATTTTGGTACGTACGTCAGACTCGAGGAGTGCAGTGACATTGGGCTGATACGTTCACGGAAAAATGTCGATATGTTCATTAAAGGGTCTCTCGAGTATCGCGGCAGGTTCTCTCTTGCGCACCCTCTAATTTGCCACCCCTTGACCGTACCCCGAAAGCACTTGACGGTGCTTGTAGAAGACTCTTGAGCGCGAACACGACGATGGTTAAGCCGAATCAGGCCGTGCCGCGCGTATTTGTGAAACGTGATTCGCTCGTTCATCGAGATTGAGTGCCGCTGCCGCGGCTGTATCGTCAACGCTCAAGGAGTAAATCAGCGAAAGCCAGCAAGGATATAGGAATCCCTCGCAAGGGATGCAATACCGCGAAGCGAATCTACTCCGGGGGGTATTTACGTCGGAATCGAGTGGTTATCGACTCCTTTCGCGCGTGAACCACCCCTACGCAACTTTCGATCTTCCTGACTTCCGCTCGCAATTGCAGCGACCTCGATCTACTATACGCATAATTTCTACGTAATACGTATTCTGACTAGTTAAATATTGTTTTGATAAATTATAATGATTCGAATGATTGATTACACATCTCAGTCACATCTGTTTTTTTGTTTGTTTTTTTTCAATGAAATTCATAATTTAACAGCAGTTTATAAAGTGGATAATCCTCTTGCTTAGTTGTGCGATTGCTTTGGAAAGTTGTGATTATTTCAAGGTAATTAATTTATGGAATAATCGGCATTCGGAATATTCACCCATAATTTACCTCGAAGAATGCATTAAGTAATACTCGATCGAACGCAATTGGAAATTACGGACTATAATACAAGGTAATACAAGGTTCAGTTCCTGGAAATTGGTCCGCGATGTAGATCCTGTATATCCTTTCGTGTACATCATCGGATCGGATTTCACAGTGATTACCCGATGCCCGATTGATTTTACGCCGGTTAACCCTTTGAATCGTCCCCGTGCTGGGGGCTATTTATTACTGATTATGCTCTATTTCGGCAGTGCATTGATGGACCGTGTCCTAACAATGATTTCCCGTATATTTGTTTCACGATATTTATCGAGAATTCTACAAATTTTTCACTTGTATGCGATCGATGTTAACAATCGTTCGTGAAGCATTTTTATCCAGGTAATGCTATTACAAATTTCGAGGGAGAAACAATGGGTGCAGGCCATTCTGAAGATTTATCGGATACATATGTTATACGATACAATATAGGATGCTTATGCAACGGGGTTACAGTAATCTTCAGAAACAATAGCTCTTTTGAGATTTCAACTCCCTCTGGAACCATAATACCGTTACAAGCAATCGATACATCGTCGAACAATACAATCTTTACATTGTACTCGGACCAGTACATACATCCTTAACGAATCACTTTATCCCTCAGTATGCTGTATTCGTTATTGTTTTCAGGGGATCGAGCGAAAATTTCTACCAGTAGCAGAGGAAAAATATCGCGATCCCAATAATAAAAGGAAATATGTATCCAGCTTCTTTACACGTATTAAAATTCGTCGCGCGATTATACGTGTCTCGAACAATGGCCTCGATATCGGTCTCCAAACAAACTTTTTAATGCAGCAAGTTTCGCAAGGGCCACAGATTAATGTGGCCGGTAATTAAAATTATACACTTCCTGGCGCAAGAAAAAGCTAAAGCTAAAACGGGCCACTCCCAGTAAACGCATTGTTTCGCGAAAAGTTTCGCGCGATAAGTACTCCGACATAAATGGCTCGCTTGAGGGACTGGCCATTGAAAAAACGCGCTACGGGCCCAGGGACAATGTAACCATACACGAACTCCCTACTAAGTGGTCGACGAAATTGTGGATTTCATAACTGGATGGCAAATCTGGTTTCCTGCGGTTTCTCTTTCTCTTTCTCTTTCTTTCAAATTTTCCTCTCTTACCCTCCTCCCCCGCTATTAATTGGAATGTTACTGAGCGACGAATACATCGAGGTGCATCACTGCCATCGAAGAAGACGCATGAAACCTTTTGAAAAAAATCGGAAGGTACAATTAGAAGAATTAACCTGTCTCGAGAGAGGGAGAAGCATTGACTTCCCAGAAACGTTTTCCGCAATACGAAGCTATAGGAATGGGGTGAATACCCAAACATGTCTGCAAATGAATATTTAGTGGAATATGATTACCGGTTGGTCCACAGCCAACAGAGCAAATGAACCCGATCACGAACACCCTATGGTATATCCCAGCCGAAAATTCCATCTAATCGATTGCACTCTCCTCAATTACATTCTGAGATAGTGCTTCATAGTCGATCGAAGTATGTACTCGCCGGGAGGCTTCGTAATTTTTAATGCGCAGAATTGCACTGCACGATACCGTAACCAGGACAATCGAGCTACCTCCCTAAACGCATTTCGTTGAGGGAAACTTTTTACCCTTGGCATCATCGCAACCGAAGGGAAAATAGACTCTGGCACGATCGAACCTTCCTGTAGAAGTAAAAAGTTTGGAGGGGATGGTATCCTTTAAGCAGACGTATCTATCTTACCGTTAATCTTTTTTCTTTCTTGCATTAATTCAATTTTCTGTCCTCCCCGGGGCAAGGAGATCCTTCTCTACTGTTGCTAGTTACCCTTCTCGATTCTCTTTCTCTTTCCACTCGTCTGGCTACCTACAGATCCCACCCAGCCAACAAAACCAAGGCAGAGTTGCGCCACGTTTCCATCGTTCCTCCTTTTGTTTTATCATTGAATTACGGCCGCGGCATTAACATCTCCCCGTGATTATTTAAATTTAAGACAATCGTGGCTGCGACTGGCTCCGGTTTTAGTACTGAACCGCAGGGTTATAACGGTTCTAAGAGAAGCTTGGCCACCGTTTCCTTCTATCCTTTCCTTTTCTTTTCTTCTTTCTTTTACCTTCCGCTCGGTCTTTCTTTCTTCTGTGCCGAGTTCGCTTCTGCTCCTTGTGCTTTTCTACCCTTTGCGGCCCCTCGTTCGGAAAATAATGCTGCTGGCCGTTTCTTATATCCTGGATGATAAAGGACTTCTACTTGTTACGAAGCACGCGCAGTCGCTCGCGGATTCCTCTAGTTGAATCTTCCTTTCGCGTCCTCAAAGCTCTTTTTCGATTTTCGGTGCAATTCTATTCTTCAAAAATCCCTTGCTACCGGAAAGATTCTTTCTCAAAGATACATTCTTTATTTCGGATTTTCGATACTATACACAATTTAATTGATATTAACTTCTTGTGAAGCTTTCAAAGAAAAAAGTTAAACCGAAACAATTATTTCATTCTCCACTGGAAACACTTATAAAATGAATTTTTTAATGAAACATTCGTTAATATTTTTAGTACAGAATTTATCGATTGATGAACAGCGAAATTGATTAAAGTAAGATTTATTTTCATATATCGCAATTAAATTGGTCGGTTAGATTATTAGATTATTAAATTATTAGTCGGTGAGATTAAAAGTATCGAGAGCGCCAATTTCCAGGAGTTCTTATTTTCTTCGCTTGATTTTATCGATTCGCCAGAATCTAGAATCCGCGCAGGTATCCTCAGTGGAATTTTTATCGGTGTGTCGTCTCTTTCAATTCCTTTAACGGAATCGGAACATTTATTTCCTCGATCCCGGAAATGCACTAATTAAGGAGCCTCGTGCTTCCGGGAATGTAGTTGCTGAGCACTAGCAAGGCCGCAAAACAGTAACATCAATGTGGATGATGCCAGAGGCGTTGAAACGAGAGTGAGTGGAGTGGGTTGCGAGGAGGGTGTGTAGTTGTAAGTGAAAACTATGCTCGTATATCATCACTCGAAGTCTGTGGGTCAAGAGCGACTTACTAACGTTACCTTTACTCTTCACGAGGAAAACAACCCCAAGGCAGAAGAATTCTAATCACTTTAAACTCTTGATTCTAGTCTTCGCACACTCTTCAAAATTATCGCGTCTTCTCGTCGCACGATGCTCGAGTCTCGTACTACGTAATGACGTTGTCCCAACCCAGTGACATAGAGATATCGAACTTTGAATTCCAACGCTCGCGTCACATGCTCTTCACTCTAATTTAACATTTGCTACTGTGCTAGTAGTTTAGTTCGCGAACGAGTCACTTGGAATTAGGGAGGCGTCTAATATTAAAACGAAACGTCTTCTCTATCCTGAAATGTAACGTAAATTAAAAGCGAAGACAATTTTCACTTTGCAGAAACATTTTTCAACCGGATCGCTACAATGTTTTCGAGCAGATTTATCCTGCATGGGTGTCGAAAAACGCGCGTGGTTTCACACCCGGCGAAATTATCCGCATAATTCATGTGGTTCGAATCGGCGTGTTTTACGGTCGCGACGAAAAGCGGTATAGCTCGCTTTGAGCGGAGGTCGCAGTCGCTTTTTTTCCCCTGAATTGATATGAAAATTGTTTAACGGCAAATAAATCGCATTGGATTTTATGGCTTGGAGTGGAAAATTTCATTCGTGTATTCGATTTTGTGTGTCGACTGTCCCTCTCGATTTTTTTTTTTTTTCTCTTCCTCTTCACCCTCGCGGTATTCTTTTTTTTCTTCATTCCGTCCACCCACTTTTTTAATAGGCTTCGCTGTCAGTTCGGTCACATTTGCATTTTAACATCTTCCGCGGAGCTCTTTTTAATTTTCCATTTTTAACGAGGCGAAGAGTCGTCCTCAAACAACGAGGCTCCATAGCTATCAAGAGTGAAATTGCTCGGGCAAACGTAATTAAGCCCCTCGCGTTTTTCGTTAAATTGAGCCGAAAGTTGCAAATAGATGAGCGCGTTTTTGAACGACGCTATCGTCTAATTGCCCAATGAACCTGATTACAGTCACGGACGGAGCAATAAAAAAGCAATACCCGTTTGCGGAGTGTTTGGACCAAAGTTAAATAATTATCGTTTCGTGCATCGACCTTTTTTCAGGGTGTATCGATGCAATCCGCGGAAATTCACTATCGTATCCCACTTCGGCCTTGAGAATGACATCGAGGGGAAAAGTGGTTATCGTTTTTGGCCCACGGAAATTGGTTATCGGAGAGCCCTAACGGTCGGTCCTCTGCTTCTAGTACCTAGTCCTCTTTTTCATTGAGGATAAGAGTCCGAACTGGGAGATTTATCGTTCGTAGTCCATCATAAATTTCGTCGTGGAACGCGCGCAACTCACCGGATACAAGATGCTGCGAGATGAAAATCAATTTCTCAAATTCTCCTCGAGAAGGACCATACCAATGAATTTCCTCCGATAAATTCTTGACATGATAGTCAGAAACTCCTGATTAGTCGGTTCCCTTAATATTGAGAGCATCTCCGTGTCAAATGTAAAGATGTATCTAACGATTATCGACATGTCATTAAAACGACTAAAAGGAACATGAATGCAAATACGAAATAAGAAATCATTTACTCACGACAATATTAAATAATTACTCTTCCAGTTGCCTATATCCTGAATCTCTTAGTATTTTTATTCTACAGTATCTTTCATTATTTTCTTTCCCAGAGTTTCAACCAATTCTCTTAACTGCACTTACTTTTTCGTCACATTTTGTCATAATTGGAGGAGATACTTGGAAACTTCGGGAGACTAGCTCGATCGACTTTCCAATTACTCTCTGGTAAATAAGTAAACACGAAGATCGAAATAGGAAAAAAGATCCTATGAACGCGTTGATAAGGAAAGACAGGTAACTTAATGAAAGAACCGAGCAGACAATGCAATAGATCGTCGCGTAGGAATAGCACGGTGAGGAAATTCAATAAGCCAAGTTAATTGCGAGTCGAAGAGGCGAGGATAAATGAGGTTTTCCCGACATTAGCTACTGGTTTGTTGCGTAATGTTGCTCGCTCTCGTTCTCTCTCTCTCTCTCTCTCTATCTTCTATCGTTGGATTTGTTTCGCGATAGTGGAAAACGCACGGTTACACGCCTCCATGGAGAAATTAATGCACCGACCGAGTAGATCCAGGTAGGAAGAGAGGTCTGTGCACTCGGCACCAGTTGAGTTACGAAGTTCCTATTGGCAATACAAAGCACATTCAGCACGGCTAGGAAGCCCAAGCACGAAACTACTGTCAAAATAGAACGATATTGCGTCGCGTAACAATGTCAATGCATGTGCTTGTTTAAACACATGGACCGAGAGCTTGGCAATGATGCTACATACTACAACATACCACTTTAATCGCGAGAAACACCTCTTTGTCCCGTTCAACGGCTCGGCGCACCGAATTACACTTATCGCAAGCAACTTTAAAGCTACATAGACCATCACTTGCTGTTGGTCTATTTTCATGTTTCTCTCTCTCTCTCTCTCTCTCTCTCTCTCTCTCTCTCTCTCTCTCTCTCTCTCTCTCTCTCTCTCTCTCTCTCTCTCTCTCTCTCTCTCTCTTTCGCTCTATCTCAACCTCTATTACCGTTTTCCTCTTCTCCCTTTGGAAATGCGGTATTTGAAGGATCACGGGACGCGTAAGCGTTACGCAGCCGAGTTATGAACAACGGCCAGGAATCCTATTTCGCGGTGCACGCAGTCTATTTACTCGGGGAAGATTACGGAAGCGGACGGACTCCTTTATCGATAGCGGCACCTTATGAATATCGGATCCCGCGTATTTTTACCGTGCGCAACCTCTCATTCTACAAGGCTCCACTGTGCTGGGTAATATTGTATATTTTATCGTCGAGATCACTAGCTATCCGCCTGCGTACGAGACACCACAACCCTTTACTTCCAACGTCGCACAAAGAATTTCACGTACAAAAGTATAGAATAATGATATTCTACATTTGTAAATAAGTTAATGTTAATAATAGAGTAACAATTACTACTTTCGAAATACCTCTTTAGAAATATCCAATCAGTTCGATGTACGCATGATAATGTTTACATACTTTCGATGTGAATAGAACCACCGTAAGGGCCGCAAAGGGCCCGATATCGCGCGTGTATCGAGGCTCGTTCCATTATTAGAGGGCCGCCGCTTTGTGTAGCTTCTTCATAATTCGCATGCTAGTCAAAGTGGGCAAGGCAAACGGGCTCGGATAGTTGGTGAGTACGTATAAAGTAGATATAAACGATCCAGTGAGGCAAAGTATAGCTGTTCTCCTCTCGGCATTCGCGAAAGCAAGAGCGCTGGCAAAAGAGGCGTCGAGAGAAAAATAACCGAGAAAGCAGGCTGCTTGTACGAGCCGTTCCTCCGAGTGACATTAACGAGCTACGGACCCTCTCAAACGATGCCGCGCACTTGACGATGAGGAAAAACGGACAAGAGCCGCCCATGTGTATATGTATATACATCTACATATATATATATATGTAGATCTATATATCTATGTATGTATTTACTTGAAGAAGCAGCAGCTTCTTCGCGGCCTTTTTCTACCCTCGAACTATTTTAATCCCGTTTGGTAACACCTTCCGCCCTCCGGAGTTCCGGGAAGGCATCTCGTTAACAACGAGATACGAACCAGATTTCGAAGTCTCGATTTAGGCGAGCTACGTTTTCGAAAATTATTCTTCTAATTTATCTCGCCCCGAGAATATCGACTTACATCCTTCCTCGGAATGGTACCGGAAATAATTGATAATTATAAATCCTGTATCATTCTTTTACAGTAACATTATTTTCAAATTATCGTTACGTAAATTGAAATAAGTATTGCTTTTAAATTCGTTGCGTTAATCCTGGGAATTGAAATTCGCAGAAATACTGTTTATCGGAACAATCCACGCAACGATCGAATTTCGCGGAGAATGAGGCGATCCTTAATTGGAAGCTTTCGGTGAAAAATCGTGACTACTGGATTCCGGTTCATTGGTATTTATAGGAAGAATCATTTAAAACAATTATTCCTAATCCAATGAACTCGATGCCGATCACATTATCCATTAAAAAAAAGCGCGCCAGGGAAATCGTGCGAATCTAATGAGGCAGGATGTGTCGTAAACGAATGCAGAATCCTCTTTTTGAATAATCGGAAATTGTCATTTGTAAAAATGCAAAAATAAGCCGACAAACTCATGCAGAAAGGGACGAACAACAAAGAGGAGAGGAATTCGACGAAAGCAATGGGTCTCGAGTTAATTAGCGATTAAACGAAGCTTGCCCGCAGAATCGAAGCTGAGGCTAATCGAGAATCGATGTCGATTGTACAGGCGTTATTAACGAGCCTGCGCGTCCATGGTTGATTGGCCACCGTGAATCAGGCCGGCGTCGAACACGTCGTTTCGCGGCTATCTGACTCTCCGATGCCCGTTTGTCTCGTTCACGCACGTCTGTCAAAGCGAATCACGAAGTCAACGCGTGGACTATGAGCACATGAGCATCGAACCGCTCGAGAGATCCACGCATCATGCTAATGGTCGTATACGTTTGTCGCTGGATCAAAATGCCAAATACCAAATTTCGGTCGCGGTCCTTGTCGAGAATTAACCAGTATCAACAAGAAGGTCTGCCTACAACAAGGGGCTGGAACATTCTAACGAAACGAACAATCGGGATCTAGAAACAAGTCATGTTACTCTACCGTGTAGATTGTAATTTCCCATACGTCGACTAGATAAATGCGTATGTAGCTCAATCAAAGAGGAATTTCTAGGAGATCCACAACTCGCACTTATAAACACGGCTAAATTTTTTAAAATTATATGATATTGCTACTTAATTGAATAAATAATTGAACTTCATTTTTACTTTACTCAATTCATATTGAAACGTTTATCTTGGGATTAAAGATACATAGTGTCGCGCATTGACTAGAAACAGCTTTGCAGCATTTTACGAAGCGCTCTGATAAAAAAAGAGGCGCCGATTCGCGAGAGCACCCAGTCCGCGGATAGTTCGTGCTGCGTTTCAATCAAAAGTTTCAGCGACAACTAACATCCGGATAGTAATTAAAATTGGTCCCTCGGTAAATCGCATCGTGGCGACGTCACTGCTCGAGGTTTAATTACTTCCTCGGAAAGCAGCATCAAAGCGCGCGCGCGCGCGCGCGTTTGGCTACTATGGAAGTACAGATACAAATACAACGAATTACATAAATACTTTCGCTACTCTTACCTCTAGAGTCCTCTTCGTAAGAAAGCGAGCTTTGATCGACGAAGGTTGATGGAAGTGACTCCCGTGCATGCGCTTCACTGATTCAATGCAATTTAGTGTCCATTGCAATAGAAGAAACTCTGAAACTCTGATACCAGCTAGAGAGAATTATTTTAAATTCACTTGTACCATCCAATAAAGTTTATGGGATTTCAAACTAGTTTCCTCGTCTACTATTGTTAAATAATCCCATCCAAGTAGAAACGAAAGTCAAGTAGAATCCTTTTCTAGAAACTCGTCTATCGAAAAGAGAATAATTCCTCTAGGAATATCTTCGTGTCAGGATGAAGCTAGAAATTTCTGAGGCGCGATCCCGAAATTGTTCCAAACTGAGTGGTGAGTTCGAAACAAAACGTGACCAAGCATGAGCACTGCGGTTGACATTAACGAAGCAGCGAAACCGCAGGGTGGCTGACCCTTGAACCCCGCTTTCAATCAGAGGGAAACGGGGACGCACGTCTCTGCCGGTCTATCGGCCAGAATTACCGTGGCATTAGTCCTGGGTCCTCGTTAAACTGCGAGACTAAGGCCAAAGGACAGACCGAAGAAGAAGACAGTTAGTAGGATAAAGAGAAAAAGAGTTGTATATGTATGTATGTATGTATGTGTGTGTGTGGGTGGGTGTGTGTGCAAAGAAGGAAAGGCGTCGCGCGTCGAGCAAAATAGAAAGAAGGGGAAGCATCCAAGTTCTAAGCCGAATATTACAGTAAGACGAATGCTAGCAATAAAGTAAACTACACAATAGCGGCACCAGGCGATGACGTCTTGGGCGAAATGGTAAGAGGCAAGCAGGTATGTGTCAACGCAGCTACGAACTCGAAACTCTAAAGAAAATAAAAACTGAATAGCACTTCGGCAATCTGAAAGGACTCACCGGTAAAAAAGTGCTCACTCCTTTCGACCTTTTGCACGATTACACTAGGACCCTCAAAGACCAACCACCATTGCCACTGACGAATGGGTAGAACTATGGTTCTACATACTAGATCCTAAAGCTTGCAAACAGTTCTCGGATGTCTTTGGATCACTCAGCTCTAATGATCAAGTCTGAATCGATGGTTTCAGGATAATCCGTGAATATGTGGCAGCTTTGTATATTATCGTCTCAGGATCCCTATGGCTTGTACCTATTCCCAGTGAGCAAGGATTCCGTTGCTCCAACCGGAAGAGAAGGTTATCCCTGATATTTCGTACGAATCAGAGATTTTCTAATTCCGCCGTCGACGTATCTCAGAGGATCACCTTTGCTACGGGCTTAGCCACCACTCGGAGAAACCCTTAATATTCGATGTAATCTTTAGCATTTCGATTTTACATTCAACGAAATCTGCAAGGAAGCTCGTTTCTTTCTTATTTCCGAAGGTGGTACTCGAGTTGAGAGAGAGAGAGAGCTGGTTCCTTCGGTCGGTTTTTATCGGAACAACGAAATGCTCTGCAAGGGACTCGTATTACCAGGGTTCCTGGAACCTCTGTGTGCTGTAAGAGTGAACCGATACTCGTCCTTATCGTGCATGTAGCAAGGATACTGACGATCTAGCCTGCTTCTCGCCCTAGTTTGACGATAGTCGTACGTATCACACGGGGTCGACAATATTGAACAGTTTCAGTCTACATTGCAACTCGTTCTACTACTTGACAAATTCTCAACTTGCTATTACGCTATAAATTACGTCGACTAATTTGTTCCTCTTAAGCAAATTTACACTGTCAACGAAATCGCCACAACTCAAGCCGTTCTTCTTACCTGAAAGGCAACGTTTCAAGCTGCGCGTAATGAAGAGCGACAGGAATAGAATTGATTCTAATCGTTTGCCAGATGCATGCAATTGTGATTTGTATGCAGGAACTCAATTATCGTAAGTAGTATCATGGTTAACAGTGGCCGGTTGCATCGAGCATTCCACATTGACGGAAACGCATTATCTCCGATCGGCAGCGAACGGATCGTGTAATGTACATGTGTGGCTTCTGGAGGCGTTGCCATTTCGAATACCGAAGAGCACTTGCCGCGCCACCCCGATGGCGCAATGTCTTCCTGGAGTAATGCCATGTATCACAGGGGAGTTAATAGTTACGACGAGATCTGACTATTGAGACTGCATATTATCTCCAATTCCTGGGTAATGCAGCTGGCGCATGTACTCCGTGACCAAGCAATTGAACATGCGGATAACGACGTGTAACTCACTGTATCCATTTACCGGAATCGAGACACTTCAATTTCTAACGCTATTCGAGGCAACAAAAGAAGATAGAAAATTGAAACCATTTGGCTTACGACACATCCGCAAAATCGAGTGCAATAAATGTCAATGGTAACCAGCGTGTATCGAGAGTTGTTAACTTATATATATATATATATACACCAGGTAAAATCCGATATTATGTACTTGGCAATGAATTGAATTTTTTTCCAGTGCGTAAGCTCTCGGAATACGTGCGACTGGCAAAATTTGATTTAAATGCTATTAAAGTGGATAAAAAATTTCTCTGGCAAGCCGCAAATTTTCACGGAAATAATATCGACAACTTTAACAAATACAGAGGCAGTTCTCTCTCTGGGTGTCGTGTTTGTTGACCAGTCGAGTTACGTAATAACGTTTTTCATAGCCGTAAACTGTGTAAAGAGGCCTTTTGAAGTATCTCAAACGCGTCGTCATAGTCGTTGCGTTTTTCCTGTATCGCGTAAAACATAGCGGGTGAAAACGTAAAATCGATTTCACCGCGGTATATGTACCGTTCTTTCATGGTGTGTATGGCGTCAAAAATGTCACGTTGTTCGAGCCACCTAGTCAAACGACACCAGTTTTTTTTCTCTCTCTCTCTCTCTCTATTCGGAAAAAAAGACTCGCAGCTCTTGTCCATATAATTGACCACCGCAGCGTGTCGAGTAGCACGCAGCACTATTATCAGCGAGTATATCGTGCAACAAAGGGCCCACTGGGACCGAATATTCATTTGAAAGTCAGAATCGTGTCAATTTCTCCAATTAGTCGCACTCGTTCACATCCAGTTGACTGGATGTAATTCCATACGAGAGGAATAGGTAAGAAAAGTACGCGTGCAACGACCAGGAACAGCGATGCCCAACACTGAAAGCAGTCTCTTAATTATTCCGGAGGACGACGAGCCCAGCAAACCGTGGGCCGCATTCCCCTGCAGAAGAATCCGTGCTTCCACGCTGCATCGATGGCGCGTGGCGTGTCCTCGAGGAAAGTGTCGCGCTATTATGGGCGAAATAAGAGCGCACGCTATACCAAATGGGGTGGCTCGCCAGACGAGGGTGTCTACCTCGGCTGTAGAATCTCGCGAAAAAAAAGGCGGGCAACGATGCGAATACTGCGGGTAGATAATAAGAGCGTGGTGAGCGAAAATGGATACGTCGGGTCGATGCAGCCAGGTCGCTTGGTGGATGGTCGAGACCAAGAGGGGAAATCACCAAAGCAGAGGGCTGCAAGTGGCGATGTGACGGTGATGGTGGCCAGGCGAATACACCTAATTAGTACCATTACGATGGTACTGTTTTGCCAAATCGGCGCGGACTTAATATTGTCCAGACATAGGCCTTGCGCCATTTATTGCCACAGGGGACGACAGTTCTCCCGGTAATTGGTGCATTGTACCTACCAGAGGGGGGAGACTGCATTCAATTAGTTTCGTAAAAAACCGGAGCAGCCACTCGCGGTAACGCTGCCAAATGAATGGAGAATGCTAGCGAACCGAACTAAAGCCTCCACGCTCGTTTATGAGAGATAGATAGATAGATAGAGAGAAAGAGGACACGTGTCTCTACACTCGTCGACTTCCCCTCCCGTTACGTTAGCGCGATCAACCCTCTCGCTGTGTTACGAATTGCCGTCAACAATGACTGACAGCCAGTCCGTGAATTGTCAATGGTTCAATGAAACCTCTGCCAACAAGATAACGATCCTTGCTGGAAAAGCTACCGAGTAGAGTCAACAACGGCAAAGGGTACGCAGCGTGTCGGACGTTTTTATGGGCTTCTGTTAATTGCGTGTTTGCATCCGTACCAGACTCGAGTCTTCCTTGGCGAACGACAAGAACCTCAGGATTGTACTTAATCAAGAGGGACTCGTAAGAATCAGTCGCAGCCAGAATGAACATTAAACAATCGCTTTTACTACTGTCAGGAGTGTGAAGAGTGGTCTGCTGTTTTTTCTCGTGAAACACAAGGATTTTACGACTCGCGGAAAATAATCTACAAATGGACGGAGGTTGAATGCGTCGTGAAGTGCCCGTGGGCTTGGCGCTAAGACACGGCTTTTAGTGGAAAACGAAGAATTTTTTCGCGAGACATTTTAAATCCTGAGATACTTAAAATCTCTCGTCAGCTTCTTTCCATTATTGCAGAGCGTTCCTAGTAGACGAATAATACTCTTTGATCGAACGTTGAGAGCTTAACGTTACGTCGAAAGAGGCTCGATCAATAAGGTTATTCTTGTGATTGTTACTGGTAAGTGGAAATTCAAGCGACGTGGCGGCTAGAAGGACCATAAGGCCAAGGACAACTCAAGCCCCTCGACAGTCCCTTACCCGAGCGAATTCGAGAGACGCAACGGATATTACGTAAAATAGAAACAATTCCAGAAATCCTTAGTAGAGTTTAGACCTTGACCCAAGACTTCTCTAGACCGTAACTAATTGCGGCGGAACCCTTTCCTCTTTCGAACAAAGTATGGCTAGATGGTTACCTGGACCGTCGAAACTTTAATTAGACCCGAAGGATGCCCTACGAATACGTTGGGGGATAGTAGTGTTCGCATTCGAGGCGGTACCGCCTACAGGTAGGTCGACTCGTTATTTCGAGCTTGCTCTCGGAGCAAAGGGATCCCACCTTCTTTGCACGTTTCCGCGCCGTGCGAGGAACTCGTGCGTTAGGGCTCGTTTCGTTATGCCGTTCTTCTCGAGGGCTTTTCTATCTTTCTCTTCGTTCCGCTTTCTGTCTTCTATCTATCGTTCGCTCTCTACGTTCGAGGGTCTCCGATACTATCCCGTTCCCGAGGGCGTGGATTTAATAAAATAACTTATACCAAACTCTCCGGGCGTTTCTGAGTTACAGTTACCGAAGAAGCAAGAGGTAGTCGTGGTGCCTTACTTTCCGTGGCCGTGGCAACTGATATCAGAGGGAACTTTTAGTTCCGCCGCTTACTAGGGTTCAACTCGGTGGTAGAACTACAGAGTCTTATCTCTAGGTCCGCGGGTCCGTTTCCGACTCTCTCGTCTGCACTGCGCCTTCTTTCCGTCTCCACTACCGCTATTCCAACGATCTTCGGTACACTCCAACGTGGTTCCCCTTGAGCTTTACGTTTCTCTTGCTCCGCTAAACTCTTTGCAAGCTGCAAATCGCCGAGCGTATTGTAATAACGTCACGTACGATATATTTCCGCGGCACCGACCGCTCGGACGTAATTGCGTTTGCAAGCTGGTAGGAAACTCCAAGCCACCAGAGAAGGATACTCGCCATGGAATACCCTGCTGGTGAGATGAGCGGCCAACATTTACAGTCAGCACGGAATCCAACACGGAATCTAGCACGCTTCGCTGGAAATTCGAAACGTTTTTAGACGGTGCGCGATTCATCTTTGAAGGACAGCATTCTCGCTCTCTCTCTCTCTCTCTCTCTCGCTTGGAAATATATGTCCCGAGCGTGTTTTCGACAGTCGGCAACACCTGTGCGAAGTTTTTTTTCTCCCCACTCGGTGAATCACAACCTGCCCCTGTACCCGTCATATTGCGCGCGAAAGCGAGTGAAGCGCAGGCGTGCATCAGGACAAGCAGGTTTAAAATAATTTAGGATGGCGAGGTGACGCAGTGGCGGAAGGGGTACGAGAACAACGGATGCAAGCGGTCCTGTTGTCCTCGTAGTCCTCGCAGCGGTTATTCTGGTCGTCTACGTCGACGAGAAAATAATGAATGCACGAAAAAGGTAGGGAGAGGACGGGTAGAAGAGGGCAGGGCCTGGTGAACCAAAGGTGCTACCGCGAGAGAGACAACGTGCCGTGCACACGTGTTCCCTCGACCTGTGTACCCCTCGCGACCTCTTATCTTCAATCCCTGGTTCCATCAGCGCACTTCGCTTTATGCTGTCCTCGACCATTCTTCTCCTGTGGTTTGCACCCTCTGGCGCGTCATGCTCAAGTCTTTTTGGAGAAAACAATAATTACGCTCCGCTGGACCTACCAAGATTTTTCGACCACTCCTCGAGAGTTTGATAGGTGTAACTTTTGCTAGAATTACCTCGGAGGGGACGAGATTTATCCGAGATTAATCGGCCGTAATTATACCGTACTGGATCATTTTCCCATGGGTATCTCTCCCTTTCTTCGACATTATTAATCGCGTGGCATCGTTCAACATTTCAAACAGCACTCGAATTTTATTGCCACCAAAATCTCAAGCAAATGGCATTCGGCACCCAAGAGAATTGCTTTGGCACGCGAAGAGTGTTAACAATAACCATGAAGGTGGGTCAAGGAAGATTACCGAAGATCAGGAGAACGTGAGGTAGTCACAATCATTCCCTCGTTTTACGAAACTCTCGAATCTCGAATGGGACAATTTCGAAAATTCAGCGGCTTGAATTATAGTCGTAATTCGCAAACGCGTATTTAGTCGTTGCCAGGAGATTTTCCCTCAGGCATCAGCGACTCAGACCTGTCTTTTTATCACCTTCACCTCTGTCTGTCGACCCTTCGACCCTTCACACCGTTCCGGTGGCTTCACCCTACCACACCGTTCCATTCCACTCACCTCGCCCTTTCTTCGCTCGGCTTTTCGCTCGCATCATTGCGAACGCCTCTGAATATTTACGCGGCCAGACACGTACAGCGTATACTTCATTTCAGCCGAGGCACTAGTGATCGCGTGGCAAGCCATAGTCGCGCGGTTTATCCCAGTTTAGAACCTCGGTCCTGGATTCCGAGACGCAGCCTTCGGATTACACTTTTCTAGATTCGAATTTCAACTTTCTTCAAGTGAGTTTGCGATTCGGTAAAACAATTATTTATCAAATATTACATTCGAAGAATCATTAATTCAACTAAATTAAATATTATCCCTCAACTTTTGGTAGACCTTGTAATTATGTTAAAATAGATAAATTGGATTCAAATGAAATTCCAGTTACAGAGGAACATATGAACGAACCGGAACTAGTGCACATTATTCCCCATCGTACAATATATATTGCAATCTAGTCACGAAGATTTTCTTGTAACACTAATCTCCTGTGTGCAAGGTGGGATCGTTCGGTGGAAATAGAATACATCTCCATAATTCGAGCTGTGCGCGCAGCATAGTGCCCCTCCCGCCTTTGGCAGAGTCGCACGACTGGATCATTGGTAGCATCAAACGTACGGGGAGTACTCAGCATGCAGCGCAAGATGCGTTTTATTAGCCGAGGGAGTTGAGAAGCATTTACTCAGCCAAGAGAGAGAATATAGCCCATAATATTACCGAGTCCAATCGGCTGGCTGCTAGGGTAACTGGAGTAACGATCAGCAGCCCTCGCGGCACTTCCTGCCACCGCAGTGTTACATCGTCGAGGCAATCAACTCCTTATCCGAACAAGGCTCCGCGTTTTGCTGGTTAGCCGAGTAAATACTCGGTACATCTGGTATTCGGGCCTTAGTTGGCCAATACACCTGATTCCCAAGTTTATTTGAACTGACCAACCGCAATAAAACATTTCGCTCCTAATAACTCTCTCGCAAAAAACCCAATTTAATTAATCTTTTTCAAGTAAATGTAAGCGAATTTTTGGAAGTACCCTATATAGCAGCGCAGGCCTGGACTTTGTTACGGAGGCGAGTCAACCAAGTAACCCTACACCACAGAGGATTCATAGATTCCCACGCGGGAATGCGTTTCGAGGGCTCTTGAGGACTAAGGCCCAGCGTAGTTTAGATTGCGTCACTTGTGTACTTCGTAGCGGCGGAGACACAACGTGTAAGACTGTCGTGCAGACTGTTTGTAGCCAGCGTCTATACTCGCAATGCCTTTGCGACTCTGATTGTACTCTCCGAGCTCCACGTTTTATATAATTACGCCCAAACCGTCATCCTCGAGGATCCGCGCGTATTGCGATACGGCCGAACGAGCGATAGTTTCTAACATAAAATTAAATCTTCAATAATTTCAACTCTAGTATCGAAAGTTTGCGATTCTTGATATTGAAAATCGAAAAGCCAGTCCCACGTATATATATATATAGAACCCGCGAAATGCCGGCGTCACCAGTCATTTCCGACAATGGTCCGCTTAAGCACCGATATTATATATATACATGTCTATATATCTATACGGTAGTACAGTGGGTATGGGTAGGACTGTCAGCGGTCCGTTGTTTATGTGTCTCTCTATTTCGTCGACGTCTCTTTCATTCTGCACAAAACGTCACTCTCTTTCGCGGCGTTCGCGTGGCCGCTTTTGTTTCTAAATCTATTCGTCCCTTTCAAATGGTCTCTAATGCCTGCTCGCGGGCCCTCGTGTTTTATTGTTCTCCCTTTGTGTTGTGATTTGAAGAAAGTGGAGCGGGTGGCCGGGCGCGGCCACAATAGAGAGTCGGTAGCATAGCGGTAAGCGCATTTTCAAAATCGATGTAGCCTGCCACTCGCCGAACGAGTGATCCGTAGGTAGAAAGAGAAAGAGAGAAAAAGAGAATTGATGCTTCGTTAACTGCGATTTAATAGCATCATCCTGGCAATTGACCTCTTCCCTCGTTACTCTGCTTCATTCTCAGTAATTAGAAGAGAAGAGGCGACGAACGTTACGCTCGAACACCCTCCCTTCGATGCGAATTTAGCAGTTCGAAGCTTGCGGATTGTAAATTTCAGTGATGTGGCTCCGAACGGGAACATGTTTCCCGCATAAATTTCGTGAAATACTGCCAGGTCCTAAGTCGCACCTAAATCGCTTTGGACAATGGAACTTTTCAAGAGAAATGGAGCTCGCGCGCGCGTTTCGCGACGTCAGCGCATTTCAGGCCGCCAGGTCGGACTGCATTCTGAAGAAATCTTCGCGTAAATTGCGACAGAAGGAATTTCCTGGTTTTTCTCCCTGCCTAAGAACGAAACAGTAGGATCACGGGAATGCGTTCGTTCATTCGTGAATAAGCGTGGCTCTACGTAACTGAGAGAATCACTACGAGGTGGATCCTTTGATCCTGGGTTCGTTCGGGACAAATATTATCTTCATTTGGCTACTTTAATTCTTCCGTGGACTGCCACTTGAAATGCTGGCTATTAATTTGGAAGATTCTTTACCTAGAGCTGTTCGCGAATCGCCCCGAGTGTTCAACGTAGCAGAAGAGGAAAGATGATAATCTTGGTATAATAATTTACAGGGCAAGCAATTGTGCGCTCCTCTCGGATAGTAGAAGCTTTGTGTTTTCCCGGACCACGGAATAGGATCGACTTCCTCATTTTCGTCTTGTATTTATGTAACACAGAAACTTATTGCGAAAGATATTAAAGCTGCGGAATAAAATGTGCAGTCGCAGTATTTCCCAAATACTACCGCTCGTACCTAATACGCCGAAGGAAAGTAGGGTAATCCGGACGAGCAAGAGAATCGAGTACGATTTTTATATTTTTCAGTGTAGTGTGTGCACCGCACTGCGTTCCAGTTTCGCTACCTTCTTCCTTTTATCGCTTCGCGAACGACAATGACCGAGAATTTTGACGATACAGTACGCCAAACGCGATCTAAACTAGTCGAGTTTGCTCGTTAAACCTATTCGTAAACGCGTATACATATGTATATAACGTGTGTTAGTATTACCGAGAACCAAGAAATTACCAGCAATAGAATCAACACATTAATAATATTCAAAGCAATTTCGCAACGCTAATTACACAATGATTTGTGGCTACTAGTACTCTCTAGAGCTTCTGATAATTACAATCGTTCGCTGATTGCTAGAACACTCGACTAACAAATTCTCATCGAAATAGAGACGACCCAAAGTTTGACGACGTCGGAGGACTAGGTGTACTTGTGGCAGAAACTTTCACCCTTATCCGAGTAGTGAGTCGGTGACGCGGGGCGGGGAGGGGAGGGGGGGAGGGAGGGGGGGCAAGGGTTTTAAAGTCAGGGTGGACAGCGGGTGCGCGGGTCAGCCGTTCTCTATTTCTGGCAGCATGCCGCGCGCGACATTAATCCTTGGAGACCGTGGACATAAAGGCAGAGCGGCAGGTAGCTACGTGGACGAGAAGAGAAAAGTCCAGCTCTCTCCATTTGGGCTCGTCGCCGCAGTGAAAATACCCCTTTTGTTTCTTCTAATGCCCGTCCTTCCCTCTTTCGCCGGGGACGACTCACCCCTTTCTACCCTTATTCTTGTCCTCCTCCATAGCGCCTTGCTGGCCAGACCGTCTTGCCTCACCCTGTGTCTCTTTGGTCGGCCGTTCCGCTAACGTGGCAGGTCTTCTTCATCCTCTAACCCCTCTTCCACCCTTCTTTTCCTCCCCTTTTCCTTCCACTCGCTGGCAGAAGCGCGAGCTAGCAGGATCTGCTACTGGCCCTCGCGTCGCCAACCGCGCGTCGTGTTCTCAGATAATGAAAGGACCCTCGAAACGAAGTCCATTGACGACGACGGCCGATCCAGCTCGTTTAATCCGCATAGAGCACAGTGGAATCCGCTCGTATATCACGCGGAAATAAAGAGTTTACCGTCCGTCGCTAAAAGCATTACCCTGTGACGTGCCAAGGGAAATCCTGGCCCCGCTTCCGGCGACCTGTTCCACTGATCCTCCGACACCGCCGCGGAACCACCCACCTCGTCCGGCTGGGTTCTAGCCCGACAGAAACCTCCCGGACGAATTATCTCGGATCCTTACCTCGGTAATTGCAACCTCCTTCCAATGCAAAATTACTGTTATTCTTAAGCAGTGGATTATCAGAATATAGATTCCACTTGATGCCACTTCGCAAGTGAACTTTTTTGAGGTTGTCAGCCGCTTTCGGGTATCGATGTTGAAGAGAAATGGTCATAAGAAAATCATTGTGTGCTCCCGAAACGACAGAGGAAGATTCCGGAGAGTATGTGATACGAATAGGGGTCCAGCACAAGTCCAGTTGGAGGCTGGAGTCATTGCTTTTAGGAGAAGAAGACTATCCACAGACCTGGATGCTCCAACGATCGTGTGGAAACTGTAAGTCGAGAACGTGAGCCATCGACGATACGTGATCCTACGAAGTGGACCGTCTCTAGCAGGTTCACCTATTGCAAAGTAAAGCTGATTTACTCGTACCACCGTTCCCGAAGCAGCCCTTAAGCCACTATCGACGATACACGAGCATCGATTCGACGTTTCTTTAAAGAAAAAGAGAGAAAAAAAAGGAAAATAAAAACCAAGGGAAAAAGGTAAAGAGTTCTCACAGACATCATCGCGGGTCTATTGGGATTAAAGAGTATAGGGAAAGCCAAGTATCCTCGACACGGATGGAAAACGGAAAAGAGGAATACGGTATATTACGTAGCATTATATCAAACTTCCCATTGGACATTAAACCGGGCATTTACCATTGGAAGCGGAACGTTTGCAGAGTAATCTTCGTGAATCGCTTCTACGAGAAGGTTATAGTCTCTCTCTCTCTCTTGTATACATACCGTCGAATTCGTGGAATCCTCGACTGAACTTCTTTCTATATGCGTATCTACATTCAACGATCGTGTTCTGTGATCACCATCTTCAGGTCTGACGAGAGTATTTTTAATTGACCCACTTCAGACCGAATGGGCATTTGGAGTGGCGTATAACTACGTACATTTATGTAAGCAGTGTGCATCCATATGGCTTTAACCCGAACGAAATTACTCCGAGAAGCGTATTTTATTTCTGTACTGAAAAGACTTGCCTCGCTGGATGCAAATTTCACGGCATAGAATCATCGCGCTTACAGTTTTTCGTTTTGTGAGGTGATTGTGTGACAGGTTATTCGTGACAAGGGTAACGCGTGTCGAGGTCGTTCCTGTTAAATAGGCAAAGGTCCTTGAGCAGAATTAGCTACGTTTTGCGGTCGTGAAACACACGATTACTGTTCCAGATTTCCTTCTTTGCATCGTATTCTCCAATCGTTCCTTCCCCTTTTTTTCTTTCCGCCTCGGTCACCCTCGTTCACGATTGATCAGGAAAGAACTATTCGAAAAATGTGGAAGCTTTCGAGTCGCCTCGAAACATAAACGTGACGCTACAAGGCGAGAAGAAAAGCTGCTGTTATTAAGGCAGCCGTAGTACGGAAAAGTTGGCAGCGGCTTAAAATATTTTACGTGGAAGGGAAGGTAAGCGAATAACGGGGCTTGCCCAATTTTTTTTTTTTTCTGTCCCGTTTTTGCAGCCTCGGCCAATTGTGAAGCTGCGAAGACTGCGAATTATCGAGGCAAATTCTATCGGGCTGTCCGCGGCTATTATTTCCCAGGGAATATCGGACCCTAGTGTTATCCTATCCCAAGCTCTCCCTTTATCTTCTTGTTTCTCTCTCTCTCTCTCGTTCTCTCTATCTCGCGCACGAACATGCCTCGGGCCTGGCTTTATTTTGCGACGTCGACGTCGCGACGCTCAACTGCCGAAGGAGCCGAAGTGGGAAGAACTTTTTAGAATACCGTCGGGAAATTAAGGATCCGGAGACACTCGAAGTCAGTGACAGGTCCTCGTTAATGCGCTCGAGAGTCAGAACAGGCGAGAGAAAGAGAGTATACCCGTATGACAGAGCGAAAGGGAGAACAAGTTATTGGAATATTTCATTAAGAATGCGAAACCTCCTGCTCCTCTTCCTCTGCTTCGTCTTCTCTCATCTTTACCTAAACCGATTCCCCGATCGCTGCGCGGCAACCTGAACAACGGGAGACCGATAATGGACGACCAAATAGACTATGATAATAGTTAAACGAAACGTGTCAAATATTTATGGAATAACAGCTCGAAATTTCGACCCTTATAATCCCGATTGGCGCGAGCCTCTCGAGGCACCAAATCGAATCGAAGTTATATAATATGCATTGCCTCGAAGCTCTCTGAGGTAAGGTTCCGATCAGGTACTCCTTCCTAAACTACGAAAGGAGCTCCAATTAAATGGCAACGGGCCGTATCGATCGAACTCCCTCTAATTCACGAATTAGAAGCGATCAACCCAACCACGCAGCTCGTAAATACCATTTACATAAGCACGACGGTAACCTTCTGACTAAGAGCAAGATAACCGAACCGATGGTAATTTAGCACGATTAAGCTTTCGCTGAATAAAAGAGCTCGTTTCTACGGAATTTCTATCTCGTAGCAACGGCTTTTCGAATATTTCGAATATTAATATAATTGGAAATGCGACATGTTGCAGTGTTTCCCAATTTTCCGCCAGAATGCACTAACGAACAATCTTGTTGAAGATTTTAAAGTTGTTTTACCATTGAACAGTGTTTCGGCGGTGAGTTCGTAAATATTTAATGTTATCGTTGAGACGAAAATTAAATTAATTTAGAGTTCTATATCAATAATGATTCGTGGTGTGCAAATTGGCGTGTGCATGAAATGGTAATATTCGATATCGATTATCAATTTGAAAGTACCTAAATAATTACTGACCTAAATTCAAGCAGGAGGCATTTGGAAAAGAGAAAATCTAATTTGCAAGAATAAATTTCGTTCTTCCTCTGCGTTGGGACTCTGTGTTTGCGTCACTCTCGACTTCCTGCAGCAAAGATCGGCAAGAAGAAAATGACAAAGAGCAAAGCGAGCCGAAAAATAGCGAAACGGACTGCAGAGAGCGGCGTGGAGATCTCACATATCGAGAGCATAGCCGCGAAGCAGAGTCAAGAGAGAAGAAGAAAGCAGAGGGGAGAAAGAAAGGCAGAGGAGAAAAAGGAACGAGAGCGGCAGTCCACAGTTACCGCGAACTACACAATAGTTGGCCGTCTGACAATGGAGCAGCCCTCGGCTGCGGCCGAGCAGACGGAATGAGTTTTTCTCCGCTGGCTGCCGAGGAGACTATTTTAGTTCCTATTCTTTGGTTCCGCGCGGGCGACAACGCTCGAACCTCTTGCTCTTGCTTTCTCGGCCTCTGTCCTTAACTCTTCCTCCCCATTTTCCTCGTGGTCCTCTTGGCCCAAGCACGAGACTCGTCCGAGACTCTCTCGCTCACTCGCGCGTCTCATTAGAGAGTTTGCCGCCCGTAAAGTTATCATTTTATGGAGCAACAGCAAGAGAAGTCGAGGGCGTGAATGCGACCGAAATTAATTTGTTTCCAGTGTTAATTTTCCCTTGGACCACCCTGGCTGTCTGACAGGAATCCTCGGAATGGTAGGCTCGCGGGTCACTGGCTTGAGCTACGGCACTGATACACTCGAAACACCTGGATACACCGGTGCTCGCGAATGCGTAAGACGCTTATTAATTGCTCCGGGGCTCCTTGCAAATTGCGTGTCCAATGCTAGATGGCGTAAGCGCCACGTGCTTCTCTACCAAAGAGAAATGCCGAGCTCTACTCTCTCTCTCTCTCTCTCTCTCTAGCGGGTGACATAATTATTTCGCTGGCTTAGAATTCAATTTGCGTTTGAATGCGGTTTGCATTTCCCGCAATCATGGAAAACGCTCAGAGAGCTCTTTCCGAGAAGACGACGTCGACGACGACGACGACGATTGGGGTGTTCGTGTGAAGGTCCGATTATTTAATTAGGATTCGATCAAAGAGGAGCAGCCAGTATAATTATGACAGGGAGATTTGGGGGCGTGAGAACCGTGCCGGAGAACAGCCCGAGGGAGGCCGAAATTAATTTGCTTTCGGTTAATTTCGGGTTTTAGAGCACCGGCCACCTTGATCCTTCCAGATATCACGGAAGATATATAACGGTACTGCGGAACTTTTTCCGCTACGCGCAACACACCTCGCGTAGCCAAGTGTTTCAATAAAGCGGATGTTAACTTTGATATTATTATATACCTATTTTGCCAGGGGAAACCCTAGAGAAATTATTCTGATGTTCTATGTAATAAGAAGAATCTCTTTTTCAATTAAATTCCATTAGGCTTGAGTAATTTACATTTAGACTAATAACTGACTGTAAGCACCGAGGAATTTCGTTTCCGTAAGCTACGTATGGGAAGATAATAACAGAGGCTCGTGAACCACTCTAATTTAACTATCGTCGCATCATCCTAAAGGAATAATCACGACGTAAAGAAGAAAGCCACTAAAATTTCAGTACCTATTTCATAAGTCAATGACACTGGAACTGGTTCCACTTGAACATTGGACCAGCAACGTAATTTCCCGCAGACAAAGTACGCCAGCGAAAATATCCCGCCACCATTTTAATCGATCTGACTAAATGTTTATGCAAAAAAGGATATTATCGTCGTCGAATCTCGTTGCATAGTCGCCACTGGAAAATCAGATAGTACGATGGAAATTTAACCGAACCATGGAGAATACATAAACGTAATCTATTCCAAAGTCCATCCCGAGGATCTCGAAAATTGTATGGACATCCGTTTTGGCGTGCGACGTATCTGCTTAATCGCTAGTTTCGAAGATTTATCGGCGTACTGGCCGATACGTTTTACTATCCGAAATCATTTTTCGATTGATTATCGAAAACGCTGCCACTTGCTTTTTCGTTCGCGGAGAGAGAGAGAGAGAGAGAGGGGGGGGGGGGGGGTAGTCGGGACAAAAATACGCGAGTGATCGATCGATCAGGGACCGAGTGCGCCTATCTCGGCGGATCTCGTTATATGGGAAGCAGGGAATTTTCCCAGGTACGAATAAAACAGCCGAGAAATATTGTATCGAATATCCTGGCCGCGAGCTCGTACCCGAGAGCGTTAACTCTAGCCGCGTGGAAAAGTGAATTTACCTGGCGTAACAATAGCGCTTCAATTATTTCAAGCAACACTAATGCCGCTAGTATTTCCAGCTTTTGTCGCATCATATATTCTCAAACTACTGAGACCATTGTTAAGTCAGTTCTCTGAGATCACCACCAATATTTGGCAAATTTTCACCCTCGACGATGAAAGTCAGGTGTCCAAGAGATTCGACCGTGGAGAAGTTTACCAGCTTGTAACAGTTTTGCGAGGGTATTTTCTCGCAGGACGATAAGCATTTTCTGAAATAGCAGTCTTGGCTTGCCAAGCATTCTACCATGGAGCGTCCCTGGACCAATACGTCGCGAATTGTCGCCACTGGTAAGACGAGGGCCCGTAACGCAAATTTCTCCACGCATCGGGAATACGACGACGTCTCTTGAGCTTGGAACTGGAAATGCCGGAAGGGAATTTCAATTGGGGAATACCGACTTTGAAGGGACGTTCGAAAGAAAGCCATTCGAAAAATACAATGTTAAAGAAATCGATCAATTTTTGAACGGTGTGCAAATACTTTTCTGCTTTTCTCGAAACTACGTTGCTGAAAACGTGCAAATTTCCATGACTTGACGAACCGTCTCTGAAAGGGAGGCAAAAGGAAGGAAAAAATGTTGGACGGCTGGAAGATATATCATAGTTTATATCTTGGTCATTAGAGCCTCCCATCAACAATGCCGCTGAAAAATTATTATTTTTCCTCCTGGCTAACGCTTAATGAATTCTCCAAGCATAATTAGGAGCGCCACATCGGACCTTTCCGGAAACACGCGTATTTCTTCGCAATCAGCTACCGATCTCTCGGAAATCGAGCCAAACCAGCTCGTCGGTGCACCCTCTTTCCTCCCTCCAGCTCCAACAAAAATCGACGCTGAATCTCGCATAACGAACGACGACGCCTCATTGAACGGAAGCCAGCGCATGTAAATACCACGACAATGCGAAATTTACAGTTACCGGGTCGGCCGGAATTTCGCTCGGCTTTTTCCGCGAACCTCGGATAAAACTGTCGCAATTTCGAAGCTGAATTAATTAAAATTTTGGCCAGGGGTTGAATCGCGATCACGAGCGAGTTATTATTTTACATCGATGCCACTGAATGGAGGCTGGAAATAGCTTTCTCGAATAAACCTTTCATTTATTGAAATTCCACAAGATGCAATCGTGTTACCAAAATGAGACTTGTTATTGTCGCACGCGGCGTGTTCTGTTCGGAGGATTGGATTTGTTGAGTGGTGCGTTGCCTCCTTCGCCGCTCGGATACAAAGCTTCTGTATTAAAACGTAGACAAAGGTTTCGTAGAATGATTTCCATTTGCTCGCGAGTGATGCGACTTCTGCCGGAATAGGAACCAAGCTTCTTGGCCTGTGCGTCCGAATCCTTCAACAGATCGGCCAAAACCGCTGAAAGTGCTTCTTGTGCTTCCTTCGATATCACGTAACAGCGACCTGCGATTTTGGAAACGCGTCAGTGCGAGAAATTCATTAAGCTTCTCGCTGAAACACCTTCACCGAGATACTCAACTGCACGAGCGATAAACGTCGAAATGAGGCGAGGTTTTTTTTTAATCCTGTTAAGAGCCGTAGCGGAGCACTCCAGCGTGTAAGAAGTGTAAAGAGCGCGCGAAACGTTACTTAACGCGAGTGTTTAGTGCTGCGGCTATTCTATATGTACATGACTATCTCTCGGTGAGGGAAAGATAGATAGAAATAAAAGAAAATGACGAGTTTGCCTTCCGCTTGCTAGTGAAAATTTTCATAGGGAGATGGAGCGTGGGATGGTAGATTCGAGAAAGAGGACACCACCGACAAAGCAAAAGGTAAAAAGATACTGTGTGAGTCCTGTGTGAGAAGAAAATTTACTCTGTGAGAGTGGCGCTTTCCGACTGAAATCGCGGGGTTGAAAGCGAACGAATCAGGATGTATGGTGGCGTTTCACATCCCACCGAAGTGGTGCTTAGCTCGAATTATGAAATATTGGCCATTACCCCCAGTGGCACACACGTACGTATACCCCCTACACCCTGGCCTTCAAGTCTCTATCCATTCCCATATAGTTAACATCCCTTGCACCAGGACACTCCGACGAAATGGGAGTGCTTTACTGCGCTTCTGTGCTAAAACAGAAACCGCATCAATCATGTATACAACGGTATTTTCAATCGATCGCTAATGAGACGTAACCGATACTTTTCAATGTTTATCCTAGAATTCGATACAACAGAGATGCGTTATAAGAGAAATGAATTTGCTGAATAATATTGCAGTGACTCGTTTCATCCTAATCATTAGCTATATGTATATGTCTAAGATGAGTATTATACGAGAATACTTAATCCCATATTCTTGACAAAGATACTCATAAGTGTTTGCTTTTTGTTGGCGCGAGTGTATCCCATTTGGCAAAGTGCGCGACGACCACTTGAACCTCGCACCCTTCCACCATCCCTTTTTACCATGATTTTCAGCCTTTCGCGAACGACACAGCCTCTCGAAATAATTTGTCGCGTGCACTTTTGTCGTCGCGATGCTGACGCGAAAAACCCTCCTCCCAGTCGAGGGAGACCATCCGGTGCATTCTCGCAATTTTCGGAAACTACCACATCCCACTCTCCACTGCCAGAGGGCTATATGCAATTTCTTAAAACAACGCCAAATTTTTTTTTTCTGCTTTATTTTCTTTTTTTCCATCTCCTCGAAAATCCTAATGCCAACGGAGGGGAAAAAGAGAGTCGCAGACAGGATAGAAAAAACGTGGAGAAAAGGGGAAAGAAAGGGACCAGGGAAAAGTTAAAACCATAGAAATGGATGCTTTAGTAATAATCGTGGGGATGGTACTGGTTGAGCGGAGAAACACAAAGAACTCATGTCAAAGTTTTATTTTTCGTCGCTCCAGCGTGAAGAAGAGAGAAAAAGAGAAAGAATAATCGTGGAGAAAGTTCAATGAGAAATGTTGTGCCGTCGAAAATTCTAGAAATATTTTCTGCTGGAAATAATTAAATTGTTATTGTAACGTGTCGACAATGATGGTCACGGAACATTCGGGTTTGCGACCTCGACAGAAATAAGATGAAATTTTACAGTTCAACGCAGGGAAAAAGTGCAGTTACCTTTAGAACCTGAAATTGTGGAATACGAAAATACGAAAGGTATTGATCCGTTTGGCTATGTTCATCGTGTTTCAATTAATCGTACCGAATGTTGTAACCTTTGCCATTCTACCGACTATTACAATGAAACATTTCACGAACAGAATTGTGTTTTGAAATGAGTAGTCAGAGAATTCTATAGACCAAGTTGTTCCCAATTGATTTCCATCGTACGATAAACGAATAATTATTAATAATTTGTGTTGATTGAATACGCTTATTGAGCAATACAGGTTAAAAAATCGTTCATTAGTTTTTCTTACTTGTCGGTTCTATAATTTTGTAGTAGAGTTTCTTGCTCTCATGCTCGGGCTTGAGGGAATTTTTTCGACGCATGTTTTTACCGAAAGCTGTGCTTGTGGCCCTGTGAAATCACATCTGACGAAATAATTTAGGTGTGTCGGTTTTGTCCCTGCGACCATAAATCAATCGAGGCCGATAGAAACAAATGATGTTGCGCGCGATCGAAACCGACGGGTCAAGCTAGATTTAGAGTATCCAAAGCCATATAAATGTCGAAGCGCAAAAAATATCACGGGAAATATTTATCCGTTCCAATCTCGTATTAAAATCGCTCAGCTACGTTGGTACTTGGTTTGCGCAAGGGTTGAAGTACCTCTCCCTTACCTAAGATCATTTTATATGCGTGTCTATATATATGTATACATGTTAGATGCTCAGTTCAAATGACACACCTCAAGTCACTTTTTTTATTTCCATCTTTACGAAATTGTTTCAATTGATCGAAGAATCTTTTGCATCATTCTTTCGATCATAAGTTAGATAAGTTAAATGAATTTTTCCTTTGAACGCAAATTCAGAGCGATTAGTGGACGCGAAACGACGAGGCAAACTGAAGACGAATTTTGGAGCGCGAATTAGTCTAGAGGCGAGAACAGAGTCCCTTTGAATTGGCGAGCTAATACGAGGCAGTTGATAGGAACGCACCCGGATAGAAGCCCGGCACTCTGTCGCACTTTGGTCTAGCCGTAATTATTATGCATTGCTATGCAAATGGATGGGTATTTAATAGACTTCCGTAACACAGGGAAAGGTCCGAGTACGTTAGCGAGAAAATTGTCATTCGGACGTGGAAAATCGGAAAAGTTCTGCTCAGACGCTGTGTCCATAGAAAAGTGTCACTTATACTTGCTACATATCAATTTCCAAATCCAGTAGCAGCTATTTTTAAAGAACGCAAAGTAGCCAAACTTGATTGGAGAAAATTACGAATATAAATATTTCTCTAATAGCGGGATCCAAGTCGAAGTATCGCAAAATTTTTGCAATTCGCTTAGTAAACGGCTTCGCGCTAAAGCTACCCAATAACTTTTTTGCCAATAAAGTATGGGAATGCAAACAAAAGGAAACCAGGTTCGAGAGAAGCGAGACACAGCTCGGTGAATGCAGCAATTTAGAAGGTTTCCCAGCTGGCGTCCTTTTTCCTGTCTCGCGACTGGTTAATTTTCATTATTTATTTTTGTTGACGGGTACTTGTCGTGCGCATGCATATCTCGGTTCTTTCAACCGAGAGAGAGAGAGAGAGAGAGAAAAAAAAAGTCCCGAGAGAATTTCGCGTCCGGTGTTTCGGTGATCCAATTTAGCTGGAGGCGAAATTAAAATTGGCATAGCGAGAAGGTAGAGCCATGGAGGGCTTGAAACGAAAGAGGAAGGTAAAAACTCCTGTCAGCTAGCCGAAACTTGTAACTCGAAGCCGAAATCTCTTCACGACCAAAGAGACATACGCATAGAACCAAATCTTCGAAACACACGGTTAGGATAAGATACAATAGTAATGAGACCTCGAATCGAAGCTTTCCGACGCAAAAAAAGTCTTTATCTTACCGAGGAAAAGCTATCTTGGATTCCCAAACGCTCAACACTGTAATAGAGCCCGTAAATCGAAAGTCCACCACTCTCGCTCCTACGGAGCACCCTCTGGGCCCACTCTTAAAGACACCCGAGACTGCAATAGCCCGGAAACTGGATTCCTCCAAGTCGGATCCCACACACCAACGAACTCACTTTTACGATAAGCGCATTTTTAAGTTTTACAAGCTCGCGAAATTCCCTCGTAAAGACAAAGAAACGAGAAGAGAGAAAAGGGGAGAGAGGAGAGGGATGGTTCGCCGAGCTATTTGGTTTCGCGAAAACCCGTCATTGGAGCCGTTTGCGCCAAGAGAGAATAGCGTAATTTCGACAGGCACCAGTCGTCGCGTTGGTTTGCCCTGCAGTCGAAACCCCGAGGAAAAACAGCCGCCAGCAGACGTTCGTTCGCGCAGTTCTCGAGCGAACAGAGAAAAAAAAAAAAAAAATAAAAAAGAGGTCGATACGTCGGACGTAATTAGCTGCGTTCGAGGGTTGAATTCTCCGGTTCCGGTGAAAATTACTGAAACCGGACGCAGGAATGGTGGTGGTGGTGGTGGTAGCGGCGGGTGCAACGCCGTAAAATTTCACGGTATCGTGCTGCGAACAATATCCCGATATTCCGGGCTCTGCGACGCGAATACTGTACCCACGGGGCGTTCCCCACCCTTCCTTACTCGTGCATTGACATTGCCGCCGGAGACCACGGCGTTTTATGCGTTTTCCATAACGCTTAGTTGAGTGCTCTGCGCCCGGTTAAATCCCCGCGATGTGCATCTGGTGAACGAAACCGATGGGAATTAATCTTAACTCTCCTTTTAATCCCCTTGTGAATTGATTTCGATTTATGTTCCAAGGTTTTTCTTAATTTTTTTTTAGTTTTTCAATCGATCATCAATTATGTTGATGTTTCTTGACCATGTTGCACAGTTATACGATTAGTAATTGGAAGCACAGATCTTAAAGTGTTTATTCATTCCAATATGTCATTTCTAATTGTGAAGCATATAATAAATTTAGACATCTTCGTCTTGCCATGATTTTAAAACAGTATTTACGTCAATCATACTTACCCGGTACTTTCAAAATTATCCTCGTTAAACGTCATTTTTATACTCTGCACACTATTCTTCGTGTTTCGATTCAATCCTGAATTTCTTGTTTCGTTTAATCGCATCCTAAACATGACGTTCATTTTAGTCACTCTAGTTGTTCGCTTTGGTTATTTTTAAGCTATGGATCCAACAGTATTTATAGTGATATTATAGCTCGGTAGACTTTGATAATATAGATAGAATCGAGGTCAGAAATACGTTTGAAATCTCTGCAGAAATCTGCATTCTCTGAGAATTATTATTGAAATGTCGACTGGAAAAAGCACTGAACGAAGTGTCGAAAAATGAAACTTCCTTTTGGCACTTTCATTTTTCACCGAGATCCGACATTAGCATAACCAGGTTTATCGGTGAGTCTAGCCACACTTTTACTAAGAGGACGAGAGACCACTACGAGAGAGCGAAAAACCATGTACGAACTAGTGGAATATTTTTAATAATGCAAATAGTAATTTATACAAAGGTCCTCATATTCCGGGTAAAACAGCGTGTACCGGTTTCATTTTGGGGAAAAGTCGAGTGCAAAGTTTTGTGTATTGTGCCGCGAACAATGTCCTGATATTTCTAGTTTAGAGGGTGAATCGCGGATGCGAGCCCCTCAGGGCCTTTGTCGCTGTAACTTCCGTTCCACGCCCATGGACGACGACTGCAGTTAATAGAGCCATTCCTCTCGGTCGAAATGCCCACGAGTTTAAATTTCGAAATAAGTATATACGCAGCTGATAGAAATACATTGAAATCGAGCGAGCTGCGTACGCTGTTCGCATGATATTTTCTACCTTTCGATTTTAATTAAAAAAGAAATAAAAAAAAAAACAAGAAACAAAAAAAAATAGTCATAACGCGACGGTGCATCTCTTTTAGAATCCAGATTATTTTCTGTTGGGCCAATGGTGGATTCTACAGCTCACTTTAATTTCACTGTGCGAGTTTACTTCCCCGAGGAACTCGAACAAAGCTGGCTTTCATTTATAATTAAATTTTTTCTCCCGGTGTATTAATCATTTTGCGGGAATGCTCAATATGAGATTTACGGAGCGCGCATCTTTTGGGGAAAGGAAAACGAAACTCGAGGTATTGAAATCTAAGATAAAATGGAAAACAGTCGCATCTGCATGGCTTCTTTCCGCTAGCTTTCTTCTTCAAGATTTTAATTAGACGCTGGAAATTATTTCAACAGTGTTTTGAGAGCTCTTTCTCTATAGCTGCGAACCTCTCCAACTCTCGAAGCACGAAGCTACGATTAGTTGAATAAACTTCAAAAGCAGCAAAGCACAATTGTTGTTAAATCAAGAGACTGCAAGGACTCAAAAGTACCCCGTGGCGTTTTTGCTCCTCTGCATGAAAAATTCGCGATATAAACTGATTCGACAACAAAGCAATCGAAATTCGTAATAGTAGAAAAAATTTCGTAAAAATTTTTTCTCGGATATCCCAACGATGCAATCCGAAACAGGGTCGCGCGCTAAACTTGCTCAAAACAATTTAATATTATTCCCAACCGTGTAATTGGCAGTATTTCAAGCGGAAGTAACTTCATTCGAGGGAAACAACGAAACAATCCGAAGAGACAATTCCTGGAATATTTAGAGCGGAGGATTAAAACGCAGTATATTCGCTGTCAAGCGATATCTGTGTCCCTCCTACTACAAAGTACTAAAACATTTGTTTCGTCTCATTAAACATACGGAAAGCATAAAATGCACTGTAATAATCAGTAACCTCGTGCCTCGTAAATCCACGAAACACGAACCAGCCATCCATTCTCATCGCTCTATCCAATAATAATTCACCAAGTTAATTGGTACGTGAAAAGTCGAAATTCATCTTTCGACCTCGACGCGACGAGTAATTTAATTTGTTAATTAGTTCGTAGAGACGAAAAACCATTGAGACAAGTAGGCTTCGAAGTGCATTATGCTCAGCCACGAGAGGCGAATGTATCGAGCAGCAAAGAGAAAGCTTCTGTTGCAGGGAAATAAGCAACGTGCACATTATGCGAATAACGGAGAACATCGCGTCGAACTCATACCTAATTCAAGCGGTTTCTGAATTACTTTATCACGAGTATACATATAGATATCTCTGTGAGACGGATCTAGCGCATAAGCGTCCTCAGATTATCCATGACATCCGGTGGATGGACAGCTAAGCAACGGAGAAACTCGCTTTGGGATGTATGGATGCTTGTTTATGCGAAACTATCGTCCCAGGACACTGCTCGTGAATTCATCTCTGTCACCAAGGGCGCAAACCTTCTCTTCCTCGCCACTGTAGACAGTCGAGTGAGGTCGAAAGGAACCCTGCCACTATCTTGGAAAATGTCACTGATACGAGAAGTTCAAGTAGAACAAGTTTGAAACGTGCGAGAAAATGGGATCCTTCGGAAATACAATTCGTCATTTTTTTCTACTGTGAAACGAAATAAGTGACAGATCGTTTGGCAATTGTTTCCAAACTAAATTTCTCTTTAGTTTTCATTTAATAATACTTTTTATAAATCAAGCAATTTTCCTATCTGTAAAATTTTTCGTTAATCTTCGGTACAAGAGGATTTTAAGTTTTGGGAATTGTATTGGTCAATCAACGTGATAAAATGCAGGTGAAAATTAAAGTAGATTGGAAGATGAGAGATTGTGTTACTATTTGCGTAGAAATTGCAATATTGGATTGCATTGCGAATGGACACGAGAATTGAGAATATAGACACAGTTTTGTCGATGAATATTGACGATAGTCGTTTTCCCAGAACGACAGAGCGAGAAACTTTGTATTTGCATCTTTCGTACGATATGATTTATTGTAGGTTGTATTGTTTCTTCTCGGGAAAAGATATCGAGCGAACGTTATTAGTGTATTGGCCAGGATGATCTAGAGATCTAGAGCCGACGATAAGAGGCTTACCGGAAAATCTGTCGGCGGATATATCGCATGCAATGCGACTAAAGTCGGCTCTACTGAGATTCCGAAAGACTAATGCACCGAGAGTAACGACACTCGCTTCTCTTTCGGAAACAATAGAAGTCTCTCGGAATGTTTCAAATGCACTGTACGATGGATATTGTGAAATTCAGATCGTGCAACAAGAGAAATAATTTGTAGACAGGGATTATTAAACAACAAATTTGTTTATTCTTATATACAAACGTTTACATGTCCATTGAAAGATCGGAGCAATGAATAAACCACAAAACACAGCAAAGACGTTCATTCTCATGGTACATTCAATATTTTCGTGAAATAATCGTCAGGGTTGAATTGACGATTCTGAGGTCGAGAGCAAAGAGTTTCGATTTTGGTGAGACGAAAATCTGAATGAGATTTATTGTCTATATATGTACAAACACACACTTGAATGTTGGACACTCTTGGCGAATGGGTCGAGCGGCTTAGTTGACGATCACGGAAGAATTACTTTGCGTTTACACCGAACTATGGATACGTTAAACTAGGTGAAAAAACGGGAATTCAGACTGCTGGCAGTTGAGGAGTGGTTCTTAAATCGTATTTATTGTCTATATACAAACGTCACGAGTTGTACTCGACGATTTGGCAAGGATCGGCTCTCTACCTCCGGTGACGAAGAAATTATACAATGTTCCTTAAAGTTCAAAAATATCTTGCCACTGGCGGAAATCGAGATCAGAGGAAGTTAAGTATTAACCTTCTAGGTACGTTCTTCCGCTATATAGTATAGAAAATTGTAATTTTATTTTAACACAAGTGCGATGAAATATATAGTAAAAGGATTGATGTCTGTATGGAAAACATCAATTTTGATACCAACGTCATTTATCCATGTTGAATGATACCGTACCTAAGAGGCTAATAATTACATCATCAATTTTACTCAAGATCGATAAAAATACCCGATATAACTCGTGTGACGGGCTAATGCCGAGCTTCTTCCAACTGACCATCTCGATTCTCCATACCGAGCAGCTTCTCTCCAGTTCGGAGTTGAGCGAGCGCGAAACGAAACGACGAATCCCACTCGCCGTGAAGAGAGGCGCAATCTGACCACAGCAACGACTAACTAAGGATCGGCAGTAGTCAATAGTACCTCAGGGTGGAGTAGCGTTCCAGTGTGGAGAGACACCGATAGCGAAACGTGACTCCCGAAATTGGCGAATCTCAGTCGTGACTGCGGCCAGCAAGCTGCAGCAGCCAGAAGTATTTCCTACCGCCTATATACAGCTCTCCTGCATGCGCAAACTTCTCGTATAAATGTCATGAGTGCGATGCACGGGCAGTGTGCTGGGTCGAGCTGGGCTAAGACTCCTTTCGACCTTCTCCACGTATCCGTTCGGATATAGCCAGGAGTCTTTGACGCTGGTAAGCGCCGAAGGCGACGGATAATCGAGCTCCTCCAAGCAGCCAAAGTCTCTCGTCCTTTCCAATTGGCCAGTCGAATAATTTGGGTCGAAAATATCTGGCCTCTTTTCAACCTTACTCGGTATCACGTCCGGATCGTCATCCGGCATGTCAGGATTCTGGTGTTCCTTGAAATCGCTATGACTCGTCTTGCTGGTTGGTGTAATCACCACGCGTTCGTCTTTTCCTCCGTATTGTACGACTTCCGTTTGCGGCTTGATCGGGTGCATCGGGTGACTGCGTCGATAAAGGGTCAGAGTTACGCCCACGATAAGGATGCAGAGTGCGGTGATCCCCCCAGCGAAGCAGGCCACTAATAGACTGTAGTCGCTGCTGTCCTCCGAAGTTCCACGACCTGGAGACAGAGGAGAACGTGACTCACCGGTCAAATCCTATCGTTACACTTTCTGTAAGTGAAACTTTCTGCCCTGGCATCACTGTTGTTATTGGAGATAACGAACTACCGGGCTAGTTTCTCCACCTCCTCCTCCTCCTCCTCCTCCTTCTTCTCTTTCGCGGAAATCATAAGACCCGAGGATCCAATTCTGGACTTTCCTCGTTATGCCCGACTCGACGCCGCATTTCGAACGATTTGTTACGTTTTACCACCAGTGGATCGGTGTTTACTTTTAATCGAACGCGATATATATATCTGATCGAAATGCTTAACAAAGAGTGTACTTGTTAAAAGAACAATAGGAACATTTCCCGAATTCCATTCTCTGGATTTATATGAAATGCTGATATCAAAGTGAAGTAGGTTTCAATCCGAATGCATTATTACAATAATTTCAATAAGTATCTCAATTACGGTATCATCACGCCCGGTTTCGAAAGTATCGATTTGTAAGTTTATAATCTCTCACATTCAACGAGATACGATATCGCCATTTGTACCACGTATTTGTAAAATGGAATCCAGCCGCCTGGTTTCCAGTCACGGAGGATCGTCCAGACCTTAATCCATCTGCTCATCTGTTCGCCGGTAAAGCCGGCTAGCAGGCCAAGATTTGTCCTCATCAGAATGAGCGCTCGAATTGACGACGACAACGACGTCCGTAAGCGAGGACGCTTCAGACGTGTCTCGTAAACGAGATTCGCTTTTCCCGTCTACTTATTGGATCACGAAGAAAACGCCAACGAGAAGAGAGATAAAGACGGAGAGAACGCGGAAGAGCGCAACGTTGGAAAGGAACTTCCGGTAGGAAAGATTAAGAGGGGAAGAGTAGCTAGCCCATAGACGACGATGGTCGAGCTCTTTGGCATTCAGAAAGCGCTCGGGTTCGTTAGCCAACGAACAGTCAGTCTCTCGCACGTGTACACGGAATAAACCCCACGTGCGCGCCTTCACCTGTACACACGTTTCATAAGCATCCATCTATGTACAAGGACGCGTACGCGTACGGATCTCTACGTATGCATGTATGTACCCCAGGACATCGAGCCAATTGAGATAGACGGACACGCGAATTGAACTGATCGAGATCATCCTGTCTAGGAAGCCTCTATTGGAGCTCTCTCGTTCTCTCTCAGACTGGCTCTTCATCGGTGCACTGTTAAGGAAGAATGTCTGGCACCCCTGCCAATCGCCTGAAACCAGCTGGAATGGGTTGCGGGTCGGTCAGGGGGAAATAAAAGGGTTCGAGGAGATGTGGAGCATCCTGGAACGGTGTCAGTGGTGGTGGCACGAATACTGCCTAGGTCCGAGATGAGTCTTGCTTGCTTGGACATACACACACACACATATATACGCAAAGATCTCTTACCACAGACAGCCGAGTCGTTCGCGAGCTAGCATGAATAACCCATGAGGATGGAAATTAAAGACGATAAATGCGCCAGGAATGAGACAGCAGCGAGGAAAGGCACCCACTTTTTATGGGATTTTAATTCAGCCTCCGCGGAAAGGAGGATACGGGAAGAAAAGTATCGCGCGGAAGAGGGATTCTGTACGGAACAGGAGGTAAAAGAGCGCTCAGTGCTGGATCTCCGTATAATTGCGCTGAGCCGAGGGTAGAAAGGAACGTAGTTGCGATGCGCGACGTGATGCTCTGGATTAGTAATCCAATGCCACAATTCGGAGTAATCGGGAAATATAAGCTGTATATATCCCCGAGATTCTCGTCATTCGTGCTCCGATGAAGAGGACTCGGGGAAAACAGGATAAACCTATGAGTAACATGAATATTGATTCTACTTGCGAGGGAATATTACCATGCGATCATGTCTCATTAAACGGAATAATTCCAGGTACATTTCGCTTAATACCAGGAAATATTTATTGCCAAAGGAATTCCAATAAAAAGTACGAACTTGTGAATTGAACGTTTTAATTGCAATTGATTTAAATTTAATGAAACATTTTCTTACGTTTCAAAGCGGATGGATTTACGAGAAAAAAAAAAAAATAAAAACTCTTGTACTTACCAGTGGTGTACATAGCTACCCCTTTGAGGGTGACTGGTTCCAGAATTACTGGATCGCTTCGTCCCTTGGCATTGACTGCATAGAGGTGGAGCCTGTAGTTGCGACCGGGTTCCAAGCCAGGAACCTCAAAAACTGGACCAGACGAGCTCAACCTGTCCGTGTGGTTTAGGTAGATGGTATTGACATGATAAACATTGTCTTCGCTGTAGACTTCGAGCTCATAATTAGTCAATGGTAAACCGCCATCGAATCCCTCGGAGCACCTAACTATCAGCCAGTCAGCGTCCCTTGCATCGGTAGCTTTAAAGTCCTCGTGACCTAATCAAAATGGAAAATTCCTGACAACCTTCTCAAAAGAATTTTACAACCCTCCTCTCTCACCGTTCCTCAATATGTAACGAGTTAAACTATCAGACTCGATTAGCAGGTAGGAAAAAAAAAGAATAAACTATCGATGAAACACCAGCGGTTGTTATTTCCGGTAATACAAATGGGTTTCGGATAACGCGCCCGGGCGCGAAGAGAGAAAACCTTCCATCAAACGGTATAAGATATCCGTTACGCGTTACGGTATCGGCTTTTTCAGGCGTGGCAAAAAGCCCTATCCCCTTAAATCGGTGAGCAATCGATCCCCAAGAGCGGGGGCCTAATTTCACGAGCATTTTCACGCACGAGCGGGCACCGCACCTTTTCCCGGCACGGCGACAAGAAAACAAGCTGTTGAGCACAACAAGGGTAGCGTAGACAAAGAGTAAGAAAGGGAGAGAGAGAGAGAGAGAGAGAGAGAGAGTAGTCGAGCTAGTCGTGGTCGTTGTTGTCATTGTCGGAGATACCCCTGGTAATAGGAGAGTTAGCACCGTTCAAGATCGCAACAGAGGGTCCGGCAGGACATGCCCGGGTCGGATGATGTGTCCAGGTCGCTTACCCATTCGATAGGCGTAAGGTCCGGTAGACTGTAGGGCCGAACAGTTCTGTAGGGGATAAGGCTTCCCAGCAACGATGATCTGGAAGAGACAGGGCGTGCGCTGCATCCCTATACGATTTTTCGCCCAGCAGGCGACCGTGCCGTAGTCCATGTCGTTGACGGGCGTATAGTTGAGCCTGGAACCGTGCCAGTGGCTGGTGATCAGACTGAGGGGCTTGACCTGCGTGAATCTGTTGGCAGGCACGTTCATCAGTTCACCAGAGTTGTTGAAGGTCCAATGGAAAGTCGTGGGTGGTGGCTTCGACTGTACTCCGCAGACTAGAGATATAGTCTCGTGCTTCAAGGCGCCGACCACTTGGGTAGAAGAGCCGTCCTTGCAGATCGGTGCGTCTGTGAAAATGCGAGCATAGTCGAGACTGAAGCGGGCCGACTTAACGCGGCCACTTTTTCGCCTGGCGTCAATGCCATTGTGCTAGATTTCTCTCGCTCCCTCTTCTTTCTGCGCCCGGCCACAGATTAAAGGGGAAACCACGCTAGGGGTTTTAAGACGAGGCGAGGCATCAAGAACCGAGCGCTTTCAGCCTTTGATAGGTATGTATGTATGTACGTATGTATGGACATGTATATTGAAGCCTAATGCCCGCGGCAACGCGCGGTGCTTTTTACACACGTGTGGATGTATATCAGTTGCGGAGAGTAGCGGTTTAGCAGTAACATGTTCACCGGGCCAAAAGCGGTGGAAGGAACATTCGTGTAATTGGTAATATCTGCTGATGTACTTACACATTATTTCGAGGCTCACGGGTCTGCTAGTGGATTTTCCCTCAATATTGGCTGCCATGCAGGAATATTCCCCGGCAGAGCTTCTAGTTACGCTCTGTAGAACCAGAGACTTACCACCCGGAAGAATGATTCCCGCAGTCGCATTCTGGTGCAATTCCTTCCCATCTTTGAACCAAACCAACTTGTACGCCTTTGGATTCGCATGGACCTCGCACTCGAAGTAAACGTCGTCTCCCTCGTTTATATCGTTCGCTTTTAAACTCGATCCTAGCTTGATCGTTACCACGGGAGCGTCTGCGAGCAAGAATTATCAGGAACTAATTGTATTTTTTTTTTTTTTTCGAGGACAAACCGAATCAATATTTTTCCAAAATTTCACGAATAGTAATTACTTACAGTAAACCAATAATCGCCATCTATCTTCGAGAGCGCTTTCTGGTACAACTGGATTTTCAGCGCGACACGTGAGGAATCTTCCGTCATCCTCGATCGTCGGTACGAAACTCAATAAGCTTCTCGTAACGTTCGGACTATCTGCAAACTACGAAGAACTCAGAATCGCGGTTCTCTCAGGAAAAGGTCGATCGCATTGTATTGGAACGGTAACAACGCCAATTTCCAAAGGAAGACACTCACATTTCTAGCCATGTGCTTGACCTGCCGACTTCCACCCGGGGGACCTTTCCACCAGGTGATGACAGCTTCTGGCCTAGAACCTGAAGTGACGCACTCGATTTCGTACGTGCTCACCGCCGACAAGTGCGGCCTCTTATTCGTAATATTCACCACGAGTGGTTTTACTGCAATTTTAAGAGAAATCTCTAATCACCCTACTCTCCTCAATATCACATACCACAATTTCGCCCGTAGAATTTCTTTAGCATATACTAAATCGAACAATAATGTATTAAACTACCATTATTCGCACTAAATACAACTATATATTAAATTACTTACGATTGACGTCTAAAATGATCTCCGAAGCCAACGACGAGATCAGATGAGTATTGCTCGCACGACAGATGAGTCTCGCTCTGAGAAATTTCCTGGTGACCTTGGAAATATCTAGTCGATTTATCGTGATATCTCCGTGTTCGAGGGTGAACGTTTCGTCGAGAAGCTTTCCTTCGAGATGCCACGTGACTCTTGGTGGTGGCCTGCCACCAACAACCTCGCACAACAAGGACAACTCGCTACCCTCGTTGAACGGCTGAAGGATCTTGGCCAAACTTCTTCTCGAACCGGTATAAATCTCTGGCTTTTTTGGTGGTACTGTTATGGGAATTGAATTTCCGTGAGACCCATAGCAGTAGAAACTTTGAGTACGTGAGTCTTGTGTGCTGGAATGTGACTTGACGCTTTTGGGCAACACTAACTCTTTCTCCCTCGCTCGCACTCATCCTTCGGGTCGTGTTTAACTCGCACGATATGATGTACGCACTGTGCTATGTGTTTCATTCCGATAATGGAGTAACATAAATTCTGTTATAGGATGCAGTATTCTCTGACAGGTAGCTGAGTACACCGTGTACAATATACCGTGAGTAATTTTGACATAGTTGTAGTGTTACTTTAAGGTGTCGATTCGACAAAGTTATGGTTATATCGTAAATATTCTCTTGTGTTTGGGCGAAACTATGGATATCTAAGGATTTCTGCACTGCTTTTAAGAGAATTTTCAAGGGATATTTTGTGATACTTGAAAAAATTGTTCGACTAGTGGATAATTCCCGTGACTTGCAAGAGGGGAATAGGAGTAACCGCGAGTGAGACCCGCACCTGTTGAGCCACTGCCGGATCCAATTAATTAATTCAAAATTGCGTTAGTCCCATCGGCGGAAGCCACGTCCCACTCATGACACACAGTTGAATCGCGATTGTCTGTTTCGGTTTGTTTGTGTTTCGTGGCGAAAATAATGAAATCGAACATCGAAGAGACATCCAACTACTACCTTATTGGATTTCGAGCAAGATGACACAGTTTTAATTGAGTCTGATTAACTGTTAACACACATATTCTCCTGACATAAATTGCACGTGATTAATTCCAGTGGATAATATAATGTTCTGCTTATCGGAATACTTCAGGAAGGAAATTATTTTATTTGCTTGTCAATTTTTGGTATCGGAAGAATTATAATAGTCAACGGATAGCAGTCAACAATGTTTCTTTTTCTGAAACTTGAGACAGTTCTTGTCCTAGCAAATCAGTTTCTATCTAAACGTTTGATAAAATTAAAAGAGCGTTATCAAGCTAGCCTCTTCGACTTTTTCCATGCATATAATCAAATAGAATGTAATTCTGAAAGACTTTCTCCATGACATTATTTGGAAAAAAAATTCAATTTGAACGATATCAAGGAGAAATACTTACTTATAACCGTGAGATTAACGATCTGATTTCTTGTCGGACTATTCCTATAGTCGACTCTACATCTGTATATTCCAGCATCAGTTGCCTCGAGAGGATCGATCTCCAACTCTGCGGGCGCGACGTTTGTTTTCATGATCGCCCTGCCGTCAAATACGTATGGATCTGACCAAAGCTTTGCCTGAGCTATCGATCTGCCACGAGCATCCATACTGTATATCGGCTCGCCATCCCTCTCGCCTTTGTACCAAAAAACCATGCTCACCACCTCCCCTTTAGTCGGTGGATCAATGTCGCAAGGTATTTGAGCTTTGAAGCCGACCACGGCTGACACATCTAAAATCGGTACTGAAAAAGAGTGCAAAACAAGAGGGTTATCCTGGAACCCTCAATGCCTCCATAAAAGTTGCGTCGTCAGAATTTTCAACAATCTCTCTCTCTCTCTCTCTCTCTCTCTCTCTCTCTCTCTCTCTCTCTCTCTCTCTCTCTCTCTCTCTCTCTCTCTCTCTCTCTCTCTCTCTCTCTCTCTCTCTCTCTCTCTCTCTCTCTCTCCCTCTCTCTCACTCTCACTCTCTCTCACTGCACTACCTTTCATACGTATGCATGCAGGTGCTTTCCAGTACGAAAGCTTCCTGATGCGCGACATAGTTCACAATCCAGCTACTACAATATTGCTACTTTCTCGCGATTCCTTCAACTCCAAGAAGGAAAGCAGTAAGATAAACCAACGGCTCTACCTATAGAAAACGATAAAACGGGCCCTAAACTCTGAAGGTAGATACCGTGGGTCGAATGAAGAAAAAAAAAACATTCTAATACACGTGGATTGTAAAATCAATGTTCTCAAAGTTATAAACTATTTTTCCTTTCGGTCGAACCTATATTAACGCTATACGATCCGTCCTAAAGATTACTATCTACCCAGAAAGTTATGGTCTCTTTTTTATCGGCCTATATATCTGCCATCCATTAAATTAGATTAACTTTTATGTAAGTGACGGCAAGAGCATCAGGAGTACCGACCGATCTGTCCTAATTCCACTTTAAAACAGTTAAAACGAGGTCAGTCTTTTGGATGGCAGGGGCTCCGACGACGGAGCTCGTATATTTTCTTACCGCAACCGCAAATTTCTAGTTTTAGTCAGTCACCGGGCGTGAGCCGAGTTACTGCAAATTGGGCAAAGCCCGGTCAAGCAATGGGCTAGTGCCGTGCCACGAGAACGGGGGCGTGCAGTTACACAGACAGGGCTTGGAAACAAAAGTTCGCACACAGACGCAGCCGATAACGTTGATGTTGGGTAGGTACAACACAGCCTGCAGGACGAGACCAATTAATCGGTCTACTTGCCGATTTATGCGCCACTGTCCGTAGGCCAGTGCACTGCCTCGATTTTATTGGCTTTCATAGCAGAGTCATCAATCGTGGTGTGCTCGCACCTAACCAGGTACAATTCACCGGCCTCGTTATCCTTTTCCACTTTGACCTTAGACACAATGGGTATGCTCGAGAATTACCCTCGTGTCAAGCACTTTAGGCTTCATTTCATCGAAGATTAAAACTTTGAGGTCACCTTTGGGTGGTAGTGGAATCGTGGAAATCGTAGTTCGTATAGATCAACATTAGATTTAGATTATACGATCCCTGTGATTTTCATGGTTAAGTTCGTGGAATATGATGGTCTCGATTTTTATGCTTCTTTTTTTGTTTCTCCCGGAAAGCGTACCTCGCCATGAAATACGGCCCGTCGTGGAAAGTGGTAATTGAGCGCGACCCCAAAGACAAACCCCGGGGAATCTTTTTGCCCGGTGCCACGCTCTCGCCTCTGTCCCATGGACTTTTAACGAGCTCAGTGACACGAGTGGGAAAAATTTCACAATCAAAACTCCCGTTGGAGTTATCGAGATCCAAACGAAAAGAAAGACTTGCACAGCTGGGGCGACCACGCGGAATACAACGTTTAACGCGTTCCGGTTGGAAATTATTGGATTTTAATGGTCGTGCGACCTCTGCTTCCAGTAGGTGATTTTCGCAGGAGTCGCGTCGACCTCGCGACAAATAACTCGGCCAATTAAATTTGTAATTTCGTTTGGGCACGCGCCGAAAATCGTTACCAAGGGAAATTGGAAAATTTCGAGGCCCACCACCCGTCGAATTTGGGAAACGTTGTTATATCTTATCGATCTAATATGCGAACGCGCGTGCACCCGGTACAAACATGATTACTCGATGTAAAAATGCACGCTCCCGGAAAACGAGGGTACCTGGAAAAAGCATTTGTAAATTACGGCCATTTCGATTTTTCCATTAATGCCGCCGCGACGTGCAACGTTGTGTTTTACGGCCCACTACTGCTTTTATTTGCACTCTCTCTCTCTCTCTCTGTTAATGAATTACTGCGCGGATTGCACTGGTGATTGCTGTACGATCACGGGCACACTCTTCCTGGAAGCTGGTCGTTCTTAACGCTTTATCTACCGGAAACCTATTAATCGGTTTTCCGATGCCAACACTTATCCAACGGGATCCTGTTAATCGGATCTTCGATGCCGCATAGATTCTCACGCGAGATTCTAAACCGAACGGGTATTAACAAAGTATTCGGTTCGGAAACAAGTCATTTACGGAAAAATACTAATTCATTAAAGCTTCAAATAAATACGCGATAAATCAGGAATGAATGAAAAGCTAACAGAAAGGCGCAAGCGGCAAAACAAAAGAATAATTAATCGATGGATATGCAATTCGAGAAGCTTAAGTTATTTCGATTAATTAAAGAATCACATACTTTCGTATATTTTTAATGGCAGTAAACAGCGAATTCATTCGTCAGAGGCGGATGAAAAATTAATGCTTCGCGTTATATCCAATGCATACTTTAGCACAAATAACTCATTATCTCGCTGAGAGAGATGCTTGGTGAAAACGTGGAAAAGGTAGTGCGATCAATTTTTCGATAATGCATAACCCCGGTCAATGGCATTCCGAGAACTCAGTTCCGTTAACAATTGAAACTTGGCTCTATGGCCAACGACACGCGATCCAGAATAAACTGGGTCCAGCCTCTTTGTATACCAAATGCATTGTAAATAACAATGTTAACCGTATCTCGAGACGAATGACCTCCTTATTTCGGCTGAATTCTAGACTGCACAATTCAATATGCACGCGCGAGAGAAAACGAGAGAAAGAGAACCGAGCAGCAAGTTACTGTCAAGTAAAAACACTGTCATTCACTGACCGTGGCACACTTAACGTCATCGTTGCCAATATATAGTTTCGCATAATTTCTTATTATTCAAATCAACTGAACTACTGGTAACTCGCCCGGTATATTCAATAAATTTATTCAATTAATCGTGATTAGTAATGCTTATCGAGTTCCACAAATTCTCATTTCAACTCAAATAATTATAATCATAATAATTCAATATGAAAATTGATATAAAAAACTATACAAGATATATCAAGAAGTATCATCAATACTTTTTAGATATTAATACATAAGTAGTACACATTGTAAGATACAAAGTATAGATTACCGATGATTCAAGATCATTATTATTGATCACTGAACCAAGTATCCAGAGATAGTAGAATACACGGATAAGAAATATATTCTTAGAATCGATTCCACCGAGTGTCCGTTGATTAAAAGCCTTGAATCACGACATCTCGTTCAAGAAACTGGCACACAGAAAAAAATTGCTGGCCGCGAATTAAACCAACGACCAAAGCCACTTGGCAGAAATAATGATTTCGCCCGGTTCATAATCAGGAATCCGAGAGACAATCGACGTGGGTTACGTGGCGCATTGTGCGCGGCTGACTATGAGTCTCGAGACTGGTTACCAAGCAATGTTAATAGTCCGATACAATTAATCCTCGTTGAATGCCTGTTGTCGTGAGACGAGTCGTTAGCAACGACAACGGGTTCTACCTACTGTCCTGTGTGCACCTTTGGATTCCCCTCTTCTTTGCCTCTTCACACACGAACCGCACACTGTGCACTTGAATAACTTCGGATCAAAAGAAGCTCGCTCTGTTTGCAGCGTGAGTACAAGGTCCTACTGCTGCTGTTACTACTGCTGTTGCTGCCATTGCCGGCACTGCAACAGCCTGACCCAAATTTAAATTCGAAATTTCTCCCGGACAATGCGAAATCGTGCTGCCTGATTTTTTTTTTTCCTCCTTTTTTCCCCAACGCTGCTCCGCGCGCTCTGATGCCACAAGCAATTTTCCATCACACCCCTCCCCCCACCTCATCAGGTGCTTTCTGTTTTTTCCACCGTTCAGATTTACACTGTCCAATGCAAATTTTCAACCCGATAGATACTCCCCTGCATAATCAAAGTCTCGCAGCATCTAGCATTTTTATCGGATCTTAAAAATAGGTTCCTTTTTTTCGCATTAGGTTGAAAAACAGAGCACCATTGAACGTCGACCGTTGAAACGTGCCATTTGCGTGGTTCTCGGATTGGAAATCGAAATCCTTCAAAAGAGTAGACCCTTATTTGTCAGAGATATTATATGAGAATTGTTTTCATCAATAAGGATTCCTGCCTTTCTCTCTCTCTCTCTCGCGCGCGCTCTATTAGATTCGCATTCCAATAATATCCCATTATTAAAAGCGAATCCAATTACGAAAATTCGTATTTACGAGAGTTTTGGTGAAAAATGAAAAGCGCGTTCTATTTTAATGCAGCTGGGAATTTATCGTGCAACAGATTGTACAACTTCCGCGATTACTTCTCGCAAAAATACTGCGTCAGCCGGTTCGAAATTTGCATTGTAGAAACGGTAGAAATTCATTATGTGCCTCTGACTGTTCAGTTATTCGCTAGCGTTTGCCATGCGCGTTCCCCTGACATGCGAGGAAAAAAAAAAGGGGAGGGTTCGAAGAGCTATGAGCTTGTTACGCGCTTGATGCCGTGGCGGGGCTCATAAAAACGTTCACTACCTTCTCGAAAAGTTTTCCGCCAAAGTTTCACCGTGCATCATTGGATCAGCTGGTATACATGATATTTCAGAACTAAGGAAGAACTCCTTTAAGGGTACATGCTCATCCTGTGGGCTAAGGGCCTTGAGCCATCGCTGTAAAAACGGTAGGAAAGAACCGTTGGAAAGTTTTCGAGACTCTTTAGCCGGACTCCGAATTGAGGGTGCCTGGGAACTCCCTGATTTAAGAGATGATTGGTCGCTAGTGAAAAAAAAAAAAAAAAAACACGTTGGCATCTTATCTTCACCGACGACACATACAGAGTATGATTCTGAGAAAGTTATATCCGAGAAATCTCTGATTCGATGATAGACATTCGAAAATCAATTTCTTCTTTTAAATTGGAACCAATCGTCTTGGTTACTTTTACAAGAATCACCCTGTACACGCGAACTATCGATCAAAGTTCCAGTCCGACAGGTAATACACAAATGAATTGCATTTGTGGTGGATCAATTGCCAGTAGACAGGATGGGGGTAGCCGGATAAAAAAGCTCTCGTGGTTGGGGTTAAAAGTCTAATAAGCCGACCAACCAACCCCCTGTTATCCGATGTAATCTTCCGATAAGCTTAGCAAATTGGTAACTCGCGCTGCTTCTCTCCGTTCCCTCTCGGCAGTTATACTGTTGATGCGCGCTCGTGAATACATCCGTTGGTTGTTAATCGTTTACGAATTCGCTCAGCGTACTCGGGAGAGTATCAACGTTTGCTTGAACACACGGGCGAATTGGAGAAGGGATGCTAGAGAGTGAGAGAAACACGGAACATCCGTTGACTAGGGAGACACACGTACGTAGTCACGCATACGGTGATTCAAGACTAATTATTCAAAGCAAACGTGAGCTCATGTCGTGGATTGGTAATGCATTGCATTACGTGAGTTCTACTGGAACAGTACGCACACACAGAGGCCTCCAAGGTGCAGCACGTTTCCGAGAATTCTCTGACCTTACTCGGCTTACGAGTTAGGGGAAAACCGATCGATCGAAATACACCTAGATCGATTCAATTTCGTTTTAACTGGTTCGAAGTCAATCGAACGTTTCTACTGACACTCTACTTTGTCACACCATTCGACAATGTTAAATTCTACAGATATATGTACGCATATATGAGTTGAGAGAGACGTGAGATGATCCCCGAGAAAATTAGTGCTCTAGAATCAGGACAAATTCTGTCGATTCCAATCTACGCTGGTGATAATGCAGGGAACCTCAATTATATTCACCATTGATCGCGGTATTCATTGTCGGGATGCATTGAATCACGAGGGTACGAATGTTAATGGAGAAAATCGCAAGACTTCGCTGATTAAAAATCGTACTTTTTGTACAGAGAGGCTTTTCGCACGTTAAACTCGCAATCGCGATATCAGAGTTTCGATATTTCAATTTTCCCTGGGTATCGTTGTGTATCTTCACCACGAGATAATCGGGTCACCCAGGAACTTCGTGCTCCAACTATTGTTACATGTATAGAGGTATACATACACACAGAGACACACGTGTATCAGCAATTTTATCTACGCCCATCTCGTTCATAACTCGCAACATTTGCCGCGTACCAGAAAGCATTTGTCTCATATTTTCCCGTTGCAATCGGATAAAGCGAGAAAGCGCGCGTGCGGGTGCACTCGAGGGCAATGAAATTGCCAGGTGTACAAGAGAGGCCAGAAACAGTCGATCGAGGCGAAACCCGAGTGCGCTAGGGCGAGAGAAAAAGGCGGAAAAGCAATCGCACTCGGTTTCGCTCGTAAACCGTGAAAATTACGTCGAAGCACGAGGGATCAACAGGAAAGTGTGAGTCGAAAGAGAAAGAACAGGATAGAAGTGGCCGATTTTCCAACGGTTTATCGAGTCATCCAAAGAAACATAATGATCCGCAGCTTTGGGGGTTGACGTTACTCGATGTTAGATCGAGCAAAGAAAAAAAGGGCAAAGACTTACAGAGATGGGGGGGGGGGGGAGGTGGAAGGATGAGTCCGATAACGAGTAGTTATCGCGGTGTCATGCAGTGGTGAGAACGTGGTCGTAAACGCGTCTACCGTTAAACGAGAGCTCTCGCAGACTGAAAACGGCCTCGTGCATTGTGGCGATTGTTATCGTACGGTTGCCTGGGCCCGCTGCGCCCGGTAGAGCTCGCACAGACTTTGCTTCTGCAAATACAGTACACCATACCGCACCTCACCGTGCAAACCCAGTAACGACCCCTGCCGGCATGGAAAACACGGCGCAGGGCCTCCGCAAAACCGTCGACTTGGCAAACATATGCCAACGTTGCTCGGAGAATCAACCTTGCAGGGCGCGTGGAACAACTGCGGCGAGTGCGCGAAAGACATTCTGTTTTACGCCTGCGAGCAGAAAGCACGCTTGATGGAGCAGCTAGAAAGGAAGGGGATGGAAAATCGTGTATGTACATAGTCTTATCGAGTGTTATGGTGTGTGAATAAGAATAAGGAGATATGCCACTTGAAGTTAAGTGGAATAGGAGTAATGAGAAACACTGTAAGTAGTATAGGTTAGAGGAGATGATAGTATTGAATAGAGAATTAGGATATTAGAAAAATCTGGAAATATTCTTAGAAAACATATTGATTGTCCGATGTACGTAACATTCGGACACTTTCGGTTTAAAATTCATAAACTCTAAAATTCATATTTCCTAAATATTAAATCCAAGTGTTGAACGTGATTCAAAGACCAATTGCAGTGTCGGGTACATCGATAAGCGTGTTCGGAATATTTGGTCGTGCTGAGATGTTTCGCAGTTGTTGGCGGGAGCACACATGGCTTTTCGTATAAATTTACTCGGTGGTAAGCCCACCGTTTACGTACTTATTATAGAAGATACGGTAACAGCATTTACCAGGGTTAGTTATACGGCTGGTTGGTCGCAGTAAAACAAGCGATTATTTACTAATTAACAAACGACGCCACGCTGCCAAAACCCACACTCGCGTGCGTCGAAGCTCTCCCCCTCACCCCCGGTGTGGAAAGTCTCGCTAGCTTCGAAAACGTTGTGCGCAAACAGAACGCGAACCGTCAAGTGCACGAAACGCGACCATCCAACGGAATTCGAGAAAACAGCATCGCGGCTTAGCCAAAATCGTTGACACCGCAAACAAGCGGGTTCTGCTGGCAAAACTGTGAGGAAGGGAGTTGATAGAACGATAAAGAAACGTTTGCTGTGAACTAGATAGAAAATTGTGTGACGAACGACCCTTACGATAAGTGTCGTGTTTGCATGCCTCCGTGCTACTTACGTCTGAAGGCTTCCGCGATGGTTGATGAGCGATGAACACGACACGACAGCCGCCTCTTCGAGGAGTTCGACGCAACGGAAAATAACAACGGAATGGCTAACCTTCCTTTACGAGGTATTTCCGATAGGATCGAACAGACTTCAACAGCATATTTAATAGGTAATTCTCAACGAAACATATTGGATACATTATGGAGCGGTTCATGTTAAAAATACATGTGTAAAATATTCTGAAACTGTATAATTTGCGGTTTTAATAACAATTATTATTATAATTTGAAAGCTTAAATAAATCTGATTATTCATGGTTTATATCGTTCCACTTTGCATATATGTATATCTCGAAAATGAAGTCAACTTGAGCCATAATATTTCTAACGTCATAACTTGACATAACGTGTGAAATTATACTGGAAAACACTCATAGTGTTCTATAACATATTTCGCTAGGTATAACGGATACATCAAGCTTAGACACGCGACATAAATTTTCTCTAACACTCCCTATACTCGCGTGCACGCGAATAAACTAATCGTTGTTGCTGTGATAGTCAATGTCATGATTGATACTTATATCGATATTGTCGAGCTCGTATTAAATGATCCGAACTGGTAGTGTACTTTGCGAATATACCGAGTGTGTGTGTGAGAGAGAGAGAGAGAGAGAGAGAGGATAGTAAAAGAGGGAATAGCGCGTGGCACTACGCAGTAAACGCACATGATTTAATCTACTATGGTTAAGCCGGCAAACGCGCCGGGAATTTTGTTATGGATAATTGGTAGCAATCTGACGCGGCAGATTCACCGCGGCATTTCCGTTTGAATTCCACGCACAAGGCAATGTGCGAGTCGGCTGGCCACCCTTCAGCCAATATTCCATTTCGCATATTACAACGTCCGGTGGTATACTCCCGCAAAACCATAATCCGCCGACAAATTTTCCTTGCAAACAGCGCGAGCTTTTCCAACCGAACGAGAGAGATTCGTGTCTGCCCGAATCGCCATATACAGTAGAATGTTTCCCATAACTGGACGCGAGGGCACGATCGATTGAGCCTTTTTCCGAGGTTGCACCGGCGATTTTTATTACTCGTGAGTGTGGTTTCTCTGTCGAGAGAAATGCCGCGAGTTTAAACAGGGACGAAATATATATATATAGCTGACAAAAGATACCAAGTGCATTGCGCACATAAGAAAGTAGAGTGCGGTTGTAAAAGAGGGAAACAATGGTTATGTCCATTTTTCGATATACAGCATAGTTTCCTACAACTCCAATATGCTGTTCTCTATGGGGCTAATATTCTATCCTAGCCAATTGAATTTTACGGTGCATCGAATGCGCAAGTTCCTTTCGCGCGTTACGCGATACGAAAGGATCACGTAGAATGGGGTTCGACTGTTCGGGTAGCAGTAGCCCGAACAGGATCTGCTGTTCTCAACTATGGGTCGAACAGGACTTATGCCCTTTGAAAGGTAACGCGATATAGAATTTCCTACAACACACCCCACTCTTCTTACCTACTCGAAATTGCAGGTTTTACCTTCCGCGGGGAGACATAAACATCCATACAACGTTTACAGAAAAAATATCAGTCGGAAGCAATTCCTGGATAGTACGAGGAATTCCTCAGGGTGTAAAATCCTTGCTGCGTTTCGATGTAAAATCCTTGTTGCTCTAAAAGGTTTCCGTAATTTCATAAAATCGTGCTTATTCCTTATAGCGACTCTGATCGAATTTTTCTTACGACCTTAGGGTCATGGAATTTCATTGGAAAAGTATATGGTCCCTTTTTTCCTTAAACTATTTCTTCTTCTTCTTTCTTCCGACTTTCTCTTTAGCTACGAAGGTTTAATTGTCCGAGGAAGCATCTTCTCCCTTCGTAGCTACGAAACACTCGATTCGAAGGGTCTTTACTTAGGCAGCGAAGCGTGGCAAATAAGATGCAATGTGTACACGTGTCAGGTTGATGTGACAACCAAGAGGCATGTACACGAAAGAAGAAGCTTCTCGAGTGTACGGGAGACTACCTCGAATATAGGAGTAGAGGATAATCGGCTATTATCGAATTGCCACTGGCGGAACAAAGGCAGAGAGAGAGAGAGAGAACGAACAATGCGTTCGATTTCAGATTAGGAGCATACGATATAATTTGATTCTAGTCGAGCCTTTGATTCCACGGAATTACTTTAAGCCCGATAAACTGTCAATTTAATTATTAAAATACGCGAATACTAAATGTTGCGCATATTGAAGCTTCCAGTTAAATTCGATTGGCGGCGAGCATTACACGCGTTAGGGTAGCGAAAGCCGTTTCCTAAATTTTAATTAATTCACTATATATTGATATGTATCCATGTGGCTAGCTGTTGAAGCGAACTTGGTATACGTCGGAGGATTAGATAATCGGTATTTATTTTGCATGAAGGGACGTCATGCTGGGACGAGCGCGCACCAACTATAAACTAATAATTCAATTTTCTACCGTCATATTGGCACTCTATGATGACGATGAATAATGGCGTTGAGGCATCGTCTCTATCATTTATCACCGGTCCAGAATTTGACTTGAATGTGACCGAAGAACACAACAGCCACGAATGCCGAGGCAAGTTAATATACACGGCTCACATATCCTCATTAACAAGCTCGCGTGGTGAAAGAACACCTCTACAATCAGCGGATACATAAACACTGCAGGTCATAAAAACATGTCAGTCATCGAGGAACAACAATGTGGGACATCGCGTCAGAACGGTCATAATATATTAAGCGGTAGCTTTTAATTCAACACATCAACTCAACCGTTGGGTTACCTTGTCTAACCACGGTTGACAGAAATCACACGAATGGCTCGAATGGAATTACATTAGTGGAAATAACAGGATTTCACAGAGAGATATTGTTCGATAGAGTCAAATGGCAAAATTAGTTTTCTCAAGCTATAAATTTTCTTTACTCTAAGTTATTTGTTTAAGAGAGTAGATTTTATATATTTATTGTTATATTTATATTTCAAAGAAAGAAATTCAAGAAAATCCAACATTAGAGTTGTGCTTAGAACTCTTAAACATTAATTTATAATTCTCTTCAATTATCTTTTGCTTCGCAGTTTCGTGCAATATAAATGTACGTAACTGAATGTAATTTGGATTCTTCCTTTGATGTTGTTAATATGAAACATGGAATTCGAAACACGTCGAAACTTAACGAACTAGATACGTTCCCCCTCGTTCGTTGAATCTAAGCGTGTATCTTTTCTATGACACGTGGAAAGAATATTTATGTATTTCGCTTATTAGTAATGATTACGAAGCACTCAAAGCTTTATGAAACCCCCCTGTATACATGTACATACGATTCTTATCATCTTTAGATTCACTCGTAAGGTTGTTTGAGCATCAATGCCAGTAATATCGGAAACTTTCCTTTAGTCAAAAGATCTTCTAGAATATTCATATATCATTCCAGAAAAGAAATTTCCCTAACAGTGAATCCGTTCGCGCATATTCGTGATTGCAACCATGCGGGATAAAACAGAGTGTCCTGGCACAGTGGAGTAGTAAGAGTAGTAGGAGTAGTACTCTCAGCGGTAGAAAACAAACGAGGCAGTCGCCGTAGAAGGAAAGGGAAAGCACGAGATAGCGGAAGACAAATATGCGCGTAACGAGTCGAGGAGACCGCCAGACGAAGGGTGGCCCCGAAAGAGCGAACCACCGTGCAAGCGAGGGCTGAGCTCGCAGAATAACGAAGTGCATCCGGAAACCAAGTGAAACGCGAATGAGAAAGCCAGACGGATGCGCGGCAGATAGCGTGGAACAGCGAAACGAATGAGGAAATGGATAAAGGTTTGAGGATAAGGGCACGGTAGAACGAGGTGTGAAAGGGTGAGAAAGAGAAGGGTGAAGGGGAGATGGATAAAGCTTGTGGACGCTGGAGGCACGCTCGAAGCATCCTGAAGAGAGATTATTATGCGGGATAGCACGCGTAAGTAGGAAGGTCGAGAGAGGGAATAACTCCTTGAAGCAGGTGCGACAAAACGAGTCGCATCTTCACACGTGCACTGTATTTACTCACTGGCAACGGATAGGCAGTAACCCTCTACCTTCTACCTGCTATTCCAGTTTTATCGAGCGCGTGTGTACAGTATTTCTTCCTCGAAGACTTTCATCCTGATCGCATTGTCACCAATACACTCGAAAACTCTGTAGAAAGTTGGTGCCGATCAGTCTTGGAGTGATGGGATCACTCTTACGGTAACTCGATCGTATTTCTTGTTGACTGCAGGATTAACCCTTTAACGTTACAATTCTCTGCGTTTGTAATTAAAATTCCTTTTTATGGAAAAAGAGTTTTGTTTTTTTTTTACAGCTAACGAGTTTATTTTTGTTAGTTCATCGAAAGTGGATATTTCTTGCCGATGAGTATACTTATCGAACGTCATTAAAGAGTTAAATAGAGCCTTGGTGTAGCGTGTAATCCTGGGTTGTTAGTTTTCTCACGTAAGTTGCTAGAGTATAGCCAACAGGTCTAGAAACGTTGCAGTCGTCGCAGAAGGATTAATGAGCCAGTACAGTTATGAAAGTATAGTTGAGGGCGAGGTCGAATAAATCGTTTCTGGTCAGGAAGAAAAATGAGAAAGGAATCAGGAGAAATAGAAATGGGGTTTTTCTTTAGCTGTTAGGGCTTGTTGCAACAATGGAGCGGGGGGGATTGTGACGAAGGGCTTCGTAGATCATTGTTTCGAGGATCCGAAGGAACCGTAGCTCGAGCAGTCGTTTCATCGAAGGAAATCACGCTCGTTCCTCACGATTGATGCCAGTAATGTTTCTTAGAGAATGTTGGAGGCCAAGAAGCGTATAAAGGTCCGGGCGTCCAAGAAAGTCGATAGTTGGGTGGCTGACCAGTAGAATGAATCCGGATCTACAGGGATAAAATGGAAGAAAAGGGTTCCTTTCCTGCTTTTCCACCAGTACCGTTCTCTTAATACCACGATCCTTTCATCTTCCGATACGTCGAATCATTAGCCACCTTTCGCTTTTTCCTTTCATCGATCATATTAGAAATATTACTCCATCCACTCGCGGGAGACTATCATCATGAAATACGAGGAACACGATCCAATATATCTGACGATATTATAGCATGGAAGATTACTCCAAAAATAATAATTGCCATCTTAAGTAATAAAATAAACAATATTAATAACTGCCGGCTTGAACGGTAGGTAAAAAAAGATTTTCCTTCAAAATAAAGTAGAGCAAAGTGTGCAACTTTGATCGAGATGAAACGATTATATTGGAATAAAACTGTGCAGTCTAATCATACTGTAGAAAGATGTATTATCGAAGGTGGGGTAGAGAGTTTGGATGATCGATCAATAGAAATCGAGGTGGAGTGTCGAGTGTGAGAAGCAAAAGCAGCTTGCACAGAGAGACGGAGGAGAGTCGCGTCAAGCCAGGGCCAGGGGTAAGATAGCGGTCGAATGAATCCGGATCATGTGGATAAGGCGGAAGAAAGGCGAGCTCGGTCGCCTTCTCGTACCCACCCTACAAGCCTATCCTTCTGCGTTTGGCGCTCCTTTCCTTTTTAGCCGTCCAACTCTCGAGTGGTCTACCCGCCGGATTTCTTTGCCAGTTGCACTCGAGCAGTAGACAATCGCGAACAGCGAACAATCGCACGGACCAATCAGTCCCGCATTGAACCAGGAGTCTTCTCTCTGCACCGTGTGGCCCCTATGCCGCACGGATCTGTGGTTGCCGAGCAAGGGCCCACCGAGACCAGCCGGCTAAAAAGCTGGATCCTTGCGGCAGATAAGAAACAGGAAAAAATAGAAAGAAGAGAATTCACCAGGGAGAAGAAGGAAAGAGAGATGGCTTCTAGAGAAACCGAATGGTCCAAAAGAGAATGAGACGAAAAGAGAAGGAAGATGACTGCTTTTCCGGTCCTCCTACGGCGACCTAAAACCGGCTTTATCGGGTCACGCCTGACGCTCCACTAGCAATCTCGCTCTTTCGATCGGACCTGGAAACGAGACTACGCTCGAACGATAAACGGCTTAAGTGCAGAACTGCCGCGATGGTAGGGATAATAAAAGGCCGATCGAAATCGCATGGAATGTATAAATAACGTCCCACCAAGTCGAACTGGTGACCTAGGTAAGGTGGGGTTCGCGAAAAAACGCAAATCTCAACGTGGGATAAATTGTACGATGCTCTTAATATCAGGAAACGGTGACGTTGGAACGTTCTTCATCGGTGCGACGTACCTCCTCCATTATGTCTTATCTGTGAGAGGTGTTTTGCTTGGCGAACGATCTCATTAGAGAGGGTAAAACGTGTCCGGGATTTCTCGAGATAGGCTGAGGATTCGTCTGGCAAGATTCGAGAAACTGCGTGCTTAGATAATGGGGCTTCGCTCTAAAGTTCAACGTAGTTATTGATCCTAGGTACATTCGAGCTTTTCCAGAGTGTAATACGTACGTGCGTCTCTATTTCCTATTCCAGAGTCAGTGTGTAACCCCCTCGAGCGAAATTTAAATTCACATCGCCGTGTCTCTCGTTTCTACGAGACGAAGCTCAAGCTAACGTTAACGAGCCATTTAATGAGTACAAATTGCAAACTTGCCAGTGCCAATTTCTTTACAGAGTTGCAAATAGTTAATTTAAGTTCCTCGCTCAAAGGGACAAGCCAGGGAAAGACTGGACATTAATGGGATGGATAAAGCTTTGTCTCATGACTATTCATTAATCTCTTTAGGCTCGTTCTACTCCCTTTAACGAACCAATTACTCTTATTTTAAAGCGTATTGCGATTTTCTCTTGAATACCATTTCCCTACTCTCTCCTGCATCTACCAGCCAGGGATTATGATGCAATGGAGAAACTTTCCAACGCAAAGGATTGAAAAAAAACCCCTTCCAATGAGAAATCCTTGAGGCTTGAGGCTTAAATGAAAATATATGTGACGGGAGTGGTTTAGATCCTCTGTCCAACATAATTAATCAGTGCGAATACTTGCTCGGATGCGGGGATATAGTACCTATAGTAACAGGGAGATAGAACAATAAAAGAAACACTTTGTCGTTCGTCTCCCTGCTTTCGGGGAAAACATCGGCTACACAGAAGAATAATCATTTGGCCCGATCAGTAGACGTATTCCGAGGGAATCCCCTTCCATCGCGAGTGCCGTAGCATACGACCCTAAAAAAAAAGATTCGCTCGAACGAAAGCGACTTTATCGGGGCAACTCTTACGCCCGAATAGACGAAGCTGAGAGGGTAACTTCAAGAAGCAGATTACGATCGGCGGGGGACTTTTCGCGATCGTCGACGTACAAGATCCACGAAATCCTTGATTTTGGCTAGAGAAAAGAAAAAGAGTACGCACGCATCCGGAGAAAAAGTCGATTTACCGCGTTGCTAAAAGAAGAGTGTACCTAGCCGAAGTTTGAACGAAACAGTGTTACGCGAGCGTTATAAATGGAACACCTCAACTCCACGGGGAAGCGATAAAGAACGACTTCGTTATCGAGGATCACTTTCTCGATAGTTCAAGACACTAAAGCACAAGTGAGTCCCGGCGACCAGCAAAAACCACTAGCCGTAATTCTGTTTACGGTTATCGCTTCCGAGAGGATCCCGTTTCGGCACTCATCGCATTATGTTTTCCGACAAAAAAAGCTCGCTCTAAGCGACCGCAATTCCCAGCGCGGTACTGTTCCGCGATACACCAATAATGCCGCGGGGAGTTTGAAAGAACAGACCGGAAAAGGCGGAATCGAGACGCGAAATTAGCCTATAAATGCAAAGCAATAATCACCTTGAACGGAGAACTCCTTGCGACTCGCTACGGTGAGTTTACTCGAGACTTTTTCTCCGCATCCTACTATTGCTTACTATAGCTTTTTTGTACTCCGAGGAACCACCGCCACTCATGTTCCATTCTCTGCTGATCTGCCTCTCGGTACACGCCACACCCATATATTACAGTTTTTCATACCGGAAACCCCGTGGAACTTGAGCCCCCTTTCACCAAAGAGCACTTTGCTCTCGAGGTGCTCACGCCTTCCTCGTATTAACGATGCGTGAGGTGACCTTCTAAGAGATCAGATACCAGGATTCCTGGCAGTTAAAAAAAAATATATCCTATCCATTACATTGGTATATTGTATTGTATAAATACGTTTAAGTTTGTAAAATTTCTGAGATTTAAAATTGACTTTAGAAAGTATCGATGCAAGAAGATGAAACCTTGAAAAGCTAGCGTCAAAGATCACACAGGGAGTTCAAATTACACTCGAGGATCAAGCTAACGTTTGACGAAGAGCTTACAGAGCTAACGAGTAATTTCCCTCAGCTTCTTGGAGTAGGTCCGACGTGCTGCGTCTGGAAGATCTTGAGAGTTACTTGGGCTACGTATCGGGCGGTATCTACTCCCTGGGTAATAACGGAGATAATCCTTTATGCGAGCTGGTTAATATCGCGGCTGGAATAGCGGTGCGTTTAGAGCGCAATTAAAGTAGATTCCGATGGGCGCATCGCGGGGCAACTGATAACCATGGAAAATGGGTACAAGGCGGCCACTTTGTCCCATTATCCTCGATGCCTCTGTCCAGAGAAAATAGAAGTAATGACCGCCGCATTGAGCCGAGTAAATCGGTTGTTTTATATGCTAATCCCTTTACTCTTCTCGGACCGAACGAGATTACAGTCACCCAATAAAACGTGGGCATGCACGCGCGCGCGAATACCAGCTCGCTCGATAACCGATACCCGAAGGACGGCTCGTGACATGAAAATTAGTCGAGCGCACACACACACACGCACACACGCTTACGACACAACGATTTTACATCGTAAAATCGAGCTGGTTGTGTTTCGCCGAGTGACGATATGTAATATAGAGTTGACGGGAGAGAAAGGATTCCAATAACCCTTTTTCACAGGAGCCACTTTTGTCGACGCGCCAACGACTAAAAGTCAATGACCGATATAGCCCATTGACATTTAATACGTTGTTTCGCTCTGCCAGTTGCTGCAATTTCAACCCGTCTCTGCGTGAATTCTTAGAAAGCAAACAAACCTGCCTGCAACATTATTGCACTATCACTCGGACAACGTATCGACGTTGGAGTTAACCGCTGTCTATTTGGGTCCAGCTCTGAGTGTATTTCTCTCGCTTCTCCCTTAACAGAGACCGAAACGCGGTCCCGCCACCACGAAAGTAACGAATTTACATTGAAACTCGCCTGACCCACGTAACAGAATAACAATTATCATATCTGAATATGTATTTAAGTTAACGCCAGCAAATTGTTTCCGCTTGCGAACCGCATGGCACTCTAGAGAATTTCAAACCTCCAGGAGAATCCAATCGAATCTTCGGAGCGACTATTAAACCTTAAAGGATGTCGTGAAATTCTATTTCATACCATACAAGATCCTTTTAATAATCAAGCTGTTTACAGTGTCAATAGAAATATTATTCCAATTAAAAAAGTTCAATTTTATTATAGTCATTGTCATCAGAGCGACAAGTAAAGTTGATGAATGATGGTATCAGTGAAGAGTTAATCGTTATGATCAAAATCTCCTAATCACAGTTGAATCGGTATCTGATCAAAGTCTATTATACAGGTGAAACACGTGTCGTCGGTGGAAATGAGGATGTAACCGAGGGTCCACGTAGAGAGAGAGAGAGAGAGAGAGAGATGTATTTCGCCACATCTGTGGTAAGTACAAGAACGATTAATCGGTGAACGAGGATGACCCAACGAGTCGCGCAAGGAGCTATCGGTTTCCGATATAAACGCCCATTCCCCGCAAGCTGTAAGCTTCGTGAAATGAAGCTCCTCTCAAAAAGGTATGTGCCATTAATAATTCATTAAGAAGGTTGGCGCGCGGAACAGCGTCGGCGCGACCCGTAAATAGCGAGAGTCAGGAATATCCTTTCGGGGTAAAAGTGCTACAACTCTATCTACCCCCTTGGGGGTGTTGCTAACCCATTCGAAAATAAACCTGACGCTGCGGAGAACTGCAAGTCCTTCGCGTCTCGACGGTGGTAGTGCAGCATTAGTTATCGCAGCCGGCAGTTCGCGGGGGAAACGAACGGTTCAAGCCGACAATTTCAGAATTGCGGAAAGTTGGCAGTTTTAGCAGGAGGAGAGGGCTCGTTCGTTAACTCGACTGGACTTTGAAATACTGTGCTTTCGAGGGTTTTTTTTTTTTTTTCCTGGGAACGATATGAGCCGAAAGCTCGGGCCTCTGCTCATTGTCCGTACTATCGTGAGAGAACCGTTCCCCGATACTCCCATTTTCTCAAACGCCAATGCCCTTTCGCCCTTTACGCGCCGCGAGTAGTTGGAAATAGTCTGATGTAAAAACACCTCACTGGCTTCTACTCTCCGCTCAATCGTGGTTTTTAATCATCAAAGTTTCACGTTTTCCATGCATACTTATCCACCTGTAGCCCAGTTTCTGTTTTATTATGTAATTTATTCGTGAGCATCTATTTACTTCTATTACTACCATTATTGGTGTAATATTTTCTTTTTCGTATTTCGCTCGAAAATGCAGAATGCAGATCAAGAGACGCGGTAGCGTCTCGCGCCAAGTATATATAGGACGTCATCATCATCATAATAGCGAGATGCTACCAAGTATCCTTTTCCAGAGCGAACTCGTTTTCGGGTAATGTTCGGTCGGCAACTCTCAAATTTCCTGTAACTGGCGTTATGCGTGGCATCAACCGCGATGCCGTTGGAATCCTTGATTTTTTCTCAATCGAATGAGACCAGAACGACGTCGATCCGTACAGCCGTTGCGGAGATCTCGATTTTTCGTACGAATTATTTTGCCAAAATATGAGGTTTTACGATTTCTCTTCAGGCGACGCTTTCCGCGCGCCGCCTGGCGGAAATTTTTGTAAACCCACGATTTTTGCGGTCCTAATCAAGAGACGCGGTAGCGTCTCGCGCCAAGTATATATAGCCGAGTGCAGCTCATCGCGTCGACGCTACTAAGTAACTTACGCGAACGAACTAGCTAGCGGGCCCTATCCGGATGGTCTTCACGGGCCCAAAATCGAGAGACGCTGCTAGTATACCTTCCAGGATCTAGTTTTCGTTGTGCCTGCTTTATTATTTCTCGTGCGCGGTTAATATGTAATATGCAATTAACTTGATCTAATAAATAATTTAACCATAAATTTCGCTTTGAATCCGATAAAAATAACGCAGGTAAGTTTTGGCCATGTACACAATCCTTAGGAGTATGATGAAATTCAATTATATTACAACATGCTGTCAATGAAAATAAAAAACAAACATGAAACATCTTATCCTTCTCCTACATTTGGCGTTAGGTATGGGACTAGAACAAAGTGCGCAGGGAAGGTGGTAAGTATTAAAATGCTAACTTACTTTAATGGAAGGCTGACGGAGCGCTTTCAAACATGAACTTGTGAGTTCAAGCGAGCCTGGAACGCTTGCATACAACAAATGACATAACGAGGCATGAAATTCTATATCTTGAAGAACAAAACTTGTAAACCGTGCCGTTCCAATCCTGAATGGTGAAAAAGTCCTATGTAAAGAACAGGGTACGTAGCGGTGACAGTTATGTAAAGGACAGGGTATGAAGCGGTGAGAGTTATATAAAGAACAGGGTATGTAGCGGTGAGAGTTCGCAAAATGCTGTGGGTGTAAAAACTTACATGCATACGAGGAATGCAGTAGAACAAAATAAATTGTATAGCAAAAGTCCAATCGCTTTGCGTATCCAACACTTGTGAATGCTATTTACTGTAGTACGCAACATTTTTCTCAGTGCTTCGCAGACCATTTTCACAAACATCAAGGGAACAAGGTAATCCTGAACTCGGATCAAGTGATACTAGCTTTGTAAAATAGTCTGCTAAGCAATGAGAAAAAGGTTGCGTACTACATTAATTAGCATTCACAAGCGTTGGATAGGCGAAGGGATTGCACTTTTGCTATACAATTAATTTTGTTCTACTGCGTTCCTCCTATGCATGTAAGTTTTCGCACCCACAGCATTTTGCCTACTCTCACCGCTACATACCCTGTTCTTTACATAACTCTCACCGCTTCATACCCTGTTCTTTACATAACTCTCACCGCTACGTACCCTGTTCTTTACATAGGACTTTGTCAACACACAGGATTGGAACGCCACGGTTTACAAGTTTTGTTCTTCAAGATATAGAATTTCATGCCTCGTTATGTCATTTGTTGTATACAACCGTTCCAGGCTCGCTTAAACTCACAAGTTCATGTTTGAAAGCGCTCCGTCAGCCTTCGATTAAAGTAAGTTAGCATTTTAATACTTACCACCTTCCCTGCGCACTTTGTTCTAGTCCCATACCTAACGCCAAATGTAGGAAAAGGATAAGATTTTTCATGTTTGTTTTTTATTTTTATTGACAGTATGTTGTAATATAATTGAAGAGGACCCCAAACCTGGGAGTTGAAACGTAAAGTGTGTTTTAATCTCATCATACTCTTAAGCATTGTGTACATGGCCAAAACTTACCTGCCTTATGAATACCTCCAATCCAACAAACTCAAACACTAATTCTTGTAATTATTATAGTTACGGTAAGTACATCAGAAGTGTGAGGTACAGTTCTACCAGTAGGATTTACAATATAAATATGTAATGAATATAATTTACAAGAAACCAAATAACGAACCATGCTATTTTATATGATATACATTAATTTTGTGCAATTTGCAACTCTGATGCATGTTAATCAGTACTTTATATACAAACTTATGTACGATATACTATATATACAATGTATACATTATATCGTTTAATGTTTAATTTCTTGTAAATGATATTTGTTACATGTTTATATTGCAAATCCAACTGGTAAAATTTTACCTCACACTTCTGATGTACCTACCGTAAATATAGCAAGTAGGAATTTTAATATAAACATGTAAAAAATACAATTTTCATGAAAGCAAATATGAAACCATATTATTTTATACGATATACATTAATCTTGTGTAGTTTGCAACATGTTTAAGCTGTTTTAACAAATGAAATTTTCGTGAATTCTTGTATGCCCTTCCAAAGTATTCCTTGAGTTTTCCTACTTTTCCTACTTTTCCTTATAACATTTTTCTCTCTACCGTACCGTTCTCTTGTTATTCAAGAAGGTAGTCCTTTACACTTTTTAGGCGTGGGTCTCAAACGATTTTATGGTGCAGATGGGTGGATTCGCCTTGCGATCCTGCATCACAATCACTGTTAAAGGACATAATTGTTTATATATTATAAAAATAATTAATGGCAGACGAAAGCCCCATTTATACCATGTATTGTGTATTACTTACTCTAACACGAAACTCGTAAATGGTAATATAAGCACAGGAAATAATACAGCGCGGAGTACAACTCCAAATTGTGCAACTTTATTTGTTGTCAACAAACTGTTAACAAATTTCTGACCATTACTAGGGTACATTTGGAGACTGATTTCTGTTGGCGGATTCGTAAGTGTCTCCAAATATACCCTTGTAATAATCGGAAATTTGTTAATAGTCTGTTTACAATAAATTAAGTTGCAAGACTTGGATTTGTACTCCACGTTGTATTATTTCCTGCGCTAATATTGACGTTACATTTATGAGTTTCGTGTTAGAGTAAAGAATACACAATACAAATTTGAATTTTGCAATGTGTAATAGCAGTATTAACAAATTCATGAAAATTACAAGGGCATATCCAAAGAACCATACGAATTCATCATCAGATTGAAAGCGAAATTTGTGATTAGATTGTTCATTAGACCGAATTGTGATGTTCTAAAATTTTATTTTACCCAACTTTGCATATGCTTTTTTGATACTTCCAATTTCTTGTGCGCATTTAATATGTAATATGCAATTAATTTGATCTAATGAACAATTTAATCATAAATTTCGCTTTCAATCCGATGACGAATTCGTATGGTTCTTCGGATATGCTCTGGTAATTTTTAAGATATTGTTTTTTACTCTAACACGACACTTAATATAAGGACAGGAAATGGAAATTGGGTATACATACTAAAAAACAAATAAGCACACATTGTATGCAATGTGTCGCATAAAACCGGTAAAAGTGAAAGCTGAAGTTAAACAACAGAAATATTGTAGAATTATAAATGTACAAAAAGGATTGAAATCCCCAAAAATGACATTACATCGTGCATGTAACGTGCAAAAACGCGCCAAGTACATATAGCGCAGTGGTTTTATGGCGTGAAAAAATAGTGAAATTAATGTCTCCCAAGTATGTGGGCCAAGGAAATTTGGAATCATATAATATTTTCTATTACTGAAATTGCGGAAACAGATTTAAAAAAAATATAAAGTACGTTTCATTGGGACCTCAACAGAATCTCCAGCACCGGCATACTTGGGGCGCCACGGCACATAACCCTTTACGTCAGAGAATACTACGTGTATAAGTGCACTACCTTTACTGTATTTGTAAACACTCGTATCCTGTAGATTACGTAAAGTAGCGAATAGTTTCTAAATCTTAAAATAGGCGCCCCAAGTAGGCCGGTGCTGGAGATTCTGTTGAGGTCCCAATGAAACGTACTTTATATTTTTTTTAAATCTGTTTCCGCAATTTCAGTAATAGAAAATATTATATGATTCCAAATTTCCTTGGCCCACATACTTGGGAGACATTAATTTCACTATTTTTTCACGCCATAAAACCACTGCGCTATATGTACTTGGCGCGTTTTTGCACGTTACATGCACGATGTAATGTCATTTTTGGGGTATTGGTAGATCGAAAATTAAACGACCGAGGTAGAGTTCTGTGAATTTGGCCTTAGACTTTGTTTCTCTTCCTGGTACTATCTCTTTCCCTGACTCCCTCTTCGTTTCGTTCTTTCGTCGAGAAGCCCACTCCACCATTTTCGCGAACATTCTCGATAATAAATCCTGCCGGGTGATTTACGAAGTATTCCCCTTTTCCTGCGCGTCCCTTCCTTGCTAGCTGGCTTCCTTCCGGCACTCTCTTACAGTTTGCAAATTAATAACGCCGACAGCGATAGACGCCATTATTCCACGTTTATCCTCGATGATAATGAAATTAAGCATAGCGCCTTTCGATCAGCCGTCGATCGTACGAGTTTATTAAAATCGTTTCCCTCTTTTTTCCTTGACGATTTAACGGCCATTCTCAAGCTTTGCATATCGTTCCCTTGGATTTAATTCTTTCAATTCAATTTGATAATACCATTATAATAGTTACTTTTTTTCCCCGAATAGTATAAACCTCAATTTTAAAACCTGTGGGATTTATCGATTTAATTGAGCTCTTACTCCATCATTTTCCCGGTAGGAATAAAGAATAGAATACGCTATAATGCATTTACGCATAAAGTATTCAAAACCTGGATACCAACGTTGAAGCTGATTTCGATGAAAAAGAGACGAAATTAAAAGGCTCTCGTAGGACCGAGAACAGTTTTCATAAATCATCGATTCGACGGTATTCGCCAATGGTATCACTTCAATTCTCGTAGGATTTTACGAATCAAATCGTTGTGTAGCCACTAGCTGGTGATCGTTCGAAAAATTTCGCGCTCGCAGTTATCTACCCTCGAAACCGTGAAGTACGCTTTTTTGTGCGCGCGCGTGCCGAGTCATGCCGAAATTGCGGGTACATTGTGCGCAGCCAAAAATGGAGTGTATCCGCACGACGCAAGAGAACGCATAAACCGTGGATACCACGAGGACATCGTGCATCGTACACCCGGAAACGTGCACTACGGCCTGTTTCCGGTTATCTCGAGTCACCGATCGTTATCCCGTATCTCACTGAGAACGTTGAAACCCATTTTTTCCTATGTCTCTGTCTCCCTCCGCGACTCATATATACATATATATATATATATATATGTTCTCTTGCTCGTTGTTTCGTCTTTCTTCCACTGCTCGTTCCGCGGCGAGCCCTCGCGACTGGATGTACACGCGAATGATATCCCCGAGGGCACGTCTTTCCTTTATGCATGTCTCTCTGATGCCTGCCCGTCGTAATTGTAGTTTTCCTTCGGCTCGAGTCCGATCCGCACGACACACGGCATCCCCAGGCATCTGTCTCCCTAACATCCTACTTTTCCTCTACTACCCTCTCGCTCCTACTAACCATTGGCTTTCAACTCCACGAAGGGGCTGATTCGTCGAACGCGCAGTCAGTGTCAATAACGCCGCTAATGACAAGCCTGCTGAATTAAAGAGACGGCTCTCGTACAGTTTGTGTGTATATTTTCCCTGCCACCAAGGGAAAATGCGAACGAAAGGGAGAATAACATTTGTACCGTTTATGGTAATATTTGACCGGAAACTTGCGAGCCAAGTTTCTACCGGTTGACAAGTAAGGTCTTCAATTAAGATAGGATGATTGTGTGGTAGTCCTGTGAATCGTTTGTAGTTATGGTCTCTAGGATGTTATTTGGTATAAAACATTACCACCGTTTTTCCAAGCTCCCTAGGAAATTCACGGTAGAATAGCGGACAATATCCTCTTGGGAGGCTTCTTCTTACTCTCTTTCTCTCTTTACTGTACTCTCCTATGTTCTCCTATATTCTCCTGTATTCTCTTGTGTTCTCTCGCCCTCCAACTGCCTGGCACTTTCGTGGCGCGGCGTAATTGCAGTTTCCCTTTATTTGGAATCGAGGAATTCTCAAGCATAGTGCCAACGTTCTCTCTCGTCCCCGCTACGGCGCCAGCGCGTTTTATAAACTTTCTTCGTCGCCTCGCGAGAAAGTTGGCGGTGGTACCGAAAGAATTTTAAGTTTGCCAAAACCAAAGTTCCACGGCGGTATGGCAGTTTAAACAGCAGTGCTGCGGCGATGCATGCGCGCCTCGCCAGGAATTGTTTCTGGGGATTATTATTAACGACGGCTTGGGAATTTTCGGTGCCAGATCCTTTGTGGGATCGTTCTAATTTCAGGATTAATGGCTCATTATTATTTCCTCGCAAGCGAGAGGCCCGCGCTAGCTCATCCACGTACAACGTATGCGCTGCTTGATTTATAGGGAAAGATCTTAATGAAGCACGATGCCAAGCACGCAACGAAAATTATCCGATATTGGCGCCACTCGAAGAGATCATTTTTTTTACTTGGTGCGTCGAGCCTCGCTATTAGGCAGATCGCGTGCGATCGAATCATCTACCTCTACCAGCCATATTTCGCATAATTCTGTATTATTTAGAGAGTCGTGCCGGAAATTTATCGCAATTTCTCCTTCGTACCTCGGCCTTCTACAGGACTGAGAGAAATTTTGCACAGTCCAATCTTAAGTCGTTACGCGAACGGGGGTAGCAGAGACGGAACGAGAAAGATCGTTTTTCCTATCCTAGTGGTGCTGTAGCCTTATATGCAATGCCATAATTTTTCCGCCACCACCACCACTACCACTAACGATAAACGAGAGCAGTACGCGCCTATTCATTTCGTAGGTAACACACGAGCTGGTGCGCGGTTTATCGATTAAATCTCAGAGGTGGAAAAACTTTTGGGAAGGACTCGCAATGCGCATATATTACCCCACCGCAGGGTCACCAGCCACAAAGTCAGCAGGAAACCCTGGTGGCGAGCCACTGAATCACGAAGAAGCTTAACTCACCTCATCTCATCGCATTCGATTGGTCCTAGTCTAGCGAAAAATCCTGCTAACCCGAACACCATCGATGTCACTCGGAAGTTGACAACCAGGAAGCACGTCCAATTAAGCGTCAATAATTTTGACCCTTCAATTTCGATCCTGCGCCCTCGGCCGATCGAATGACTCAGTAAGAGGGTGACTTCGTCAGTGAGAGCAGTGGGTTCTCGCGACGTGTAATGCATTAATTATTGCTTCTCACAGTACATTGTTTAACAGCTACCGCGCTCGCGTGCAGCCTATAAATTCTCATACACTAGCTCTATTACCCGATTAATTAATCTTTCCCGGAACTTTCATTAATCCACCGCACAGTAGGCAATTAAATATTCATGCGAAATTTTTCCCTCAGATATTGGACGGGCCGGATGCAGCTAGAGAAATTGAACGATTACAAACTAATGGTAAGACGGATGAGTCGCCTAATTGATCAATCGACTGTACATTTAAAAATCTTCAAATACAAGATTAACATTGAATAGACATTGAAAAATTTAAATGAAGCCGAACAAACGCTCAAGGTGTTTAGTGACTTGACAAACGCTTTATGGATTCTTTGTGATGATAAATTGAAGCGAGTGGAGTTAGGAAGAGAGGTCGCGAGTCAAAGGACAAGACAGAATGATTCTGATTTTCAATCCATAACCCGCTACTGCCAATTATTCAGCACACACGGCACCCTATTGTGAATCTGTCGAGAGGCGGTGGTCGATTACTGCATCCGAAGTGGAGCCGTTATGTCAATTTGCATAATGCATCGATTAAATAAACGGGTTGCGGTCCTGTCCGATGTCGTAGAGCATAGGAACCAGGAGGGGCCGCGCACTGCCCACAAAACAACTATTGACAGCCGAATTCTCCCCGCACTGCCTACACATATCGGGCTGCCAGTGTCGAAATTAATGTGGCCCCAGAATTTTTGCGCGAGTCACAAGCGCCTACCGAGGCTCTAGGGATCCTCAGGATTATGAGGCTGCCAAGAGCATCATTAGAGATGAGTGACGCCAGGCAAACTTGTCTTTCGCCATTAATTAAGAGCGTAATTGTAATGATCGCCACATCGATAGATTGTAGATCGATAAATATACCCTGGCGTCGCTGGTTACGCCGCTGGCCGAAACTCTGCGGGACGCTTCGATAAAATAATACAACAGCAAGCACACATGGTACATCAGGCAAATCGAATGACCCTGTGCATAGAGTTTCTACTTTCTTAATTTCTCCCTCGCGTGGCATTAATTATCCCTCTAACCTACCTCTATCTGGCGACACAAAGATAAATCGCTAATATATGTGCAATATTAGACCCTTCCCTCTTTCGCGCAGAACTACATGTAAATTGCAATGTGCATTTTTTATTAAGTGACCCAGTACTGCATATGTACGCGGCTCCAATCACCGTCCAGTATCCCTGAATTATATAACATCGGGATTATTCAGTGGCAAATGTCAACCTGGAACGATCGGTGGAAGTAAAAACAAAAAAAAAAGAGGCAAGGGTGGAAAAGGATAGCGAGAAGTAACTTTAATAGTAGTCGCACTGCACGCGGTGTAAGCGGGCTCTGTCATGTCAAAAATCAGCTCGAGCGAAAGCGAGCGTTGGAGGGGGAAGGCGTTATTCAAATTCGCGTGGAAGCGTGACTGAGCATCGAGCAGGCGGTTCGACGAGCTTGAAGCCGTCAGGAATTTCAGCTGGTTAATTGCAAACAAAGGCGGTCTTACTGCTCGTAATTGAGCGTCCGCAAGGCGGAACTCGAACGCGGGAGTGTGGAAGTTTCAATCACTTACTCGGCTCGTCGACATCACCGAGGAAAACTTCCGCCGCGACAAACCGAGCCATCATGCTTATCAGCAGAAGGATCCTCTTCATTCTGGGATGTTAGATGCGAGTGAAACAGACGGATGTTGGTAAGTGCTTCTTCTCTTGAATATCCTCCTTACCACGATTCCTGAACAGGAAGCTTCCGGTTTGGTGCTAAGTCGAGTAAGTTCCAATGATTCGGACTTCTCCAGATTATTTGGAACGTACCGAGTTCCTGGATTCTCACCCACCACTCGTGTCCATTCGCATAAATTCCACTGTGGAATTCCAGAACACTGGGGGAGACTCCTAACTTGCGGCTCGACTCTTCCACTTTCCGTAGTTTCACACACTCGCAACGTGCTCTGCTTTTCCACGGCGATCCACCTCTGTGCAGGGCTCTCACCTTCCCTAGCGCAAAGCGAATTTCAGTTTTATCGCGTTACTGCTTTCTCCCTCGATCGAATTAGTCGACGAGTAACCGGGTTATCGGTGTCGGTTACGTCGATCGCGTGGAATCACCCTGGTAGTAGGAAGCTCTGATATTCTGCTTCGAGAAATCTCACTTTGGTCTTCTTCATTCGCGATCACGAGTTTCCAGGAGAATCACTCGTACGAATCGAACTAGATGCATCGACTTTGCAGAGTGAGAATTGCGCTTCTCACTTTGCGTAGATGAGGTGAGATTAGTCGATTGACTAATCGTATATCCGTCGACGGGCCATTAACGCTCACTTCATAGACCAGGAATGAGGTTCACACGCGCGAACGAGCTCCCGTCATCGTTCGTCGATTATGACGTAAGAGAGTTTCCTCGGCGCACTTACGCGGCTATCACTCGTCGAAGGTAAACGGCAGCATCGAGGATCGCGCCTCAGGGAATAGGACAATGCACCGTTAGGAGCCATGCACCCTGGAACAGCATCACCCTTTTTTTTTTTTCACATTTATGAAAGCCACGTCGGCTGGCAGGACTCTCGATCTCTATGGCGACACCCTCGATCCACCAGCAAACTCGAAACTGTTCACATACATAATCCGTGCAGGAACCAGAACTCTTGGAAAACTCTGTCAAGTTTATGTACAAAGCGTACAAATTCTATCCTTTACTAGATTGAACAGGATTAACTGGATCTTTCTGTCAATTCTGTTGGTACTTGGATAAAATTGCGTTCAGTGGTCGCGAGTTTGAATATTTTTCTATTTTCGTTGGATCCTCTCTGGGGAGATCGAGAGGGCTTGCAGTGCGATCGCAGCAAGGGTAATAAAAATCCTGACGCACCGAGGAACCATCGCCGTGGTCGCATATAAGACTCGTACTTTCCCTTCGGCGTAGGTACACTCGTCTGACTACGGATTTACCCAATCTCCTGCGTATGAAATATATTCATGCACCATGAAAGGTTTCCCTTCGAAATTCCCTGAAGAAGCGTGCGCTACCGGGTTTCTCGTCTCTGTGGTCTCCGCCACGCATCGATGGAAGCACTGATGGATGGATCACGATTGTAAAAAAGATCACGAGGATTTTCGAAGAACACTGGGAATTTCACTGTTCGAACTGGCTGACAATTCTCTAGAGTCGATCGAAAAGTAGGCAAGAATTTTACCGAATTACATTTACTGTATGTCGCTGAAATTTTCGATTGGTTTGCGTGAGGACAATTCGAGGAAAACGGAGCGCGACGTTCTCTTAGGAAGTAGAAGGCGCGCGCTTACTGCTGCGTTGCGGCAGGCCTACTGACTGGGGCTAGCGAGCTTTCGGCTCACCTCGGTGCGACTCGTGCGACTTCGCCACCCTCCGCGATGTCGGCTTAAAGCATTCTCCGACCACTTTTCATACCCCACCCTCTCCTGATCGCTACAGGCCATTCCCCTGTTCTACCCCTCTGGCCTATACCCTGCCCTCTTGACCGACCCGACAAATGTTAGAAAATGCTTCGGAACGGGCTCGTTCCCCTATTTACTGTTTACCTACCACCCTTTGGAATTAGCCAGTATTCTTAATTTAATTTGTCTCAAGTTTACATTCTTTCGTCATCGTTGGAAAATTCACCACTCGTTTTTCAACTTCTTATAATTGTAGGATTCATCGCGAACGGTCTTCATCGTTCACTTCGTAGCATCATCGCATGATTAAACCCGAAGGATTACTTCTAGCCGCTCGCACGAAAAGCAGCCGGAGTTTGGCAAACTTGCTGCTAGTTTATTAAGTAGTCTATTACAAGTTTATTATGAAGCTGATAGTTAGGGCTTTGTATGAGTTTCCACGGCGTACTTAAGTCTTAATTACGGATCCAAGAAAAATTAGCTTCTGATTAGTCTTGAGAAGTATGCGTAGTGTATCAAAAAGTAAAGATCGAAGACTATAGACCAACGTCTGCCCAGTACTTCGCGTAGTTCAACGACCCCTCTCGCATGAAGTCTCAGTGAATTTGCTTCTCGACTATCGATATAGACAGTTCCTTTATTAAAATTTCTCTTTTACGAGAAACACGGAAAATCCAGGAGCAGAAGCAAAATCTAAAGAGAGCGAGCAAACATTTTTATATATCACGGAGCATTGGATTGAGACTGTTAAAATTCTTTTACTAGCTAGTCGAACTCTCGACACTAAGGCTTCCTTTGCTATCGCATTGGTACACGCATCTCCTATGAACTACCAGCGAACCGTGAGTATGCGAGAGTAAAGTTTACTACGAAAAAGCGATGCGACAACGCAAAAACCCTCGCTGTCGAAACCTCAAAATTGCATTGCAAACAGTGGCTTACACAACCAACCGCATTCTATTCTTCTCAGTACAGACTGAGGGTGAGCACGTTGATTTATGCGACTGGCGACTATTCATTGTCACCCGAGACCAACAAACCGGATGCTCTCGTGGATTTTCCCGGAAAAATGTTAATGCATGCTAGACTAATCTTCACGCGGAACTGGCCGTGAGGCTCGTGAATGGTTATTATGAAACCAGAGCCACCCGGAAGCAATAACAACCACGTTGGTAGCTTACGAGTCTGAACATTTTGTGATAAAAGTTTGCCTAGTGCCTAGCGGAAGGAGAAAGGATTATCGATCAAAGTAGATGATGCTCGTTCTGTTTGGGGTTTTGGTACTATAGGATTGTCCGGGTGGGAGATGGGGGTGGTACGTTCGTCACAATTACGACGAGGTTACTAAAAGCCCAGAAAGGTCGACAATGGGGTGCTCAAGAAGGAAGTTTATTGCTTCCGCAATAAGTTTCTGAGGCGCGCACCCCAAGAAAGGGGTTAAGTTTAAAATACACACTAGACCGATTATGTGGCTACTTGAAATTCTAAAATGTTTTCCAAAATGGCTTTGCAGGAAGAATCTCCTTTTTTTTAAAAAATAAAGTCTCTATTCCAGTATTAAACCAGTCCATCTTCCTATATATTTCGTTTTTCGTTTATTCACTAATATCGCAGAGTATTTTCCACGATTGTCTATTTGATTTTATTCAGTCTCAGATAGATTGGGCTATCTGGTATTAAGACAAATTGTTTGACTTTGGCACCGTGGGACAACTTCGTCTTCTCGCACATCTCCACATTGTAATTCAGTAGAACCTTCATTATACCCACCTTAACTTGATAAACTGCGAAACGGGCGCCTGAAACAGATTACATAGAATTTAGGATTCTCGCGAAACCTTTATCGGAGATCGAGGTAGAATGTTTCGCGACAGAGGTGGAAAAGCGTCTCGCATGTCGCTCGAGTTCACGACAATATTCAATATATCAAGAGACACGAGCTTTTGGACATTTAAGACAGATGGTACATTTTTCGAGACATTACCAACGCAGTTTCTTGGTCCATCTCCAAAAGGTATGTGGCCCATCGGACGTGCTGACTCTAAACCGTCGCCTATAAACCTCTGGGGATCGAAGACCTCTGGATCAGGATGTATGTTGGCGTCATTCTGAATTGAGTAAGATGGTATCCAAACCATTTGACCTTTTGGTATAACTACATTTGTTCCAGTGAATCTATAATTCCTCGCAGCCTGTCTCACGAGGAATATCAGTGACGGATACTTTCTCAAAGTTTCTGTAGAAAGTTTATGAATTCTTCGTAATGTTTGTTTAAGATTATTCCGTCAATAGAAAATTAAAAGTTACATTTGTTTCGGAAATTTCTCGAAACATACCTTTGAATACCCCATCGAGAAGTTTAATATTATTTATATGATGGTAATCGATCGTTCCGTTTGTTTTCTCAAGTTCTTCCCGAATTTCTTTGCGGAGTTTCTCTTGGATGTCTGGATGACGAGCGAGCTCGTAGAGACACTGGGCGATTGTCATCGAAGAGGAATGGAAACCAGCCACGAAGAAGACCACAGCTTGTGCCACGATGAATTTGTCAGTCAAATCTGTTTGGGTATCCATCATATTACGATTTCCACTGAATTTTTTGGGACACTAAGAATATATTATACAAAAGGAAAAAGGAAATTCATACCAAGCTCAGGAACTTTCTCTGGATGTTCTTTGAGGTCCAACAAAACATCAACAAAATCGTGACGAGTAATCTTATGTTCTTTTCTATATCGTAAATTGTCCATTACTATCTTTATGAAGTAATCTCGACATTCGGTATCGATAAAGTGTTTTCCAATTTTTTTATACAACCACGGTGAGTATCGCTTTAACAGTTCCGTTATGGTCCCTTTGTATCCCGGACTCAGGACTCGTCTGCTCATCTTCAGAAACTCACAGTCATCGTCATCGAGAGTCTCAAGATCGAGACCAAAGATACAGGTGCCAATGACATTTGCCGTGAACTTTGAGCAAATTTGTCGCACGTCCAAAATATTACACTGACCTATACATTTGTCGAGATACTTCTCAAAACGTTCGCTACAATCAAGAAGTAGGTAAAACATGTCCTTCAGTTTTCCGGAGGAAAATACCGGTGACAGCTTGTTCCTGAGTGGACGCCATCGGTCTGGCTCCGCGGAAAAGATGCTGCTGCCGAAGATGTCTACCTATGACGACAGGAGAACGTTACGTCAGATACTGGATTTTCTTCTTCCCCTCTTTAAGATATTTTTTCCATTTTAAAAGCAAAATACTTCTTCCTTAACCACAGTAACATTTTTATTATTGATTCTTCAATGCATTTTTAAAATATCGTTTTCCAAGTGAGTTAAAAAAGAGTTCAAATAATATGATTAAAGTAAAAATATTTACCTCATCGTCAACTTGCAAACCACGATCAGCGAATAGAGGGAAATCCTTAATCAAAACATCCTTCACCAAATCCAGATCCTTGACTATAAGAACAGGCTTCGAACCAGCAAACAATCCTATCAAACGTTCATTCGGAAAACTGTCATATATCCGTTTCAAGTGTTTGTGCATCGGCACTTTGCCAAAGGTGACATCCTTAAAGTTGCCGAAAATCGGTACCGGGGATGGTCCTTTAACACCGCGAATCCTCCAATAGGAGAAACCCGATACTAGATAAAAGTACAATGCTGTGAGTATAATCGCCACGCAAAGCAATTCGGTTGCAAAGTCATAGTTCATGATGCTAATTGTTATTGGAAGCTCCGTCACGCGACCGATCTCTCTATCGAGTGAAGAGTGCGACCAAGTGTCTCGTGTGACAGCAAGTCAGAAACTGATTCTGTCAGAATTATTCACTGCAATATTCGCATCGTTCTCTTATCGAAGCGAATAAAATGTCTCTGAGAGGATTTATTATTGCCTTAAGAGAAATGTTATTTTAGCTTAATATTTATCGTTACAGAAAATCTTATTGCGATAGCGATACGCATGGTATAAAGTATGAACCAAAGAGTCACCTCACGACTTTCTTACGTCCGCTGTAACGTTGATTACGATGCAAGCTTCGATTCGGATACAGACGTTGAAAAAGAGTCGCTTCCCCCTGTGTGCATGGCACCACGATTGCGCGACTTTCCGGGAATAAAAATTCCGGCAATGTAATTTCTCTCTCTGTTTATGTATGTGTATATGTGTACTCGAAAAAAAAAAAGTTGGCCAAGCTCACACAGTGTACACACACCTCGCACAATCATGCTCGCTGATAAGATACGTCCTTACTGGCTACGGCAAAAGTTTTATCATTGTTATTAAGCGCAGTGATATATGTTGATTTTGGAACTATCTCCGTATCGCACATTCGAGCTAATTGGATAAGTACCAACGGGCGTTCCATCCGCTGGTGGTTACATATTTTATTTTGCACACACTCGTTCCTCACTGTCGACCATAACGATGGCGCAACTCTATTTCCTTTTTTTTTTTCGCCCCTTTTGTTTTATTTCTGTTCCACGGCGCCAGTTCGCGTTGTTAATTTTCGCGAAAGTTAAAAGCAGCCAGCCTCCGCGTGCAAAGTAAAATCCTTTTCGCTGGACCACTGCATTCTTCGGCCGTCTACGAAACCCTGTTTACTGTTTACTGTTGCGTACTCACATATCTACGCTGGAAGCTCATTTACGAGTTACCAGTGGTTCCAGCTATTCGTAATACCATTGCAATTCCTGATTCCACCGCGATCACTTGTCATTCTGCTAGCATAGTAATCTTCGCGTGTCCGCGTTCCAACGGTTATGAACGACTGGTTCGAGTTAATGGCATTCTTGCTTGAGATTATTTTCACGGCATTTGTCTTCGATCGTGAAGGATCTCTCTTAGCTTCATTTTTATTGCGCAACATACATGTAAATTGTGACCTGATAAATGTATAAAAAAGCGATGCAAAAGTGGACACTCGTGACAAGAGGGTATAAACAGTAGAGATATTTCAAAGAATATTTTTAATCATTTTCAATTAGATATCTTTTGCAGGGTGACACAAAATATGTTTAATGAAATATTTACTCTGAATGTTCTATTTTGTCGAGTTTTGTTTATTTTGAAGTAATTCTACCGATATATTAACAATTAGTTGCTATTTCGTAAATAACTGTTAGAGAGTTAGTGAGGTGAAAGGATCTTCGCGTAGAAAGTTTTGAGAATTTACCAATAACAAGTTGGTAATAAGTTCATTTCGCAAAATCAAAGAGACCACTGAACATCCTGTCACCGTTGCATTAGCAAAGTGGTCTGATTTCTCGTGAATAGTTTCGAGAGATACTCAAGGAAATATCTTTACACGAAATACTCACTACACAAGTCGGAAGAAGAAGCAGCGAACTTCGAAGGAGGGAAGTCGAAAACTTGAAAGGGACCACATGACCGCTTAGTATCAACTACAAACTTCAAGAAGGAAAAATATAAAACACCAAGCTCAAAGTTGAGGAAATCTTTGACGAAGTCTTGCTAGTTCAGCGGTATAAGAATTCTGCACTGGTTTTCTTAACTCCTTATGCAAAATAAATATTTGTAAAAAGCGATTACGTTTCCTATCGCTGATACCAGAAAAAGAAGTGACGAACAATAATAAAGTGAACAGGGAGTACAAATTCTTTGCTTTATCTAAAAAGAGACGTAGGTAGGTACGTAAAAGTATGCGTATGCTGATTTGAGACTTAATTGATACTCTGCATTCTTATCGAAGGCTATTCAGTTAAAAAACCTCAACGATAACGAACACACAGGCCACGAGTGGGTGATAAGTGCACCGTGACACCAGCAATACCCTGTTACCAAGCTTTCTTACCATTATCTCCAGGGAGTAAAGACTTTCAGTGGAATAAGGTCGGCATCCCCCAAATTGATACCACCCCTCTCTCTCTCTCTCTCTCTCTCGCTCGTGCAAATTCTCATACAATATTAACATCCGCATCTTCTAGATCTTCCGCTCTAATATTCAATAGTGCAAGCTGTTAATATTAAACGTCTGCCAAATCGGCGGTACAAAGCAAAAGTATAAAATTCGCTTTCCCCACAGGTGGGACCAATCAATACCCAATACCGAATTTGCAGCATGCAAAATGTACTACAGCTACTGTGGTTTATACACGATACCGTTTCCACCTTTTTCAGATGCAAATGTTTAACGGAATACCGCTTGTACCGCAGTGAGAAATCGTACAGTTCAAAGAGATGTTCGATTTGCGAATCTCCACTAGTATTTTGTTATTACTCGCGATACATAGATATTATTTGCGAATAGCTTTCAGTAACATCCTGATATTTCATCTTGAAGTTGTAGAATTAAAATAAAACTCTTGCAAGGGAACAGGTGCACTTGAGAAAGTGTCGTGCAGTTTACCTCAAAGTACCTGAAAGCAATCACGCTCAATCAAAGCGTAGCTCGTTGGAATAGAAACGAGAAGTACAGAATCGAGGAAAGAAAAGTGCTGGCCAATCACACGGCTACTGTCCGAACCCTATCTCAATTGAACAATTGAGCGTCGTTCTTCATTATCTCCCTCTGGAAATAGAACTTTTCATCAGTTTTATCGAGCCTCTAGCCAAGAGAGAGGGAAGCAAATCCGTCGAGCGAATTACAAGATCTCCACAAAGACGAAGACTAGCCGCCTGGAAAGAACGAATCGAGCGGTGGAAGGCTTTTATTCAGCAATCAAGCCACTCTTCTTTGCAGTGGAAAAAATTACCCAGTACGAGTGTGCATCCTCTTGCAACAAGCACGACTGCACGAGCTTTCCAGACCGATACGATTTTCTAGTGGAATCGATGCACGCAGAATATCGTGTTCAATTATACCATTGGCAAGAGAAGCAGTCGTCCGAATCGGTTCGTAGACAATACAGTCCCGTGGGACTGTTACGATTTTTCCGAGATCGATGTTGCCAGCATTAATGCCATGGCTCGCAGAAAAAAAGGTAGCGGGGAGGGGAGGGGGAGGGAGTGTGTAACTAACACGTCGTGCGATTCCATCGACACCTGTACGTACGCATACCGTTCGTTATGCCGTCAAAGAGCGAATTGAGTTCCGCTCAAGCACCATTATCAAATGCAACATGCAAACGTGTCGTGCAACATTGATTTTCTCTAATTGCCCCTTGTTCGTGGCTCGTCATGGGTGACTTCCCAACGAATCGTTATCGCGGATTGTGTGTCCAGCCTATTCGGTAGAGATTCAGGAGGGGGTTAATTAATATGCATTGTCGTTTAATTCCGCCCCATTGTCAGCATAGAATGAGTAAAAGACAGAAAAAAAGAAAAAAAGAAATAAAAAAAAAAGAGTACGTTTAGCCTCAGCAAGGTATACGAGCGACATTTTACGCAGGTCCACGTTCGCGGTTTTGCCTACCTAAAAGGCACGACTGGGCGAACAGGAGGCGCCAGAAACAAGCGGATATTCGACTGACAAGCGAAATACGGAAATCTCCGTCGCAAAACAAGTACGATTAATTTTAGTACAATACAGGATAATTCTCGCGAAATACTGCTTGCCCCGCTTAAAGCAATTAGGATTGGTAAACAGGAATTAACGTTGCTGGAGTGCTGACGGGTTAACTCGAATAAGCTATGTACGCGGTCGAACGACGAAATCCGAACTCTGTCGAGTGATATGAATTGGATATAATTAAGCAGGCTATTGATTACTTTGCTTTATTCCACTTTCCGTGTATACGTGTACGTAGTATGCATGTCTACATACGTACGAAAGTGCAACACTCGCGTTTGTCAAAAGCGAGGCATTTTCGAGGAAATCGCTGATCTTGCGAACCCCATAGAAATTGTGCCAGCCCTATGCTGTTTTCCCCGGAAACTGTTGTTCCGGGACAATGGGAACGTAGTGAGGGGGTGAGAGGACTGTTTACGAGGAAGGGTGTTGGGCCAAGGAAGCAAAGGAAACGCGAGATGTCCGGCAGACGATTCACGGGACACGCGCTGTATCAGAGGAAGTCGTTCTCGATAAAGGCTCTGGCTACATTAGGTAGCACCACTTACCTTTCCACTCTTCCGCTCAATTGTCCGAGTAGAATTCTCCGGGTACCGTCGTTCTTCATTACCTTCTTCCGGAAATGAAATTTTTCCTGCTGCTTTCCTGCCCACCATTGAGAGTCGATCGAACTCTCTTCTTCTTCACTGAAAAAGGGAGGCCTCGTTCCTGGAGAATTTCCGAATGTCAGTATAATTCCTGGATTCGTTTGCAAGGGAAATTTGAATCGTATAAAGAGGAACAAATAAAGTTCTGTGTATCGATCATGAATTTTATTACATATTGCAAATATACTGATAAATATGTTAAAGCACAGAATAGATACAAAGGAGAGTAGCTACGTGCTAACATAAAAAAGGAGCACTACTGTAGTACGTCTATTAACTATTCGTCAGAATGAAAGTACGAATCCAGTTCCAACAACAATTTCTCATTCCACGTTATCGTCGTTACCCCGTTAAATTGTCCTGAGGGAATTTTATTTGGATAATTATCATCCTTCAGCACATAATTGTCGATTGCATAATAACCCTAGAAAATGCAAAAAAAAAACTTCGATCGTATTTAAAAATATTAAAGTATATAATGAGTGTTTAATTTATTATGTAACATACTGGCGCAATGGGACACTCCTTCATGTTTAACTCTTTTACAACTGGTCCCACCATAGTGACGTCATCCAAGACTTTTTCAAATGGCTGCTGATAATCTATACCGGTTGGCTTGTCATATTCACCGTTCATATATTGCCATACGTGAAAATCTGCCTGGAATATTTAAGGTACATTTACATTTAACTTAACGTTTTATTGTTTAATTGTATCATGGATTTCATGGCTACTAAGTGCTCTACTGCTTCATTTAGCAACTTTGATACACTCACCACCGCCTCACATGCTATAGGTTGAGTTATATTCAAGTGAAGATAACCTTTTGTTTCGCTACCGTCTACAATTACACCAGCAGTACAGGTCTCATTGCTAAAATACTCATCGCTGACGAAGACTAACAGCATATCGTCCACGATAACTTTGTCATTGCCCTATAAATATTCATTATAATAGAGTAGAATAATTAATGAGAGTATTTAAAAAGTTCAAACAAAAAATTATTTGTTTTCATACGTACCTCTACTTTTTCACATATAAAAACGCACAGCGCTGTCAATAGTATCAACAACATTTTCAATCACTTCTCGCGATGCTACTCAAACACTTTGAAGCCTTTTGATTGATCGCATGAGCATTTATATATATAGGTTTTTGAATGATCCAGATTGTCGAACAGAATAATTAATATTATCTTATGCAATGAATAGTTATCGTGTAATCGGAACAGTAATTATAGCAGTATTTCCTGTCACAGTGATACTGACGTGTCGATGATTAACAAAATAGGAATAGATAGCAATCAGAGGTGTCAGTAAAAAGATATACACAAAGGATTATAGAATTGAATTAAAATATGAGTTACGTTGCATTACAATTCCAGATCTAATCTAGATTCATACTGAAATTACTCATTGTCAGTTGTTGTGTTATCCGAAAGAATAGCGATAAAAATTTTGCAGAATTATAAACAAAAATGCATATGAATTATTCTGCTTTTCTAAAAGATATGTAAGAAAATTGTTAGGCGGATGTCCGAAATACAAATTTTATTCTCTGCCAATTTTATATAATAATGCTGAATAATAATGTAAGAAGAAATTTTACAAGTTATTTAGGTCACTTTTAAATTGTGATGCTGAATTATTATAACAATTTTGCGGCCTAATGACAATTTCGATTTGCTTCTGCTGAATTTTGGTTAAACTGATTTAGCCCACGGTGAAGAACATTGTTGTAAGGAGCACTTCTTCATCCTCCTTTTCCGCCCTCATCTTTGCACAATAGTCTCCTGGTGGATAATTCTTGGGTATTATTTCATGCGGTGGGACGGCATCAATTGCCTTATATTCGCCCTAAAATATGTTAAATACTTGTGTCAGGATTGTATGTGTACATCGAATGTTGTCTACCGAGAATCTAATACTTTACCACTGGTACTGGGCACGTTTTTCCCAAATCTAGAACATTCATTAATGCCTCTCCAAATTGATCTTTCCTTTCCACAAAGTAACAAAGAGTGTTTTGCAGATGTATGCCAGTGTCCACGTCACAATCTCCCATAATTGAAAATTTTTTAATGTCGAGGGTAAACTAGAAAACCGTTATTTTATCTACCGTTCTTAATACACATTTTACAATCAATAAAATTAATATAAAATATGAAAATCGGTAGTTTGATCACATTCAAATTCTATTATTAGCTCTTAATTATTTCACTAGTATATGACTTACAGTAACACTGTCGGTAATGTCTTCTTTTGTAATTAATTCCACTGAGAAAGTGTCTTCGCCATCGACATTCTGAGCAATTGTTATATCACAAACTTCCACCATATCAGTATTGTAAATGTCGCATGTAGCATCCGTAAGGCTCAGATCGACATCAGCCTATTGTCAAAGAAACGTTTCAAGAATTAACCCGAATTTCTATTCCATCGATCAATCGAAAGTCTCACCTTAATCTTGGATACAAGTAGAAACCCAATGCCCAACCACAAAAAATACAGTGTCTTCATGATTGCAGTGTCGTTTCTACGATGTTTCGAAGAAAATAATGCGAGATTTCGCACTGCTGGTTCTTTATGTACCAACTGCACCGTGAGAATTTCTAAATTCATTTTTCCAGATTTCTTGATTTTATCGGCGAACATTATTGTGAATTATTGTTTTTTCGCGTGTGCAACTGAGCGCATTTACAAAGAAGATGTGTCGACAAAGCCGTGGGAACTAAAATCACATGACAAAGGAGTCAATGTTTTTTTGATACTTTAATACGTATTATCACTATGTATATAGACAGCTTGTATTATTTCTATGAACAACCAAAGTGTCAGACGTCAGATAATTCGAAAGTCAGCATTATTGTTGATACATATCGATAGGATGTGGAACGGTCTGACGAAAATATATGCATAAGTTGGAGGAAAGGACTATTCTCGAAAAGAGAGGAAATCGAAGTTTCCAATGGCGAGAGAAGGGTACGATATCGTCAGGAAACATCTTCTCGGTTTGGCTAAAGTCAGAGCCTCTTTCAATCTTGCGATTTCCGAACGTTTTCTCCACGCAGCTGCTTCGCTAAGGATACCGAAATCCATGGAATATATATCTCATTGGCTGTTAACATTGGCTAGCGCCCAGTTTGCTCGTGAACCAGTCATAACGTGACTTGTTTTCATTATTTCCTCCCTTTTGTCAGATCGTTCATTCGCTCGTACTCAACCGAGAGGATAAATTCGCGAAATTGTTATGAACCGCGTAGGGAAAGTTGGCGCACTTGTTTCGCAAACAAGCTTCGAAACAACGTCCGGACAACGATGTTACGTGAGACTGAGTAATTGGCGCACGCGATGCCCGCTACTGGAAAGATCAACAGTGGCTTTTTCCTTGAGTTATCAAGTTAGCATTCGAGACACTTGGGGATTTCAGGATAGTACATAAAGCCCTTTGTTTACGATGTCTAGTAGAATCTGCAGCTTTGCAGCCGATAAAGTTGTAAACCATTCTCGTGGCTGATCTAATCGGAAAAGTTACAATAGCGTAACTTCCTTTGTGCAAACAAACCTTGAGGGACAGTGCTTTTCTCTGTTGACCTTTTTTTCAGACTTCTTAATCAGTGATATAGCGTTAGTAGTTTAAGCGAAACTGTAACCGTAAGGTCACTCTTGTGTACTTTCTTATTTGCATCAACCCTATACTGATCATTCACAGTTTGATTTTTATTCTCGATCCGATCAATACACTCGTGCTAAGTGTCTAGTGTGAAAACCGTGTACGTATCATCACGCGTATTAGTTACAGCAAAACCACATTTCCAACAAGTAACTATACTTCTCTATGTGCTCTCAACAGTTGTGCCAGTATTCAAAGGTAAAGCACCTATTCACAGCATTACACAGTTAGCTCTCTAACAAAATCTATCCAACAAGCATGCAAACAACAAGTTCACCACGTCGACCTTCTCCTTTGGGTTACCTTCGAAATACGTTTCAATTAATAATAGTGCGAAGTCTATGCTACCATGATTCTAGCAGACAACGTACTATCGCGCTTGACTCGACAGATTTCGCAGGGGCGATTGCGATTCCGGACCTCAGCCAGCGGCTTAAACGGATTACACCAATTCATTTAGCATTTGATCTAGCCATGCATTTCAATTATGTGTGTACTCTTTGTCGAGGAGTATCCAGCAACGTACCGTTGCCCGCACATACGTGCCCATATGTGGACCCCCGAGCTCCGATAAACTTGTGGAAACGGATACGATTCAGAATAGAGTCGAATTAATCGCGAACCGTTGCAACGAACACAGGAAATCGCATTGTCGCACGCGAAATCGAGCCAACGCCGAAGCTATCGCACGTTATTAGCTGTTAGTGTCTTTCGTGACCATACTCATTATATTAGCTCCTTCTCCTCTTATCCCATATCACTTTCTTGCAACACTCGTTAATTGCCTCTCATACTTTATAGTTGGATAATGGTAACTTTTCAATTGAATCATAGACATATTATGATAAGCGAATGGCTTTATTTCACTGAGATTCGTAATACATTGATAGAAGTAGCGCCAGGAACAGCGATCGATGCTCGCTGAACCGAAACGGTCGTAGAACAAATTTTCCAGTTTGTGCCGGTGATTCAATTCCGATTCCGTTTGTCGCGCATGGTTTGGGTTTCCTTGGGAGAAAAGGGAAAGGTTGGCGGCAACATAGTCGTCGTCGTCGTCGCCGTCGTCGTCTTGGTAGAATGGCTTTCGACGGCAGCAACGGATGGAATTAAACGGGGCCGCGTCACGGTGAATCGTCCATGGCAAGCTGAAGGGCCAAATTGCGTTTTCTCTCCAAATTCATTTGCTCGAAGATTCGAATCAGGTTAGACTGTTCGAGGCGGAGAGCCCGCCTTAACTCCTGCAACTTCAAGCCAGCTTCCATTTCCTTCTCTCCTATCTGTCGCTGCAAAGCAGCGATTCTCTGGTTCAAAATATTGTAATCTGCCCTTAGCGGATTTCCCGAATCCGAGTTAACGTCCGGCTGATCGCATGGTACCCCAGCACTATCGCTATCTTGCTGCACCATGTCCGATGTCATTAAGCAAATTTTGTCATGCAATTCTCCCAGCTGCGATAGTGACAGCGACTGCAAATGCGTTCGAGTACTTGATCAATCTGGCACGTTATGCATCATTGATCAGTTACTTAACGCGATCAAGGATTATTTATGCAGAAAAGAAATTTCATTTTAATCAAATTGTACGATCGATCTCAATATTGATAATGAAGTATTCATAATGTGAATTTGATATTGATGTGTCGTTGAATACCCATTGCGTATACTCAAAGCTACTGTATCAATGACTTTAATTGCTACATTTTGCGGGGTACAAAATAATATGTAGAGATTAATAATTAACAATGGTGGATAATGCGTGGAACTTAAACTCACGTTTAACCAAGAATTCAGGTCAAAGCCAGGTGTATCGGGAGGTTCGTCTTTTGTTTCTAACTTCTGTACATTGGAAAAAGAAAAGTACATAATAAGTACGAAGAAATTTGAAGATTATTAACGCGACCAACCGTTAAACTGGAAACATTCTGTATCTCTTGTTCCGCTCGTAAAATATTTTCCGACAACATTTGTGAACGTTTAAGCAAATCCATTATTGCCGGTTTTGTTATTACATCTATATCCGGATCGTCCTGCAATGCATCTGCCATCATTGGTTTGTCCTCTGCGTTTCCCTCCAAATAGTTAATATAATTTCGAATACGCCGAACCCCTGCGGAAGACGTAAAAAATTCAGTGAGTCTAAGGTGCAAGGAATCGCGATTACGAACGTCAGGTGGCCTATTATCGCGAATGAAATTTAATTAAATACTCGATGCAGCGGTAGGAAGAAAAAATAATCTCAGAGGAGAAATCTCGTTGTATCGATAATTAACGAGCTCACAGTTACCACGTGCATGGAAAAGTAGCTAGAGGCTAAAAGAATCGATGCCGCGGTATTACGCGTATAAAATAAATCTCATAAATGAAACTCATTCAATTTTCTCTCGAGCGAAATTTCTTAACGAAGCTTGTACGTCAACTGGGCTCGAATAGTGAGATGCACAGGTTAGCTTCAAAGAGAGGATACATTTCTGTAAAGCGTTCGTTTAGCCTTTTTCATTTACGACTCAGTTGACGGGTCCTCCGGAAATTTCTAAGACCGTGAACTTAGCCAGATATCGGGGGCGCAGCACCAATTAAAAGTTCTGAATGGTCGCATTCACTTTTGTCCGTGAGTGACGGTAAGGATTCTTAAAAAGGGTCGAAATAGGCCCCGGTCCCTTCCCTCGATAAGAATATGTTTTTTACTTAAGTTTTCATACAGTTTTTACCTTCAGTCTGGTTTTCAATTTTTCCCTTAAGTAATTCATTTGCCCTAATGAAGTCGCCGCATTCATCGGTCCCGGCTTTCACCTTTTCCTCTTGGGCTCCTTGCGTTTCATTAATAATACATCGTTACGAGCTCCATACGAAAAAAAGAAGAAAAAACGAAGAAAAAATAAATACAAAAAGAGTGTTACACCGTGAGAGACACACAACATATGCAACGTCGTCAATGAATAGACGATGCAAATTTTACTTTAACGAAGAGAGAGAGAGAGAGAGAAGGAAAAAGAGTACTGTGTACTTGGTGTGGCAAGTTTCTACCCTTCAACTTACCGAGTGCTGCAATTAACTCTTCCTTTTCCTTGCGACAGGCTCTCAAAGCATACTCCAAATCCGCGATCTGCGTCCTCAATTCGTCGCCCGCCTGGCTCAACTTCTCAGCAACATCACCCGACTGCGCTTTCAGAGAATCTATCTTCTTAATTAAGTCCGTGCGCTCCGATCGGCATTTCTTCAGCTCGACCTCGCATTCAGCCAATTTTTCACGAAGCTGATTGAGCTCCGCTGTCGCGTTGCCCTGCGACTTGCTTAATTTGTCAATCTGTGCATTCAGGTCATCGATTAACGTTTTTGCGCGCGCCACTTCCTCGTTCAGACCGGCGATTATTTTTTCCACCGACGTCTTCTCAGCCGATAGATTATTGAGCTGCTTCTCCAAGGATTCAAGCTTCGCTTTGGCATCCGAGAAATTCTTCCTCAGTTCTTCGCTCGTCGTCTTCTCCTCCTTAATCTGATTCTCGAGCCCTGACAATTTCTCCTTCGTCGCAGATAATTCGAACTGGCTCGCGTCGATTTGAGACCTCAATGTCGATTTCTCACTTTCCAAGCTGGTCACCTGAACTCTCAGATTTTCAAGTTCCCCCTTTAGCTTCGCATTCTCATTCGCCAATTTTTCATTCTCGCCCAAAGCTTTGTCCAATTCTGCTCGCAACGTTGACAATTGTGGCTTCAAAGAGGCTAATTCATCCTGTAGAGCCTTGTTCGTGGTTTTCTCCTCGGCAAACTCTTTTCTTAGATTATCCAATTCCGATTTCGCCCGAAATAATTCGTTAACTAATTCTTCCTTCTCTTTTTGCAAATCGGACGATTTGTTCGCGAGATCCTTTAACGTAGCTTCGGCTTCGGCTAAACCTTTTCTCGTCGCATCACCGTCGCCCTTTAACTTCTCGTTGTCCTGTTTAAATACACTTAGGTCCATCCTCGCGGCATTTAATTCAGCCAACAATCTGTCATTATCACTCTGGCAATTGGATAAACTCGATTTGAGCTTATCGAGTGCTGCTTTCTCAGCGGCTAATGCCACGTTTAGTCTGTCAATTTCAACCCTCTGGCCATCACCTTCGCCACGTAACTTTCCGTACTCCTCGTTCAATTTCTCCTGCTCGCCATGGAGTCTCGAGTTTTCAGTTTTAAGGGCGTCCATCGCGGACTTGATGCCGTCGCGCTCCTCTTTTAGACTGTTGTTCTCCACGGTTAATGTGTTTACCTTCGACTTCAGTGTCGTATTGTCGTTCCTTAATGCCGAAATCTCGTCCTTACGCTCTTCCAGTTCGGCCTTTAATGCCGAGAGACGCCGTAATAGGTCTTCCACTTCACCACTGCATTTGTTACTCTCGGTCCTTAGCCTCGAAAGTTCAGACTTTAGTGCATTGAGCTCATCCTTGAGAGCCGTCGACGCTTTATCGTTCTGCTCCTTTGCCGATTTTTCGGCCAGCAACGATTGAGCTTGTTGTTTATTTTGCTCGCTTAAATCTTCAATTTGACGCTGAAGATTCTGCTTCTCACTTTCGAGATGAGCCAACTGTTCCTCGCGTGCCTTCCTCAATGCCTGATGGTCAAAGAAAATTGATAAGATTTGTGGAAAAAAAGTCTTATTTGCAATTTCAAAATTAATAATCTTACTTGACAATCGTTCAATTCTTTCCTCGCCTTTTCCAGCTCATTCTTCAACTTATCCAGCTCCATTTTGATCTTGCAATTTTCCACTTTCCAAAAGTCCATGTCTTCGTTGAGTTGTTGCAGTTGCGACTCTAAATCCGAAATAATACTTTTTTGCTCATCCATTTCGTTCTTCTTCTGGGAATCCATGGTTTGCAAATTGGATAATTCTTGATTGACATTTGTTAACATTTTCTGAAGGCTTTCGTTTCCGCTTTTGAGATTCGCGTTCTCCGAGTTGAGCTCGTCTAGCTTTGCAAGTAAATTCTTTAATTTGCTATCCAGAGCTAATAGCTCTTCCTCCATGTTTCGTCTGGTAATTGCTTCTGCGTCCGCGTGGTTTTTGAGTTTGTTGAATTCATCCCGTAGCGCTTTCAACTCGGCTTCAGCTTTCTCCTTATCCGCTCGTAAACTACCAACGAGAGGTTCTAGAGACTTCATTTTGTGTTCGAGATCTTCTGCTTGCGCTTTCCAGTTATTTAATTCCCTATTCAAAGAATCTACCTCGTCGCGTAATGTTTTCTCTTGCATGCTCAACTTCTCATTTTCTTCCTTCCATTGGTCCAACTCGCCCCTTAATTTCTCTTTTTCTTGCTGCGTCTTTTCCTTCTCACTGATCAATTTTTCATTTTCCTCCTGCAAATCGGCAACGAGCTTAAGCAACCGATCAGCCTCATCCTTTAAAGCAGAATGCTCACTGTTTCTCGCGTTTAATTCCTTCCACAAGTTATCTCTTTCACGCTCAATTTCTTCGATGTTGGCTTTCAGCTTCGCTCCAGCTTCTTTCTCATTTCCAGCTTCCGCTCGAAACTTTGAGGCTTCCGCCTCCAAAGCCGCAGCTTCATTTTTCAGAGTATCATACGCCGACTGCAATTGCTTCAGCGTTGCTTCGAGCTCCCTCAAATTGTTTTCTAGCCTGTTATTTTCCGCTTCGAGTTTTTCCAGCTGTTCTTTCCTGTTTTCTAGTTGCCGATTAGCTTCGTTAAGCTCCTTTTTAAGATTCTCATTACCAGTTCCAAGCTGGGATATTTGTGCTCGCAGTTGATCGTTTTGTGACTTGAAACCATCATTTTCCGCTTTCAAAGACTCTAATTCAGCGACTAGTTTATCACGAATTTGTTGCAACGAGTCAGCTTCCGATTTCATCTGATTCGCATTGTTCTGCGAGCTCTCAAAGTTGTTTCGCATTTGAGAAATCTGGTGACCAAGCGCCTCGTTTTGCGATTTAACCAAATCGAGATTATTTTCCAGCTCGCTATTTTTTGCCTTTAAATTTTGAACCTGTTCCTGGGTACTGTTCAATTCATTTGTCAAGCGTCCGTTTTCGCTCAATGCATTATTCAATTTGTCTACCATTTTATTATTTTCTTGCAAAAGCCGTTCGCGTTCCGATATCAAGCTTTGAGCTTCTTCGTCCAATCTGTCTATCTCCGACTGCAAATTATTTAGTGCCGCCTTCATGTTATCGTAATCAGCTCGTAAAGTACCATTTAAGTTCTTGAGCTCCTGAGTCTCTTCCTCTAAACTTTTATTCCGCGACTTCAAGGAACCGAGTTCTTCCTTTAGCCTTTCGTTTTCCTCCACGAGATCCTTTCGCTCCTTTCCTAACGTCTCTGCAATATCTTTAAGCTCGCGAGCCTCCTTCTCCAGTCTCGAATTCTCATTTCGCAGATTCTGAATTTCCGCCTGGCAATTTTGTAGATCGGCTTGCACAGCTTCTTTGGCCTGCTGCTCCTGAGCCAATTGACCGATCAGCTCTTCCACGCGTGCTTTCGTTTCACTGAGTTCCTTGGACAAGTCCTCGTTAGCAGCACGTAGATCGTCCGCTTCCTTCTCAAACTTCTCTACAATACTCCTTGCGGAATCGAGCTCGTTCTTTAGCAGCATTAGTGCCTCTTCCGTATCTCGTAGTTTCTGTGACACTGTATCTCCGTTCTTGGCGCGTTCTTCGAATTCGACGGCTCTCGCATTGCACACATCGTACTGGTTCTTCAAGCTAGCTAACTCACTCTCCAACTCCTCTATTCGTTTCGTTAGAGCATTCTCTCGAGCCTCAGCGTCCGCAGCTTTTGCCACCCGCTCGTTTTCAAGCTTCTGTCCCTGTTCCAGTAGTGTGTTTATCCGATCGTCTCGCTCGGATAAAGCGCTTTGTATCTTCCTGAGCTCCTCCAGAAGCTGATCTCGCTCGGCCTCGAGATCCCGCAGCTGCGGCTTCAACTCGTCCAGTTGATTTTGCAATTCCTCTGCGCCTGCCATGCCAATCTCCGACTGGCGTAACTCATCCAACAAGCTGGTAATCTGAATACAAAGAACAAAATCTCTAACTCGCATTATTTCGAATTTCCACGCAAAATGGACGGGCAACTTTATTAAGATCCCTGTCAAAGATAAAACTTGCCCCAGAAATATGACTAAAAAGGGTCTCGAGCCTCCCAAGGAGTTTCTACGGATACGTGATAAATCTTCGAATACCTTGTCGTCTTTCTCGACGAGTTCTGCTTTTAAGGCGGCGATTTCTTCCAGTAGACTTTTGTTATCGATGGCCTTCAGCTCGCGAAGCTCGTTGTTAAGAGCCTCCACTAGATTGCTCCTATCCTCAAGTTCCATTTTCAAATTGGACACGAGGAGCTCACAGTTCTTAAGCTTCTGTACCAGCTCGCCAACGTCGACGTATTCGGGTACTGTGGTTGTCTCAGCCGTTTTCACCGTTAAGTCTTCGAGCATGGTTCCTTCCTTCGCTTGGTTGGCCAATGTTTCTCGCAATGCTGCCAGTTCAGCTTGCAGATGTTCGTTCTCCGCTAACAAATCTTCCGACACCCGGTGTTCGTCCTGTATCTGACCATCTCTACGACCTTTCGTCAGTTCGCGCAGTTTAGCCTTAAGATGATACAAAGCAGGACACGAAGCATCCTCTTCGGCTTGCGCGAGTTTCAACTTTAGTTGCAAAACTTCGTCCCTCAACCTTTTACAAAATCAACATTCCATAGAGTTTGTCTTTGAGAGAATCGACGCGAGTTACGCTTTACGGAGAAAAAGATGATCTGCATTCGGTCAATACTCTTTCTTTTCGATGGCACATCGTTCTCGCAAGAGTGTCATCCTTTCCACGAGATCTTGCATCGTGTCACTATCATTGCCGAAGGAATCCCTCTCCGCAAGCACCTCGCCAAGATCCCTCACTTTATCTTCGAGTTGCACGTTTGCATTAAGCAGCCTCTCGTTTTCTTGCCGATAATGCAGGACAAGTGGATCTGGCTTCAATACCTCATCCTCGATTATCCCTGGCAAAGAAATATCCCGTCCTCAACCCTTTTACCCCGAAGGATCCGTATCTACATATTCCATCCGGGCGACGCGAAGCTATCGATTACTTTTCAAACGGTTCTTATACCCACTCTTCAAAAGGACAGTGTCAAAACCTACTATTACGTAGACGACACGAGCGATATGCATCTGGTATTTATTGTGTCAATAGATTTCACAGTCGAACCTCGATGTTATCCGTTGCATAACGTGTCACAAAACGAACGATCTTTTCACTGACTTTGAAAGAAAAGCTATTCTATTACAATATTCCAAAGATTCTTCTATTTCATCAATGTGTATCGTACGATATTCGGATAATCGAAGTTCTACCGTATGTGGAGCAAGCAACGGTTGCATGAAAGGTTTCTATGGAGAGGGTAAGATAATTGTTCAAGAACACAAATGGAATGGAAGAAGGAGGAGGGTGCTGGAAGCATGATACATCGATACCGAAAGACTGGAGGGCTTGTTTCAGAGACCTATTTTCGCTCTCGAGCTGTAATCGTTCCATTCGCCATTTCTTCATCTGGCACTTCATTACGGTGAGCTTCCTGAGGGCAAAGTCGAGGTCGGGAATGTCGCTGTGTTGACCGATGTCGCCGAAGGGATCGTAGCTGCAGCAGCAACAGGGCTCGTTCGGAGGTAGCATCGATTCCGTGGGACGCGTGCTCGACTCGCAGCCACATGGACAGAGCGCCGCCACTTCGTGTAGTACCTCTTCCATGGCCTAACGCAATTATCCCCATTAAAGCTGGCCGCGACTCGACCAGATTTTCCGGCCACCCTCCCACGAGTTTGCTTTGGTTTCGACCTGTCCGTTAGCTCATCCGCGGAGCCTCTGTCATAATTTGCAGGTTACTCTCTTTTAATTAGCCTTTTTTTTTGCGGATGTCTTCTTTTGCCGCCAATATAAATGAGTTAGAATTGGAAAACGATTAAAATGTAAAGGGTGAGGCTGCAAAGACTTCGCCCCATGGAAACTGATGCATTTAGAGGTTCTAGATTCACCTAAAGCAGGCTCATCGGAATGTCACATCGTTACGCGATCGCATTTTCACTAACACTTTTTTTGTAGCCGCAGCAACAATGCTTGTTTATTCGCGATGATGAATATTGGGAAATATGCGGCAAACCGACTGCAGTGGATTTGATTAAACCTATTACCAGAGACAAAGTTTTGCGGCAAAAAAAATCACTGTTGGTGCTTCCTACTCTTTACGATCATCATGGTTTGTGAGACTGCTGGTATTTCATTGTGCATTTATAAATGTAATGAAAATAAAAATGGAGAGTGCCGTAGGTTGCAATTATAATTAATTGCTTGTCCGAGCTGGGTGATGCTTTGTCCTGCGTTTTCGAGGATTTCGCGCACTGTGGCCCATGAACATGGACAGATAGCGCCAATGTAATTGCGATACGAAGAGACTTGATTAGTGAATCGAAAAGTATTTTCTCTTCCGGAATGCTTATCCATCAATCCCTTAAAAAATAAAGCGAACGTTCTATTCATTAAGCTAAAATAGTTTCATTACGTTGCACGAAAATCGTGAGGTTGACGTTGGATAAAAGAAAAAATGCTTGCTCGATAGAGCAGTGTTAATAGGCGTTCATTTTTTAGAAAAAAGTTCCCCAGCCCGACCCCAAAACTTGCAATCATATTGCAGCTGACTGAGCGGACGCCGCCGGCCGTAATGAAGTTAGTCTACCTCGCGCATGCTTCGCGGGACGCTATTAGAATCTTGTTATTAAACCGCACCAGTGAGCCTGAACATATTTATTACGAAAGTTTATCGCAAAAACTTTGCGACGCATTTGCCGCGAGCTACCGCTTTCGATCACGTTCCTCGGTTATCGCACAATTAATTAACGTATTTGCGAACTTGCGTGAGAACGGGATATCAAAACAGGCTGTTAAGCCCCTCACGTTAGTATTTGCATCCTTCGCAATTTACCTTGCATCATTCGTCCTCTCAATAATAATACTTTAAATCCAATCAATTGCGTTTAATAAGGAAAAAGAAATCTTTTTTAATTTCACCCTTTAAACTGCGGAAACGAGTAATCCGAAGTGATTTTTTAATACCGAATTATTCTCGTCAATGGTGGTCGTAGGAATAATAGATAATGAAAATGAATGAAAAAGTAAAATGGAGCATGACAGAATATAGAATGGAATTGCTAAGGAATTAGAAGTCTATGAATGCAAGTACAAGAATAAGATCTTCCATCATCAATTATTTATCAAGAAAGGAGCACGACTCGAAACAACTTCAATCTCGTTAATATTAATATTGGCCAAGATCAGCAATCTCAAGAGTCCTCTGGACACGGGGAAAGCAGAGATACATCGATCGCTTGGCGATCGAGCGAGAGAATAGTTCTTCGAGAGTCTTGGAACTTTCGATCGAACAGCCAACGTGCCATTAAACGATCGACATAATTAAATTACGCGCAATATGCTCGGTGTGGCCTCGTTAGAAACGTCTTATAAAGTGTTCCGAGACGTGGTTCTAAGTGAGGAGCCGCGATATCAAACGGTTCTTAAGTTTCAAGGACTTGAAGGGCACTTGTACGCTGGTCCAGTTGTGTTCGACAACCTATCGGGAGTCTACGTCGCCAATTAAATCTCTACGCTGATTGCAAACGGGAGCCCGGGGAAATATCGGCGCGAACTTCCAAGCCTTTCGCCAATTTCAGTTCTAGTCCCTTTATTTTCCTCGTTACTGCGGAAGAATGGACCATCCGACGCGAGAAAATTCAGGGAAAATTTTAATAGCCAATTATAATCTATTACATCCTGGAAAGGTTACCGCAAAAGAAGCTCAATGAACACGCGTTCGTGCAAATCCTCGTATGCTTACCTGCAAGAAACATGCGCGAAATACGACATCTATTTAAACCACAACATTCAATATTTACCGAACCTCAAACTCAATTGTCAAGATGTGATAGGTTCAGGAAAAGATTCAATTCGATGTAGAAAAAATTATGGGTAATTAATCACACGGGAGATAAAAGATTTTCATAGTGACATAAAATTATATGGGATGCATTTGAAGAGAGATGAAAACGATGAAAAATTTCCTAAAGGTACGTGTATGTTCAAGTTTATTATATAAAGATACACATCGTTCATTGTCTGGCCAGTTGGCTCTTTGTAACACGTTAATAATTGGCACAGAGAAAAAGTAACAGATTTAGAGGAGTCAACTGATACGAGAACGAGCCGATATTACATTGTTACCCGATGTGCCGTACAAAGGATATTTTTCCACCGCGAGGAGTAAATTACCCGTGTCGATTTTGTGCCACGTCTGCCATTGCAATCGTAGGAAAAGGGTGACAATGGAAGACGAGAGTTTAGAAAGGTGGAGCTGGATCGATGCGCCAGAAGAGTATTCGCTCAAAGAAAGGACAAGAATCGCGGAAGTTGGAGCGGCAGCGCTTTCCAAGCTGAACTTAGTGATGAAGCAGATGAAGAACTGGAGAGAGGACCATGCGAACCTGAGACGCAACATCTGCCAATTGAAGACAGCACTGCAGGACGCTGGTAAGGAAGTCGACACCCCTTTGCGAGTTGACCCTTTGATCGAGCATCACCGAAGCGAGGTGAAGCGTCTTAAAACCGAAAACGATGTACTAAAGAAGGAAGTTGCACAAATAAAGGGTATTCTAAGTGAATCCGGCGAGGATTTCTCCGGCGACAGTAGTACTAGTTGGCGATGGAGCAAACAGGATCTCAAGAGACAGAAGCAGCGCTTATTGGAGAAGGATGATCCGAATAGTAGGATTTTCTGTATGACGAATAAAGCGAGACTCTTCGAAGAGAACAGTTTTAACACGATCGTGAACGAATTGAAGAAAAAGATGAGATGGTTCGTAATGGGTGATCAAAATATGGAAATTATTTTAGTCAATGTCCTTGGCGAAGCAGCCGAAACAATCTCAAGCCTTTGCGAGGAAGTTGTGAACGTGACGGAGAATTTGCATAGTGCGAAACTCAGTAACAATGACTTGCACGTGGAAATGGACAAATTGGCTGCGATGTTGCGCCTGAAATCTGGAAACAGAACGAGTTATCAAGTTCGCGTCAATGAACTTTGCAATTTGGGGAAAGAGTTGAAGAAAGAGATTAAGAAAGTGAATTTTAATCTAAAGAATGATTCGTGGAATGGTAATTTAAGGAATTTGGATGTATTACCTTACATCGAACAATTGGCGAATAATTTAATGAACAAATTGCAAAATGATCGAAAAGCCTTTGTCGCTGCTGGTGATCCAAGTTTTATGAGATACATAGAAAAAGTTGGCGAATTGCGAGTAAATCTGATGAGCTTACATAGCCGATTAGAAAAATCTGTTCCGGATGTAATTTCGGAATCTAAAACCAGTTTCGAGACTAAGGAATACTTCGGTAGAATCTCGATATTAGCAAACTTTCTGAGAGAGATCGATATCGAAATTGAAAAATTAAAGGACGAGAATTTAACGAGATATTATCGTACAAATGATTTGAATGGTCAAAAATATCTGACGAAGGTAGAAGAGATTGAAGCAATCGTTGAAACTGTTCGATCAGTAATAAATTCCTTAAGAAGAAACTCTTACGTGGTCTCGACACCGAATAGTAGCAAAAATGCTGAAAAATTGGACCATCTTATCGAGAAACTGTGTGATGAAATCAAAGGCCTGGAAATCATCGTGCTGTCCCAAGATTCAACGAGTTTATTCGCTAGAATCGAGCAATTGGAGCAATCGACAGTCCGACTGAAAACGGAACTGGACGAGAAGGATGAGCGCGCCAATATTCTCGGGAAAAAATTCTCAAACACCAGATCTACGCTCGAACAAAAGATTAAAGAGCTGAAAGACACACAAAAGAGGATCGTAGCCCTGGGGGAGGAGAATAAAACTTTTAAAGAAAAGACGAAAGCGATGGAGGAAAGGATATTAGGGCTTCTGCATGAATGCGATTCCGCCAGAAAACAAATAAAAGAGGTGCAACAGGTGAAATGTGAAGCGAACGCTGTAAGCAAGAAATTATGTGATTTCGAGACTGAAAGAGAAAAGCTACTGGAAGAAATTAGAAAGGTGCGAAATAGCCTTGCTGAGAAAGAAGGTCAGATCGAGATTCTTAACAAGAAAGAAATTGCTTCAAAAGTTCAACTGGAACAGTTAACGACGACGTTGCAAGCTGAGCGCGAAGAAAACATTAAATTGCAGGGTAAAGTAAAGCAGTCAAATCAGCAATTTGGAAATACAATATCTTTCGAAACGTCGACGAGTTCCGACGACAGTATGGAGGCTGACTCTTGTCAGAAGTTAATTCCGAAGAGCGAAGTGACGTCACAATACTCAGGATCCGAATTGGACGAAACGACGAAGAATTTGGACAACGCCACTCACCGGATTATCGATCTCACCAGCAAACTGGACAATTCCTCCAGCGAAAGAAAACGATTGGAAGCGCGCATTATTCACCTCGAATCGAACAGAGAGACTCTCGTGTATCAGCTGGAAGCCGAAAAAACTGTTGCCGAAGAAAGTCTAAAAGAAGCCGCGAGATTACGATCGGAGAATGACGAACTGCGAGAAGATAACGCGCGTTCGAAGATCAAATTAAAGGATATGGAGATAGATATAACACAGGTTAAAACGGAAAAAGTCTTGGTAGAAAAATCGTTGAAAGAGGCAAATATCAAATGGTCGAACATGAGGAATAACTTGAGCGTTTACGAATACGAGTGCACTGTGTTGCAACAGGAACTTACCGACACAAAAGCGACTGTCGATAGATTATCGTCGATCATGGAAAGTACTCGAGCAGATTTGAATGACGCACACGACAAAGTAGAATGTCTGCAATTGGAAAATTCAAAGTTCCGCGACAATTTGGATGCCCTGAATCTAAGAAATTCCGAGCTCGAATCTCACGTACAAGTGGCGCTGACAGAAAAGAATGATCTCGTGACGCGTATTAACGAGCTCAACGGTGAGAACGCGAACCTGAAAGATCAGCTGAATAAAGTGAAAGCCGAGAATGAATATTTCTCGATGGAGCTACATAAATCAAGAATCGAGAGCGATCAAGCAAAGGAGAGAAACGCCCAGTTGCAAGATACATCGGCCAAGATGAAAAGAACTAACACTGTCTTGAGAAACAGCAATGAGAAACTGCGCGCAAAAATTAATGAAATGCAGACCGAACAACGGACGTTGGATAATCAATTGAAATCTTTACGAACGAAGTATGAGACTTTGAAAAACGAGAAGAAATCGTGGATTCACGAAGTCGAAACTCTTAAAGACCCATCGAACAAAGTTGTCGCTATTCGCGGAATCGCTAGAACAAAACCCGGAGAATTAGTGATCCTAAATAACGCAGTTCTACGCGAAGACTCGATTCGTGATCGTACCAATACCAGATCGAATCTGATGAAAATTAAGAACGTCGGTGGCAAACAGGAAGCCACAGGGAAAACCTCAACGAAGAAGAAACTTGTTGGAAAGAGACTCAGTGTCGAGAACGAATCTTTGAAATTCGAGCTGATGAATTTGAGAGCGGAGAATTCCGAGGTCAGGCTGGAATTATCGCGGACAAAGGAGAAATTCGAGAAGCTGCGGTCCGAGCTGATGAGGATTAGAGAAGGTGCGATTGAGCCGATCTCTAATAAGTTGGAAATTGTTAATCTTTGTCACAAAGAGAACCATGTTAGAAGCAAACCAACCAAGAAATTCGATTCGACTAACAATAGAGACATAGTGTCGAGAGTAAGAAGATTTTTTCCAAGTGAACTTTCTAATTTACACAATGGAAATTCCTACAATGACGATCTACCGTCACAGTACAGTATACAGGAAGTGAGATTGCTCTACCAACATGCCGAACGAATATCATTCGAGAATGGCTTATTGGTAAAAGAAATCACTTCGTTACGATCATACATAATTGGAATGTTAGCGGAGCACGAAAAAGCGAGAAACGAACTGCGGGACGCCGTCGACGAAATTCTAGCTTTGAAGGTAGAGCTAACGAAACTGAGGGATGAGAAAGAGTCGTTAAGGGTGCGGCTGTATAGCGCACCAACGGAATTGGATAAGTTGAGATCTGAGAAGATTGCACTGAAGGATGAGCTTATTGCCATGAGAAAAGAGAATTTCGACCTGAGGCGAAGGACTAGCGAATTGCGGAGTGATTGTCAAAAATTGGAGCAAACGAACGTCGAATTGGAAGTCCGCTTGATGAGCGCAACGAAACTAATAAACAAACACACAATGAGCGCAGCAAGCCTCGAGGGATTTCGCGATCAATTAAAAAGTATCCTCGAACTGCCTCTTCCCCCTTGAGATTCTTTAACTTCGATGAATTAGAAGACGAATAATACTGCGAACTGTAAAGCTCGAAACTGAAATAATCGACGACGAGGTATTGAAAGGAATGAGAAGGAAATAATTAGTAAAGATCGGGTTGAATCTAAAATTCTCTGTAACTAATAATAATGGTTATTATCTCGTCCAGAAGAATTTCTTACAAGTTTAAATCTCGTGCTTCTTAAAAATCCTAAATTGATAAAGTTTGCCAATTTACGATTGGGAATTTAATATTAAAAAATGTGCAAACTTCACATTGCTGTACAGGATCTTATAAGTCTTCTTAGTAAGCAGATTTCCAGATGTAATTCGATCAATTATACGAGAATTATACGAGAAACCATCGGTTGTACCAGAAACTCATAAAATTCTCCTTTATTACTTCAAAGACCATTTGCCCACGATCTGAGTCGACTTAATTTATTCACGTCGATAATGAGCATTGTTCTCTAATGCTGTTTCCGCTTGCAGAAATTAAACAGCGAATCCGCTCAAATTACCACAAGTGAGTACCAAAGAATTGAAACTCGGTAACAATCATTCTGGTCTATTGTTCAACGGAAGAAATCACAGAGGATGTTGTAAAATTATGTTAGCGTTAAGTAATTATAATAATGTAACCAAAATATTCAACCACAGTGGTTCTAAATGACCAGCAACAAAGTGCTCGTAGGAGAGGAGAGAGAAAGAGAGTAGCGTGGAAATTTAATTTTCTCCAGGCAAGGGTCGTCCGGTGAGAGGTTCCCGGAAATTTTCGAAAGCGAGCATCCAAGCCGTGCGACAAAACAAGGAGCCAGCCGCGAACTACTACAATACCAACAACTACAAGGACCCTAGGGTCATTATCTTCTACGGATGGTGGGAAGGGGGACAGTTTGTAATAACATATTAATCGGGCGACTAAGGTATGCCATTATCATCGTTTCCGTACGACGGGGGTTGAACCAGTGGCGAAAATTGCGAAGGCAAGATTATTTGGACAAAAACCGACGTCTCTGGCATAGTTCTCGTTCATCTATCATCTGGAGCCACTGTGTGGGAACGCGTCTGTGGATCGAACAAGGGCTGATGGTGGTTCGCACCGGACGCGCTTCAACCTCACTTTTCTTCTATCAGATCGGCATGCCAGTCAGCCAGCCCCTCTTGAATCTCGACGGCTTCATTCACACAGTGGCTGCGTACGTACTGCGAATTTCTCTTTCTCTCTCTCTCTCTCTATCTATCTCTCTCTCTCTCTCTCTCACCGAATACTCGGCCTGTGTTGGAGAAAAGCCGGTTTAATCTACTCGCAAGGGAACAGATCGAACTGTCAATTGGCGATTCTGATGAAATTTGGCACAAACGCAGCGTAACTAAAAATATTTGACACGTTTTTTTTTCTTTTTCGTCAACTATTGTCAATGTAGACAGGATGAAATCCAACCCCATAGATAGAACGGTAGAATACACTTGACTAACTGCAAACAAGCTTCTACCTGTTTGACAAACATCTTCTGATTTAAGAATTTGTAACAAGAAACTCTTTTTTTAGTGGAATCCATATTTTCGTGTAAGATGTAAATAATGAAATACAAAATACGAATCAATTGGAAACACGTGTATACATGCGATTGGAAAATGTGATAGAAGTTCTCAGTGTCCTAGAGTATCGTCCAGTTCCATCGGCATTAGCTGTTTGTACTGTACCATGAACCATGAACCTAAAGGATAGTATCTGGTTTCTACACTTACGAAGCTTGTACGGCGAGTGAGAAATCGCAGCTTACCGCAGCTTCGCTCTGTTGAATACTACTCTGGGGTTGCTTCGTCAGAGTATGCAATCAATGGCTCACCAATGGTACGCCAAACCATGTGTTTTACTTCAACAAGCAAATAGAATATACTATAAATAAGTATATGATGTTAATTTCTTTAAATTTTTAAATCTGGTTAACATATGTATATTTATATTTTAAATAATCTTAATTAGTATTTAAATGCTGTCAGGAATATTGTATAACTTGTACAAGATTATTCCTATTTCAATAAATATTAAGTAAAGATTAATGAATTAATTAATCATCTACTGCGTTGAACCGAAGTGTTCCAAACTCATTCCACTTTCCAGCTTCTTTCAATTTTTCCGAGCTTTAAACTTTTGAACTGTCACAGATGGTAAAAACTTTCCGCATCGCCGAAATCAATGTAAGTTGCAACTTATAGTACTATAAATGCATTTGGGTGGAATATGCTGTGGTCGTTACGATGTTGATTCGAAAGCTGAAGATTCGGGCTATGTAGATGTGCTCTTGGAATCCTCTTATGGCCATCATTTCGATGGAAAGAGGGTTTGTCAGGAATTCAGGAACGTTGAGTGCATTTTTCGAACTCATCCCATTGTCGTGTGATGTTCTACTGGCCACCAAAACCTTGTAGAGTGGTCATTAAAATTCTGAATCCACGTTTCAAGAGATTTCACCTGATTTCTTTTTTTTGTTCATTCATCTGCTTAAGTTAGAGCAAACAGCAGCTTAGTCCCTCTCTTTCTCTCTCTCTCTCTCGATAAGAGTTAATGAAACCGATCAGCCGTAATACATATGTACTTGCAGGTTGTTAGAAAAGCTCAAAAGTCGAAATCCAGTTATCTGGTCAAAATAGTCTCACCTGGCATCGAAACTGCTATTATAGCGTTCCTGCTATTACAATTTATCTGGCGTCAGCTTAAACTGGTTATATACCTGACAAATCGATTTCGGACACTAAAGTAAACTGGAAAGCGGACTATAGAATATACGTTTACCACGTAAGATCCGTACTCCGTCTAAATAAATACGTAGCAGTTTGTGTAGACCGAGGAGAAGCTATCTTTCAGTGGCGATCCAGTTGAAGTTATTTCAAGTCAGGACCACCAAATGGGAAACGCCATGCGACCATTTGACCCGCTTTCATATACATACATATAGATAGACGAATGGAAGATATATAGCTTTGTTACAATTTGTTTTACTACCACTGGCCCTATCGTAATCTGCTCTGTGTGTCGATCCAATATTTCGCAATTTTTGATTGAACACGTATCGCTCTTGAGAATTGGTTCTTCTATTAGAAAACATTTATTTGTAACAGTAGTAGAAACGTAGTATTTATACAATATTATTTCTGGAATAAAATTCTAGTTCTGTGCATCATATTAAAGAGGAACTCGTCATAAAATATCGTTTCGTATTATAAATTCTATGCCACGAGACTAATAAAAATTCCGTGTCACATAGTTGCATAAGCAGGTGCATGTCGGTGAACTTAGAAGTTGAGAACAAAGCCACTAGATGCAACGAGCCAAACTCATCCTCTTCTTCTTGGGTGAGAAGAATGGCTTGCACCATACTTTTGGTATTCGAAGAGACATTGCTGGGTGACAGTAAGTGCTGGATAGTCTACGAACGTTACTGACTTTTATGTGACATGTGCAGAACCAGTAAAGTACCTCTATAGAATACTAGAATAGCAGTAGGGCCCCGAATTCCTAATGAGCGTACCAGTGATTTCACTCAAAATATAAAACTTGAAATATGCTTCTCTGAGATTCCTTTCTTTTCGAGCGTTAAATCGAAATATCTACAGGGAAAAACACGAGAATCCCATTCAACAAAATTATTTTACGCATAAACTTTATTCGAGTATAAATCACAAACGCTATTGAAGTACAATATTGAAGAATAGATTGCATGTTAAAATAAAGAATTAAATGGGTATCCGATTTATAAAAATATTAAATAATGAAAAAAGATTGGTTGGGCAAGAATTGTGGGGAGAAAAGAACGTAGAAATTGCAGAACACGTTACCCCTGGTTTCTCTATTTCACTCTGTGCTGGCCACCTTTTTTTCACGTCGTTTCTTCGTTTTTCTAGCCGTTCTCCGTGTCTGTCTTTTCCTTTCCATCTTCTTCTGAACTCTCACTGCCTAATGAGCGCACAACGACTTCTCTTTCTCTCGTGGTTGACGAAGGCGCGTCTCTGACAACGATGAGTTACTACCAACACATTCGTTCCTCTGAAGGGACAAACGGCCCACTAATTAGCAAAGGTCGACACAATTGTGTTCACCATTCTAACGTAGGTACACGTAAAGGGATGTGTCAAAGACCAGTTTTGCTTGGTGGGTAACGTACAATTCCAAGCGTCTAAAGATCCTGACCTACAATCGGCTCGAACCCCAATGCTAACTTTATTTTCACTGGCTTCTAATTATGCGATAACTGATCCATATTGGCTAGTCAAGTATGAGATAACAGTTTTAAATGATCCTGATATCAAAGCTTCAGATTATGGATGATGAGACATCCAGTACTCGGGTACTTGAGAAACTAATGATAATCGATAAATAGCTACTATACTGACGAGATAACATATCGACAGTAATTATATTCCGGATGCTAAAACTGGCTCTCGAATTTTATTTCAGCTTGTCAGACTTTCATTCGACAATTATTTCTGACATACGAATGACGAAACCTGTTACATAACTTTTCTGCATAACTTACGTAACTTATGTTAGGATGTATGAAAGAAATAACGAGAGGAATCGACAGGGAAAATTACTAAAGTGGAAAACAACGAGTAATGGTACCTTAAAATAATACTAATGAATTAATCTTTTCTGAGACGAGGAAAAAAACAGAGGAGCAGATTTTGTGCACTTTAAGATTTGAGTAATCAAAAATTACATTCCAAAGACTAAATTGAACATAGTTAATTACACAAATTAAAATGTATACGTTAAATTCAATATGTATAAGAGATACAGGGAGAATCGTTGATGTAATAACTACAAATGAGAAATTACAATTACAGAGTAAAGTACATTCTAGATTTAAATTCAAATTCAAACTCCGATTTGAAATTACTTAATGACGTAACGTCCGGTTTACCTACTAGGGACATTTTTTTTATACCAGTAGCGCATGTGTGAACTGGTCTTCAATGACATCCCCCGTGTGCGACAAAATATAATCCATCCACGAAATTTTCAAGCGTCAGGAATGAAGAATTTGCGACGAAACAAATCTAGAAGCCAACTAATCGTCCTTTCACAGGTAAATCAATAGATATATCCAATTATCATTATCGTTAAGTGCAAGATAAGTGGTAAAATATGAAACATCACCGTGACAGCCAATATCGCAAAGATGACTACGACCCATATATGCTTAATAAGAACAATTAAAATGTTACATAACAAGGACTTAACATAGCAAAAATCGAATCCCTGGTAATTAACTTGAAGAATAAAACAAAGTAAAATTTGTTTTCTCCGTTAACAGGATGCATTTTAGAAAGACTCGAAACTAAAGGATTATAGAGAGAAACAGATTTTCCAAAAAACGAATTCTGTCTTCGCGCTCGCAGTACATTCAGGGAGCCACGAAAAAGGACGATATAAGGTTGGCAACAAGATCGTAGTTAGGGATATTTTCAGAGAGGACCTTGGTACTGTCAACTGACGATCAACTCACGGGAGTGTGCGCTGTGGCTTCATTCGTTCGGCGACAATGGCGGCAGACCTTGACCAGTTTCAACAGCTTCTGAACACACTCCTAAGCACGGAGAACGATGCCAGGACACAGGCAGAGGTACGTCTGAATCAGCCGCATTTTCTTCGCGTTACATCGAACCATTGGCCGGTCGCGACTCTTAAGTACTTCGTCGTGATGTACCGTGTTTCTCGAGCACGTTGCCAACGTGTTGTCAGAAGAGCTCGCATGTGGCCATCGTTCGGTCATGTCCTCGTGTCAGGATTTCTTCTTCTTTCTTCGATCGCGAACCTGTCATTTCTCCCGATTTAAATCATCTTTCACCGTTGATTTTCTTCGCGGTACGCAATGGCCATTTAGAGGAACGCTGACAAGTGTTTGGAATAAGCCAATAAAATCCAAAATGGTGTCGCGCGCTAGCATGCACCGCGCCAATCTTTACCTGCACATTCGCAGTACTCTCTTGTTTTAACGGAACGTGGTAATCTGTGTGTTCGTTAGAATACGATTGGGTGTTATTCGATTTTAATTCTATCTGGAATAGATGGTCTTTAGAATTTTATGATATCGAATATGACGCAGTAACGTGATGCAGATCATCGAAACGAATTAGATCGCGTGTTTCGCTTTCCCGCCTACACGAAGCGTATCCTTTTGGATTTCCGGCGTTCCTCATGGCACTTGCAATGCCGATTGGAATTTCTACGGGTCGCATGCATATTGCAGCAATTTTTTTCCTCTTCGATGATGACTCGTTGCGGACCGATACCGCACCAAACGTGGCTGGATCTCGGTTGCTGAGCTTTTTATTATTCGGAGCGCGTGGCTCAATGCGGGAGCAATCGACCGTGTGGAACATGTGTCATTATGTCCGGTGAGCATGTGCTCGGCCAATTTTTCACGTTTTACTTCCATTTTTTTTCTCTATTTTTCCATATCTATTACTCCGCTTATCTTTATTGCTTCTTTCTCTTTATTAAAAAATAATCGGACATATGTTTCTATTTCTCTTGTAAAATGAACAAATTTATCGTATAACTCTTAGTAATGCGTATTGTTTCAGTTATTTCTGCATTTTACTTTTCAATTTTATAACTACGGATTTATGTAATACATAGAGTCGATACGTACATAGAAGATAATTTGGCATTTCGAGTTATAGCGATGTCTATGTAATATATGTGCGTTTCTGTTTTAGGAGGCATATAACAGTCTTCCAGTGGAAACCAAGGTGACATTTTTATTAACATCATTATGCAATGCCAACCTCACGGAAGAAATGCGAGCAATGGCTGCTGTATTGCTGCGCCGTCTATTCTATTCAGAATTCATGGATTTTTATCCTAAGGTAACTAAGAGACAATACAACGATCGTCGAAAGCCATTTTTCTACCTCGTATCTTACCTTAATTTCATAATTTGTAATATCGCCAATGATCAAATTATTATAAATTTTTAATTTTTGTCTCCTCCGCTATATTAATACAATTGATCATTATAATACTATGTGACTTTAAAATCTATATGTACCCTGTGTACGCATTATATCTTTGATCAATAACGAACCTTACCAACCTTATTATTATGGAATTATATGCGGTGGGTATACGATACGCACAAACACAGAGCATCAGTATTGTATCGACAGTAAGTTATTATGGTCTTTCTAGATACCACCCGAAGCACAGGCTCAATTAAAATCACAAATTCTAGTAACTGTCCAAAATGAACAAAGCGATACTATTCGGCGTAAAATTTGTGAAGTTGCCGCAGAAGTGGCTAGAAATCTAATTGACGAAGAAGGAAATAATCAATGGCCAGAATTCCTCCAGTTTCTATTTCAATGTGCGAACAGTCCTGTTCCCGCACTGAAGGAAAGCGCACTGAGAATGTTTACGTAAGTCTCAGCAACTGAGCCTCAAACGTTCCATGGAAGTACGACTAATAATGTATTTAAACCAGTAATCTTCACAACACGCAGGTCGGCACCTGGTGTTTTTGGAAATCAACAAGTAAATTATCTCGACCTAATAAGACAAATGTTACAACAATCTATCATGGATTCTGCGAATTATGAGGTACCGTGTATACCAAATTCCATTATGAAACTTTTAAACGGAAGATAGATACCCGAGTAGAATAATAAAGTCTACTCGTCACTGGTTCTTCCTAAATTAAATTGCTTTCTGATGACTGTAACTTGTACAGGTTTAATTTACAGACAGATACGGAGCATACATTTTCATGGTTTACGTTAAAATATAATTATTGTATCGGGGGAAAATAAAATAAATCTGGAAATATTAATACGTAAATGTTTCTTACATAGGTGAGGTTCCAAGCGGTAAGAGCAATTGGAGCTTTCATCACTCTACACGACAAAGAAGAGAATATTCAAAAACACTTTCAAGAATTACTACCTGCGTTGGTGCAAGTAACAGCTCAATCAGTAGAAAAACAAGACGATGACGCACTGTTAAAAGTGTTGATCGACTTAGCTGAATCAACACCAAAATTCCTAAGGTTGCAATTAGAGCAAATAATGGAAATGTGTATGAAGATATTTTCGAATGAGGATATGGAAGACTCTTGGAGACGATTGGCTTTGGAAGTATTAGTTACATTAGCTGAAACGGCACCAGCGATGGTGCGCAAAGTAGGAGGAAAATATATCGCGTCTTTGGTGCCATTGGTATTGAAGATGATGACTGATTTGGAGGAGGATGAAAAATGGAGTTTTTCGGATGAAGTTGTCGAAGAAGATAACGATAGTAATAATGTAGTGGCCGAAAGCGCTCTTGACAGATTAGCATGCGGTTTAGGAGGAAAAACAATGTGGCCACAAATAGTACAGAATATACCATCGATGTTAAATAACAGTGATTGGAAGTACAGGTATACATTTTTCTTTTACTACATACAACACTACTTCTATAAATAAATCGCCATAGTTTAGTCAGCGGTTATGCACATTTTGTAACTAATCGCGTTACAACTATGGCAAAGTAAACCATCGAGTTTATTCTCTTTTCTGTTTATCGTTCTGATGAACTGAATAGCAGAACTCTCGCTGGGTGTTCTTCATAAGAGAGTTGACAGTAAACTAGTATTACCGTCATAGTTTAAGAACAAACAAGTTTTAGAATTGAATTTGAATTAAATTCTTTTTAAATCTCTGTTTCACAAATCATGTTTCTTGCAATCTTGACATTTGTGTTATACTCTTATTTAGACACGCTGCACTTATGACCATCTCAGCTGTTGGCGAAGGATGCCATAAACAAATGGAAGCCATACTACCGCAAATGATGGACGGAGTAATACAATACTTGCAAGATCCGGTAAGAATTATAACTTACAAATCCAAAGAGTTATTTATTTCTTTTCAAACAGAACACAATTTACAGAGATATGAAAAATTCTTTTCAGCATCCGCGAGTTAGATACGCAGCTTGTAACGCAGTTGGCCAAATGTCAACGGACTTTGCACCAACGTTCGAAAAGAAATTCCATGACAAAGTAATTCCTGGACTCTTAATGGTTCTTGATGACAATGCTAATCCCAGAGTGCAAGCTCATGCCGGTGCAGCTTTGGTCAACTTTAGCGAAGATTGTCCCAAAAATATCTTGACTCCTTACTTAGATGCCATAATGGCAAAACTGGAATCTATACTCACGGCAAAGTTCCAAGAACTCGTTGAGAAAGGAATGAAACTAGTTCTTGAACAAGTGTGTAAAAATTGGATTTAACAATTAATTCTACATATATGAAATAACACAAGAAACAGTAATAATTAATTACTTGAAATATTGCAGGTTGTTACGACAATCGCTGCTGTTGCCGATACTTGTGAAGAACAATTCGTAACATATTATGACAGACTAATGCCCTGCTTGAAGTACATAATACAAAATGCTAATCAAAAAGAACATAAAATGTTGCGTGGAAAGACTATTGAGTGTGTGAGTCTTATAGGACTTGCCGTTGGACCCGAAAAGGTATAGAAAAGATTGATGAAATCTGTTAAAATTTACATACATAATTTTCTACTTTTTCATACGATATTCTATAAATTTACAGTTTATCGCGGATGCTAGTGAAGTTATGGATATGTTATTGAAAACACATTCGGAAGGTGATCTTTCGGACGATGATCCACAAACGAGTTATCACATTTCAGCTTGGGCAAGAATTTGCAAAATTCTTGGTATGTCATTAAATTAAATTCTCATCATGGAACGATAATCCTCGCATATTATTAATATGCATATTAAATATTTAGGAAAACAATTCGAGCAATATTTGCCATTGGTAATGGGGCCTGTTTTACGTACTGCGGCAATGAAACCGGAAGTTGCATTACTCGACAATGAAGACATGGAAGGTGTCGAAGGTGACAATGACTGGCAATTTGTATCACTAGGAGAACAACAAAATTTCGGTATCAAAACAGCTGGATTGGAAGATAAAGCATCCGCTTGTGAAATGTTAGTCTGTTATGCACGAGAATTGAAAGACGGTTTTGCCGATTATGCCGAAGAAGTAGTACGACTTATGGTACCAATGTTAAAATTCTACTTTCACGATGGTGTTCGAACTGCCGCAGCAGCAAGTTTGCCCTATCTTCTTGACTGTGCAAAAATCAAAGGTGATTGATTTCAAATGAAATTGAAATTGAATCATTTCGAAAGTAAAACAGGGAGAAACTAAAATAATTGATTTTTACAGGTCCACAATACCTTGAAGGTATGTGGGCATATATTTGTCCCGACCTTTTGAAAGCAATCGACACAGAGCCAGAATCCGAAGTATTGATGGAACTTCTCTATTCTTTATCGAAATGTATAGAAACATTGGGCGCAGGATGCCTAAACGCAGAATCAATGGCTGAATTATTGCGTCTTCTCGACAAACTACTTAATGCACATTTCGAAAGAGCCGTAGCTAGATTGGAAAAACGTAAAGATGAAGACTATGATGAAGTGAGTTTTATCACTAGCTTTTGATACTTTTGATCCTCTCCTTCTCATTCAATATGGTTACAGGTTGTCGAAGAGCAATTAGCAGACGAAGATAACGAAGATGTTTATACTCTGAGTAAAATTGCAGACATTTTGCATGCTTTGTTCATTACACATAAATCAGCCTTCTTCCCATATTTCGATCAAATCTGTGGACACTTTGTGAAATTATTAAGTCCCGAACGATCTTGGTCGGATCATCAATGGGCATTATGCGTATTCGATGATGTCATTGAATACGGTGGACCTGAATGTGTGAAATATCAGGAATTCTTCTTGCGTCCAATAATTCAATATGTTTCTGATAAATCACCGGAAGTAAGGCAAGCTGCGGCATATGGCTGTGGTGTCTTAGGAGAACACGGTGGAGAACAATTTGCACAAGCGTGCGCTGAAGCATTACCAAGGTTAATGGAAGTGATTAACGATCCAGAATCAAGGTCACCCGAAAATGTTAATCCCACAGAAAATGCTATCTCGGCAGTAACGAAAATTCTTAAATATAACAGTAAGGCAATCAATGTTGACGAAATACTCCCTCATTGGTAAGTTTTCTTTTTCTTCCATAGTCACTTTACACTGATATTCTTAACAGTTATATAAATACGGCATGATATGAATTATTAAATAGGCTCTCTTGGCTACCTGTGGTAGAAGACGAAGACGAAGCACCCTACGTTTATGGCTACCTATGTGATTTAATCGAAGCAAATCACGTAGCAGTTTTAGGCCCAAATAATGCAAATCTACCTCGGTTAATAAGTTTCTTTGCCGAAGCACTTTACAGAGAAGCAGTGCCTGTCGATCATCCTGTTATGCCCAGGATTGCCAGTATCGTTAGACAAATACAGGTATGTTGATTTGAAGAAAAAAGAAAAACAATTTCAATCTTAATAAGATAAACGTTTAGAAATTACACTATTGCATTTCTTTTTCTAATTTCAGAGCAACGAGTCTATGTTCCAGGCTTGCATAAACGCATTAACGCAAGAGCAACAACAAGCACTGCACGAAGTACTCAGTGCACAAACAGCTAATTAGCCTTCTACTTAAAAATTTTCAAAACTTTAAAACGCGTAACGATACACAGGCAGAACAACACATACCTGCTTTAATAAAGCTTTCGGAGAGGAAAGAGTGGTTTAGGTAGCCAGAGTATACCTATTGGGACATTACTCCAGCCTAATCGTAAAGAGCCAGAAACAAGTAACACAGTTTAACGTATTTTCCCTCGCGATTGTTGATTATATATAGTTCGACAATATACCGAGGATTAAAATAGTTGCTCCTTTTTTTATATTCGGGATTGTTGCAAATCACGTAAAGAGAATTGGTGCATAAACACTATTACTTTAGTAAAGGGTGTGATAATGCACTGGAAAATAGCAAAAGTGCTATTTATGCAAACGTGAACGAGTTCGCACTGACGATACATACTTGGAAAAATCATTCGTCTTTTTTTTTCTTGAAAAAAAAGAAGAAAAAATCTTTGCACGATATTACGACGAACACGACTGTACTTCCCGCCATTGAGAGCCGAACGATGCTAAATTTTGAAAAGACACCTCGTAGCTTTGTAAATGGCATATATTTCTAAAAAAGAAACTGAATATATACATATAGCTTTGTTCTGCAAGAACTAAGATCCTACCTTTTCGAAATGTCATTAATTTTGTCACTGCGATCTCTCTCTTGATTCGTCCCAAAAAAAACTACATCACGTTTCTCGCGGAAAATGAAAACACTTTTTTAGGCAAAACAGTGAAGCTACGAATGAAATGCAAATAGACTGGAAAAGAAAACACCAGGCTCATTGCTGTCAAGCGATAGCATGACGCATTGTGATTTAGGTATTTTTATTATTAAATTAAGGTACAGTAAATGTTATTTAATAATAATATTGATAATATTACACCGTTGAAGTTAGAATCGAACTGTATACGAATGCCTTTCAGAAGGAAACGTAATGTACTGCTTCGGAAATTTTAAATTATGAATGAATATTAAGCTAACATTGCAATATGTTGGATAATGATAAAAACGAACTCTAGCTCTGCAAGAGACAACATTCTAAAAATGGCACGCGTTTTGAAAACAATGCAAATTTTCACGGATCTTGTAATTTTACAGCTGATTTATATTGACTTAATATACGCTTACTACTTAGCTGTAACTTTGCAATTTAACATCATAATCGGGGTCTGTCGCGGAACCAATTGAGAAGAGTCGGAAACATATTGATATTGAGGCGCATTGTTTAAATAAGTTGTATAAAAAGAGAAAAAAAAAATGGAACAAAGTGACAATGCTGGGCATTACGTTTATCCTGATTACTGTGTAATACAAAACGAGGATTTTTCGAGAACAGCGAACGTTGAGCAGCTAACTGAACGGACTAGCGTTTTACAACTTCCTGTTCTTGTTGCTATTTATTTATACACGATAATTACAATCTCCACAATATTTGATTGAAATTTGCAACAGCAAATCTTTATCACGAACTACAAATTTTTACAACTAATTTCAGCATATTCTTTTTCATGCGACAAGCTCTTCTTTTTTTCTTTCTTTTTTTTTTTTATTGTGACACGTAGTGGAATAAAGACCGGAATCGGACATTTATTTGTATATATCTATATAGGACTATATAAATATCAAGCAAGTATATAAAAAACGTTGGATCGAGTGAGCGGAAGCACTAATGATCAGAAGGAAAGAAAAGAGGCTTCTTGCTTTGATGATTGTTGCTCGTTGAAGAAGATCAAGTATCGTCTATTACATTACAGTTTTGTAAAATGCATACGAGTAATGTAAGTACGATTGCGAGCATGATGATTTAAGCCCAATTTTGAGGATCGTTTCTGCGATACAAGATCTTGCGGAAAGAAAAGTGAAAAAGGAAATCATATTGGAAAAAGCAAAACTATAATTCTTATAATTATATAGAGATTATTTTAAAGTTATTATTAATTAAAATAAATCTCAGCTTTGTATTTCATTGTTTTGCTTTACCTCACATAAAATGACTGCGTAGTACCGTTGGAAAAGCGAGAGAGAGAGAGAGAGAGAGAGAGAGAGAGAGGAAAATGAATGTTACTAATAGACGATGTGTAATTCGTATATAAATTATAATTATCCGAAGCCTTTTTTTACATTAGTAGCTACTATCTTTTACTATTTTACGTTATTACCTAATTGCAGTCTGTAGATACATGAGAAATGTATCCTACCGGAACAAAAATAATATAACAAACGTACCCTCATATCGATAAAACAACAATTATTACTCATCCATATCAACTTTTCTCTTATGAACTTCTAGAAAGAAACAACGATAAATGGTCACATAAAAATAGATATTCGCGTAACTAATCGACAACACTACGCAGCAGTACCCTTTTCTGCATCTGTATATATTAATTGATCAGACGAAGTCCAATACGTCAGACAGAAAGTTGACTAATAGACTCAAAAATACAAGTCTAACGTAATTATACATGTACTTCTTAAAATACTCTGTAACAGATTATTCAGTATATTGCAGTGAACAATTGATGATATTGATTCGATGCCTGCATAGTTAAAAAGGCTGCCAGTGCAAAGATAGTGATCTATATTGAGTACGACCAATCTATTAGACATTGATCAGAATTATAAGTCCTGAACGATAAAGACTAATGAATGAAGATAAAGTATGTGTTTAGTGAACAGCATCATCATGCTGACACAAGTATACTTGTACATACATACAAAAAGCTGCGATAGAAACACTACTAATTATCCCAATCTACTTACATACTAGCATCGGGATTGGTATTAAGAATTCTACGTAATCATTTTTAAAAAATGTTTATTCAACTACTATCGCTACAACGTATGCACTCATTCTGCCAAAGTGAATGGCATATACATGTAAAATCAAGCCGTAAAATTAAAGCTTCTGCATGCTTAGAGTACCGGTATATGACGTACTACGCTCTCCCGTATGTTTCGAAGCACATTTTAGCTCACGATTTAACCTTTCGACTCTGACTGACATATATATATATATACACACTCTGATATATATTAATTATAAACGGAAGGTGTACGTATCGGTATACGCCCTCGTACATGCGATATCGATAGATACGTAAAAGTGTATCTATATCTACGTAATGAATTTTGTATACATTCGATATATTTTCTTCCAATACTGATACAATATTGGCATTATTTACATATTACGACCAACAGTATTATATAATTCAAGATCTAAAATTATTCCGCTACTTTGTTTCGTTATTCTTATCAATCCAATCTAGTGATCAGGTTTCCAATAATTAGAATAAGTGCACAGCCTTACAGCTATCGCATTGACATAATACATAATGTTTAATGCACCATAGACTTTTTATTTCCGTCACTGATACAGTATTAGAGTAATTTACAACTTTCACAGGAATTGAGAAAATACTCAATTTCTATACTTTTACCAATCTCAATCGAGTAATTAGAATAACGGCATGATTTTGGTTAGCCGAACACGTGGTTCATGATTATTTATAATTAAAATAAGCGGTAGTTGAAATGCAAATGATCGTGAACGTAGTTGAAACGTAATGAAGGTGGATCCTGAGATTTTTATTCACTTGGTCGCTCACGTGCTAACCGATTAATTTCATTAGGCGCGGTTCGCTCGGTTCTCTTAATTAAAGCCGTCAGTGTGCGCATGTGGAATCCACGTACATACATGACGCTTCCGATCATCCGATATTACGTCACTATCCGGGGGAAGGAACGGGCCCCCCGCGACCCGCTTGTCTCGTAGTTCGAGAGGGCCACCGCTCTCATTCTATCGCGCAGCAGGACAGGGGAGGTATATGTCACGTATGTACGGTACGTCCGTCTCTGAGTCAAACCGATTCTCTAGCCGCTTCCACGTGTTAACTCAGCCGAGAAAGACCAAGTGTCACTGCGCGTGAAACACTGCGTTAAATAGTTGGTTGCGTCACGCAGTGCACCGTGTAACTCGTGAAAAGCATTGTTGCCTTTGACAGGCTTGTTCTTCATCTTCCTCTTGTTCTTCTTCTTCTTCTACTATTACTACTACTTCTTTTACCTTCATCTTTAGCATCAACTTCTTCTTTCCTAATATCTCTTTTTAACGAATTGAATTAAATACCTCGCGAACGGTGTCCACGATCAGCTTGAAGATCCTGAGGATACTTCGCGCGTCTCTTCTTCGCCAAAGTGCCTCGTCGTCCCGCGGAATTTTCGAAAGGTAATAAAGGAATTTCCAGCCGCGGTTTTAATCCGCTACTCTCCTCAACCACGATACACTTTCGAGTGTTCTCTCTTCTTCTCTCTGCGTTTGCTTTAATCCCCTCTGAGTTATCGATGCACAACACGGCATCGGCTCCGCCTTAATTCTACGAAGAGGTTCGCGGTTCGCCGAAAATCACGCGATCGATAAAGGCTGTGGATTACCCGGCCACTGATTGTCATTGTGCTTGACCACTGGAGGCGACTACCTCTCGTGGTAATACAATCAGATCCAATCTTTCGTGTGATTAACGGTAAATACGAGCGAATCACGAACATCTAATCATCATGATCGAGGTGTACCGTCGTCGTCGCCGCCCTTCTAAGGCTCTCAAGTATACACTGCGTACACAGTGGCGGTGCCGTCGAGGTGCACTTTCAACCTGTATTCCACTGCTGACTCGTAGTTACATTATTGCTAAAAAGAGACAAAAAACTTTTAACCCAAAAGAATCGGGGACAGATTATTTCGGTGGTCCCATTTCTTATGGAATTGGAAATCAGACTGGCTTTAGACAGCGCCATTCCTACGGCTTCTTGTCCCCGTTTACCGCTCTAGTCTCGTCTAATGTACCGTCTACACACAAATCTACAGACACACACATATACACACGCGCGCGAGGGCACAATTCTCGCCAGGAAATTATGTTAATGCTCGGGGTCCACGGTACCGTTTCTTCGGTCCTGAACTGCGACTTTTCAAGCGTGTGCAGTGCGCATCGCAGCAGCCACCACGGCGAGTTAGCCGAGTGTCTCGGTGCGGGCGTCTGCTGGGTCAGCTGTTAATATCGTGTATCTGTGCTGAGTAACTTAAACTTCGGAATCCCGTTACAATAAAACACGTATGTGGATCCCATTATCACCATGAACGTATCTCTCTCAAGATTTCTTACGTACAAACAGATTTTTAGCGGAAGACCCTTGCTTTTTGTCAGATCCGGTTAGAGCAGTCGGTACGTTCGCGTGGATGAAACTGGGACACGAAAAGGGCTCGTCTTCAATAACCGGGGTTTTTGTTAATTACTAAATGATTATTTCGATTCAATAATCTACACTTTGATTAATAGCTAAATAACAAATTTGAAAAGTCCTACATAATCGTTTTGCCTGTCACTCTTTCTAATCTTTTATTTTCATTAAACTTGTTTACTATATGTATTCTTTTCTTGACATACATCGACTATATGAAACTGCATCAAACGCTTATATTTATAGTCGGAAAATTAAGTATGTAGTGTGAGGATTTTGCAGCAGTAACGATGTACGTTTTTAAATCGTATTCGCAACTGTTTCGTATTCGTAAGTTCTAACTCCAAAATGTGAAGCTCTGTCATTGGGAACCAACTTCAAGATAATTCGTGAAATTTATGTAAAATTAGGATAAAGTGGAAAAAATCATTATAGGAATTAGATTTAGAATTTTCTTAGTACGGCAATGTACTTTAATGCGAACTGTTACTCAATGTCATTTCTCGTATCTATGGGTTTAAATGATCCCCTAATTAAGATGTACGTAATGTTGAGCGATATCAATAATCGAATGACTTAAGCAAGACTTTCGATTATTCTGTTACAGGAATTATATGGACCCAGGCTTGTAATAGTAAAAAATGTCTAGAAAGCGTGCCAGAGAAGAAACTATGCTGACTACAACATCGCATACTAACACGCAAAACGGAGAAGATGCATCTTCCTCTAGAGCCGAATCCCCAGTCTATCCAGTGAGTAAAAGAATTTTTTAAAATACTACACCAGTATCAGATATGCAAAAGAAATCAGTGATTCGATTGAAAAGCTCATAATTTTATTAGCAAAACGACGAAACCTCTAGAATACAAACTAATATCCTAAGTACATTTGTATATCGTTCATTTCTTATTTTTAATATTTGATAAAAGAGCTTAGCTTCATTACCATTGATAACACTTATAGTTTTTTAATCAGTCATATCATGTTACGTCATATATGATTTTAAGAATCACATAAGAATCACACAAATCAAATACAGAAATGGCCCTAAATTCGCTATTTGTCTATTATAGTCGAACTTTGAAGTAGTCTATGTATAGAGCAGTATCGGAAGAAACCACTCGAACCATTTTCCTCAATATTATGTCTATTGTCCCTGTCGTATGACTATCACATATACGAGCGAATACTTTTACTGATAATAGTCTGGCGTGATGCAAGATCGGCATATCTAACTTGATATAACTGGCTGGATACTTGAGTTTCCACTTAGTCTTCGTGTAGTACTGAAACAAGTGAATGAGAGTCTCCTCCAAAAAGATACATAGATACATGGCAATATGCAGACAAAATACTCCATCGATTAACTTCAATAGATAACTCTTACTAATATTGTTTGTTTATCAATAAATACGAGCAAAAGGAGAACGTATAAAGATTATTATAAAATTGCGTTGGTCGACTGAAGCCAAATCCAAAAAAAAAAAAAAATTGGCACAATTATATTTTTTCTGTATTGTGCAAAAGTTGCAATTTTATAAAATAAACCTTCTGATAACATCAACAGCTGGTGAGAATGACTTGGGGAAACAACAAGACTTGTGACACAAATACTGATACAAGCCCAATTTCACTGAAATCATATAGTAATGCAATCTCTGTTTGCCACACACACCTTCCCGTGAGTCTTATTCTTTTTTTTTTTCTTATTACCATTTAATGACATTTATTCAAGTATAACATGTGCTCCTGTTCGTTCAACAAAATTGACCTGGTCAAAGATAAGAGTATGTCCATATCGAAAGAGTCTAAAAATAAATAAAACCGCTATTTGCTGCTAAATCATCTATTCGGCGAATTTATGCGCTATAAAAATTTTGTTTTCAAACTGGTTCGTTGAAAAAACATTTTGTTTACATTTCGAGTGCAAATATGCATTAGACGCTGCTTACTCACGCTGTGTTGTTCCTCTTAATTGATCATGTTATGCTTTTCGAGTAATTATTTTCAGTTACCTACACGTACCGCATTATCTCAAAATATAAATCTTTTATATTAATTATACTATATCTTTATCATTCGCGGAAAGTATATAAATTTGTACTTTTTCAATTGATCATTGAACATACAAATAAGGTTGATTTTTAACGCAATATACTATCATGGATATTATCGTTTCAGTCGATTTGTAAGGAAGCACCTTTCAGTGAAGAATCAGAGGCAATTGCCGAAAGGGAAGCCTGCGATTATAATGTACGGATAACATTAAAAATGGCCAGAAGTGGCAAAGGTGGGTTTTCATCCCGGAAGTATATTTTTATCCATTTAATCAGTTTTAAATCACTATAATTTATCGAGTCATGCTGTTTCTTCAGTGCCCCGAAAAATCAGGGTATACGCTGATGGCATTTACGATCTTTTTCACCAAGGCCATGCGAGACAACTTTTACAAGCAAAGAATATTTTTCCAAATGTCTACCTTATTGTAGGAGGTAAATATTGAATTGAATCGTCTATTACGCAATAATGCCCTAAGATTTGTAACACCTCCTGTCTCTATCTTATTTGCAATATTGTAGTGTGCAACGACGAGTTAACACATACGAAAAAAGGGAGAACTGTTATGACAGATGTTGAAAGGTACGATGCAGTAAGGCATTGTCGGTATGTGGACGAAGTAGTAAGAGACGCACCTTGGGAATTGGATGATGAGTTCTTAAAGAATCACAAGGTAAACTGTCTAATTACTGTTAAAAAAAAAGAACAAAAAACACCAAGGTCAATGTGTGTAATAAGGGTATTTTTTCAACAACCAAAAATAAAAAACGCAGATCGATTTCGTCGCGCACGATGACATACCGTACATGACTGACGACGGTGAAGACGTATACGCAACGCTTAAGGAAAAAGGTATGTTTGTAGCTACGCAAAGGACAGAAGGAATATCTACGTCCGACATAGTAGCTAGAATAGTTAAGGATTACGATATTTACGTCAGAAGAAATCTCGCCCGCGGTTACAGTGCCAAAGAGCTCAATGTCTCCTTTCTTAGCGTGAGTAACTCTCGTTACTTTCATCTGAGTAAGCACATGACCATTTATCGTGGTTGCCCAAACCACGTTTCCATTTTCTCCTGACCATAGTCGAGATTTTATTCATTGCAGGAAAAGAAATTCCGATTGCAGAATAAATTTGACGATTTAAAGGACAAAGGGAAACGCGTTATGGAGAATATCGGTGAAAAGCGTATGGATATGATTAGTAAATGGGAAGAAAAATCACGAGACTTTATCGATGCTTTCCTTTTATTGTTTGGCAGAGAAGGTCGCTTGGTAAGAATTTCCTTTATACAATTCTCAAATCTTTCTTCTAGATAATACAAGATCTATACAAGGTTAATTAACTTTCTTTCTAGTCGACAATTTGGAATGAGAGTAAAGGTCGCTTGATGCAAGCGTTATCTCCACCGGCAAGTCCAAAAAGGGACGGCAGTCCAAATAGCAGTAATAGCAGCAACAGTGAGGAAGATCAGACAAGGTACATCACAGCATTCGAGTCAATTGACTAACATGCAACACCACTTCATTCTGTATCTACTGCTTCTATGTACGAAAACCTCCAAATACTTCACACGACCCATTCGCCGCATGTTGTGTTAGTATCTGACCCCATTGTCGTTTATAACTACTACGAGAAAGTGAAAAGTTAAAGCGATTTTAACGAAAAAATTTAACGTTAATGCTTCTCTAAACTTCTTCATTTATTCACTTTCTTTTTCTTTTTTTCTCTTCTTTTTCTTCTTCTTCTTCCACCTTTTGTACATCACACCCGAGACTACTGTCACCGTTACAATCACTTCTTACTGTCGTTAAAAAGAAAAACAAAAAAAAAAACACTAATCGGATAGAGTAAGCTTAATTAATCGCTTTATAACAACATATTTGCCTTATTCGTATTCGGATCACTGCTTTGTATCGATTTCAATGCAAAATGAGAAAACGACTATGTAAATTGTATTATACTAATTATAAGACAATAAGTCATCGATCGTTGTATTTTTATTTTCAGTCCGCCTCCGAAAAAGACTGGCCGCTATGAATTTTCAGGAAACAATCATTGCATAAGTGATGATTATAGCGACGACGAAGATGACACCTTACCTTCCAAATGATAGCAAGTCGCTTGAGGGTAGCATCTGTCACTCTGACCAAATATGTCGTGCAATTTCTCTAAGAAACTTTAGAGGTATTTTCGTACAGCCACGTGATCTGCTGATATGGAGTGTAATGCTATGCTTGATAGTTTTTTTATGGTATGAATTCATACTATATGCCGCGTAAAGAAGAAAAAAAAAAAACATTGCCTGTCGTGATATAAAATTATAAATGCGACTGTGGATTGTTACTACGAATAGAGTAATATGCACCTGCGTATAACATATAATTACATAAAACAACCACATAGATTACTTAAAACGTCTATCGCGACGATCCTTAAAAATCTCTTTCTTTTTTTTCTTTTGTTTTTTTTTCTCTTTTTTCCCCCCTTTTAAATTATCGTTATTCTATTCTCGTTCGTTACGATGAGTTCCTATGTTTATTACTCAACGAGAGATTATATCACTTGTTATGCCACTTGATTTCAGTTTTGATTACGAGAGAGAGAGAGAGAGAGAGAAGTTCTGGTAGTTAAGTGAAATAATTCGCATTTGATAAGTTTCATCAAAGTATAAGTTTTGCGGTATGCCAAAATACCTGCTTTATATACACGTGTCACTGATTTTTAATAATTTTTAAATACTTTCTTATGTATTGTGTACAATACCTTTTATAAAATTACCTCACTACAAGAAGAACTGTTGTACAGTTGGGCAATTTGCAACTGTTAATATAACAAATCATGTTTGCAATTAATTAGAGAGTTTCAACACAGAAAAACGACTCTTACGCGATTTCTTTCCGACAGGCGGTTTACTCATTGATACGAGATAAAAAATTTATAAAAGAGCTAGCACTAACAAAAGTTGCAACATCTATTGTCTCGTAATTTTATATCGTGTGTTATAATCGCATAAAGAAGAATTGATGCTGTAAAGAAAACTTTTAATAACTGGAATCTAGAAAACATTTGATGAACAAATAGAATTGCAAAACTTATTTTTAACGTAATCGAGTTTTATTCTAGGAAAGCATGTAGCAGAGAAAAAGAAAAAAAACAACAACAACAGCAGCGATATGGTTCTTTTTTATAGAGGTTCTTTTATTCGGCGTAACAGAAAAGACGCATCGAAGATGTAGCATTGATACCTTACTTAAATATTTATAGTATTGATACATTCACAGTGAAAATGTAGAATATCAAAAAGGGAGGGGGGGGGGGGGGGTGTTCATTGATTGTACTATTAATATCATGTTTGTATTACTATCATTCACGTGGCATGAAATGCTCGCAAGAAAGAAAGAAAGAGAGGGAGAGAAAGAGAGAAAGAAAGAGAGAGAGAGAAAGAAATCGAATGTTTTGAGTTTAATAAGTCCATGTTACTGTAGAAAACCATATTTTTAAATGGTGCTTTTATTTGGAGATACGCGAATGTACTAATTTTGGAGTGGTACAACTATTTTTATACATTTAAATCGCAAGATAGTCTTATGAAGATCTCGCCTTCGAACGAAGAATTCAGTATTTAGATCGATCGTGTAGAGAAACGGATATTTCGCTGTTAATTTTCTCAGTCTCCTGCACAGATTAATACGGTTTTTTTTTTTCTAGAAAAGTTAAGTGTTTCGCAAGTATAACATACGTAATTCCGGGGCTTATGTATCGAAAGGAGGGAAATTTGTCGATGGTCGAGTGAGTATATAAGATCTGTTTGAAAACGATGTACGATTTGTATACACTTACCATTTCTTTTTTTTTTTTGTTTATTATTATTATGTACCATTGGTGCCTGACTTTCGACACCTATTAAATACGAATACGTACGGTACAATGTATTCTCGTAAGTAACATACGGAAATTTGTCAAATATAGCAAGATTCACTTGTTGGATTGGGTTTTGATTAGTGTTGCGCAAATATGCGCAAAGAGCAATGTTTTGTCTTTTTTAATAATACAGAATATACCTACGTCGTACAATGCCCAATTAGAAGCGCACAGTTCTGCGATCGATCTAATGTATTCATTTATCTAATGTTTTGTAATTGCAATTTGATATATATATCCGTGAAATCAATTTTCGTTTCATTCTGTCTTCGGTTACCGCGGAGTATTGACGCCGATCCGTTCTGCCTTCTACAATTATATATAGAATTATTCGTGCTGATTCTAGCACTAGTTGAGAGTAAACTTTTCCGATGTGTTTCGATATGTCTTTTCCTCAGGTTGTATTCGACTGTTATGAGAAATCGTTTTTACCGAATAATTACTTATTATTCAATTATTTATGCGTAAGAAAGTGAATCGAATAAATGAGTTTAATTGATCTTCTTATGGGCGTGATAGATAGATAACATCTATCGCAATGAAAAAGTTTGTAATAAGGCTTCGTGATTGCTTGTACGAGACGTTTGAGGGGGGCAATGCTAGCTAATTGAGAATTTATTAAACCAATTGATGTATAACAATATGGATCTGTAATGCATTAAGTGCAGTATAGCTTATGTACTTTGCGTCCTGTAAGTTTTCAGAATTGATCCTCGAGTTGACTATACGGTATTTATGTAAATATGTTGTCATATTTATTTTTAGAAGAATAATAAAAGGAAAAAGTGGGGTTTTAGTAATTCCACGGAAATGCGAATATGGTTGCCTTTTAAATCTTCAGACTCACCAGTATTGTATATGTGTTTATCCTTCCATATGTAGCGTTTTTTCTTCTCAATATCGATATTTTTACGTTCCATCACAATATTCGTAACGTCACACCTTAAATACACGCGAGTTTCAATTAGCAAAGTTTATTTTCCAGACTCTTCGCGGCACAGATGTTAACGTACAGGTGATTACTAATTCAGAATTTAAAAAATTCGAATATACGAAGCTTCCACGATCAGAAATATGTTTCCAGAGCTGCCAATAGAATCGATGATACTTTTCCGACTCCTTTCGTTTAATTAATATCTTCTCTCGATTTTTTAACAACTTTTCTCGAATGTAATATTTGCAATATATCTTCTAGGAAAGATACAACAATTTCATTCGAAGTGAAATCTATTTGTCCGTTCGATATTGATAAAATTAAAACCGCAGTGTAGCTTAAAATTTTTCACGTTAGATGAAACGGAGATGGTATCTCTAACTCGTGTTAACGAAGAGAACTTCAGGTTAGTGACGATCCTAACGCGCGCCTCATCTGTCAGTTGGTCGTTGGTCACCGTCATTTTTCGGTATTTAAACCCACGCCATAATATCTAGATTCTCTACTATGGCTTTTTTATTGTTAAATATATTCGTGTACTTTTAATTCCTACAATAATTCCGTGAATATTTCAATCCGATGTTTTCTCCTTGGAATTTCTATTCTCTCTGTGTCGACGAGTCCCTTTGTGAGCATCAAGCGAATCGTGGTGCGTATTCGCCGTGAAGTGAGCGAAGTTTATGAATCGCCTGTTAGATAGAAAGAGAAGAATAGAAAACTGTTCAAGAGAACGAGAGAGTGAGAGAAATCGACTCTCGAGCTACAATCAGAGAGAACAGTGAGAAGCAACAGCAACATCAGCAGCAGCAGCAGCAGCAAATGGACAGAGGTATAGGAAGAGTAAGAGAGGGAGATAAACCGTGGTGCTACTGGTAAATATACGAGTGGTGCGTGCGATTCGAAGAAGTGCGTGCCTCCGAAGAAGAAGAGGAGCGTACGGGTGGACCGATGTTGTAACGAACGGCCAAAATGGAAGAGCAAAGCGTTCACAGCAGTATCAGTGATATAAATAGTGAAGAGCCAGTTAGAAGTGAACGTAAGTCTCTCAATATTATGTCATTTTTAACGTACTTCAAACTATATCCGACCGCCAGCCACTGTCTGGTTAGTCACATTTGACGTGACTTATTAATTGGTCCATAATACACTTGAATTACTCGAGTACCTGTATGAACTAACCCTACCTTACTTTTTATAAAAGAGCTCACGCGCGATCAGATTCTCGTGGCTTGTATCTGTCAGCTTCCTTGGCGGAGGGACCAGGGTGCGATATTTCTCATTGTCGCTCTGCGATACTCTCGCCGTGCCCTATCCTCCGCTTTATTTATGAACATTCTCCAAACCCTTCCGAACCTTCGGTTCCCTCTATTTACTCTCCAAAATTACGCGAGACAGATTATTTATTAATTGGCAGTATTCTTAATAGCTTTCTACCGTTTTCCACGTATCGCGAGTGAATTTGCAATACCATTAGTGCGTAGTTTCTATCGCTACTCTCGAGAACTGAATGTTGGTTCGAGTCAATTGGTATCAGACGGAAAACTGAAGATATTAAATACTTGATTGCTGTTTCATTAAATTCCAGTTTATTTATAATTCTATTCTTGACTTTTGCGCTACCGGTTTTCGGTTAAGGGTCTGTCGATGCGATCAATTTTATGATATTTCTTGATTAGGGGATTTTGAATTTGTCAATACGATATAACATTCGACATCGAAATTAAAGCTGTTGCCTTTAAATTTCGTAGTAATTTGTTTCCTTGAAGGGTGTGTTTGTAAAGGTCAAATGGATGAGTTTGGAGTAGGCTGAATGTTTGGAAACTACTATAATGAATAAGCTTATGGGTGTTCAAGGGTTGTTTACTGCATCTTTGTCTCGATATACAATAGGGATTATTATCTTGACCACTGCATAGACTCATTTATTGCCTCTGTCAATCACTCTCTAGGAATTGACTCACTCCTCCTTGGGCTTAAACCTTTTATCTCTATTTTCCAAGTACGATAATATTGTTTTTATCACAAGTTTTCCTCTTGTCTATTCTAATCTCTGATAGGTTGTGTATTTTTCACTCTAGGAAATTCTATGACCATCGACATAATTATACCTTTTGAGGCATTTCTGTGAATATCGTATAATTGTTATTTTCTTTCGAGAGATAGTAACTCTAAAATGATCTTTCAGCCTTGGTGATACCACGTAAGAAAAGAATATGCCTAGTTGGCGCAGCTGGCGATGATCCTGCGCTGGGCGCTGCTGCTCAGCAATTTAATGTACCTGTTCTTAAATCGGAAACTGGTTTAGAATACATAGAAGATACAACGTATTGCACTTATTTTATACTGAAACAATTCGAGGGGCCTGAATATGGTGCGCTACACAAAAGTGCTCATAGGTATGCTTCGTAATATGGGATAATTGGTAAATTACTTTCATTATATTTCTTACGTTCTTTACTAATTAATCATAATATCGATCGTAGAATACTCGGACCAACCGCACTTCTGCAACTGGCGGAAAGGAAGGACCCGCTTCCTAGTATTAACAGACCAATGTATACACAAGCGATGGTGGGGATGGTAGTCGTATTTACTGGGTTTAGGAAAAAGGATGAATTGGTAAGGTTATTTTCCTCTCTTGCGACCTACGTAAAGTGTTGCCATATTATATTCGGAATGTAATTATTCTAACGCAGACCAGACTGATCAATATGATCCATAATATGGGTGGGAGCATTCGTAAGGAAATGGGTGCAAAAGTGACACATCTCATTGCTAATTGTTGTGGCGGAGATAAGTATAGATATGCAGTTACGTTTCGAGTGCCTATCATGTCAATGGACTGGGTGACAGCACTTTGGAATGGCAAAGACGATGTTTCTACTTATGGAAACAATGAAGAATTGGTAATTGTATATTTTACTTTCGAACAGTTCAGGTGGCACAATCTTCTCAATACTTTCGACTTACTTTGCGTACGTTGCCCTTGTTCCAGATTGCGAATTACAAGCTGAAACCATTTTTTGGTGCAAAAGTCTGTTTTTTCGGATTTCCCGAAGAAGAAAAAAAACATATGTGTGAAGTTTTACAACAACAAGGTGGTGAATCTACGGAAATTGACGACCCGAATTGTACGCACGTGGTAAGTACATAATTAGAAGTATGATGTCATCGGTTTCAAATACAACAAGATTCATTAAACTATAATCAACGAATTTACTTTCGATTCATAGTTTTACTCTATAACAGAAGCACCGATACATAAAACAAAAATCATACAGTTCATTATACCACAAACGTATGGTATCTCTTTAGGTGACAGACATAGGAAATCGTCAGTACAAGAAATCTAACAGCACTCTCAACATGCTACCACATAACACAAATCCAGATTGCTTTCCTCGTTACTATAGAAACGCTAAACCCTTTTCTTTTACTTTCTACGATCCTTACACAAACACTATACCCAATCGAATGAAAATTACAAGCCAGTATAACGCACCTCGCAATACTAATGAAACAAATGCTTACGTAAAATCGGTTTTTAGACACGTTTCGTCATGTTCATTCTCTTCATTGTCGCAATGCTCTGATCGTAAAAGTTACAAAAGTGATTATTCCATACCGGATGACATTAGTCAAGATTCCGCTATCTGTATGGATGATAATTCCTGCGACTTTAATAGCTTGCCAGATGAATCAGATAATATATTTAATACGTCAGGAGGACAAACAGATTCGGGAATTGAAATGTCAATATTTAATCGGTATGCAATACCAACAATATCTTGTTCATTGAGATCAAATTCACAGAAGAAAATGGAAATTGATGTTTCCGAGATTTTTACCCCGGAGAATCTTAATGATAGAAGCATTAGAAATGCTCGAAGAAAGATACATAGTTTTAGATCGTCCACGCTTTGCAAGCATAGTACGAATCAGCAAGATATCGTTATTTCTAAACCTTTGAAAATTTCTAAACCGGCACAATTCAAATCGGGTTCATTATTAAATAGTAAAAAAGCTATAATTCCACGTAGATACGTAAAATGGCGAAAAACAAAATCCTGTACAACAATTCATAGAGTTGCATCCCCAGAAAAATTCAGATTTATAAAAATGCATTCGCATCCTAATTTATTGAGACAGAGAAATTCTGAGTTAAACGATTCATTGTTGCATGATTCTCCGGTACCAATACCAAAACGAAAAAGTTTCTTAAATAAGTCTAAGCTTAGTACATCAATTTTATCAAAACTCAGTCATCTTAATTTCTCTCCAATGTTTAAGCAATATGTCCTTATCGATCCACGTAACGAAAGCTCCTCCGAAAGTCCCAGTCAGAAGTATACACCTTTACCCAGTCCTCTTCCCGTACCAGCAAAGGTAGCAAAATTGTCAAGTTTGGCGCACGAGGTCACTTCGGACGGAAGAAGCTCGAATTTCATTCGCAAATCTTACACTTTGAAAACTGATCGTCAAAATTTGGAGACGAAGGACGAAAAGCCATTACTAGTGGTACTTTTACAGTTTTACTTGGTGTTTTAGAGGTTGAGGATTTATTTTGGATAAAGGTCTCCTTTTGTAAAAAAGAAAAAAGAATAATTGTATTTACAGAAATTAGTTATTAATATTTGTTTTATTTTTCGTTATTTTGTTGTCGTATGTTTATATCACGTCGATATATAACTGTACAAGTGCAAGTCTCTTCCCATATTCCTTGTACTTAGAAAAGTATGGTTCCTCCTGAAATCCATGCGGAATACCCAAAAACCTTAGTAGCTCTAAGTATCACTATATTTCAATAGTCTAACAGGAACATAACTATTAATATCTACCTTGTGTCCGAACAATTGTTTATCCCGTGTATCTACTTAATTAATTGAATTAATTCGACAAATTTAAGCAATTTTCTTCACACAGGTCGTAGATGAATCAAACGTAAACGCTTTACCAGATTTGGCTTCCGTGCGAGCTCATATTGTCAAAGCAGAATGGTTTTGGACATCCGTTCAAAATGAAGGTGCCGCTGATGAGAAAGAATATTTGTTCGAAGATGTAAGTTTCCTTTGCACAATTATTACGATACTTTGAGAATTAATTCATTATCTTCCTTTTTCTTTAGTATTTGGAATCTGTCATGTCGCCCAGTGTATCGAATCGCCGGGATAGTCAACAAGCTGTTACACCGACCACAGCATCGACTAGACGAAAACGGAAGCGATTGGCAGATACTCTGTCGAGTTTAGTTCAAAATGGTGCAGATTCTCCGGCTGTGCATAAAAGACGATCCAGTATCAGTGATGCTGGACACTTGAGCGTCAGTGGTAGCTTCTTGGATTGTACTGCGAGTCCTGATAAACAATTGCTCGATGGTAAGTCGTTTAACGATATTCACGATCATTTTCATTTTACTAATATTATTATTATTCATTTATTACACATTATCGTGACACATTCTCGTTACATTCTCGTATCTAGTCTAATACAATTGTCAGTATTCCAAAATGCATATACACCTACATTAACGAACCTCACGTATCTTCCCTTCCTGGTGGTTCACTATTTTGTCAAAAAAAGAAGAGAAAAAAAACGAAATCGATGAACCTAACGATGAGGATACTAACAAATTGTTTCGCTTATTTATTTTTGGTCTATTCGCAAAATTTTGCTTAACGCATCAATTGTTTCTTCAAGTGTGCATCTATATACATATATATATTGGTTTGATTAATTTTTAATAAGATGGACCATGCGAAAGGGAAGATTATGTTGTGTTGTATTATTGGTAACTGATAGATATTCCAGAGGTGGAAGCGGTTAATACAGAAACTACTAGAAAAAATCTGTCACCGCGGCATCAAGTGTTTCTCGAGCTGGTACAAACTGAATCGAATTACGTTGGTATTCTCAGTACAATTATGACGGTAAGAATTAATTAAAATTCACTTGCATCGTATATCGAAAATTATAGATATCTCTATAACGAGATAAGATATATTTATTTCGCAGTTATTTAAATCACCGTTGGAAGATCTTATAGAAACGAGTGGAGAATTGTTAAATAGCACTGAGGCAAAGATTATATTCGGCAATTTTCCACCTATATACGAGGTGCATAAAAAGATGTTAGAGGAGTTGAGATACAGTGCTGCTCATTGGATGGAAGACATTAGTATAGGTAATATATTTCTGAAGTTTGCACATGACCTAGTCAAGGCATATCCGCCGTACGTGAACTTCTTCGAAAATACAAAGGAGATGCTAGACCAGTGTGATCAGAATAAACCGCGATTTCATGCCTTTCTGAAGATTTGTCAGACAAAGCCTGAATGTGGCAGGCAAAGTTTAAAGGAATTACTGATCAAACCAGTACAAAGGTTACCAAGTATTAGCTTACTATTGAACGGTAAATATAAATGCTTTGGTTATCATTCGTATCTAATAAATCTAATATTAATTTATTCAACTTAATATAAATTTATGTTGATTTATCAGATATCCTCAAACACACGAGTAAAAGCAATCCGGATCACAGTGCTTTGGAATTAGCTATAAGCAGTATTAAACAAGTTATGACCTATATAAATGAGGATAAAAGGAAAACAGAGGGTCAGTTAGTTATGTTTGACATCTTCAATGAAATTGATAACTGCCCACCGCATTTGGTTTCCTCTCATCGATCTTTCATTGGAAAGTGTGACGTGATGGAACTGAGCGAAGGTCTAAGTGGACGCGGTGATCACTTAGTACTATTTCTATTTACCGATACTCTTGAGATTTGTAAAAAGAGATCGAAAGCTTTTAATTCGTTGAAGAGTCCAAATACGGCAAATGGATTACACGCGACAAAATTGAGTCAAGGAAAGCCGTATAAACATATTAAAATGTTATCGCTAAGTACAATAAAGAAAGTTGTGGATATACGCGAAACTGACGGTAAGTGAGATTATTATAATTATTATGTATTTTATTGATCAAGTTATATATTCAAATAATTATTGTTTGTACAAAACGATTCTACTGTTACAGAGTGCCACAAAGTATTTGCTTTAATGGTCAGAAGTAATCAGGAATTAAAGGAAAAATTATTTTCGTTTACAATTACCGATGAAGAAGTCAATAAGACTAATTATTTGCGAACGTTGTGTAGACAAATGGCTAATACTGTATGCAAAGCTGATGCGGTATGTTATTGAGTTTTATTGTCTTCATTAGAGTAAAAACTTATTAAATAGCTAACTGTTTTTTTTTCCTTTTTTGTTCTCTGTTGCATTTAGGATACGTTCCTGATAAGCCTTGATTCGCATCAACTTGAAATCGACACAAGTGACGTAGCATTAGGAACATTAAGTAAAGCATTTAAGTAAGTAAACTGCAGTTTATTGGGTTGGATAATTTGTATAGAATAATTATATTATTCCATTATTACTTCTTTTTTTTCCCAGTCACATTAATGGTTCGAAATTAGAACTATATTTGTTGCATCTATAGAAATTATGAATGCATCTATTCTTTGCGTAGAAAATATCTTTCTTTGACATCTTCGCAATCTTCGGCTATTAAATGGCTATGATAATAAAAATCATCAATTAGATATTTTGACATAACGTAACATTAGATTCTCGGTTTGCGAAGGTGTTAATATGCATCTACGAATGATTACAGATTATTGCGGATAGATTTTTATACAATTCTCAAATTAAGACGATTATTTTTTTTTATTCTAGAGTATCTTTAGTACCATTAAGAATCATATAGGCGATCAATTCAACAAATTCTCTTTTTCTTTTTTCTCCTATATTGCATGTTAACGAAAAATAATGGGGCGACGACTCGTTTGGTTGCAGGAGCCTATTTCATAATTTTTACCTGGAGTATATGGACTCGTATGTGTTCCTACTCAATAGCATGTGTGAAACCACGTTACATGTCCCACTACCGTCAGTTTTCGCACCAGGCTGATTACGTTTTTTTTAATTTGCTTTCCTCCCTAAGTTACCCTTGCTTTTACGCGATCATTGAGTTTCTTTTTTTATGGATTTGAAAATAATTAACACCGATGAAATTTGCTATGCATCAGTTGAGATTTTACCAGTTCAAGCGTAACACTGACAATATCAGCCTGTCTGTTTTTTTTTTTTTACATTGTTTCAACTCTTCTCCGTCTTCGATTTTTCATTGTACTATATTTCAAAGTCGCAAATCTCGTGACACATAATTCCCAAAACACTTACTGTATCATAGCTATTTGATCTCACTTTGGATAGATATTTCCGTTTGGCAGCATGGAGAAAGTTTGTCTGTTTTTTTCTTTTTCTTCCTTTTTTGGCACGTAGATTAAGCGTAACACAATTTACAGTATTTATTTACTTGAACTGGTTTACCATGGTTTTGGTTTTGCTGGGATCCTTTGTTTGCTAGAAAAATTTACTTCCTCCTATGTTATCTCGAAACACTATTTATTATCAAGAATTTTTCACGATTCATATAACTTTGTGTCACTCGAGTCATTTTTAGGATGAAGTAAATTTTCCGTCTTTTGAGTATGTTTTCGTCGTAAACTCAACGATTACTTCAGATATAAAACTGATCTATTTTTCAACAGGTTTGCATCGCGTACGAGAATGAAGGTCGGCAGAGCGTTTAGTTTTAACAAAACTCCAAGTAAACTAAAGAGAGCGATGTCCACGATGATGTCTCCGTTTGGATCGACCAACAGTCTCACTCCAGCGAGTCAGCAGCTCGCGCAGATGCGACTGGCTAGCTGCAACAATATTAACGTTAGTTGACTGTTCATAAATCGCATGTATTTCTCTAGTTTGCTTCTCTTTTTTTTCTTATTTATTTCTCCACGCTCAATTTCGTTTCACGACAGAGGATCGCAAGTTTTTTTCTTTTTGTAGTAAAAAAAATCTCAAACTTCTTACTTTTTTATTTCTATTACGAATCGATTTTTTTGCCGCTTTTGCCTTCTTACGTTGCCTTTTACCAACGAGTCACACGCATGCATGACTGTAAAATGCTTCGCTAGTGCTTTTTTTTACTTCTGTATCTGTTTATACCGAAAACTTTTTAATCTTAAGGCATTACAAGGAAACTGGAGGCAATAACTTTATTGTATCTGTAATATACCATTGATCCTTTATTTTCGGCTTAATATATCACACTGCATAAACTCCTCAAAAATACGTTTTATCATAATTCTTCTCTTATTAACAATTTCACGCTTATTCGACGATAAATCTGATGGAAAATTTCTAGTTGCTATCACGTAAGTATCTAATCATTTAACGAATTGATCATCTTCGCGTTTTTCGTTTTTTTTTTTTTTATTTGTAATATGATACTCTCGCAGACGATAGATCCGAAAAGTCCAATATTGAAGCATCTTCTCTCGTGAAAGGGAGTTGAGAGGAGGTTTAATAAAAGCTTCGCTCAATATATTCACTCGACGCACTATTCATTCTAGGAATGTGACACCACGCAGTGTTTCGACTGGATCAAAATGCTTCGCGTCACTAATTGATAGTTAAAAGAATCGAAATTCATTATATTATCAATGAAACTGATAGTATTACAAGCTATACGAGGCTATACGAGCGTTGAGAAGTTTATATTTTTATAAAACTAACTTTGCCCTTATAGAGGCAGTAGTATCGACATCTTTTTTTCGTTTTTTCGATCTTTATTTTCTTTGTTATAGCTTGCAATAAGAGCTCAGAAATAGGCTGGTTCCTCTTTTTTTTTGTTGTTTTCTCTTCTTTTTTTTTTGCTCTGTAAAATATATATTTGCTCATGAAAATATCTGTGTACCGCTATTCTTCATTTACACCCACGAGATATTTGTATTAGTTGTGCATGATGTTGCCAATGGCTTCGCTCGTAGTTTTTCGCTTTATGTTTTTTTTTTCTTTTTTTAAGTGTGAAAGTAGTGTTGATTCCAAGTAGATTAGTCGTCATTTCTTCACAATTGTCCGAGACAGAATAAAGAGACATTACATCGTGTATCTTTCCAGGAGCTGGGTAATGGTGGTTCAGGCTCTCCATCTAGAGACGATGTACTAGTAGCACCCATGTCGGTTCAACCGACGCGAAAGGCCAAGTGCAGTTCCCTCAGTATGGCTTCCCTCAGAAGGTTGTAATTAGTATATCAGAAATGACATTTTTTCTTGTCATTTTCATTGATCCTATCATCTCTGTTGCAACTGCTTACCGTTTAACGTGCCTTACAAAAAACAACAACGAAAAAACAAACAAAAAAAGAAACGTCTCTCGTCTCTTTCACGCGTATTTTCTTCACACATACACACATACATTATATACATCATCATTATCCTACGATGAACATTTACAAATACGCAAAATACTTCTGTATATTATTTTTCTTACGCACACGATTTTGCAAACTTAATTCTTACGACAAGAGAGAAAGAGGTATTTGTAAATGTACACAAGCAGTTTGTCCGTTTGGATGAAAAAAAGTGTCAATGGGAGTCTGTGTGAAAATCTGGTGTATGATGTACACAGAAAGCGCATTGGAAAGAAAACAAAAAAAACACTGAGAAAGTGAGGAGGAGGAAAACACTAACCAGATGATTATAATTAACCGAAACGGTGTGAAATGTAGTAGGTACACGATAAAAGTGAATGTTGTCGTTTGTGTATAACTCTATGTCGAACAATTAACTATCACTGTTCGTAGCACAGAATTCTTTTGTTAAACGCTAAATCATGCATATAAGTATAGTGCCAATATAACGATATATCTATAACAGTGCCTATTCGTGCCTTTCGCGGTTGTTTAATATTATTAATTCGTCACCGTATCGCTGTAACTAATTTAATATTTAGCTTCGAACTAATTCTTATTTATTACGTGAAGTAACCGTGTCCGTTACACGCGAGCGTCATTTATTCAGTAGAGCGTGACTATGTACCATACTCTTCCCTTGCCCGTCACAAAATTTTATTAGGTTCTATTCTTTCTTCTTCTTCTTCTTCCATTTTTTTTGTCTTCGTCTTTTTAAGAGAAACATCATCAGCAATACTCTTAATCCGTCACTGTTCCATCCAATCATATTGTTCATTGTTCAGTATAATAGTCAATTGATTCATATTCTTCCTATCGAAGTATATAAATTTAGTATAAGAAAGGAAACATCGCTTACTCGTGGATCGTGTCGCTTTTTACCATTCTGGTGGGCACGTCTTGACTCGTTTTTTTATTTATCCAATAGAAATTGTTCGGAAGAGGTCATGCAGGACAAGTCCGATTGAGGTGCAGTGCACAATAATCGCGCAACTAAGCTACATACATCGAATTTTTCTCAACGAGCATCGCCGAGCGGTCATTGTGAAAAAAAAAAACACATTTACGGATCATTGTGATCCATTATCGTATTGGTTCAAGTCTATGGAAATTCATTGGAAATTTCGGAAAAACAGTGATATACTATCGTAGCAAGATTCTACGGCTAGTACACACATTTTTCTAATCTATGAAAGTTGTGCTTGCCATGAGCCAATTGTGCCATGTGTGTGTGTATGTATGTGTTATTACAAAGAAATACCTACATTGCCAGTTGTTTTTATAACAAGAAAACTTCTACGATACATTGAACGCATATTGCATTCAGTGATTGGGCCAAGAACTTTTGTATGTTTTCGAAAACACTTTGTATTCTTCATCTCAGGGAAACGCATCATACTTGTGTTTGCTAGAGGTACGGAGATAACGCAGGTTGTTTTTTTTTCTTTTTTCTTTTTTCTTTCTTCGGAAAATTTAACTATAAAGGCAACAGCGTGGTGCTTGTTTTATTTTGCACCTTTGTAGACAAGATACGTCAGAATTGTATCTGACTTGTTAGCAAGAAACGTGATAAATCTGTAGGAACGTATGGTGCAGAGAACGCTGTATAACTATGTATTCGGCTAATAACGTAAATAGGTTCATAATTACAGGATAAGATGTCAGTTTAACTGCCGTGTTTTCTTGCAATTTTATGCTGATATACGCTACACTAGATTAACTCTATTGTATTATATTATATTGAAAAAAGTTAATTGATAGTAATTTTACGTCAGACCAATACGTGAACCAATAGATCGAAATTTTCTATTTGGAATTCTATGCGACGAATTATAACGGTGCTGTAATCATACTACAGTTTTTATTACACTCTCCTATGATACGTTTGAGTGTATAACGCATACATAATGAAAGTACAACTATTTTTTGTAGGATACGAAAGTTCTGATTTCTCTACTACAGGAAATTTCTACAATTATCGAATAGAAATATCAATTATTGATCTGAGACACTCGACGTAATTTGTACTTGTCTAAATACTGTTGTGCCTTACTATGTATTTGACCATTTTTCTTGGAAATCTGATAAATACGTCGCCAATTGGTCGTTATTTTTCATATTGGCAAATTATGCGAAGGAGACTTCGTAATCGAGAGTCACTTTCTATTTTATAATCTCTTGGATGGATGTGAATTGCTACACAGGAATACACTCTAAATACATAATTCTGCTGGCATTATATATATATATACACACATATATACATATATATACCTTATGTGTAAATATTCCAAGTTTGATGGCAATTATTCGATTTTGTGTATTGCACACTCTCGGGGATATTTCGAATATTTTCAGTTTCAACATTACGAATTCACTCTTTCTTTATTTTCTCAGAAAAATTTCTAAGGTTTACAGAACAGTTTATATATACTTGTGATATACTTTTATAATGAGTTTAGGACTCTTCTTGAAAAAGTATCCCTGAATGTTGCAATAATTGTCTGTATGTGTATTTGTGATGAATGGTTACATTGTGGTACGATAAAAAAAGAAAAAAAAAATTGATCAGTACCATTAATCGATGAGGTAAATGATCTTACACAAGAGAACTGAAAGTATAACATTTTTTGGCACATAGTTTTTAGGTGTAGTTTGTAAATATTCAAGTTTCTTCGATTCAATATTAATTTACTAGCACATTATTCTGTTAGACAATTTCATCATAGTTGTCTTATTCTTGAACAAACAAATATGAATTCATCCTTATTGCGACTCGAATATTTCTAGCAGCCTTGCAAATCTAATGACGCTATTATCTTCTTTGCAATCTTTTTCTTTTTCCTAACTGCATTTTTAGCTGTTTCCATTAATCATTATTTTTGCGTTATTGGTATAAAGATTCTCTATTTCATCCCTAATTGCGAATTATTTCTTTAAAATTCAATACAAATTATCTATTCTATCACCAGAAATTAGCTTCTTTACGAAAACTGTGTTATCACGGAAGATTGCAAAGAAAATATAAAGAGAGAGGCTTTGTTCATTTTCAAGGCTTTACTACCGAAATTCTTGTCGTATTAATTAGAACAACTGACTTAACATTGTGTCTTACGTAGGAAGAGGAAAAATCCAAAGTAGAGTTTCAGTCCTTCGAGGGCTGTTTCATTCAATTTCTTTGGTGCTAAACAACAGGAAATACGTTCTCTGGAAATATTTTTTCATGTTTTGATTTTAACACTCGCAAGAGTGCGAATTTTCCTTCTACGGTCATGAGCAGAAAGACGCTCTGGTAGCGTCACATACTCGCGAATTTTTCTTATTATATTAGGTTTGTAAGATTCCAGTCTCTTTCTTCCTATACGTCATGGTGAAGGTACAAATTTGAACGATACAAATCTTTTATTCGAGTTACAGCAGCACATCCTTGCCACTGTCTACTTAGAACTTGTAAAAATTTCGAACATTGCTTTAAAGTATCTTATCGTACGTTTATAAAATTGATCCTACTTTCAAGTAAATGCTATTTAACGTAGAAAGAATCTTGATGATTTTCTTCGTTAGCAACAGGAGAATATGGAAGAAACGTTGTAAATATTACTGATAAGTATAACTTAAATTTCGTAGTGTAGTACAAAGCACGATTTCTTTTTTACTACACGCCTAAGTATATTGTAATACTTTCTTTTAACTTGCGTATAGTTCTCACTATTTATATAATACTGTAACTGATTGTATAAAATTACTCTTTATTATGTAAACCGAATTTCTGCAGTATTATTCCTTTCATTATTCATCAAGTACCTTATTGTGCTTCCCTTATCTCCCGATTTATCTGTAAATGTAATATACTAAAATTAAGAATAATATAATTAAATTACCATTTATTCTAAATATTGATTATTTCTTATTTATTCGAAGAAAATTCATTCTCATAAAAGCTAAAATCACAGATATTAACGATGCAGATTACACAGTTAATGCAATAAAACGGATATCTGTCTGCAGTAAGCTACATAATACAATTGTAATAGGTGAACCAGTCATCAACGAGACATTGCGTCACGTCTCGTCGCATCATGTGGAACGTTCGTCAACCGCAGTACGTATCAACGTCGTTATTACGACGCCGGACATTCTTGGTGTCGGCGCACTCGCGAACGCAGAACCTTCCGTCTACTACCCTATACTGAATTACATAGTAACTACTATTATCTCGAACGAGCCAAATTTGCGGGTGCTTTGAAAGTTGGTTTCCACCAATCAACTTGCAACCGTTTTCAGTCTAAACGCTCTAATTTCTCCGAAATACCATTTTCTCCCTTCTCTATTGCTCTCTTTCTCTGTATTAAGAACTTTGCAATTACGCTATGATTTTACTCAGTCTCAGCTATCTCTCTCGGTGTACCGTAATAAAATGGATCTTACCCATTTCGATTGTAATTTCTGGATTGCTTAACTCTTCAGTACTTTACCAGTTCTCTGGCTATAGTTCACAAATACTCTGTTTGGTGATTAACTTAGATTTCCTTTTCTCAGATTTAGGATCACAATTATACACACCATGAAAATAATAATAAAATGAAACTTGCTAAAACGTATATATATATATTCTGGTTTAAAACAGACGTATTTTCCGATAAAGAGGTTTATTTTTATAGTAGCTATCGAAGGTCTTTCGCGAGTAAGAATAGTCAGTGGAATTATTCATCTCGCTGACATACGAATGATCCGTTGTATTAATTGTTGCTATTTTCATGCACTCGGGTAATTTCATTGCTCGTACGTGACTCTTGCTACACTCGGGAGATAACAGTATTTGCTAGTTACACACTCGGCGGTGTTATTTTACGGATCGTTCCCTTAAATCTGACTGAACGGCACGCATTGGATTTAAACGTGGAAAAAGTCGTGCAAATGTAGTATATGTAAATGTACCGGTATTATAACGCACGAAGCAGCTTAGTATCTTACTCGTTAAAAAATGCAAGAACACTTTCATTTGAATTCGAAAACTTGGAGAAGACGCACGTGTAATGTGTTGCCCTCAAATGTTACATGTTACATGAACATGCGAATATATATATATATATATAAGACTATAGGTGAATTGTGGAGTAAGTAGAAACGTGTTTACAAAAATTGAGTAAAAATATAGGGCATTTTCTAGTGGACTAGCAAGAGCTATTAGATAGTTTCGTGAAAGATTCAGAGGAGAGACTAAATTCTTATGAGAAACAAGACCCCTGAATTTTCAATAGATATATATCTATAAAACAGTGACGCATGCAGAGTGCACCTTGCATGTGACAATGGAGACCTCGTCAGTTACGGAATAACGTGACTCGCACTTAATTGCAAAACTGGTCTCTCATCTCTTTCTTTACACTTTTAATAGGCTGGCTGTAAGTTCAACACAATAAATTGAACATTATGATTATTTCAATAGTGATAAATATCAGTGATCAATAAATTTTCATTTATCGAATGTATAAACAAATTTATGCCAGTGATTTAAGAAAACATTTAAGCTTCGAATTAAGTATTTTTTAAGTATTTTCATATGCTGAAAAGTATCCTTTATTTTTCCTAAACTGCAGATAGAACGACCGATGCACGGTGGACGAAGGAATAAACAGTGTTTCACGCTTTTCATTGATTTGCAAGTGAGAACATGTTGCACTGTGTTGTCCAGGTTGAACTAAATGTCAATAGCTTTATCCGCAGCCACACAGAAAAAGCAAGGCACACTTCCGATGAGCCTTTTCACCATTCGGCTTGTGTTACCAGTTTTTTTTTTTTATCCCTCCTTCGGCTATTTTAGTAGCTAGTGGCTATTGGCTTTACGCGACCCGCTATCGTTAGGTGAATATCAAAGTATGTACATCAAGTCTGGTTCTCCAGTCGAATAAAATTACGCTCGTAAAACAAGCAGATTTGTTTTGTCGAAAAACACGTTTGCACTGTATTAGGCGTGTAATTATCATATGTAAAAATTAAATGCAAATTTCACGTATTTCAGTATGTAGAAAATTCTATTGGATAAACGTTGATCCTTGATTTTCATCTTCGCTTCACGCACTGTTGTCCGCGCAATCGATTGACATAGAGCTACGACAAGAGGCTTCGATAACGCCGGTAACGGGCATCCACCAATCGTCCACCCGAGATTGATACGCGTGCCGACCTGAAAAAAGTAGGACCCGTGCTCGGCTGACAATGGGCCGTGGAATAAAAATTGGGGTGAGATCGCGATGCCATCTCCAGTGAAATTTCTTCCGTCGACCCCGTGAAAAATACAATGCCACACGAGCGATACCATCTCAACGGCTACAGGCCGTCGACAATATTTTCAGAGTGGGATGTCTGAACTCAAGGCATCGAAAAACGCCAATTCGTCTCTTCGACAATATGATCACAAAATTCATATAAAACCAGACATTTCTTATTTTAATTAATTACCTAGTATTTCTAAATTTTCTTTTACAACTTACTTTCGGTAAATGATCAGAAATGTGTTTTTTTACAATATAATATTTGATATTTCTTATATAATGCTAAATAAAAATTATACATCTTCAATCTAGAACAAAGACACTATTTGCACGAGGAAAATCGATATATCGGTATTTTGTGATTAAAAGGGTCGAAAAGGATGGAATTGAGAAGTTTCACTGATCTTCAGGTGCTACAGGTTTAATGGATGGAAAGCTTGAACTATTGCTTGCCTCGGAAGGTACGATGTCACGGATAGTTCGAAATGTCGCATCATGAAGACTAATGAAGAATTGGAGCACCGCAGTGCACAAGGGTTCCCTAGTTAATCTTATGGTGTATTGGGCAATGTTAAACGACATTCACCGTACACAAGACGCGTAGTATGTACCGCTGTGTAAATGAGATTACACTGGCAAGCAACACGGTCCTCCATACCGTTGGCGTTTACAAGACCATCCGCTATGTAAATCCTGAACCATAGTTTCCGATACTATTAATCTAAGTACGTTTAACTGTCAACTCTATCTCATCCTAACTCTTTCTCTTCTGAACTTTAACTTTCGCATGAAATCATTAGAAATAACTTTATCTTCCTGACATCAACTTTATCGCACGAACTTCTGCGACTTTAGCAACATCTAGCTTAGTATCAAACTTCACTAATTACCATGTAAACGCAAAAGAAAGCCTGTTTTGTGTTTCGATCCATGAAGTTTGGAAAGTTGCACACTGATAACGGGTATCATCTCTCACAAGCGAGAGGTAGATCCGCGATTAAAGTTGCAGGTCTGTTACATGCAATCTGCGGCAGTAGAGGGCAGAGAGATCGGGAAGTTCGTGGAGCGTGGAGTTCGCGTTAATGTAATTTGGAGGGCAGTGTGGAGAAGAAGAAGAAGAAGAAGAAGCAGAAGAAGAAGAAGAAGAAGAAGAAGAGGAGGAGGAAGAGAAAGAAGAAGAAGGGTGGAAAGGGAGGTGAGCACGTTATCAGGACGGTTAGTAGTGAGACCACAGCAGCAGCTCACATTGATTTTCACGGGGGTTGGGGTTCTTGAAGGCCACAGCTGGAATGGAAGCTGCGGCCTTCAATTCTCTCTCATTCACTCCTTTCGACCTATACTATTCTCACTACCTATCACTTCCCATATTTTCCCGTTTTCCAACTCGGTTTTTCTCACTATCACTTCCCTCTGCGTTCCACTATCTCTCTTACTCTGCCATCGAACTCTGTCAATATAAAATCTCATTCGATCTTCTTCCGCTCGCTTCATTATATAGTCTTTGTATTTTCGGATTCCGCGGCTGGATCTTTTCGGCGTGCTGGACCGGAAGGAAGTCAGGGAAACGAGATTTCACCATTCGTCGGTATGAATTGGATATTAGCTTTTGCAGAAGATCAAACGGATTCTTTTCGATATTGCGATCTTATTAAGACTTGTGAAAAAAAACCACCCTTTATTATTCCACTCAGTTATTTTAAGATTCGTGAAAATCGTGTAAATTCAATCCCATTAATTTAAACTTATTCGGAATAAACATAATGAGCCATGCATGAGTATGCATAATTGCATACATGTCAAGTTTAGAGCATTCGCAAAGATAAACTGATTTTTCGTTGATAGCGTGCGTTAATTATTCCAGCATAATTAGCATTGTTTACGCATCGCCAGTACTATTCGCGTAAAATTATTCTCAACCCGTTATCCGACACTCCATTAACACGCGCATCATCGAATTTGGCATCATGCTCGTTTAACTATGTGTTATTAATTGCTCATAGAAGAGAATGTAACGTTTCACGGATGAAACGTCGTGCATTTCGAATTGCATCAATTTAGGTACTTTGGTTTACCGCTTCAAGAGTAAGAGCTAATTGTCTCAGAATGTTTGGCTCCTGTACCTGTAGCGAAAGCCGACTGGTCCTGCAGTCTGATAGGATGCATGTGTTACTATTGTACCCAGTCTACATTCTCATATATGGTTCTTCATTAAGAAATCGTGTGTCTCTGAACACTATATTACTTAGCGATAGCTTCCGTCTTACCTGAACAGGAATATTGTCAAGTTTTAATCGAAATTTCAGGTGTAACAACGAAGAACAACAGTTCGCTAATTGGAGTTTGTGGCGACAGAATGGTATGTGAACATATAGGGTGCTCGGATACCTCTGGGATGAGATTCCGTATGCTATTGACTGAAGCAGCACAGAATTCTAATAGAAACTACTAAAATATTAACATTACATTTTACAGGATCTTGTAAAACGTACTGATGGAAATTCTGATTGCAATCTTTCGTTTCCTTCCGGTTCAGATATATCAATCGAATTCCAATATAGTTATATAAAAAAAAAATATTTTATAAATCAGATATATCTGACTGATCTTATGAATAATATTTGGCGAATGAATGTGTTTTTTTTTGTTACTGTTCATTCATTTTAAATCGATCGTATCATTGCTCAAGAGTACTCGAACATCTGGTATGGCAAATAAATTGAGACAGAAGGTAGAGTTTGAATGTCGTATTTAAATTGATTTCGCAACAGGACACGCGTTTAATCCAGATTTAATTGAAGTATCCAGCAGCAGTTTAGCGAAACGCAATTGCAACTGTGTAACGCTTATCACGGTCACCGATTTACTGAAATTATATATTCTTGGGGTGGAATTTTACTACGATGTCATGGTTGATTAGCGGAAAAAAAGGGGGTAAATGTAATGAGTGAATACTTTAAGCCTTTATCGATTAGCATTTAATAATGCTGCTTCCGAAGGTTGTTGGTAACTGAGAACATTTATGGAATAAAGGACGATCGGGTGACTTTAATGAAGTTTCTCGAGGTATTCATCGTTCGAGGATCGTTGCATCAAGTCGGATCGTGCATATTCCTAGCCTTAGCATGGTTCGACTTAATCCTAAACCAGTCGAGCATCGGTAATCTCACACTATAGCTACGTATCGTCGACGCGAAAAAGGTTCCAACCTTCTTCTTTTTCCCAACGCGAAACTTCCGTCAAACGACTTTTCTCTTAGCTTGCCACAGAGTTTCAACGTAATCGTCACACATTAACCCTCTCGACCCTGCTGGAAAATGCTCCGCTAGAAGTCACTTTTTTATAGGACCGAGTGAAAGGCGTTTCTAGAAGCCTTACCATACAAAAGTAGTCACTTTCTTCTCCTTTCTATTCCATGATTGTTTCCTGGACTTGTATTTAAACCGATCCTTTCGCTCGAAACAAAGAACCTTCGGGCTATTGTTCTAACTATATTTGGAAACTAAAAGTTTTTTAAAACAGTTCCTAATTTCTATAGAACAGGAAATATATTTGTTTTGTTGTTTTGTTGTTTTTTTGCTGGTACCTTTGCAAAATAAACAGTAGTATTTTCCGGAAGATTAAGAAAAAAGTTAAATTGATATTCGTCTCGGTATTTTATAACTGTGGTTTAGAATTTCGGGATGTCAAAGGAGACTGAACTTAAGGATGCTAAAAAAAAAAAGGGAGCAAGTGGTGAAGGGCAGTCGTAAAAACACAGACGGAGGAACTAGAGCTACTGGCCATAGGAAAAGTCCTTTTGGTGGTTTATACTTAAGGGTATGAGACCACGAGGTCACCAACCACGGCTATTCATTTTCTGCAGATGGCACCTTTTGGTCAACGAAACTCTGCCATCTCTACGTATGAATTACGACCACCACCTTTACATTTTCGTCTGACATTAACTTCCGCATGCACTTCACCTTTTGGCGTTCTAGCGTTACAAGAAACTCCCACTTATAATATTCGCAATTAAAATCTTGCATTTTCTACTGAATTATTATTGAGAACTTGTGTAAATGAGTCTATACATATTACATATATAGTATATATGTGTAGGATTAAGGGGTGCAGAGTGGAAGGAGTTTTGACGTAATGGAAAGAAGTTGTACAATTAAATATTTTCCAGCCGATTTTCGACATCGTCGTACCAATTAATCTTCCGATGTAAATGGCAAGGGATGTATTTATTGCCACCAATTAATCAAGCCCGTCAAAGTCCTCGAGGAATATAACGCCTCCGTAATTACGAGTTTCCAGGCCACTCCTGTGCCCGAAAGTGTTCCCGTTCTTCTGCCAAATTGCTAATCAATCTAGTTCAGTTCGATTTTTCGACGAAAATGATTTATGCGAAACACTTAAAAAAATTAATAATATCAATATATGTCAATACCTTTTTTTTAAATACATTTTCAACAGATTCTTGAATTTTGGTAATAGAATTTCAAAAGTTTTATTTTATTATTTATCGGTCGAAGATTCTTTGTTAGTGATTATTTTACCGAGCAGTTAGAAAACGTCTTTCTTACGTTTTCTCGTTCGCAGCTTTTGCATCGGTGCAAATTAAATTCTCCACTGATTCAGGCTCATGCACTGCGAGCCCCGGTTCACATTTTTTTTACACTTCGCTAATGAGGCTAATTGCGAGTTTTAAAAGTTAAGTCGGATTGTTCGTAATTATTACGATCGTAATAATGAAAGTTACGATCTCTCACGAAGTACGACATCAATATCGATGAAATTATTTCCTTCATATTGTAGAGACCATCAAAACAAAACATGCATTTCGGAAATTAGATATTAAAATTGTTTTTATTGCTCATCGGGGTATTGTTTCATCGTGATATCAAGTTTATTGAGTAACGCTCCCTTTCTAAATGGTTTCTCAGTTATCAAACACGCCAAATTAAAGAACAATACAGAGTTAATTACCGAGTGTACCCTACCCTACCCAATTACATTAAACAAACGCGTCTATTTATTACGTTTCTCGTAAATAGAATTCTACGGCTTCGGGTCACCCATTTTAATTTAATTAAACGATCCTGGTAGAGTAATTTTTACTTCTCATTCTGAAACAGCTGTCGCGTACCTAAACGTTGTGACAAACTCACCCTAACATTCTCGTTATTTCATATCTCAGGAGACCCGACTTCAACAGTGACACATTGCGCACAAAGTTCATACCACTTTTTCCCTCCATTCTCAGATTAGAAACGGTAATTAGACACAACTTGATTTCTCCCTTTGATATTTTTTAACTCTTGATCAGATCGAACGAAATAACTTTATCATTAAAAACTAGATTCTTTTCTTCTTTAACGATTCAATTCATTTGCAATCCGTCGACGATGTAAATTCATGCTGTTACGTCATGCACCAGGAGCTTTTATTTCATTATCAGGAGAGTATTTGTAATTGAAATTGTTGCTGGCTGGCCGCGAACAGGTGATCCCATCGGTTACCATGGCCGGTTACCCTCAAAATCGATGGTCCGCGCACCGGCTGCACACGTGTGACCAGTACAGTTTCGACGCGTTAATAAGGCCTGAAACTTATTTAGCGGTAATTATGAATATCGCGCCACGTAATTGAATTACGCTACCGCCAATCGATAGTTGATTTTCTTTTACCCTATCGCACGCGCTCATCCCTTCCGTAAATTTATTCCCTCTTAAATCTCGCTTTGTTACTATTGTTCCTGTAGTTTCATAGTAACATCGATCACTCCTCATTTTTTTATTGGCTAATTTTTCCCAATACCTGTTCTAATCTCGTTAAGTTCTGTTCGTTATCTCCTGAATCGTAATTATCCCAGTTGAATGGCGCATACGTATCTGCGTGATATACGCTACTGCGATCAAGGAGTCACCTTCTCCGCTGTTGCTTTATGATTCCCTTGACAATAATACGTGTGACGCAAAACAGTTACATTAATACTAACAATTAGTGAATTAGTATTTCGGGAAACTTGGGTCATCTTCAATTTTCTTTTTACACTTCGAATTTCACGTGTAAAACTATCAAATTCGAAAGCAAGATTTAATAACATTTTCTTCTTGACTGAACTTGTCGGAATTATTCAAAGATCAATATTCTTTCAATGCGAGTTTAGTATAAATTTAATATAGAAATTAGATATTATTTCGTTATTTTGATTGACGTAACGAGCAACCGATCAAAACAGGAGCTACCTTATTCGATTCGGTTCGCGATTAAACTTGCATTAATTATGTTACAAAAGTTTCCAGGATCGTGTAATCAGAAAACCTTGTTTTCTAGAGAGGCAGAGTTATCCGACAATTTGGCCCGCAGCATAATTCGGTTGTGTGTCGTTCGGCGAAAACACCGCGGATCGGGAATAATTGCATATTTAGGCAGAGGGTTTCGGATTCGCGTTATCACCATCGTTTTTCGGCCCAATAAAGCTGAAAGTGGCGTGGCGTGCCAAGCCAAGTGGATTCGAATAAAGATTACGTCAAGGGAAAGTGAGATTTCCGAATTGTCTTCGTGCGACTAGTTTGATGGGGTCGCGTTTTATATTAAAAAACAGACTTATCTTAGAACCTAAATTTTATAAATTAAAAGATAATCATAAACTAATTATTTATTCATAGCTTCACATAGTATTCTCTAACTATAATCCTTTGAAAACTTATCTAAGAAGTTAATTATTTTATTTTTTATAAAGAATGAATCAGATTGCAAGTGAAAATAAACAATGAAATTTTCTCGAAACTCCTTAAAAATGAATATAAGTTGAAATGTTTTCTCTGCGTATCGATGCAGGTTTATTTGATTATGAGTTCTCATTATGTATGCTTTCTGCTTGGAAATACATGGAAACCAAGCGAGACCTTCATATACTTTGGGATCGAAGTCTCGAATATTTCCCAGAGCTTGTATCGAGACGGTACGTGACTGCAGGTCTATTCGTGACAATCCTGCTTGTGCACCTTTGTTTATACGAAAGCTTATCTGATCTACAACCTCGTCAGAGGTAAGTCTTCATTTTCCTTTAACAACACGCGTCGAAGACTGGAAAACCTTTCTGATGAGATTTCTTTTACCATCGATCACATAATTGGAAATTATAGATCCTTGTATTCGTTAGTATCAACATTTCCCTCAAAATAATAAAATATTGTATTACCCTTTTGAGATGTATACAGAAAAGAATTCAATTGTTACACGTTATATTGTTAAATTAGTGGATCCTTGATTTACAAGCAGAAACGAAAGTACGATAGATCCAGTCTGTCAAATCCAGTTAATATTCGATGCCAATTGCAATGTAGCATCGAATTTGCGAAATGTCCTGTTAATTGGTGCATAAATATTTAATTCCGCAAAATGAAATATTGATTTGCGGACTGTTATTAATGTCGACTGAAACAGGCTGTACTAATTCTATTGATATTGCAAGGTTCGCATGGCCTGAATCCTTCTGCCATGATTTTTTGATTAGTCGATTTTTGGAGAGAGCTTCTACCACGTGACAGAATTTCTGAGTTTTTCGTTTCCTGAGAAGAAGATTTACCAAGATCTCGAACCTCCGTCGATTCGGTATACGGAAGGCAGGAACTTTTGGAAAAAAGTTTCCAAAAGTTATGAATATAGAACACTATGTTGCCATACTTGAGTAGCAGATTTACTTTGCCTTTCTCTTGCGAGAAATTATTAGCAGCTTGGAAAGTGGAATTTTAAATTCCACTGTATTATAAATTCTTCTGTACATACATATAACTATACTTATATCAGATAATTATTTTATTATATTTTCTTGTTACTACAACTACTGCGAATTATAAGAATTCAATCGTCAGTGTATCAATAATTTTTGACTTCACTTTGACATGTGTACAGTTACACGTGTACTAACGTGTCTCTTGGTTTCCAAGAACGTGGCATCTTGTTTTGCCAGAGCGAGGTTGTCCCAAGCAGAAAATTGATACTCCCCTAAAAATACAGATTGGCGAAAGAGGGGAAATAGAATACGTCGATATTGCCTGGGAGGTGCTAGAAATAAATCAAGTGGATATACTATCAATCAAATGTACTTAGGTACTTCGCGTTTCCGGTTTTCTCTCTTTCTCTTTCTCTTTCCCCTACCTCGTCGAAATTTCAATCACGCGATAGCCTTCCCTTTGGAACTGTATTTGTTATGTCTTCTTCCGCTAGGCGGATGTAACTTTGATGCTCACGGTTCATTTCTCACATGAAACGGTGTAATTTAGCCTGTACAAAATTCAGTCCTTCAATACTGCGATAAATATTTCACGAGCTGATTTCTTCCCATCGAACAATCCCATCTATTCGATATACTACGTTTTTCAAGCTTCCGGTACTCGAGGGACCAGTGTTATTGCTCGGATTGTGTGTTGCGGCAAAATGAATTTAATATAAACACTATTAAAATCATATCACGTCGCATTGTATCTGAATAGTTTTTTAAGAGCCAAGTCGAAATATTAGTCAAATCAGTGGAATATTTCCACTGTACCGATACTTTTATCAAAATTTCCATATTCCATCAATATGTTTTACCCATTCTAATCCATCGATCGTAAAACAATTTTCATAAAAACCAAAGAGAAAAACTAGTTTTCCATAATAAGAACAAGAGAGTTTTAAATAGCCTCTTGTAAAAAGTATAATCTACGAAGAATCTTTCTTTCAAGTTTTATACCCCCGTTTTTGCGAGGCTAATTGCGAACTATGGAGTTCAAAAAGAAGGCTTAATGAATGTAATAGCAGGTTTGCCAGGAGCACGTAAGACTCTGAAGAGTCTGGAAAGAATAGGGAAGGGATACTGGAAGAGTGGCATTCGATGTGAGAAAGCAGCAACCAAGAGGTAAAAGTTAACAGAAGAGGGAAAGAGAAGCATGTTTTTTTCGAAAGACGATCAAATTGGTCCGCCAGTTCGAATCTCGTTGATACGCGTCGTCGTTGGAGAGATCGATCGTCTGGGAGCCCTCTGACAGTTTTATCAGCATGCGAGAAGAGGGTTGGGCTTGTCACTCGGCCGAGTTTGTTATGGCAAAGTGGTTCGATGGCACAAGGTTTTTTTTTTTTCCTCTTCGCTCTGTCCGCCCAAAGCTCTGTCACCGATTTCTTCTCTCTCTCCCTACCAATTCTACTTGTGCTTTTTCTTCGCCTTTTCTTCCTCGAACTAGTCGATCCTGTCCCTCAATTTTTTCTTCAATGGCATTTACGTCCAACTGCTTGTTTCTACTTTTTTTCTTCATTTCTGGAAATCTCTTTTAATTTCCAATTCGAATCTCTTGATTATCTCCGTTCTTGTCGATCTTGGCGTCTTAATATTTCCCATAGTTGTCGGTTAATGCATTTCGATTGTAATATATATATAGTATAATTTTAGTAACCAATAATACTGAATGTAACATTTAGATATTTTTCCACAGTTCGGTAATTGCAATCGTTACAATCGTTATTATATATATATAATCGTTATATATATATTATGATTCGTTATATTTATATATATATATATATATATTAAGTGAAAGAAGAATGCATTCGATAAATAATGAATGCGTTAATTCGAAACTCTCGAATAATCAACAAGCAATCGATGAAGCCCCATGATCATTAAAGCACGTCGGGTGTCGAACTACAATCACTGTATGCATATCTCTATAGGAAGAACAAAATTTCCTTTCTGCGTATCGCGCATTCATTAACCCGCTTCAGCGATAGTTACTTTAACTTAATGAACGCAGTATTGTTCGCGGTCGAGCGTATTTTCAATTCTATAATTAACAGTACGCGGTTTCTTCGTTAACGGATTGTCAGAGAGTGATGAGAAAACGAGCAGATCCATCGGTGTCCTGAATCTACCATCCCTAGATGGATCATACTTTTCCTTATTTCCTCACGGGATACGGTGATTTCTGATCGAGCTAAACTTCAGACTGGTAGATTGTGTCTCGCGATCGTACGGGGAATTTGGAAGTTAGGGTTGTGGTTGCGTTATGGGAGTAGCTAGAGGATTTCCGAAATTAAGGATTCATCCTTAGTTTTCCAAGCAGGGTTCTCTCCGTTCTCTGTGACATACCCCATGGAATTCTGGTAACTCGCTTGTTCCTTCTCTCGTTCCCATAGAGAAATCCAGTTAGAAATAGCGTCATTCGTTCCTACGAAATCCACCTGGATCAGTTTGTCCGTCAAGAAGAGATCCCTGCGGAAGTACCAATTACAGAAACATCGCGGAAGAGTTGTCATGTGTGTCATGTGTGTGCCTGTGGAATAGTAGCTAGCTTCTCGTGATTATTAGAGAAAGAGACAACGAGTCACCCTTTGGGATCGCAACGGGGAATTTACAGATTTAGTGTACACTATAGTCTTTTCGAGTAGACGATCTATCTAGCTTGAATGTAGAACGACCACAGCTTCAAACTCCGTCTTGTATCTCTAATTGCTCGCAGCAATCCTCTGCACTACTATTTCCAGACCGACTGTATTTCGTGGTAACCACTTGAAGAATGAAAGTGCCATCTTTTTCACAGTCACTGATATGGAAAATCTCGTGGAAACAATGTTAGTGTAATTTGCAGGCTGAAAATTAAATTATCATGATTTTTTATGGATCCCACTAACACTAGGACAATGACCAAAAATTTATATTAAATCGTATAAAATTATTATTCTCTGAAAAAAAAGTTATCGAGGGTGTTAGATACTTGAAGTACAGAGTTTCATAGCTATTCCCACGCTCGTTGTAGTGGATATCAGGTTCTTAAGCTCGATAGAACTTTAGTCATCCCACGCGTTAATTCTCCGTAGCCCATACAAATCTAAAGTCCACCAATTTTTCGTCGACATTTTTCTCGAGGTTCGAAAGTTCTCCATAAAAATGGAAAACCCGTTGGCAAGAAGTTGGCTAGGTGCAAAACCCGCCCACTCGCTTCCATTCATTATTTACGAGAAAGAGAGAGAAAGCTTGATTAACGCGTGGAGTATTCGTGGTTGCGTTTACCAAAACCCAACGCCACAAAATTAGCATTAGTAGAAGCTGAAACGAAATGCAAAGAATTTTTCATGCATACGAATTAAGAAAACCCACGACTTTTGTGGGAAAATCAACGAAATAAACAAGAAGACAAGAAAAGAGGAAAAAATTAAGTCAGCGACCTGAAGGTAACGCGAGCAAGCTATTTTCGCGTTTATTAGCAGTCGGAGAAAAAGAGCAAGCTCAGTTTAGAATTTACAAAATCCATTTGTATAAATTTGTATCTATGAAAATTCTTCTTCTTACTCTTCACTAGCGGAAAAGAATCTTCGCTGAACACTTGGATTATCGATTCCAGCATTCATACGCATCCCATGAGGATTTTGCCTGGGTGAGTGGGGTGAAACATAAACATCGTTTACCAGAAACCACTCATGGAACTGTTATTATTGGGTAGCGAAAGCTGGCGGTGGTTGCGAGCTACCGATAAACCGTAATAAATAAAAGATTCTTCCGGCGACCAGGCCAACCGCAATAATCGTAGCTGCACGGCTAAATAATTTTCGTGGTCTTCCTGAGCTTAAGTAAGCATGAATTTCGTTGGGTAGATTCTAATTGAATTCTTCCTAATGTCGCAAGATCATCTCTCTTGTCCCTCGATCGAAACTATTTTTCATGCTTTAAAATGTTCCACGTTTCTCGATAGAATCGGCAAGTTTTCAAACTCTAAAATCGCCACAAACTCGAGGAAAACTTCTTAGATACTGTTCGATAGTTCCTTGCATTATACTCTTTGCAACTCGGGTTCTTCATACTTTATTCATAAGCATTGATACACCGGTGCCGGCCGGTCGACTCACTCGCTCTTTAACGAACAGGAGTGCAGAATAAACATTGAGCCCCAATGCAAAGCAGTCGGGTGAATCCTCTGATAAAATATCTTGCTAACACTGCTTGACATTGTATGCTTACTTAATAGGAACAACTTACTCTCACTCGTCAAAGTTAATAGCCTCTACTTCTTATTGTTTCCCTCATACTCTTTAATTTGCGAATAACTCGAACAAAGTTGTATACCATTATATAGAATATATATATATATGTATATCCGTATTTTATCCAGTTATTCCTTTGCGATGGTTCGATTAAAATTTAAAGTGATGAAATTTATATCGACGCAAGTATTTTACCTCGGGCTACTTTCAACGTAAGAAACCGCGAATATTTGCAGTGGATGCTTAATACTCCGAATACAGCGCACGCCGGCATACTTATGCTTCCGGAAAACGAACCAACGTGGAATTATAAAATTACGCTTTTCTCTAACAAAAACTTCCCTCGGTACGGTGAGAATGTTCATCCACAGCAATGCACCCGCATTCCACCTTTTTCCAGGTTTCATCTGCATTAGGTTTTTGCGTTTAGCATTGCGTTAACGTTGGAAGTTCGTTAAAGTTAACGCGATGCTTCACTGTGACATTCTATCGATGAATAATTTCAAGATTAAACAAAGTAAACTTTGTATTAATTTTACTTATTTCATTTGTTAATCGTTGGTAACAACTATTGTAGATTACGATAAGAAGTTTAGCTTCACAGTCGAGTTGAACCTTTGCTTTCAACTTCTTTGGTGAAGCGGTTCTTTTTATCGTCCATCGTTCACGACTCGCGTTAGTAACTGTTCGATGAATCAACCGGATCAGGGATGTTACGTAAGAAAACCACGACGATTCTCACGAAATCGTCCTATCAAACCGTCCTTATACTTCATTGTACAATTTCTCCATTCAGTTTCGTCTTCGTGGGATGAACCTCCATTTCTAGATGGAAAATTGAAAAAAAATTACATTGCACTGCAACAGTTATTACTGTTTTCTTTATAGGATCCTAATTGAGGTTTTTTCGAATCCTCTATATTCTACGCTACGTATTGGACATTTCCTCGTTTTACTATTAAACTGTGAAATCATAATCAGAAATGCAAATATGGAAAAATGTTGCACGAACATTTTACCGTGAAGAATTTATGAAAAAGCTATTTGCAAATATTGAAATATACTGTATACGATACAGTGAATCCTGCTTTTCCAGATATTAAAAACCGATTGTATTGACTTTATTATTGCCTTATTGATATAATAAGCGATAACTATTGATTACGCTGAGTACCTTTTACAGTTAATTTTTTCCCTACCACTTTCTAATAAAGCGAATATAGAAAAATATACATCCATACATGTATTACATCATTATCCTCGTTATCTCATCTGTAAATTATGCATGTGTAATTTCACGGCACGCGTTGATCCGCAATTCGTATTTATAATAATCGCTCTTTGTAATGTGGACTCTATAATGTATCGTCTCTAATGGAGCCATAATCTAAACCTACCAAAACGAGCGTCATTAAGGATTATTGGCCGCATGTGACAACAGCAACGTCCACGTCGGAGCCCAAAGCTACTTAAGCGTTCGGGTACAGCCTGCAACCCCTAGTGACTATTAGATGGTACTAGTATAATTCGCATAGCTTGACTTTCAAGTTGGACAAAAGCACTGCACAATAGCGTTCGCGCAGCTTGTGCGCAATTTATACAAGCGAATAAGGCCGCGAAACTTATATAACCGAGTTTCCGGGTTCTCGCCATGTTTGAATTTTCCAACAAAGCCTGCAAATAAATTCGACGTCCTTACTATAATCAGAGAAGCTGCTGGTAAAAGCAAAATATACTGTGGGCTCTGATAAATACGTTTCCAGCCCGCTTTGTTCCAATTCCGACACTTGTTCATTACCGAGCTAATCAGCGCCAAGCTTTATAGGCGCGCTCATTTAGTCATGATTCAGGAACCGGCGTTTTTTAATTTTTCTTTCTCCAGTACGAAGTTCTATCATAGAACCGGCACCGTCTTCTTAAATCTCCGAAATCTCTTTTTTTCGAGTCCCTTTAAAAAAACACCCGAGGATCCTGCTAAAATTCCAATAAAACTAAAAATACAATTAGAACTGACTGTTCATTCAATGCGAACATGCACGATCGTTTATTATTAATTGCACATGTGCAAGTATGTATACTAAATGAATTATAAATTCTGCATTATGCATCCCCAACGCGAACTGAGTTAATCCAATCTTTTTGCTGCATATGAATCAGTTCGAACTCGGAGCAAATTAAAATTATAAATAGCTGTTTGATTAAATTCTGAGCTTGGCAGTGCTTGGTTACTACGATTAAAACGATCTACTACAATTCAATTTTGTTTATTCAGACAAGAACTCTGGAAATGTATTTCGGTAGTATAACTCAGCCAGCAGTAGTATAATCAATATTAAACCCGACATCAGCTATTCTTCGAGGCAAATAAGAATCAATGATACGCAGTGAATTTTTTACAAAATCTATCTACCCCTGAAGAATAAAATTTTTCTACTATTCTTTGGATGATCTACTTAACGACCACACCATCGCCTAATCATTTTGAATTATAGACGAATCGCTCCTCTGATGAACGAGTGAAAAATGAGCTTTTCGAGGGAAAACGCTGGTCCATCGATAAAATTGTGACTCCGAGGATGATTAATCGATCGGACTAGTACAGCATAGAATCAAAGACACAGTTCCTTGTAATTTCTTAATAATTGCGTCACCAGAAAATTTCACTAGTCTCGGAAGACTGTTGAATAACTTTTCTCCTAATCGATTGTTTTTGGGGTTTCTTTCTAACTGTCAATACCAAACTAGTGGTTTCTTCGAAAAGCTCCTCGATGAAATTCATTAATAAACTTTCGTGCGATTCGAGTGAATTCCGTAATTCGTTCGACGAAGATTTCAAAGAGTATGATAATTATAACTACTCATTAACGAGTTCGAGTTGGGTTTTCGAACCGCAATTTACGCGTGCGAAAGTCAATCTACCGGAGCAATAGGTTCGTTATGTCGCTTTGAATATGTTTAACGAGGAGGACGAAATGAAGGAACTCTTTTCCCGAGACACCCTCGGGCAGCGAATCAACCATCCTTGGTTGGTGCACTTAAAAGAGCATTCATTAAACTGGACTAGGTGCGGGCGTCGTCGAGCAATTAGGCTTCTTATCGCAGAGTACCGTAATACTGCTGATCCCATCCAGTGGTATTAAGCTTTTATGTGCTTTATTGTGTGGCAACGATAGTTTCGGCACGATCTTGAAAAAAAAAAAAAAAAATAACAGTAATTTCGAGAAAAGCTCCCGTAGAAATCGGATTGTCTCCTTTAATCGTCTTTTCGTATTTAAGTTTAAGATTAGACATTAGTACACTCGAGTTTCAGGTAAAAAACATTTTGATCTCTCAAAAATTGTCCAATTAATCATTTTACTGTTAATGTTCATTTCAATCGATATTTATATACAGCCTGTGGATACTAATTCGATTATAAATACCGTTTATAAGACTTCGCAATCGACAGTAAACATTGTTCTGATATTTATATCACGTACAGTTGCCGACAGAAATATCTTCGAAAAAAAAAAACAAAATAATTTCAAGTGACCCGGTAGCATTGACCTCCTAGCGAGAGGTACGCCAGTTTTTGACGCGAATGTTTCACGCTCGCCGATCAAACTTTTCTCATGAATATTTGATGAATCGAACTATCAGATACAGTTGCACCGGGTTGTGCAATTTTTCGGAAACAGCTATCGCTTGTTTAAACGTTTCTTTAATCGATTCTGCAGGATTCAGTTAAATTGATTTACATTGACGTACTTTTTCTGCTTCCCGCATTTAATAAATAGTACGAAGCTGGATATTTTAGGTAGAGAATCTATATTTCCTGGGTGTCGGTGGATTTTACCGAGAGACTCGTATATTAATGGAAATTTCTGAAAGGACCCGTAGCAGCCTCTCTTCTTGAAGGGGAATTGCGCTCACATTTTTGGCATACTTTAGCTTCACTTAAGCGTACCTATGCATTAGCGCATTTAGGCCCGATTATAAGGGTGCCCTAAGCGTCGAGGAGGAAGAGAAACCACGAGCCAAGGTGGTGGTCTGTCGGTGAATATTTCGCCTCTCGCGGGAATAGTCAGTTTGAGCAGCAGGATAAGGTAACCCACGCGATAAATGGATTTGAATCTTTTATAAGTTCTCGATTCACCGCACTCGACAAGTCGTACCTTACTTTACACCCTAATTAATAGGACTGGGATGTTACCGCAAATCGCCTAGGGCCTCAACCTTTCAGCACCGAATCGCAGATCTTCCTTCCACGTTCATTTCCATATTAACGCCTCTCGATATATTGTCATACGAGTCACAGTCAATATCTACTTTCACTGAGGATATTCAGTTAATTTACATTTGATTAACACGATAACGCGATAAGTATGTATAAGTCGTGTGAATAGTAATATCTTTCGATATAACGCTATATCCTTATTCATTTGCCTATCTCACACTCGTATCGTTTTGCAATTATTGGGACAACGTTGATACTATGGAATAAGTAGTGTCCGTATTCAATAACGCAAGATAGAACTGCTTTTCATTCTAGCAAGGCTTGATTTCATCGGTTTCACGATCCAAACCTAGTATCAAGAGAAGCATAGAAATCCAATAACTCTACAATTTCCTCTTTGCACGTGAACGTCCCTATGTCGATGCCTCTGTAATTTCATTAAGCTCGATGTCCATAGCCGGTGATAGCAGCTGTAAAATTCGCATCGGTTCTTTTGTAATTGGTTCAACTCTCATAGAGAGCTTTGTAACTTGTGCAAAGGTCACAAAATCGTATTAGAGAAAAAGTGAGAATCATTCGAGTGTTGTTTGGTGCATTCTATAGTCTCTTGTAAAAAGGAATACGATATCGTCGTTGTCGTGGATGCAACGCAAGGAAGCTACGCATGCTCGCGTTTATAGAGATTTTAAGCAACTCTCCACGCGGCGGATCCGTTGGTAATGCGGCCAACAATATAGCACGATTCTCGTTTTTCTTCCTAGAATCTTCGGTGTCACCGGAACCCGACTCCGTGTTCCACGGTGGAACTCTCTCCCTCTCTCTCTCTTTCTCTCTTTATTTTAACTCTTCTTCCAAAGAATATCTAGTTTCTTTTTCCTACCACATCAATTCTGTTTTTATTCTTTACTCCCGTTACTTTTCCATACTTATAGTTCCTATTACTGCCTCTTCTTTGTACGGTTTACCGTTTATTTCTCTCTCGTCTGCGACTCCTACTCTGATCCGAGTGAGATTACATCTCTTTTTCCTGACTACGTTTTATTCGTCGCTTTTCGATTTCATCGCCCCTATCTCGTTTAGGTTCATTTCGTCGACGATAGAAAAGAAGAAAATGTCACTAGTTGATCTTGTCGTTTTAACCCTTCTACCTTATGCCACGATCATCTTTTACTCTGTCTCGTTCCTTCGGCTTTACGTTGTCGCATTATTTCTCTTTCTCTATTTCTCCTCTTCGCTTTCCTACCTTAGGTTCAAGCCGGATCCATCCCCTCGTTCGCCTTCTCCCCTTCCGAAGTCTAAGCTCTCTTTTGATCTTTGTCTACCATCGTCCCCTTCGATGTTCGCGTTTGTTTCGCATCCTTCGGACATCCTCTTCTATTTCCGAGTTGTATCAACCGCCGTCCACACTTTTCTCCTTTCAGTCCTCAAGGTCCGACGAAACGCTTATTGTCTTCGCTTTCTTGTCTCAACCCTCTCGTCCCTCAGGTTACTTTCTCTCCCAACCTTCTCTTTTCGAATAGCTTTATCTTCGTCTATCTTCGTGGTTCCGTCGCGCTTTCTTCGGTTTGTCTCTCTCGCTCTTGCGACACGATCTATCTTACTCTCTGCAGCAACCCTCTCTCGCCGCAACTCCTATCCTTCCTCTTTTCTCTCTCTCTCTTTCTACTCTCATCCCGTCTCCTCTCCACTCCGTGGCCGCAGTCTCTTTCCACCCCACCGCGCGTTCCCTCTCCGTTCGATAAACGCTCGACTGGCGGGCTCGATCTCTGTCCAGTGTGCATCATTCCAGGCTGTTTCCACGGGCGTCTCCTTCTTTCTCTGGCAGTCTTGCGCTGGCTCGTTCTGGCCGTAGGTTTCGTGGCTGTAGCTCTACCCTCGCAGAGAGCGGCGGTTTTGTGCGGGTTGGTCCTGCGCGATGGGGATGCTGCGAGATAATCGTTCCCCCCGCGTACTACCCCCGAAGCAGCAGTGAGAGCCAGGCCGCCGCCATAGCCGCTCCCCGAGTAACGAAGGAGGAGAAACGCCACCAAGTCATTCTCTCTCTCTCTCTCTCTCTTTCTCTCTTTCTCTACCTTTCTCTATTCCTTCCTTTCTCGCAGTCCCTATCACTGTCTCTCTCTCGCCGTCTATCTTCTTTTCGCCTACCTCCCAGTCGACTCAGTTCGTCTCTGTCCACCCCATCCTCACCCTCTCCGGCGCCGAGGACGTCTGGCTCGGTTGGCGGTGCGTGCGGCAGCAGCAGTGGTGGTAGCAGTGGTGGTAGCAGTGGTGGTAACAGTGCTGGAGGTGGTGGTGCCCGTGTGGAGGGCGCGAAAGGTGTGCGCGGAGGGTGCGGAGGGCGGCGAAATCACGATCGTCGGTGCGCGAGTTGCCGCGAGCCGGCTCTCTCGAACCTCTGACGTGGAGAGCAGGAGGAGCAGCAGCAGCAGCAGCAGCAGCAGCAGCAGCACCCGCCGCCGCGTGGTGTGCTCATCAGGGGTAGGAGCGCTGGCTGGCTGACTGACCGCGCAACGGACCGTCACACGCTGACAGACTCGGGACCGACGGGGGTTGAGAGCGCGATAGACGGCGCGCGACGTGCTACCGAGCGGACGTCGTCGTGGGACGTAGAACGTGCTGATAACCGCGCGCACGCCACTTTCGGAGAGAGCTTGAGAGCGAGTGAGCAGGAGTCGATGAAGGTAACCTGGATCCTGCGGAGATGGAACTCGGGGTTAGCGGACGAAGCTGAGCGTGCTAGCTCGCTCGAACCCTCCCACGGAGCTGCTGCTACTGGCCGACGGATGTTGCCGCTGTTGCTGGCGGCGAGCTTGTCGATAACGAGATACGGCAGACGGGCGCTTGCGAGTCGATGAGGCCGGCGAGCATGAGCTCCTCTCTCTCGCTTTCTCTTGCTCTCTCTTTCTTTCTCTTTCTCTCTATCTTTCTCTCTCTTTCTATCTCTATTTCTCCATCCGATCATCTGGGACTCCAGTGCGATATATTAGACCACCAGCAGTGTATCGTAACAGTGCTGGACATCGACTATGGAGCAACGAAGGATGTCGAAGTGTGGTCCCCAGTTTACTTGTCGCGAGTGATATCGTCGGTTAAAGGGTAGTGCGGAAAACGTCGCGCTCGCGTGAACGAAAGTGTCGCGTGACTCGTTGCATATATTCGATAGTGTGCCACACTCGTCAGTCGATCGAACCAATGGATTACGTGGCAAAACGCGATCGTGGATGATTATAGTGAGTAAAGTTTACAGTCAATGGTACTCCTGGTGATTGACTGCTCTGTTCGTATAGTTGAACGATTTTGGTCGAAGCTATCTCTTCGTAAGTGACTGTCAACGAGAGTATTTGAAGAACGTATTAACGGAAAAATCGTCTCAGCGAAACGAAACTTAACTTAGGGCCACTAATAGTGGAACGTGATCTTTAGCGGTTGGACCCTCGTCATTTCGAGACACCTTGGTGCCACGATTGGATTCTCCGTGGCGAGGAGAAGAGGGTAACTGAAGAGCCACGATACTTCACATAGTCTAGAGAAAGGATGCGAGAAGAGCGAGAAATAATGAAGAGGTACGCACGTGTTGCTTGAGAGGAAACGAACCCTTCGCATTATACCAAGGGTACTCTCTCGAATCAAGTACGCCGAGGATAATAATAATTTCGAAAACTACATTAATCCATTCCTTCAATGAGAACAACGTCCTTACAGTCACTGTAAATCACTTTCAAGACCAATAATCATTGTCGTTCGAGTATCGGTGTCTTCACAATTTTTAGAAAAATCTCTGATCGATATTCCTCAAATACACCAAAAAAAAAAAATACCCCTTCCACGGGTCCACTCAAGTGGAGGTCTAATTGGACGTTGGACAGGAGGAGGGTTCATCAGTTCATCAGTTCATCAGCGAAAACCAAG